>CM066033.1:112556265-114956265 GCA_033557465.1 Ichthyophis bannanicus | reverse complement strand
TCTGGAGTTCCCCAGATACTTGACTGAGTTTGTCTGCCAAGAGATTTTGTGTGCCTGGAATATACACTGCTAGTAGGTGGATTTGAAGATCCCTGGCGAAGGCCCAGAAGCATAGAGCTTCGTTGCACAACTCCTAAGACCCTGTCCCACCCTGCTTGTTCACACAGAACATGGCTACTTGATTGTCAGTCTGGACCAGAACCGTCTTGTAGCTCAGGTGGGCCTGAAATACTTTAAGAGCATAGAAGATGGCTCTGAGTTCCAGGAGGTTTATATGAAGACAAGCCTCTTGCTCGGTCCAGAGACCCTGAGTGGAGAGATTGTCCAAGTGAGCCCCCCAGCCTAACTTGGATGCATCTGTCGTCAAGGTGACTTGGTGTAGTGGCTGCTGGAAAGGAGACCCTATGAGAAGGCTTTCCAGCGATTGCCACGAATATAGGGATGAAATGAGACATGTTGAGTTTCTGATTTTGTCCCTCAGGCGACCCAATGTCTGTACCCACTGAGAGGTTAGGTCCACTGGGCTGCTCGCATGTGAAGGCGAGCATAGGGAACCGCATGGACAGTGGATGCCATATGCCCCAGCAGCTGAAGCATTTCTCAAGCAGTTAGCAAAGTCTTCATAGCTGCTTGAGAGGCCAGCTGGAGTATTTGAAGACAACGTGGATGTGGCAGGAAAGCTTTTGACTGCCTTGTGTCTAGAAGAGCCCCTATGAACTCTAGGGACTAAGAAGGGGTTAGATGAGATTTTGGGAGGTTTATGACCAGTCCCAGGTACTGCAGGATTTGCATTGTGCGGGAGAGAGTGGAGCTGGCTTCTGGAACTGTTGATGCTCGAATGAGCCAGTTGTCTAAGTAGGGGAAGACGAATATCCCCAGAGTTCTCAGGAATGCTGCTACTACTGCCATGCAGTTTGTGAAGACTCTTGGGGCAGAAGCCATTCCGAAGGGTAGAACCCTGTATTGGTAATGTCTTCCTTGAAAGAAGAATCGAAGAAACCTCCTGTGATCTGTATGGATGAGAATATGTGTATATGCATCCTTTAGATCTAGAGAGCACAGCCAATCCTGACTCTGAATGTAAGGAAGAAGTGTTCCGAGGGAGATAATCTTGAATTTTTCTCTGAACAGATACTTGTTCAACTCTCTGAGGTCCAGTATGGGTCTGTATCCCCCTGTTTTCTTTGGAATGAGGACGTAGGGGGAGTAGAAACCCATGCCCTGTTGGGATGTGGGTACCTCCTCTATTGCCCCTTGAGCAAATAGTGAGGAGACCTCTTGACACAAGAGAGTAGTGAAAGGGCCCTGAGAATTGAACTGTCTTGTGATGGTGGGAGGGGGCATACTGTGAAAATGGAGTTTGTACCCCTCTCTTACAATGGAGAGAGTCCAGTGCTCTGATGTTATCTGTTGCCATCTTTTGGCAAAATGACAAAGTCTGCCGGGGATGGTGAGAGGCTCTGGACCTTTCAGGGGCAGGATGACTAAGTTCTCTAGGAAGGAGTCAAAGCCCCTGAGGAGGCCGAGTCTGCTGAGCTGGTTGAGCTCTGGGGACTTGTGCCTTCCTTTGCTGTCTGGGCTGTGGTTGCCCTTTCTGGGGAGCATGAACTGGGCAGTGGACAGCCTGTGTGTAAGATGGGTAGAATTTGTTTTTCTTGTTGAAAAAGGGTTTCTTAACTGTCTTTTTCTTAGCTGGGTTGGCTGTGGACCTTGATAATCTGTTCAAGGTGGTGTTTTCAGACTCAAACTGATTAGCTTTGTCCTGCCAATCCTAGACAAAGAGATTTTCTCCTGTGCAAGGAATATGCCCCAGCTTGTCTTGCACCCATTGTTCTAAATCAGATGCCTGAAGCCAGGCAATGCAACGTGCACCAATGGAAATAGCAGAGGCTCTGCTAATGCACTCAAAGCAATCAAAGGTTGCATGGTTCATAAACTTAGACACATTCTGGGCATGTTTGACCAGAGTGAGGAAGTCTGTCCTTTTATCATCGGGGAGAAGTGGAGCCATCAGCTCCAGATCTCTTGTAACCTCCTTAAGGAACATTCCCATATAAAGAATGTAAGAGCTGATCCTGGCCGATAGCATCGAGGAGTTAAAGCATCGATGCCCAAAGGCATCAAGCCTGGAGGGTTGGAAGAATGCATTTTAGCACTCTTGATCCAATGCATCACCGATTCCACTACCATTGAATCTTGTGGTAATTGCATCTTCTGAAAACCAGGGCATTAAGGAACTCGGTACATGGTATCGAGCCTCCAAGTGTGTGGAGACACCGTTAAAGGTGTTTCCCACATCCTTAGTATGAGGTCATGCAAGACTCAGTGAATTGGAAGGGTAGCAGCTTCTTTAGGAGCTGCTGGGTACTGAAGAATTTCTAATTCTTCTGCTCTTGGTTCCTTCTCAGGGGTCACAGTGATCGAGAGTCCTCGTGCTACATCACGTATGAAATCCTGAAAAGACGTCCTCTGGAGGAAACATCCTAAGCTGAGGGGAAGGAGAGGGATCCTCCGGAAGAATCACTCCATACCGAGTCCTCCGTTCAGAGTCATCAGAATCGGAGGACTCAAAGTATCTCCGTGCCGGGTGTTCTTGCATTGCTTGATGCCGGTATCAATCAAAGTCGACATCGGACTGTCTCGATACTGGACCCTCGATACCGGACACTGATTTAAGGTTCTCAATTGGACTGAGATCAGGACTTATTGCTGGCCTGTTTAAAACAGTCCATTTGTTACTTTTTAACCATTATTTTGTACTTTTGGATTTATGTTTTGGTCATTGTCCTGCTGGAGGACCCATAATGTTCGACTCAGACCTAGCTTTCTGACACTAGGTAGCACATTTTGCTCCAAAATACCTTGGTAGTCCTTTGACTTCATGATTCCTTTAATACGTTCCAGGCCTCCAGTTCCTGAGTCAGCAAAACAGCCCCACAACATTATGGAACCTCCACCATAGTTAACTGTAGGAAGGGTGTGTTTTTTCTTATAAGCTTCATTTCTTCACCTGTAAATGTATGACTGATCTGCATTGCCAGAGAGCTCAAATTTGGTCTCATCTGTCCACAGGAGAGAAAGAGAGTGCGTTCTCCGCAGATGAGTACAGGCCAAGAACCAGGCGGAGGAGGAGGATCAGACCACACTGGGAGAAATCTTAAAAAGCCTTTATTAAGGATCCATAAGGTAGAATAAGTTCCCCGTTCAGGCCGCCGGCCCCGGACGTACAGGGCTGACTTTGGAATCGGCCCTGTACATCTAGGGCCACTGACCACCCACTGCCAGCCCTAATGCCGCCCCTGATCCGCCCCCTTCCCACCCTCATCTAACTTCCCCGTACAACATGCGGGGAAGTTAGTTAGGGGCAGTAGAGGGCCCAATTAGCAGTGGATGTACATCTCAATGGGACATCCATCCCTGCTACTCATGCCTCAGAATGACCCTGAAAGTATTTTTCAGCAGCTGCAACTGGTTAAAAGATAAAAAGCAGAGAATAGGGCTAAATGGCCAGTGTTCTCAATGGAGAAAGATGACTAGTGGAGTTCACCCCAGGGATCTGTGCTGGGCCCACTGCTTTTTAACATATTCCTATTTCCAGGTCATTTATGAAGAACGAGTGAGGTAATCGAATTTGAAGGTGACACAAAATTATTCAAAGTTCTTAAAACCCAAGAGGATTGTGGAAAATTGTAAGAGGATCTTGATAAATTGGAAGACTGGACATCCAAATGGCAGATGAAATTTAATGTGGACAAGTGCAAAGTTATGCAGCTAGGAAAGAACAACCCAAACTATGGTTACACGATGCAAGGTTCCACATTAGGAACCAGGAAAAAGATTTAGGTGTCATCATGGATAACACATTGAAACCCTCCGCCCAGTGTGCAGCAGTGGCCAAGAAAGCAAATAGAATGAAAGTAAAGTAAGAGACGCAGAATTACCAAGCAAACCCATCATACGATACCTGGGTATTACACTAGACCAACGGCTAGACTTCACAGTGCACATAAGCAGCATCGTCAAGACTATATACTACAAGATCAAGACATTACGCCACCTCAGACCCATGTTGGCTCCAGAGAACTTCCGTACAATATTCCAAGCGCTAGTAACACCCCACTTCGACTATGCAAACATAATACTACATGGACTCCAAAAAAGCACCCTAAACCCGCTACAACTAGCAATGAACGCTGCTGCCCGCGTCCTCTGTAGGACATCCACGAGGGACCACATAACCCCCATCCTAAGGGAACTATACTGGCTGCCAATAAACTGCAGGATATCATACAAGGCCCTCCTCATTACTTTCAAATCCATTAACAAAATATCCCCCTCCTCCATATCTGCCCTACTCACTCACACCCCAACAACAGATCAAGGCAGACTTTAGCCTCCAACACACTTATAATCCCAAAGGAAGCTACAAAATGTTCACAATCAACTAGTAATAGAGCCTTCGCCCTTTACGCCCCCAGATGCTGGAATAACCTCCCTCATAGCATCAGATCGATCAGAGACATCAAGCAATTCAGGAAAGCTCTGAAGCATCATCTATTCCTTCTACATTTCTCACAACCCAACAGCACAGCCCCCTTCTCCCACCCCACAACCCAACCCTTCAACAGCACACATCACACACAAACTAAACTAGCCATCTCTCAAACCCAATCATGATTTACAAGTTTTCGATCTAATAAAACTTTAGATACAAAACCACGTCAGTTCCAGAATATACATTAATAGTACTACAGGAATATACATTCGAATTGTATTGCACTGATAATAAAGAGCGCGGTACAGAAAAGCCTTTAAATAAATAAATAAATAAAGGAATGGAGAATAAAACAGGATATTATAATGTCTCTGTATTGTTCCATGGTGCGACCACACCTTGAATACTGTATTCAATTCTGGTCAATGTATCTTAAAAAGGATACAGCAGAATTAGAAAAGGTATAGAGAAGAGTTGCCAAAATGGTAAAAGTGATGAAGGATACCCCTATGAGGAGAGTCTTAAAAGGTTAAGGCTCTTCTACCTGGAAAAGAGATGGCTGAGGGGAGATATGAAAGAGGTCTATAAATTAATGAGTGGAGTGGAATGGGTAAACGTAGATCAATTGTTTATGCCATCAAAAAGTAGAACGTCTAGGGGACTTGCAATGAAACTACAATGTAACCTGCATAAGACTAATAAGAGAAAATATTTTTTCACTCAACATATAATCAAACAATTGAATTGGTTACCGCAGGATGTAGTTAAAGCTGTTAGTGTATCTGGGTTTAAAAAAGGTTTGGACAAGTTCCTGGAGGAAAGGTTCATAAACCATTTATTAAAGAGGACCCGGGAAATCTACTGCTTACTCCAGGATCCTTTGTGATGCAATCCCCTCTCTAACATAGAGCACTACCCCTCCACCAATTTGATCTTCTCTATCATTACGATATAGTTTGTACCCAGGTATCACAGTGTCCCACTGGTTGTCCTCCTTCCACCATATCTCTGAGATACCAATCATATCCAACCTCTCATTTAGTGCTATATATTCTAACTCTCCTGTCTTATTTTTTAGACTTTTAGCATCTGATACAAGCATTTTAGAGGCTGTATTTTATTCATATTAATCTGGCTATCAGTAGGCAGGGGTAATTTGGAATCTTTAAACTCTGTCTGCTCTGTACTCAAGGACGTTTGGGCTACTTTTCTTTATTGGAACCTCTCTACTGATATGCCCTAACTTCATTTTTTTGCTAGCATCCTTCAAGAATATATTGTTCCGAACCATGCGCTCTTGGGCTACTGTCGGTTTTCCCCTATTACCTCGTTTAAAAGCTGCTCTATCACAGGTTTTGGATAAAGTATGGGATTACTTAGGAGCTGTGCTGGGCCAGCCTATTTCTGTCCATGTGGAGGAACGCTAAGTGAAGGGGAGGGAATCAAACCTGTGTGCGCAAAGTCTATATGCTTGGCCTGCAGGGGGTGCTGGACCTGGCATAATAGCCTACACAAGCTCATGCAGATGGAGAACCTTGTTGCTCGGGGTCCTGGCCCCAGACATTCACACTTTTTGGTAATTTGGGAACCTATTTCAATCTCTATCTCCACAGAATCGAAGCATGACTCTGAATTGTGTCTTTATCTGTGCCTTCAGGTCTCTACAGCTTTGTAGGGGGGAAGGGGAGGTGATGTGAGGTTCTTGGGAGGACACCCATCGTGATTACCTGGGGAGTGGCTGGACATCTGGTTTTACCCTACTTGTTGTGTAGTACTTCCTGCTGGGCTGTATTCTCTGTAAGCTATGTTCTTTTTCGTTGATGATATTGCGGGGTGGGGGGGGGGGGGATTGGTTAGGGTATACAAAAAGAAAATGTTTGTAAACCTGTTGTTGGCCCCTGGAATCCATATAAGTGTCAGCACTGGCAAGGCAACTTCGCTTGTATTGCTTCTTTAGTGGTGATCAATAAAAATGATTTAAACATAAAATACCAACCCAGTGTAAAAGTACAGACATTGACATGATTGTGCATACTTTGTGAGCCGACATAGCCTGGACAGAATTCACAAGTACACACATTGATTATAAAAAACACCTTAAATTTATGCTGTACTTGCAAACTTAACATGTGTTTATTTACCCCTGTTATAGAGCAGGTATATCTGCATGTCTTTATAAAATAGTATTAAGATCGGTACATGCCTACCCTCTTATCCTAGGCACCCTGCTATAAAATTGCTTTCCATAAGTACCAATGTACTTTCAGCCTGCTATCTGTGTGGGCCCAACAGGTTAGTGCCAGTCCTGGGTTTACCTCATGGCATGCAGGGATATGTAGTTCTAATTTCTCCACTGCACTCCATAAGAAAAGGAAAACTACAAGTCACTGCATGCAATGGGGTAAACCCAGGACTGGATCAAGCCTGTTGGGTGCATCTGGAGCCATTTGGCAACCCTAGTGGGCAGTCAAGGGTTTAAACAATGTGCATATTTATGAAAATCCCACTTAAGCCTGTTTTAACCTGGCCATATGCACTCATGTCCCCATGCGGGTACTTTAAGCTGGAGTGAGGAGGGAAATTTTCAGAGGAGGGCAATATGCATAGTAAAGGGCGGTATATCAAGTGTCCATAACCATAAACCATAAACCATAGGTAAATCACTATTAATCCAGATAAATGACTTTGAACATTGTCCTTCGAAGAAGTGTATTTTGGAGAATTACTAAAGATTATTTGATATTTATATAAACCCAGTGATAATTTAAAAACTCAGTAAGCTTAGCAACAAATAATTCATTTTATGGCACTAAACTAATATTGTTAATGAAGTCTGCATATTCCATGTAAGCCTAGTTTAAATAAAAAGTGGGACGTGCATGATTTAACTTCTTCAGATCTGATATGCACAGGATGGAAAAGACATATTGCTTCTGTTTGAAGATGAATATTGTATACACTCCAAAATATCAGATTTTGTAAATTACTAAAGAAATATTTCTCCAGCAGTGTTCAAGATGCCATATCATGCTCTACTATAGATGTAAGAAATGATTTAGCACCTCTATCTTCCATCTGCACTACAGCCAGCGAGCAGTCAGCATAACTGAGGATCAGCAGCCTCATGGGACCACGGCTTATCAGCTAACAGGTAATCTATCTGCCTGTTTTGTGTTTCATAGATTGATTTTTAAATTAAAAATTGCCAAAGAAGAAACAAGTCTGCCAGTAGTTTTATCTTTGCCAAAAATGGCTGAAAGCCTAGAAACCATCTAACGCATATGAAACCATAATCAGGAAAGAATGGGCTATGCAGCTGTTTCCCATCCTAAATCCTGCTAAAAAGCAGAAGGGCTATATTTGTGGGCGGTATCTTTTGCAGAAGACAGATACATGGATTGTATAAGTAAAAATAGTAAACAAAATAACATTTAAAAAGTTATAGACAGTCCATTCTAATCTAAAGCTACAATAAATTAAGCAATTAAACTAGAGGGTTGATTTGGCCCGATGGCTTTGATCTTCATGTGAACAGCAACAAAACGTCAGGTTTGCTTAGCATGCCCTCAGTGCAGAATTCTTTAGTGTAATATATGTTCTCCAAAGCATGCAAGATTCATAAAGAGATTATTCAGGAAATATCTGGGCTTAAAAAATATATTCGAAGCGTGTAGGAGGCAGAGTTATCAAAGACACCATAAACGCCCTCCACTCCCCACCCAAACCAAATCATAAGGTATTATTCTCCAACATGCTTACGCATCTTTTATTCATCTCCTGAAGGCCTCGACTCCCAATGTATTCACTCATTCCCAGAGCAGGAATAAGCCTGGCTGACCCTGCCTTTTGGCACACAACTCCCATCATATTTTATGTGAGCCAAGCTCCAATATTTATTTTCTTTTCCTCCCCTCAAAAACATGGAAACTAGGCTGAGCCAATTTAAATCCCTTCGCTTTTTCATATTCTGCTCTCATCCAATGTGAAAGAAACGTCCCATTTCATGAGACTTTTTTAAAAAACACTTTTAAAGGGACAGTGCTGCCTTCTCCACAGTACATTGCAACACTCCTCTTTATTAAAGCGCTTTGCCAAACCCTGTATCCTGTACAAGCACCCAAGCACTGCTTTTCCACATTCACCTTTCACCTTAATTCATATAGCACATTCTGTACTATGTATAATGCTGCCTGTATCTACACTTAAATATGCAAAAAACAGTCTACATGCCGATCAGTCCTGCTACTACAAGGCTAAATCTGCAAGAAAGGATGCATAAAAATATTAAAATTACCGGGAAACTATAATGAAAAGCTTTCTAAATTACTGGGAAAATAAACTAAAGGATTTTAAAACTTTTACAGCCCGATATTCAAAAGGGTTTATGCAGTTAGCGGGACCTGCTAAATCCATAAACCATGTTGAGCACGACAGTCAGTGGCACTAACCAGCCAGGGCTATTTGAATATCCCCAAAAACCACTTTGCTACAATTTGGAGAATGCTGGGGTAGTCTGTGGGAAGGGCTGGGATGGGCCGGGAACCTTGCTAACCAGATAGTCAATGCATTTTTCTTAGCAAAAAAAGGTGCCGGTACTCATATGCAGTGGGACAATAATGAGGACCATGAATTCATTTTAGGAGACAATGAAAAATGTGCCGGTACTCCGTACCACCTTGTATCCACTCAAAAATTATCCCACAAGAGGTGTTTGTTTCCTGTGTTACTTGATTTGCTGCATTCTATTGGGCCCTGGCGTCTGTGGAGGACCTCTCTGATTCGTCTGTGTCTACTCCCGGGCTATAAGAGCTGCTGCCCTAACGCGGGACGCCGAGGTGTTTGTTTCCTGTGTTACCTGATTTGCTGCATTCTATTGGGTCCTGGCGTCTGTGGAGGACCTCTCTGATTCGTCTGTGCCTACTCCCGGGCTATAAGAGCTGCTGCCCTAACGCGGGACGTCGAGGTGTTTGTTTCCTGTGTTACCTGATTTGCTGCATTCTATTGGGTCCTGGCGTCTGTGGAGGACCTCTCTGATTCGTCTGTGTCTACTCCCGGGCTATAAGAGCTGCTGCCCTAACGCGGGACGCCGAGGTGTTTGTTTCCTGTGTTACTTGATTTGCTGCATTCTATTGGGTCCTGGCGTCTGTGGAGGACCTCTCTGATTCGTCTGTGTCTACTCCCGGGCTATAAGAGCTGCTGCCCTAACGCGGGACGCGTTTGCGGGCGCGTCCCTCTAGGCGTGTGCCCGAAGGGGCATGGCCAAAGGGGCAGGTCCCGCCCCTTTGGTGCCCCTTCGGTGCATTGAGGTGCATTGAGTGCGTGTTCTTGGAGACACGCCTGATATGGGGAAAAGAAAGAAGAAGATATTTCCGGTTACTCAATCCAAAGCAGTGAAGGTCATCGGCCCCATGGATGCTCATCTTCGTTTAGGGGAACCTTCGAAGATGGACTCCGTGGTTTCTTTGGACGGGTCAACAGTAAGTGCTTCCCTATCTGATTGCCCTCATGTATTGGGTTTAACTCCTCCCGTTCAAGGGGTCGAACGGATTTCCGGAGTCCCTACTTCGCCGGATAAGGCGGATGCTGTGGATCCCGGTATGCCCTTGCTTAGGGTAAATGCTTCATTGGATAATTTACCTCCTCCGATACCTACTGTGGTAATATTTCCCTCGGTTGCTCCAGATATTTCTCTGCCGTATGACATTTCCTTGCGAGACATTTGGTCTGTGATGGTTCGGATTGAGTCATCTTTGTCTGCTTCTCTTCAAAAGGTCTCCGATTTTTTTAAGGAGGCTGTTTCCAAATTTAAAGATCATGAGGATCGTTTAGTGACTATGGAAGCAGCTTTTGCAGCTTCAGAGGCCCGTAAAATTGAGCAGTTGGATTTACCTTTTAAACTCTCACAGGATGTATCTTTCCTGCATAGGCAGGATGAGAATTTGGAGAATGCTCTGAGATCAAAAAATTTAAGATTGTTAAATTTTCCTTGCACCCACTATTTGTCTCCCTCTATTCTTTTTTATATGTATCTTAAGGAGATTTTGTTATTTACTAATGCTGAGTCAATTGCTTTGTCAAAAATTTATTATTTGCCCTCGGGCAAATTAGCCCAAGAGTGTGTGGGTGATGTAGAGGGTGGGGCTGCTATGCAATATGACCGGGTGGTTTCTTCTACCTTGGATCTCTCTGGTTTTCTCGAGTCATCCAAGGATGATATATCCACCCGTGCTACATTGTTGGTTACCTTTTTGTCTGAAATTTTTATTTTTATTATTTATTTATTTATTTATTACAGGCTCTTATATACCGCTCTATTCAGCATCAGCGCGGTTCACAATATAACATCATACCAATGAATAAACTGTTTGGCTTTACAGAGAACAAGGTCAGAGAACTTGGATAAAACATGGGAAGTTATTTCTGCAACTATTTACAAGAGTATTTACAAGTATACATGACAGGATTTGTTCTTAGTTTGGGTAGTGATCGAGATTGGTTAGTTGGTTAAGTAATATTGGGGGAAGAGGTGGGATTTGAGTGCCTTTCTGAAAAGGGATAGATCAGTGATAGCACGAATTTCTGGGGGTAGAGCGTTCCAGCATTTAGGGGCATAGAATCTGAAAGCCCTGTTGGATGTCACTGATAGGCATTTTGTCGCTGCTTTAGGGATGATTAGAATATTTGTTGATATCGTTCTCCTGGATCTGTTGGGTGGAGCGGCCTGAATGAGGTCTATTAGAGAGGAGGAGGTGATGCTTTTATTGGCCTTAAAGGTTAGTAATAATGTTTTGAACAATATTCTGCCATGTATGGGGAGCCAGTGAAGTTGCTCTAAGATGGGTGTTACATGGTCCCTTCTTGATGCTCCGTAGAGGACTCTAGCAGCGGTATTCATGGCGAGTTGCAGAGGGTTTAATGTGGAGTGTGGGAGGCCTTGAAGAATGGCATTGGCATAGTCAAGGTGTGGTAAGGTTAAGGCTTGAAATATAGTTCTGAAGTCATCAGGATCAAGCAGGGGGCGAAGATGTCGAAGAGTCCGGATCTTGAGGTAGATTGCCCTGACTACGTTGGATATGTGTAGTTTCAGATCCATGCGTTGGTCAAAAGTGACTCCAAGGTAACGAATGGAAGGTTTTGATTGGAGCTCGGCTTCTTTCACCTTTATATGGGATGGGGGGGTGAAAAGTGGGTCCCTGGTGATGAAGAGAACCTCGGTCTTTTTATGTTGAATTCGGAGGTTCTGGGATTGCAGCCATTCGGATACTGCATCAAAACATTTAGCTAGCGGGGAAAGGTCCATGTGAACTGTTGAGAAAGGCATGTATAGGAGGATGTCATCTGCGTATATCAAGCATTCAACCTTGAAGGACTTGATGATATTGCAAACCGGTTGTATGTATATATTGAAAAAGAGAGAGGATAGGGATGATCCTTGCGGTACGCCCTGCTTTTGGTGGTAAGGTGTGGATGTTGCGGTCCCTGAGGTAACGTACTGCCATCTCTGATCGAGGTATGACTTGCACCACTCTAGGGCAGTGTTATTGATGCCTTTTTCTTTTAGTCGCGCTATTAACAGATCGTGATGTACAGAGTCAAAAGCCGCAGCAATGTCTAAGAAGATAAGAGCAAAGCCTTGGCGGATGTTATCAATGCCTGTGATGATGTTGTTGCAGAGAGTGGTAAGGAGGGTTTCAACACCGTGGAACTCTCTGAAGCCATGTTGGCAGTGGTCCAGAGGGGAGACGGTGTCAATGTGGTCCTGTAACTGTCTTTGAGCTTCCTTTTCAATTATTTTCGCTAGTAGGGGTATGCTAGCTATGGGTCTATAAGATTCAACCTTTTGTGGGTCGAGTTTATGGTTTTTCAAGAGGGGTCTTATGGATGTTCTCTTGAGGGCTGGTGGGAAGGAGCCGGTTGTAAAGGATAAATTCATCATTTTAGTGATGATGGGGCTGAGATCTTGGCGTAGTTCCTTTATCCAGTGGGCTGGGCAAGGGTCAGTTTGTGCAGTAGTCGTGTTAAGAGCAGCGATGGTGTCCTCAACATGTTTTCTGGATGGTGTGGAGAACATGGATAGGTTTGATATGCATATGGTGACTTGAGAAGAGATAGTTGCAATGTTATTGGTTTGAAGCAACTTGGATTGCAGGAAATCGGCGAAAGCTTGGGGATGAATGGGTTCAGGATGTTTTGGTGAAGGTTCTTTAGATAAGGTTTTGACTAAGTTGAAAAGATCGCGTGGTTTATTTAGTGATCTTTTCAGCGTATCGGTATGGAATTGTTTCATCTTGGCCATGACTGACTCTCTGTGCACAGATAGATGTGCTTTGTAGGCTGCTTGGTCTTCTGAAGAGTGTGAGCGACGCCATCGTTTCTCCAGTCTTCTTAGGTGTGTGAGGGAGGCTCGTAGGTCAGGGGAGAACCAAGAAGAAGATTTTCTTTTCTTTGGGTTGTTACCCTGGACTGGTTGCAGTGCGATGGTACTGATAGTGCTGTTCCAGGATGTGATCAGATTTTCCAGATTGAGAGAGGTGTCATGTAGGAGAGGGAGGGTTTCTGTAACTATGTGTTCTTTGTTGAAGGTTTTGAATTTCCGAGATGTTACTCTTGTCGAGTCAATGGAGTTTTTGGTTCTGTGTGGTGACTGTTTGCCATTGATGAGGATGGGGAAGGTGATTAAATTATGGTCTGACCAAGGTACTGGGGTTACAGCGTTGTCAAGTCTATTGTTGGAGTCAAGAGCTGTAAGAGGGGCAAAGATCATGTCCAGGATGTTTCCTCTCTCGTGCGTGGGGGTGTCGACAATTTGCTTGTATCCCAGCTCGTTGATTGCTTCAAGGAGGGCTGAGGAGTGGCTGGGGTGTAGTGTTGGGAGATTGAGGTCTCCTAATATCCAGTTGGGAATGTTGGGCTTGCGTGAGTTAGTTGCTAGGTCCAGAATGTAAGGCAGGTCGTCCGTGGAGGGTGAGGGTGCTCTGTAAATCAGATTGATGAGGCATTGTTCATTTGTGATAGTTAAGACGTCCATGCTGTTTGAGCTTGTGGAGTCCACGGTGTGGAAATTTAGGTCATTCTTGGTAATTATGAGAATGCCTCCTCCTCTCTTGCTCTCTCTATGTTGGGAATGGGCAGAGAAGTTGGGGGGTATGAGTTGATTAAGAATTACATTATCCGCGTCAGATAACCAGGTTTCGGTTATCATGAGGACATCTAGATTATGAGAAGAAATTGTGTCAGTGATGACTGGCCATTTCTTGCGGATAGACCGTGCATTTATGAGAGCACAGTTTAAGTAAGAGGGTTGAGGGGGTTCCTCTTGTTTATTTTTCTTTGGTTGTTGAAGGGCTATATGTATTAGGTGATAAAGGAAAGGTTCTATCTGCCTATTTTAAGAAGAAATCAGAGAATTTCTGTGGGCAACCGATACAGATTTTTCCTGATGTCTCCAGAGTCACTCAGAAACGCCGGAGGGCCTTTTTGGAGGTTCGCCAGCGTGTTTTGGCTCTGGGGGCATCATTTTATTTGAAGTTCCCCTGTAAGTGTCATGTGATCTTTCAAGGGAAACGGTATATTTTCTTTATAGTTGAACAATTATTAGATTTTCTGAAAGATAAGGAATGACTCTGGTCTGGTATGCTTTGATTTTAGTTAGTTTGTTTTTTTTGTTTTTGGGCCTCTTGACTAGTTAAAAGGAGTTTAGAATTTACACAGGACCTGTGGATTGCTTTGATTATGCTTTATTTATGTCACCTCCTTGATGTGGGCTAGGTTATGTAATAATGATGCCTTATGATTGTATGAGGATGTTTGTTTCCTTTGTATAATTGTAAAATTTTCCGTAAATAAAAAAAAAAAAAAAAAATTATCCCACAGATCAATATCTGCATAAAGTTAAGACAGGCCAATGGTTGAATATTGCCATTGACTGAAAAGCAACAGAGGTCAGCAGTGAAACGGGATATTTGGTGCCAGTAGACATCCGAGATCTGGAGCTGAATATCTGGTTACACTTTTACCTGCAGTGATCAGACACTTTTTAAGGAATGACGGCCACAGGCTGAATATTGGGCCCTCAGTTCTTTGTTTTTCTTCTAACATTCAATTGCATCATGTTGTGATGGGTCCTTTTATCAAACTACTGAGTCCCTTCTCTGCATTGGGGGGGGGGAGGGTCTTCTCTTCTGAGATAGCCTCTTACCTCTTTGGTACACTTTGAGCGCACAACAAAAAACCTGTGTACTCACGGGTATATAGCTCAATCCCAAGCACTAGTCCCATGAGAGATGACCGCTAGGGGACAAGGGTGCCATCCCAGAGCAGGCGCAATTAGCAATTGGGCACTGCTTCTATTCCCATTAGACAACCAGGGACCCCAGCAAGAGCAGGGGAGTTTCTCTGCCGAGGAGTCCATGGGGGAAGGGGGTTATGTGATGAGGGGTTTATGTGATGACCGTGGGGCTGATTGTGGGGGGTATTAATGTCAGAGGGAAATCTCGATGCTCTTGTCTGGGGGTAAAAGATGAAGGGGATCTATGCTGTTTAGGGAAGCAATTGGGGGATCAATGCTGTTGCCAGGAAGTAAGAAGGGGGAAAGACAGGCTTTGTTCTTGGTTGGTGTAGGGGGTGTGGTTCCTTGATCTTTGCACCTGCCATACAAGCTGACATTTGTGTGTTCCTCGGACAGGTGTAAAAGCAAATATAAACTATAATCATAAAATGGGGAATATACATTTAAATGGTATGTAGTGGATATTCAGCGACATTAATGTGGTTAATACTGCTGAATATCCCCAGGTGCACCATTAAATGCCCCGACCTTAGCCGGCTAGCGTCAGGGTGTTCTGGGAGCAGAGTGCAGGCGACACTGAAGGATAACCGACTAGTGGAGATATTCAGCCGCTAGCCGGTTATCCCAAAGTGGCAAAGGTTAGGCACCTGAAAATTTCGCCTAATGTTTGCCACTTTAGCTAACTGGGCAATGGCTGAATATCACAGCTATTGGTCAGCAGCAGTGTTATCCATTCAAATATGGCCTCAGCATTAAATATCTGGGCGTCACAGTTCAGCGACGACAGCTAGCCACCACTGCTGAATATCCTCTCTCTAGAATTTTAGCCCACCAAAACTTTTCCTCCTTGAACCCGGCTTGTGCTGTAGCTCTCCATGTTTAAATAGCAGCTTTCTAAAATTTCTGTCTGCATGTCTAGCTGATCCACATGTCTGAAAGCAGCTGTTTACATGTGAAAATGCTTCTAAAATAATCCCCTTAGGGGATAATTTTATAAGAAGCTGCATAAAGATACATGCTACTGTATTTATGTGTGCAAATCACCTAAATGCCTATTTTAGCGAGTCACTATTCTCTACGTCAGTGGTTCTCAATCCAATCCTAGGCCAATTGGGTTTTCAAGATTCCCACAAGGAATATTAGTGGTGATATTCAGCCACTAGCCGGTTATCCCAAAGTGGCAAAAGTAAGGCAGCTGAAAAGCTTGCCTAATGTTCGCTGCTTTAGCTAACTCGGCAGCAGCTGAATATCACAGCTATCTACTTAGCTGCAGTTCGAGTTTCCTGGTTCCCCTCTCACAAATGACGGTCCTGCTCAAGTCACCCCCTCCTTTTCTCCCACCACAAAGCCCTGCAGTTCGCGTTTTCTGGAGCCCATCTCGCAATCGATGGCCCTGCACAAGCCCCGCCCTCCAGAGGTGATGTAACATCTGCCCTGAAGAAACGCGAGACACCCACGGCGTTTTCTTGTGCTTTCTCTGTTTTTTGGTGTCAACTGAAAGCTTTCTCTGTAATTGTATCTCTCCTTTTCTGCTTTCCCTTTAGAACCCTGCAGTTTCAAGTTTCCTGGTGTCCATCTCACTATTGACGGTCCCACTCAAGACCCGCGCTCCCAGAGGTGAAGTAACATCCACCCTGAAGAAAAGCAAGACGCCCATGGTATTTTCTTGTGCTTTTTCTATTTGTTTGTCATTAAATGAAAGCTTTCTCTGTAATTGCATCTCTCCCTATCTCTTTTCCCTTTTGAGCCCTGCAGTTTGAGTTTCCTGGTACCCAACTCTCTATTGACGGTCCCGTTATTCTTTATTGAACTTGATATGCCACGCCTTTACAGGTGTAGCAGTGTGCAATATATAAAATAAAATAAAAGATGAAATAGAAAAATAATTCCATAATCAAACAGGAAAGATGCTACAGTCACACACAAGGGAAAGAAAGAAGAAGGAGAGGTTGAGGAGAAGGGGGTGGGGGGGGGGGGTGGAAATAAAGAGTCTACGTGCCAGATGGTGGAATGTCATTTGCTTGTTGGAAAAGATGGGTTTTGAGTTTGCTTTTGAACTTAAAAAAAGATAATTCCAGCTATGCGTCAGTAGGAAAGGCATTCCAGAGTGCAGGGCCGAGAAAGAAAAAAGCAGTTACGGGTAGATTTCAGTTTGGGGTGAGAGGCAGAAGGGAGGTGAAAACGATTAGTATGGATAGCAGTGTGGGGAATGAAGGTGAAGAAGATAAGAGACATAGATGGGAGTGCCTGTGTGCAGAACCTTGTTGACCACTGTAAGGAGCTTGATTTGTATCCAGTACTTAAGGGGGAGCCAGTGAAGGTGAATAAGAAGAGAAGTGATGTGTTCAGTGCAAGAGGTATGTGCAAGAATTCATGCGGCAGTGGGGGTGTACTACCGACCTCCTGGCCAGAATGATCAAAGGGATGATAAAATGCTCAAAGAAATCAGGGAAGCTAACAAAAGTCACAACACAGTAATAATAATGGGTGATTTCAATTACCCCGGTATCGACTGGTCAGTGTCACGGCAGGACATGCTGGGATGATAAAGTTTCTAGATGAAATAAATGACTGCTTCTTGGAGCAGCTGGTTCATGAACTAACATGAGGGGAAGCCATTTTGGATCTAGTCCTTAGTAGAACACAAGATCTGCTGCAAGAGATAAGGGTGTTGGGGCCACTTGGCAATAGTGATCTTAGCATGATCGTGTTTGATTTCATAAATGGAGGAAGGACGACAAGGAAATCTACAGTACTACCTTTTAACTTTCAAAAGGGAGACTATGATAAAATGAGGAAAATAATTATGAAAAAACTAAAACAAGCAGCTGCAAAGGTTAACACTAGAAGCCCCAAAAGGAATTTTACCTAGAAACCCCAAAGTGCGTCAATTGATGCATTATCATGACGACTGCGTTTAGCATGAAATGCAGATTTGAATTAATGTGAAGTTACTTATTTGTTAAATTCGTGCAGTATGTGACATCATTACATGACGTTATCGTGTGTTTATTGTTTGTAATGTTGGAGTAAAACTGTAATCAGTGATTGAGATGTGCCACCTAGTGGGAACATGAATTTATACCTAGAAGCCCCAAAGTATGTCAATTGACGCATCCAGGACAATTGAGTGCATCAATTGATGTACTTTGGGGTTTCTAGGTATAAATTCATTTTCCTGCTAGGTGGTGCATCTGTCATTAATTTTCGATGCACATATTTGAACATCTTGACCTTGCTAACAAAGTCATGGAACATGACTGACATGGTTCTAGCAGTGTGACTGGTATACAACTTCAAAGAGGCATTTGTGTCAATTGACGTACTTTGGGGCTTCTAGTATTAAAGATTGATATCAAGCATGGGTGTTCAAAAATACTATTTTGGAAGCCTAGATCAGCTGTATTCCACACTTTAAAAAAAATGGAAGAAGTCCAAAAGACTGCTAGCATGGCTTAAAGGTGAGGTCAAAGAGACTGTTGTAGCCATAAAATCATCTTTTAGGAAATGGAAAAAGGAGCCAAATGACAAAAACTGGAAACAACAAGCACTGGCAAATCAGATGCAAGGCATTTATAAGGCAGGCAAAGAAAGAATTTGAAAAAAAAGTTTTCTGTGGAAGCAAATCACATAAAAACATTTTCAAGTACATTTGTAGCAAAAAATCTGAGAGAGAGTCAGTTGGACCATTAGATGATAGAGGGGTAAAAGGGACACTAAGAGGGAACATGGTGATAGCAGAGAGACTGAATGAATTCTTTGCTTCAGTCTTTTCTGAAGAAGATGTAGGTAAGTTACCCATGACTGAAATGGTATTTAAAGGTGATGCATCAGAAGATTGAAAGAAATATCGATAAACCAGGAAGATATATTACAACTATTTGATAAACTAAAGAGTAGCAAATCACCTTGACTGGATGGTATGCATCTGAGGGTATTTGAAGAACTGAAATATGAGACTGCATACCTACTATTAGTAATCTGTGAACTATCATTAAATCATCTGTAATACCTGAAGATTGGCGAATGGCCAATGAAATGCCAATTGTTAAAAAGAGTTCCAGGGATGATCCGGGAAACTACAGACCAGTGAACCTGATGTCAGTATCGGGCAAAATACTAGAAACCATTATAAAGAACAAAATGACTGAATATGTAAACAATTATGGTTTAATTTATTTAGCAAGGTTTATATATCGCCTTCCACCATGGTCAAGGCAGTTTACAATAAACAACGGTTAGGTTTTTTCATTGAACAATGAACTTATTTGCTGGTAACAAGTTAAACTATGTACAGTTAAGTAGATGGTTCTAGACATCTATCAATATTTACCTGAAGTCAGATTAGGTGCAGCATAGTGTATCAAACTTTGGTTTCCTTGTGTAATTGTTTACTGTTGTTGGGTTTTATATGGGGGTGGGAGTGGGGGTAAAATGTTTGATGAACAGAAGAGTATTCAGGTGTTTTTGGAATATGGGTAGGTCTGTGATGTTACATATTGAGTCTGAGAGAGCATTCCAGGCTGATGGTACATACAGTTCGAAGACTCGAGAGCAGGCTTCCTGGGTTAATTTTTTTCTTGTGTGTGGGAGATTAAGTGTTTGCCGCAAATTGTCATCTTGCGCTGTTCTGTTGCAGGATTTGGAGCAATGTGCATAGATGAGATGTAGGATTGCTGTTTATTGCTTTATGCATTATCTGAAGCGTATTGTACTTCATCCAGCTGGTGAATGGGAACCAGTGCAGTTGTTTCAAGGTTATCTTATTTCAGGTTGTACCTTTATTTTGGTATTGTTTAGGATGATGGAGTCTGGTGGAATGAAGCTGATGTCTTTTGTGATGAAAAGAGCTTAAGTCTTTTTATAGTTGGTAGTTAGGTTGTTTCTTTTTAACCACTGTGAGATGTCCTTGAAGCATTGTGAGAGCTGTGTGTTGGTGAGCTTGAATATGGTTGAATGGTCCGTAGAACATGTCATCTTCGTAGATGTGGAAGTTGATATTATGGGTTCTGATCAGTTGTCAAAGTACTTGCAGGTAGATGTTGAAGAGCAATGGGGATATGCTGGATCCTTGTGGTGCGTCTTGTGTCTGTCGGTTTGGGGTGGATATGTTGTGTCCAATTTTTATTTGTTGCTGCATGTTGGTGCGGTAGAATTCAAACCTTTGAAGTACAGTGTTTTGTATTCCAGTGGCTTGGAGGCGTTGAAGATGAATTTGATGATTTACTGTATCAAAAGCTGCTATGTCAAGGAATATCATGATGTATCCCTGTGTTTTGTTCTGCATTCTTTTTATTAGTGTGTCTGTCGGTGAGATCATCAGAGGTCCTACATCATGGAGTGGGTGAAAACTATGCTGTTGGAGATCAAAAAGGTTCTTCTTATCAATATGTTTCCTGGAGTTGCTGCTGTACTGCTTTCTCAATGACTTTTGTTATGAATGGAAGACTGGCAATAGGTCTGTAGGATGCTGGATCCATTGGGTCGAGGTTAGGTTTTTGAGGGTAGGGCAGAGGGAGGATAATTTCAGATGTTCTGGCATGTATCCTTGATGAAGTATGGATTGGGTTAGTTTTGTGATTATGGGGCAGAGTTCCTTTTTGGCCGCTTTGATCCAGCTGACTGGGCATAGATCAAGGGTGGATATCGTGGTGTTGAGTTATGTGATTAAGGCTGCAATGTTGTCTTCATTGATGAAGATGGAGGGTGCTGTATGTGTGAATTTTGATGGTGGGGGGGGAGCAAGGCAAGGAGTTGGGGTGGGGAGGAGTTGCTTGCAGTGTTGTGCTAGAGTTTGGTAGCTTATGTTAAGATTAGATTGATTGTTTAAAGTGGGTACTGTGAACTGTTTAACGAGGTCAAATAATTATCTTGGTCTGTTTATAGTGATTAGTTTAGATTGATAGGTTTGTTTCGCACTGTCAGTGGCAATACGGCAGTTAGACATCAGGGCCTTGTAGAGATGTTTGTCGGAATCGAAGGTGGCTTACCTCCATTTTCTTTCCAGTCTTTGGAGTTGAGTTTTTAGCTTCCGGAGGTCAGAGGTGTACCCAAATGCTGGAATGCTCTACCCCCTGACATTAGGGCCATAGCCAGCCTATATCAGTTCAGGAAGGCCCTCAAAACCCACTTGTTCCTCCAACACTTACCTGACAGCAATTGATCCTAGATATACCCTCCAGGAATTGACCCAATTTAGTTAGGAAAGACCTACATGCATTATCTGACTTTTATCTATCCTTCCAATGTAAATAGATTATGTATATAGTTGACCCTGTTTTCCATGTTTATACTCCTGTTCGATGTAAACCTGACAGCTTGTTGTTATGGTCGTTAAGTTATAATGTAAACCGCACTGATGCTAAATAGCGCGGTATATAAGAAACTGTAATAAAATAAAATAAATAAATAAACATGGTGCTCTGTTTTTCTTGGTTGTTATTTGCAGTGATAGTTGCTGTTCTTTCAATGGTGGCATTCCAGTTTGTTATGAGGGTATTGGGACCCTTTGTCTCATTTTCAAGTTGTGGTAGTATGTTCCTTAGGAAGGATTCTTTGTGGAAGCATTTGAACCTTCTGTTTGGCCGTTGCTGGGTGGAGTGGTTTGTAGGGGCATTAAATGGGAGGAGGAAGTTGATCAGGCTGTGGTCTGACCAGGGCATGGTTTGTGCTGTTCAGCATAGGGAATTCACATGGTCAGCCAAAGATAATGTACAGTCCATCCGATCATCCACTATTTCATTATGGTCAGAGTCTATCTGCATTTCCTAAGTATCAGGAATAGCAGGGTGTGTCCGTAAGCTGCTATCCTGATCTTTGCAACAACCGGTTTCTCTGACCTCACGTGGTTTCTCTCTGTAATACTCTCCTGAGCAGGGTTGTAAACTACCGTATATGCTGTAGTTTTTGTCCAGGGAGTTTGCTACTTTCTGGTAACTATAGGGAACTGCTTTATAGCTAGGTTCAAACTTGTATGAATTATTAAGCCTACCTTTTGGCTTTGAAAGGGAAGGAACTCTCCACTCTGCAGGGTTAGACTGGTTCTCAAACACAGCTTGTGTTTGCTTGCCTTTCAGCCTATTAACTTTCCCCTCAGATGTACCAGTATTCTCCAGCCAGCCTGTCTCTCTCCTCAGAGCGTGTGAGCTTTGCCAAGCCTGCCTCTCAGGAAGATTCTTCTTTCTCCTGCCTTTACGAGACAACCCCTGTCCTGGGTTGCTTCCCTCTGGCCTCAGGAATATGGCTCCCTTGGTTCTCACTCCTCCTTGACTCCTTCTAGTCAGCGTACTCCTTTGCTGGCTTCCCTTCTGGTTCTCCTTCTCGTCCTCCCTCCGGTTCTGCCTGGTCCAAGCTAATGACCAGTTTTTATCATTGTAACTCTCAGGGCTTAGCTGTGCCCTGCCCTGAAACAGGTGAAACTCATTACCTCTTGAGGTAGGAAATACGTCACTGCAGGGGCGTGTCTTTCTAGCTCGTGACTCTCTTTGTTTACTTCTTCTTTGCAAACACTGAGCCATGTGCTCAGACTGCCTGTCAGTTTCTGAAAGCAAATCCTCATCTTGCCCTATCTTTATAGGCTCAGAAGGGACTTCTTCATGACAAGAGACTGTGGAGAAAGAAGAAATCCTCCTCTAGTTTATGGCATTTTAAAGAAACTGCTCGTTCGTACACTTTGCATATTACTAAAGCAAAGAAAGCTTTTTATTCTCATTGCATTACTGGAAGAACTAATTCTTCCAGGGAGCTCTTTAAGATTATAGCCGAACAAAGTTCTCCGTCCTCCACACCTAATATTCCTAAGGCTGAGCAATTTGCCCCTTCCTTTTACCCTAAAGTGCATACCCTCTGGCTGTCTTTTATGTCAATGATCTTGTCCCCGGTGACTACGCTAGACTCCTGCAGTATATCTTCCCCCTTAGATGATAAAAAGGATTCTTTCACACCATGTCCTTCAAGGTGACACTCACGTACTGTGGCAAGGAGGCCTATCCGGAGTCCGGGGGAGGACCAAGAGACAGGGAATTCACCCTAGTAAAGGGCCCCCTTTCACCAAATCAGGGTAGGAAAGCCACAAACACCTCCAGGAATCAGAAAACTTCCACGTGGCCCACATTTCATGCTCCCCTAGTGGAATGAAGGGGAGAGGATACAGGGCCCAGAACCCCTTAGGCAGTGAATGCTCCAAGCACTCAGGAGCCCGAAGTCAGGCTGATTGCCGTCACCTGGATAGGGAGGAGTTGGAGCTAGAGCCCTGGAAGTATAAACCTGGGCCAGAATATGAGAGAGGGGGAAGAGAAGCAGGAAGCCAGGCTGACATGAGCAGAAGCACAGATGCAAGCAAGAGAAGCTTGACTGGTGCTGAGCAGAGCAGAGGAACTGAGCTTCCAGGAGAAGAGAGTGCTAATTGGCATATAGAACGTCTGCAGGAGAGTTTGGAGCAAGGAATAAGAGAGACTCCAAGATTCCCCGGGAGGCTGTTAGCTGAGTACTGTGAGCAAGACGGGGAGTCAGAACCTATGCAGCTGGGAGAGCCCGAGGTGAAGCTGAATGAGGACGACACTCCCATGGACTGTTCCTTTTGCCAAGCTTTAAACCTGGGAACGTAGAGAAAGCAAGCCAGTCCTGAAAGAAGTCTTCCAGGAAAAGGTACCCGTAGTCCCCAAGCAGGGTGACCGTGCTTCCCTCTTGTTTGTAAAGGGGAAGTTTACGGGGACTAAGGAGCAAGCCTGGAACTGTGATATAAGCTTGTTAATCACCTGCTGCTGGAATGAGGACACTGGGATAAGCTAAAGTAGCTATTATAACAAAGCTTTCTTTTACCCCTGGATTATATCTGTTTACTTGGAAGGTAGCCAAGCAAGGTTTGAAGCTGAATAGAAGCTAAACTACCACAGACATTGAATGTGATTTTGTTTTTGTGCTTTACCCAGCAAGGCTAAAAAGGGAATGCAATATCCTTGCTGTTAAAGACTGTGTATCCTGAACTATAGAGAACCTTTAAACAGCCATTTTTGTGTGTTTGGGTTTGTTTTTGGACAATGCTCTACTTCAAAGAGTCCTGAACAAACAATCCTGTATGTGGTATATTCGAACCATTGTGTACAAAATAAATTTCTGTCATTTGCCTTACCTCTTTGAGCCTGACTACAACTTTCTGCCTGATGCACCCCTACAGCTAAGCAAAGACTACATTTCCCAGAGGGCACTGCGGGGGAAATAGTTTGAAAAAGCTGAAAAAGCGGATAGCGGAAAGTTCCTCTAATAACCGCGCCCCTCTAAGCTAGAGGCGAGTGGTGGTGGCGTGACAATACTTACAACATACTTTGAATCAGCTTCGCCCCTCTTTGGTGCTGGATCCCTTACCTTCAAACTATCTGAAGTCACATCTCAAACCTCTACACCACCAAATTCTGGAAATGGTTAATTTCTCATTATCCACAGGAGTCCTTCCGTCAGCTTGTAAAAAGGCCACTTCTGAAAAAGAGTTCAACCACCACTGACTGACCTAAGAATTATAGGACTGTCTCTACTCTCTCTTTTTTGGTAAAGATAGTCAAAAAGATTGTCTATGCCCATTTCTGGGACGTCATAGAGAAAGCATAGTTGCTCACCTGTAGCAGGTGTTCTCTATGAACAGTAGTAATAAGTCCTCATGTATGGGTGACATCACCGAAGGAGCCCATGTGGAATGCTCCCCAGCTTCTCCCCACTGCAAGGAATATTGGCCATCTTGTCCTGGACCCACTGCTTTCGGATGGAGGACTGAAGTCAGGCCAGCCGCCGAGTGCTGATACCAACTACTGCCACCCTACAGGCGGACTCAAAGGCATCGTTCATGGCTCACATGGCATCATTGAAACAATCCTTACCATGGCCTATCAGGGCACAGGAGTCGTCGAAGTGGTCAGGAGGGACATAAGCGGAAAACTCCGCCAAGTCAAACATGATGTCCTTAAGGAACATGCCCATGTATAGCTGGTAGGAAAGAATTTGTACCACCAGCATGGAGCCCTGGTAACACCTCCTCCCGAAAGAGTCCAGGGACCTGGCCTCCCACCCAGGGGGCCCCAAGGAGTGCATCTTGCTGATCTTTATGTGCTTCAAGGCAGACTCCACCATTATGCAGTTATGCAGCAACTGGGGCTTCTCGAAGCCTGGTGCCTTCTGGACCCGATACATCGAATCCAACCACCGGCTGAAAGAAAGAACTGTGAGAGAACCCCTTGGGTGTCAAGGGGTACTCTAGGAGCTCGAGCTCTTCTGCTCTCAGCTTATCCTCTATTTCAAGAGAGACGGGTATGGCCTTGGCAATATCCCGCATGAAATCCTCAAAGGACATGTCTTCCAGGAGCAACTTGTGCCACTTGTACAGAGGGGATGGATCCAAGGGGAGCTCCTGTCCGAGATGACCGACTCTCCTTGGTCTCTCAGTCTTTGGACTGACTCCAAAAAGAAATCGAAGCAGCATCAAGTTTCCTCCCACTGCTTAACCTGGTCATACAGAGAGGAAGGGAGTTGGTGGGACCCATGGCGCCCCATATGAGAAAGGGTTTGCCCTGGGACATCAGACCTCGACACACTTGACAGGGAGAAGGCTGTGGGAACAAGTGACAATTTTGCTCTCCCGCTCGATGCGACTGCCTCCGCCAGTAGAACATGGCTTTCTAGAATGGCTGAATGGTGATGAAGCTTAAGCCATCAATGGACCTGCATGCTGCAAGGCCACAACTGCCCCATGTGAGCCTCAAGAGCCCTCAGGCATTCCTCCAGAACCACCACCTGGGAGAAGGGTTGGAGCTAGGATTGAAACATTGGCCACTGGCACTGGTAACTCCGGCAGGGACTATATGAGCTGGGATGTGTTGTATCTAATGTTCATCAGGAGACATCCAGCTGCCCTCCAGGGCTATGGGTTCCTCCCATCTGGGAGTCAACTCATTCTGCTGGGAAAGCTTGGCTGGCTGCACTTGGCCCTTGCTGTCCATGTTGCGCCAGGGAGGGCTGTGGTGCTGATGCACCTTGGGCTTCTCCTGATGCTCGGGAGCACCCTTCAACATTGACGGAACCAGCATCAGGTCCCTCTTTGAATCTGGTTGGACATCTGCGAGTCTTCACTCAATGTCCCGGCCCCTTGGTTCTGACTGTACTCGGGCATCCCGTCCAGTTGACGCCTCAGTTAGACTCTACAACGGGGTTGATGCTGGAGCCAAGGATGTTGAATCTGACATTACAAAGAAGAGGACTCCTACTTTCCCTGCCCCTTCAGGCCCCTTCTCACATCTGCAGACAGAGGTTACAGGACACAGACTGGTGGTCAGGCCCAAGGCACTGCAGGCACCAGTTGTGCCTGTCCGTGACCGAAATAGTTCAGCCACATTTAGTGCATTTCTCAAAGTCTTGACATGTTTGGGAAGACCACTTTGGTGATGCCGAAGGCCTCAATTGCAACAGTGGGAAAAAGGTCTAGACAGGGGAAAAACATACAAAAAAACGAAAAATAAAAAAATATTGGCTAAAAGCCCACTAACCAACGACAGGCAGTGAGATTACTAGAAAAAATATACCCGTAGAGAGTGAAGAGAGAAAAAGTATTTTCTGCTGGTGCAGGACATGTCCTGTGGGCTCCGCAGAAAAAAGGAGATTGGAAAAGACTGCGCTGTGGCAGGTGGGAAGGCAGGTGTGCATGCATGATACAGCTCCTAAAAGCTTCCAATGGAAGCTGGGGAGTGTTCAACGTGGGCTCAATTGGTGACATCACCCATACGTGAGGATTTACTTCCTACTTGTTCACAGAGGAAAGGAATATACTTCACCCCCGTCAATTGGGTTTTAGTTCCTTGCATAGTACAGAGACATCTCTTACATTTATCCTTAGTGAACTTCATACATTTTTGGATACAGGGCACGTTGCTCTCATGATCTCACTTGATTTATCAGCAGCGTTTGACTTGGTTGACCAGGACCTCCTACTTAAACGTTTGGCAGATATTGCCATTTTTATGCGGTGAAACCCAATGTTCAACTACTCATAGCCTTAAATGTGCAGTGCCCCAAAGATCAATACTGTCACCGATTATTTGCAACATGTTTGTGGCTCCTTTAGTCCTGCTTTTAGAGTTGCTAAGTCTCTACTCATTTTTTCGCGGATGACATTCAGTTTATAGCTTACTATGATCCTCATGGCTTAGAGCTAGGGCCAATTAATTCCTGCCTCAAGGTTATTTCCCAATGGCTGAAGTATCAAGAGTTAAAATGAAATCCCGATAAGAGCAAAGCCATGTGGATTTTGGTGGTTCCTCTTCCATAAATGTTACATCTGTATTAGAGTACCTTTCTTTACCATTCTAAAAATCCTAGATTGTACTTTTGTTCCCCAACTAGCCTTTATTCATCAAATCTATGAAACCCTGTTTTTATGTATGTCACACAATCAGATCTTTCTGCTCATTTTTTGATAAATCAGCTCTTACTGCTATGGATTAGAGATTATTCCTAAATGAAATGGCATCTCTTAGGGTGGGTTTGTGAAATGAGCTTAATTTTGATAAGAAAAGGATGGAGAGAAGGTGTGGCTGAACATGAATGATGAAAGAAGCTTTCTTTCTTTATTTTTATTTTCTTTATTTTTTATACTGCTTTTTGCGAAGGTCAAAGCAGTGTACATATTACTATGAACAGGTTAAATGTTTACATGGAACAATAACTTTATACAATAATGACTAAAGAACAGAGAATTATTGCGATGAGCTTAGGCAGGAGCCTTTTGCCTTTAACTATACAATGTGTTCTTCATAGTGGAGGAGGTTATAAAGGGGTGGGGGGTGTTAAGTGAAGGTGGGCCTGAAGTGGAGGGTAAACAGGTGTTTTTTGAGGAGTTTGCAGAAGGTGCTGAAGTTGTTGGTGTGTCTTCTTTGTGTAACTCAATATAAAAGGGATGGTCTGGCTTTTGGCACCCAGAGTTTAAGGCTGCCCCTTAACTGCCCAGATCGTTTGGGCTGTTTTCAGACCAGCTGGGGGAGGGGCAGTGTTCATTTCTCAGAGCAATTGCCCAAAGCTGTCTTTGTAACTGTCTTGTAATTATCTGTAATAAACCTATAAAGGAGAAAATGCTGTCAAGTCAGTCTCTGTGGTGACTTAGGCACACAGGAGGAGAAAATAAATATTCTAGAGATTGGCACACAGAGGCTTATGGTGCCTTTTTTTTAAAAAAAGGTAAGCTTTTTTTCTGTCTTGCTTTCTCTCCGAATGTTTATATATTGCGACGCTCCTGCCTGGGCCCTAGAGCTTACAGGCAGGAGTGGCCTTATATAATGTCCCTTACAAATAAAGCTGGTACTGATCCCTCTGAATGCTGGGATTCGTAGTACACTTGTTTTTTTTCTTTAGGGATGAAAGTTGTAGTTGTGACTAGAGTGATAAGGCTTGCAAGAAATTTATTTGTTGTGGGGATATTTTCAACGCATTACAATTCAAAGGTGCATAACGTAAAGGTGCAACTTTCAACATAAAGGTGAAATCAGGAGGTCAGGAAAACAACTGAAATCAAATAGCTTTAACTCAGCTTTACACAGTCACGGTAGCTTCTACTCAGCTTTGCCTCGTGTGGTTGCTTGGGATTATTGCAGCCTCACAGTAACAGCTGTTCTCCTCACAGCGTGGCTTTACAGAAACAGGTGAAAACAATTTCTGAACTTTCACGGCTAGGCAACAGGTATAGCAAACGTTTTGTATTCTTCTCATACAAACTCCAGATGCTTCTTTACACTGTTACTCTCTAAAACATAAAGAGCAATCCATTGCACAAGGATCATAACTCAAGGTAGGCACATCATTATCTATCTGCATACATTCATCTGGGCTAAGGCAATTGTTCTCTTCATCAGGTTTCTTATGTTTCCCTGACTTTAGCTCCAGAAATTGCTGAAACTCTTTTAGAAGCAATTTAGCCTGTAGCTGCTCTTTAGCTGCTTGATAGTCTCCGGTAAGGGTCACACCCTTCCCCCACTCACTATCTGCTCCTGTTGCAGAGTTTGGCTTAGGGAGGTCAGCACAATAAAAGGGTTTCTCCAGCAAGGCATTAAAATTAGAAAATTCAGCTTTACCTTTATCAGAGACGTTGGCATAAGAACAGGCACCTTTCTTCCAGGACTCTCTCCTCTCTAGAAACTCAGGAGCCTTATGGCTAGTTCTTCTGCTAGGGGAATTTCTCTCAGAAAAACTTCTTTCCTGTTTTGGTTCCTGGCTTTTATAGCACTGCTCGCCACCAGACAAAATACCTTTTCTCCAAGAGCTGGGTTTGCTAGCCTTCCCATGTTTAGGCTCTACCGTGTAGTAAGGATCTCCTTGAGAGTATATTGGGCTCCAAGGCTTACTGTTCCAGGGTTCTGCCTTCTCCCAGGGTTCTAGCGTTTTCCCCCTTTGATTCCAAGTTCCTCCTGAAGACCAACGTGCACTGGAAGCTGCTTCTCGTCTGCTTCGTTTCTTGCTGCTCTCCTTGTCAGCCTTGCTGCCTGCCTTGCCAGCCTTGCTGCCTCTTTTGCCAGCCTTGCTGCCTCCTCTGTCAATCCTGTCTGAGGATTTAAAAAGGGCTTCATTTCCCGGCACTCCCTGTCGTTCCCCTGGGCGTGCCCAATCAGTGCTGAAGCCTAACTCCTCCCTTGGGCTGGGGCTTGTCTTCAGCTCAGCCGATAACTGTGGTTTTTCCAAGTCAGTTTTGGAAATCCTGTGTGTGTCATCCCTTCTATCAGGATTTTCCCCTATCTCCATTTCCTCTGGAGGGGAGTCTTCACCACAATATTCATTTATTTAACAGTTTTTTTTATATATTGCTTTTGTACCAAGGTGGTTTACAATGAACAGCAGCACATAAAGAGTAGTTACTCACCTGTAACAGGTGTTCTCCAGGAGCAGCAGGATTCAGTCCTCACATATGGGTGACGTCGGTGCCGATGGAGCCCTTGTGCGGAGCATTTCCCCAGCTTTCAAGGAAAGCCTTTGGAAATGCAGCGCACATGCGCGGTCCCCTTCCTGCAAAAGGGTGACATCTTGCTCAGTCTGATGACATAAAAACAAAATGAAGGATATGAGTGCAACTCCAGGAGAGGAGGGAGGGTCGTGAGGACTGATTCCTGCTGCTCTTGGAGAACACCTGTTACCGGAGTAACTACTCTTTCTACAGGACCAAGCAGGAAGTCAGTCCTCACATATGTGACTCCCCAGCTCTAGGCTACCGGGAACCCTAAGCTGAAAAAATGGCTCCCTCTCTAGAGCCTCAGCATTCATGATAGGAATATCCTCTGAGAACATCCCCATATGGTAGCCCAACATAAGGGCCGGAGGATAGGAGTTGCCTAAACCTCAAAGAGATTACGGAGTTCCGCCTGTCCGAAAGCACTGTCCCTTTGGGACTCTCTCTCAAGGCAGTAATGGGCTGCAAAAGTCTGGCTTGAAGACCAAGTTGTGGTCCGGCAGAAGTCTGCCAACGGAACAGAGCGGATATGAGCTGCTGACGCGGCTTTCGCCCAGACACGCTGGGCTGTGACTCGACCCTGCAAGGGGAGGTCGGCTGCCTTGTACGCCCAGGCGATACAATCTGCTACCCAAGTGGACAACTTACGCTTGGAGACAGGTAACCCCATCTTATTAGGGTCAAAGGAGACAAAGAGCTGAGTAGCCCTTCGATGCCCCCGCGTACATTCTATGTAAAAAGACAACGTCCTCTTACAGTCCAGGGTATGCAAGACTGTTTCAGCCCGGCTGGTATGCGGCCTGGGAAAAAAGATTGGAAGAACCACCTCCTGGTTGAGGTGGAAAGAGGAAACCACTTTTGGAAGGAACTTGGGATGGGTCCGTAGGACCACCCTGTTCCCATAGAACCATGTGTACAGTCTATCAGAAACCAGAGCTTGTAGTTCTCTCACATGTCTGGCCAAGGTAAGAGCCACCAGGAAGAGCGTTTTCCAAGAGAGGAAGCACAAATGGCAAGTAGCCATCGGCTCAAACGGTGGGCGAGTAAGTTGTTGCAAGATCACGTTCAAATCCCACTCAGTCGCCGGTGGACGAACCGGAGGCTTGAGTAGAAGCAGACCTCTGAGAAATAGGGACACCAAGAGGTGAACCGACAGAGGCTGTCCTTCCACCGGTGAGTGGTGTGCTGACAAAGCACTGAGGTGGACCCAAACAGAGTTAGACTTAAGGCCTAGGCCTGACAAGTGAAGAAGATACTGCAGTACTACTGGCACAAGGCAAGAGAAAGGATCTTCATTGCACTGAGCACACCATACTGTAAACCTATGCCACTTGAGGGCATAGGACTTTCTGGTGTATTGCCTCCTAGAGGCCAAGACCACCTCCTCAACTTCCTTAGGTGGTCAGGGCAGATTCACCAGTCAAACCGGCGATCAGCACCCGCTGCTGTTCCATGAAGGCAGCCAAGTTGCTCTCCAAGGCCGTCAGCCTGAGTCCAAGCTCAGGAGACTCAGCAGCCCTCGACTCGGGCCCCGACGGTGTCGGGCCTGTCATTGGTTCTCCTGGAGGAGAGTCCATGAGCTTATGTGACTCGGGGACTCCGACTCCATGCGAGGTAGTTTGGACGGCCTCTCCGACTCCGAGAGCCGGGGCGACGGTCAGGGCTAGGCGACCTGGCCCTCGAGGACCCAGGGGCCTCCACCGACGCTGCCCTCACAAGCTTCTTCTTCCTTTTGTGCTCCCGGGTGGGAGACCCCCTCTCAGAGGAACCACGACAGCGCTCGGGGTCAGACTCCCGAGATGGCGAGGCCTCTGATGAAGTCTGCGCCCGGCCAGACGCGGACTCTGAAAAATTTTTTCACATTGATGCTGACAGCTCCGAAGTGCCTTCGATGACATTTTGCTGCACAGACAACAGACCAGCGGGTCATGGTTGGGCCCGAGGCATCGGAGGCAGCAGTCATATGTGTCGGTGAGAGACATAGGTTTCTTGCATCGATCACATTTTTTTAACCCGCTGGCAGCCATCGGGGGAAAAAGGGCCCCTGCAAGGTCAAAAGACCGGGCTGCCAGTGAAAATAACAAAAAATGCATGAACGCTAGTCACGAAGGACAAAAAATGAAAAAAGAAATTCCGGACTCAATACCGGTATACCGAGCCCAGGCGATAAGAAAAAAGCGAAAATCGCAGAAAAAAATCTACTTTTCCCGGGTGACATGAACTCACGTCTGTTGGGCTCCGTGGAAAAAGAAAGACTGAGCAAGATGGCACCCTTGGGCGGGAAGGGGATCGCGCATGCACGCTGCATTCCCAAAGGCTTTCCTTGAAAGCTGGGGAAATGCTCCACACGAGGGCTCTGTCGGCGCCGATGTCACCCATATGTGAGAACTGACTTCCTGCTTGGTCCTGGAGAATCTCAAGAAATTTGTTTTACATTGAACAAGGGGTAAATAACTTGGCGTTAAATATGGGGTTATGCTCGTGTCAATGGAGAGTAGGTGGTTATTGTATATACACTTAGGTGATGTCATTAGGTCCAAAATGTTAACGTAGAAACATAGAAAAATGATGACAGAAAAAGACCACATGGCCAATCTAATCTGTCCTTCCATATCAACAACTACAACAGTCCCCTTTTTTCCTTTAGAGATCCTGTGTTTGTTCCATGCTTTTTTGAATTCAGATATTTTCCTCATCTCTACCACCTCCACTGGGAGACTATTCCATGGATCCACTACACTTTCCATGAAGAAATATTTCCGCATATCACTCCTGAATCTATTCCCCTTCACCCTCATCCCATGTCGCCTCGTAGCAGAACTTGCTTTCAATGAAGACTCTGAAGAGATGTGTTTTTAGTAGTTTCTTTATATCTTCAGTAGACTGAGCAGATCTGATGGTTTCGGGTAGAGTTCCAAATCATGGGGGCATATAGGAGAAGGCTCTGTTGCTTGTCTGTTGTGTACATTTGGTCTTGAAAGGAGGGATGGCCAGAAGATTCTGGTTTGCTGATCTTCTTGGTCTTGTCGTGGGTGCTCTTGAGATTTGATCTTTGAGACAGGGAGCGGAGAGGCTATGAAAGATTTTGTAGGTGGTAGTTATGGTTTTGTGTTTAATCCATTGGGCAATTGGGAGCCAGTGCAGATTGCTAAGGATTACAGTTATGTGTTGCTGACTTGATCTGCCTATGAGGATTCTGGCAACAGTGTTTTGTACTAGCTGGAGTGGATATAGTGCCTGTTTTGACAGCCCTTGATAGAGGATGTTACCGTAGTCAAGGTGGGGTGTAATGTCGGCTTGAAAACCAGATCTGAAGTCATTGTCTTGTAGAAGAGGGCATAGAGGTTTGAGGAGTCTCAGTTTCCAGTATGCTGTATTAGCTGCATTCTTGATGTGCACAAGCATGTTGAGGTTGCTGTCAATAGTTATACCAAGGTACTTGATTTCCTTTTTTATGGTAATTTCAGCTTTATGTAGTGTGAGCTTGTCTGACGGATTGAAATTTTGGTCTCTGAATATTAGTAATGCTTCAGTTTTATTTTTGTTCACTGCAAGATTAAGATTGGCAAGAAGGTTTGTGACAGCAGAAAACAAATCTGATATGACTGTGAAGTCCGGATTGAAGGTGTTGAATGGCATATAGAACATGATATCATCTGCGTAGAGGTGAAAATGCATGTTCCATTTTCTTAATAGGTTACAAATGGGCTGTATGTTGATGTTAATTAGTAAGCCAGACAGAGCCGAGCCTTGAGAAATGCCGTGTGTTCACTTAAATTGTTTGGAGTTGCTTGGTCCGACTTTTACTTGCATGGTTCTGTCTGAGAGGTAGGAAATAAACCATTCTAAGGTTCTGTTGATCAGTCCTATATTTCCGAGTCTGTCTAGCATGGTGTGATGTGATACAAAGTCGAACGTCACACTGATGTCCAGGAAGACCATCACGAATCCTTGGCGAGGCTTGTTCAGGCCTTTGATGAGCCAGTTGAAGAGATCCATGAAGAGTGTCTCACTGCCATGCTGGGGCCAAAAGCCATGTTGTTGCTGGTCCAATGCAGCATGAGAATCAACATAGTCTTGGAGGAGGAGTTGTATAGTTTTCTCGATTATTTTAGCCAGGAATGGGATGCTGGCGATTGGTCTATATGAGCTGGGGTGTGTTGCATCTAATGAAGGTTTCTTTAGTGTAGGGCGAATTGAGGATTGTTTGAAAGGTGGAGGTAAGTATCCTTGGGAGAGAATGGTGTAGACTATCTTTAGTATAGTCTGGGTGAACTCATTGCGGAGGTATTTTATCCATGTCACTGGACATGGATCCAATGGTGATGTTGTAGTATTGATACTGTTGATGACATTTGAGAGTTCTCCTCTCTTAGATATTAGGTTGAATGTGTGCCAAAAGTGGTTTTGAGCTGAGTTATCCTGCTGTTGTGGTGGTCGTAGTGCTGTGGAATTGTTGGGCAGTGCGCCGCAGCTCCATTTAAAAACCCTGACTGAGTTAGTCGGGTAGGCATGTATGTGCAGGCAGGGCCGGCCCGTCCATTGAGCAAGAATGTTTTTTGCACAGGGCCCCGCGTTTCAGGGGGCCCCGCACAAAGAACATTCAGCTTTTTTTAAAAATGAAATTTAAAAAAAAAAAATGGGCCGCTGCCGCCGCAGCAGCATGGAGTCCCGTGGGGTCCCCTCTGCCCGGCTGAACTCTCCCGGCGCGGCTGAAGCCCTCTGCTCCGGCTTGCAGATACGCGAAGGGAGAGTGTCTCCCTCGCGTCTCTGTTAAGCCGACAGGGGCAGATGGGAAATTTCCCATCAGCCCCTGCTGCTTCCCATCAGCCCCTGCGGGCTTAACAGAGATGCGAGGGAGACACTCTCCCTTCGCGTATCTGCAAGCTGGAGCAGAGGGCTTCAGCCGCGCCGGGAGAGTTCAGCCGGGCAGAGGGGGCCCCGCGGGACACTCCATGCTGTCGCGGCGGCAGCGGCCAGCTTTTTTTAAAATTTTAATTTCCATGAGCCGATGGGGGGGGGGGGGTTAGGACTGGCAATGGGCTGTGGGCGGATGGAGGGGGTTAGGACTGGTAATGGGCGATGGGGGGGGGTTAAGACTGGTAATGGGCTGTGGGCTGATGGGGGGGTTAGGACTGGTAATTGGCTATGGGGGGGTTAAGACTTGTAATGGGCTGTGGGCTGATGGGGGGGTTAGGACTCGTAATGGGCTATGGGGGGGTTAAGACTGGCAATGGGCTGTGGGCTGATGGGGGCTGTCTGGAAATAGGGTGATGGGGGGTTAGGACTGATAATGGGCTATGGGGAGGGGTTAAGGCTGGTAATGGGCTGTGGGCTGATGGGGGGTTAGGACTGGTAATGGGCTATGGGGGTTAAGACTGATAATGGGCTGTGGGCTGATGGGGGTTAGGACTGGTAATGGGCTATGGGGGGGTTAAGACTGGCAATGGGCTGTGGGCTGATGGGGGCTGTCTGGAAATGGGGTGATGGGGGGTTAGGACTGGTAATGGGCTATGGGGGGTTAGGACTGATAATGGGCTATGGGGGGGCTAGGACAGGAAATGGGCTGATGGGGAGGGGTTAGGACTTGAGGTGGGCTGATGTGGTTAGGACTGGTAATGGGCTGTGGGCTGATGGGGGTTTAGGACTGGCAATGGGCTATGGGGGGCTGACTGGAAATGGGCTGATGGGGTTAGGACTGGAAGTGGGCTGATGGGGGGTTAGGACTGGTAATGGGTTATGGGGGGCTTAAACTGAAAATGGGGTGATGGGGGGTTAGGACTGGAAGTTGGTTGACGGGGGGCTAGGACTGGTAATGGGTTGGGGGGTTGCTAGGACTGGAAATGGGCTGAGCAGAAGGGGAGGCTTGAACTGCAAATAGCTGATGGGGAGGGGGCTTGGAATGGAAATGGGCTGTGAGGGAAGGGAGCTAGGACTGAAAATGGGCTGATGGAGCAGCTAGGATAGGACTGAAATGGGCTGTTGGGGGGAGCTAAGATTGGAAATGGGCTGTGGTGGGGGCTTGAATTGAAATGGACTCATGGAGGGGCTAGAACTGGAAGTAGGCTCATGGGGGGGGCTTGGACTGGAATTGGGCTGAGTGGAGGGGAGCTATGATTTGACATGGGCTGATGATGGGGCTAGGAAATGACTAGAAATGGGCTGATGGGGGGGCTAGGATTGGAAATGAGCTGATGAAGGGACTCAGACTGGAAATGGATGGGGGAGCTAGGACTGGAAATGGGCTGATGGGGGGCTAGGACTGGAAATGGGCTGATGCAGGGACTAGAAGGGAATGGATGCTGGGTGAGACTGGAACTAGAAGGGAGCTGATGTTGGGGGAGGATTAGAATGGGATGGGGCTGGGAGAGTAAAATGGAGAGGGGAAAAATATTTTGTGGGAGGGATGAAAAATCTATAATTGGCCGGGTATTGGGAGAGTAAGTGGGGATTGAGGATGGAGGGGTAAAATTTGTGAGGATGAAATAGGAATGAGGAAAGAGCAAAAGGAGAAAGATTAGTATGTTAAAGCAGATGTAGAGAGAGAATGGAAAAAAAACTAGAAGAGAGAAGAAAGGACAAATGGACAGCAGATGATGGAGAGTTAGCAGAAAACATGAAGAAACCAGAAGAAAGTGGCTGGACCAACTGCAACTGAAAAAAAATGCACAAAAGGTAGAAAGATATCTCTTTATTTTGAATTTATTAACTGGAATATGTCAGCTCTGGGAAATGTGCATCATTAACGTCTGTGCTTTGTTTGGTACAAGAGGAAATTAATTTATAGTTTTATTTCTACAGTGTTGTTCTACATTCCAAGTTTGGCTTTTGGGGTTCCCAGTTTAATTATTGCCTTCCTGTTTCTAAATTGTGATTCCTTGTTTGGTGATGGTCTATGTCAGGGGTGGGCAAACTTTTTGACTCGAGGGCCGCAATGGGTTCATATATTGGACCCGGGGGCCGGACCAAGAGTAGATCACAGCTGTAGGAGCCGCACTAGACAGGCTCTGCCACTCTTAGCCTGCACCAAGTCTGGTGCCACATCAAGTCCCTAGACCACTCTTCCTTACAGCCAGAAACTGTGCTGCAGCTCCCTCCCTGCTGTAAAAGTGCCCCCACTCAACCAATGACCTACCTCCTCTGGTAAAGAATTCCCCTAACTTCAGCACAGATATATATACAGTGTTTTCTTAAATTGCTTTAGGTATTTTGTTTCTGTTTGTTTTCTTTTATTTAAGCCAGAAAGGAAGGGAAGGATCCATTCTGTCCTCTTCCTCTCCCAAGGTCAACCTGGCAAGGGAGGGCCATGGAGGAGAAAGCCAGAGCAAGGGAGACACCTGGACTCCCCTCCTCCCCCAGGTATTCCCCTCCATGGGAGAGGGAAAGGAAAAGAAAGGAGAGGGGAGGGGACAAAGAACCTGGACTCCTACAGGTATTTCCCAGGGACAGGCTAAGGCTGAACCTACCTGAGCCTGTAGGTCGGGCACCTTCTCTGGCCCTTTTCAAATCAACACATGACATAATCCGGAGCAGCCACTGCCCTATGGCATCTCCCTTTCTGGGCTGGGGGTCAACCATTAGGCCGTGACCCGAAGCCGCGGAAGCTCTTCACAGGCACTTGCCAAAAGCCATTTATTCCGCCACCGTGAAGTGCCCCGATGTGAGGAAACTGGAGTCCGGTCACAAGGTTGCTGCCCCCCCCCCGGAGACTCACGCTGCACCGAGCTGATGAGCTCCCGGTACTGCTGCCGGATCTGCCGTCTCTTCGTTCCCTTCCATCTCGCCATAGCCGTCCTCGCCCGGCACTTCCTCCCGCTCCTCCGTGCAGCCTGCGGACCGATCAGCATGGGAAGAAGCGTGGCCCCAACCGCCAGACCTCCGGCCAGCATTGGACATCTCCTCCCGGCGCTCAAAACGGAAGCCGGAAGCGACGTTCACGTCAGAAGTCAACTCGTCAGACACAGTCGTGATGCGGTGCAAGCCTCGCTCCGAATCAGATACAGCGGTGATGCGCTGCAAGCCTCACTCGGAGTCCAATACAGTGACGATACGGTCTAAGCCACGCTCAGAGTGATACAGCGGTGATGCGGTACAAATGAATAAATTAGCTAGCGCTCCACGGGCCGGATTAAAAGGTCCGCCGGGCCGTATACGGCCCGCGGGCCGTAGTTTGCCCATTCCTGGTCTATGTTCTGCATGTGTAACTGAGCTGAGGTATTCTGTTTATGTAATTCCTATTTGACATTGCCATTTGTTCTCTTTCCCCAGTATTCTCTGAAATGTATTGGTTTAATATTTGCAGTGTTGCCTTTTGACAGGTAGGGTATGGTGCTTTGTGAGTCCTGGTAATGCTGTCAGGATACGGCGGGTTTGCTATGGGTTCTAAATGGGCAGCATTTGTAGTAGTTCCTAATGTGCCTGGCGGTTGGCACTGGATTATAGTAATGTAGAAATCTTTTAGTCTTTCTTTATCCATACACTCATTAAGAGACATGTTTACTAAAAGTTAGTGTATGGTAACATTATGCAAATATTTATGCAAATAAGGCCACTTATGCAAATGAGGCCCCACACCAAGTCTCCGCACATGGCCCCGCACCCCCCTTGGGCCGCCCCTGTGTGCAGGCTGGGACTGAATCGCAGTCCCGGCCTGCACGTACATGCCTATTTGTGATTCTGATCCCGCAGAGCTAGATGTGCCCTGCGGAATCAGAATTGTGATCTCCTTTGTACGTCTGGTTCAGCCCGGACTTACAAAGGAGATGTATGTGCGGGACAGAATCGGGCTTATAGTGTGTTCGCGGTTGGAAATAGTTATGAAGTCTATTGTTTGTAAAGATTGTGAGCTAACCATGGAGAAGTTTAAATGTTTCTTTGCCAGAATTAGGACTCCTCCCCCTCTCCTGTATGTTCTGGGGCAGTTAAACAGCATGTAGAGGGGTGTAAGCAGCTAGTTGGGAAGAATATGATCAGAACTAGTAATCCAACTTTCAGTGCTGTACGTTAAATCAGTGTCTGCAACTTGTATATGGTCTACTAGGGTTTGGATTTTGTTACAAACTGAGCGGGCATTAATCAATGAACATTCGAGTGGGTAATATGTGCTTGAGGCTGGTGCTTGGGGGTTGGAGTTGAGCTGTGTTAATTTGAATGAGTCTGCGTGTTGATTTTGAGAACGGTATTCTATGGTAGGTTGTGAGGTGCAGGAAATTTGGTCTGTAGAGGACTGGAATGGTATTACCCTATATAGAAAGCACCTGTGTGGATGTTAAGAGGACAAACAGAGCTAGACTTATCACCATTGGTGTATGAGAATTTGTGGTATCATGTTTAGCTAAGTGTTGCTGGCTTACCAGATAGGAATTGGCATACAGAGATTATGTTTAACCTGCTGGGAGTTTGAAGGTCATTTCTTGGCAATGCGCTGTTTGGCTGGCCGTGTGGGTCCCTGGTGTTCTGCTGAGTTTATGACGGTCCCCGCTTAAGGGCCATGCCAAAGGGCCTTCTTTATCTTTATCTTTATTGATACACTTGATATACCGCCCACATCAAGACATTAGGGCAAAAGCAAAATGCTGCAAAAGAGAGGAAAAGAACGCCATTGTATAATAGGAAAGAGGTAGAGAAAACCGTATAGGTCAAACAAAGACAGAAAGTACAAAAGGAAAAATACTTAAGTGGTGCTAACAGTCAGGAAGCTCAAATGCTTGTTGGAATAGGTGGGTTTTGAGCAATGTCTTGAAATTCTGATATGATGGTTCTAAACGGAGAGAGGATGGTAAAGTGTTCCAGAGTGCAGGGCTGAGAAAGTAAAAAGCAGCACAACGGGTCTGTTCCAAATGGGCTTGTGAAGGAGAAGAGAGGGCAAGACGATTCGCATGAATGGAACGAAGTTGCCGGTGGGGAGTATGCAGAGAGATGAGATTAGCAAGATACAGCGGAGTCGAAGTATGGATTGCCTGAGAGCGCTTTGTAGTTTAAAGTGTCCTGTGTGGCTCTGATTGGCCTCTGCTGCGGGGGGGGGGGGGGCATCCTGCATCCCGCTCTCCTGTGGCTGACCGCTGATCGGAGCTGGAATGTGTCCTCTGATTTACTGCCTTGAGTGAAAGCGCTCCAACCCGGTGTGAGACCCTGTCATTAAAACAGTTTAGAGAGCCGGTAACAGCCTTGTGAGGACTGGTCACAGTAAGCAGAAGAGATAGATAATTTGGTTATTTAATTAATTTGGTTAATTAATTAGGGGGAGTCCCGTGTCTGTTGTGGAAATTTGCAGAGACAGCAGCGGTGTGGATCCTCCAGGGTCACTGTGTGTTCAGTGGCACTGGTTCGGGCACGGCGGTCACTGCATTGACAGAGGCACCGGTGCTGATTTCCCCAGAACCACTGTGTGCGGGACAGAATTGGCTCTGTAGTAAATAGGGTTAAGAGCAGGAGCGCTGTGTGTAAAAGAAAAAAGAAAGTGGCAACGCTGCCCTGAGAGATTACAATGGGACTCCAGAATTCAAAGAATAGAGAAATTGGAAAACTGGAAAAGGGAAAATGCACGCTTTGAACCATCTGATTCCCTGGCTGTGGTAATAGAAAAAAAACATATGCACCTTGCGTCAGTGCTTTCCTGCCAAAATTGAATTTTTATACCACAGACTGTGCAGACAGGCTGTTTCCCCTTGGTGGGTTGTGGGAAATAAGCAGATTGGTTTACTTACGAAAATGCATGTCTGGCAAGGGAAAATCCTGTAAAGCCACTGTATGCATTAAATTGTACTATTTTTTTTAGTTCATTTCTATGTACAGTTTTACAGAACGTGATCTAAAGAAACAAATTACTATTTTTATGATCCAGTCTCAGGTATGTTTACACCAAGACATTATGTAAGCAAAAAGAATATTTATATGTATGTGTGTGTATATATTTATTTGTTAAATTTTATTTGTGTATTTTAGCATTTGATCCTTTAGACAGGAAACTAGCATATTTTAGTTTAAAAAAATGTAAGGGGTTACTGGTATCAAATGCTCATATTTTTATGGGATTTGAGTCCCATGGGAAAATAGCTCAGGAATTAGGAGAAGAAGAACATTGCAAACAATATGAAGGTTTAGCAGATGTGGGAAAAATGTTTTACAAAAGTGTGATTTGTTTCTTGCTTTTTATAATTAAGTTCTCCTTGTGCTTGTAGTCCAAAAGCTTGCTTCCTCTATTCCTCCCTTCCCCTTCTTTCCTGCCTGATCTGAACAATATGAGCCAATTCAGATGGATTTCGGGAAATATAGTGCTTCATTGTGAACATACTGTTTATTTTTGGTTAAGATCACTGTGTGAAGGAAGGAAAAAAAAAACCTGAAAACCAGCTGTTCACACTCACAGCCAGACAGCATGCTTCTTCAACTTTGGAAATGCACTTTTTGAATATCCTGGTAACAGCTTACACAAAAAAATGCGTTCATGTATAACTGGATGCTTAATTTATCTTCAAAAAATTATTATAACAAAGAATATATCTACTAATTTGAACTATTGAGGTCTCAGACTTATTATAGCTCTGCCATAAGGACTAAACGTCCGTTATCGTGGCAGCGAGCCCTTTTGCATCAACGACCTCGTGAGTGTGAGCGGATAAACAAGCACAGCCCTACAGACCCAAATAAATTATTTAAAAGTCCAAAACTCGTGTTCTTATCTGTGCTAAAAAACAGCCCACTCTCATGGATTTGGGTGTTGATCAACACCCAAATCCATGAGAGTGGGCTGTTTTTTAGCACAGATAAGAACACGAGTTTTGGACTTTTAAATAATTTATTTGGGTCTGTAGGGCTGTGCTTGTTTATCCGCTCACACTCACGAGGTCGTTGATGCAAAAGGGCTTGCTGCCACGATAACGGACGTTTAGTCCTTATGGCAGAGCTATAATAAGTCTGAGACCTCAATAGTTCAAATTAGTAGATATATTCTTTGTTATAATAATTTTTTGAAGATAAATTAAGCATCCAGTTATACATGAACGCATTTTTTTGTGTAAGCTGTGATTCAGACGTTCAGTAATTTGACCAAAGAGGAATATCCTGGTAAAGCTATGCAGATATAACAAGACACACACACAAAAAAAGAAACAAACAATTTATACCAGATTGTCTTCTTTTTTTTTATAAGGATAGGTAATGTTTGATATATGTTTCAAAGAAACCCCCCACTAATTTCCTTATTTGCTACAATTATGTCATGTTTGAAGTTTAATTTGAGATTCTGAGAGATGTGCAGCTCTTCTTAGACTGATATTTCTATTGAGAAATGAGGGCACTATATATATATATTGATCTGCCTCCTAACTGATACCTTATCTGGATATTCCACTACAATGTGGTAGTCATAAGAGGCAGAGCACTCAAAAGCACTTAAGTACTTGACAAAAACCAGACTGAGGAATGCTCCAAATGAGAACAATTACTCAATAGTTGCATTTCTTCCAAGCCAGCAACTCTGTAGGCAATAATACAAGCTCTACTCAAGGAAGAGGTTGAGGGGGCCAAGGAGAAGTGCTTCTCCGTGTGGTGAGCTAGGCCACTGGCAATCTGAGTGTCCCAAGTGACTTCCCCGAGGACCCCCAAGGCCGGAAGTGCCTGAAACCATGCATATTCATGGCTCTGCAGAAGTATGACTAGGCAGGGGGGATGGTGGCCAGGAAGAACCCAGAGAGATCTCTCCATCCAAGCCACCCACAGATGCCTTGCACCCTCTTATTCCTCTTGTTTCAGAAGGATCCTTTGACACTTCAATTAACAGACCATCTATACCAATCCCAGTAAATGTTGGAGCCACAAGGTCATTATTGTTCAAGTTGTGGAATGGACTGCCCCTTACCAGAGCCTGTACCCCGTCTACAAATCTCTATTAGAGGCCATATTTCTTTCTACTGAGCTCCCTGCTCTAAACTGTTGTGAAGGAAATCTATATATAAGCTTATATCTTACATTTATAGTTCTCTTCTAAAAAAAAGGGACTTTGACTGATAGTAAACTGGTTCTTGACAGAGGGATGAGGATGGGTTCTTATCCTCAGATTATGCTGTGTGTACTTTTTATGAAATTGTTGAAAATGGACATTTGGCCAAAGTTTCCATTGCCCAAGCAGCTGAACTTGTCACCCTTATACTGGCTTGTCAACTGGGACAAGGTAAAAGTTTGACTATTTTTACTGACTAGTTACGCCCATGGTGCCATCTGGGACATTCGCATGATATAGAAAACTCGAGGGTTTTTGAACTCCATCACCCAAGCTGATCTTATCTTCAAGGTCCTTGGGTCTTCCTTGTTACCCTCTGCACTGGCTGTTGTGAAGTACAAGGGTCATGACTCCTCAGATGGGTCATGACTCCTCAAATACTGATGTTGCCAAGGGCAATGCTAGGATGGATGCTGCTGCTTTTTATTGTATATCTTGCTGCGTAACTAATCTTCTTTTTCAGGTGCCGACCATGATGCTCATCCAATATTTTTAACAAATCAAAATATACCTTCAGGTCAGGGCAAATCAGTAACAAATATATAAGAAGCACCTAACCTCAATCAGTGACCACCAAATAATTATTCTTTATGTCGGAGCTAGCCGTAGGAAGGTCGGAAGGGAAACCGACCTACACCGGGCGGGTAGCTACTTTTATTATTAAAGGTTCTTCACCAAAATTAAAGTTAAAGTTCATTTAACCATTAAAATATTAGTCAAAAGACTTATCTCAGTCCAGAAATGCCAGTTATAATGAGTACACGACGTGCACGTTTCGGGCACTCTAGCCCTGTTTCAAGTGTAATAACTAGAATTCCATCGTCTTCAAAAGCCGTATTCCAAACGCCGTCAATGCAGCTGAGGTCATTCTTACAATGGCTGATGGATCACTTTTAAAATAGAAGAACCAACCAATCAGTATCGGGAAAAACCCCCACATGATGGGGAACCCCTGATCTGATTGGCTTGCATAGAGTTATGACGAAACTTCATTCATATGAGATTTTGCCAGTCAATTTCGCTATTCAAGCCACTTGACTTCATCATTCCAAGGCGGGAGATCCAATGTTGTTCCAATCTGATTGACTTGCATAGAGTTTTTGACGAAAACTGATTCAAATGAGACTCTGCCAGTCAATTTCTCTATTCAAGCCTCCTGGCTCCATCATTTCAAGGCGGAATATCCATCGTTGCTCTAGATATTGGAGACGCTCTTCACGCTGTCCTCCCCGAGGGTTGGCTGGGACATGATCTATTATAGACCAGTGAAGCTGGTCAAAAGCGTGAGAGTATTCCATACAATGAGATATCATAGGTGCAGACAGTACCGCACATCGATGACGAGAAGCATGTTCAGTTAAACGACATTTCATAGAACGAATATTTCTGCCAATGTAAAGAAGGAGACAAGGACATTGAATGAAATATACTACATAAGGAGTATCACAAGTAGTATCCCATCAACGTCGATAAACTTGATGTGTAGTTGGATGACTCCATTCAATACCGGTAAGTGTGGAGACACACTATTTACAATGTTGACATGCTAAATGGCCATAATTAGGCTCTGAATAAGAGCAGCGATCTTCCTTCATAGATGTTTTTACGAGGGTATCACCTATATTACGACCTCGAGAAAATGCAATCTGTAGAGGAATATTAAAACAATCATAAAGTTGAAGAATTGGCCAATGGGTTTTTAAAATCCGTAACACTTGCGGGCTCAGAATCATATATGGTAAAACCCCTGTAATTTTTGGCAGAGCTGGTGATTTTGAGACAGCATAAGTAGGATCCAATAGCCATTCGCGATGAGTACAACATGCTCGTTTAAAAGCTTTCCTTATAACAGAATCTGGATAGCCCCGTGATTTTAGACGACTACAGAGATCTTGAGCATGAACTTTAAATACTTCAAGAGAATGGCACAAACGTCGTAGTCGAAGAAATTGCCCATAAGGAAGCCCAAGTCGTAGGGGGCCCGGATGAAAGCTACAAAAATGTAGAAGGCTATTTCGTTCTATAGGTTTGCTATACAATGATGTATATAAGTGCCCATTTTGATGAGAAATTTTAAGGTCTAAGAATTCAATCTCATTTACTTCAATATGTGCAGTAAAAGCAATATTTGGTTTCAACCCATTCAACCATTGTATAAACTCCTGCAATGTTGTAGGGCCAGATAGCCAGATAAAAAATATATCATCAAGGAAACGCTTCCATATCAGAATATGTTGATACATAACAGATCGCTCAATCAAAGAAGTTTCCATATCCGCTAAATATAAGGTGGCTATAGATGGCGCCATTGTAGCACCCATAGCAATACCCGAAAGCTGCTGATAGTAGACCCCTTCGGATATAAAATAATTCCGAGTAAGAACCAATTCAGCTAATTGCAGCAAAAATTGTTTGGGTAGACGTTCTGGCGCAAAAGAAAATTTATGTTGTAGAAGATCTAAAGCCTCTGTTTGGTTTATGTTAGTATAAAGGGAGACAACGTCCAGTGTGACCAACAAAGCACCAGGGGGAATGATCAGGTGAGAAATCAATTGTAGAAAGTGGGTAGAGTCCCTAATAAATGAGTTTACCAGACTCGCTTCTTGTTTCAAAAATTCATCACAAAAGATTGATAACGGTTCTAAAATTGAATTTCGACAGGAGACGATAGGCCGCCCTGGAGGGGCAGTAAGGGATTTGTGGATCTTCGGAAGCAAATATAGAACTGGACATATAGGGTGTGCCCTATATAAAAATTGATATTCACGTTTTGTTATCCAGTTGTTTTGTAATGCGAGACCCAATAAAGATTTTATTTCTTGCAACAATGAATTAGTAGGATCCGCCGATAAAGGTTTATATATAGCAGGATCATTTAAGTGTTCACGAAGTGTCCGTGTATATGCAGATGTATCTTGCAAAACTAGTGCACCCCCCTTATCCGCTCTCCGTATAACAAGAGAAGAGTCAGCACTTAGCTCAGTCAAAGCCGAGCGTTCAGCCCGCGTTAGATTGGAGAACGATCTAACAGACCGCTGTTCCAAAAGAGATACATCTCGTAGCACTAAAGATTGAAAAGTGGCTAATACAGAATCCATCGGTAATTCAGGAGGCATCCAGCGAGACTTAGGATAAACTATAGAGCCATCATTGATAGAAGTACGATGTTGAAAAAATTGTATTATTCTAAGCTTACGAAAAAACTGATAGAGATAGACACGCATCTCAAAAGAATCATAACGAGAGGTTGGAACATATGATAAGCCATAATTCAACAATTGCTCTTGTACAGGGGTCAATACTCTTGTAGATAAATTAACAACTATTGATGAGTTTGCTTGTATCGCTGTCGTGTGACAGGGGGATCCCAGTCGTCGGACGTCAGATTTTGACGAAAACGCCGGCCTGGCTCTATAGTTTATCCTAAGTCTCGCTGGATGCCTCCTGAATTACCGATGGATTCTGTATTAGCCACTTTTCAATCTTTAGTGCTACGAGATGTATCTCTTTTGGAACAGCGGTCTGTTAGATCGTTCTCCAATCTAACGCGGGCTGAACGCTCGGCTTTGACTGAGCTAAGTGCTGACTCTTCTCTTGTTATACGGAGAGCGGATAAGGGGGGTGCACTAGTTTTGCAAGATACATCTGCATATACACGGACACTTCGTGAACACTTAAATGATCCTGCTATATATAAACCTTTATCGGCGGATCCTACTAATTCATTGTTGCAAGAAATAAAATCTTTATTGGGTCTCGCATTACAAAACAACTGGATAACAAAACGTGAATATCAATTTTTATATAGGGCACACCCTATATGTCCAGTTCTATATTTGCTTCCGAAGATCCACAAATCCCTTACTGCCCCTCCAGGGCGGCCTATTGTCTCCTGTCGAAATTCAATTTTAGAACCGTTATCAATCTTTTGTGATTTATTTTATTTTATTTATTTATTTTATTTATTTGCATTCTCTTATATACCACGCTATTCTGCATCAGTGCGGTTTACATTGAACAAACTGAAATTACATTGAACAGGGCATTATAACTTGGAGATAACTATTTTACAGGGAACATGGGCTATAGAGGGTTAAGTGGCTTGCCCAAGACCACAAAGAGCACCTGTGGGATTAGAAACCCCAGTCCTTCCAGCCCAAGGTTGCTGTCCTCTAGTGGGATTTGAACCCCTGACCTTCCGGCCTGAAGTACCTTGCCCCAACCACTAGGCTACTCCTGAATTTTTGAAACAAGAAGCGAGTCTGGTAAACTCATTTATTAGGGACTCTACCCACTTTCTACAATTGATTTCTCACCTGATCATTCCCCCTGGTGCTTTGTTGGTCACACTGGACGTTGTCTCCCTTTATACTAACATAAACCAAACAGAGGCTTTAGATCTTCTACAACATAAATTTTCTTTTGCGCCAGAACGTCTACCCAAACAATTTTTGCTGCAATTAGCTGAATTGGTTCTTACTCGGAATTATTTTATATCCGAAGGGGTCTACTATCAGCAGCTTTCGGGTATTGCTATGGGTGCTACAATGGCGCCATCTATAGCCACCTTATATTTAGCGGATATGGAAACTTCTTTGATTGAGCGATCTGTTATGTATCAACATATTCTGATATGGAAGCGTTTCCTTGATGATATATTTTTTATCTGGCTATCTGACCCTACAACATTGCAGGAGTTTATACAATGGTTGAATGGGTTGAAACCAAATATTGCTTTTACTGCACATATTGAAGTAAATGAGATTGAATTCTTAGACCTTAAAATTTCTCATCAAAATGGGCACTTATATACATCATTGTATCACAAACCTGTAGAACGAAATAGCCTTCTACATTTTTGTAGCTTTCATCCGGGCCCCCTACGACGTGGGCTTCCTTATGGGCAATTTCTTCGACTACGACGTTTGTGCCATTCTCTTGAAGTATTTAAAGTTCATGCTCAAGATCTCTGTAGTCGTCTAAAATCACGGGGCTATCCAGATTCTGTTATAAGGAAAGCTTTTAAACGAGCATGTTGTACTCATCGCGAATGGCTATTGGATCCTACTTATGCTGTCTCAAAATCACCAGCTCTGCCAAAAATTACAGGGGTTTTACCATATATGATTCTGAGCCCGCAAGTGTTACGGATTTTAAAAACCCATTGGCCAATTCTTCAACTTTATGATTGTTTTAATATTCCTCTACAGATTGCATTTTCTCGAGGTCGTAATATAGGTGATACCCTCGTACAAACATCTATGAAGGAAGATCGCTGCTCTTATTCAGAGCCTAATTATGGCCATTTAGCATGTCAACATTGTAAATATTGTGTCTCCACACTTACCGGTATTGAATGGAGTCATCCAACTACACATCAAGTTTATCGACGTTGATGGGATACTACTTGTGATACTCCTTATGTAGTATATTTCATTCAATGTCCTTGTCTCCTTCTTTACATTGGCAGAAATATTCGTTCTATGAAATGTCGTTTAACTGAACATGCTTCTCGTCATCGATGTGCGGTACTGTCTGCACCTATGATATCTCATTGTATGGAATACTCTCACGCTTTTGACCAGCTTCACTGGTCTATAATAGATCATGTCCCAGCCAACCCTCGGGGAGGACAGCGTGAAGAGCGTCTCCAATATCTAGAGCAACGATGGATATTCCGCCTTGAAACGATGGAGCCAGGAGGCTTGAATCGAGAAATTGACTGGCAGAGTCTCATTTGAATCAGTTTTCGTCAAAAACTCTATGCAAGCCAATCAGATTGGAACAACATTGGATCTCCCGCCTTGGAATGATGAAGTCAGGTGGCTTGAATAGCGAAATTGACTGGCAAAATCTCATATGAATGAAGTTTCGTCATAACTCTATGCAAGCCAATCAGATCAGGGGTTCCCCATCATGTGGGGGGTTTTCCCGATACTGATTGGTTGGTTCTTCTATTTTAAAAGTGATCCATCAGCCAATGTAAGAATGACCTCAGCTGCATTGACGGCGTTTGGAATACGGCTTTTGAAGACGATGAAATTCTAGTTATTACACTTGAAACAGGGCTAGAGTGCCCGAAACGTGCACGTCGTGTACTCATTATAACTGGCATTTCTGGACTGAGAAGTCTTTTGACTAATATTTTAATGGTTAAATGAACTTTAACTTTAATTTTGGTGAAGAACCTTTAATAATAAAAGTAGCTACCCCCCCGGTGTAGGTCGGTTTCCCTTCCGACCTTCCTACGGCTAGCTCCGACATAAAGAATAATTATTTGGTGGTCACTGATTGAGGTTAGGTGCTTCTTATATATTCATCCAATATTTTTAGCAGGTTGCCATCCCAGAGGATCTTCAATTGTGGCAGTCCTCAAGGTGTCAAAAAGGAGGGATTTGGACTAATCAGGCAGGTAGGCCCTATGCCCCTCAACCTTTAGAATACCTCAATCTTTAATATGCCTCAATCTTTATCACACCCATTGTGTCAATTGTATCATGGGATTACACCTGAAGGGAAATCTGCTATGTTGCATGACATGGCTCTACATTAGAGAAATGAAGAGAGTGCCCTTGATAAGGTCATGAGTGAGTGTGCTGGAAGTTGCCACATTTGCCAGGTAAACAATGTGGGGAAAGCATGTAAGATAAAGCCCCAGCAACTTCCTCGACCTGAAGAGCCTTTCTTAATGTTGCAAATAGACTTTATCCAACTACCTGGTGGTGGTGTGCATGTTTTTGGGATAGGTGGAGGCTTATCCTTGCAGGAAGGCAGATGCCGCTACAGTGGCTAAAAAGCTCTTGCAAAATTTTATTCGCACTTGGGGAATGTCTTAGGTCTTTATGAATGACTGAGGGCCAGGTGCGTCAGGGGCTAGGAATTAAACAGACCTTCCATACTCCCCATCACCCTCAAAGCTCTGACCAGGTGGAGAGGGTCAATGGGATTCTCAAAATGAAGCTGTCCAAATTAACTCAAGAACTGAATCAAAACTGAGTACAAGTCCTGTCTCTAGTGCTGATGAGCCTCCACACCACACCTAGTAAGACAAGAGGTCTGCTGACCCCTTATGAAATCATTATGGGGAGACCATTTTCCCCATTTCATGTACACCTGAAACAAACCTGGTCTTAATGCACAGTGAACTATTGTCTTATTATAAAGGTCTCATGGTTTCTTTTTCTCTAGTGAATTCACAGGTGCAGAAGCCATTCCAGGTTCTCGCAAGGGACCCAACCTGCAGCCAGGAGACTGACTCTAAATGAAGGTCCACCAACAGAAGACCTCGCTGGAATCCCAGTGGAAAGGATCCTATCAAGTCCTGCTCATGTGATATTCAGCGGTCAAGCTAGAGGGTCGTCCCATGTGGGTCCACGTCTTTCACTGTAAGGAGACAGATTCCAAGGAGTCTTGGTCCTCATAAGCGATCAGAGACCTGCAGTTGAAGTTCCAACGCAAATGAAATGGATGCCGAGATCCTGAGAAATAGACTTTGTGGACTGGGATCAAAGAAGAACTGGCATTGGCCAGTTCTGGGTGTTACTGTATTGTCAATATGTGGAATTTCTCCATGATAGAGCCCAAGAAGGAAGCTCAGACGTTAAAGGTCAGGGAAGAAGGTGTGTTAAGTCTTCCCTTACCCCAACCTTTTTGTACAGACCTTACAGGAGTTTATTGACCTTATTTGGGCTACTTGTCTGGTCTGTAGTAGGATTCTTCCCGCTGTGGTGATAGGCCACAACGGATAATCCTATCCTCTCAATACCACCCAATATCTTTATCTTTATTAGGTTTCTTAATAGACCACACCTTTGGAGACCATCAGGACAGTTTACAAAGTTGCAAAATGCACAGAAACAGTCCAAAGGCCAAGAAACAGAAAGGAACTACAATTCATAAAGGAAAGCAGCAAGCATTCTTAAGATGAACAGGAGGAGGACAAAAAGGATAGAAAAACAGACAGGGGGACTAAGAGGAGGGGTCAGGAGGGAGATCATAAATAGGTGGGTCTTGAGAAGCGCCTTGAATTTAAGGTAGGATGGTTCCTGGCGGAGGTAAAGAGGAAGAGAGTTCCAGGTGGAGGGAGCTAAATAGAAAAATGCTGAATTATGGGTATGCTCCAGATGAGCACGGGCTGGAGAAGGGAGTTCAAGTGACTGATATGGATAGAATGGAGACTGCGAGGGACAGAGCGGTAATGGAGGGAGTCAGCTAGATACTGCGGGATGTGAGTGTAGAGAGCTCTGTGGGTCATGATTAGGAGTTTGAAAATGATGCGCTGGGGAACCGGTGGTGAATGAGATCTGGAGTGATATGGGTGTAACGTGAAGGATGGGATATAATCTGGGTGGCATTATTCTGAACGTTTTGCAGGTGGTGGATCTGGTGTTGAGGGAGACTGGCAAAAATGATATTACAGTAATCGATGAGAGAAATCACTAGCGAGAGAAGCAAGGTAGTGAGTGAGGTAGGGGATAGAATATCACTGACAGCCCTAATGTTACGGAGAAAGAAAAAGAAACAGCACATGAGGGCAGAGATGTGATTGTGAAAAGACAGTTCTGGATCAAGTATCACACCTAGGTAACTCATGGAACTGACCAGGGGATTGGATTACCATGGAGCTCGGGGGCTAGGGAGGGAAAGTGGGACCCCAAAGTAAACCACATTGCTGACGTTTTGGAGGGATTAAGTGAAGAACCAGGGATTGGTGGTGAACCAGTGTGCAACACACTTGAGGCAGGCATTGAGCAGTGAGAGATTGGGGGAGGAAGGGGATGTGTGATAGAGAAGAACATCATCGTCAGCATAATAATACGCCAATATACCGGATTTATGCACTAGAAGGGTGAGAGGGGTAAGGAAAATGTTAAAGAGGTGTGGCGCAAAGACTGAACCCTGGGGAACCCCACAGGGTAGGGGAAGGGAGACAGAGGTGTCAGACAAGGAAACTATGGAGAAGGAGCGAGAGTAAAGAAAAGAGTAAAACCAACGGAAAACGATACCTTGGAGACCCACATCCTGGAGACAGGAAAGTAGAATAGTGTGGTCGACAAGATCGAAAGCTGCTGACAGGTCTAAACAGACAGCTAGTGAGACATCACCCTGATTGTGCGCAATGTGTAATTCATTCAGAAAGGGGAAGAGGACAGATCCCGTGCTGTGACCTGAGCAGAAACCCGATTGTCATGAGTGCAGGAAATGTGTAGAGTCAAGGTGTGCATGAGTTGTGTAAAAACAGCCTTCTCCAGTAGCTTTGAAATGAAGGGAAGGATGGAAACCAGGCGGTAGTGAGTCGGCTCAGCCGTATCAAGGGAGGGTTGTTTGAGGAGAGGGCAGACCAGGGCGTGCTTCCAGGAGGAAGGAGAAGTACCAGAGGCCAGACAAGAGTTAAGCAGAATGCGTGATGGTTCAAGGAGCCACTTTGAGGGGATGGGGTCTGTTTTACGTGTGGCAGTGATGATTTTTGAGAACTCAACAGAAGAGATAGACCTAAAGTGGGACCAGGTATATGAGGTAGACGGAGACAGGGGTGGAAAAGAGGGGGAGGAGATTGTAATGGAGAGGAGTTCACCGGGAGAGAGAAGCGGAGGCGCTGTATTTTTGTGACAAAGGAGGAGGCCATGTCAGAAGGACTAGGGATAAAGGACTGATCTGCAGTGATAGAAGGGGCATGAAGTGCGGAGAGAGATCTAAGACAGGAATAGAGCTGGCGAGTGGAGTTTGAGGAGGAGGAAATGAGGTTGCAGGAGGAAGGGATGAGGTTAGAGAAATAGGAGCGAGTTGTTTCTGTGATAAGAGAGTGGTAGAGATGGTGGTAGTGATTGAAGATCATTACCAAAACTACCTTTGCATGTCGTCACAGCATCTCCTGGAAGGAGGTGGATTTATCATAACCCGAGGTTAAACCTTTTAAAGTGATTATTCAGGATGTCCCCATCTTTTGCTTCTGGGTGGCGGGAAACAGTTTACTGGAGGAAAGTATAACTTACCACTATACTTGAAAGACCAAATGGTGCCTGGGTATTCCCCAATAGCACAAGGGCACCCTTCTGTTATGCAATTCTCAATGAGCATTCTGATTAGGTCCTCACTGATGTCTCAAAGAGGGGTGATTAAGGGAGTGAATGGATATGGCACTCTACTGATAGGCACCTTTTGGGCCATTATGAACTTCACTAGCCCCGCATTATGTAGGAGTTTTGAAATGGCCACACTGTCTGATGACCCTATTTCCCTAAGGGCCGAATAGTTCAAGCAGGACATTATTTTGTGTGGGGGGACCTGGCCTATGAACAGCTCCCTGAAAATTGGTGAGGTACCTGTTTTGTTGCTATAGATCTTCCCCCATTGTCCATCTTCCCTTTGGATTGTGAGGTGGACCAAGCCCACTTACTAGGGGCCCACCCTATGAATTAGATCAGACCTCCTGGTCCCCCTGACTTTCCATCTCTACATTCGGAGAGATGTTCTTACAGAACCTACCTGAGGAGGAACGAAATGTTTCCCTAAAGAAAGCCCAGGAATATACTGAATCCACCTCCAAACTTACCAAGTCTAAATTAGACGCCCTCTCAGCCATGGGATGGCTGCCCTTCCTGGGTTCTGCCATCATTGCAGAGTTGAGCATGTCCATTCGATGCCTACAAGCTGTCATTGAACTTCTCACTGATAACAATACCCAAGCACTGATGGAGTTACAAGGCCAAGTAACTCAGTTACGCACATATTCAATGCAGAACCACATGACCCTTGACTATTTGCTAGCAGCCAAGGAAGGAGTCTGCACTCTTATAGGTGAGCAATGTTGCACCTTTATAGATGACCGCTCATAATTGGTCATGGAGAATATACGATAAATGAAGAAAGTCAGAAAGTTATAAGGGAGGTGTTGATGGACACCCCTACCTACTGGTTTTTAAGCCATGGGTCCTGGGCTAAGAGACTTTTAGCATATTTAGCCATCACTTTAGCTATAGAAGTAATATATTGCTGCTTATTCCAATGCACAGGTACCTTGCTGCATGCCTTTTCACGTTGCCTTGCCAAACCTTTAAGCCTCCACGTAGTCAATGTGCAGACCATCCAGGACTCCCATTCGCACTGCTTAGTAGATTTAGAAAGAACTACACCTGAACAAGATGAGGCCAAATCCCTGTTAGCTGCAGAAATTGCTCATCTCCAGCCATTACAACCCCTAGATTCTTCATGTTACATCGGTTGGTCAATACCTCTTCAGAGGGGTATGATCTAAAGGGGGAAAACTGTGGATTAGGGATTATTCCTATATGAAATGGCGTCTCTTAGGGTAAGGCCTGTGAAAGATAAGCCTAATCTTGATAAGAAAATGATGAAGGGAATGTGTGGCTTTCTTTGTGTAACTCTGTATAAAAGGGACAGTCTGGTTTTTGGTGTGCAGGGTTGAAGGCTGCCCCTTAACTGTCCAAATCATTTGGGCTGTTTTTGGACCAGCCTGGGCTGTTCGGGGGAAGGGCAGTGTTCATCTCTCCAAGCAATTGCCTTTAGCTGTCTTTGTAACTATCTGTAATTATCTTTAATAAACCCATAAAGGAGAAACTGCCATCAGGTCAGTCTCTGCGGTGACTTAGAAACACAATGGGAGAAAAGAAACATTCTACACTACCCTGCTTTTTGCCTTGGTCATCAGTAAATTAGATTACGGTAACTCCCTCTATGATGGTATCCCAATCCTATTCTCTTCTATTCAGTAACTACAAAGAGTGCAAAACACCGCTATTAAACTTCTTACCTCCTCTAAGATATCTGACTATGTTACCCCGCTGCTTAATGTCATCATTGGCTATCGGTATCCTATCAAATTAAGTTCAAAGTATTATTGCTGGCCCATAAGGTTTTTTACTCAGGACTCCCACGCTATATATCAAATGCTCTTATCCTATATGTTCCAGTTCAAACTCTTTGTTCCCAAAGCCCCAATCGTCTTGTGGTTCTGGCTAACAATATTGCTCACCGTGAATCCAAACGGCACTCGGCGTTTTATTTTTTTGGCCCCTGCTCTTTGGAATTCACTACTCTTATACATTCATCAAGATAACTAGTTGAAATCATTTAAGAAGAGTCTGAAAACATACTTCTTCAAACAAGCTTTGAGTTCTCTTTATGGAGATGGGCCCCGGAGTTGCCCCTTACACTGCTCTCCTGTCACCCTGGTTTCCTGTATGTGTTTCTTTTTATTGTGGGTTTTAATTTCATCGACACTCATTCTTATTTATTATTTAACAGGTTTTTTTATACCGCTTTATCATTTCAGTCAAAGCAGTTTACATTGTAACTTAAACTTAGTAATGTACATTAAAAGGGACGTTGATAACTTGGACTTTTCTGAGATCAAGTGATTTACCCAAGGCCACAAGGAGTGCTAATGGGAATCAAACCCCTGTCGCTTGGCTCCCAAACCAGTGTTCTAACCATTAGCCTACTCCTCCAAGCCACTTTTTGCTTTGTGAATCACACTGTGAGCTACTCACTAAACATAAAGGCTGTATATCAAATAATAAACCATATGCATGAGATAGATTTGCATGTACTGCCTTCATTGGGAAAGGGAAGTGGCTTTAACTCATGCCTTTACTCAGAAGCTCAAGGTGAGTTACATTCAGGTGCAGTGGGCATTCTTCTGTCCACAGAGGGCTCACAACCTAAGCTTGTACCTGAGGCAATGGAGGGTTAAGTGACTTGCCTAAGATCACAAGGAGCCGCAGTGGGACTTTAACCTTGGTTGTCCTGGTTCTAACCCACTGCTGTAACCATAAGGCTACTCCTCCATTGTATGCAACTCTATCTCATGCATATTCATTGTGGTTATCCTGAAAAACTGACTGACCTAGGTACCCCCTGAGGACTGGGGTGAGAATTACTGTTCTAAGTACACATGTAAGACCAATCATATCTTCACTGTGGGAGTGCACAGGGGTGGAGCATGTGCAGCGTACAAATTTACGCACATTCATTCTAAAGTACTATAGCTTACATGCAAGGGCAGCTCTATAATGAGGCGAAGTGAGGCAGCTGCCTCAAGCGGCAAAGTTTTGAAGGTGGCAAATGCCCCCAAAACAGCTGCCTCACTTCGCCTTCAAGTTTTAAAAAAAAAAAGTGCACAAGTTGCTGCCGCTGCCGAGTCCGCTTCTCGGCAGCGGCAAACACACCGCCTCCCTTCTTCTGCAGCCGCGGCTCCCTGCCTCTTAGGGAACCGAGGCTGTGCCAGTGAAGCCGTTGTGGAGCCTTCCCGTCTCTCAACGGGCTCCACGCAGCATTGTCCCACACCCAAAGAGTCAGGGAACCGCGGCCGCAGAAGAAGGCGGCACAGGGCGGTAGCAGGCAGACATGGGGAGGGGGAGGAGGGGGCAGGGAATCTGCAATGGGGATGACATGAGGGAGGGGTGCCGACATGGATGGAGGGAGGGAGGGAGGGGGCTGGAAGGGAACTGACAAGGGTTCCCTCTCATCCAGCAGGAACAACCGGCATCAAACAAATCAGCCTTATCACTGCAAGCAATCAGGCTAATTTGTGCACCGGCGGCACTCCGGTTGTTTTAATTTTAGATTTTGCCGCCTCTGCCCTGCCTCTGCCTTCCCACCGCTTTTTTTTTTTTTTTTTGCTGTAAGCATATTTGAGGAAAAAAACACAGTGAGAAGACAGAGGCAGGGCAGAGGCAGCAAAATCGAAAATTAAAACAGCCAGAGTACCCCCGCCACCGCCAGATGAGAGGTGCAGGTGGAGGGAGTTGGGACAGGAGGAAGACAAGGAGAGACAAAGGTGAGAGATGGGGGACGAAAGGGGAGACAGGGGATAAGTACTAGACAAAGGGGAGAGACGGGGGCAAATGCTGGACAAAGGGGAGAGACAGGGGGACATACTGGACAGACAGGGAATAAATGCTGGACAGAGGGGAGAGACAGTGCCGGTTAGGATTATAATGGGCTGATGGGGGGCTAGCACTGGTAATGGTTGATTAGGGAAGGCTAGGACTAGGAATAGAGTGATCAAGGGGAGGTTGGGACTGGTAATGGGCTGATTAGGGGGGGGCTAGCACTGGTAATGGGCTGATGGGGGGGTAAGACTGGTGATGGACTGATGGGGGGCTAGCATTGGAAATGAGATGATTGGGGAGGTTAGGACTAGAAATGGGCTGATAATAGAGGAGGTTAGGACTGGTAATGAACAGATTAGAGGAGGCTATGACTGGTAATGGACTGATGGGAGGGGTAGGACTAGTAATGGGCTGATTAGGGAAGGCTAGGACTGGTAATGGGCTGATGGGGGGCTAGCATTGGAAATGAGATGATCGGGGAGGTTAGGACTGGAAATGGGCTGATAATAGAGGAGGCTAGGACTGGTAATGAACTGATAAGAGGAGGCTAGGACTGGTAATGGACTGATGGGAGGGGTAGGACTAGTAATGGGCTGATTAGGGAAGGCAAGGACTGATAATGGGCTGATGGGCAGGTAGGACTGGTAATGGACTGAGGGGGATAGGACTGGTAATGGACTGAGGGGGGCTAGCATTGGAAATGAGCCGATTGGGGAGGCTAGGACTGGAAATGGGCTGATTAGTGAGGCTAGGACTGGTAATGGGCTGATTAGTGGAGGCTAGGACTGGTAATGGGCTGATTAGTGGAGGCTAGGACTGGTAATGGGCTGATGGGGGGTAGGACTGGTAATGGGCTGATTAGGGGAGGCTTCAACTGGAAATGGGCTGATGGTGGGGAGGGGAGGATAGAGCTGCTGGCTTTGGAAGAAAACCGGGGGTTAACGGGTTGCGAGGGGATGGGAGAATGGGACTGGAAGGGAGAGGATGCTGAGAGGGGCTGCCATGGTATTTGGACTAGAGGGAGCTGGACAGTGGGGAAGGAGAGGGACTGGAAGGGAAGGAGAGGGACTGGAAGGGAATGGACACCAGTGACAATCATGGGAATGCAAGTTGACATTGGAAGGTACCAGGAGGGAGGAATGGAAAGGGGCTGAAACTTGGAAGGGTTAAGGGGACTGGAAATAGGCTGATGGAAAGAAGTGAAGAAAACAAAAGAAGAGATAAGAAATGGCAGATGGACCATAGGCCGCAGAAAGAGAGCTAAGAGAAGACAGGAAAGCAGAAGCCTCAGATCGGGACCAGCATGATCAGAGAATAAAATGGTCAGACAACAAAGGTAGAAAAAATAATTGTATTTCATTTTAGTGATTGGACTTCGTGCTATCTTTATATTTTACACAGTATTGGGGAACTGCATCTCTTATTTATCTGATGTTGCACTGGTTCTTGTGGTTTCAGTTTAAATTTTGTCTACATATTTTTATTTTTACTTTAGATTATGGTTACTTATTCTGTAGTTGGTGAGGGTCGATGTTGTGAGTGTGTGATTGAGGCCAGGTGTTCTGATAACATGGAGTTTGTACATAAAGATCTATACTGTACTGTAGTAATTTGACTTGTTCAGCTTTTCAAATAGATGTATGGATGTTCCAGCACTCACTATAGTATTTACAGTGACCGTTTTTTGGATGGGCTCCTTATGTGAGTTTTGAAAGTTTGCGCTGATATGGCATGGTAGGTTTGCTCTTTGTTGTAGGGTTTTGTATTAGTTCACAATATGCCTGATACTGGAGAATAGTGGTTGTTGTTGTTAGTGAGATGGTCAGAATCAGATTTTTTTTTTTAAATATTGAGTTCTGTGGGTGAATGTCCTGGTTCTGCTCTGCACCCACTGTGGATGCAAAATATACGCTGAAAAAGAAAAAGCAAGAACCATAACGCAGTTTATAACAACAAAATAAAAATGAGTAATAATTTAGTTTTGTAAACTGTGCTGTTGATTCTTGCTCTCTTTTAGTTCCTTGGTGTGCAAACAGGATCGTACCTAGCCCTGTGCAAGCGGTGCAGCCGCACAGGGCGCAGAGGCTTGGGGGGGGGGGCGCATCTCGGCTGTCTGCTGTTGCCCTGCTGTCACTGGCAGGACAATAGCAGGCAGTCGAAATGTGCCCCCCCCCCTCCAAGCCTTTTTGCAACACTTTTAGCAGGTCTGGTCCCTCTCTCCTCCGACGCAATGTCAGAGCTGGGAGAAACAGATGTGCTTAAAGTGCCGGCGCCTTTCAGATCTGGCGCATGCCCCCTCCTCCTCCCCATACCTCCATCCAGCGCTGCCTGCTCATTCCCTGTTGCCAGTGCCACCGTGAAAAAACAGAGGGCAGCAGCAGCAGCAGGGAAAGAGCAGGCATCACTGGATGGAGGTATGGGGGGGGGGAGGGGGCCGCGCGCCCAAGCTGCAAGTTACACAGGGCGCGATTGCAGCTTGGTACGGTCCTGCGTGCAAACATCTTGCATTCCCTCCATATAATCTAATTGGCTTTTTGGTTTGGTTCATTCCAGTCCCTGATTGGAATTCTGAAAAAGCCCCGCCCCCTCTAAGGGCGGGGTGGGGAGGGTGGGGGGCGCCATCTCATTCTTCGCCTCAGGCAGCAGATTGCCTTGAGCCGCCCCTGCTTACATGTGTTCTTTAGAATTCTAGACATGGGTATTTACACCCTTATTTTATAAAGACAAGTAAGTGCCTGCTTTTCTTTATAAAATAAGATCAAGACAAGCTCATTCTGTGTGCCTAAAACTAGGTGCCCGGTTATAAACTACCCTCTGAACATAGCCGCCTGTGACTGAAATTGACCACATTACATTTTACATTATTTTTCATCAAGAATTCTTCAATTTACCAATATAACAGTAAGATGCAAAGTTAGATCAGCTACGATTACTCTGACTAGCAAAAATTCCATCCTGTCTTTGCGTATATCTAGAGAACAGGCAAACAGCTAGAGAATGGGCGCGCTATCAGCACAAGAAGCACACCCATTTTTCTGAGAATTGCTCCAAAGTGAAATCATTGACTTCTAAAGAAAGGCTTTTATATGCCAATAAATGATGCAACTCTCATTCTATTTGAAGGATGTCAACTGATATTGAACTGCTGATCTGCTTCATACCATTACAGTTGTTTTCGTCATTTTCTAGCAATGAAAACAGATTCATGTTTAACTCATCTGACCTCGATGTACAATGCTTGTATTCCTCAAGGAAGCAATAACAAGCTTGCAAGGAAATACTGTTCATTAGTCTTGTACTCTGCGCATTATTCTTTGATTGCTTTGCTATCTAAGCAGCAGGTCTGGGCACGGTGACAGGAAGAGGGATGAGACTAAAAAGTATGTAGAATTATTCCATCATATTTATTAATTACAACCTCAAGTTATTTTTCAAATATACAGTAAGAGCTATAGGCATTAAAAAACTAAAATGAGTGCTTTATGCCTGGCATTAGATGTTTTATCAAACAAACATAGCAGCATTTTTTTTAGATTAAACTGCTGTTTTGATAGTCCTATTGAAAGTATTAACATATCTATTCTACAAAACATTATAGCTATTAATTTATCTTTCTTTTCCCAGAGAATGAAAGAAAAGTCCTAATAAATCATGAATAAAAAAAAAAGAAGTGCACACTTATAAAGTAGTTTTTTTAGAAAAGAAGTCATGGAAAACATGTAAAAGAGAACGTGCAGAAAATGTAAGCAGTTTTGGAACCAGGCCTGTGAACAGTCAGGGCAAAGGAAAAATTGGCATATGAACATCCAGGAGTATGTACGACAGCCTATAGAGGTAGCTACATGTCCCACCCATGCAGAATAGAGCCTGGAAGCCGGGAAAGGCACCGTTTGCAAAGACAGAGAAATGGATGTGCATGTCCGAGGGAAGATATTCAAGCATGTACGGGCATGCAGTGGCAGAGCGAGAGGACACAGTGAGGAGTTGTGACGACGGGATATGGATGCCCAACTTTTCCAGGGCTGAAACAAGGCAGCTGTGCCCCAAGGTTATGCACATGAGAACAGGGGCAGCGCCTGTCATGTCAGGAGACACATACAATCTGGGGCATGATCAGCCAGATGCTCAGTCAGTAAGTGCAAATGTGCCCATGGACCAGGATTAGCCACAGGGGCACAAAGGGAAAGGAATTCAAACAGATGGGGCGGCACACAACCATTGATAGCATGGGGAAGGCAGTGGGCAATGTCTCGGAACACAATGCATGAATGGGATCAAAGACAAACAGAACTATAACCGTAGGTGCCCTGCACAAATCGATCACTATGTGGGAGCACAAAGGAAAGGACAACGCTTGTCAAGTGCTATAGTCCACACCATGGAACGTAGCATGTCCATGAGCAGCACCAACAAGGCACAACGTGTATGAATGCAAAAGCCTTACAGCAACAGACATGGATAGACTGAGGAATGGGCCACAGGTGCAGGAGTAGCATGGGGGTCGCACTCACAGGCAGGATGAGATGCATGCATCACCAGCAGAAGGGCGGCAATGCGTTCTCAGTGTCCGCAATATCCACCTGTGGGAAGGCACGGGATATCAGAGATGCAGAATGGGCAAATAAGCAGTGCTCCCCCCTCTGTCACACACAGGTGCTACAGGATATGGCACAATATAGAGGCCATCAAGACACACTTCTAGGCCCCAAGGAGGAAGAGGCCAAGACTCCTGGCACAGCTATGGCAGGAGCACCAGAGCATCACGGTAAGTGCAATGTTTTGTCCATGGAGCTCGGCAAACTGATCCAGGAGCCAGGTGTGCTAGCATACACTTGGAAGGATTGCACATGTCAGCAAGAAGGGGTCAGTCACAAGCCAGGCAAGGAACATACAGGCAAGAATCCAAGTAAATCAATGTCCCTGTTTAATGTACATTACCAAGTTTGTTACAATGTAAACCGCTTTGACTGAAATTATAAAGTGGTATAAAAAAAAACAATGAAATAAATATAAATAAAATAAATAAACGGAGAGCATATGTAGCATCACCACATAGTGACCAAACACCAGCTAATCACAATCTCTGTGTGACAATGGCAGGAAAAGGAAAATGTGTGTAAATCTCACAAAGCACCACAATTAAGGTTAAAGCAACCAAATGCTAAGGAAAGATCCTGAACCATGAATGAAGGGAGTGTGCAGTTAGCAAAGAGCCCCCAGTTGCCACAAGAGCAGCACCTGTCCCCGGGCTTATAGCTGGAAGTCAACAGAGGTGGCAGTGACAACAGGGGGAGGGGTGGATGCAAAACGTATCCCCACAAAAGGTCTGGTAGAGTCGCAAGAAGGGTAACTGTGTCTGGATCACCTATGGCTAAACTCTCAGAGGATCAAGTATTGGAGGCAAACAATAGCACAGACTAAGAGGATAGCGCATGCAGCCACAGATTATGGGGGCGACCCAGATGCAGCTAACATCTGTAAAGGTCAAGAATAGCATACATGCTATGATGTTGGTGACATGTACAGAAAATATTAGGATGAGCACTGGGAATGGGTGTAGGTGGCAGATCTAAGTCAGCAGCTCTGCAAGCAGAGACAGGCAAAGAAGCCAAAGGAAGTGGAGAAGGGAAAGCAGAATGCAACATACCTGAAAGATGGTCTGAACCTAGTAGCATGCATGCGGGTCAGGTAGACATGGAAGTTGCAGCAGGGGTGGAGGAAAGGAACAGCAGGGAAGTACAACACGGGCAGCACAATAGCAGTCAATGCAAAAGCAACCTACAAAGCTGCGTTTGCAGAGAACAAGGGGCATCGGTATGTGAGCAGGACCAATGACACTGATGACTGGCAGGTTGCAACACCATGTGACTGGGTGAAAGAGTTAAACAGCGTGGGTGATAGGGACGTGGGAAGCAGTTGGGGGTGAGAGAGTGCTGTAAGAGCAGATGTGGTCGCAGGGAAAGCACAGTTACTTACCTGTAACAGGTGATCTCTGGGAACAGCAGGAATTAGTCCTCACATATGGGTACGTCGGTACCGACGGAGCCCGTGCGGGAAAGCTCCCCAGCTTCTTAAAATAGAAGCTTTTGGGACCTCCCACTGCACATGCGCACTGCCTTCCCGCCTTCCTGAACAGCTCTCCTCAGTTTCGAGTTTATAGCTGAGTCAACAGAGAGAGGACAGGAAGATAGATAGATAAAAGATACAACTCCTAGGGGAGGTGGGTGGGTTGTGAGGACTAATTCCTGCTGTTCCCAGAGATCACCTGTTACAGGTAAGTAACTGTGCTATCTCCAGGAACAAGCAGGAATAAGTCCTCACATATGGGGACTCCCTAGCTTAGATGCATGGGATCCCCTGTAAAGGTTCGCCATCTTCGTATGGATCTCAGGCATCCATTCTGGGAAGGTGGGCAGGAGTTGTTTAGGAATGGAACAGGTGCTTGAGGACAGCCTGGCCAAACAAGGCATCCCGGCGGGAGTCCTTGTCCAAACAGTAATGGGCTGTGAAGGTATGAACCGAGGCCCAGGTAGCGGCTCGACAGATCTGATCTATGGAAACAGAGTGCAGATGAGCCATAGAAGTTGCCATGGCCCTCACATTGTGAGCAGTGACATGGCCTTCCAGAGAAATGTTTTTGCTCTGGTAAGCAAAAGAAATACACTGAGCAATCCAATTGGAAAGTGTACGCTTGGAGACTGGAAGTCCCAAATGGGAAGGATCAAAGGCCACAAAAAGTTGAGAAGACTTTCGATGTGGCTGAGTCCTATTAAGGTAAAAAGCGAGAGCTCTTTTACAATCCAGAGTATGAAGGTTCCTCTCTGCATTGGATGCATGAGGAGCTGGAAAAAAGACAGGTAGATATACCTCTTGATTAAGATGAAAAGGCGAGACCACTTTAGGCATAAAGTGGGGATTCGTCCTAAGGACCACCTTATCATGATGAAATCTTGTGTAAGGTGGATTAGCCACTAAAGCCTGCAGCTCACTGATGCGGCGAGCCGAAGTGACTGCAATGAGGAAGATGACCTTCCAGGAAAGAAATTTCAAGGAGGTGGAAAACATTGGCTCAAAAGGTGGCTTCATAAGTTGACCGAGCACTAGATTCAAATCCCATGCGACCGGGGGTGGTCTGATGGGAGGTTTAGTGAGAGTCAGGCCTCTCATGAATCTTGCAACAAGAGGATGAGAGGAGATAGGTTGTCCATTTATATGTTTCAAGGATGCTGCAATAGCACTTAAATGGACTCTTACCGAATTCGTCTTGAGGCCTGCATTGGATAGATGCAGGAGATAATCAAGAAGAGAATTCAAAGGAAGTGCCAGAGGGTCAAGACCCTGCTGAGCACACCAAATGGAAAAACGTTTCCATTTGAAAGCATAGGAACGCCTGGTAGAGGGTTTCCTAGAGGCAGAAAGGATATCTTTCACTGGTTGGGAAAGATGAAAGTCTTGAAGGCTTAAGCCTTCAGTAACCAAGCACTGAGGTGAAGGGATTTGGGGTTTGGGTGCCACAAAGTCCCCTCCTCCTGAGACAGGAGGTCTGGCGCAGCTCCCAGATCCAAGTAGGATCCCTGGGAGAGCTGTAGAAGTAGAGGGAACCACACTTGGCGTGGCCAGCGTGGAGCTATGAGGATCATAGTTCCATGATCCCTCTGGAGTTTGAACAGAGTCTTGGGAATCAAAGGAATGGGTGGAAAGGCATATAGGAATGCCTGATTCCAATTCAGGAGAAAGGCGTCCGTAGCCTGAGCTCCCTGACACGGAGTTCTGGAACAGAACCGGGGAAGTTTGGCATTCCACGGACTTGCAAAGAGGTCTATGTCCGGGGTCCCCCATTCCTGAAAGATTCGGTTTATTTGGTCCAAATGTAGGGACCATTCGTGTGGCAGCAGAACTCGACTGAGCCTGTCTGCCCGAGAGTTTTGAACTCCTGGGAGATACACTGCTAGCAGGTGAATCTGATGCTCTCTGGCGAAGGCCCATAGTCTTAGAGCTTCGTTGCAAAGCGACAGAGAGCCCGTCCCTCCTTGTTTGTTTATGTAAAACATGGCCACCTGATTGTCCGTCTGAACTAGGACAGTGAGGTTGGCTAGGAGGGAGTGGAAGACCTTGAGGGCAAGGTAAATTGCTCGCAGTTCCAGAAGATTGATATGAAGGGTGGTCTCCTGTAGAGACCAAGTGCCCTGAGTGGAGAGAGTTTGCAGATGGGCTCCCCACCCTGTTTGGGAGGCATCTGTTGTGAGGGTTGCTTGGGGTAGCAATGGTTGAAATGGAGCCCCCAACAACAGATTCTTGGTGGAAGTCCACCAGTGGAGGGACCAAAACAGACGATCGGAGGTTTGTATTTGGTCTGAGAGCGCTCCTGACGCCTGAGTCCACTGAGTGGCCAGGGTCCATTGAGCTGCTCTCATATGAAGACGAGCATAGGGCACCACATGCACTGTGGAGGCCATATGACCCAGTAGGCGTAGCATTTCCCTGGCTGTCAAGTGAGTGCTGGACTGAGCTTGGGAGGCCAAACTCAGGAGGCGCTGGCCTCGAACATGTGGAAGGTAGGCCCTTGCAGTGATGGTGTCCAACTGGGCCCCTATGAATTCTAGAGATTGAGTAGGGATGAGTTGGGACTTGGGAAGGTTTACTACCAGTCCCAGATACTGCAAAAGGCTCCTTGTGTGGTCCAGGGAAATCTGGGCCTGTGACTGAGTTGGAGCTCGGATGAGCCAGTCGTCCAGATATGGGAAGACAAAGATTCCCATGCCTCTTAGAAATGCGGCTACGACTGCCATGCATTTTGTGAATACTCTTGGAGCAGAGGCTAGACCGAAGGGGAGTACTCTGTATTGGAAATGTTTTCCCTGAAACAGAAAGCGAAGATACTTTCTGTGGGATGGATGGATGAGTATATGTGTATACGCATCCTGTAGGTCTAGAGAACAAAGCCAGTCCTGACCCTGGAGGTAAGGAAGGAGAATGCCGAGAGACAGCATTTTGAATTTCTCCTTGAAGAGAAATTTGTTCAATTCTCTCAGATCTAGGATTGGTCTGAATCCCCCTGTCTTCTTTGGAATGAGAAAATAAGGGGAGTAGAAACCGGACCCTTGTTGAGGAAGAGGAACCTCTTCTATGGCCCCTTGGGCAAGAAGAGAGGAAACCTCTTGACCCAACAGGGTTAGGAGAGATGGGGGAGAATTGAATGGTCTCACCATATGATGGGGAGGAAGGCTGGAGAAATGAAGTTTGTAACCCTCTCGAATGATAGAGAGGGTCCATTGTTCTGTTGTGATTTGTTCCCATCTGGGAGCAAAGTGAACCAACCTTCCGGGTATGGTGAGAGGTTCTGGTTGTGTTAGAACCAGAAGTGGCAAGTTCCCTAGGAGCAAGTCAAAACCCCTGAGGGGTTGGAGCCTGCTGAGCTACAGTAGCTGCTGCAGGCTTAGCTCGTGCTTGTTTGGATTGCTGACGCTTAGCAGTATAGCGAGGTTGAGAAGACTGCTGGCCAGTATTTGAAGCAACTCTGGCCTTCTTATAGTAAGGCCTTTTAAAAGACTTTTTCTTAGTAGGAATTGAAGTGGACTTTGAAAGTCTTTCCAAGGTGGCATTTTCAGCATCCATCTGGGTGGCTTTGATTTGCCACTCTTCCCCAAATAAGTTCTCACCTGTACAGGGCAGATTCCGTAAGCCATCTAGAACCCAAGGTTCCAGATCAGAGGCCTGGAGCCAAGCAAGACGTCGGGCTGCAATAGCAATGCCCGAAGCCCTACTGGCTCCCTCAAAGGAATCATATGCTGCCCTATTAGAGAACTTAGAAACCTCTAAGAGTTGTTTCACTAGGGAAAGGAATCCCTGCTTTTTATCCTCAGGGATAAAGGGGGCAAAATGCCGCACCTTTTTGGCAAGTTCCTCCAGGAACATGCCCATATAGAGACTGTAGGAATTAATCCTGGCTATAAGCATACTAGCCTGGAAAATTTTCCTACCAAAAGAGTCCAAAGTCTTACATTCCCGTCCTGGAGGGGTGGAAGAGTGCCTTTTGGTACTCCTAATCTTCTTCATTGCAGACTTCACCACAATAGAGTGGTGGGGCAATTGAGTCTTTTGGAAACCAGGAGAAGGAGGGACCCTATACATGGTGTCCAACCTACGGGAATAAGGAGACAAAGTCAAAGGATTTTCCCAGAAATCCATCAGTTGTTCTTGAAGGATTTCATGGATAGGCAGGGTAACTGCCTCCTTAGGGGCCTTTGAGTATCCCAAAATATCCAGTTTTTTGGATCTGGGTTCCTTTTCAGAGGATGTGGTAATAGAAAGGGCTGTAGCCATATCTAAAACAAAGTCCTGGAAGGACAAATCCTCTGGAGGGGACATTCTCCTTTTAGGAGAAGAGGGCTCCTCAGGTAAGTTGAGTGAAAACTCAGCAGAATCATCAGAGGAGTGAAAATCCTCAGAGGAATCGGTGCTTTCCTCTAACGCACGATACGCGTACCGATCGGTATCGATATCGGGCGTATCGGGTATGGAACCGGTATGGAGCGAAAGCCCATACGGTACCGACTTGCGTTTAGAGGTGGACGGCCTCGATACCGGCATGGCGGACGATACCGGTATCGGGCCCGGAACCGCTGAAAGCGGAACCGATGGCGTTGCAGCTTTAATGAAAGCCATGACGGCCTGCTGCATGGACTGTACAGTATCGCCCATGGACGCCATAGCTGCCTGGATGTCGGTACCGGAGTGACCCGGTACCCCAGAGCAGGCTAACAGGTGATCTGTCGAGGCCGTAGCATCGATATCAACCTGAGACCCCTGAATTGGCGTTTTTGGAAGTTGGACTTCCCGCCGGGGTTGTTTGGCTGGGGCAGGATCCTCAAGTTCTAAGCTAAGAGCCTCTCGATGCTTTGAAGGAGATTTGCTCTTTGAGGACTTGCCCACAGAAGGTTTGGTTACCTGAGATCCATCCGGAGAAGAAGACCTGGATGACTGTGATGCTGTATTCTCTGAAGCAAACAGCACATGGAATTTGTTGGCCCGGTTCTGCAGCCCACGTTTAGACATGTGGGAGCAAGATGGGCAGTCCGGTATGGAATGGTCAGGCCCCAAACATTTCAGACACCAGTCATGGGTGTCTGTGACTGAAATAACAGCATTACATTTGGTACACTTCTTAAATCCAGGGGCTGGCTTCTCCATGAGGAGAAATTGAGTAGGCCGAGAGGCCTCTCTGAAGTGACCAAAAAGCTAAAAAATAAGAAAAAAGAATTATAATTTTTTAAAGAAAGAAAGAAAAGACCGGCGATACCGGTATCGGTATGGGGAAGGCAGGTACGCGGTCTAAAGAAACAAATAAAATAACAATTTCTTCAGCGGTGACAGGAACACGACCTGCTGGCTCCGCGGAAAAAGAGAAACTGAGGAGAGCTGTTCAGGAAGGCGGGAAGGCAGTGCGCATGTGCAGTGGGAGGTCCCAAAAGCTTCTATTTTAAGAAGCTGGGGAGCTTTCCCGCACGGGCTCCGTCGGTACCGACGTACCCATATGTGAGGACTTATTCCTGCTTGTTCCTGGAGATAGGTAATCATGTATCTCTTCCATTCCCATTTCAGCAGCAGCACCAGTGACACCACAGTCAGGACCTTCTTGCCATGAAGCAAGGCTCCCAGGAGAAGATGGAAGAGGCACCGGTTCTGGAATTAGGGGAGGAGAAAGAGCAGGCAGCTGTAGCACCATCCCCTACTGGCCCTGTGTTAACCCCTAGTACTACCAGTAGTGGGTGTCAACCTCTCATAATTGACACCTCCAGAAAAAAGGAAGGAAGGAGGGTGAGACGGAGGTGCAGGATGGCAGCCATGCAAGCAACATCTGGCAATAATCCCTGCAACTGCTATGCTTTGTGGACACCCCAGAGCCTGTCTCTGGACTGATGGCCCTGGCAGCTGAAGCAGCAATCCACCCCCAGAAGAGGCCCACAGAGGGCTTGAGGTGGAAGGAGAAGGAAAGAAGGGAAGGGATGGTGGGGAGGGAAAGAGGGAAGGGGTACGGTAGGGCTTCAGAGGGAGGGAGGGTACAGCTAGGAGAATTTGGGGGTGCAGGTAGGCCCGAGCTGTGCTAGACAGCTCAATAGAGTCATAGCAGCCAGACTCTATATTACAGCAGTGGCTATCTGTGACTGGCCCCCAGGTGCCCCTCCATGAGACAGCTTTGGGTAAGGCAGAACCTGAAGTCCTACTATATCTGCAGGCACTCCAGCATGAGATGCAGCAGAGCTTTGCAGCACTCACCTGGGCCCAGGACCCTGAGGTGAGCCATCTGGAAAGCATTTGGTTAGAGCTGCATGCCTTGACACAAGATGTCCTTGAGCTGCAGGCATGTGTATCTGCCTAATGTCACCCACACCCAGTGGGAGAGGACCTAGATAGGGGGATGGTTACATTATTGTGTGTGACAACTGTTAATAAAAATGGTGTTTAGTTACTAGGACATCTTGGGGCAGTTTCTCCATATGGGTTAAGCTTTGCGCATATCATTACAGGGTATGCAGAATATGATCTTGGTCTCTCAGATTTACTACTAATGCTCAGCATAGTACTTGCATCATGCCAAAGAGAGCTTCTTCTGGAATTCGTAAGATGTACTGTATTTGGAAATTCTTTATCAAGCCTGTGGCTCCCAATATGATAGGAAATATTTCTGTATCTTTCTGCCACATTTTATTGGTCTCTGACTGCATTTCTTGGTATTTCAGTATCTTCTGCTTCTCCACACGAGTCACAGAATAATCACTTGGAACCAACACCTGTATTATCAACGTCATTCCTATGCTTTTCCCCTTTACCACAATGTCAGGATTCCTCGCATCCAGTTTCTTATTTGTCAGAATGGGAGTGTCCCAGGGGATCAATCTCTGCAACTCTCAAGTTATGATTCCAGTGCTTTTTGTGAACAGGGATGTAGTGTTTACAGAGTTTCCAATGGATGAGGCATACTACTTTGTTGTGCATTTCTGTACAGACATTTTCCTCTATCAGAACTTCACAGCCAGCTATGAGGTGAGTCACTCTTTCCAGGTCTTTCTTACAGAATCAACATATGTCTGTTTTGCCAGTTTTTCAATGCACACTGTAAACCATCTCATCCGTAATCTGCTGTCCTGGGCGGCAACTATCAATCTCTAATCCTTTGGTTTCAGTTCATCTCTCCTTAACCATTCATATGCCTGTTCTTGATCGACACAGGGTTCCTGGAGTAACACTTTGCATTTCCCATTGTATATGAGCATTTGCCAATTGTTTTTCCTCATTTGCTGATCTAATGCTTTGAAAGGTTTTTTCTCTTGTTTTGCAAATTCTGTTATTTATTTATTTATTTATTTTATTTATTTATTTATTTCAACTTCTTATATACCGCACTCTTTGACATCAGCGCGGTTTACAAATAACAGAAAGAAACCAGAACAACAGGCTGTTTGGTATTACATATAACAGGAGTATCAACTTGGATAACATGGGATAACTATTTACATGGAGTATATAATCTATTAGCTAGATAACATGCTCAAACTATTTACATAGAATTAGCAGGGGTGCTTGGGACAAGAGGGATATTGTGGAATGTGCTAGGGTGAGGTTGTTATGTTACGGTTCATGTGGGGTAGTATTTGATGAAAAGGTGCAATTTAAGGGCTTTTCTGAACTGGGTTAGGTCGGTTATGGCACGTAGATCAGGTGGGAGAGAATTCCAGTATTTTGGTGCGCTAAACATGAAAGCTCTGTTTGATGTTGATAGGCTGCACGTTGTAATAGCCTTTGGGGTTGTTAGTGAGTTTAATGCTGCATGTCTCCTATTTCTATTTGATGGAACGGATTGGATGAGTGCGGTAAGTGATGTGGACGATAAACCATTTAAGGCCTTAAATGTGAGAATGAGGGTTTTGAATGTAAGTCTTCCGTGTATAGGGAGCCAATGGAGCTGTTTGAGGATAGGTGTGATGTGTTCACTTCTGGCCGCTCCTAGAAGAACCCTGGCAGCGGTGTTCATTGCGAGCTGCAAGGAGCTTATGGTGGATTGTGGTAGTCCTTGTAGAATGGAATTGGCGAAGTCGAAATGCAGCAGTATCAGAGCTTGGTAGATGGTTCTGAAGTCTTCGTGGTCTAGTAGGGGACGCAGGTGTCTGAGGGTGCGTATTTTGAAGTATACAGATTTTACGATATTGTTTATGTGTGATTTCATGTCGAGTCTATGGTCTAGTGTGACTCCGAGGTATTTTATTGTATCCTTGGTGCCTAGGTCAGCTCCCTTGACACTTATATGTGGTGGTGGGGTGAAGTTGGGGTCTCTTGTGATAAAGAGAACCTCAGTTTTCTTATGCTGAATGCGGAGGTTCTGTGACAGGAGCCATTGTGAGACTGCATCGAAGCAGTTTGTTATAGGCAAAAAGTCCATTTGCATTGTGGAAAATGGCATGTAGAGTAGGATATCGTCGGCGTATATCATACATTTCACATTGAAGGACCTGATGATATCGCAGATGGGCTGCATATAGACCTTGAACAAGAGGGATGAAAGTGAGGACCCCTGCGGAACGCCTTGTCTTTGGTGGAAAAGTTTTGATTCTCCTGTTGCGGATTTGACGTATTGCATCCTGGTGTCGAGGTATGATTTACACCATTCAAGTGCTGAGTTGCAGATGCCTTTTTCTTTCAGTCGACCGAGGAGAATCTCGTGATTTACCGAGTCAAACGCTGCTGCTATATCCAAGAAGATTCTGTTCCTTCCTTTCCTGTGTGTGCTTGTGGATTCTCATTCATTCCTTCTAGTCATCGGAATGCTTGTCCAAGTTTGAAGATGGAGACACATTCTGGACATTTACTTTCATATTTCAGCACTTTTTGCATATTTCAATCCGGTGATGCTGTTAGGTAGACCTGGAGGTCTATGATAGACCTGGAGGTCTATGATAGTATGATAGTATGATTGATAGTGTAATCAATCTCTATGTGGCCTAGCCCTTCTTCAGGTCTAGGAATGTACAGTCTTGGCATACACTGATTCTTGTAAATTACTTCATAGGAATGGAAGAGTTTTCTTGTTCACACATCCAGTTTTTCAAGAGTCCAGTCTGCCTTCCAAAAGCTGTATGAGAGTACAGGGATTGCTAGCTGATTGACAGCTTGTATCTTATTCCATGATGTTAAGGCACTTTTCAATAATGATTTTAATTTTCTATAGTATTCTTTACTGATCTTTTCTCTCAGTAATTTCTACTTGAGTGTCGTTCCTTCCTCTACTCCAAGATATTTATATACATCTTCCTGTTCAAGTTCCTTGATGTTACAACCCTCACCCAAGGAGATAGAAACATAGAAAAATGACAACAGATACTGTCATCTCTATAATCTTCACTGGGAGGCTATTCCACGGATCCATCACTTTTTCCGTAAAGAAATATTTCCGCATCACACTCCTGAATCTATCCCCTTTCACCCTCATCCCATGTCCCCTCGTAGCTGAACTTGCTTTCAATTGAAAGAGGCTCTCCCCCTGTGCATTTATGCCACGGAAGTATTTAAATGTCTCAATCATATCACCTCTATCCCGCCTTTTCTCTAAGGTATACATATTAAGATCCTTAAGTCTGTCCTCATATGCTTTATAATGAAGACCACTAACCATTTTAGTAGCCACCCTCTGTACTGACTCCATCCTGTTTATTATATCCTTTTGAAGGTCCAATCTCCAGAATTGCACACAATAATCCAAATGAGGTCGCACCAAAGACTTATACAGAGGCACTATCACCTCCTTTTTTCTGCTAGCCATTCCTCTCCATATGCACCCAAGCATCCTCCTAGATTTTGTCGCCGCCTTTTCTAGCTACTTTAACATCATCAAACACAATCATGCCTAGGTCCCGTTCTTCTTTAGTGGACAAAAGTACTTCACCCCCTATATTATATTGCTCACTTGGATTGCTGCAGCCCAAATACATGAACTTGCATTTTTTAACATTCTTTAACATTAAATCCCAGCTGCCAAATTCCATTTTGCTCAATTTTTCTCTAAAAAAAGTTGCCTTAGCAAATTTGTCTAGACCAAAAGTCATTCTGTCATCATCAGAAAAGCTTTTCACTACATGGAGTAACTCTGCTAATTGTTCGTCACTGGAACTGTAGAGTTTTACGTCTTCTACAAATAGCAAATGGGATGTTACCTCTGGGTTATCATCTTCTTTAGGATTCTGGCTATCTAGATCCCACAGAGTTGATGAGATTGGATTAAGCGCTATACAAAACAGAAGTGGTGACAGGGAATCTCTCTGAAATATTCCTTGCTGGATCTTGATGGTAGGAATGATATACTAACCATCTTCATACTTCAAAAATAGAGTGGTTTGCCACATTGCCATAATGAAATTAATGTACTCTATCCAACCAGGATTTATCTTATACATCTCAAGGCAATTTATTATCCAAGTGTGTGGGACGCTGTCAAAAAAAACTCTCTTATCAATTCATGCTATACTGAGATTTCTAGTTTTCTTAGCACTCACTGGCCATGATGGCCTTATTTAACATTAACTGGTCTTTGGTTCCATATGCTCACCTCTTATTGCCCTTTTGCTCTATTGATATGATGTTATTGAATTCAATATGATCATATATTCTGTCTGTATTTATTGACTGAACAGCTTATAGATTGTAGGTAGACAAGTTATTGTTCTGTAATTTTTGGGACTGTAACTTGGGTCACCCTTTGAGAGGAAAATTCTCTGCCTGTTATAAGCCATTTATTTAACATTTCTTATATACCGCACTATTTGTCATCAGTGCGGTTTACATTTCAACAGTAAAACACATTGGCCAGATAATTTGGCCTTCGTTTACAGATAACAGGGAATTAACATGGAGGTAAACCAGGGGAACTATATACAATCTTTGAAACTACCTGTTGTAGTGTTAAGTTTGGCTTCTTGATCAATAGGTTTTTGCAGTTTGCCAGGTCTTGGTGGAGTAATGGTAACTGTTTGAGGCAAAGATTAGTCACTCCATCTGGGTCAGGGTTCTTCCAGTTTGGGGCTTGTTGTAGCCTGTTTTCCAACTCTTTTGTTGTTACTACAGGCCATTCCATAGGTTTGATGTTTGATTTTTCTAAATATTTCTGTATGGAGGGTAACCATTCTGCTTCTTGATTGTGCTCTATGGGGTCCTTATATAGGTTTCTCCAGAAAGTTTCTGTTTCAGCTTTGGTTGGTGGTATTTTTACCATATTAATGCTCTTTCCCAATTCTCTGTAGAACTGTTTTGTATTCTTTCTAAATAGTTTATGTTGTTATCTTTCTTTTCTATTTTCTTCATATTTTCACAGTTTTTGCGCTTCTGCTGCTACTTTCAATTTATTGTTGGAACATATAAATTTCAGGTCTTCTGTTAATGCAGCATGCTGCAGCTTGATGTCTTGGATCTTCTTCAATATCTTTGATCATCTTAATCCTTTTAGATACCCGTCTATCAGGGCTACCTCTGCATGCAAGGACTATATTTTTCCTTCGATGCACTTTTTTCCAAGGAGGAACTGTTATTGTTCTCTTTTCCTTCTGGCCCTGCACTTTAGTTGGTAGTATTCTTGCAATAATAATTTTAGCTGCACAATATTGTATTCAATTTATTTTGGTGATGTCAATAAATGATTCCTTTATACAGGATATGGCCTTGTTCATCTTCTATTGGCACCACAGGGTTCACTGCTATGTCATGGACACAGCTGCTACAAGTACAGGTACTGCCATTCAAAAATCCCCGATATGTCCCTAACGTGCCCCGATTCTATGCGGTTAGCACTGGGGCGTGTTAGGGACATTCCGGGGCAGAGTGGGGGCAGAGGAAAGGGCTAACTGGGTAGCACTGATTTTCTGTGCTACCCGCTTAGCCCTCTGTGCCTTAAAGATAGGTGTGGAAAACCCTCACCTATTTTTAAGGCACAGGGGCTAAGTGAGTAGCATCGAAAATCAGCGCTATCCGGTTAGCTCCTGCGGCTTCCAGGTTGTGCGGCAAGACCCAAATTTTCAATGCCAGGGTTGCACAAGACCCTGGCATTGAAAAGAACACATCTCCGGCATGCCAAACGCCATTGGCATAGGCGCCCTTCGCTGGCAACTCTTTCCATCTTTTGACACAACTATCGCTTCTATCGTAACATGATCCATTCTGCTAAACAGGCCTATTACTCAAACCATATGGCTTCTTCTTACAACTCTTCGACAGCTCTAATTCTCTGCTCTCTTTCCACACTTCACACTTCCTCTTCAGCCACTATGACTTCCTCCTCTGCCCTGCCAGATCCTACCTACCTTGCTACCTTTTTCTCTGAAATGGTCCATTCCCTTTATCTCACCTTTCCTTCCCGTCCTTCTCCCCTGGTCTCATCTCCCCCTCTCGCCCCCTCCTCCCTGTCCTATGTGTCATCCCACCTGGGCTCTTCCTTAATGCACACCTGGAGCTCCTTCCATCCGGTCATAGCTACTAACTCTCTAAGGCCTTCTGCTCATCACAAAAAAACTACTTGCCTATTGGATCTGATCCCCTCTCACTGGCTCTCAGAACCCTCATTTGACCTTTTTCCATATCTACTGTACTTTGCATGATCAATTCAAGTCTCTCCTTGGGTTCTTTTCCAACTGTCTGGAAACATGCAATTGTCCATCCCATACTTAAGAAACCATCCCTTGATCCTTCTGCCCTTGCTCACTGGCGCCCCGTGTCTAACCTTCCCTTCCTGTTCAAGATCCTGGAAACTGGTCTTCACACAACTATCTACACATCTTGACTCCACCTCTGGCCTCCACCCCCGCAAACCTGGATTCAGAACCGGTCACAATACGGAAACCATTCGCCTTTCTTTCTTAAATGAGATCCAACTGGCTCATGAATGTGGTAATCTTTCCCTTGCAGTATTCTTTAGACTTATCATCCGCCTTTGATCTCATTGATTATCCCACGCTCATTTCCCGCTTACATGATTGCGGGGTACGCGGGACAGTTCATCACTGGTTCAGGTCCTTCCTCTCCTCTCATTCCTTTTCTGTTCATACAGGTTCCTCCACTTCTTCTCCCACTTCTCTCCCATGTGGGGTTCTCCAGGTTTCTGTATTGGCTCCACTTCTCTTTAACCTTTTCCTTGTCACCCTCATTTTGGTTATTCAACAGTCTGGGATATCAGCTTACCATTACACCAATGACATCATTCTATTATTTCATACCAGTCCCCTTCTTCCTGATCTCACTCCTCTTAATTCCTGCCTTACCCGCATCTCATCATGGTTGTCTGCCAACTATTTTCATCCTAAGCCATCCAAATCAGCAGCCACATGGTTCACTTTTGGTGCCCCCTGCCCTGCAGCAGCCCCCATTCTGTCCGGAACATGTATACCACTCATTTCATCCCTTCAGTACCTTGGTGTCACCCTTAACTCTGCCCTTTCCTTCCATCAGCATATTATCTCACTTGTACATCGCTCTTTTGTCACACTCAGTCAATTACACGCAGTCCGTCCCTTTCTCCCCCTGCCCTCACTGACTACACTCACGGCATACTTCTTCCTGTCCCGTCTTGATTACTGAAATGTTGCCCTAGCAGGTCTACCATGATATCAGCTTCACCAACTGCGACTAATCCAAAACACGGCAGCCCGACTCCTCACCCATTCCTCATGAACTGACTATGCAACTCCTCTTCTTATTCACCTACACTGGCTTGCACTCAGATTCTGGTACACTTATAAGATACTTATCACTGTACATAAAGTCATTCACACTGGCATTTCACAATATCTCACTGACCTCATTCACATGCACAACCCTCCCTGTATCCTTTGTGTGATCCACAATGATCGTTTGGTTCTTCTACCACCTGCATGCACACATCTTGAACAAACCCGACACTCTGCTTTCTTTTTCCTTGGACCAGCCCTATGGAATTCACTTCCAGCTCTATTCCATTTTATTAACTCCTACGCGTTTCAGCCATAGGCCTTCTTCAGTGGGATTTTAGGAGACAAACCTCGAAAAAGTACAGTTGAAAATGAGATTACATAATAACATATTTGAATGTCAATTAAAACAGTAAATAAATAAATAAATTATAGTAAATGATATTAAAATGATAAAACAATATCAATATTATGGTAAGAATATAAAACAATAAAATCATATTCTAAACACTTTGACAATTAATATATGTACATTATGCACATGGGTGTCTTTTGATTACCTTTTCCTCCATTATTATTTTATTATTGGTTTAGAATATGATTTTATTGTTTTATATTCTTACCATAATATTGATATTGTTATTTTATCATTTTAATATCATTTACTATAATTTATTCATTTAAAATCTGAAAATCCGCCAGTCTTTGTACCAGCTTCTTTTGGTTCCCAGTAAAGATACAAGAACAAGAGAGAAAATGCAGACGGGTCAGGAAGCAGCCAGACTCACCAATACAGAGGCCCAAAGGCCAACTCAGAAAGATAGATTTTGAGAGAGGCCCAAATCAGGCAATAGGATTGTTCAAATCAAAGGTATGGTGGTAAACTGTTCTACAGTGAAGGGGACTTGATAAAGGAGACAGACTGCTGGGTGGATTCATATTTAATGCACATCGGCTGGGTATATGTAAACAATTTCTATGGAGAGAGTGTAATGCTCGGACAGGGGCATGGAACATAAAGCACAATGAAAGATATTTGGGAATACCAGTATGGAGGAGCTTATGCATCAAGGTCAGCAGCTTTAAAGAAATTAGAGGGAATAGGGAGCCAGTGACACTGAATAAAAAGTGATATAATGTGACTGTATTTCCAAGCTTCTGATAAGATTTTAAAAGCGGTGTTTTAGATAGAATGGCTTCAAACTATCCCATAAGCAGGTAGACCAGAGTAAATGGAATTACAGTAGTCAAGACACATAATGACAAGACTGACGATTAGAGTGGTCAGTGCATTTGTGTCTGCACATGCATATTCTGCCAAGCACAGACATGAGCAGGATGGCAACCAGGCAGCTTAACCTCTCCAGGGCCAAGACCTTGATGTTCTGCGGTATGGTCCTGAAGGAGAAAGAGCTGCTTTACTCACCACAATAGTGCAGGCCTCCTCACATTGCAGCAAGAAGTGTCTGGGAGAAAATCTGCCTGGCCCTAGCGAGGTGAGATCATCATTTCATGCCTAGGCACTGCTCAAAGGGGGACATCCAGCTACTGGTGGACACCCAGTGTGCAGAAGGGGGAAGAGGGTAGTCAGGGTTGGATCAAACTTCAGCCAAGACAGGCGGTCCCCGAGGCGACACCCTCTGAGGGTCAAGAAAGAGCAGCAGCAGTCAGAGCAATCAAAGAGAACAATGTAGCCACATATACATAGACATCCGGAGGAGCAATCTGAACCTGGCGGGGACAACAGGCACACACACACAAGCAGAGCACTGGCAAGGGAACATATGCCATGGGACTGGCAGGACAGGGCTGACACATTGTAAGGCACTGAGATGTATGGGTGGCAGTATATGGGCATGTCTGCTGATGGCAAGGGCCACCAGCACTGAGAGACAAGGCCATTTTGGAAAGCACACATAAGGCCTTGTAAGGTCCAACTCCCAGGTCTGGCTACATGTAGAGCAGAATGCGCACATAGTTGCCGGCAGTGCTGGGATACGGAGCCACAACAGAAAGAAAGCAGCCACATTGTGGCCAGATAGCCGACAACTACAGGCAGGAGTGGCCCTAGTGGTTGGGGCAAGTTGCCTCGGGCTGGGGGATTCAAATCCCACAGGTGGACAACAATCTTGGGCCAGAGGGACTGGGGTTTTTAGTTACATAGGCATTCCTTGTGGCCTTGGATAAGCCACTTAACCCTCTACTGCCTCAGGTACAAAACAAACATTGTGAGACCTTTGGGGAGAAGGAAACGAACACCGTACTAGAATGCAGTACATTGCTTTGACACAGTGAAAAGCAGTATATAAGCACAGCTAAATAAATAAAACTACAAATAACAGCCATCAGCAATTCACATGGGTTGTGCTGGCAACCAGGATGCCAGAAGGAAGGGGTGGGATATGTGCCATACACCCGATACCAGGCATACACAATAACCACATGTCACAGCTCCTGAACATTTCAACAGGGCAGATCCTCAACCCGAAGGCAATAGAGAGAAGGCAGGGAGCTAACAGAGGAAGAATTAGTGAAATGAGTATAGTCCTAAACATGAGTTCTCCACTCATCCCCAAAAGATACTTCCGCATTCTCCATGACTTAAGAATCTTTGAATGTGCAATTCAGGGCCACGCAGAGGGCCCAGCCCCACTTTCTGCAGTGCCTATGGCAACTGATGCAGCAGCAGTCATAATACACAAGGCACAGATGTAACAAGTTGGGAGGGCAGTAGATGCATGCCAACACCAAGCATCAAAAAGATGCATAGCCATAGCAGCTAGATTGCAATGGTGCTGGCATACGTTGCAAAGAGGGCCCAAGGTGTGCACAACAGAATATAGTTTCCCCAAACATAGTAGCAAAAGCTGGGAAGCAAAGGGGGAGGGGTTAGATGCAAGGACCAGGGACCCACAGGAAGGGCTACATGGACTGAGCAGGTAGTGTAGGGGGACACAGCCAGTCAGAGTAGCCAGACATGGCAAGATGGTGATGGAATAAAAAAGGTGGGACATAGGAACACTGTACAGGTGCCACTAGCTGCACCCAGGCACATGTGTGCACCATAACTATGCACTTCCATAAAAACCCTTCTTCATGCATTGTTTTTACCAGGAAGAAGCCTTTATAAACTTTCACCTCTAAACTGTGACAAAAAATTTGAAAAGAGTGTGAGGAACAATCAGAATAGAGCTTTGGGAAACTCAATGCAACAATTTTTATGTGTTTCAGCTCTCACTCCCCATTTCAATCTTCAGTTCCTATAACACTCATTAATAAATTTCATGTGGTTTTTAATTCAAAAAATATATTGGAATAGCCTAGTGGTTAGAGCAACTGCCAGACGATCAAGGGTCCAATTCCCACTGGTGCTCCTTGTGACCTTGGGCAAGTCACTTTACCCTCCATTGCCTTGGAAGAAAAGGCTGGCAATCTACTTCTGGAGATACATTGCCAAGAAAACCCAGAGGTAGCTGGGCTGCTATGAGTCAACACTGACTTGATGGCACTAAAAAAAATATACCCCTATTCAACTGGACTCCCCAGACTATACCACCATATCAAACTGCATTCAAGAAATAGCAACCTGGCTAACTAACAACAACTTAAACATCAACATAAAAAAAATGAAGCAATTATCATCACGAGGGACTCCACATTCATTCCTCTTACTGCTATCAACATATCCAATACACCGATTACAATAAAAGATGAAGTCAGATACCTTGGAGTGATTCTAGACAAGCAACTAACCCTCCAATCGCATATCAGCAGCTGAAGCCATGATCGGGGAGTGTGGGCGGGAGCTTCTTATCACAACTGCCTGCCAATCTTGTTCCCTGCACAACGGCTTTAAAACCACCGCTCCAGAGGCTCTCAGTAGAACTGGGAGAACAGCAGCAGCTGAAGCCATGATCGGGGAGTGTGGGCGGGAGCTTCTTATCACAACTGCCTGCCAATCTTGTTCCCTGCACAACGGCTTTAAAACCGCCGCTCCAGACCCATCTTCAGCATACCACTAATGGCAAAGATTATAGAAAAAGCTGTACAACACCAACTCCAGGACCATATCGACACACATGCCCCATTGGACATACACCAGCATGGCTTCCGCCCAAACCACGGAGTCAAAACACTCCTGTTATATCTATTCAATGACATAATCCATATCATATACAATCACAAAAAAGGAACACTAATGATCTTCCTACACATCTCAGCTGCATTTGACACAGTGGACCACAGAATCCTCCTAACCAGATTACAGAGCATTGGACTAAACAGCACCACCCTAAGATGGTTCAACTCATACCTATCAGACAGACAATTCCAGCTCAAGATTGGCTCCAACACCTCACGACCCGCAAAGATCAAGCAAGGGGTGCCACAAGGCTCCACCCTATCCACACTACTATTCAACCTCTATATTCAACCAATTTGCAACATCATGAAAGAACACAAGGCACATTACACAATATATGCAGACGACATCATGATATACGCCCCAGTCAACCTCGACAACCCTGACTACACCATAATAATAGAATGCCTCAACCACATGTCCAACTGGCTCCAAGACAACAACCTGACCATAAACTACAACAAGACAGAAGCACTAATCATCACACGAAACACTAGCTTCATCCCTCCACCCTCTATCAATGTCAACAATATAACAATACTTTTAAAACAGGAAGTAAAATACCTTGGAGTGACGCTTGACAGGGAGCTAAACCTACAGTCAAACATCAGCAGGACCACCAAAAATGCATACTTCAAGATGAGAATAATTAGACGCCTCAAGCCTCTCCTCATGCAAGATCATTTCCACACAGTCTGTCAAGCCCTAATAACTCCCATCCTTGACTTCTGCAAGCCAATCTATATTGGCATGTCTAAACAGTCACTCAGACCACTACAAATGGCCCAAAACACGGCGGCACAAATAATATCCGGATCATCAAAACAAGACCACATCACCCCCATACTAAAAGACTTCCACTGGCTCCCAATCAGCTCCCGCATCAGATACAAGACAATCCTAAACATATTCAGAATCAAAAACACAGGAACTCAGCACTCAGCCTTCAACCTCTCATACAACCTGACATCAGCACAAGACCTAGGAGGAGAGCCACCTCGGACACAATCAACACGCCAAAAGACTATTGATTGAAGGATAAGGCAGGATATAAATACTCTTTAAATAAATAAATAAATAAAATTAGTTACACAGGGTACATTTCTAGCTTGATACAGTCCTGAGTGGCAGCAATACTTTGAAAAAAGCACCGTCAAGGAACTAGTGGCTAATTTTTTGGAGCTAAAAGCTGAATTGCTCCCTCTGCAACTGGAATGGGTGCATAGAATAGGGCCCATCTGCACAACAGATAACTGCCCACGCATTGTCTTGGTGTTCTTTCTAAACTATGTACAAAAAGACGCAATGTTGAAAGTTGCTCGGTAGCGAGGCCCAACTGCACAAAATGAACTTAAACTCCGCATCTACCAAGGCTATTCAGCGGCCCTTAGCCAGCAGTGGTAGGCTTTCATGGCAGTATGTCAACGTCTGCTCAATGCACATATTAAATTTAGAGTGCAGCACCCTGTCCGCCTCCGAATCTATTACAATGGAACCCAATGGGTGTTCGATATGGCACAAGCAGCACGACAGTGTGTGGACGCTTTGGACACCGGTTACCAGGTAACCGGGGACATTCAATGAGAGAAGTGTTGGAGGTGAGATCATGTGAAAGGGTATCAATAGATCCAATGATCTCACGGCATAGCCGTACAGCTACTGAAAGAGTGGTCTCAAGGCCTTGGGATTACATGTTACAAGCCCCAAACTATTGTGCTGACCGCTACCTGGGAAATTAAGCATGAGCCAGGACATTAAAACAACCCCTGAAAGAACATTGACTTTGGAAAGATCGGTCAGCACCAAAGAGACTGAGCAACACGGAATCATTAGCTTGGATTGAAATGTGGATTTGGGGACACCGGGATGTAAGATAATGTTAAAATGTTAACTTTGCAGTGTGATTTGAAATTGAATGTATGTTGTTTGGGTCAAGATGGATGGTGAGAGGACAAGAAGTGGGGAAGTTAATCGGGTAGGCCTGGAAGGGGGAGGGAAAGAGGGTAGGGTAGGGATAGGTGATTGAGGGATGGTCAATACTAGATACTGAGAGAGGGGGGGGGGGGCAAGGACACTGTGTCCTGAGGCCAACAAAATACCCGGCCATAGAAACTAATCCTATTGAGAGCTCTGATTTGAGAAAGAGCTGATAAGGCCTCTGCCCACATATTCCCTGCATGCCAGAAGGAAGGGACAAAAACAGGCCCCGACAGTGGTAAAGACATAGAGCAGACCTCTGTCCACCTACAAAATCCTCCAGAAAGGGCGCCAGGGATGGGAGAGAGTAGAAGCAAAAGAAAGAGCTGACCCAGAATTGGCATAAGAGTAGGGGGAGGGCGGGCACGGTGGGGGATAAATAAGGAAGATCATACGGGTGAGATGAGAATAAAGGGGACAGATGGAGGGATTGGTGAGGGAACAGGGGAGGGAGGGGAGAGACCAGACACATGTAAAGTGACTCACATAGAGGGTGGTTTAGTAGAGAGAGATGGGAGAAGTTTGCGAGGGGAAGGGAAAGGATGGGATGGGGGACAATGAAACTTTAAGTAGATAGCAGTTGTCGAATATACATATTCCCAAGAGTGGGAATAAGAGTAAGGGGTGGTCCCTAGGCTGGAGGGGACTCCTCAAATTATTAGCAACACAGATCTTTGTACTGGGCCTTAATCAGTGGGGAAGGGTTGAAAATAATCTCATGGAACGTGTGCAGATTAGGCACGCCCATCAAAAGATATAAAGTACTGTGAGCAAAACAGTGATATAGCATTCTTGCAGGAGACTCACCAGTCTGCCACAGAACATGGGAAACTGGGTCGCGATTGGGTGGGCCAAGTATTTGATGCAGCAGCTCACGGTAAGAAAGGGATATACTTATATTGTTCCACAAGCGGGTATGGTTTGATTGTAAGTTTGAAAAAAGAGATCATTTGGGCAGATACATAATTTTGTCCAGGGACATGGAGGGCTGTCCTGTAGTGCTATGTAATATTTATGACCCTAGGATGCCAGTTGCACTTTTCTGTGCCCAGTTGGCGTAAGCATTGCAACAGTTACTGCAAGGGAGGTTGATTGTGGGTGGTGACCAGAATGGGGTCTTGGACTGCTTGATGGACTCATCATGCCAGAATACTGGCACCCATGAGGGGATGACCCGCATTTTGCAACGGTTTCGTCAGCAACTTCACCTGGTAGATCTGTGGTGGCTTCTACAGCCCACAGATAGAGACTGTGCCCATCTATCTCATGCCCACGGGACTGATGCTTGTATCAACTACATACTTACATCGGAGAACTTATTTATGCAGGTGGAAGAGGCTAAAATAGGATGAGGAGAAATATCCGACCATATGTCCATTTGGATCTTGCTGGACTGGTACCCGAGCTTGAGAGGACCATGGCTGTGGCGGTTCCCCCTGGAATTATATAAGGAGGAGTGGTTCCATAGCTATATCAGGGAAAAGTGGCAAGCCTATATGACCCATAATTCGCAACATCAGGATAACCCTGAATTATTTTGGGAGACAGCAAAGGTGGTCTTAAGAGGAAAGATTATAGTATATCCAGCACACCGCTGATGCCTTCTTAATGCTTTGGTTCAAAGACTGGAGAAACAGGTGATACAGGCTTGAAGACGACATGCCCGGCACCAAATGATAGACTCCAGGACACGGCTCTTAGAAACCTAGGCAGTGTTAAATGAGGTCTTGCACCAATGAGCCAAAACGTCTCTTGCAATGCAATGTGTGCCTTTGAGTCAATGCTGACTCCTGGTGACCCAGATGCTCCTGGGTTTTCTTGGCAGTGTGACTGGAAGTAGATTGCCAGGCCTTTCTTCCGAGGCAATGGAGGGTTAAGTGACTTGCCCAAGGCCACAAGGAGTGCTAGTGGGAATCGAACCCTGGTTGCTTAGCCAGTGTTCTAACCACTAGGCTATGCTGTACTACAAATACCAACTTTTCCAACATGGCAATAAGATGGGCAAGCTGCTGGCACGTTGTCTACTGGGAGTGTAAGGGTCATGTCCAGTGCCAGCTTTACCAGATGAAATGGGCAAATTGCATAAAACATCAATGGAGATTGCACACCTTTTTCACACTTACTACCAAGATCTGTATAAGGGACAGCGAGTGTCATCCAATATGATATATTCTTATCTTCAGAACCTGGCTCTACCCAGATTGGCCGCACAACAGGCAGAGCAGCTCGGAGGCCCCATAACTGTCCAGGAGATATATAATGGCATTCAACAGGCACAGTGCTGTAAAGCCCCTGGTTCAGACGGGTTCACAGAAGAATTTACAAAATCTTACATAATGAAGTGGTGACCTCGATGGCTGTCGTTTATCATCAATGCACCCAACAAAAGGGGTTCAAATGGGGGATAACCATGCTTATATAACATTACTTCCTAAAGCAGGAAAAGACCGGTTCCAAACAAGCTCATATCGCCCCATTTCGTTAATTAATTTTGATTTGAAATTGTTCGCAAAGATCTTGGCGGAAAGACTGGTCCCACTGTTTCCATAACTAGTGCGCGATCCACAGATGGGCTTTGTAAAGGGCCGTTACTTGACAGGTAGCCTAAAAAAGATCATAGCCTCCCAGGAGTGGGCCCATACACAGGAAATATCATTGCTCATTAGCTTTGACGCCAAAAGGGCTTTTAATAGAATGGGGAGGGATCTTTTTCAACTACTCCCTCACTACGGGATAGATGGGACCTATATGCAAATGACTAAGATCTTATACGCACACCCTACAGCAGCAATCTTAGTTAATGGATATCTCTCAGATGCCTTTGAGCTAGAGAGGGGAACGTGGCAGGGCTATTCCCTATCACCACTGCTGTTTGTATTATCCCTAGACCCCTTCAGTTTGATCCTGGAAAATTGCAGGGCTGTGCCCGGGATTCATATGGGCCATTCGGAATTTAAGATAGCAGCGTTTGCTGATGATATTTTGGTCCATATTTCCTGCCCACAGTTGTCATTACCCTGTCTGCTGGATGAATTCTATTGGTAAGCCAAATAGATGGATTTCAGTTAAATAAAGAGAAGTCAGAAGCATTAGATGTTACAGGACGACTGAGGGGGTGGTGGGCTCCTGGCTTCCCACTCTGATGGGCTGACCGGAGTTTCACATAGTTAGGGATATGACAGACTGATGATCCTTGACAACTTTACAGGGCAAACTGGCCAAGGGTGATGAATCAGATGCAGATTAAGATATGAGAGTGGTCGTCCCTTCCTATGTCACTCTTAGGCAGAGTGGCGGCCTATCACATGATTTTGTTCCCGAAGCTGCTCTATATGTTGCAGACTCTTCCAATTCACCCATTACATAGAGATGTAACCTCAGACAAAAGAGACTTAAGTCGATTTCTTTGGCATGGTGGGCTGGCGAGAATCTCGTTGTCCCGCCGGAGAGGCCCTTGGTATCGAGAGGAATTGGGAATCCCAGACGTTTACCACTACATGCAAGCATGCCAGTTACACCACCTGCGAGACTGGTTGGGGCAGACTAGGTTTTCGCTCCCCAGGACCTGGAGGCAGAATCCTTGACGGCAGTACTACATATCGAGACAGTGTCATTGCCCGAGAGAGTGCACCAGAGTTGGCTAGTGGGGCCTATAAGGGGGGCTTGGCGACATCTTTACAGGCAATGGCGTGTCTCCCTAGTTGTTTCCAGTTTCATGTCTATAAGAGGGAACCCGCAATTTATGCTGGGTTTGGAGACCCAGGTATTTAAGGTATGGGAGGAGAAAGGAATAGAGAGCCTGGGGCACATGGTGAACTTAGAGGGTGGAATTAAGCTTTATGCATCTCTGAGACAGGAATACAAGCTCCCAGAGTTGCATCTCTTTGCCTTCTATCAACTATCTTCCAAAATAAAATGTATCAGTAGAGGCCTCTGCATACATGACTGAATTTTTTGAAAAGGGAGACCGAGACCATTTGTCCATTTTGCAAATGTATCATAAGAATAAAATACAGTCTCTAAAATGCTTGTATGCAAAAGCTAGAAGTCTAAAAAATAAGATGCGAGAATTAGAATATATAGCACTAAATGAGAGGTTAGATGTGATTGGAATATCAGAGACATGGTGGAAGGAGGACAACCAGTGGGACACTGTGATACCTGGGTACAAACTATATTGTAATGATAGAGCTGATCAAATTGGTGGAGGGGTTGCGCTCTATGTTAGAGAGGGCATTGAGTCAGAAAGGATTAAAGTTTTGCAGGAAACAAAATTTGCTGTAGAATCTCTATGGATTGAAATTCCATGTAAAAAGGGGAAGGCGATGGCGGTGGGGGTGTACTATCGACCGCCTGGCCAGAATGAACAAATGGATGATGAAATGCTCAAAGAAATCAAGGAAGCTAACAAAAGTTACAGCGCGGTAATAATAATGGGTGATTTCAATTACCCCGGTATCGACTGGGTCAGTGTCACGGCAGTACATGCTAGGGAGATAAAGTTCCTAGATGACATAAATGACTGCTTCTTGGAGCAGCTGGTTCATGAACCGACCAGAGGGGAAGCCATATTAGACCTAGTCCTTAGTGGAACACCAGATCTAGTGCAAGAGATAAGGGTGTTGGGGCCACTTGGCAATAGTGATCATAGCATGATCACCTTTGATTTAATTAGTGGAGGAGGGATAGTAAGGAAATCCTCAGTACTACCTTTTAACTTTCAAAAGGGAGACTATGATAAAATGAGGAAAATAGTTAAGAAAAAACTAAAAGGAGCAGTTGCAAAGGTTAAAGACTTACATCAAGCTTGGGTGTTGTTGAAAAATACTATCTTTGAAGCCCAGACCAGCTGTATTCCACGCTTTAAGAAAAGTGGAAGTCCAAAAAACTGCCAGCATGATTTAAAGGTGAGGTCAGAGAGGCTGTTGTTGCCAAGAAAGCATCTTTCAGGAAATGGAAAAAAGAGCCAAACGATGAAACCTGGAAACAGCACAAGCACTGGCAGGTCAAATGCAAGGCATTGATAAAGAAGGCAAAGAGAGAATTTGAGAAGAAGCTTGCTGCAGAAGTAAAAATGCAAAATAAAGATTTTTTCATGTACATTTGTAGCAAAAAACCTGTGAGAGAGTCAGTTGGACCATTAGATGATAGAGGAGTTAAAGGGGCACTAAGAGGCGACAAGGCGATAGCGGAGAGACTGAATGAATTCTTTGCTTCGGTCTTTACTGAGGAAGATGTAGGGATGTTACCCATGACTGAAGTGGTATTTAAAGGTGCGGAAGAATTGAAGGAAATATCGATACATCGGGAAGATGTATTACAACTATTAGATAAACTGAAGAGTAGCAAATCACCTGGGCCGGATGGTATACATCCAAGGGTGTTGAAAGAACTGAAATATGAGATTGCAGACCTGATATTAGTAATGTGTGAACTATCATTAAAATCATCTCTAATACCTGAAGATTGGCGGATCGCCAATGTAACACCAATTTTTAAAAAGGGTTCGAGGGGTGATCCGGGAAACTACAGACCGGTGAGCCTGACGTCAGTACCAGGAAAAATGGTACAAACCATCATAAAGAATAAAATTACACAGCATGTAGATAGTCATGACCTAATGGGAGACAGCCAACATGGCTTTAGACAAGGAAGATCTTGTCTTACTAATTTGTTATGTTTTTTTGAAGGTGTGAATAAACAGGTGTACAAAGGTGAGTCGGTTGATATAGTGTATCTGGGCTTTCAGAAAGCCTTTGACAAGGTTCCTCATCAGAGACTTTTGGCAAAACTAAAGAGACATGGGCTAGGAGGCAGTGTACTACTGTGGATCAGGAACTAGTTAAAAGATAGAAAGCAGAGGGTTGGGCTAAATGGCCAATTTTTCCAAAGGAGAAATATGAATAGTGGTGTACCCCAGGAATCTGTGCTGGGTCCGCTGCTTTTTGACATATTCATAAATGACCTGGAAAGTGGAATAATGAGTGAGGTTATCAAATTTGCAGATGACACAAAACTATTTAAAGTTGCTAAAATCCAAAAGGATTGTGGAAAATTGCAAGAGGATCTTGATAAATTGGAAGACTGGGCATCAAAATGGCAGATGAAATTTAATGTGGACCAGTGCAAAGTTATGCACCTAGGGAAGAACAACCCAAACTATGGTTACACGATGCAAGGTTCCACATTAGGAACCACCACCCAGGAAAAAGATTTAGGCGTCATTGTGGATAACATGTTAAAACCCTCGGCCCAGTGTGCAGCGGCAGCCAAGAGAGCAAATAGAATGCTAGGTATCATAAGGAAAGGAATGGAAAATAAAACAAAAGATATTATAATGCCTCTATACCGTTCCATGGTGAGACCGCACCTTGAATATTGTGTGCAATTCTGGTCACCGTATCTTAAAAAGGATATAGCGTTATTAGAAAAGGTACAGAGAAGAGCCACAAAAATTGTAAAGGGGATGGAAGGATACTCCTATGAAGAAAGGCTAAAAAGGTTAGGGCTCTTTAACCTGGAAAAGAGACGGCTGAGGGGAGATATGATAGAAGTCTATAAATTAATGAACGGAGTGGAACGGGTAAACGTAGATCGACTGTTTACGTTATCAGAATATAGAAAGACTAGGGGACATGCAATGAAGCTACAGGGTAAACTATTTAAGACTAATAAAAGAAAATATTTTTTCATTCAACGTGTAATCATACTCTGGAATTTGTTACCGGAGGATGTAGTAAAGGCTGTTAGAGTAGCTGGGTTTAAAAAAGGTTTGGACAAGTTCCTGGAGGAAAGGTCCATAAACCATTATTAAGAAGGGACCCAGGATATCAATGCTTGACCTAGTACAAGCATTGCAGAACCTGTGTCTTTTGGGGAAACTGCTAGGTACGTATGACCTAGATTGGCCACTGTTGGAAACAGGATACTGGGCTTGATGGACCTTGGTCTGACCCAGTATGGCATATCTTATGTTCTTATGTTCTTAAGTTTCAGAAGTGGCTCAACTCGCAGACTTTTCAATGATGAAACGGCAGTAGGAGCTGGAGCTAGGTTTACAAGTGGAATCAGGGGCAGTGCGATGAGCTATTGCTTCAGTACCAGCTTTGCTTAAATCGGTTCAGCTACAGCAAATACAGTATTGGGCTATTTGTCGAGCCCAATTCTTTCCGCTATGGGCAGTACGAAGTGACGTTGCCCCTAGCAGTAATTGCCCATTGTGTGGAATACTCAACACAGACTTGGGGCACTTATGGTGGAAATGTAAGCAGATACAAAGATACTGGAGGCAGATACAAGGCTACTTGGAAATCATAGTGGGACAGCCAATGCCCTTGAACGGGACAGCTGATGGTACTGGACCAGCTAGCTCTGGCCAGACCAAAAGAGTGGTAGGACAGATTGCTGGTTCGGAACGCTTGTGTGGTAGGTAAGCAGATTGGCACTGGTGAGAGACAATAGCCTCCTCGATTTGGGAGTGGCGGAATAACTTCCACCGGCTGATGTTGATGGAGTGCCTGGCATCCAGGGGGGATGGATGACGCTGAGAGTGTTTCTTTTTTTTTTAGATTCTTTATTTTCGTTTTATAACAACAAAGGAAAGGAAGACATACAGCTAAAAGACAGATACATAAAGTGTAATACATACACCAAAGTAAACCCCTGCCACCCCCCTCCCCCCTGCTTCTTCTCTAGAAAACTAATCATTCCCGAAGCGGGCGTGTACTTACATTATTGTGTTACAAAACCTAACGGTGATCTGAAACATGATGAGTGCACATTATACAGGCATGTTGGAACAATGAGCAGATTGTACATAATCATTAAGCATCTGCCATTTAGACAAGCGAGTGTGAGTTTGGGCATGGGGAATAGCTCTCCGAGGTATCTGCTCATATTTACTATATAAGCAGATGAGGTTCCACCATTCATTGACAGTAAGTCGAGAGCTATCCTTCCAATTCCTCGTGATTAAGCATATGGCTATACCCAGCATGAAATCAAGGAGAAAGCGACCCTTCTTAGGAAGAGAGGGGACCTCCGCCACAGAGCGGAGTCCCACGATCTTCCAAGAGAGAGGTTCATGAAGGTGTAAGATAAATTGAATACAACCCCAGACCCGCCCCCAATAAACCTGTAGTTGAGGACATTCATAAATAACATGAGCGAAGGTTCCCACAGCAGTATGGCAAGACCAACACTGGTCCCTAGCATTTGTGTTCCATTTGGCTATTTTTTCTGGGGTATAAAAGCATCTGTGTGCAAAAAAGAAGAGAGTTTGGGTAACAGAGGCAGACCGGGAAACCCGCACTACTTTGCTCCAGAAAACGCTCCATTGCACAGGGGTTAAAGTGGTTTGCAGTTCGCGCTCCCAGGCTTGTTGGGCTCTAAAAGTGGCCGTGTCTGTACCCTGACATAATATTTTATAAAAGTTAGAGGCTACCCCATGTGTACTACTAATAGAGTGAACTATCTCTAATAGCCCGTCCTCAGTAGGGGCAGAGGGCGGCATGATTCGAGCACTTTTGAGGCAGTGTTGAAGCTGCATCAATTGAAAGTAGTGTTTCGCTGGTAACGCAAATTCATTTTGTAAATCAGAAAAGGTTTTCCAACGAGCTGCAGAGAAAAGCTGTTGGGGTGTCCAGATCCCCCTTGAGTACCAGGGTTTCCATGCTATCGTTCTATTTAGGACTTGAATTCTGGGGTTATTCCATAGCGGGAGTCCGTCCTGAGGACATACATTCGGGTCCAGTGATAGAATGAGAGTGTTAAAGGCCGCAAGAGTATCGACAATCATTGGTGGATGGCGGGTGTCTACTTGATAGGACATACCGGGGAGATGGGTCAACGGAATTGGGCTACTAAGCTCCTCTTCTATGTCAAGCCAAACTGGTCTGCTGTCTGTTGAGGCATCTAGCCATCGGGCACCTTGCTTAAGTAGGAAGGCTTGATGATATCTAAGAAAATCAGGAAATCTGGTACCCCCTCTTTCCTTTGCAGACTGTAGTTTATGTTTAGCTATCCTTGGTGGCTTGCCCTGCCAGAGATAACGGGCGAGAAGGCCCTCAATATCTTTATAAGTATGTAGCGGGAGTAAGCATGGCAGCATTTCTAAAATGTAGTTCACTTTGGGGACTATCATCATTTTCACAGTTTCTAAGCGGCCCCACCATGTGAGAGATAAGGGAGACCAACGATTTGTGAGCTCACGGACTTTGGAGACTACCTCTTTGGCATTAAAACTGATAGTGTCTTCTAAAGGAGAACAGTAATGGACCCCGAGATACTTCACCATGCGGGATTGCCAAAGGAAGGGAAAGGCCTGCATGTCAGCCTCATGTACCCAGCGGTTCAGTGGGAATGCTACAGATTTGGTCCAGTTAATTTTATAGCCCGATAATTGTGAGTATCCGTCAATCAGATCCAAGACAGCTGGAACCGAATCGAGGGATACGAAAAGCATAAGGTCATCTGCATATGCAGAGAGTTCAATCTCCCTATGACTGAAGGGGACACCTCGAATACGTGCGGACTGTCTAATAAGGAGGGCTAGGGGTTCAAGAGCTAGATCAAAGAGCATTGGTGATAGGGGGCAACCTTGACGCGTGCCTCTTTGGAGAGTAAATGGCTGAGACTTGATGGCATTTACACAAATACTGGCGACGGGTTGAGTATACATGACTTGGAGATATCGGAGGAAGGCCTCCCCAAAGCCATACCATCGAAGAACTGCAAATAAGAAGGGCCATTCTAGACGATCAAAGGCTTTTTCGGCATCCAGGGAAAGACCCACCCATGGATGATCTAGATTGGCAGCACTGGATAGCACATGGCACAAGGTCCGAGCATTGTCAGCAGTTGATCTGCCGGGTATAAAACCGCATTGGTCGGGGTGAATTAGGGTGGCCATCGTGTCAGATAGCCGGGTGGCCAAGATCGTTGCGAAGATCTTATAATCGGCATTAAGTAGGGAGATTGGACGGTAGTTGGCGGTTAGTAGCGGGTCTCTGCCTTCTTTCTCAAATACTACCACATTAGCTGCAGAAAAGGATCCCAAAGAGGATGTATCTACCGCAAGGGCAGTAAAATAGAGTTTTAAATAGGGAACTAACTCTGCACTGAACGTTCTATAGAATTCGGTCGGGAGACCATCGGGCCCTGCGGCACGGCCCGAGGCTGTTCGTTTTAGGGCAGATTGGATCTCTGAAGTAGAGAAGGGTTCATCCATCGCATCCCTATCATCTTCAGAGAGGGTCGGCCGCTGAATGCCAGAAAGCAATCGCTCGAATGTCTCTGACGAGAACTCACATTCAGATTGATATAGGCGGGTATAGAAATCCCGAAAGAGCTCTACAATGTCGGAGTCTGTGGTCACTATGCCCCCTCCCTGTGGAGCTCGAAGGGCCGCTACGCGTTTGGCTTCTTTTTGACCTTTCAAGGCGTTGGCTAAGAGTCGACCGGCTCGGTTATTTTCACGATAATATGTCCCTCGCTGAAGCTCAATACTCTTAGAAGCTGCAGTTGAGAGGATTGAATTATATTGAAAACGGAGACGCTGTAATCGAATTAATACACATGGATCAGTACGTGAAGTTAGAACTCGTTCGCCTGCTTTTATTTGTTGGTCTAGTATGAGTAGCTGCTGTTTGCGTTGTTTCCGCAGGCGGATTTGATAGCTAGTGATCGTTGCCCGAATGGCCGCTTTGAAGCCCTCCCACCAAGCCCAATTCGCAGTACCCTGGGGTAGATTAAAATGGAAGTAATCCTGTATGGCTGCTCGAATTTCTAACTGGAACTCTGGCTGAGTTAACAGGGCTCTATCAAAGAACCAGGCCCCCGAATTCCCCTGGGGTGCAGTAGTGTGTAATTGAAAGGAAATGGCAGCATGATCTGAAATATGTTGGGAGTGAATCTTTGCAGTGTCCACCTGAGGAACTAACAGTTTTGATATTAGAAAGAAGTCTATGCGAGACTGGGATTTATGAGGGGAAGAGAAGAAGGTGAAGTCAAGCTCATTGGGGTGTAGTAACCTCCATAGATCAACTAAAGCAAGATCCTTGATCAGGGAGGTAAGCGTGGTGTGACTCTTGGGGGGACCACTTGTCCTAGGCGGCTGTTTGTCAATCAGGGGATCAAGGACTAGATTGAAATCCCCCCCAATTATCAATGAAGTATTAGCAGAGGCCTGCGCAACCTGAGCAATGGTAGCAAAAAAGGCAGGGTCATCCACATTAGGAGCGTAAAGGCATAGACATGTAACTTCAAGGCTACCTATCTTGAGGTGAACTCTAGACCATCTACCTTCTGTATCTGAGCTAGTCGCAATAATAGTAGCATGCAAAGATTTCCTAACCAGTATGGCAACCCCACATTTCTTAGAAACGGCTGGGGAATAGGCGGCCACCATGTAAGGTTTAATATTGAGTTTAAGAGTTTCCTTCGAATTTAAATGCGTTTCTTGGAGAAAAATCAGATCCGCAGCTTCCTGACTTAGGTAGATTAGGATTTTCTTCCGTTTTATCGGATTATTGATTCCTTTTACGTTCAATGAGAAAATCTTACATGGTGCCATCAATCGGTAATAGACATTTTAGGTAAGGGCGCTTGAAAACATACAACATAATCAGAATCTGTACAACAATGACATAATCACCGAGTATTCTGGCTAATACACCCCATATTGAAAAGTATGTACCTAAGTATCTTAGAGAAGAAGCAAAACCCCCAAAGAATATGGCGACCATATGTCTGCGGGAGGAGGCCCTAGAGAGGAAATAGAAAGACATAAAATAAAGAAAAGAAACACCAGAGTCCATAATTAACACTGTCTCTGATACTCATCGAGGCTACTGTGGGTAGATGGAGTCGGGTCACAGATATCATCAAAAGTAAGGCAACAAACTGCCCTCGCCAGACTCTTTGCTGGGCTGCGGCAGATCCAATATGGCAGGTACAGCGGATATGAGGATACTTGCAGGAATATTCTGGAAGTCAGCGCATCAGGTCGGCTTCTTTGGAATCCAAAAACTCCGCTAGTAGATCAGGGTCCTCAAATGTTCTTGTCTGATTGTGAAGCGTGACTCGGAGCTTGGCCGGGTACATCAGGCCATAGCGTGCTTGTAGTTGTTGAAGCCTCGGCCGGAATTCCAGAAAGCGCTTTCGGCGGTCGACCGTGGGTTTAGCCAAGTCGGGATAGAAGGAGATCTTGTGGCTCTCAAACTCCATATGGCCCTTTGCCCGAGAGGCACTTAGAATTTGCTCCACGTGTTGATATCTCAAAAGTCGAAAAATGATAGGCCGCGGGGTCTTCCTGTTGAGCGTTATGCTTGTGGGTACACGATGAGCGCGATCGATCTCCAAATCTTTGGTAAAGGTGATTTGAAGCAGGGAAGGGAGGATTTTGCATAAAAACTCTTTCATGTCTCCCGATTCCGCTCCCTCCGGTATGCCCACGAGTCGTATGTTGTTGCGGCGCGCTCTATTATTGCCATCTTCCACCTCTTTCTGCAAGGCCCGCACCTGACGTTCAACTTTGTCGAGTTTGGACAACCGGGCCGCATGGGAGTCCAATATGCTCTCCATTTTGTCCTGACGCGAAGAAAGCCCTTCTAGCTTGCTTTGCAGCACACCAAAATCTTCCCGCAGCGCTCGGAGTGCTTCACCGTTTGCCTGCACGAGGTTTTTGACCCCTCTTATCTCTGCGAGGATTTCCTGCTGCATTTCGGGGCCCTCGCACAAGGCCAGCCCCTTCTGCGGGGACGGAGGTTCAGTTTTGGAACGTTTGCCGTGAGAAGCCGCTGGAGATCCAAATTCCAGGCGCGTGGGTTTGGTCCCCGCCATCTCACCAATGTGCCCCGGCAAGATCAGAGTAGAAGTTCCAAGTATGTAAGGTGTTAATTCAGGATTCTGAGTAGGCCTCTCGGGAGCCTCAGCGTTATGCGACCATCCCGCTGGACATCAGGCTCCGCCCCCCCGCTGAGAGTGTTTCTTGGCCCTCTGGAGAAGATACATTGATACTATGACCCCAAAGACTCGTAATGAGCTGATGACACTGTAGAGAGGCGTTATGAGCCCGATGTTGGGAGGGAACCAGGTAAAAAAGTAGAGGGGAGTATGTAGAGATGACATAAGAAGCAGGGGGGGAGGAGGAAATCGGGAGGGAAGAGAAAATACCTTAGACAGCTGTCACACAGGAACAGGCACCTAGACACTGGGGCTGGTCAGGCGAATGGCCAGGCATCAGAGCAACTGCTAGGCCAGAGACCCTTGCTCCATTGCTACTTTATTATCCTTATTATGGACCCACACTTGTCTGGGGAAGGGTGGGGGGGAAAGTGGTTAAAAGGGAAGTAAGATGGGGGTTGGGGGGGAATAAAATACTGACATCTTTGGGAGGTACTAATGTATGATGTGTATGCTGTGGGGGGATCCAGATGGTAGTGGAATATCAACTGTACATGCTGTTTGTTATTGCGGGAAGGGAAGTGACCAGTTGTACAACGTTTGAGTTGACCTTTGCTAATAAAGATGATTTGAAATAAAAAGGCATCGTGGCACTAGTTACCTTTTCTTCTGGGCAATGGTGCCGTTCATGCTTCTATTAAAGGAAGTGGAATAAGAAGGGGGAGGGGCTGAAGCAGGCTGTAAAGTTGAGAGAGCTTCAGAGAGCGGTCCATATAATAGCTAGATGATTTGCAAAACAGAGCACACAGGAATACCTTTGTATCAGAGGCATTCCAGAAAAGCTGGAGAATGGTAATGTCCATTTGGTGGCAAGGGAACTCTTCTTAGATTTATTAAGCAATGGCATGGAAATGGCAGTAGAGCAGGGCATCCTGATTGAATGGGCACATCAGACAAAGCCAGAGAAAACCCGGAACATTATTGTCAAGCTTCTCCGATTTCCAGATAGGGAGGAGATTCTTCAGAAAGCACATGCAGCTTCAACCCTTGCATGAAGACAGATTCAATTCTGCCCTACCCCCAAGGACAAGCAGTGGTTATCTAAGTCAATCTTAATAATAGTTTAGAGTCTTTTCCTCTAGGAACTTGTCCAAATTGCTATTACTATGTCCTCCAGCAACAAATTCCGGAGCTTAAATATGCTTTCAGTGAAATAATATTTTCTCCTATTTGTTTTAAATGTATATTTCATGTTGTGTCTCCTAGTCTTTGTAATGCCTGAAAGCATAAAGAATTGATTCACATTTACCAGTTCCATTCTACTCAGGATTTTATGGACCTCTGTCTTATCTACCCTTGCCATCTTTTCTCCAAGCTGAAGAGACCTAATCTCTTTAGCCATTTCATTCCCTTTATCATTTGCTTCCCCTTCTCTGTACTTTTTTCAGTTCTGTTATATCTTTCTGAGATGTGGTGATTAGAACTGCATACAATACGAGACAGGAGGCAGTGTACTATTGTGGATCAGGAACTGGTTAAAAGATAGAAAGCAGAGGGTAGGAAGAGTGGGCATCAAAATGGCAGATGAAATTTAATGTGGACAAGTGCAAAGTTATGCACCCAGGGAAGAACAACCCAAACTATGGTTACACGATGCAAGGTTCCACATTAGGAACCACCACCCAGGAAAAAGATTTAGGCGTCATTGTGAATAACATGTTAAAACCCTCGGCCCAGTGTGCAGCGGTGGCCAAGAGAGCAAATAGAATGCTAGGTATCATAAGGAAAGGAATGGAAAATAAAACAAAGGATATTATAATGCCTCTATATCATTCTATGGTGAGACTGCACCTTGAATATTCTGTGCAATTCTGGTTGCCGTATCTTAAAAAGGATGTAGCGTTATTAGAAAAGGTTCAGAGAAGAGCCACCAAATGGTAAAGGGGGTGGAAGGATACTCCTATGAAGAGAGGCTAAAAAGGTTAGGGCTCTTTCAAGTCTATAATTTAATGAACGGAGTGGAACGTTTAAATGTAGATCGATTGTTTACGTTATCAGAATATAGAAAGACTAGGGGACATGCAGTGAAGCTATAGGGTAAACTATTTAAGACTAATAAAAGTAAATATTTTTTCACTCAACGTGTAATCAAACTCTGGAATTTGTTACCGGAGGATGTAGTAAAGGCTGTTATTGTAGCTGGGTTTAAAAAAGGTTTGGACAAGTTCTTGGAGGAAAGGTCCATAAACCATTATTAAGAAGGGACCCAGGATATCAATGCTTGACCCAAAACAAGCATTGCGGAACCTGTGTCTTTTGGGAAAACTGCTAGGTACGTATGACCTAGATTGGCCACTGTTGGAAACAGGATACTGGGCTTGATGGTCCTTGGTCTGACCCAATAGGCATATCTTATGTTCAACACTCAAGGAGTGGTCATACCATGGAGTAACACAGGAACATTATGATATTTGTTCTCCATTCCTTTCCTAATAATTCTTAACATTCAGTTTACTTTTATAGCCATCACGACATATTTAGCAGAAGATTTCAACATATTATCTATGATGATGGGTAGATCCTTTTCCTGGATGGTGACTCTTAATGGAACCTAGCATGTGATTAATAACTGAATAATTCTGTGTCATCTGCAAATTTGATCACCTCACCTGTTCTTCCCATTTCATTTATAAATATGTTAAAAAGCACCAGTCCCAATACAGATCCCCAGGGTGCACCACTATTCACCTTTTTCCATTAAGAAAATTGATGATTTGGCCCTACTCTTTGTTTTCTATCTTTAAACCAGGTTCCGAATCCACAATAAAACATTGTTTTCTCTCTCATGACTTTTTAATTTCTTCAGGAGTCTCTCATGACAGACTATGGTAAATGCTTTCTGAAAATACAGATACATAAATCAACTGGCTCACCTTTATTGATATGTTTTATTCACACCTTCAAAAAAATGTAGCAGATTGGTGAGGCAAGACTTTCTTTGATTATATTCCACGTTAGCTTTGCCCTATTGAACTATGACTATCTATATATTCAGTAATTTTATTCTTTATAATAATTTCTACCTTTGCTCAGCATAGACATCAGGCTCTCTGGTTTGTAGTTTCCTATATCACCCCCCAGGGAAGGCTTAAGGCATGTTAGGGAGTGTTTCCTGTCCATGGCCCTGTTCTCAGAGAAGCCCTGCTCCTTTCAGTGCAATAAGCAAGAAAGAACAAATAGGGGATGGAGAAGCTGGTGTGGGGCCTGCAGTATGTGACCCAGATCAGAGACCGCTTTTCTGTTTGCCAGACTGCGGTGCCCTCGCTAAGTTTTCCCTCACTCTGTTGATTCCTCATTCTGTTGATTCCTCTTAGGCTCAGAGATCACAACTCCCCTCCTCCAAATCACTTGCAAAATTTTATAAAAGCCGGTGTGTTACAGAGACAGCTGTTCCTGACATCATTTCCTAATGCCTAAGGGAGGAAGGTGCGGTTCGGGTTAGCTCCCCAGACTCCCCTACCAGCGTCCCCCGATTTACCTGAAAGAACCACGATAGTTGGTCCTCTAGACACATTTCTTCGTCGGGAAGGTCAGCCACAAGTGGGGGTGAGAAGCCCGGCTGAGAGTTCGCCGGAGCCGGTGAGCTCGGCATCACCTTCGGGCAGTGACCTGACGCCTCCGGAAGTGAGGAGACTGCCGAAGCTAGCGTGTGTTGGGGAGCGGTCAGGCAGCGACGGCACTGTGGTGCCTCATCCAGGTGAACCTTCAGAGTTGCTGGGGTCGCCGCTGAGTGTGTCTGCGAGTGGGAAAGTGCCCTCGCGAGTTCTTTCTGTCCCGGAGACGCTAGGATTACAGCAGCTGATGGCGGAAGTAAGGGGAGCAGTTTCTTCGCCGGTATCGGCTCCTGAGATGGCATTGGCTACAGTCGAGCAGCTGCCCTTTGAATTGCAAAGACCGGAGCAATTTACACTTGAAGCCATTTGGTCGGCTATCAAGCAGCTTGGTGAGGCTATTATTCCTCAAGTTCAAAGTTTACAGGCTCAGGTGGTGCTGGCTGAGAGGAATTGCTCGTTGAATTCTGAGGCTATTCATACCTTAAAATCTACAGTTACTGAGTCTTGTGGTCAAACTGAGCGTTTGGATTCCCAGACGGAGGCTTTGATGAAAGATTTTAATAATTTGAGAAACCGGATGGAAGCACTGGATAACCACTCAAGATTGGAAAATTAATCATACATAAATTAGCCAAAGATGGTGGGTATTTCTGCTAAAGAAATGTTTAAAGCTTATATGTTAGAGGTTCTTGGGGTGTCCTCTGAGCTTTGTCCACCATTGGTTAAGATATATTATATCCCTATGGGTCAAAAGGTTTCCTCAGATGCTGTTGTACCTGGTTTACAAGAGGTAGATGTTTTAAATGTTACGGCTATGTTAGAATCATCGGATATAGATGTAGCCACCCTGGCTACTTGTTTAATAACTTTTGCCTTGGCATCTGACAGGGAATGGCTTCTAAAAATGTTCTTCAAGAAGAGGAATGTTGTTTTTAAGGGTTGCCTGGTCCGCATGTTTCCTGATTTGGCTAGGGAAACCCAAAGACGCAGAAAAGGATTTTTAATTCTGCATCCGAGGGTCTCCCAATTGGGTGGGCTCTTCTTTTTGAAATACTCTTGTAAGTATCTTTTGAAATTAGAAGGTAATTCATATATATTTTTTCCATCTCAATTGATTTCCTTTTTAAATGCCCAAGGGGCTCTTACTGGTGGGTCTATCTCCTGTTCTACTCCGTCCTGATTAAGGAGTGCTGCTATGTCTCTGTATATTTCCTATTAGAGTATTTTGTTGTATTAGTTTCCTAATTCTTGGATCTTTCCATGTGTGGACTAGAGCGGGAATTTCAGGTTAATGTATTTCTTCTGGATTTTTCTTTTTCCTATATGTTATTGTAATCTCTGACTTCCCGATTATCTTGCAAGTGTATCTACCCTTGAAATTATTGATTATTCTATAAATAAAAAGTTTTAAAAAAGTTTTTTTATAAAAGCCTCCACAGTTTTAGCCCCTTGCAAATATGCATCCCCCCCCCAAAAAAAAACCACCCACCAACAATCATACTACAAAGCAGCCCTGGTATGGCATACAGAAAGATGAATGATAAAACCTGGGATTATTTTACTAGTTCAGAGCTTTGCCTTCTCATTGAGTCGCACATATGCCCTACCCCATCAGCATAGAGCGACAGCCTAAATTGGTGGTGCACCAGAAAATTGCCAGGTGGTAAAAAGAAATGCATGCTAATTATTTATATAAGTGAGATAAACCTATAAGCACATATCCTATGCACCAAAATGTCTTAACCTACAGTCACATAACTGTCAGAAAAAAACACATGAGGGGTATGGGGAGATAGGGACAGCGAAAAAGGCTGGGATGCTGATCTTGCATCATAATCTTACTGCGCTAGCCTCTTAGCAACCCACACCCAACCTTTCTCTCAATACAGCAACAAAGATGTTCTATGCGTCACCGAATCCTGGTTCACTGAGGCCGATAATGTTTTGATGAACCAGCTACCACCACCCAGCTACAACCTGTTCAGCTCCCTGAGAACCCAATGCCAAGGCGGAGGTGCCTTCATCCTAGCCAAGAAGCACCTTGACTTTCACATCCTCACCAGCAACACAGACAGAGGATTGGACACAACAACAATGGCAAAAAACGCCATAACCCTCTTCCACGTATACAGATCCCCAGGTGCTAGCCCAGATGAGCTGAATATCCTGCTGGAAACTGTATGCAACCACAGAGCACATTCCAACTACCTTATGTCTTATACCTTCAATCTCAAATCTACAACTCCAAATACCTCAAAAGCCTTCCTAGATACCATGGAAACCCTGGATTACACGGAAATCATCACCCAGTTGACCCACGACAAAGGTAACACACTCAAACTGGTTTTCCTACTGCAAATCATGCTTAGAAACTATACTCTCACCTCCCACACTGTCCACGGTCCCCGGTCCCCTGGTTTGATCACAGAATAATCTCCATCCTCCTCTCTTATGGAATACTCTCTCAAAAAGGACTTTGCACACAAACTACAACTTGCAGATTTCAGCATGTAGAAAAGAAGGACTTCCTAGAAAAGATCCTACCACCAGTCCAAAACACTCCCGATGACCTTGGCACTCTCAAATAGAATTGGAACAAAACTTCAGGTGATATAACAAAGCCACACCCACCCACATTCTACCAGAGACACAATACAGCAATATGGTACTCCCTCACCTGAAAGACATGAGGTGTATTCAGAGCTCCAGAAAGAAAGTGGAGATGCAACAGATCAACTGACAACCTTGACATCTACACTGCAAAACTACAAGAAAATCAAACAGCTGCAAAGAAGGAATACTATGCCAAACTACTCCAAAGTTCATTAAACCACCCTAGAGAACTCTTCAATTTAGTCAAAGCCTTAGCAAAAGATTGATTTGCATTCTCTCCTCTTCCCCTCTCCTGTGGCACCACATCACTTTGTGTTCTTGATGTTCTCTCCCTAATCTTTTCCGCTCATTCTCACAGTTCCATGGCCCTACTTCTCATTATCCCCTCCTTATAGTCTCCACCTCCCCCACCATTTTGTCTTCCATCTTATCATCTGCCCTTGAGCTTCACCTTTTTCTTCCTCTCATTCAGCCATCTCCATTCTCTCCTACTTATTTTTTTTTTCCCATCTGGAGATGTCAAACCCAACCCTGAACTGCCGCCCCCTCACCCCCACAGACTTTTTTCCCACTCCCAGGGCAGGTCAATTCATAACCACTGGCAATACAACTTCCAAATAACGAAACAAGTTCTGTGCCCATCTGAATGGAAAAGCACCCCTCCAAATCAACCAAAGAGAGGGCTGGGTTGGCAGTGCCTCGGACTTATCTAAATTAAGCTTATAACCCAAAATCTCCCCAAACTCTTGAAATTCTACTAAAAGTGCTTTCAAGGAATTTTGTGAATCATTAAAATGTACCAAGAAATCATCTGTGAAGGTCAAGATCTTAAAAATACAGGCCTTTAGCTTTATTCCTCTAATATGCTCATTGTCCCAAATCTGATTCAACAATGGCTCCAAAGTTAATAAAACCAGTAAAGGAGAAAGAAGCCATCCTTGCTGTGTCCCTCTTGTAAACCATTCAAGAGAATCCTGGCTCTAAGCCTATCATACAACAGTTGTATTGTGTAAACAAAAGGCCCCTGGAAACGAAACCGCTCTAAGGCCAAAAACATATATTGCCAGCTGATCTTATCAAAAGCCTTTCTGTATCAAAACTAAGAAGCAAAGAGGGTCATTCCAAATCTAGGCAGTATTTCAAGGAGGTCATTTGTCACATGTTGCCATTGCATGTCGTCAAGATCTCACCTGGGAGGGATGTATTAAGTGAGGCAGTATCAGGGCCAGACATTCTGCCAAGATCTTAGATAGGATCTTTTGGTCCACATTTATCAAAGAGACAGGTCAATAGGACTCTGGCAACAAATGATCCTTGACAGTCTTAGGAATCACTGTGATAAGCACCTCATTGATGTTAAAAAGAAAGACTGTTAGTTCATTAAACTGTTGATACATCTCCAACAGGGGCAAACAAACTTTGTCCTGCACTATTTTAAAAAATTCACTGCTGAACCCATCAGAGCCTGGCACTCTAGCTGCATGAAGTCCCTTCCCTGGCAGAGATTGGCACATTTAAGATTTCCTTATGATCATCCTAAAGTTCTGGCAAACTACAATCCTTAAGTATGTCTTAGCTTTTTCACCAATCCCCCTCCTCAACATAACTGCTGATAAAAATTTTTGAAGACCCTCTCCACACATTTTTGTTATGTACTAACCACCCTCTCCTTGGATCTAATATTCGCTACATGCTGAGGACCTCCCCTATTTTTAAATAAAGATGAAAGCATTTTAACTGAGCAATTTCCAAACCTATACAGTGCATGCTTATAACATGGATTGCTTAACATGAGCACGAATGTGTGTTAAGTTCACTTTCTAAGACCAGATAAGCAGCAGTATTTTCATCTGTATCCTACCATATCAACCTTCTCCACAAAACTCAGAGTTGTTTGCCTCATTTTACCAATCGTCTACTAGTCTCCTCCTTCCTATTGCTAACATATCCAGTGATGACCCCATTAAGGAAGGCCTTATCAGTCTCCCAAAATAAAGGTGGATTCACTTTATACTTTCCATTAGTATTTTCAAATAGAGCCCATTGATCTTGCAGAAACTGAAACCTTTATCACCCTTTAGGAAAACTGGAAAGCACCATTGTTGCTCCCTACATGGCGCTCCATGTAGAAGCACATCAATTCAGATCATTGGAAGATCCGACACCTAAATGTTGCCAATTCGTGCACCCTGACTGTGGTAGGCGACGGCCTATGATCCATGCTAATTGAACTAAGCAGACAGGCCTGAGCAGCTTGACCTGTAACTGAAGCCTGTAGTTAGGCCCAGAGGAATGAAAACCCCCCTGAATGATGACACCATAGAATTGAAACTTAACTCAGTTTAACTGAACATAGCTAAGCAGAAACGAAACTTAGAAAATAAAGAAAAACAAGTTTAATTGGTACTGATAAGGTGTGCTATGCTTCTATGGAATTAATTAACTCTGCAGAGAGCAAGGTCACAGTGCCTCTGCTTCCCATATGTTTTAACAAGCTCAGCGACCTTGGAGGAGAGAAGTAACAAGTTGGAGACACTGACCATTGTAATTGGGACTAGAAGGGGGGCAACCAGGTGCTGGGCCCAGACCAGAGTCCCGATTGGGTAGCCATATCAGTACCGGGACCAATAGATGGGTGAGAGGGGTACTGGGACCAATGAAAAGTTTGCCTATGCTTAGAATGGACAAGAAAGCTATAAAAGTTGTTGTTTTACTAGAAGCCATTGCTCAGCCATTTTGAAATTGCTTATTGCTTGAGCTATGTGCACATTAAACTGGCTTGGATCCTTGAAAAGACTCCTGGATTTATTTATTGCATGCTTATCTGCTGCTACATTCTTGGTGCGTTGGCCGGGAAGTGCGAGTGGTGGATAGTGTTCAAGTGAATAAATCCACGTAATTCGCCTTGAGGTTTGGTCCAGTTGGAACCATGCCAATCCGACGCAGGGGAATTTCCCTGGGCCCACCAATCCTCTTGTATCGGAGGGAGTTCTGCCTGGCCTCGGCAGGCACTGAGTCCAGCTGGCCAACACTTCCGACCCGGGGGAGTCCAGGATCCAACTCAGAAGCTTGGGAACCAGATCTGGTAAGTATAGTTTTGAAAACCTGTCTAGACAGATGAGTTAGAACTGCAGTTTGAAAACTTTGGTAAGACTTAAGTCTTTGTTTGAAAATCCTTGCATGAGTATTCGCTAGGTACAGCTGTTATAGAGAATCATGATTCAGCCTGGTCAGAGCAGACAGGACTGGGTTTTTGGTATGTCTAGACAGAAATAGAAAGAGCAGTACTGCCAGTGGAACTTGGAATTTGTAATCTCGAGATATTGGGAATTGGTAAGAGAGCTCTCAAGGAAGGGCCGAGTAACCCCGCATGGGAATTCGCCGGGTGAAACCCTCATCCTTTTTGTAATTGGGAAAAAGACTAGTCAGAATAGATAGAAAGGAATGCATTCTAAGATACGTTGCTAGCATGATTGTGTGAATGAAGTGTGAATGAGAGGTCTGGCAGCACGGACCAAGCAGAGTGGACTCTGGACTAGCGCAGTTCCTAGTCGGGTGACTGCGTCTAGGTCGCGAAACGGATGAAGTGTTTGGTGTATTGTCCGTCCTGTGTATTTGATTTTTGCTATCTGTTGAAACTGCGAGTTTCCCTTTTGTTATAAATGTGAGATTATTCTGTTGAGTAGTTTGTGACAGTTCACTGATTAAGAAATCGTATTAATAGAGCAGAATGAAGACCCAAAACACCTACAGTCATTTTTAGAAATCAAAAAGCTGGTCTGACCCAGTTAGTTTTTCTACTGCAGTGTGAAAAACTGACAGGGGGCGTGTCTGAAGGAAAGAATGTCTAGTGTCGTCTTTCTAATCTTGTGCAGGCTTAAACCTCAATGCTGGTAGTTTGTGCTTATTTCAGGCAAATTGTACCTGTTTTTTATTAATATGTTTTTGTTCCTTCTGCTGTGGTTATGTAATATATCATTTATTTATCATTTAATAAGAATGTTTAGTCAGGATTGTGGGTCCCGATAGTTTTTGGGTTTAGCCTGAAAAGGATTAAGTTTGTATTAATCCCTTATGGGTTGCGGACCAAGTGAGAGGAATTTCTGTCGGCTGTATGTTCAAATTTTCAGTAAGCACTGAAACAGTTTAAATAGGAAATGATAAAGAACTGTTTTTGTTTTTCCTTTGATCTACAAAGTAATTAGATCACGACTTAACATTGATTTAAATTGTTTTTTTCTGGCATCTCTGTCCATGTGAATGAGAAGTCTCTTTTTATGAGCACAGTTCAATTGTTTCCCCGCGAGCAGAGGGGTGTGGCTTCCACATAGCCTGCAGAGAAAAAAAAAAAAAAAAGGTTCTGGAGAGACAGCTGGAGACTGCAGGAGATTTCTCCTAGGAATGAAAAGGGACTCCCGATTTGAAAAGTCTCTTCATTTAATCGAAGCGTGATGAATTTATAATTAGTTTTTTTCTCTGGTTTCACTAGCTCTGTTTAACCAAAAGTTTTAAAAACAAAGTTTATCTTTTTATGAATGAGTATAAGTCATTTGAATGCATGCTTCCCCTCTGTGCTGGTTACTAATGAACAAATCAGTTAGCTACACTGACCTTTACAATATTGGCTTTTAAGATAAATTAATTTGTTTTTCTGTATTAAAAAAAAAAAAAAAAAGGAAAGGTGTACTGTATTTTATGAAAAATATCCGGAATGTCTTTTAAATATTTGCTTCCTGAACTAAAAAAATAATTTCTTTTGCAGAGACATGCTGACAGATAGCTATAGTTCTCTCTATAAGAAGCATAATGGATGTATGTGCTCAATCTAAGTGTTTCCTGCCTGCCCTATGTTTACAGAAATAATAAGTGTCTTTTCAAGTATGATCAAGAATTTCAGTAAGGGATTTACTGAAGATTATGAAATGTCTCTGTCCCAATCAGGATTTTGCCCCAGAATTTCTAGATATCCTGTCTCGTCTCTCTCTCTCTCTCTGTAAGTAGTTCAGTTCAGAGTGCTTAAGGGGGGGATGGAGCCCAGTCCACCGATGATGTCAACCCCCCCCCCCCCGGTGGGCGTGAACTAATGTGCCCACAGCAGAGAAGTGGATCCTTAAAAAAAAAAAAAAAATCAACCTCCTGGATAGAGCATTGCTAGGAGAAACAGAATCCAGGAGAGGGGGGGGACTACAGATTCCCAAGTAGTTTGCTAGCCACCTCTGCAACAGGGGAATGTCCACCCCCTCCGGACTAGAAGTGAAAGTCAGCTGACCAGACTTGTTTAGAACTGAAAAAAACTGCATTATACACTGAGAAGTTTTAGGACTTGATTGAACTAATGAACGGAAATTGCAAAGAACTGGATGAATTTGCGGGCATAATGGTTAAATGAAAGTTAATCAGAGGGTGTGTGAATTGTGAAAATAAATGTAACAGAGAAAGTGAATGATATTTTAGTTGAATGATGTGAGGAGGTTATCCTAATCGAAGGAACAGAGGAAGTGAAAAACTGGGTGTGAGTGCGCCCATTATAGAAAAAGAAGGACATTAGAGAAGTGAATGCCCGTATCTTGACTCCCGAGGGAGTACTTGATTGCAAAGTCATAAAACAATAAACCAAGCACAGTGTTTCAGCACGAGAGTGAAGCAGCTATAGCGTGAGTGGCAGCCGAAGAGGGCTACAGCATGGATGAAGACTAGGCCAGACCGGACTCTCCAGTTTCCCTGGGTCCCCAGGAGTCAGTCTGAAAAATAGGGGACCAATATATGGACTTTTATGGGGGATACAGGAGCAGAATACTAAAGCCAGTAGCCCCTGTGTTTTTCTCGCAAAGCCTTTTCTGCAGAACCACATGTGTGAACTAGAAAAAAAATAATAATAATGTACCAGTTCCTGTATATGCCTGAATGCCCTATTCCATTTTTGGGCCGAGACCTGCTTGCAAAGCTTCAAGCACAGATATCCTTTGTTGAAGGGGAAAAAAATGAAACTCAAAATCTGCTGGCCTGATGGTGTTAACTGTCCCCAAGAAGAAGAATGGTGGTTCTATTCACCTGCATCCAAAGCAACAAGCTGTACACTTACCAACCTCATAGCCCCACCTGGAGGATGGGCAGAAGATAATCCACCTGGCCTAGCGAAGAACATAGCCCCTGCCATTGTCACCCTCAAGCCAGTCAAGAAGCCTGGGACAGGTGATTACCGCCCAGTGCAGGATCTAAGAAAGAATGAATGATGCAGCTGAAACTATACAACCAGTGGTACCAAAATCCTTATATTCTCTTGGAACTGATCTCTGCTGAAGCTATACATTTCATCATTCTGGACTTAAAAAGATGCCTTTTTCTGTATACGCTTAGCCCAAGACCCCACTACAAGGAGGCGGGGCCAACTCATCTGGACAAGATTACCTCAAGAATTCAAGAACTCGCCTCACTCAGCAAAAGATTTGACAAGTTATCCAGAAACTCCAGAAAAAAAAAAGAAAAAAAAAGAAAAAATTCTACTTCAATATGTGGACAACTTGCTCATAACCACCAACTCAGAAAGTGAATGTCCACCAGCCACCAGTGAACTCTTGCACCTTTTTAATGAGGCTGGATACAAAGTCTCAAGAGCCAAAGCATAATTATGTCAAACAAGTTAAATACCTAGGATTCCAGTTGTCCAGCGGAATTTGACGCCTGGAACCCTTACCAGAACGCAAAGCAGCTGTATGCAGTATTCCTACTCCAATCACCAGGAGGCAAGTGAGAGCCTTCTTGGGTGCCACAGGGTACTGTTGTATATGGATCCCCAATTTTGCGCTGCTAGCAAAACCATTGTATCACATTGTATCAAGCTACCAAAGGAATGAAAAAGTCTCCATTGGAATGGGGACTTGAATAGGAATGCAGCCTTTTGATCTTTGAAAAAAACACTCTGATGTTGTCACCAATTCTGGGTCTACCAGATGTCCAGAAAACCTTACAGTCTCTATGTTCATGAGTCGCAAGGAAATGTTCTAGGAGTGTTGACTCAATCTCTTGGACCTTGGCAACAACCAGTAGCCTATTTGTCAAACAATTGGATGTAGTTGCAAAAGGCTGGCCCCTTATTTGAGAGCTGTTGCAAGCTACAGCCCTCCTAGTGAGCAAAGCTGACAAGCTCACTTTGAGACAGAATCTTCAAGTTACTGTACCACACTCTGTTCTAACCAATATGAAATACAAAGGAAACTACTAGCTAACAAATCTATGAATGTTGAAGTATTAGAGTATGTTGTGTGAAAACCCCAGATACAACTGAAGGGTCAGTCAAGCTTTCAATCCTGCTATGTTATCAGTTAGTCTTGATCCCCTGATCATGACTGTTTAGAAATTATGGACACTGTATTCTCAAGCCACCTGGATTTGACTGATGTCCCTCTGGAGAACCCTGAACAGACTTTCTTTGTGGCTGAAGGCAGTTTCATCATCAATGGACATTGTTGTGCTAGATATGCAGTGATGACCCCTGATTTGGTAGTTGAGTCCTCAGCCCTGGCCCCAGAAACTTCACCACAGAAAGCTGAACTGATAGTCCTCACTAGAGCACTAACAATAGGAAAAGAGCCCTGTCTAAATGTGTACCCAGATTTCAAGTATACCCTTACAACCTTGCATGCATATGGGCCCCTGTACAAAGAATGAGGATGGATAACCTTAGGAAGCAAGTCCATTAAGTATAGCCCCAAGATATTGATATTAACAGATACATACTGCCTATAGATCTCAGAATTTAGGAAAAGTAGAATGTATGAATAGAACCCTGAAATCTCAGTTGTCTAAACTTTGCCAAGAGGTTTACCTGAAGTGGCCCTAGGTTCTTCCTATAGCCCTTCTTAGGATATACTTAGCCCCTGCTAAGTCTTTAGGAGTTTTCCCTTTTGAAATTCTGTATGCGCAACCCCTGCCTATTGTATAGGAAATAAAAGGAGATATGAGACAGATAGGATCTGAAATTATTAGACATAAACTATTGGTTTTAAGTTCTGTTTTGCAGAGTCTTCATACCTGGGTACAAAATCGATTACCCATCAATTTGCCTGCACCCTTTCAAGCCTGGAGTCTCGGTGTGAATCAAAGAGTGGAGAAAGACACCGTTGACACCGCATTAGAAGGGACCTTATGTTGTTATCTTGTTAACCCTACAGCAGTGAAAATTGCAGAACTCGAACCCTGGATTCATCACAGCAGAGTGAAATCAGCAGCAGCTCCAGAGCCAGACCAGTGAACATCAGAACAGATCCAGAAGTTCCATTGCAGCTAACTTTGCAAAGACAAGCAAATTGAACAAATTCAGGAAGTTTTTAAAAACAAAAAGAGAGACTGTGCTAATATAGAACTCCTGAATCTCAAGAGACTATTTGTTTATTCTGAAGAGATTATCATCAACAGAAAGAGACTGTATTATGAACTATATTATTTGAAAATCTTTGTGCCATTTTGATCAAGGACAGTGCAAACTAAAAGGACTGTGTTTATTGAAATACGCTGGAATCTACAGCTCTACACTCCTACCAATGAAATTGGTAAGGTCATGTACAGCGGAAGCTTGAGGATCTACAATCAACGCTACACCTGTTGCATGCTACTGAGAGCAAAACAGGTCAACGTACAGTAAAGAAGAAGAAGACTTCGTGGTCAAGAATTATCAACAGATTGCACTGGTTTTTCAAAGACTTGCACTAATTCTTCAGAGAACTTTCATCATGATTCTCTACTGTTTCATCGTGATAGCAGCCTTGGAGTGCTTTGAAATGACTTTTGCCTTATCTCCCTGGGCAGCCTGTATAAGTACAACATGAACTGGACCGAAGGTCACTCAGACCTTGTTTTATCATTCTCCCTATACTTGCATTGGTATACTCTCCAATCCAAAAGTTGTTCTAGATCTTGACTTTCTACAAGGCTATGCAAGCCACCGTTGCAATTCCTCATACCACCACCAGAACTTGTTTCTTGAACTTGCTGGAGCAATAGCATCTAGTCTCCACACTTCTGACTGTTTCTATTGTGGAGGAACTAAGATGGGAGATCAGTGGCCCTGGGAGACGCAAGAACTGAACTATTCTATCCTATACAATCAGACTGATTTACATAATACTACTAGTGAGTGGGTATTGGCCCACCCCATTGTTGACAGTTTGTGTTTTGTTCGGACTGGACCACAATCTACTACGAAGGATGGACAGCTGGTCTGTCTAAATCAGAAGCTTTACGACAGCACAACAAAGATGCAACCGAACCTTCTAATCCTTTAGTTCTTTTTCCCACTCTTGCCAAACTATGGACTTTGACTATCTGCTTGTTGCTCCCTTGTTTCTTGCTACTTTGCTTGCGACTGATAACTTCAGTTATTAATAACACTGTAGAGCGTAAGACAGCTACAAAGATGCTAGCTATGTGAACTTACTACCCTATACCACAGAGTGATACCTTTACCTAGTATTATGTGATTTGATTCTCACACCTTATTAACATGCGGGTGAGAATAATCAAAGGGGGGAATGTGGTAGGCGACGGCCTATGATCCATGCTAATTGAACTAAGCAGACAGGCCTGAGCAGCTTGACCTGTAACTGAAGCCTGTAGTTAGGCCCAGAGGAATGAAAACCCCCCTGAATGATGACACCATAGAATTGAAACTTAACTCAGTTTAACTGAACATAGCTAAGCAGAAACGAAACTTAGAAAATAAAGAAAAACAAGTTTAATTGGTACTGATAAGGTGTGCTATGCTTCTATGGAATTAATTAACTCTGCAGAGAGCAAGGTCACAGTGCCTCTGCTTCCCATATGTTTTAACAAGCTCAGCGACCTTGGAGGAGAGAAGTAACAAGTTGGAGACACTGACCATTGTAATTGGGACTAGAAGGGGGGCAACCAGGTGCTGGGCCCAGACCAGAGTCCCGATTGGGTAGCCATATCAGTACCGGGACCAATAGATGGGTGAGAGGGGTACTGGGACCAATGAAAAGTTTGCCTATGCTTAGAATGGACAAGAAAGCTATAAAAGTTGTTGTTTTACTAGAAGCCATTGCTCAGCCATTTTGAAATTGCTTATTGCTTGAGCCATGTGCACATTAAACTGGCTTGGATCCTTGAAAAGACTCCTGGATTTATTTATTGCATGCTTATCTGCTGCTACACTGACCATCTCCCATCAACTCCCAAGACAACAAAAAATAATCTATTCTGGACCAAGAACCATGTGCCCTCGAGAGATGGGTATAGTCTTGCTCCACAGAGTGCAAAACACACCACACATCCAATAGATCACAACTTTCACACATACTCAGTACAGGTCTCTGTCACTTAGCATCCCTCCCTACTGAACCAGAGGACCAATCTAGACTTGCATCCAACACACAATTTATAATCCTTTTGTAAAATCATCTTGCAGTATCCCACCACGGATATACACTGCACCAGTGCATCAAAAAAGCTCTGCCCATAAGCATTAGGCCCATAGAAGTTATATAGTAACCCAACATAATGGGGTTACTATATAACCATCCAAGAATCAAAATGCATCTTCTCCAGGAGTTGCAGTACGTCTTTGTCTACTTGAAAGCCCAAAGTCTTCCATATTAAAATGACTACTCCTGCGGAAGTCACGTGATGTGCTGAGAAAGACAGGACATGTTCGATGCTTCTTTCGGGGCTCCTTCGCACTAAACTAATAACCCGGTTCTGAAATTGGGTAGTCAACCCCATTGAACACCTCAACTTACCATCTTGACACAGTGGATGGTCCAGGAAGGGACTTGGCACAGGCAAAAGGCAAGAAATTGGCCTGTTGTGACCATGATAAAGCTGCAGAGGTTGGGCACAAAATGGCAGAGGCACTGGCAACCCCCACCTTGACAGCGCAGACGGCTCTCGTGGAGGAGGTGACGGCGGCGGTCATCGGAGTGATGACGGGAAAATTTGACAGTCTGTTGAGACAGCTGGATGCCCTGAATAAGACTCTCAAGGCCTATAGCAGTCACAGGAGGCTGAGCACCGGCTGGAACAGATGGAGGGCGAGCTTCGTATCGCAGAGAGGGCGATACAACAACTGAAATGGACGGTGGCAAAACAATGGGATAAGATACACAACTTAGAGAATCAGGGCTATAGGAAAATCGCCAGCATCCCAGAGACTCTTAAAGATGCCAAATTACGGGGATACTTAGAAACAGTGCTGCCCTCCTCTTTAAATCTCGGTGCTGATTGCAGTCCTCTCATCCTGGAGCAGGTGCACAGATTGGGCCCGGCTCACTCTGGGGACATGCGTCCCAGACTTGTCCTCACCCACTTTTTAAATTATCTGCAGGAGGACACAGTATTAAGGGTGATACGGCTCACAGCCCTATCCAGTGCGACAGGGCCCAAATCAACATGTTCCAGGACTATTCAGCCCAGCTAAGCCAGGCCTATGCTGGTGTATGCCAGTGCTTAGTGGAGGCCAATGTAAGGTTTACTGTAGAGTACCCTGCAAGGCTCAGGATTACATACAATGGCTCCAACAAGGTATTTGAAAACCCAGAACTGGCACAGCAATATGTCCAGTCTATCTTGCCCTTGTGAGCCCAGTAGACTGTGGTGGGAACCTACAGGAATGGCTGCTGTTCCGTGCTGGGGCCCCTGGCAAGAAATGAGAGTTAGACACTGGAGGAACTATAGCCTGGCAGACAGTAGCTCTCTCGGGTGTGGTGTGACAAGACATTGGATTTCTCCCCCCCAGCTGGGGGCCCCAAGTGGACCTGGGTCATCTTCAGGGGACCTATGATTGCTGGCTGAGTAATGAATCTGGTGCCTTGACACCGGAATTGCTGTTTACATATTTGAACTGTTTATTGAACTAGCGGGAATTGGGAGAGAGGGGGATGATGTTTGTTGGGGACAAGGCAGAGTTTGTGATAAGTGCCACACATGGGCCTCCACAGTAGACATGCTGTGAGGGGACTGGGCTACACTTGAGCCCATGGTGGATGCAGGGAGGCCCATAAGCCTCCTTTGCACTTGCCAGGAGAGGAGCCTTTAAGATGTCAAAAGGTAACTGTATGTGTGAAGAGAGGGAGGGTCGTGGCGAGGGAGGGGTTAGGGTCAGGAATGTGTGACTGTGCGGGTGGATGTGTTGGTAAGGAAGCGGTGGAAGATTTGGCTGCATGGGGGGTGCCTGAATGACCGTGGAAGGAATGAGAGTCCCCATGGGCCGATGATGTAGCGAAGTGACTAGAACACACTCTTCGTGTCCCCAGCTGGGAAGGAACTTGCCTTTGGGTGTCAGATGGGAGTTACAGCAGGACGGCGCCTCAACTCCTCGGACAGGCCCAGAGGGGGAGTAGTGCATGATTGTGGGCATACCTTTGCTGTGTTTGATGGTTTGAGGGGAGGAGGCAGGACTGGGGGCCACTGGATACATGAGGGGGTTCCCCACCTCCGCTGTTGCTTTCCCTCATTATTACTCCTTACAGTAGTCTCATGATTACTGGGTGTCCAGGAGAATGGGGCGAGGGGTTCAGAGGAATGGCGTAGGCTACATTGATGATAGGTAACTAGGCCCCTGGGGCTGAAGAGTTGGGGCACCCAGGACACTAGACAGGGTAGGCAACCCAGGACAGGAGGTGATAAGACCAGAGGATAGGTGGGCAGGTGCCTGGGTTGGCTGATGCCCTGACGATGTGCCCATTGCCGGCCCACAGTGGGCAGAGAGGGTGGTGATCCACAACCCTAGAGAATGCAGGGTGGGCGGACTGGGGGTGGTGTCGGGGTGGGAAGGAGCCCAGGACATCAAGAGTTACTGTGTGAGGGAGGATGGAGAGCAATGAAAGCGGGAAAAGGTAGGGATGGGAGGGGTGGGAAAAAGGAGAAGGGGGAGTGGGAGTGGGAGCTGGGGGAAGGAGACAGGTGGTGGCGAAGACGTAAAGGGCCAGTATTCGCAGGGGGAGGGGGGAAGGACCTTACTGTGAGTGACCAGCCCACATATTGGGGTGTGTGGTGGGGTCTAAGTTAGGAGGCCTCTCCCAATAGAACAGGAAATACACAGTAGCGTACATCCTACCATAATGGGATTTCATCACTAAAGATGGAATTTGGGTAATGTCCTGTAATTTCTGCATTATTGGCTCTCTGAAAAAGAGGCATAAAGTGCTTAAAGCCCTTCGGGATAAACAAGTAGATATCGCCCTTCTTCAAGAAACTCACATGACCGATAAGGAACTTGACAAACTAAGATGATGGTGGGTAGAGGAGGGCTATGGGGCATCAGCTGCAGGCCAATGGGCATGAGTGGTTATCTTAATTAGAAAAAGGAATTACCTTTCAAATTGAACACACAATAAGAGACCCGGGAGTCAGATATATCTTGCTTTGGGGATGCTTGGAAGGTACCCCTATTCTCCTGAGGAACGTCTACAGCCGGAACCACTATGAACGCAGCTTTTTTGATGGGTTGGTGCAGAGACTTCTTAATAACGGGGACCAAGAGGTAATTCGGGGGGGGGGGGGACTACAACTGTGTTTTAGATCCCACACTGGACTGCTCTCAGCTGGGGGGAGGGGGATGCATGACAGTGATACAGACTTACGGCTCTATGCAATAGTTGTGACCTTCTTGATATCTGGCGCACATTAAACCCTAGTGAGCGTGACTACACCCACCTGTCTAGAGCTCATAACAGAGTCTCAGAAAGACTACTTTTTGATATCCAAAGGGTTATTGAGTCAGATAGATGAAGCTCAGATAGGGGATATCCAAATTTTGGACCACGCAATGACCTGGATAGACATTCGGTGGTCATCTCTGCGGAATGAGAGCAGATGTTGGTGATTCCCGTTTCGCTTAGAGGAGGATGCAGACTTTCTGCAGTTCCTGCAGGGGCACTGGGATCTCTGAGGAAACTAGATATTGAGCACAAGACATTGCCTTTTTTGGGAAATTACTTAAGTCTATCTAAGGGGAATATTGATTAGTTACATTAGCCAGCAAAATAAAGATTTTAATAGTAAACTAGTAGAGTGGGGGGCCCAACTTTGTACCCTTTGCAGAAAGCTCGGTCGACAAGATACAGAGGGCAACTGCATGGCCTACTTAATGCTCCAAAGCCAATTGAACACTCTTATACATGCCTGGGCAAAGCGCTCCATGTTACATTACAGATATGCACTTTACCGATTTGGTAACCGCTCGGGGAAATTGTTGTCCTCGTTGGTTAGAACCAGAACCGGTCCTACAGTGGTGGTAGCAATCAAGACCCCAGACGGGAAGGTTTGAACCTCACAGGCAGCAGTGGAGGCTTTTCTGACCTACTGCCGTACTTTATATACAGCGGACAGGTATGACGGCCAGGGCATGCACTCTTACTTATGGCGCGGTTCCTTCCCTAAACTAACATCAGACTAATGTGCAAACCTGAATGAACCCTTCACTTCCAGGGAGTTCAAGAGATCATTAAGGGTCTCCACATATTGCAAGCTCCCAGTCCAGACGGATTCAGTGAGATGTTTTACCAACTGCTTACAGATAAAGTCCACCTCCGCTAGCAGACATGTACCAACAGTTAGTCACCCTGCAATCCTTTCCATATCAGAACAATGAAGCAATTACATTGATCCCAAAGCCGGGACGAGATCTGCTATTTCCAGGATCGTACAGCCCTTTCTCTGTTGAATGTCGATCTCAAGATCATGTTGAAGGTTATGGCGGAACGCCTATCTTCAGTTTTACCCAGCTTGATCCATCCCACACAAGTGGGTTTTGTCAAGGGTCGACAGGCAGTAGGGAACATTTGTCAAATACTGGCAGCCATGCACTACTGGTGCTCTGTGGACATTCCAAGCCCTTCTCATTAGTTTTGCACTGAGGTGGCCTTTGATAGAATGGGGTGGAAGTATATGTTTTTGACATTGGAGCACTTTGGTTTTGAAGGTTTCTTTCTACAAGTGGTGCATGCCCTCTATGCGGATCCCTGGGCATGGATCTTGGTTAATGGCAAGGGTTCAGAGCAGTTCCCCTTGGATTGGAGGACAAGACAGGGATGCCCTCTGTCATCTTTGCTATTCCTTCTGTCTCTAGAGCCACTACTGTCCCATATTCGTGACAGCGAAGTCATAAGGAGGGCCCGGCTAGGGTCATATGAATTCAAGCTGTCTGCCTTTGCAGATGACCTATTGGTCTGTTTGATGAGCTCAAAGTAATCCCTTGGAGCTTTACTCCAAGAACTTATGCTTTTTGGTACTTTTTTGGGCTACAAATTAAAACTAGATAAATTCAAGGCACTAACAACCCAGGATTCACTGCACACCTCTTGGTGGGAAGACTTCCCACTCTGCTGGGCATGCCACTCATTTCGTTACTTTGGAGTGATCCTACCAGTAGCCTCCAGAGACCTCTACAAGTGTAATGTCATACCCCTTATGACCCAGACTTCTCAAATCTTTGCGAGGTGGCAGGATCTCCCTTTCTCACTGGGTGGTAGAGTTGCCTTATTCAAAATGGTACTTTTCCCATGTTGGCTTTACATGTTCCAGCTCCTGCCCATCTGGCTCTTAGGTAGGGATTCAACTAAGATGGACAGTCTGCTGTCACGTTTTTTTGGGGGAGATAGACGGATTTGTATAGCACTGCAGGTGCTTAAGGGCTCTTGGCGCAGAGGGGGATGGGGGTCCCGGACCTTTGTGCATATAATCTCGCATGTCTGTTACAACACCTAAAGGATTGGCTTTTCTATACAGAAGAATATATGAACTTGGCATGCAAAAGGGCCCTGATCATCCCCTTATCTATACAATATGTGCTATATACTTACCAATTTGAGGAAATGCCGATTTCATGCCTGGTTTGTCTGCTCCTTGCTTTTGACACTGGCATAGCCTGGGACTTCAGTACTTTGGCCAGGTATGACTGAGGACAGTGAATTGCTGTCCTTTCCAGAACTCTGCTCCCAATTCAGGATGAGTACGGGAGACTTGTTTTCCTACTACCAACTTCATAGCTACACATAGAGCCTGGATGGGAATAATTTCTCCAGTGACTTTCGTACAGATCCAGAGTAGTTTTTCCTCTGTGAGGAGTCCGGCAGGATAATGGTATCTCGGGTGCAATTGTCCTTCACGCCTAGGACTTCCCAGAGTCACTGGCTGGCTGAAACCTGGAACGCAAACTTAACCAGGTACTTGACGGGGGAAGCTATTTGGAAATTAATAGGGGAGATTCCCAGATTCACATCTATGATTTCCCTCCGAGACATGTAGTATCAGGTAATTTGACGTGCTTACTCTTCCCAGGCTGCCTGCAAGCAATGGGATATGATGGCTGGCCCAGTTTCCTGAAATGCAGAGAGGTGGGTGCTCCGTTGGTATACCTGATGTGGTCATGCCCATGGGTACAGGACTATTGGCAGGAAATTCATCGATTCATGGAGCGGGCTCTTCGGGAACGGTGACAGCTAACTTCACAGGCGGCCTTACTTAATGTGATGGAGGGGGTGGGGGTTTCCAGTCAGGGGAGGAGATGGTGGGTACAATTGGCTTGGGAACTAGCAAAACACATAATCCTGATGTGTTGGAATTCTGCAGAGCCCCAACTATTGGCAATGGCAGAATGCTCTGCACCAACATATGCTGCTGGGTAAGCTTTGGGTCAAAGCAGAGCGCAGACGCCTTCCCCAATTCCATACAGTTTGGAATGATTATATTCAGGTGTTGCCTTCCTGGTGTCACAGTTATGTCCTAAACATTCTTTGAGGGGCTGGTCCCTCGCAGAAAGGGGGAAGGGTAGGGGGGTGCTGGAAGGGAGGAGGGTTGGGATCCCAGGGGAGTAAGTATACCCTGTAGTGTGTAAGAGCAACCACACATGGGTAGGCATGACCATTACTAAGTCATGGAGACCCCACTGGTCCTCATGGGGGGGGGGAGATGGGAGGAGTGAGGTCAGAGACAACATGATTTTTGTATTTTTATTCTCTTATATACTGTGCTATTCTGCAGCAGTGCGGTTTACATTGAACAAACTGAAATTACATTGAACAGGGTTTTATAACTGGGAGATAACTATTTTACAGGGAAAATGGGCTATGGAGGGTTAAGTGGCTTGCCAAAGACCACAAGGAGCACCTGTGGGACTAGAAACCCCAGTCCTTCCAGCCCAAGGTTGCTGTCCTCTAGTGGGATTTGAACCCCTGACCTTCTGGCCTGAAGTACCTTGCCCCAACCACTAGGCCACTCCTCCACTCCTCCACTATTGCTGTCATATAGGTAGGCTTAGTGGACGGATTTGCCCTACTACCTGCGACTAGAGAATGGAGGGGGAAGGGCCTGTATTAGTGGGATAAGAGAGAATGTGGTCTGTGCTGGTAGCTTGGGCACTCTATGATTTGGTAATTGGGAGGGGTGGATGGGGAGAAAATACAAAAAAAATTATTATTTGCTGTTACTGAGGCCATGATGACTCTGTTTTCAGTTGTATTTTGGGACTGCCTCGCCTGAATGCTTTGTTGTTTAATAAACAGTTCAGAACATAAACTGACTACTCCTGCTTTTTTTCTTTTCTGAAGAGGAGCCATAAACATCCCCTTCCCCCCAACTTTTCAGTTTAACATGAGTCTCTTCAAAAATGGCGGTTATCAACCTACCCATCAGCATCTTTAACACTTTATGTGCCTTGATAGACTAGTTCATTGTAACATACACATAGCTTGGCTGGGTATTGCAAAACAAACTATACCTGGCAATAACACAACCAGCAGCGAAGGGATGAAAAAGCCTTGCGATGCTGCAATACTGTGATGAATAATCTTGAAAAACCTCTTCTTTACATCATGCAGCATTGATTGCTCTTTGAGCGTAGCCTGAAGAACTCCTTCCTTGTGTATACAATTCAAGAAATGGGCAATAACTGCATGTGGCCTTCCCCCAGGTTCTTGGCATGGACCCAGCCAGTGCGCCCATTGAATTAGCAACGAGCCCAGGGATTGGTCCAATTTCAGGCCCAGAGGTAGCCATGTTTACAAGAAACCTCTTAGCTCCGAATCAGTGACACTTTCTGGTATGCCAATAAAGTGTAACTTATTGCGCCATGATAGATTTTCCAGGTCATCAATTTTGTCTGACTGACGTGCTATGGCATCTTTTAATGTCACCAATTCTCCGGACCATTGCTGTGCACCATCATTCAAACAATATATTGCACTGAAAATGAAGAACAACATGGATACAGAAGCTGCCATTGAGATAATGACTTAGATGGTTCTGTTGTTTTGCAACATTTAGAATCTGGCAGGAAAGGAAAGGGGCTTGTATTGTTGAGTTTCCCCATGATCTTCTTTATATTGTATTCTATTCAATATCTACTTGCAGCCCTTGGGGAATCTTATCTGAAATTTCAACAAAAGCCTTCATCTATATGGATAACATCCAGCCTACTGAACTTTTAGAAGTCACAAATGACAAGGCTTTATCTTTATTTATGTATTTATTTAGTCAACTTTATATACCGCATTTCTAAGGATTGTCTTTGTTTAACGGTTCCTTTCAGAGACAAGCTGAATATATTGAAAATGAGAAGATGGTCCCTATTATGGTTTGAACAGTCAAAGAAGCTGCATTTTAAGCCTGAACAGGTTACAGCAGGCTTCCAAATTAAGCTATGATCAATAGTTTGTAACCTGGGCATTCACCTTCATTCCACCTTGAGTGGGGAACTCGGATTACTTTGTGGCCAGAAAAGCTCTGTCAATTTAAAACTGTTACATAATGCAGATTACTGTGGCATAAAAAAGGATTACTGCAATGTAGTAGATGCAATGCTTCAAATTAAAATGGTAGCCCATTTTGCACTTAATTCAACATGAGGATGCCTGGACTATGATAGGGCACAGATTAAGAATCATTGTGATCTTGTTCTTTGAACTTTATACTGGATACCTTTGAGGTATGAATATCACATACATTTTATATTGTTGAATCTGGTGCCAAAGTGGACAAGCTAATTCCTGCACGGAACCCACTGAACACTGTTAAATGTTCCAGAAGCAGCGGAACATCTTTTTAGGTGGAAGGGCCAAACAAACCAATCTCTAGCCCCGCCCCTAAGTTCTCTTATTGCTGATGCTGTGTTAGGTAAAATATTGGTAGGGCCTTGGCCCCTGTGGCCCACCCCATTCTGCTGCCTATGAAATGTTCAGAATTATCTTCTTGCCAATGCTGTGGGGAACATTTTGGAAGCCCTATTTATGCTTTGGGTATTCAAAAATGGACATCTAGACATCCAAAGCACAGAGATGTCTCCAGAGTCTTTAGAATCTGGCTCTAGGGATATCCAAAGTATGAGGATGTTCAAGTCTGAATAGGGGTATGGTGGAGACATAGCCAGGGCTTTCTAGGAACCCTGAGCTCAGAAATATCATAGATATCTGGCATCGGGTTTAAATTCAGACCTGCTTCAGGCACCTGAAAAGTGCAAGGGTTGCCTGAAAAAAATCCAGACACTGTGAATGATAGCAGCAGTGGGCTTTGAACTCTGGCTGTCCTATTCCTAACTCACTACTCTAACTATTAGGTTATCCTAGGCGTTCTGGTTCTTTGGACATCTATGCAGAAGCCTCCACAGACATCCATATCAGGCATGTCTACGTTTGTGAAATCATGTCTGCACATGGATGTACCTGCTTTCTTTCAAACATTCTGGCTTAGGCGTCCCAAATTACATTTGCACATCTTTTCTAAAATTCCCCTCTGTAGCTTCGAGGCCAGCCATACTGACATAATCAGCAAAGATATAATGAATGCAGGCCTTTATTAATGATGCTGGTGGGAAGGGGCAGGGATTGTCTAGCAGCTACAGAGGTTTTTCTGATAGGGGGCAGACCCCTGCATTGCATTTATAACTGCTTCTTCCTTCCCAGGCAAAGGTGGAGGAGCGACAGCAGCACAATGGCTTGCATCTTCCTTGACCTGAGGCCCAATTGCTCTTTTAATCCTTGCGGCTATATGATGTACCAGTTCAAAATAGCAATCAGTCAGCCTAGGAAGACAGATGAATCTGATGTGGTCTGAAATCATACTGTTCAGCTTCTCCTCCTTATTAATACATTAGACCTCAGTCCTGGAGGGAAGGCTCAAAGCTGTGCTTTAAGCATCAGCAGATGTGAGATTACTGTCTAAATAATTCAGGATTCTGATATGGTCAGGAAGACAAATGTCCCTATGAAAACCCACAATCAATATTAGAAGACAAGATATATCTATTTTTTAAAAAAGCATCTGAAAATCTATTTGATACTGTGCCACTACAGATTTTTTTTATGATCTTTACAAATATGCTCCAGGAGGGTTATTAATTTTATGTCATTTAACAGCTCATCCTTCATATAGCTGAGTAAAACCAGAATGGCTTCAAATTGAGATTCTTTAGCAAGTAGAAAAGATGTAACTTCGTGCTATTTGGGGGTCGAACTGAATCGCTTGGTTTGTGTGAAACAGGATCAGGGAGATGGGGTTATGTTAAAGAGGGGCTGGGGGTTATGTGAAGCAGGGGCCAGAGATCACATAACCCCCAGCCCATGATTGTGGAATCAGGCAGATAGCGGCCCGGCATGCACTGTATCCTGACGTGGGAGACGTCTCCGAGGCTGTCTGTCCCTACCACACAACACTCTGGCTGGCGTGCTTGTGCGGTGGCATCCTATAGCCTTGGCACTCACACATCCAGCCGGAAGCACAGAATACCCAGTCCGACAATGGCCCCAGCACATCGCCATCCGACCATAAGCGGGGCCTCCCAAGACCTTAATTGGATGGCGAGTGCTGTAGTGCAGCATTGCCATGGGGTACAGAGGGTTGCAGCCCACCAATGACGCAGTGCCCAGCACTTATTCCATGGGCTGGAATAAGTCAGAAGTCCATGTTGGTGCCGGGGTGTGTACAGAGGCCTGTCCTGAATATTTTTATTTATTTATTTATTTATTTGTGAGTTTTCTATACTGCTACTTGGGGTAATCATAGCGGTTTACAATTGGAACAACCAGTATGTTGAACATTTAACAGTGCAACTGTGCTTAAATCAAAACTTTACATAATTTAAGAGAGATAACTTATTTACAATTATAATGACATCAGATGTCATTAAAACCTCAGGGGAGGTTCATAGGGCATGAGAGAGAGAAGTAGCTATTTAAGGAGGTTTGTTAGTTTAGATGCAGGAGAGGAGCAGTTATCTATGTGGGATCAGTAATTGGTGAAGGTATGTAGGGACCAAAATGTTCAATGAAGAGGTGAGTTTTGAGGTGGGTGCGAAAAGATGGTCTGTAATGTTCCGCAAGCTAACTGGTAATGAATTCCAGAGCATTGGGGAAATATATTCAAATGCTCTGTTGCTAGTGCATTGTTTGGTTGTACAGAATTCTGATGGAGTAACAAGTGTGTTGTTCAATTGACCTCTTCTTAGCCGGTCATTGGGTACGGCTTTGATTAACTGTGAGAGGACCACTCCCTCGCTCCACCCCCTCCCACCCACATACAGTGTTCCCTGCATAAATGCTGTGTACGTGCAGGGAGTGTTGGTGGCAAAACAACTGCAAGATTATATGGACTCATCAGCTCCATTAGATGAGCATCAATATGGATTTCGCCCTTATCATGGTGTAGAAACACTCCTAACAGCACTATTTGATACAATCATCAGAGGTATCGATAATACCAAGCGAGCCTTTATTCTCATATTCATTGATATTTCCTCTGCCTTTGACACTGTAAACCATAACACGCTCATTTCAAGACTCTCTCAAATAGGCATCAAAGATAAAACCCTTGAATGGTTCACATCCTATTTTACTAACCGGACCCAATATGTGCAAATAGATCGAAATGCTTCATCCCCATTTCCACAAGAACAGGGCATCCCTCAAGGCTCTGCCCTTTCGGCACTTTTGTTTAATCTCTATCTTCAACCCATCTGTTCCATATTTAAACGCTTCAAAATCAACTACCACATCTACGCGGACGACATCATGTTATACTCGCCATTTGATGTGTCAAACCCGGATTATAGTAACATATGTCGTTGCCTCTCTGAAGCTGAACTGTGGCTGAAATCAAGGAATATGAATATTAATTTTAAAAAACAGAAGTTCTATTTATAACAAGAAACACAAGCTTCACTCCCCCACTTGAAATCAAGATTGGAAAAAACTCTCTCCCAGTCAAAGATGAGATCAAATACTTGGGAGTCACTCTGGATAAAACCCTCAGCCTCACCAAACATATAAAACAATCTGTAAGAACAATATATTTCAAATTGAGGACAATCCAACAACTTAGACCACTGATAGATAACACTGATTTCAGAACCATAGTACAAACACTTATTACACCACATTTAGACTACTGTAATGGTATTCTTCAAGGGACCTCTAAGAAAAATATTCACACTCTTCAATTAGCCCAAAATGTCACCGCAAGGATTATCTACAAAGCGAAAATTTCAGATCATATATCTCCGATCCTCTACGCTCTCCATTGGCTACCCGTCTCATGCAGAATCATCTACAAGTCCTTAGTCAATACGTTTAAGATCTTTAATAATATAGCACCATCTTTCTTATCTATGCTGATCACCATCCCACATGATAATAGATCGAGACGAAGAATAAACCTTCACACGATACAAGTTCCTGATTCTATTCGAAAAACAAGTCAGAAGACAAGTAACACAGCTTTCTCATACTTCGCTCCTACGCTATGGAACAACCTCCCGATTGAAATCAGAGAAATCAAAGATCTTCAATTATTTAGAAAAAATCTAAAAACCCATCTATTTACTCTGCACTACAATAACCTCCACATTGAAGATAATCCTAACACAGAAAAAAACACCGTTCATCAATCACTCACTGACCCTACTTAGACAAAGCATAAACCTTTCTCACACATTCACATTACTCACCTAGATTAACCTTACCCTTAGAAAGCAATTTGCTTGTCGCTAATGTGAATAACTGTAATTTAATGTAAATATTTGACTTTACTGTTGATGTACTGTTGGTACTATGTTTTGAAACATTATCTAATTAATACCCAGTTCATATGTTCCTACCCCTCCTGTTATCTCATTGTATTTTTAAGTTACACTTAATAGTTGAATGTTCTTTGTTCTAAATCTGTTCTATGTAAAATAGTTCTTTGTTCTAAATCTGTTCTATGTAAAATAATAGTGCTCTATTATTAATGTTTGTTACCTGTAAACCGCCACTGATCTCTGGAAGTGGCGGTATAGAAAAGATGTATAAATAAATAAATAAATAAATAAATAAATAAAATAGGGCTAGGGAGCAGAGCACAGATTGGATGTCCAGCCCGCTATTCGCGAATCGTAATGCCCTCCTATCTGTATAAAATTTGAAAATATAGGGAATGCAAAGTTACAGATTCACTGGCTGCCAGTGAAGCGTAGCTACTCGCCTGTAACAGGTGATCTTCAGAAACAGCAGTAATTTAGTCTTCACATATGGGTGACGTCGATACCGATGGAGTACACATGGGAACGCTCCCCAGCGTCAAATAGGAAAGCTTTTGGGAGCATCCCACTGTGCCTGTGTTGCTGCCTTCCCGCCTTTGTGACTCTCCCTCCTCAGTTGAGATGTAGCTGAGATAAAAGGAGAGAGAGAGAGAGAAACCCTACAACTCCTAGGGGAGGAGGGTGGGTTGTGAAGAATAAATTCCTGCTGTTCCCGGAGATCACCTGTTACAGGTGAGTAACTATGCTATCTCCAGGAACAAGCAGGAATGTAGTCTTCACATATGGGACTCCCTAGCTCCCAGATGCCAGAAAAATGCCCCTAGAATCAGTAGATTTGCCTCACAGCAGGCCTCAAGAGGGCATGGATCCTTCATGAATATCTGGCATCAAACAATTCAGGGATGGAGAGTAGGAGTTGCCTTAAGTCTAAAAGAGGTGCTGGAGTACCACCTGACCAAACATGGCATCCCGACGGGAGTTCTTGTCAAGACAGTAATGAGCCGCAAAGGTATGTACAGAAGACTATGTGGCTGTTTTGCAAATTTCATCAATGGCAACAGAACGTAGGTTTGCTGTGGATGCAACCATGGCACGAACGTTATGGGCAGTGACATGACCTTCCAGAAATAGTTCTGCCTTATCATAAGCAAATGAAATGCAATCTGCTATCCATTTAGAAAGGTTACGTTTGGATACTGGCAACCCCAAGTGACCGGGATCAAAGGATATTAATAACCAAGAGCCTTTACGGTGCTCAGCAGTCCTTTGAAGATAGAAGGCTTAGGCCCATTTACAGTCAAGGGTATGGACTTAAGGACCTCTAGGGCATTCCTATGGACTTAAGGACCCTAAATGACACCAAAGACTTCCATAAGGCACTCAAGACCCTCCTCTTTACCGAGGCCTATGAGCAACCACTTTAAGTTGACAAACACTAGATACCACCCAAGTGGCCCAACATCTACTTACACCACTTGGCTCCAACTACCCATACCCATTTGGACCTATAAGCACATAGTATTTACATTTGTGAGTTGTATCCCCTCCTGTTAAATGTATACCTCCTATTGTGTTGTGACCACTTTGATTGAAGGATAAGGTGGTATACAAAACTGTCTAAATAAATAAATAAAATCTATCCTGGTGGGGCTGTTTAGAATCAATAAAAATGGTTCTAGCGCCAAAGGTAAATTATATCTTGGAGATGCTTCCGCTTTCTCTGCCACTTAAAACTTATAAAACCCTAGAACGGATGCTTGCCACTTTCTTATGGCAAAGGAAAACACCAAGGATAGCGACAAAAAAATTAAAGGCAAATATACGTAATGGGAGAGTTCAATTTCCAGACTTTAGATAGTATCACCAGGCATTCCTTCTTAAACAAGGTGCAGTATGGACTGTTCCCGAGGCAAACTGCCAGAGCCCAATCTGACTAGAAACTGAAAAACATCTGGTAGCGCCTGTTCCATTGCCATTATTGATAGGTATGCGGCACCTGGATTCCTCTGGTGCTGGAAGGATAATAATCTCGACCCAGGAAGCATATCAAGCTTTAGCATTAATTTTAGGAAAGCAGAACCCCCCTCAGCCTTACTTCCCTTGTGGTATAACCCCAGGATCAAAATTAGACACCAATCGGTCTCATGGAAGCAGTGGCAAGCCTGCAGCATTTGGTCAGTTGACCAATTAGTCAAACTTCAGATGTGGAAATCATTTGAAGAGCTTCAGTCTGAGTTTGGTTTGCCCACTATCTGCTACTTTCAATGGCTACAGCTAAGACATTGTATACCCAAATCAAAAATTGATATAAAAAATCTGTCGGAGGAATGGGATCTTCAAAAGGTGGTCGATGTTAGTATAAGTAAGAAAAGAACAGTTTCCAGTTTCTATGTTCTGATCAGGGATAAGGTCTCCCCTCATCTTTTGTGTTTGGAAAAAAATTGGTAAAAAGAATTGGGTCCCCCCCCCATCTTGATGCAAACATGGCCACAGATTTGGGGACATCTGAATAGAATATCTAGGTCTGCTGCTCTCACTCAAACGTTGTAGTTCTTAACCCACCAGGCGAATTACACTCCAGTCCGACTCTCTAAATGGGACCCAAGCATTGGCAATAAGTGCTGGTCATGTCATAAGGATATAGGTACTCTCATACATGTAGTGTTTCACTGCCCAAACGTTCAGAAACTTTGGTTACAAACATGGGATAAGATTCAAAGAGTTTTACGTTTCCAGGCCCCCTGTCATGGCAGATAATTTATTTCATAACGCAGGTGGAATCCCAGCCTTAGACAAGAAGAAGATTTTTCTGTTTAATTTTATGTTGGCCATTGCCTTAAAATTGGTAGTATCGTGCTGGAAGAATCCTCTTAACCTGTAATGGCATCTCTGGTAGAATCTTGTATGTCTCTATTCTAGAAATGAAAAAGCGCACAATAGAGTTGCAGTTCAGAGGGGCCTGAAATCCAACCAGAGTTCAAATCAGGAATTATATCACAAATCATATCCAGATGTAAATAAATGGCGCTTTCTTGATGAGTAGGCTGCTTTGGTAGTCATAAGGTGGATACAATAAGTCAGCACTTGATGTATTGGTTTTCTACTTTTGTAAGTAGCTTCCAGAACCCAACAAAGCTTGTATAGAACCAGCAAGGAGATGGGAGGGATGGGGTGGGGTAGGGTCAGGTGGGGGTGTTGTCTGTTGCTTGTTATGGTGTTTGGATGTTTGAAAATTAAAAATAAAATTTAAAAAAAAGAAAGAAAGAAAAAGAAATAGAACTGAAGATATCGGTTCCGGTGTCGACGGGAAGGCAGACGCAAACATAAAAAATAATAAAGAAGAAAAAGAAATTTTCTGGTGACAGGATTTGCTTCCTGCTGGCTCCGCAGAAAATGAAGAACTGAGGAGGGAGAGTCATAAAGGCAGGAAGGCAGCAGCACAGGCGCAGTGGAATGCTCCCAAAAGCTTTCCTATTAGACACTGGGAAGCGTTCCCGCAAGGGCTCCGTTGGTACAGACATCACTCAAATGTGAAGACTACATTCCTGCTTGTGTTTGGAGATACTGTAAGTAGAACTTCATTGAATATTGTCTCATTGGGTTTCCAAAAAGTGGAAGTAGCTGGGAGTTGTCCCTGATCCACCTTGTTTTTGAATGGGCTCAACTAGGATAGTATAGGTTTTTTCAAATCCCTTTTAGGCAGGGTTTGCAAAAAAGCAAGCATTCCTGCTGTTGAGGATTGGCCCATCTGGCTGGCTATTTGTCTGTTTGTACGCCCAGATCTAATGCATCTATTTGATTTCACATGCACAAAGAAATAAGTAGGTATTTATTATTTATTTACAATTATTTATAGCCCACACAATAACCAAAGAAAGGCTGCAGTGCAGAGCAGAACAGAACAGAAGCAGTGAGGTCTGGCATGAAAGGGATCGTGGGGCCTGCCTCATGAAGAAATAGTAGAACTGACAGGGAATGCAGTGGAGTGGCTGGGATCCCGCGCCCTACTAATCAAAGAAATGGTGGAGCCTTCTGCATTGAGCAGGGGACTGAAAGGTTGGAGGAGAGTGTGTGGCATCCCTCAGAAGCCAATAATTTTGCTTGTGCTCTTCAATGTACTTATGTCACTTCTTATCAGGACTGTTAAAAATGTGGACTAGTGTGTCATCTATATTTATTTATTTATTTATCCAGTTTTCTATACCGCCTTATCCTTCAATCGGAGCGGAACTCATGGAAATTGGTCCTGACTCGGTCATAGAAGTGGACAGTTTGAATGAGTGTCAGTCGATAGCTGCAGCATGGTTTCAGCCGAATCATTTAAAGCTGAATCCCTCTAACACTGAGAGTCTTTGGTACGTAGGAGTGGTGGAGAGTGAGCAAATTTTTCAGAAACCGATTCTGTGGTCATTTATCTGAAATAGATGGTAAGGGGATGGTCAAAAGCTTTTTCTGCAAGACCATATCAAAACTGATCAGCAGAGATAGCACGCCCAACGCCCTAGTGTGCTCGAGTGAGACTAAGATCCATCTCACATTTTTAGTCAGTTAACTACATGTTATTTTGGATAAAGACCTCAATAAAGCAGCAAGTATCATCCATGGTGTAAACATCTTTAGGCAGGTTCATCAACTGCGACCTTTTCTGACTATAGCTGTTGATGAAAAATTGTTTAGGCTTTGAGCATTTTTAAGCTTGATTACTGTAACGTGTTGTACCAAGGAACTTTGTGTTATAATCGCCATCATCTTCGGATAGCTCAAAAAACAGCAACAAAATTGATTATGGGAGCAAGGCAATACAATTCCATTATGCCCGTTTTATATTGATTGTAGAGGCTCCCTGAAGAATCATATATTCTTTTTAGCCCAGTGTACCATGATTACTAAAAAAAAAAAGCTTATAGAAATGTTAGGGATTATTTGACTAGGTATGGAGTACAGAGCTGAGTATCATTATGCCCCTGTGGAGGTCCCTGGTGTGACCACATCTTAAGTATTGTGTGCATTTTTGGTCATCCCATCTCTAAAAGGTTACATGAGAAATAGAGAAGGGCATAAAAAATGATAAAAAGGAAGGAACACCTTCTTTATGACAAAAGGCTAAAGAGGTAAAAAGGCAATAGAGAGGGAAGATGATAGAAATTTAGAAAATCATGAGTGGGGCGGAATAGCTCTTTAACCTTTCAAAGATCAGCAACAACAACAAAAAACAAAACAAATCAAGAGGATATTTTATGAAACTACTGACCAGCAGGATGAAAACAAATCATATAAAGTTATTTTTTCATGCAGCACATAATTAAGCTGTGGAATCTGTTGCCAGAGGATGTGCTCAGGGTGACTAACAGCTAGATTCAAAAGACATTTCGACAAGTTCCAGGAAGAAAAGTCCATATAAATAATTAGCGAGGTTGATTTGGGAGAGCCATTGCTCATCCCTTGAAAATCAGCTTAGAGAAATAGATTTATTTTTGGGTTACTACCACCTATGTTATATTCTCATGGAGGCCAATTCTGTTTTGCACATCCTGCCCCTGTACGGCTGGTCAGAATCAGGTCTAACAGCCTGGATGTGCCGCCGGGCCCCGATTCTGATCGGCCGCACGCCCAGCCATATACTCACCTAACTCAGTCAGGCTCCAGAATGGAGCCGCAGTGCCATGGTGTCCTTTTGCCATGGCACCGTAGCTCCATTCAGGTGCTGCTATCCCCGGCCACAGAAAATAAACTTCTTTCCATGCAGCTTGACCCCCGATCTGGCCTTCAATGGCCAGGGTGAGCTGCAGGAAAGCCCCTGCGCCCCCTCACCTCTTTGATTTTGCCTGGCTCCGTGGTCCCCGACATCCATGGCCCCCCTGTATGTCTGAGGTCACATTCCCGTCCACAGCATGCCCTCACTCCTCCCCCAGCCCACCCCCTCCCGCCCACAAACAGAGCTCCCCGCACAAGTCAGCTATAAGTGCAGGAAATTATGTGGCCACCAGTGAGATCTGGATGTGACCCTCCATATTGTTTTGAGATTGCCCTATGCTGGGTTTTTATATATAGCTGTATGATGTTACATTTTCCATAATCCTCTTTGAATAATACTTCTAGGAAGTATAAAGAAATTAATCTAATAAGGATAGAAAAACATCTGTTTTAGGGACCCATTTACAAACCTGTGCCAAGGTTTTGCAATTATCATGCAGAAGCTTGCTAAATTAAGGCACAGTAGCTGCAAAACCTCTGTGTTAACTATTGGGAGGTGTTCCAAATATTTTACCAATGTATTAATGCAAACACAATTTTTTTATGGCACTAATGATCATTAGTAGTAGTAAATAGAAATTACACTTACCTGGTAATTGTCGTTCCTTGAGTGACGACAGTTTAGTCCTCCACCTCTGGGTTGTGCACCTCTTCCTGCAGCTTGGAGACTGGGCATGTCAAAGTCGTGACATCACTGGATATAGCCTGCTGGTATCTCCCATCAGCCTCCAGTGTACTATTGACAAAGCAAACTCAAAGGAACAACAAATAAGTAACTATACCATAACTTTAAATAACTCCCCATTCCTCAGCCTGAGGAACCTTTTTAACCATATCCGTCTTATATTTTCTTTTCTTTTTTTAACTTTACATTCACGTCCCCCCTATGCAAACACGTTTCCTATACCATCCCCTCATTTAAATAAGAGAGAAGGAAGAAACAACAGAGAGGGATACTCACTGCAATCTAGAAACTGAAAGGCTCTGTCTACTCCTTGAGATTGATGCTCCACTCCGCCTGAAAATAAACTCTGAAGAAATCACACCCCTGGGCGAGAATGAGGACTAAACTGTCGTCACTCAAGGAACGACAATTACCAGGTAAGTGTAATTTCTATTTCCATATCGTTCCTCCAGTTTAGTCCTCCACCTCTGGGATGTAACAGAGCAGTAATCATTGGGAGGGACCTATCCAGCCAACTCACCACACCGTCGACCCGGAACAGGCATCCTTTACTGCCAAAACATTTAGGCAGTAGAGGTTACTGAGGGAATGAAGAGATGACCTGGAAGCTGCTCTACCAATCCCCCCTGGTGTAATGACACAGTGATTCACCCATGAAGCTGCTTGCGCCCTGGTAGCAAGAGTCAGAAAACCCCATGGAATCATACAACCTCGCCACCAGAAAGCTGAGGCAACCACCGCCTTAAAACCCAGTGCGAAATGGCCGCCTTCGCTGCTGCTTCCCCTTTGCGGGGATCTCCAACCAACACACAAAAACAAAGAAACGAACGCCGCACCCTGCATTTTATGTTTCCTATCGGCGTAAGCTACGAATAAAAACCTCCCCTTCCAGAAAAACCGAGAACCGGAAGAGAAACCAATAGGCTCAGGAGAAAAATCAGATACCACCTTTTGGAAGGACGACGGGACTGCTCGCAAACACCACCCTCTATCCAGAAAGGGTGAAAATGGCTCATTACATGACAATGCCTGAAACTCCAAAACTCGTCGCACCGAACAAAGAGCTATCAAAGCCACTATCTATAACAGCAAATCCTTTACCGACGCCTGAAGTAAAGAATCAAAGGGCTCTTTAGTTAACGCCTCTAAGGTCCAATCGGGATCCCCCGGCAGCACCCGAACTCTCCTTGAGGAGCGCAGTCGGGTCCCAACTTAAGGAAACGCTACACATCGATCCGAATACCTAGCGCTATTCCCTCCACAGAACCTCTACAGCCGGAAACAGTCACCCGCTGGACCCTCTAAGGAACTGGCCGCTAGTTCCTTCAGACACTGTCCTGCAGAGAACTCAGACCAAGGATACCGACACCTTTGTCGCCCGGACTTGCCGCCGTGAACAGCAGCCTTCAAAAGGGCGCTAAGCACGGACCTATGTACCAGAAGCAGCCTGCCTCCCTGCTCTCAATAAGGTGGCGAAGACTGCCGCAAAATAACCCTTCTTCTTCAGCCCTGCCCATTCATAGGCCAAACCGTAGGCGGGCACCGATCCACCTAAGGCATTCATCGCGGACCTAGCCGCAGCACAACATCTGCTACCGGCAACTTCTAGGAAAAGACTGTCGAGTAGACGAATGAGATCAGCCTAGTACGGCCTTCTCGTCCAACCGGGCGCTACCAAGAGTACCTTTCCCCGAAAGCATCGATACGCCAACTAGTTGCCCTATGAGAGCCCACGGGGAAAGGACAAGACAAAGACTTAAATGGGAGCTTACTGAGCCTCGACTTGGACGAACCATCAGCTGCCCCATTCCTCCACCAGAGAGATCTCCAGGTGAACCTCAAGGAAGCCAATAATATTAGCTAGCGCTCAAATTAAGCCATAATGCACATTTGCCACATAAAGCAAATCAGGCTCTAGTCGATTCAACTCCCTGATCCTTTCCTGTTCCAGGCGAGTAGACTGCCATAAACACTGCGACCACTTGAAGCATGCTCTCGCCTCCCCAGGCTCCACAAATGGGAGCTTGTAAGGACAGAGCATTGCCCCCAACGATCGCTTCAATGAACCATCAACTTTCCTATCTTGCGCTAAAGAAGACTGCTAGGGCTCTCTTCCATACAGTGAGTCCACACCCCCTGGTAGTGCAAGGCCTGCCCCTGCTTAGCCTCAAAATGTCAAACAAGAACAGGCGAATTCAGGACAGCTGAATACTTTTTTGTTTTTTCCACAAAGACATCTCTTAACCAAAAATTCCTTCAGCATATGTTAAGAGACGCTCTTTCCGTGCCAACAATATGAAGTAGAAAGTACTCCCAAACACAGGCATACTAATCCACGGCCTTCCTGCTAGAGTAATGCCCCATTCCGTCTGACTACACAAAGATGGACTTTATATTTTAAGTTCAACTAGCACCTGGTGTTAGGAAATACAGCTTTCTCATTCCGCAGTGGCAATTGAGTCAGCAATGAAGAAGCTGAGAAACTACAGACAAGTTCCCATTATACCACCTGGTAAAGACTCCACTTTTAGACCACTGAAGCAAAAAAAAGCATGCGAGAGTGCCTTGTGCCCTGCCAGTAGCTGATCGAATTGAAACGATTCAGTGTATCCAGGGCATTTTCCAGAGAACGCAAGGTCCCTCATCCAGGCTGACTCCACATTCACAGTCTAAACCGGCAGCCATCTTGGCTGATGCCGATCAGTGCGGAAGCCATCTTGTAAGCCCAGCATATGATGTATGCCTACTAGAATCTGAGCTGCTGCCATTGCTGCTAGAGAATTAGCCTGGCTGCGTGCTTCTGGCCCCCATGAAGGCATTCGCTGAACACTAGCAGAGACTCTCCGTACTGGAGAACCTCTGATAAATGGAATGGGAGCATAGATAGCTTCAAAGGCTAGAGTTCTATTTTGCAACCTCTCTCCGCTGAGCTGCCTTTTCCATATGTAAAATTAAACCACATATAGCCAAAATTAAGACATTACAAATCTACCGTAAAATCGTATAATTTGGGCAAAGCCAAACTAAACGGGAATATTTTCCATTAAGAAACCACACAACTATAAAACCCCTCTCATGACATAATGCTTATGGCAGAGCATTCCACATCTGTGGACTGGCCATGGCACTCACCCAAGCACCTGTTACAACTGTCCAAGAGAGTTATCACCATAATTCCTTGTAACTTGAATATGTTTACAGCGGATCATAGTGCTATATCACAGCAGCTAAGCCAAAATATTACCCTGCCATATAAACCGACTTTAACGCATTATAGGACCTTCTATGGATAGCGGAAGGAGATTCTTGAAAATCTTTTTTTTTTTTTTTTTTTTAAAGTATAGGACTCCAAAAACCAAGTTTCTGCCAACTCCAATGAAATCAAAGCAGATCAGCTAAAATTACCCGAACTGCTCCTATAGCTTTGCAAGAAGCTACCAGCCCCCACTGCACCCAGTTTTCCTTCCCCCCTTATCCTGAGGGATTCAGCATTGCAGGATGTGTCGCGCACCCCCTGCCAGCCTGCTGCATCTGCCAGGGAGCTGAAGAGCAAAATAGAAAGTAGACCCCCTGGAAGCAAACAGTGTCCTGACCCTGGGGTTCAGGACACAAAAGGCCACTGAATAAATCAACAGTGTTAGCTAAAAATGAACAAGGCTATCTCTCACTAAAGAGAGTTTCTTTTTCTTTTTGAAATCTCACCGAAGTCCGTGGGACGCAAGCTTTCGAACACAGCCCCTAACGCTGTGCATTAACCACAACTAGAGAAATGAAATGAAATGAAACCCTGCTCTAGAAATAGATGAGAATTTCCTGGGAAGGGCATGCGAAGAGGAGCTATGAAACACACAGGCACCCCCCCGGCCTTCCTGCAGTCAGAGAAATAGCAGTGGAATACACCGACAACCTTGCAAATGGAGGTCTTAGAGGTTGCTGCCTGTGTGAACCTGATGAGTAATACGATTTTGTATTTTACCACCGCCCCCCCCCCCCCCCAGGGATGGGGGCACTGAATACTATATGTGATTCATGAGCAGCACAACCATCCGGTGGCCTTTAGGGCACCAGAGCCCGACAAACGATACAGAAGTTAAGAGCTTTAAATCTTGGTCATATAATCTTGATTTGCAGAACATTATTTATTTATTTTATTTATTTACATTCTCTTATATACGGCGCTATTCTGCATCAGTGCGGTTTACATTGAACAAACTGAAATTACATTGAACAGGGCATTATAACTTGGAGATAACTTTTTTACAGGGAACATGGGCTATGGAGGGTTAAGTGGCTTGCCCAAGACCACAAGGAGCACCTGTGGGACTAGAAAGCCCACATTACATTACAGCTGCTTGTTTAGTCACTAACCCCTGAGAGCCCATGAGGTGGCTCTGTGGGTATTTGTTCCCTGACTTGCAGAGAATGATCAATTTGATAATGGCTGCATACACACAGTCATAGAAAGGCACTATTGAGTGTACCAGCTGCCCTCTGGTGGCCATAGACCGTAGCACAGGCACTTCTTGGTTGACAGTTTAACTGTCAGTCTATTTTTTTTATATCCTAAGGTTTCCTAAACCTGTCCCTGTGAATTTTGGGCAACTTTCACTATAGAATATATAAAAGCACACTTCCAGGCTGTCCCTCCTTCCAACTACAAGTTAGGGCTCTGCTCTTGAACCTAAAAACTGGCAATTTTCCTAATATCCTGGGACTTAACATGCTCCTCAGAGACATGATTAGGAGGGAAAGAACATGTGGTATCAGGGATCAATGCCAAAACTGCTGTCCTATAAAACTAAGAATAAACTTAAAAATAAAGAGGAACCCCCCAAGCCTCAAAAATCCTACAAACAAAAGAAAGAAACACTAGGCCCAAAAATCTAGCTATTTTGCCTTTTGTCTTCCTCACACAGGCAGCTCCCTGCAGCTCTCGCCATGCGGTCCAAATACCTAGAGAGAAAATGGCCGCCCCTTCGCCAAAGAATTTTGGCGCCAAGAACAACAGCCGCTGCAAAAAGGAGGCCTCAGTAGACCGACAGAGCCTGAAGGCCTTACCTGCAGCGCAGGAAGCCACACAGCCTGCTCCTACCACCTTGAATTCCTCCGATCCTCAAGCCGCGCTGATGCACCTGGCAGCCGCGGTGAGGATCGCTCAGCCGGTTCCACAGAGTAAAATTAAAATCCCGCAGCAACGGAGAGGCTCCGTCTCACACAGCTTCAGTGTGGCTGTACGGGTCCCGGAGCTCTCTCCCGTACAGTCAAGGGAGAGAGATCCGCACCGGCAAATGCCTGTAGCAAATGAAAATAACTGAGAAGGAGGGAAAGCGAGAGCTGCTACTAATTTAAAGAGCCAGGCTCAAATTTAAAATTACTGTAAATAAGGAAATTTGCTCCTAACTAAAGGGAACTAATCCCTGATTGCCAATTAACCAAAGGTAACTGAATTAAACGTAAAATTAAAAGTAAATTAAAGGTAAAAATTGAAAGTAAAATCAGAATAGAATTTGTCACACTAAATGCTCCTTATCTGTTCCCCCCAAGTGAGCCCAGAAGCTAGGCTCACTATGTCCTTCTGCTGCATGGAGACTGGACACACTGGAGGCTGATGGGAGATACCAGCAGGCTATATCCAGTGATGTCACGACTTTGACATGCCTAGTCTCCAAGCTGCAGGAAGAGGTGCACAACCCAGAGGTGGAGGACTAAACTGGAAGAACAATAAGGAATGGTTGTAGTAGTATTAAATGATTGGCAGATAACATGATGCAGCAGGCTAAGCCTCTTGAGGTAGCTTTAGCTGTGCCATGCTATCATCTGCATTGAACACAGATATGAATTTGTTAGTGTGTATTCAGGTTGGGCACCTAAAATATTTTTATGCGTGAAATTACTTGTGTGCATGTATACTTACGGAATTAGCACATATACCATTGGTTTGCATTTTTTAAAAATGTTTTAGTGTGCATGCAATGCATGCATTTAAAATGAATGTGTTAAAAAAAACCACAAAAATCTAAAAAAGTTCAGAAAATACAAAATTCAGCCAAATATTTCTTGGATGTGCATATCCTTAGTGTTAACACTTAACAAACGAGAACTATCTCTGCATTAACTGTAAAACTCAATCCCCGCTTATTCCCTGCTCCCTTTTGTATTGGGCGATTAATGCAAAAATGACCACGTCCCAACTTGTAAGATGCCATGTTAACTACTCGTGCCTGCTAACTGCTACATTAAGAGCTAAATCAGGCTGGTAAGGGCCCTTATTATTCTAAGTGAAGCAGCCGGCTACAGCAGCCATCCTATCATAATATGGTTTATGGTTTATTAAAAAGCTTGATACACCGCCTCTCACATCATCAAAGCGGTTTACAATCCAATCATAAAAAAGGAAAAGGAAAGGGACACCATAAAATTGATAGAAAAAGAGGAGAAGTAGGAAAGAAAGGGAGGGAAAAACCAGGGAAGGGAGCAGGAATCCTAGTCAGTCACGGGTGGAAGATCATAGGCCATTTGAAATACAGTAAATAAGTCTTGCTGTACAAGTCGCAGCAACTATCCTAAATGAAGGCTAGGATGTCACTTGTGACAGGAGTATGCTTCTTTAATATGGCTAGAAGCTGAAATCTCATGAAGCATCCCTATGGATGAGCTGGAAATACCTATCATTTGGCCTGGGTAGAACAGAATGGGCAACATTTTCATTTGGTATTTTGTATTATTATTATTATTATTATAGGAGTGTGTCCTGCAATTGCGCAATCACTTTTTTCTGTAATTATAAAGTTCTAAAGTTAAATCACGTCATTTTAGACTCTTCTAGTATAAGCCACAGACCCCTTGTAAAAGAAAATTCCGTAACACATTTCTTCTGGCATACATTTTGACAAGTATGGCCTAATCGAAAAAAGATAGCAAATCTTATTATTTTCAGGGGACACTTTGCACTTAAGTATATTTTAGTCTGGAATGTTTTTATTAACCTTGATGCAGAACCCATTACATCTGGCAGATTGCATTTCTTGATTAATTTTATTTCATTGTATCATAACTGATGAATGTAGTGCTTTACATGAAAGATTTGCACTCCTTAAACCATGCTACCTTAATGCATCAAGACAGTTCATTCCTTCTGAGAACATTTTAATTAAAAACCCATCATCTTATCTGTTTTAAAATGGGCTCCTATTTAATTGAGTTGCAATTATTTACAAGACTGTAAATTATTAAGTAGAGGAAGTGTGGTTTGAGGACTGAGGTATGTAGAGGACTAAAGAAATGCTGGGATGCAGATCGCAGTTCCTCATGCTACACTCACTCCCTGTGTGAGCTTCATCAAATCACTTTAATTTTCCATGCCTCTACCCATTTGTAAAGAAATGATGGGATCATAATAATTAACGATCCCTTTGTCTCTCTTCATTTAAAAGCTGCTGCTGTAGTCGAGGTATAGCAAATGTATTGTGGTGTGTTCGTGAAGCCTTGCTTCCACTGTATGCTTTTTGGTACTTAAAATGTTGATTTATACATGTTATTGCTATTCCCAGTGAAGTATGGAGTGGGCAGGTGGTGTGGTTACGTTGAGCGAGTCTGCTGTGTGCTTGGATGCACGTTTTAGCTGTGGGCTGTAGAGCTGAAATTGGCCCGTGGTCCCTCTGAATATCTGGAAGAGCACTTGGTGGTTGAGATGACACACCTGTTTGAAGGGTTGGATGAATGGGAGGGGGGGGGGGTGAGAGAACGCTTCTCTGCTTGAGACAGGTGGACGAAGGAATGGCATGTGCTGGATGTTTCCTGAATTGTGAATGTCATTGACTAGGTCCGGTGAGTAGGAGCTGCAGAGGAGCTGGGATGCCGCCCTTTCCTTACTTCACTCTTGGGTAATTGTTTGGGAGGGCTGCCTCTTCTCTGCCTGTGTTTGGCCACTGGGATGCTGCTCCTCTTTATGTTTTGGTTCGTGGAGGTCTGGAGGATGTGAATGTTGGCTGTTGGTTGCTAGCTGGTTGGAGGATGTTAGGACTGAGCCTTTTGGTGGACTGGCGATGCCATTTGTGTGTGTGTGTGATTAGGAGGGGGAGTGAGTGAAGAAAGTAGTGCATGTGTTGAATATGTGGGATGAAAGCACGCTGTGTGTGCCTTCAGAAGGCGAGATTGGAATGAGGGTTGTTGGCTTTTGGAAAGTATGGGATGGGTGGAAGTGTGTGTGAATGGTAGGGCGGAAGGTCTAGGAGAGGGGCTGGTGCCAGTGTTTGGCTAGATGGTGCTTGCAAAGAACCTTTGTGTTATGGTCAGGGGAGAGGCAGTGGTGAAGGAAGGCAGTATTCCTCCTAATGGAATAAGCTGAGGGTTGTTGGAGAGCTTCCCTGGCTTGAGAATTACAGTGTTTGCATGACCAATTAGACATTATTGTGCCTCCTCTTTGTTGTGCCTCCTTTTTGTTAATTACCCTTTGAGACTGGGCATGGAGGTATGTTGCTTAAAAGATCATAAGATATGCCATACTGGGTCAGACCAAGGTCCATCAAGCCCAGTATCCAGTTTCCAACAGTGGCCAATCTAGGTCATACGTACCTAGCAGTTTCCCCATAAGACACAGGTTCCACAATGCTTGTACTGGGTCAAGCATTGATATCCTGGGTCCCTTCTTAATAATTGTTTATGGACCTTTCCTCCAGGAACTTGGCCAAACCTTTTTTAAACCCAGCTACACAAACAGCCTTTACTACATCCTCCGGTAACAAATTCCAGAGTATGATTACACGTTGAGTGAAAAAATATTTTCTTTTATTAGTCTTAAATAGTTTACCCTGTAGCTTCATTGCATGTCCCCTAGTCTTTCTATATTCTGATAACGTAAACAATCGATCTATGTTTACCCGTTCCACTCCGTTCATTAATTTATAGACTTCTATCATATCTCCCCTCAGACGTCTCTTTTCCAGGTTAAAGAGCCCTAACCTTTTTAGCCTTTCTTCATAGGAGTATCCTTCCATCCCCTTTACCATTTTGGTGACTCTTCTCTGAAACTTTTCTAATATCGCTATATCCTTTTTAAGATGCGGCGACCAGAATTGCACACAATATTCAAGGTGTGGTGTCACCATGGAACGATATAGAGGCATTATAATATCTTTTGTTTTATTTTCCATTCATTTCCTTATGATACCTAGCATTCTATTTGCTCTCTTGGCTGCCGCTGCACACTAGGCCGAGGGTTTTAACATGGTATCCACAATTACGCCTAAATCTTTTTCCTGGGTGGTGGTTCCTAATGTGGATCATGTAACCATAGTTTGGGTTGTTCTTCCCTATGTGCATAACTTTGCACTTGTCCACATTAAATTTCATCTGCCATTTTCATGCCCAGTCTTCCAATTTATCAAGATCCTCTTGCAATTTTCCACAATCCTCTTGGGTTTTAACAACTTTAAATAGTTTTGTGTCATCTGCAAATTTGATAACCTCACTCGTTATTCCACTTTACAGGTCATTTATGAATATGTCAAAAAGCAGCTGAGCCAGCACAGATCTATGGGGTACACCACTATTCACCTTTCTCCATTGGAAAAATTGGCTATTTAGCCCTACCCTCTGCTTTCTATCTTTTAACCAGTTCCTGATCCACAGTAGTACACTGCCTCCTATCCCATGACTCTTTAGTTCTGCCAAACATCTCTGATGAGGGACCTTGTCAAAGGCTTTCTGAAAGCCCAGATACACTATATGAACCGACTCACTTTTGTCCACCTGTTTATTCACACCTTCAAAAAAACATAACAAATTAGTAAGACAAGATCTTCCTTGTCTAAAGCCATGTTGGCTGTCTCCCATTAGGTCATGACTATCTATATGCTGAGTAATTTTATTCTTTATGATGGTTTCTACCATTTTTCCCGGTACTGACGTTAGGCTCACCGGTCTGTGGTTACCCAGATCACCCCTGGAACCCTTTTTAAAAATTGGTGATCCTCCAATCTTCAGGTATTAGAGATGATTTTAATGATAGTTCATAGATTACTAATAGCAGGTCTGCAATCTCATATTTCAGTTCTTTCAACACCCTTGGATGTATACCATCCGGCCCAGGTGATTTGCTACTCTTCAGTTTATCTAATAGTTGTAATACATCTTCCCGATATATCGATATTTCCTTCAATTCTTCAGCACCTTTAAATACCACTTCAGTCATGGGTAACATCCTTACATCTTCCTCAGTAAAGACCGAGGCAAAGAATTCATTCAGTCTCTCCGTTATCGCCTTGTCCCCTCTTAGTGCCCCTTTAACCCCTCTATCATCTAATGGACCAACTGGCTCTCACAGGTTTTTTGCTAAGAATGTACTTGAAAAAGTCTTTATTTTGCGTTTTTGCTTCCGTAGCAAGCTTCTTTTCAAAGTCTCCCTTTGCCTGCCTTATCAATACCTTGCATTTGACTTGCCAGTGCTTGTGCTGTTTCCAGGTTTCATCGTTTGGCTCTTTTTTCCATTTCCTGAAAGGTGCTTTTTTGGCAACAGCCTCTCTGACCTCACCTTTAAACCATGCTGGCAGTTTTTTGGACTTCCTTCCACTTTTTTTAAAGAAGTGGAATACAGCTGGTCTGGGCTTCCAAGATAGTATTTTTAAACAACACCCAAGCTTGATGTAAGTCTTTAACCTTTGCAACTGCTCCTTTTAGTTTTTTCTTAACTATTTTCCTCATTTTATCATAGTCTCCCTTTTGAAAGTTAAAAGGTAGTACTGTGGATTTCCTTACTATCCCTCCTCCACTAATTAAATCAAAGGCGATCATGCTATGATCACTATTGCCAAGTGGCCCCAACACCCTTATCTCTTGCACTAGCTCTGGTGTTCCACTAAGGACTAGGTCTAATATGGCTTCCCCTCTGGTCGGTTCATGAACCAGCTGCTCCAAGAAGCAGTTATTTATTTCATCTAGGAACTTTATCTCCCTAGCATGTCCTGCCGTGACACTGACCCAGTCGATACCGGGGTAATTGAAATCACCCATTTGTATTACTGAGCTGTAACTTAAGTTAGCTTCCTTGATTTCTTTGAGCATTTCATCATCCATTTGTTCATTCTGGCCAGGCGGTCGATAGTACACCCCCACAGCCATCGCCTTCCCCTTTTTACATGGAATTTCAATCCATAGAGATTCTACAGCAAATTTTGTTTCCTGCAAAACTTTAATCCTTTCTGACTCAATGCCCTCTCTAACATAGAACGTAACCCCTCCACCAATTTGATCAGCTCTATCATTACGATATAGTTTGTATCCAGGTATCACAGTGTCCCACTGGTTGTCCTCCTTCCACCATGTCTCTGATATTCCAATCATATCTAACCTCTCATTTAGTGCTATATATTCTAACTCTCCCATCTTATTTTTTTGACTTCTACAAGCATTTTAGAGACTGTATTTTATTCATATTAATTTGGCTATTGGTAAACATGGGTAATTTGGGATCTTTAAGCTCTATCTCCTCCATACTCGAGGGCATTTGGGCTACTTTACTCTTTTTTGGAACCTCTCTGCTTTTGGTAGTATCCTTCAAGGATACATTCTTCTGAACCATGCGCTCTTGGGCGACTGTCGGCTTTCCCCTATTATCTAGTTTAAAAGCTGCTCTATCTCCTTTTTAAAGGTTAATGCCAGCAGCCTGGTTCCATCTCAGTTAAGGTGAAGCCCATCCCTTCGGAAGAGCCCCTCCTTTCCCCAGAATGTTCCCCAGTTCCTAACAAATCCAAAACCCTCATCTCTGCACCATTGTCTCACCCACGCATTGAGACTCCAGAGCTCTGCCTGCCTTTTGGGTCCTGCGCGTGGAACAGGAAGCATTTCAGAGAACGCTACCCTGGAAGCTCTGGATTTGAACTTCCTACCTAAAAGCCTAAATTTAGCCTCCAGAACATCCCTACCACATTTTGCTATGTCATTGGTACCGACATGTACCGAGACAGCAGACTCCTCCCCAGCACTATCTAAGACCTTATCTAGGTGGCGCATGAGGTCCGCTACCTTCGCACCAGGCAGGCATGTTACAAGGAGACCCTCACATCCACCAGTCACCCAGATATCTACATGCCTAATGATTGAATCACCAACTATAACGGCTGTCCTAACCCTTCCCTCATGGGCACATGGCCCTGGAGAAACTTCCTCGGTGCGAGAGAGTTTTACATCACCTGGAGGACAGGTCCTAGTTACAGGATCACTTCCTGCCACACCAGGTGATGCTCTCCTGTCATGTGACCTCTCACCTCCATGGCAACAGGGATGCTGCCAGACTGGAGGTGGGACTTCAGGACTATATCCCTGTAGGTCACGTCCATGTACCTCTCTGTCTTTCTTATGTTTTCCAAGTCTGCTACTCTAACCTCTAGAGAACAGACTCGTTCCCTGAGAGCAAAGAGCTCCTTGCATCTAGTGCACACGTAAGACTTCTCACCAACTGGGAGAAAATCATACATGTGACACTCAATGCAAAAGACTGGAAAGCCCCCATCTCGCTGCTGGACTGCTGTCTGCATCTTAGTTTTAAGTTTGTGTTTAGATCTTTAAGTTCTTTACTTACTAAGGGTTGCTATGGATATTTATACTAATAAAACTGTACCTAATGCGTTTAATGAATATAGTTTCATATGAGTTGCTTGCCTCTTATGGTGGAATGTGGAGGGGTCATGTTCTATGGAGTTGGCAGGAAGGAATTTTCTGCTAACATAATGGCTCAGCGCAAGTAGCGTGAGTGCAACTAATGCCACCTCAGTGGGTGGCCTTAGTTGCACCGGCAGCTGTTATGCCACACTGAAATGCAGTAACTGCAGGGGGATGTAACTACCTGCCTTCAGTTAGCCTACAGCTCTGCGTAATCAAACTCTGGAATTAGTTACCAGAGGATGCAGTAAAAGCTGTTAGTGTAGCTGGGTTTATAAAAGGTTTGGACAAATTCCTGGAGGAAATGTCCATAAATTATTATTAAAGAGGGCCCAGGTAATCCACTGCTTGCCCCAATACAAGCATTATTGAACCTGTGTGTCCTTTTGGGAAACTGCTAGGTACTTGTAACCTCAATTAGCCACTATTGTAAACAGGATACTGGGCTTGATGGAGCTTGGTCTGTCCCAGTATGGCATTTCTTATGTTCTTATGATTTGAGGCCATGAGAGATATGCGTCTTCTGCATGGTGGCTAGGCATATCTGTAGCTTTTACATTAGGTATCCCCTTCATATGCATTGTAGATTTGGCCTCATTAAGAACAGCTTCCCCTCGCCTTCGCATTTTTTTTAAAATCTTTTTAGTGGACGTGGTCTGGGTTTCTATTTCCTTCCCACTGTCTGGTTCTCATGAAATTAACTATAGCTATTGAGAGTTGATAGTTGGGGGGCAGGCTGGGTGGAAGTGTAATAAGTGGAGTAGAGGAGTAGCCTAGTGGTTAGAGCACTGGCATGGGATCCCAGAGACCTGCATTTGATTCCCACTAGCACTCCTTGTGGCTTTGGGCAAGTCACTTAACCCTCCATTGCTCAGAAAAATCCAAGTTATCAATGTCCCTCATTTAATGTACATTTACCAAGTTTAAGTTATAATGTAAACCGCTTTGATTGAAATGATAAAGTGGTATAAAAAAACTGTTAAATAAATAAAATAAGGTTGATAGCAAGTTCCTGGGGCTGTTCAGGTTTAGGTGGGGGATAAGGGAAGCTGTTTACTAATTTTGGGTGGAGGAAGAGGGGAGGCCATCAAGAACAGATGGCTGAAGACGTGAGATAGGTGTGGGAGGGGAACAAGAGGGAGGGGGATTAGGTGGTTCAACTGGTACAGGGGGTGTATTTGGTGTAAGGAGTGGCGAGTGCTGGAGAATCTCTGAGACAATTTGGGATCCCAAGGCGGGGGGGGGGGGGGGTGTTCCCATGTGTATGTGTTATTTCTTGTTACTGTGTTTTGAGGCAATTAGAATGGATGGATAATGGGTAAAAGGATACAGGTTCTTACCTGGAATGTATATGCTACTGGGTCACCTATCAAGCAGCATAAAGTATTAAGAACCCTTCAGGAGATATAAACAGATATTGTGTTCCTTCAAGAAATGCATCAGACTGAACTTGAGAACAGTAAATTGAAGAGATGGTGGGTGGGGGAGGTCTATGATGCAAGCTCGGGTACAAGGAGCCTCATACTGGAGGATCTAGATTTTCTTGGTCCGAGGACTCTTCTCCGAATCTGTGACTTGGACATGTCCCGCACAAAGTCTAGGAAAGCTGTATCCTTGGGCGGGACCAGCATCAGGTCTCGGGGGAGATGGGTCAGAAGGCACATCTTGGTGGTGATGATGGGTGTCCGAGGATTACTCGTACTCAGTCTCCCAGTCCGACTCATAGTCGGTGGAGATGTCGAGGGTGATCTGAGCTCCAGGGTGAGGCCCCGACCCCGATAGTCCCTGCCCCCCAGAGACCCTGCAATCAGAGCCGCAGGTACTCATTGGAATGACCTTGATCCCGAGGACTGAGACCAGGATGGGGATCAGGACTGGTGTGAAGGAACATCTCGTGGTTGGTGGTGCTCGGGGATCAGCTCAAAGTCCGGGGAAGTCCTCGAGGTCAAGGGCCTGGTAGTTGGGAGTGATGATCCTGAAGAGCCAGGCATCAGGGCCTGCTGTTGGACCATGAAGGCAGATAAACTGCACTCCAAAGCTGCAATCCTGGTCTCGAGACCAGATGGCTTCACAGCCTTCGGCGCAGGCTCCGATGGAATTGGGCCCAGCACTGGCTTTGTCGAGGGGAAGTCCTTGACCAGGATGGCCTTGGGAGTCCGAGGCCAGTCATCAGATGCCAACGATTCCTGTTGGGATATTGTGGTCAGCTGCTCCCAGCTCCTTCCCCTTAGACTTGCAATGGGGGCTGGGGCCCGTGGGACTTGCCCACTTTCCCAGACTCGTCAGTCAATGTGGTCTTCGAGGGTTTCGGACTCTTCCTCTTGGGTGTTTTGGCTGGAGGACTTGTGACCTCAGTGCTCCGAGGCAATACAGTCTCCCCAGAGTTGGGTCTTTTATAAATATGTTAAAAAGCAGTGGGCCTGGCACAGACCCTGGGGTACTCCACTATTCACCTTTCTTCATTGAGAAAATTAGCCATTTAGCCCTACTCTCTGCTTTCTATCTTTTAACTAATTCCTGATCCAGAATAGTACACTGCCCCCTATCCCATGACCTTTCAATTTTCCCAAGTCTCTCATGAGGAACCTTGTCAAGGGCTTTCTGAAAATCCAGATACACTATATCAGCTGGCTCGCCTTTATCTACTTGTTTATTCATACCTTTAAAAAAATATGAGAGATTAGTGAGACAAGACTTTCCTTGGCTAAATCTATTGTGGTAAAGAGAGTCCAGCCCAACCTGGAGAAACAAAGGGAAAAGGGACTTTTTCCTCTTTGCGGGGGATGGGTGCACCTGAACACATATACCAAACTAAAGGCAGTGAGAGAAACCACAGCTGTAGGGCTGGGCTAAAGCCCCACCCAGACGCCATAGCAACCCTAGGTAAGGAAGGGAGTTACATGGGGGTGGAGTCAGAGGGGGAGGTGCCCTGCTCAGCGTTTAAGTTTGAGCAAAGCAAGCAAACAGAGAGGACAAGAAAGGAGCAAGGCAAGCCAGGCAAGCCACGCAAGCAAGGCAAGGAAGCCAAGGAGGCCAAGGAGAGCCAGGACAAGAACAAAGGTAGCCGGCGCTGCAGCCAAGAGAGCAGCAGACAACACTCCCAAGAGAGGACCAAACGCAGTGGCAAGAGGGAGAGAGACAGAAGGTTGGTGTTGGAGAAGCCAAGGCAAGAGAGCTCAGACTCCTCTGAAGAAAGGCGTGTCTTCAGGGAGAGGAAACCTTGGGTAGCTGAGAGGAATTCCTACAATGATTCCCTGATTAGCTCTGAGGCAGAGATAGCTACAGCCAGCAGAAACTATAGCCGTGAAACTCCCACAGAAAAACTCCAAGGTAGGAGAAAGAAACTAGAGAGAGAGAATGGTTGTATTTCTTGCTCAGACTCTGAGGAGAGAGTTATATCTGGAAAAACCCAGAACAGAAGAAAGGGGTTTTTAAAGAAAGCTGAACAAGGAAAGCCTGCTAGGGTTCTGCCAAATGAGGGGAAGGCAGTACAGTGGGATAGGCTGTTTAAGCTTTTAAAAGACATTAACCAAAAAGTACCTGAGCAGTTCCAAGATTCCCCAGCAGCCAGCTCCAAAGAAAGCATGGAAGTGGATGATAGGAAGAGTGACCAGGGATCCACATGTTCTGAGATGGACTGTGCTGTATGCATTGGTGCTAATTGAAGTAAACCAAAAGAGTGGGGAAGAATTAAGGAAGCTGTTATCAGTTTGGCATAGCTGAAAGCAAGAAAGAAAAGGGAGAAAGAATCCTATGTTGAAGCAGTAAGATTCTTCCTACAGAAAAGTGGATAGTGCAATCAAGTCTGTGCTAGACAGCTGAAACTGTTTCATTGCAAGCAGCAAAAGGAGGGAGCTGGCAGCACTGCTGATCTTGATTGTCTGTTGTATCTACATGTGCCTGTGTTAACCCTAAAGCAAGAAGCCTCTTAAAGGAAAGGGGGAAAAGAAGCTATTGTAAATAATTCCACTGAGACACTGTTTTCATGTTCTTTATTTTTGGAGAAGTTTATCCTTGTTTCTTTTTGCTGAGAGTAAAAGTTTCTTTAAGGACTGTTACCAAGTTGACTTAAACTGAACCCAATAAAATTCCTGTGCGCTTTAAACATCCACTTGGTTTTACTTTGAGTTCACAACTACACCTTTGGAACAAGGGAATACAAGATGGACGCCCGTCCCTACTAGGCGACCGCCTAGGAGGGGCGCGAGCGCCACACTATGTTGACTGTCAGCCATTAAGCCATGACTATCTACATGTTCATTAATTTTATTCTTTATAATGGTTTCTACCATTTTGCCCAGTACAGACATAAGGCTCACCGGTCTGCAGTTTCCTAGATCACTCCTGGAACCCTTGTTAAAAATCAATATTACATTGGCCACTCTCCATTCTTCAGGTACTAAAGATGATTTTAATGATAGTACACGGATTACTAAAAGTAGTTCTGCAATTTCATATTTCAGTTGTTTCAGCACCCTGGGGATGTAGGCCATCCAGTCCAGGTGATCTACTACTCTTTAGCCTGTCAAATAGCTTTAATGTATCTTCTCAATTTATCAAAATTTGTTTCAATTCTTCTGATACATCACTTTTAAATATCATTTTTGGCAAGTTTCCTACAACTTCTTCAGTCTCTCCTTTATTTATTTTATTTTTTATTTACATTCTCTTATTTATGGCCTTGTCCTCTCTTAGAAACATAGAAACATGAAGGCAGAAAAAGACCACATGGCCTATCTAGTCTGCCCTTCCATATCAACTACTACAACAGTCCCCTTTTTTCCTTTAAAGATTCTCTGTGTTTGCCCTATGCTTTTGAATTCAGTTACTATCCTCATCTCTACCACCTCCACTGGGAGACTATTCCACGCAACTACCACGCTTTCTGTAAAGAAATATTTCTGCATATTACTCCTGAATCTATCCCCTTTCATCCTCATCCTATGTCCCCTCGTGGCAGAGCTTGTTTTCAATTGAAAGAGGCTCTCCTCCTGTGCATTTATGCCACTGAGGTATTTAAATGTCTCAATCATATCTCCTCTATACTATACATATTAAGATCCTTAAGTCGGTCCTCATATGCTTTATAACAAAGATCACTAACCATTTTAGTAGCCACCCTCGGCATCGGCTCCAACCTGTTTATATCCTTTTGAAAGTATGATCTGTCTCTTTTACCCCTCTATCATCTAATGGTCCAACTAACCCTCTCCCGGGTGTTTTGAAAAAGCTTTTATGATGCACTTTTGCTTCCATGGCAAACATGACGGTGCATACTTTGTGGGTGGATATGTTTGGGTGAAGCATGGGCACAGCATGCAAATATATGTTTAAATTCTAAAATAATATAATGCGCACACACACATTTAAAAAATATAGGTGTCTGCTTTTTTACTAGTCTTAGGACTGGTATAAATATCCATGCCTCAAATGTAGGTGTGCATTATACCCCTTATGCTAGTATTTTATAAAGAAAAGTAGACATCTACTTGTCTTCATTAAACAGGCTTAAGATAAGTTCCTTGAAACACACTTAATTAGGTGCCCTCTTATAAAATTACCCTTCTTATGTTTAGAGGTGGAAATATAAGAAAGCTTTACTTCACTTTCCTCATCCTAAGAGTTGTCATATTGGAAAATCGAAAGTATAGTACATTTAGAAGACGTTTTGATGGATTTCTAAGCAAAATTTCCTGTCATGGAACAATCACTTTTTAATATATATTGAACTATTTGGCATTTGGGAATTGTTTAGGTCTGCTTCTATTTCCTCAAAACAACAGATGAAAAACAGTCCAGTAAGCTGTAGACTGAGCAATGCATCACATATGCGAGGTATGAGAGGCACACACATATGGCTGGAATTTGTCATTCATTATAGATACATCTAGAACATTTTTGGTGCTTATATGCAGCTGGTGAATATTTTTCTGATGTTGTGTTATATGCAGCTAGCGAATATTTTTCTGATGTTTTGTTATATAATAGTTGCATTACATGCTGGAAATGAAACATTCAGCAGAAACCATAGCATATTAATAACAGTGACAGTGACCAGTTGCAAATGTTACTTGAAGAGAAAAGGCATGGTTTAAGCGAACAGATTTTTTTTCCTAATTTTATTTTCATGTTCGTATAAACCGAGTCTAGAGTACTGAAACAGTCAATAAGGCAGCATCACAGCTCACTATCACCAGCTCATTCCATTTTTGATTTTTCTTGTATGTGTTGAAATTGAAACTTCTCAATCAGATGTACTTAGGGATTAAATAAATAAAAGTGAGATAATACCCTTTTCATCCAAAAAATATTCATACATATAGGAAATGAATAAGGTGAAATTAGGTCTTACCTGCTAATTTTCTTTCCTTGAGTCTCTCCATTCCAGTCTAGACACATGGGTTATGCCCCATCACCAGCAGATGGAGACTGAGAACCCCAGATTTTGATAATGTCACACTATAAAGGTTCTGTGCATTCTCTCACATGAGTATTCTAATAATGAAGCAGACTCCATAAGAGATAGAACTTCAAGAATATCATACAAAATCAATTGTAATCAACATTGAAAATAGAGATAGCTTACCATAGAGAACCAAGAATCTACAATTATCATAAGGAAAACATTTATCCAAAATGAACAACCATAAATGAGAAAAAACTAAGGAGCCCCAGATTAAAAACAAACACAAGTCACAGATTCTAAGAGAGAGATCCACGCTCGCCAACAAGAAAGCAGGACTGGAATGCAGAGACTCAAGGAAATAAAATTAGAAGGTCAGACCTAATTTCACCTTCCTTATCGTCCCTCCAGTCCAGTCCAGACGCACAGGATGTACCAGAGCAGTACTCAATTTTGGGAGGACCCGCAAGCTTGGCCTGCAACACTCGTGCTTTGAACATCAATGCGATAGTGACAAAGGTATGAAGCGACAACCAAGTCACCACCTTACAGATGTCAATGGGAGGAAGGAGACTACACTCAGCACACACCACCACTTGAGCTTTAGTGGAGTGAGTCCTCAAGCCATCTGGAAAGGGTTTATTTATGAGTATGTAGAGGCAATAGCTTCCTTTAACCATCTTGCAATTGAAGCTTTTGAAGCCACTTCACCCCTACGGAGACCTGCAAAAATCCCAATTTTCGGAAAGACTGAGTACACTTAAGATAACGATGAAGAACTCTGCGAATGTCAAACCAATGTAGCTGATGAGCATCTTAGTCTTGGTCAGGACCAAAAAAGATAGGAAGAGTAATAGACTGGTTAAGATGGAACTCGGAAACCACCATAGACAAAAAGGAAGGAACTGGTCTCAGGATTGCCCTCTCTTTTGACATGAGAAGAAAAGGTTCCCTACAAGATAAAGCTTGCAACTCAAAAGTCCTCTGAGCAATAATATGGCAACAAGAAAAACAACCTTCAGCACAAGATCCTTAATTGAAGAAGCAGAGAGAGGCTCAAAAGGAGGACCCACAAGAGCTGACAAAACCAAATTGAGGTCCCAGGAAGGAACAATTTGACGAATCGGCAGATGTAGCTACTCAATAACCTTCAGAAAACACACGTCTGGATAAGAAGCCAAAGAAAAACCTTGCACATGACCACAATAACACACCAAGGCCACAACCTGAACATACAAGTTAGAAGCCAGACCTTTCTCCAGATCTACCTGCAAAAAGGCTGGCAACTCCAGCATTGAGACTGAGAGCTCTCTCTTCACACTAGGCTTCAAATACAGGACAAACCTGAACATAAGATAAGGAAATGGACTTCTTTCGCGCTCTCAGCAAATTTGAGATGATCTGCATGGAATGACCTCTCTTTTTCAACCAAGCTCTTTCAAGAGCCAGACCATAAGCGAAAACCGATCCATTTGCAGCATGAATTATCGGCCCCTGGAAAATAAGATTTTGCACTATGGGATGGCACCACAGAATGCTCACCAGGAGATGAATGAGATCTGCATACCAAGGCCTCTGAGGCCAGTCTGGCGCCACCAGAATAAGCAACCCTAGGTGCAGCTCATTCAAGGTTGATACTCCATTTATTTTGTAGTCCCCAAAAAGGAGGGTTCTTTTCACCCTGTTCTCGACCTCAAGAATGTCTACTGAGCATTGAGAGTACTACTACTACTATTAATCATTTATATAGCACTACAAGGTGTACACAGCACTGTACAGACACATATAAAAGATGGTCCCTGCTCATCAGAGCTTATAATCTAGTCAAGGCAGATAGTACAATAGATGAGAACAAGAGTACAGTAGGGAAGGGTAATGAGAAGGCGAACAAAGAATTAAGATCCAAACGTTGCCTGAAAGAGATGAGCCTTTAGCATGGATTTAAAAAGGGGGAGAGAGAAAACCTGACGTAACGATGCAGGCAGTTTGTTCCAGGCATAAGGAGCAACAAGGTGAAAGAATCGAAGTCTGGAATTGGCTGTTGAAGAGAAGGGCATAAAGCAATGCATGGAGATGTCCCCAGAGCCATTTTAGAAAACTGTTCTAAGGACATCCCTAGAGCAAGGACATCATGTAGGCATGTCTGAGCATTCCCAAGTACTTGGACATCTTCGCCCGATTTCAGAAATCCCCTGAACATTCTAAGTCATGTCTAAGCCATGCCCATGCTGCAAGGCATGAATAAGCATCAGAAAAGATCATTCTGCTATCCAGATACCAGGAGGGCATAGAGAAGGTGGTACTCCAATACTTCCTATATTTTTACAGATGGTAACAAAAATGGCAGGGAATACAGTACACTTGATTTTGGTTTGTCACACTGAAGCACATCCCCATTTGCAAAATAGTTTGATAGGATAGATGTCCCTAACTCCAGTTTTTGTACCAGGAACATCTACGGAGTTGCTGGTGTATCTGTTTTGAAGATATCCATGTTTCCAAAATTGGACTGATACTTAAAAGTTCCTGATGATTTTTTGGATGTTTTGCCCTGGACGTTCCAGATTTCACCTAGACGTCCTTTCTAAAAGGCCACTTCACATGTAGAGTACCACTTAAAATTCTTAGGCTCCTCTGGCACTATCCGGATAGACCAACATGGAAGTCTACCGAAATTGGTGCACAAGAAGATACTGAATTACTTTTCAAGCTGTTTTCTGGTTAACTCTGAGATAAGTAATCCTGAAACAAAACTTAAGAGAGTAAAAAATCTGAAACATGATATCATGTCGGGGAAGGTTTGAAGAGAATGAGGAGATTAATGACTACAGGGCTTATAGTAGATGACTGGATTTGTATACACCCCTTCTCGGGAACTCCACTCTTCTGGCAGATTCCTACTACATGTGCCCTTCTCTTCCATTGCTAACTCCAGAGTTTGATCTTCCTACCTTGCTGCTCCTTATGCCTGGAACAAACTACCTGAGTCAGTACATCATGCTCCATCTGTGGCCTGGTTCAAATCCAGGCTAAAAACTCACTTCTTTGAGACTGTTTTTGGATCCTGATCTCAGTCTTCTCTTCGCCTCCTGTGTGTTTCCTTACCATTTCCCAGATATATCTTTGCCCCCCCCCCCCCCCCGTTGTTGTGTTATCTGTCTTGATTGTTGTGCTCCCTGTCTTGACTAGACTGTAAGCTCTTCTGAGCAGGGACTGTCTCTTACATATCTCTGTACAGCTCCATGTATGCCTTGTACTGCTATACAATGATAAGTAGTAGTAGTACAAAGAAAGCGTAGTTACTCACCTGTAACAGGTGTTCTCCGGAGAGAGCAGGAATCAGTCCTCACATGTGGGTGACATTCATGACGATGGAGCCCTGTGCGGAAGCTTCTCCCCAGCTTTCAAAGAAAAGCTTTTGGGAGATGCACCACGCATGTGTGGTTCCCTTCCTGCCCAAGGCTGCCATCTTGCCTCAGTCAAATGACATAGCTAAGACAGCAAAAAAAGATAAAGAATCAACTTCAAGGGGAGGAGGGAGAGTTGTGAGGACTGATTCCTGCTGTCCCCAGAGAACACCTGTTACAGGTGAGTAACTTGGCTTTCTCCGGGAACAAGCAGGAAGTCAGTCCTCACATACAGGACTCCCTAGCTACAGGCTACCATAAAACCTGTAGAAATGCCATGGGTGAGCAGTGAGCAGCAGCAGTGTGAGTCTTAAGGAGACAGACTCTCAAGAAACCCAAGTGTCCAATGACAGCAAGCACTCCAGTAGCCTGAACACAGAAGGGTCGGAGGGCAGGAGTTGCCTCACTCCAAACAGATGACAGAGTACGGAAGGCCGAAGGTGCTGTCCCATCGGGACTCCCTCTCGGATAGTAATGAGCTGCAAAAGTGTGGACTGAAAACCAGGTGGCAGCTCGGCAGATACCCGACAGAGGGACAGAATGCAGGTTTGCCACTGATGCCACTATAGCCCTGACGCTGTGTGCCGTGACCCAGCACTGCAGCAAGGGCCCAGCCTGCTCATAGGCAAGGGCAATGTAGTCTGCCACCCAAGTGGACAGAGTTTGCTTGGTCACCGCCTCCCCCAGCCAACTGGGGTCATAGGAGACAAAAAGCTGGGAGGCTTTGTGATGATCCTGGATACGTTGAAGGTAGAAGGACAGGGCCCTCTTAAAAACCAGGGTATGCAGTACAGCCTCAGCCCAGCTGGCATGAGGCCGCATAAAAAAAGGTGGGGAGTACCACCTCCTTGTTGAGGAGGAAGGGGAACACCATCTTAGGAAGGAACTTGGGGTGTGTGTGGAGTCGCACCCTGTTCTTATGGAACCTTGTGTATAGCGGATCAACCACTAAGCCTGAAGCTTGCTGACCCTGCGAGCAGATGCGAGCGCCACTAGGAAGACCATACATGAGAGGTACCGGAGGTGGCAGGTAGCTAGGGCTCGAACGGTGGCCCGGTGAGCTTGGATAGCACCACATTAAGGTCCCACTCCACTGCTGGGAGGTGGATTGGGGGCTTGGATAACAAGAGGCCCCCCCCAAGAAGTGGGTCACAAGAGGTTGGACCGAGAAGGGCCTTGCCCTTGATAAGGTGGTAATGTGCTGCTAGAGCACTCGGGTGTACCCTGACAGAGTTGGACTTCAGTCCTGCTTGTGACAGGTGGAGAAGAATTTGCAGTACAAGCTGCACAGAGCACAAGAAAGGGTTAGCTTACAGTTCTGCACACCATACTGAGAATCTGCACCATTTGAAGGCATAGGCCCATCTTGTGGAGGCCCTACAGGAGGCCAGGAAAACCACCTCCACCACCCCTGAAAGGCTGAAAAGAGCCAAGGCTACCCTTTCATCATCCAAGCCATTAGTGACAGGGACCCCAGGTTGGGGTGTAGGAAGGAGTCCTCCTCCTGCAACAGTAACCCTGGGGCACTCTCTAGGGAACCAGGAGCTCCAAGGACAAGCGGAGGAGCAGTGGGAACCACAGCTGCCTGGACCACTGTGGAGCAATCAGTATTAGTGATGCCCCATCGCGCTGAGCCTTGAAAAGGGTCTTGGCAATCACCGGCGTCGGCAGGAAGGCATAGAAAAGACTCTCCATCCACGGGATGAGGAACACATCTGCCACCACCCGTAAGGGGTATGGTTGGAGGGAGCAGAAGCGGGGTAGCTGAGTGTTGGTCGGACTCACAAAGAGGTCCATCAGCGGAACCCCCCAGAGTCAGAAGAGCCAAGAGGCCACCCTTGGATCCAACCACCACTCATGCAGCTGGAGGACTCTGCTCAGCTTGTCCACTAGGGCATTCAACTGGCCCAGCAGATACACTGCCCTCAGGAGCATCCCATTAGGTAGAGCAAAGTAGCAGAGAGCCACTGCTTCTTAACAGAGGGCATAAGACCCTGTGCCCCCCTACTTGTTCACAAAGAACATTGCCACCTGATTGTACATTTGGACCAACACTGATTGGTGCCACAGGCAGGCAAAAGTCTTGGAGAGCCAGGAATATGTGCCAAAGCTCCAGCAGGTTGATCTGCAGATGGCCCTCTGACTATGACCAGCTGCTCTGGGTGCAGAGATCTTCACAGTGAGTGCCCCAATCCAGCAGGGAGGTGTCTGTGGTGAAGACCCTCTAGGTATCAAGCGCCTGGAAGGGCATCCCCACCAGGAAACACCGAGGAGCCTGCCACCAGCCAAGGGAGTCCACAAGTTGGCAGGTCACTGTCACCCTGTTCTGCAGCCATCCGGTGGCCTAGGTCCACTGCGAGCGGAGGCACCATTGAGCTGCTCTCATGTGGAGCTGGGCATCCTGGTGACATTACTACTACTACTGAGCATCTGTATAGCGCTACAAGTTGTACAAAGCGCTGCACAGACATGTAAGAGACAGTCCCGGCTCATCAGAGCTTGCAATCTAGTCAAGACAGACAACAGAAGGTGTAGATAGGGAAAAAAAAAACAAGGGGGAAAAGAAAAGAAAAAAGGAGATCAGGTTAGTCAAGATCCAAAAGCAGCAGTGAAGAGGTGAGTTTTCAGCCTGGATTTGAGAAGGGTCAGAGAAGGTGTCTGGCATACAGACATAGGTAATTTGTTCCAGGCATAAGGTGCAGCAAGATGAAAGGAGTGAAGTCTGGAGTTAGCAATAGAAGAGAAGGCCACAGAGAATTGCCAGAAGAGTGGAGTTCCTGAGGGGGGTTATAAGGAGAGATAAGTGAAGAAAGGTAGTGAGGAGCTGCAGAGTGAATGTATTTATAGGTCAGCAGGAGACGTTTTAACTGGATGCGGAAATGGATAGGGAGCCAATGAAGTGACTTGAGAAGAGGGGTAATATGGGCATGACATGGACTATGGATGCCATGTCACCTAGCAGGCATAGCAGGAGATGAGTAGACATAGTGCATCTGCATTGTATGTCCATGGCCAGTGCCCTGAGGTAATCAGCCCTGTCCTGAGATAGGAACACTCTGGCCTGGAAGGTATCTAGCTGCGCTCCTATGAACTCCAGACACTAGGTTGGGAGTAGGTGAGACTTTGAGTGGTTTATGATGAACTCCAGATGTTGTAGGATGCTTATGGTGTGGGCTCTGGCCTGCTGCACCTCTGTGGCTAAGCCCCCTCTCTGATGAGTCAGTCATCAGGTAGAGGAAGATAAAGGCCCTTTGGAAACAGAAGTGGGCTGTGACCACCACTAGGTTCTTAGTAAAGACCCTTGGGGCGGAAGCCAGGCCAAAGGATAGGACTCTGTATTGGTAGTGAGCACCCCTCATCACGAACCTGAGGTATTGCCTGTGGCTGGGATGGATGAGGATGTGTGTATACGCATCCTTTAATTCCAAGGAGCATAGCCAGTCTCCCTGACGGAGGTATGGCAGCAACATCCCAAGGGAGAGCATCTTGAATTTTTCCCTGACCAGGTCCCATAGGTCTAGAATGGGCCTTAGGACCCCAGTTCCTTTTGGTATGAGGAAGAACCTGGAGTAGAACCCTCTGCCCCAGAGGTGTAGGGGTGCAGGTTCCAATGCTCTGTCCTCGAGAAGGCCTGCGAGCTCCTGAAGTAGCAACGTGTGGTGGAGGGGAGTCCTGGTGGGTTCCCCTGGGAAGAATGGAGGAGGAGTCTGCTCCAAGTGGAGGAAGTATTCCTCCTTGACCACCTGGAGGACCCAGGTGTCGATGGTGATGGCTGGCCACCTGTGGGCAAACCAGATCAAATGTCCCCCTGTGGGCTGCTGGGGTGGGCCTCCTGGGGGTGGAGAGGCTATGCCCAAGAAGTCAAAGACTCCCACCAGTCTGAACTGGAGTTGGTGCTTGGGTTTTGGGAGTCTTGGGCATACGAGGGCCTGCCCTTGTCGTCCTGATCCTGCTGGGGAGGCCTGATACTGAGGGTAGTTTCCATAAGCTCTTCCCTTCCTCAAGTAAGGGGACTTTTTACTCAGGGCCTTTCGTCGAGGAAGGGTAGCGGTCTTCTTGGACAGCCTAGTCCTCCTCAGGGACTCCAAATCTGCAGCCTTATCTGTCATGGGTTTGTCAAAGAGGTTCTCTCCTTGGCAGGGGACATCAACCAAGTTGTCCTGAACCCATTGCTCCAGGTAATAAGACTGTAGCCAAGCCTGGCACTGGGGACCAATATCCGCCACAGCTACTCTGGCCACCGACGCAAAGCCATCATAGGTTGCTCGAGTCATGAATTTGGAGCACACTCCGACAGAAGAGGACAGGCTCCGGAACCATTGGAGGGGTTCCTTGGAGAAACCAGCCAAGAACCCGGCAAATTCCTTCGCCAGGTCCCTCAGGTACATGCCCATGTACAATGGTATGCCTGGATCTGGCCAATGAGCATCAAGCCCTGGTATCACTTTCTGCCCAAGGAGCAGGCCTCCCTACCCGGGGGCACCGAGGAGTGCGTTTTCTGGCTCTTGAGCCGATGCATGGCTGACTCCACCACCATGGAGATGTGTGGCAGCTGTGCTTTCTGAAAGCTTGGGCTCCAGCATGCCCAATACATCGAGTCCAGCCATCTGTGCATGATGGGCACCGATGCCAGTATTTCTCACATGCGGAGGAGCAACTGCTCCAGGATTGGCGGGGATAGACCTTCGAAGGGGTCTCGAATTGGAGGATCTCGAGCACAAAGTCGAGGAAGGCCATGTCTTCAGATGAGGACTGGCATAGAGTCTTAGGTGGTGACGGATCCAAGGGCACACAAGGCGGACTGTCCATGCCCCAAGGCGGACTGTCCATGCCCCTCGGAGGCTCTCTGGATAGAGCTGTGGCCATTCACTGGGGAAGACCTTGATCCCGAGGATCGGGACGGGAATTGAGACCGATGTCGAGGATCGACTTGAGGCCAGTGGTGCTCGAGGATAGGCTTGATGTCTGTGGAGGTCCTCAAGGTTGAGGCCCCAGTGGTCTGGGCTGATGACCCAGCGGAACTGGGCATCAATGCCCACTGCTGGGCGATAAAGGCAGACAGGCTGCGCTCCAAGGCCATTTTAGTCTCCAAGCCAGATAGATCCGCAGCCTTCGGTACAGACGTCAAGGATCTCGGGCCCAGCGCTGGCTCCAAAGCAGGGAAGTCCTCTACGAGGATGGCCTTAGGGGTCCAAGACCGGTCACTAGAGGCCGATGCTTCCTTTCAGGCAACTTTGGTAGGCCGCTCCCACTCCGATCCCTCAGACTCATGGCGTGGACTGCAGGACCTGGTGCAGGACTTACCCACCTTCCCCGACTCATCCACGGACTCTGCCCTTGAGGGTATCTTCTTCTTCTTCTTGTGCTCTACTTCTGGGGTGCTCCACTTGGAGGACCCAAGGCCTCTGTCAGAGGCGGCGGGATCACTTCGAGACTCCAGGGTTCCGGATGGAAGTTTGGAGCATGGTGTCGCTGGAGACTCCAGGACAGAGTCTGACCTCTGGAAGATCTTGTGTGCTGCTGCTGATTACTTTTAATTGCCTTGGAGGAAAGCTTTTTACAGAGGACACAGTCCAAGGGTCGTGGTCTGCCCCAAGGCAGCAGTCGTGTGTGTTGTTGAGGGACATGGTCCGCGAGCACTGATCACACTACTTTTTTTAAAATTTTATATTTATTTGAATTTTACATTAAACCAAGGAAACCTTGGATCAAGAATATCATACTCTATCATGCATTCCGCAATTACAAGAAACAGGCAGTACATAAATAAAACATGATAAAATGCTACTAGTCCAGAATTCTAGAAGGGAATTCAAGAAATTCAAAACTGTGGGAGAAGGTAAAGAAAAAGAACAACAGAGAAAAAAGAAATAAGTAGGATGTAAAGCGAAGCACACATAATAAGCCCACATTAATTCCACATGGTAGCCTCATAGTCAGCTGAGGCGGCTCGAAGAAGTAAAACATCTTATTCTGATACATAAGTACACATTTGCAGGGACATCTTAATTGGAAACTCATGTCCAAGGCCAAAGCTTCAGTGAGATATTCCAAAAATGTCCTCCTCCTAGCCTGTGCCCACCTGGACACGTCTGGGAAGATCTGTATCTTACCCCGCAAAAAGGAAACATGAGACACTTTAAAATATAAAATGTAACAACGCTCCTTTATTCTGAAGAAATACAAAAGATACCAACAATGTAGCCCTATCTTCAAAAGCCTCGGTGGATTGCTCTAACAACTCAGACAGGTTCCCCAAGTCTAAGGAGTCAGAAAAAACCTCCACCGAGGAAGTGTCGGCCTTCTGCAAAGCATCTTTAGTAGATATTGATGGGAAGAAATAAATCTTTTGAAATGGAGGGATCCCAGAATCAGGATAATTAAATAACTCTTAAGGAACCAGATAAACAGGTCCCTAGGAGAACACAATAATACCGGTGGGAAATTCAATAATCGAAGATTTAAACTTCTCTGTTGGTTTTCCAAGTTTTCTATTTAACATTGAAAAACCCATCTATCCTGGACAGGACCCCTTGCTGTTCCTGTAAATATTGAATTTTAACTTCGAGTCCACACCGATCACACTTCTTGAAGCCGCTGGCAGAAGCCATGGGGAGGAAAAGGGCCCCAGCAAGGTTGAAGACCCGGGGTTCTGCTAGTGAAAAAGGGCACAAAATTGCTCCAGTAAAAAAAGAAGGAAAAAACAAAAATGGACAAGAGACATGATGCCAAAGCAAGCGAGCTTGGGAGCGGGAAAGGAATCAGTGCAACCAGGGAAGAAAATCCACGGAACAAAGGAGACTGAGGCAAGATGGCACAATTGGGTGGGAAGGGGACCATGCATGCGTGGTGCATCTCCCAAAGGCTTTCTTTGAAAGCTGGGGAGAAGCTTCCATGCAGGGTTCCATTAATGTCAATGTCATCCATATATGAGGACTGACTTCCTGCTTGTTCCCACAGAAAAAGACTATATATTTTTAAATGGTTTGGTATACAATGGTAATAAAGTAAAATGGACCTTGAGGTAAAGTTGAACTAGCAATAATGCTGGAATGAAGTTATGAAGTTGTTGCCCACGGTCACGGTTCTGTTGCCCACGATCACGGTTCTCTCTCTGTAGCTGTCTCACTTGATCTTTCTGCCGCTTTCGATATTGTTGATCACCGCACTCTTCTTCTAAGGCTTCGTTCTATTGTTCTCTCTGGTCCGGTCCTTCATTGGTTTCACTCGTTTCTTTTTGACCGGTCTTTCTCAGTACTTTCTGGCTCTGACTCGTCTACTCCGTCACTTCTTCCCTGTGGTGTCCCTCAGGGTTCTGTGTTGGCCCCCCTGCTGTTTAACATCTTTCTGGCCCCTCTTGCTTTACTTATTCAGCAGCATGGTATCTCTGCGTACTATTACGCAGACGATATCATTCTTCTTTTTCACACCTGTCCTCTCATGCCTGATATTGGTCCCCTCAATGTTTGTCTCTCTGCTGTCTCTTCCTGGTTTTCAGAGAACTTTCTACACGTTAACCTGTCCAAGACCTCGGCTATCTGGTTCACTGCTGGTGCTCCTATTCCTACCCTCACTCCATCTCTTTCTGCCGGTCCTATCCCTCTCGTCACGTCCTTGCGCTATCTTGGTGTCACTCTGGACTCAGCTTTAACCTTCAAAGACCACGTTTCTTCTATTGTCCAGCGTTCCTTCTGTACGTTGCGGCAACTTCGTGCAGTCCGGCCTTTTCTCTCCCCCTCTTCCATGACCACACTTCTTCTTTCCCTTGTTGTTTCTCGTCTAGACTATTGTAACGCCTCCCTGGCCGGTCTCCCACTCACTCAGCTTCACCGACTCCAACTAGTTCATCACACTGCTGCCCGTCTTCTGACCAATACATCCCAATCTGCCCATGTCACCCCCCTTCTCATTCATTTACACTGGTTGCCTATCGCTTTTCGTATCCAATATAAGATTCTGATGTTTATTTACAGGGCTTTGCACACTGGTGTCCCTCTCTACCTTTCTGATTTGGTTCACTTCCATTGCCCCTCTAGAGCTCTTCGATCGATTCATGCTAATCGCCTTTTTCTTCCACCTCCTTCTAGGGCTCGTCTTGAATCTACACGTTCTTCTGCTTTCTTTTTCCTTGGTCCCCGTCTCTGGAACTCATTACCACTAGCTTTACGTCTGGAATCTTCCCTCCGCACCTTTAAAGCCTCTCTCAAGACCCACCTCTTTTGCACAGCTTTCGACATTCCTCCTCCTCCTTCTCCTCCTGCCAGCAACTGATTGTTTCCCTTCCCTCTGTTTTGCGTTTATTGCTTCCCTCTGTTGCGCTTATTATTTTCCTCTGTTTTTCGCTTATCCCTTCCTCTGTTTTGCGTTTATCGCTGTACTGTTTCTTTTTTTACTGCTGTCCCTTTTGCAAACGAATGGCGTTCTTTTCTGTTTCCTTTCAGTAGTCTCATTTGTTTTTATTGTAAACCGCTGCATGCCTCTTGGTTTAGGCGGTATAATAAGTTTTAAATAAAGATAAAGAAAGATAAAGATGACATAGGTCCGACAAAAATATAATTTTATAAAAAATTGAACTGGTGACTCTAGCGGTGTGGGGAGTGGAGTATTATTCACTATCCAAAGAGCCAGGACAGATACCGTATTTCCCAGATTATAAGTCACCCCTGTATATGTCACGGTGCTCAATTTAGCTTTTTTGCATGTAAATTTATAGTATAAGTTGCCCCAGTGTATAAGTCGTGATTTATAACACGGGAAATACAGTACCTTGCGGTAGTTACAAAATCTATCGCAGCTCCTGATTTTAAGGCCCCTGTTCCTCTTCCCTCCACCCCCCTTCCCGCTGCCTCTCCAGTCTTGAGGGGAGAGTGAGCAGCAAAGGGTTGGCTCCCACCATGACTTCCGTCGGCGGGAGGGTTCGGCAGGACTTTTTGGCTTGTCAGCAGCATCTTTCAACAAGACTTTCACTTTTTCCCACCGCACCACAGTGCTTCACTAGTTTCAGTATCAGCAGAAAGGATGAGAGTCATGTTTACCAAAAGTTAATGCAACTTAAGTGCTACCACACCTGTGCTGTGACAGCACCTAACATGGGTTAACTTTCATTAACATGCATTAACCTTAGTAGATGTGCCCCTAAGTGTTGAGAGAGCATTCAGCAAACTAGGGCCTTGAAGAGTCATAGTCCCCATTAGGTGTTATAATAACAAAGCAGCAATATTAGCATGTCACTCTGACTTACTGCTTCAGCACAAAACCAATACTCGTCAGCAACAGGAAACCTTTTCTAGAGTAAGTTAAGCAATCAAGCTTAATGCAAATCATGAGGAAGAATAAATGATTTATGAGGCTTATAATTATTAATGCAGAAAATAACTTTGTTAAAGGTTATGAAAGACCAGATAAAAGAATAAGCTGAATGAATAAATGAAGCTCACAGATTAAAAGACTGGCACTATGATAGGATTTTAAAAAGGGTTTTTTTCAAATCCGTGCCTATTGATTTTTTGTGAGCTCATGAGGTAAAGCTACATTTATGAAATTTTTTGTTTGAAAAATCATTACTATGGCAACACTCTCAGCAGAATAAATCTACAAGAAAAGGTTCACTTGACTGTCTCTTTCAAGAGTAAATCAATGTCAAATACCAGAAAGAGAGTTAAATATAATATTTTCAAAGCTTTTAAATGGCACATTTCATTTAGTTTAGGAATCTGCATTCATAAAAGACTGTTCTTTAAATCTTTTATGTGTATTTTAATATACGGCCTACTCCATGATCACTGCATTTTGGCCATGGAGCAAAATCTAAGGAAAAACAGTCAATAAAACACAAAAGGTTATTCTATGTAAGTGGCCTTCTTGCTGCTTCAGAGTCATTCCAAGAGTTGTACTTTTGAGAATATGATTCTGATATAATAGTTCCAGCGCCGAAAATCCGGTTTAATTTTAAATATCAGGCCCCGTATTTATTTAATTTATTTTTATTACACTTAGAAAACCCTAGTCATTCTGTATTTTCATTAATTATTGTCCAAGAACAAAATGTTATATTCTGAGTAGGAATTTATTATTGTATTGTATTTTATTTTATTTATTTAACCAGTTTTCTATACCGCCTTATCCTTCAATTAAAGCTCAGTTCCCTTTTGGCCAAACGAGAAATAAATACCAATTTGTTTTCCACTGAAGATTTACATATAGGGAGGGCAATTTTTGAAGTTATTGCCACAGGTTGAAACAGTGCGAAATGATAGATTGTTGACATTTTTGCATACATTTTGGGGTGCTTCGACTAAAATATGGTGTTTGCGCTAAGCACACCTTAACTGGGAAAGTAAATGCAGGGAGCGTGCCCAGCATCTGCCCTGCACACAAGACACACTTACCAAATGCGGGAGCTGTACTACTTGCTGAGGTAGGCAACGCATTCCCGGCGGCACAGCCAGCTACATCTTCAGCCTCTCCCCAAACTGGTACCCCTCTTGCCACAAACCCGCCCAAGCTTTCCCCTCTGTTCCTGCCTTGGCTGGTGAGACTTCCAAGTATGGTGGGCCTTTACCCCTAGCAGTAGTTTCAAAATGTTCTACCACAAACTAAGGAATCAGTGGGATTTTCAAAGTCAATGACCCATGCAGTTAATTGGAATCTAAATTGCTAATATCTACTCATTTGTTTTACACAATTGTTTCAATGATTTTTTTTTCTTTTCCATAAGATGCAGGAAAGTAAATCAGTGAATGAATGAAACGACGTAGCATTTTGTGCTCTTTTAGCTTGAAATTTAAAAATGGTCCTAAATGTTCCAATGCATCAAAAACAGGAAAAGAATCAATTACAATACTAATCATATTCTCCGTGACTGCACAACTATTTTAAAATACAAAGATCTGACTTCAGAATACCAACTACTAGTTTTTTAGCCTTTTGTTTAAACTGTATCTTCAATTAAAATGTGTCGTCCAGATCTTACTATCAAGTTCAATCTTATTATGATCTTAAAACATTGAAATCAAATACAATTCCATCTACTGTACTTGCATGGTAAATTAAGTCACAATGAATGAGGGAGGCTGAAGTTGCTAAAATGAACAATTATTGACTGAAAATTGTAATAAACGTCAAGAAATGACCTGAAAAAAACGATGGAAATAATTACTGATGACGTGCGCAGCAATAGATACATACAGCAAATCACTGCTTTTGCCATTTTCTTCAGAGTACATGATGCGCATTTCTACTTACGATAGTTCGGACACTATTTTCTTTGGCCAGTTTCAAGGAAGAACTATAGCAACTTGCAAGATCTTCTTTAGTTGTCTCACCAATATGGCCTCTTGCTATAGGTCCTACAGTATGAATGATGTCTAAAATAAAACGGAATATAAGAAAGATGAAATTTATACTGAGAATTAGTCATATTCAGATTACATACAACAAAAGGAAGGACTAACAAAAGGGACTGCTACTTGGAATCTATGTATCATTTCTCATACCTGTATAAATAGTTTTTATCTCTCAACAGCTAGTTCAAAAGCTCTATGTTTTGTTCTTTGTAAATAGCCATTATGTTTTCATATGGTTCTAATGTTCGATGTCATTATTATGATGTTTCGGTTCCCTGTAAACCGCCCCTGATCTCTGGAAGGGGCGGTATAAAAAAAGCTTGCAAATAAATAAATACTGTTGGAAAGAAATTTGCACTTGTATTTCTTTACTTCTGGGAAATCTCTAAACCTTGGGGAAAAGAGAATTATTTGGATTAAAATTGATTAATCTGTGTATTAGAATCTGGTGTATTTGGTAACTCACTCTGGGCTCAGTAGCCCCAGAGAGCTTTTAATTTAAATTTAAACCTCAGTCAGTAGCCCCAGAGAGTTTTTAATTTAAATCAAATTAGAGTATAGCTTAGCATAAAAGGAAGAATAGGGTAAATATTTTTTGAGAAGAAAGAAAGAAATTGTTTCTAGAGACCTTTACAAAGAGGCCTTCCAGTTAAGGGGCAAAAGACCTGTGAAACTGTTTTAAATAAGTGTTAAAGCCAAGTGACAGGTCAAAGGGGCCACTTGAAAGGCTCCCTCTATCAAACCAAGGGCTGTGTGAATCACCCAGAAAATTGTTAAGAGAAGCACAGGCATAAATCGGTCAACCAGAGCTTTGTGATTTTCAGTTTTGACGGACTACCAAAAGGAACTGTTACTGCTGGAAAGAAATCTACATTTGTAAGTATTTCTTTACTTCTGGGAAATTCTCTAAATCTTGGGGAAAAGGAAATTCTTGGAGTTAAAGTTGATTAATCTGTGTATTAGAAACCAGTATATTTTCTAACTCACTCAGGGCTCAATAGTTCCAGAGAGCTTTTAAATTAGGCTTAAACCTCAGTCAGTAGCCCCAGAGAGCTTCCAGCTTAAATTTAAACCTCAGTCAGTAGTCCCAGAGAGCTTTTAATTTAGTTTGAAATCTCAGTCAGTAGCCCCAGAGAGCATTCAGTTTAAATGTAAACCTCAGTCAACAGTCCCAGAGAGCTTTTAATTTAGGGGCTTGTTTACAAAGCCGCGGTAGCGGCTTCCGCCCGATATCAAAACCGTAGCCCCATTGAATTCAATGGGGCCACGGCTCCGATATCGGGCAGAAACCGCTACTGCGCCTTTGTAAACAAGCCCCTTAGACTTAAACCTCAATCAGTAGCCCCTGAGAGCTTTTAATTTAAATAAAATTAGAGTATAAATTAGCATAGAAAGAAGAAAAAGGTACATATTTTTGGGGTAGAAATAAACAAACGGTTTCTAGAGAACTTTACAAAGAGTGCTGCTGAATATTGAAATCGCTGTTTAGCAGGTTCTGGCTAAGGCATCAGCAGAGACAGGACCTTTAGGACCCCAGAGGTCTAGTTTGGGGTCCCCCCCCCCAAGACCCCATACACTACCACTAGGGACCTAGAGAAAGCAGTACAATGCAGAGCCATGGGTCCGCCAGGGACAAAGGGGACCAGTCTGCTATTCTCGCCCGAAAACTACCTCCAAAATCAGACAGTCAACATATTGCCCAAAATTCCTCTCAAGATCCTCAAGCCTAGAATTGAACATAGCAAACAAAGCAAGGTCCCATCAGAGCTGATGATAAAGATGACATTACTTTTCTCTTCCTACTGGTCATACCTCTCTTCATTCACGGAAGCATACTATGAGCACTCCTAAGTACTCTGCCCCATTGAGTGACTACCCCCATGATTGTTCCTGCTTGTTGGCTAAAAAGCTTACTCCCTAAATTTCAGCATCCCAAATGCATGATTTTGCTGTGTCCTGAATTAAAGTATAGTCGCTAAACCCATGATCAATCTTCTAGTTCTCTGTCATCTTTTCTATCTTTCCTCTTGCCATGCCTATTGTATTGCAGATTTTTAAATCATCTGCAATCAGGCATACTTCCACGTATCTTTTCCAATACAATATGTATAAACAAAGTGAAGAGAACCAGGACTAGCACTCATCCTTGTTTTACCCTACCAGTTACCTTCCCTTCACCAGAGTAAACCTTACTGTGACTCTCAGTCCTGGTTCGTAAGCAATTTCTCACCTACTCTACCTATTCTGGAATTGGGTAGCTTACTTATTAGTGTCAGAGGCTGTACTGAAATCTAGATAGGCCATATCTACCACACACACTGCTCCCTGCCACCCACCCCCATTTACTACTGTAACAAACAAATGAATTATTTGAAGAGCTGACTAAGCAAGCTCTTCCTTTGTCTAGATCCTGTAATCCACTGTATTGCACTGTTATTTCCTTCAGCAGCATTTCTATTACCTTGCCTATTACTGTTGTCAGGCTAATAGATCTGTGGCTTTCTGCTTTTACCTTCTTTTTTTTCCTTGCAAAAATTGAAAAATCTGGGAAGCGTGCAGTTAAAAGAGCAAGGAAGGTTTTCAGAAGCAGCATGCTTGTGCAGATTGGTTAATTTCCCCTGCCAACCAATCTGTGAATAAATTGAAGTAGTATTGTGGGAGTCAGTTTCAATTTTTCTTTCTTCTCAAAATGGAAAAGCAGATAGTTGACAAAGATAGTAACAGGCAGGGGCTGCAGAATGCCTCTCGGATTGGGAGGGCACCTCCTAGCCCATGCAGCCTTCCCATCTCCTGCGGAGCAGAAGAGAAGGGACTGTATGCGATAGCGGTGGACTCCTGGATCCCCGCAGGTAGAAGGGGAAGGCTGCCATGATTGCGGCAAAGATTCCTTCTATCTGACCAATGGGATCTCCCGTGGGCAGATAGGAGTCTTTGCCGCAATCACAGCAGCCTTCCACACTGCCCGTGGGGATCCGATCTCCCATGGGCAGACATAGGGAGTCAGGTGGGTCAGGACCTGTGAGGCTCACCCCGTTCCGATGCCCCTGGTGACAAGTTGCATCTTAGGGGCCTGTTTAATAAACTGTGGTAACAGCCTTTGCAGCTACTGCATGCATATGCAAGATGTCATGCAGTAGCTGCAAAAATGGTGCAGTATTTGCAGGAGAAGTATCCAGCTTCAGCCCTATAGATAATGCAGAGGATTTTCAATTACCGCTGTGATCCACGATCCCTGCCTCGGCAGGTAGCACGGGAGCACCTACGGTGCCTGCTGATGCAGGGATCGCAGGTTACAAAGCAGGAGCAATGGCAGGACAGAGCAATTACCCCCAAATCGCCACCAATCCCCCCCTATAAGGCTCCCCTTAGTCCTCCCCTCCATCTAAAGGCTGGTAGTACCACAAATCAGGCAATTGATGACACCGACCATAATGAAAAGCAGCCCCTTTTCCAGCATTCCAACCCTGGACAGCTCCCAAACCCACTGGGAACTATGGCAAGGTCGGCGGCTGGACACCCCCTCCCCCTGTGAAAGAAGTGCCTGGCTAGCCAGTCGGGCTTAACCAACACCCAACTCCCCACCAACAAAAGAAACCCAGCTAGCCAGTAAGCAGAGCCTCTAATTAGTGTCCCTGCCCCCCCTTAACTTTAAAAGTCTCTGATGTCTGACAAAATGGCACCAATCTTGTAGTGCCACCTGCTGAAAGGAACTTGAAGTGGGGTACCAGGACCCTCTGAAAGGGTTATATGGAGAACAGCTTGGAAGTTTGCTGACAGCCAAGTACAAGGGCCTTCAGAACTGGAGCTGGAAATCCCTTAGTCTAGTAGAATGTATTATATCAGCTAAGACCATATTTTATAGATATTTATGAAAAAACAAGACAAAATGTTTTTGCTTATCCTGATTAAGTTGAGCAATGTCTGTGCCTACTTTGACCTAAAATATGTAGGGCTCAATGTTCGAAGCTCTGGGCACATGCTACACGTGTAAAAGACGGCCTTACCCAGGTAAAACTGCCATAACCATGTAAACCAGATTTTCAACAAGGCAGCTTGAATCAGAGAATCCCAGCTATCTGCACATTGCCAAGCGCCAAAGCTCGGGGGCGGAAGAAGGACATATCATTCTGAAACCCACGTAAAGCAGATTTATGAAAGCCGTGTGCACAGACATTGGATGTCACTAACTGCGAAAGCCTGCATGACGTTTCCTGGTGCATACAAATACGTAAGGTGTGCAGCGAACCCATGTAGTGGTGTTACTGTGCATAGTACAGCGAGGAGAGCATGTATAGGCCTGTACCCAAACCCTGCAGAGGTAAATCTTTGCTGGACTGGCTGAAAAGCTATGTGGGCCATGCACAGGGTGTTCCAGAGGTGGAGACACACCTGTCATGCCCAGGCACAGCAGAGGATACGGTAGGCAGTGCAGATCCATCGGCAGGCAGTGGCCCAGCACCCAAGATGCAGGTACCGTGCCCCATGTGTACACAGGCCCAGGGTGAGCTACCTGCAAGTGACGGAGGAGGTGGTCTACCAGAAATACAGAGTGGATGGGGCAATGATAGGTGAGTGCGCACATACATGAGCTCCAGGACATGCACAGAACCAATAGTTGCATTGAGAGGACACCAACATATAGCTTGTGTGGCATTCAGGCATGTGGAGCAGGGCAATGGGGGATGGTGACAAGGTCTGGCCTGATGGTAGGAGGGGCAGGGGCATGGCATGGATATGTGGTGGAAGGGTCTGCTGGCTGGGATGGGGCAGACATGGATGTGCCCTACACAGGCTGCTGCCATGTGTCTGTGCCGTGCACTCTCCTGCAGTAGCTTGTGGTTCACATCAGTGCCCCCTGCATCCACAGGGTCATCAAGGATGGTGAATTGTAGCTCAGCCAGTGATGCATCATCTTTCTCTGTCTCCCCAGTCCTGTCAGACACACTGGCTTGTTCCTCTGCCCTGGGTGCCACAGCAGCCTGCTCCTCTGCCCTGTGAGTTGCACCAGACTACTCCTCTGCCCTGGCAAGCACACCGGCCCCTGTGGCTGTGCTGCATCCTGGCTGTGCATTGGCATCCTCAGCAGTGGGTGGTTAGGATTGCTCTGACACATCTGTTCCTGGCTGTGGGGGGTGGGTCTCTGGCAGGTCTGTGGGAGAGAAAAGGTGGAAGAGAGTAGTGCCATGGGTTGCTATGTCAGCTTACTGGGTGCCACCAAGCTCACAATGGAACAGGCAGGGGGGTATCTTAAAAAGGATATAGCGATTTTAGAAAAGGTTCAGAGAAGAGCCACCAAAATGGTAAAGGGGATGGAAGGATACTCCTATGAAGAAAGGCTTAAAAGGTTAGAGCTCTTTAACCTGGAAAAGAGACGGCTGAGGGGAGATATGATAGAAGTCTATAAATTAATGAACGGAGTGGAACGGGTAAACGTAGATCGATTGTTTACCTTATCAGAATATAGAAAGACTAGGGGACATGCAATGAAGCTACAGGGTAAACTATTTAAGACTAATAAAAGAAAACATTTTTCACTCAACGTGTAATCAAACTCTGGAATTTGTTACCGGAGGATGTAGTAAAGGCTGTTAGTGTAGCTGGGTTTAAAAAAGGTTTGGACAAGTTCCTGGAGGACACGTCCATAAACCATTATTAAGAAGGGACCCAGGATATCAATGCTTGAACCAATACAAGCATTGTGGAACCTGTGTCCCTTGGGGAAACTGCTAGGTATGTATGACCTAGACTGGCCACTGTTGGAAACAGGATACTGGGCTTGATGGACCTTGGTCTGACCCAGTATGGCATATCTTATGATCTTATGTATGGGATAGGAAGTGAGAGCAGCAGTAGATCAAGAGTGCAGAAAGAGACAGACTGTTCCCAGTGTATGCTGTAGGCTCTTCTAATCTGTCGACTAAGCTAAAGAGAGACATCTTTATAAGGAGAGTAGAAAGAGATTCTGGTATAGCTGTCAAAAAGCAGGTGTCTGATATCCGAAGGTTGAAAAGGTGCAGTATGGGGGAACATTAGAGAAGCAGCAGATAAAGGCAGCTTAAGCAGAGCAGCAAGTCCATTGTATTCTCTACTGAAAAGTGTGTGGAGATGGTTTTCGCAGATACAGAATTTGAGGAATATACATGGGTGAGATTTGCACCTGAATTATCAGATATTGAAAGTTTACTGCCTGAAGACGGTGTGGTTGATGTCATGCTAACTAGTGAGGAGGTAGAAAGTGGTATTGGCAATGCTAAGGCCAAGAGCACCGAACGGGTAGAAGAGTCAATTGAGAGCAAGAGGAATGCTGCTGGTCTTAAATTCCATCTTCTGTCTCCAGGCACAGATCAGGCAGCAGCACCAAGAGTAGCAGCCCCTAGTTTGATATCATATCTCTGATGGAGACTTACGAAATGGCTAACGTTTCAAGCAATTTTGGTGTACACATGTATTTTGATGATTTTATATGTTTTTGTTATTATAATAAAATTGATTTTCCTTCAACTCACCTATTGTCTCCTGAAATTTTGTTGCAAAAATATTTTTCTGAGATACTACATTTGCAGAATGCTTTGGAAGTTGTTCACGTCTACTCGTTTACTCCTGCTTCTGCAGCGTCTCACCAGGTTGGGGCGAACACCCCTCCTGCTGAGTCTGTTGCTCAGGATCTTACAGCTTTTTTGGAGGATACGTTGGATCTTATACCCAAACGTTGCACTGTTGTTGCAACGTTTGGCTCTGAGTCCAGCAAATTATCTGTCCTTAGGGCTTATTTTAAGCATAAGGACGCTTGCAATGAAGCTACAGGGTAAACTATTTAAGACTAATAAAATAAAATATTTTTTCACTCAACGTGTAATCAAACTCTGGAATTTGTTACCGGAGGATGTAGTAAAGGCTGTTAGTGTAGCTGGGTTTAAAAAAGGTTTGGACAAGTTCCTGGAGGAAAGGTCCATAAACCATTATTAAGAAGGGACCCAGGATATCAATGCTTGAACCAATACAAGCATTGTGGAACCTGTGTCCCTTGGGGAAACTGCTAGGTACATATGACCTAGATTGGCCACTGTTGGAAACAGGATACTGGGCTTGATGGACCTTGGTCTGACCCAGTATGGCATATCTTATGTTCTTATATTCTTATGAATCTGTGGGCCTCCCTGTATCCTCAACCTCCCACATGGTACTTATTTATTTATTTAACTGGTTTTGATATACCGTTTTTCTACCAGTCAAAAAAGTATGAACAATTTAGTAACAGAATAGACAAGTACGTATGACCTAGATTGGCCACTGTTGGAAACAGAATACTGGGCTTGATGGACTTTGGTCTGACCCAGTATGGCATATCTTATGTTCTTATGAACCCCAGCCTGTACTGTCGCCGACCCCCACATCACCCAAGGTCTGACAAACAGACAGGCAGGCCCTGAGTGGACGGAATCAAGGTGTAGACACATACATGGCCATCAAGGTGCCACCCAGGCCATGGCGCAAACCTTAGTCACCTTCCTGTGTGCCTGGAGTGGAGCTGTTGAAGCCTGCAACCCTTGAGATGGAGACCTCCTCCACAAATTGCAGTACCTTTTCCTCCAGAGGGGTGAGGTGGCAGTTTGCTGTTGCTGGCCCTTTTCTCCTTCGCAGCCTGCCATACCATCCCCCACGTCTTCTTTATATCCTCCACATCCCTGTTGTGTTAGTGGATGGCATTGACTCTCCTGTGAGCTGGCATCCTCTGCTGCAAAGAGGGCAGCGTGCCACCTAAGGACTAGCCCTAGGGCCATAGAGGTTTCGGAGAGTGTGAAGTTTGCCTTCTGGGTTTGCTTAGGCCCTTTCTGTCTGCCATTGTACTGCTCAGGTGCTATGGCGGTGTTAGGCTACACACAAAGGCCCTTTAACTCATATGCAGATGTGATATGCAACCATACCACACCATGCCCTGTCCAAATGCATATCCAGTACCTACTAGGATCCTGAGCACCATCAGGACAAAATTCTACATGACAGCTATCTGCTGTAGGATGCCATAGCCACACACCACAGCAAGAAGGCATATGCATGCATGGACGCCCAGACAGTAACACCCGGGTAGAAAAGATAGCACAGTATCTGAGCATGGTCGCCACAGTGTGAGGACCAGTGACCGGTACCACTCTGATTGTGTGCTCTCTCGGGGCAGAGGGTGCTTTGCACATGTAGTGCCGCTGTGCCATACCCATACAGAATGGCAATGGCACACGCACCTTGCAGCGTTACAGTGGTAGCACCGCCATCCATTCTGCCTGGGTGTGGCACAGCAGCACTATCTGTGCTGAATGGTAGCTGCAGTCGCTCTGCACGAGTATGGCACAGAGGCGCTACCTGAGCAGAGCAGAGCAGTGACCACCGCCATTCTGCGCATGTAGCGCATCTATGCCATACCTGTGCACAAGGACGTGACCCACAGGGCACACACCCCCCATGCCCAGAACCTCCAGATCCCTTCCCACAGTCCTCTGGACCACCCATGAAGACACACAGCCCTGCCCCCACAAAACTGACCATACATTGTGATTGCAAACTGGGAACATTTTATTGCCAGTCCTGTAAAATGTACAACACTGGCATCATCTGCAGTATACACCACCACAGATCCCCACATCAATGGGGACATTGGGCACTGTGATAAGGAAGCTTATCATAGTTCAGGAAGGAGCTATAATAGAGGTGAATTGGCTCTGAACAAGCAACCTGTCTTTTCTGGTAGAAATAATAAAACAGAATGTTTTCATAAAAGACTACCAGTCCCAGAATGCACCAGGCTTCAAACACCCTATAGAAGAGCTGAAGTGGGGAAACGTGTGTTCAATCAGGAGAACTATGAGGTAATCCCCAATCACTCATCTCCAAGGGCAGGGCTTGATTCAGCACAGCTGGGCTGTGCTAGGGTGGAGTATCCCTCTAAACAAGTTAAAAGTAAAGCCTATTCTACACAGAATCAGCTTGAGCAGAAGCAGGAGCAGAGGCAGCAGCAGAAACAGACGGAGTTGGAGTTGATGAGGAACCCAGAGCCCAAGGACAGAGTGAGCAGAAGAAGAAAGCATCTTGGAGGTCTAAAGGAGTCCATAGCAGTACGTGTGCTGGGAGTCATTCCAGAGGCAAGCATACTCCATTGGACTGGGGAAAGCCAGAGGAGTGGGATTACAGAGCCAGGAATCCCCGGACGGCACCTGTGAGGGAGACGGCTGCATTTGGAAGGGGCCCTAAGACCAGTGCAAGAAGGTATGTGAAGAGAGACCCAGTGTCCATGGATCTTGATTGGAAGGCTGGACATAAAAACTGGACTACATACTGGCCAGGAGTTCTGGAGAGGAACCCTAACAGCAATGGAAGCTCAGGTATGAACACTGATTTATGCCCTAGCTCTTCACTTGGAAGACAGCAGGGAAAGCAGTATTGTCCTGAGAGTGCTCCATTAAGAAATTCCCCTGAGCCAGTCCATGATATTGATTCTATGAGAGTTGAAGAAGAAGGAGATATTTTACCTGATCAGAGTGAATACATGGATTGCTCTCTATCTAGGCTTCTGTGGTAATATACTTTCACAAATACACCAACCATCAAAAAGAAATATATCCTGTTCTTTTAGCTACCCAGAAAAAGTTTACAAGGAAGCTTTTGGGTAAGATTTGAGCCACGTATAGAAAGTAAACCAGCCAAGAGGTTTGCAGCTGGTTAATTGTTAGCAATTAAGCCTTGCATAATTGCACGTGGGCTCTAAAAGGACACTTCTGGGTGTGTGTGAAAATACAAGAAGTTATCCTTGAAAAAGAACAGTTTTTGATTACTTTTTTGGGTTTTGTTTTTGTTTTTGGAGCACTGCTAAAAGGTATCCAGGTCTTTATGGTTTGATTGATTGCTTAAGAAGTTCAGTTGTTGTTCCTGATTTGTTTTCCTAAGTATAATACTGAAAGCAAGTATCCTTTTTGTGCTACCAAGTATATCTGTGTGGGAGAAATAACCCCATAAATAAAATATATTTTCTTTGCTTACACTCGAGCAAGCACAACTCATTTATTTGTGAACGGCTGATTCTGGTATGAATGGACTACATTTCCCACAATCCTTTGCAAGTCATACTAATATTTGCCTTTGCCAAGACTGAGGACATTCTCACCCAGTGCCCCCGTTTACAGCACCCATGACCTTGGCCAAGAGTCCACTCCATTATGGCCCAATGCAGGGCAATCCCTGGCATGGGGACGGCCTGTGGTGCAGGGGGTCCTGCCTGTGTCCTGTCAATGCAGCAGTGAGGGTATCCAGGCGCATGCTGATTGCCTGTGCTGCAGACCACACATCCTCCCTGAGGAGCCTCACATCCACCACCAGGGTGCCCAGAGCACAGTCACCATATGGCCGAGATGGGGGTGGCACAGAGGGGCCTGGTATGGCATAGCCATGCTATGTCCATGGGTGCTGGGGTGGATCTGGGGGCCCAAAGCTGCAGAACATGGCCCATGGGTCTGCAGCACGTCATGCACGATCCATTCCAAGCCCTGAGTTGGGCTCATTGCATCCTAAGATGGACATGGGCAGGCATAACTGTGGAGTGCAGGGCACAGCCAGGGGGGGCTGCTTTTCCACTTGCCCCCCCCCCCCCCACCGTGTGCCTGCTGGCTGGCTGATGCACTGCACTGCCATACTTGGGGTGTTTGGAGGGTGGTGACTACATTCCCCCAGCAACCCCTTCGGGTCCCACTTCTGCCTCAGACACAGGGGACAGCTCTGGTCAAACTGTCACCTCCCCCTCCTCAGAACCTCCTGACCGCCCCTCTGAGCCCTCCTCCTCCTCAGACTCCCCTCTCACCAATAATCTACTAAAAGTCATAGACAAACTACACAATGGATTCACCCTTATATTCCTTGATATCAAGGCAGCTTTTGACTCTGTCCCTCACTATCTCATCCTCCAAAGGCTGCACTCAATAGGTCTGTGAGACACTAAAATGGTTCAAATCCTATCTCACAAATTGTCAACTTGAAGTAAAGGTGGGTTACAGGAAATCAGCCCCCTACAACCAACATCAAGGTGTTCCCCAAGGATTTGCCTTATCCACATTGCCATTTAACATCTTTCTACAACCCCTAGTTCAAGCATACAACATATTTTACTACATATATGCTGATGATGTGATGATATACACTCCATTTGCCTCCACCAATCCTGTAACCACACCCTTAGAAACATGCTTCAGTTCCTTGAAGAAATGGCTTAAAGAACACAACATGACCATTAACTACAAGAAAACCGACGTCTTATATGCCACCAGAGACTCCGTCACCCCACCTCCTACCATCAGTCACCATTGACGGAGAAAAACTACTCATAAAGCCTGTAGTTCACTACCTAGGGGTTACACTAGATCAGCGCTTAACTCTAGCATCTCATATCAGCAACGTCACAAGAGCCATGTACTGCAAAATCAAAACAGTACAACACTTAAAATCACTTCTAAACCCTCATGACTTTCGCAATTTATTCCAGGCTCTCATTTTTCCCCATCTCGACTACTGCAACCTCATCCTACAAGGCCTTCCCAAATATGCTTTTTACTCAATTTAATTGGCTCAAAACACTGCTGCATGCATCCTCTGCAACACTTCTAGAATCGACCACATAACCCAACTCTACAAACATACAAACAACTGCTCTAGTTACCCATCATAGAGTGAATCAAATACAAAGCTTTCCTCACAATCTTCAAAACTAATCACACTTTCTCCTCCATCCACCTATAATCGCTGTTACAGAAAGCATTAACCATCAGGTCTAGGAAAACAAACTCTCAGAACACTCTCTCCACCCCAGCAAGCAAAGCAAAACAAAAACCAACTACTCCACATCTAGAAGGACTTTCTCCATTATATGCCCCTATACTATGAAATGCCATCCCAAACAATTTACATGCCACAAAGGGCAATGACCTTCCAAAGAAATCTAAAAACCTTTTCCTAGAATGCTTCCTCAATGAAACATAACCACCTACCCATCAATGAACAATTTGAATCATCCCCTTGATCTCTTTCCCCTCCCCTCCTTCAACCTTATCATTCCTACCTCACCCCAACCAAATCTCGATGTGAGATTGCTAAATGCTGGCTTACAGCTTCTGTTTCAGGCAAAGAACGTTATATCAGAGTATAGACTGTGTACCAGTTAAGTAAAGTGACTGCTTATAAACATGAGAGGGTTGGGCAGTTTGAGCAGGCCTGGGTTCCCTTTGCAGCTTGTAAAGACAATTTAAAGCCTTCAGGAGGTGGACTGACAACCCCTTGAAGGAAACATAATTGTTTGAGGAATGTGGAGCTTTTAAACTAGATATTAGGGGAAAGCCGACAGTCGCCCAAGAGCAGATGGTTCGGAAGAATGTATCTTTGAAGGATACTACCAAAAGCAGAGAGGTTCCACAAAAGAGTAAAGTAGCCCAAATGCCCTCAAGTATGGAGCAGACAGAGCTTAAAGATCCCAAATTACCAATGTCTAACAATAGCCAAATTAATATGAATAAAATACATTCTCTAAAATGCTTGTATGCAAATGCTAGAAGTCTAAAAAATAAGATGGGAGAGTTAGAATATATAGCACTAAATGAGAGGTTAGATATGAGACATGGTGGAAGGAGGACAACCAGTGGGACACTGTGATACCTGGGTACAAACTATATCGTAATGATAGAGCTGATCAAATTGGTGGAGGGGTTGCTCTCTATGTTAGAGAGGGCATTGAGTCAGAAAGGATTAAAGTTTTGCAGGAAACAAAATCTGCTGTAGAATCTATATGGATTGAAATTCCATGTAAAAGGGGTAAGGCAATGGCAGTGTGGGTGTACTATCGACCGCTTAGCCAGAATGACCAAATGGATGATGAAATGCTCAAAGAAATCAAGGAAGCTAACAAATGTTACAGCACAGTAATAATAATGGGTGATTTCAACTACCCCGGTATCGACTGGGTCAGTGTCACGTCAGGGCATGCTAGGGAGATAAAGTTCCTAGATGAAATAAATGACTGCTTCTTGGAGCAGCTGGTTCATGAACCGACCAGAGGGGAAGCCATATTAATCCTAATCCTTAGTGGAACACCAGATCTAGTGCAAGAGATAAGGTTGTTGGGGTCACTTGGCAATAGTGATCATAGCATGATTGCCTTTGATTTAATTAGTGGAGGAGGGATAGTAAGGAAATCCACAGTACTACCTTTTAACTTTCGAAAGGGAGACTATAATAAAATGAGGAAAACAGTTAAGAAAAAACTAAAAGGAGCAGTTGCAAAGGTTAAAGACGTACATCAGGCTTGGCTGTTGTTGAAAAATACTATCTTGGAAGCCCAGACCAGCTGTATTCCACGTATTAAGAAAAGTGGAAGGAAGTCCAAAAAACTGCCAGCATGGTTTAAAGGTGAGGTCAGAGAGGCTGTTGTTGCCAAAAAAGCATCTTTCAGGAAATGGAAAAAAGAGCCAAATGACGAAACCTGGAAACAGCACAAGCACTGGCAAGTCAAATGCAAGGCATTTATAGGGCAGTCAAAGGGAGAATTTGAGAAGAAGCTTGCTGCGGAAGCAAAAACGCAAAGTAAAGACCTTTTCAAGTACATTCGTAGCAAAAAACCTGTGAGAGAGTCAGTTGGTCCATTAGATGATAAAGGGGTTAAAGGAGCACTAAGAGACGACAAGGCGATAGCGGAGAGACTGAATGAATTCTTTGCTTCAGTCTTTACAGAGGAAGATGTTGGGATGTTACCCATGACTGAAGTGGTATTTAAAGGTGCGGAAGAATTGAAGGAAATATCGATACATCGGGAAGATGTATTACAACTATTAGATAAGCTAAAGAGTAGCAAATCACCTGGGCCGGATGGTATACATCCAAGGATGTTGAAAGAACTGAAATACGAGATTGCAGACCTGCTATTAGTAATCTGTGAACTATCATTAAAATCATCTCTAATACCTGAAGATTGGAGGATCGCCAATGTAATACCAATTTTTAAAAAGGGTTCCAGGGGTGATCCGGGAAACTACAGACCGGTGAGCCTGACATCAGTACCAGGAAAAATGGTAGAAACCATCATAAAGAATAAAATTACTCGGCATGTAGATAGTCATGACCTAATGGGAGACAGCCAACATGGCTTTAGACAAGGAAGATCTTGTCTTACTAATCTGTTATGTTTTTTTGAAGGAGTGAATAATCAGGTGGACAAAGGTGAGTCGGTTGATATTGTGTATCTGGACTTTCAGAAAGCCTTTGACAAGGTCCCTCATGAGAGATGTTTGGCAAAACTAAAGAGTTATGGGATTGGAGGCAGTGTACTATTGTGGATCAGGAACTGGTTAAAAGATAGAAAGCAGAGGGTAGGGCTAAATGGCCAATTTTCCCAATGGAGAAAGGTGAATAGTGGTGTACCCCAGGGATCTGTGCTGGGTCCGCTGCTTTTTGACATATTCATAAATGACCTGGAAAAGAGAATAACGAGTGAGGCTACCAAATTTGCAGATGACACAAAACTATTTAAAGTTGTTAAAAACCAAGAGGATTGTGGACAATTGCAAGAGGATCTTGATAAATTGGAAGACTGGCATCCAAATGACAGATGAAATTTAATGTGGACAAGTGCAAAGTTATGCACCTAGAAAAGAACAACCCAAACTATGGTTACACGATGCAAGGTTCCACATTATGAACCACCACCCAGGAAAAAGATTTAGGCGTCATTGTGGATACCATGTTAAAACCCTCAGCCCAGTGTGCAGCAGCGGCCAAGAGAGCAAATAGAATGTTAGGTATGATAAGGAAAGGAATGGTAAATAAAACAAAAGATATTATAATGCCTCTATATCGTTCCATGGTGAGACCGCACCTTGAATATTGTGTGCAATTCTGGTCGCCGTATCTTAAAAAGGATATAGCGATTTTAGAAAAGGTTCAGAGAAGAGAAGAGAGAAAATGGTAAAGGGGATGGAAGGATACTCCTATGAAGAATGACTAAAAAGGTTAGGGCTCTTTAACCTGGAAAAGAGACGGTTGAGGGGAGATATGATAGAAGTCTATAAATTAATGAACGGAGTGGAATGGGTAAACGTAGATCGATTGTTTACCTTATCAGAATATAGAAAGACTAGGGGACATGCAATGAAGCTACAGGGTAAACTATTTAAGACTAATAAAAGAAAATATTTTTTCACTCAACGTGTAATCAAACTCTGGAATTTGTTACCAGAGGATGTAGTAAAGGCTGTTAGTGTAGCTGCGTTTAAAAAAGGTTTGGACAAGTTCCTGGAGGAAAGGTGCATGAACCATTATTAAGAAGGGACCCAGGATATCAATGCTTGAACCAATACAAGCATTGTGGAACCTGTGTCCCTTGGGGAAACTGCTAGGTACATATGACCTAGATTGGCCACTGTTGGAAACAGAATACTGGGCTTGATGGACCTTGGTCTGACCCAGTATGGCATATCTTATGTTCTTATGTGGAGGCATTGGTCTTCAGTTAGAGGATTTGCTAACTATGTATTTTTGTATTAATGATGATTTGTTATGATGGTTGGTAGCAGTGTGATGAATATGGAGTATGCTCGCAAGTCAATGATCGAGTTGGGGGGAACTGTGGAGATTGCTGTGAAGGATGATGGTGGAGGGTTCATTGTGGTAGGGAGGGTGGGGCATGGGGTTGGGAGGGGGAGTTGTGGATATGAGAGATAGTACATATTGATGTATCAGTGAATGTAAAGTGGTGGGAGGGTTGGGTGCGATTGTTGAAGCAATTGATTTTTGCTTTGTAAAAGTGCTGGATTAAAATTCTGGTTAAGAACGGTCACGTGATGTGCGGAGGACGACAGGACGTGTCCGTTTCTTCCTCGGGGGCTCCTTCCCACTAAATTAATAACCTGTCTTTGAAATTTTTATGTGATGAAGTGGGCGCTCTTTATTGTTCAATATGTAGTGCCTGAATTGGTGGTTTTTATTTAATAAAATTAGGAAGTTTTTTTTAAAAGACCAATGATGTGATTTGTCTAGCTTCCTCTATGGTAGTTCTTCTGCCACATAGAGGGATATATTGTCATCCTGAGGTCTTTTTCTCCTTGTGTTAAAAATAGATATATTGTTCTCTGCCTAGTCCTTTTCAAGATATTTTTTGGTTTGTATAATATTATGATTCAAACGTATTTGTGTAGCTAAGGGTTTTTTTGTTTGTTAGTATCATTTCCTTTGGTGCTTTTTTTTTTGGGATGAGTAATTTTATAAAGCATTTTCATGCATAATACCATGTTTTAGTTTATAAAGGGCTCTTTTAAAACAGTCATGCCTAAAAGTATGCGCAGTGCAGACTGACACATATTGCACAATAGGCTAGTACAGGGCTGGAGTTAGGGTGAAGCAGGGGCAGCGGTGTATTTGTGTGTGTGAAGTACACAGTAGGATTTACACCTGCTCTCAAAAAGGTGCAATGTCTATACCTAGATTCTAGGCACAATTTGTGCAGAATTAGTGTTAGGGGCATGTTTACTAAAGTCCGCAAATCTGCGCGCCGCAAAATAGCGCACGGCAATGCGGCATTTAAACGCGCAGAAACGCGTTTAAACGCCCCGCACATGTGCGTGTCACCCCCGCACAGGTACGCGGCACACTAACGGGCCCCGTACAAGTGCGGGCCCGCAAATGTCCGATAGAGGCGTGGAACGGCTAAAAGAGGGCGGAGGAAGGCTCCGGAGGGGCGGAGGGACGGGGTCAATGGGTGGAGAGTGGGAGGGGAGAGGCTCCCCGCACAGTATCGGGCCCGAATTTCCATGTAAAAATTAGCGCGAGTGAAACCCTCGCGGTAGAGGGCATTTAAAGGGAAGAGAAAACCATTTCCGTCAGCAATGTACAGGAACACCGGGGAAACCTAAAAAACGTGAGCAGTGTGATATATGTGCACAGAACAAAATTGCAAATAGAACCTGAAAATGACCACAACAAAACTATTATAAATAGTAATCCAGCTGGGGAACAGTTATAGTGATGGGCAAATATACAAAACACACCCAGCAAAGCTCCAGAAAAAAGAGATGAATATTGGAAGGGTCTACGGAGCGGAGACTCTTCCGAAAAACATTTCCGTTTTTGGAGCTTTCCTCGGAGTGTTTGCTATGGTTGCCCATTAATACCACTGTCGCTCAGCGTGGTTATATTTTCTCCCCCATTTTCCCGTGGTCATTTCTGGTGTTTATGTGCACGTTTGTCACCAGACAGGGTGCATATGCCCACAGTAAAAATGAGTAGAGCAGGGTTTGTGACTCCATCCTGCCAGGCTTACTGCCTCCAGGGGCTGCACTGTCTCTGTGGCCAAAGTGTGGTACAGCAGACAGAGTCATTACCTCTAGGACCAGAGGGCAGAGGTTCAAAACCCAGCTGGGGCACCTGCCAGCCCAGTCCCATATTTTACCCACCACTAAATAAAGATAGCGCAGACACCCCTGTAGTGCAGGGAACATAAGCATGGGGAAAACACCCATATTTTACCCAACACCGCACACACACCACAACAATGGGCATTACCGACAGCCAAGTCCCCCAAATGCAGTCCCGTACTGCCACATTGCAATCAGGTCAACTGCTTTTTCTGAGAGAAGTTCATGCCAGCATGTTGGCGGACAAGTACATGTGGTGCAGGGGGCAGTGGCTGCTAACCACAGAAGACAGAGGCCTAGCCATGTGCAGGCTGGCACAGTCCACTGCAACAGACAGGCCCTGCCGGATCCACAGTCATGGACAGTCCAGGGAATCCAACCAATCTGTGGCTATACAGTGGTGCAGTGCACACAGACAGTGCATGCAAGAACAGAAGGTCACAGGTTCAAAGCCCAGCTGGGGCTACTGCCAATCCTGCCCACGTATTTTTCCCACAACTAAACAGTGATAGTAAGGACACACCTTTCATGGCGGGGACATATGCAATGGTAAGACATCTATCTTTTACCCCACTGAGCACAGACACACCATGAACAGGGGGCCAGTACCTAGAGCAGAATCACCCAAATGCAGTCCTGGTGGGCCACACACCAGTCAGGTTCCATGCTGACACTCATACAAATGCCTGTGCTGTATATCTATGCACCACCCCCATGGCATGTAGATGTAGCCCATGCATATTCATGAGGGATAGCAGGAAAACCCGAACAGTGTGATGCAAACCTGGACTGGAGTTGGGAATCTATGCCGTAAAGCAGCAGCCATCAAGGGCAGACACACCCACACCCACAGGCCCCATTGGCCAATGTCTCCTGGAAAGGCAGAACATTGGACCGTGCATGCAGCACCCAAAACGAGCACTTGCATAACTTACCAATGTCACCCTACACCTGAGGTATACGGTACACAGCTCTGAGACGTTTGCTAGGAGCACAGGCAGGCAGATATCCATATGTTACGTACATACTGCTAGTTGACCCCATCCAAACAATCTGTTAGGTGTTTGCGGGGCATGCTCCAGGCCTGGCCCCTGAAGGTGACCACCACCCTGCTGAGCGACCACCAGCTGTAATGCGTACCATATCCATGCCTTGCCGTGCTCAGGACCGGTTTGGTGGGCAAGGCTACTTACCCCCTCAATCGTAGCACCATGATGGCAGAGGTGTGGAAGTGTGTGTCTGTCTATACAGTGGGTGTTGGCTGCAAGCCCCTTCAACAGCCCACACTGCCAGCACTGTTGCCAGTATTGGCCAGCCAATGTGCATAATGAGGTGCAAGGTGCCATGGGTATAGCCAGGGCAGGGTGGCGTGGCCAGGATGCATCTGCACTGGGCATAGGGCCCTGGCAGGGACATTGGCTGGGATATTGTAGTGTCCGGCCACCACCTACACAGACAGGGTGGCCAAAGCATGTCCTTCTGGGGGATCACGCTCACCCTGACTGTGCAGTGACCACAGCATGGCTAGGCCCCCCAATAGTGCTGTATAGTAGTTCTCTTATGTGATAGATATGGGTTTCTCTTTGGGGCCCAGTCACTGATCTATCTGCTTGCTGTGTATGCAGACAGCCCAGTTCTGGGTGCATGCATCTCCATTGGGAACATGCACTATGGACTAACCAGCAGACTGTTTGTAGCTGGTAAATGTCTTGCTATAATGGCTTGCAGGGTGCAGTGGCTGTTGGCTTGCTGCAGGGGAATATCTGGTGGTGGAGTGCAGCTTACCATACCCTGGGCTTATGTCTGTCTGCTATTGTGTTATGGCTGTGTATGGAGCTGCCTGCCTTGGGGGGGGGGGGTGGTGGGGGTGGTGTTCCTCAGCAGGACTGAGGTTGATGTTGCCCTCTACTGCCACCTTTGCAGGGAGGTAGAGTGTGGATCCCTTGATGGGGACCATGTTTGCCGGGGGGTGCGTGCCCCCAATGGGGGCTGTGCCTGATGGTGGCAGACAGGGATATCCATGGTGTTTGTGCAGAAACTAGCTATCTTACACATTAACACTGCTTTGGAACACCCGCTTGGCCTCCATAAGCCATGGCAGGTGTTGTTGACCTGGTCCTGGCCACCTCATTGCACACTCAGGGTGAGCACAGTACCCGCACGATGTAACGGTGTGTGGCTACTCTGTGCCAGTAAAACACCCGGTCAGTGCCCCCTACTAGGCCAAGGTGCTGTGTGGGTGCACCACGTCACTTCCCCCAACAGGGCCGAGGTGCTGTGGGGATGCATTCCCCATCTTGTGTCCATCTGCGGACAGCTAATTTGCATGTGCAGTGCATCATGGGTACGGGTGGCCTAACCCTATCCTGTTGACACCATCAGACTGTCTGTGAGGTGACGTGTAGGCTATCTGCAGCCAGCCAGGGGCCTGCTTACAGCTATGGAGCTGTAGCGCAATGGTTACATCACTGCCTGTGCAGTCAGACGTCATGGGTTCAAACCCACAGTGGGGCCCTTTGGTAGGGCTGTCTACAGTTTTATTTTTATTTACTGTACATATGTCTATGCCGGCAAGACCACCCTCAGCTTACTATACCCATTAGGTGCCTCTGAGGGTGCTTCATAGGGCGCCCTGTAGGCCACCTTATGGTTGCCATCCCTATAGGGTGCACTATACATTATCCTGTGTCGCAACTTACATGCTGCCCTATAGGGGACATTCAAGGGTGCCTTGGCGAACAGTGCACTGTAACATGTGCCTTATGGGCCGCCGTATGTTAACATGCTGGGAGAGTGCGTTTGCTAGTAGTGATAACAAAATAAAATTATACAGCCTCCTACAGCACTCCACAACATAATACATACTGCCTCAGCAGGCATTTTTCACCAGGCATTGTGAGGAGTTGAACCCCTGGTCCCTGCACCATTGGTCAGTGTTTTAACCATTGTGCTGTGGCTCTGTTCCTGTGCTTGTGCATCAGCGCGCCACCTTGTGCCTATCAGCGCGCCGCCTTCTGCCGCCCAAGGGGACCAGTGTGCCGCCTTCTGCTGCCCAAAAATAACTGTGCGCCGCCTTATGCCGTTCCAAATTAATTTGCCTCCTAAAACAATTTTAATCATTACAGTTACTGCCTCAGCTGACCTTTGTTGTTGCGCACACTGGGGGATTGAACCCATGGCCCCTGCACCATTGGTCAGTGTCTTCACCGTTGTACTATGGCTCTGTTGTTTTGTATACTCAGCAGCGCGCCACTTTGCCTTTCCACGCGCTAATGTCGACCCCCGCACATTAGCGCGACGCGCACACATCCGGTTGCTTACTACCGTTTTTTTTCTATTTTCTGCCTGAACCGCCCACTCCTTATATGGCACAGGCACACTAGCGCGGCCCCGCACGTTAGGAATGTTTAGTAAACATGCCCCTTAGTATTTATATAAAGGCACACAGGTGCCTATGTATCTTTATAAAATATCACTAAAATAAGTGCCTTCCTGCTCTCTTAAGCAGTGTGCCGTATGCAGGAGGCTGAATACAGGCTGGAACAGGTGGAGAGTGAGCTGCACGCCACAGTGGAAGTGATTCAATAACTGAAAGGGACCGCGGCAAAACATTGGAACATGAAAGATGACCTCAAGAATTAGGGCCGCCAGAAAAACTTGAGGATCAACAGGAATTGCAGAGACTATTAAGGATGGTGAACTGCAGGGCTACTTAGAAACACTGTTGCCCTCATCCCTGAATCTCAGCGTTGACTGTGGCCTCTCATTTTGGAATGGGTACACAGGTTGGGCCCGATTCACTCTGGAGACACAAGTCCTAGACTTCTTATCGCCTGCTTTCTAAATTACCGACAGAAGGACACAGTATTAAAGGCGGTGCAAGCTCATGGCCCTATCCAATGTGATGGGATCCAAATCAGCATGTTCCAGGACTATTCAGCCCAGTTAAGCCAGAAGAGATGGGCCTACGCCGGAATATGTCAGCGCCTAGTGGAAACTAATGTGAGGTTTATGGTACAATATCCGGCAAGGCTCAGGATTGTATACAATGGCTCAACAAGGTATTTGAGACTCCAGAACTGGCACAGCAATATGTCCAGAATATCCTGCCCTTGCAAGCCAATAGACTGTGGCAGGAACTGATGGGAATGAAAGTTGCTACAGGCTGGAGACCCTGATGAGAGATGAGAGATGGACATTAGTAAGAATCTGCTGGAAGCTGGACCACCTGGGTATGATTTGACAGAACATTGGCTTTCCTGCCCAGGCTGGGGGCCCTACATGGACCTAGAGAGCACTCAAGGTACCCGCGATTGCCAGCAGAATGGTGTACCTGGTGCCTTGACCACGGGACTATCAGTTATACATTTGAACTGTTTGTGACGGGAGGGTAGGGGAAGGGAGTTTGATGTGTACTGTTTGTTGGTTGTTGGGAATGCAGAGGGGTTTCGGGTGTGTGTAGGTGGAGCAGGGGAGGGGTTGGGGGATGGACATATGTGACTGTGCAAGAGGATGCACTGGGATGGGAAGAGGGAGAGGGATTGGTTGTGAGCGGGGTGTTTGCATGGCCATGGGGGCAACGAGGGATGAGACAGGGCTGCCCTCTGTCCCCCTTGCTATTTCTTCTGTCTTTAGAGCCACTATCAACTCGAATCCGTGAAAATGAAGCTATGAGGGGAGCTCAGATAGGGTTGTATGAATTCAAGATGTCTGCTTTTACAGATGATTTATTACTCTGTTTGACGGACCCGGAGCAATCCCTTGGAGTTTTACTCCAAGAAGTTATGCTTTTTGGCACATTTTCGGTGTACAAATTAAACCTAGATAAATCCAAGGCACTAACTCCTCGGGACTCCTTGTGTTCCTCTTGGCAGGGGGCTTTCCCATTCCAGTGGGCATGCTCTTCATTCCGCTACCTTGGAGTGACCCTGCCAGTTGCCTATGAAGACCTTTACAAATGTAATGTTGTGCCCCTTATGGCCCAGATTGCCGAGCTCTTTGCACAATGGTGAGACTTCCGTCTCTCGCTGGGTGGTAGAGTTGTCTTGTTTAAGATGGTACTTTTTCCACATTGGGTCTACGTGCTTCAGCTTCTGCCCATCTGGCTCCTGGGCAGGGACTTAGCTAAGTTAGACAGCATGCTATCACAATTTGTTTTGGGGGGGAGGGGGGATAGACTGGCTCGTATAGTGCTGCAGGCACTTAAGGGCACCTGGCAGAGGGGGGAAATGGGGGTCCCGGACTTTTGCACATACAATCTCGCATGCCTGCTGTGCCACCTAAAGGACTGGCTCTTTGACACGGAAGAATTTACGGACTTGGCATGTGAACAGGCCTTGGTCGCCCCATTAGCTATACAATATGTGCTACATGTGCCTTTGACCAAATTGCCTCCCCTGTTGAGATGTCCTTTGGTTCAGGCTATCCGCCAAACATGGGGATGGATCTGCTCAAAGCTCAAACATTCCCACTTGCAATCAGTATACTTACCAATACGAGGAAAATGCCAATTTCACTCCTGGTTTGCCTGCTCCCTGCTTTCAGCACTGGCACAACCTGGGCCTGCAGCATTTAGACCAGGTGCTACTGCCTGTTCCAGAACTATGTTCCCAATTGAGGCTGGATACGGGAGACTTGTTTTCTTACTACCAACTCCGTAGTTACGTTTGGAGCCTGGATAGGACTAATTTGTCCAGTGACTTCTGTACGGATCTGGAAGAGTTCTTCCTCTGTGAGGAGTTAGGCAGGATAATGGTATCTAGGGTACAGACATCCTTTGGGCCTAAGACCTCCATGAGTACATGCCATCAGCTAGCTGAAACCTGGAACACAGACCTCATCACATCCTTGATGGGGGAGACCATTTGGAAACTGATCGGGCTCCAGATTCACACTTATGGTCTCCCTCCTGCTTTCTGTTGCCCCTCTTTACTCTCTGCTATTTCTTTTGCTGTCCTATTATCATTTGGCGTTCTTTTCTTCCCTTCCTTTCTCAGCAGCTGTCACCTTTTTATGATTGTACACCGCCCTGATGCTCCGGCCTGGGCGGTTTATCAAATGTTTTAATAAAGATAAAGATAAAGATAAAGAAAGGACATGCAATATCAGGTAGTTCGGCGTGCCTCCCTCTCCCCGGGCCGCTTGAGAGCAATGGAATACGAAGGTTGACCCAACTGCCCGAAATGCGGAGAGGATGGTGCTCTGGCAGCTGACCCCACTGGTGGCCCTACTTCATGTGATGGAGGCGATGGGAGTCTCAAGTCAGGGAAGAAAAACAGTGGGTGCAGCTGGCATGTACATTTGCAAAACACAATCTTGATGGGCTGGAAGTCCGCAGACCCACCCAACTATTGGCAATGGCGGAATGCTCTTCACCAACACATGAAGCTAGACAAGCCCTGGGTCAAGGCAGAACGTAGATGCCTTTCCAGATTTCACGCAGTATGGGACGACTATATACAGGTGTTGCCATCCCTGTGCCACAGTTATGGCCTAAATGATCTTTAGGGATGACCAGACTGGGAAAAACACCTTTTGGGGGCCAGACACTCACAGGAAGGGGAAGGTGGGGAAGGAGGGGGACGGGACCACGAGGGAGTCAATATATCCGGTAGTGTATAAGAGCAACCACACACTGGTAGATACAACTGACACTAAGCTGTAGATCCCTCTGGGTCCCAATGGGGGAATTGGGAGGGGAGAAGTTAGGAACATTCTGGGTTTACTGATGACCATTGCCCTCATGTAGGTAGGCTGTGTGGCTGGATTTTGCCCTATTAACTGGGGCTAGATACTGAAGAGTGAGGGATGTGTCTAAGGGGGTTAAGAGAGGGAGAGTGGGGTGGATGGGGAGAAAATATGGAAAAAAATTGTTACCTGTTGCTACCGAGGCCATGATGATTCTGCTTTAACTGTACTTTGTGATTGTCTCACTTGAAAGTTTGGTTGTTTAATAAACAGTTTTGAACATAAAATGCTGGTTAAAAATAAAGTAAAATAAAAATAAAAGGCCACTTACAAAAATTACCTTATGCGTAAAAGTATGAGGGGTGCAACGAGGCACATGTTTGTATGTGACTTTTAGAGTAGGAGTGTTCATGGAAATCATTTGAACGGAGCGCAGGAAAAGATTCAGTTTCCACTTAGAAATATCTTGGTTTCATCCTTGACCTTGATTTGTCCTTCACAGCGCACATTAATGCAGCAGTTAAGAACGCCTTTTTTGCCCTGCACAAATGTTGCTCTGTCCACTCATTTCTCTATTCTTCTGCTCTGAGCTCCCTATTGCTCAATTGCATTATCACTCATCTTGACTACTGCAACTCTGTCTATACTGGACTGCCTTTCTCCTCCCTGAAGCCTCTCCAAGCAGTCCAAAATACCACCATTCATATTCTTTCATATGCGGGAAGATTTGATCACGTTACACCACTCCTGAAATCCTACCATTGGTTGCCAGTCTCAGTCCAGATCCAATACAAACTGCTGATTATAGCACAGAATGTCCTCTATACTAGTTCCCCTGCTTACCTGTTCTCCTATCTTACATTCTTTCCCCATCTTGGGCCCTTCGCTCCCTTCAGGATAATAGACTTCATATCCCACTCCCCCACCAAAGCATGGCTTGAATCTACCCGTCATTCTGCCTTTTTTTTCTGTGTCCCCATTCTTTGGAATTCTCTGTCTTGTTCGCTCCACCTCGAGCTCTCCTATTTATTATTTATCATTCAAATCTCAGCTTAAGATGTATCTCTTCTCGCAGGCCTTTGAAGCCTAGGCTGCTTGGGACATTGAACAAACCCCAATCCCTTCACCAGCAGCCCCCCCTCCCCACTATAACTAGTCCCCTCTGTCCTATCAACTGCTGGCGTTCTTTTCTACTTGCTATGTTTTTATACAAGTGTAAACCGCTTTGCCTTTAAACAGAAAGGTGGTATAGAAAGTTCAAATAAATAAACATACACGTGTATTTGCTGAATTCATACTAGCATTTTAAAAAAGACATAGGTGCCTGTGTCTTAAAAAATAGGCTATAAATAGGCATCTAGAAACATAGCAACATGATGGCAGAAAAAAGACCACATGGCCTATTTAATCTGCCCTTCCATATCCAAATCCCCCAAGAGCTCACCATCCACACACCATACTATGATGCTATCCATATCCTGAGCCCTATACACACTTATAACTGTCTTTTTACTCACTGCCGCGCACAACCAACATACACACAGCATACCCCAGCTATGGCTCAGACCCCCTCCCACATCACCACACCACACAAAGAAAACCACGGCGACTCAGACACATAGCAATACCAGCAACTCCAGCTATGACGACATCAACAGGCGTACCCACCAAGCACACTCTCCGTTGCGCACGCATCAATGCCCACTCAATCCGAAACAAAATCCCCACACCATCAGAGACCTACTCACATCCTGACCCCTGGACATATTACGCATAACAGAGACATGGATCACAGAAATAGACAATGTACTACTAAACCAAATCACTCCAGACAGATATAACCTCTTCCACTGCCCCTGATACAAACAAAGAGGGGGAGGTGTGATGATTCTAGCAAAAACAAACCTCAGTCTTCGATACCATGCAACTGACAGCACAAACAAAGCAGACACTCTCACAATCACGACACCTGACCATCACCTTAACATACCAGACACCAACTACAACCTCCACAGACCTTTCCAACATCCTGGATGGAGTACACATGGACACTAAAATGAACAAAGATCTCCTAGTCCTAGGAGACTTTAACCTCCCTTTGCTATCACTATAACTTACCTGCTCATTTCTGAAGGCAATGTCAGCAATGGACCTCAACAAGCTCATACAAACATCCACACATTAAAAGGGCAACACCCTAGACCTGATGATCTTCAACAACCTTTAAAAGATTTTAAAGAGTGCGGTACATAAAAGCATTAAATAAATAAATAAATAACCTCTCAATCCAAGCTACCCCTCCCCCACTCTAATCAAACTCATCCAGTACCATGGGCTGACCACAAATTAATTTGCTTCCCCCTCCCCTATACCACCCCCAGTACACCCTCCAACCATCAAACAACAAGACGACGATTTAAGCAATTTGATAAGGACAAGTTTATAGCAGACACCTTTCTTCAACTTCAAATTGCTTCAAGCGAACTTGATACTCTAACAGAAAACTAGAACCACATCATTGCAAAAGCAGCCACCACAACGACCACTCCACCACCCATGCACAGAATACAACTGAAAACACCATGGTACATCCCAACCCTACACACCTTCAAAATGCAAAATATTGAAGGACAGACTAGATAGAAATATGACGACAGAAAAAGACCACATGGCCTGTTTCCAACTCCACAGACAAGAACGCAAATGGTGAAAAACCAAAGATACTGACGACAGACAAAACTATCTAAAACTGCTCAATGACTACCAGACCACTACAGATAAAACAAAGCTCGAATACCATACAAAACTTATCAATTCCTCCCTCAACTGCCCAAGAGGGCTCTTTGACATCATAAAATAATTAATGAGAACACCCTCAAATGACAACCAAGAGATCACACTCACCCCCCCAACAGTTGGCAATGCACTACAAACAGCTCAACCCCCAGCCAGCACCCCCCTTCTGACACCACCAACCACCCGGAAACATGATCCTCAACAAGGAGCACATAGAAAACATCTCATTACGCAACACAACCACTTTACCCTTTGACCCCTGCTTGGTCACCTGGATCAAGGCAGTCTGGAAGGAACTCAGCCCCACACACTCACCAGAATCACAAATGCAGTACTCCAAACAAGGTGAAATGCCTCAATGCCTGAAAATCTCTTCCATACGTTCAACCCTGAAAAAAAACCCAAGCCTGAATCCATCCAACCCAGCCTTGTATAGAATCATAGCTAGCCCTCCCCTTTACCGCCAAACTCAAAGAGAAAACTGTCCAACATCAACTTCAAGACTACATTAACAGGAACAACCTACTCGACCCACAGCAACACAGATTCTGCCCTCTCCATGGAGTAGAAACTCTACTGGTTACCCTAGTCGATATTCTAATAAAAGGAATACAAAAATCACAATTCCCGCTAATCTTCCTGTATATATCCTCAGCTTTTGACACTGTTAACCACAACATTCTCCTCCACCATCTCTGATCCATTGGAATACAGAGCACAGTTCTTCAATAATTCACGTCCTACCTAACAAACAGATGGCAACAGATAAAGATCAGATAAAACACATCCACCCATTCTCAAACAACTCCACTGGCTACCAATACACACTAGCATAAAATACAAAACCCTCCTCCTAACCAACAAAACCATCCATTCCAACCCCCCAACTCACCTGTATGCTCTCCTAGAAACCCTACAACCCAACAGATCAAGATGAACCTCTATCAGGAAAACCCTAGTCATCCCCTATGCCAGAACCAAATACAACCGTCAAGCCTGTGAACGCTCCTTCCAACACTGCACACCATCAGTCTGGAACACTCACCAAACCCCATAAGAAACATCAGTGACCTCAGAGGCTTCAGGAAGCAACTAAAGACATCTCTTCACCGAACACTTCAGCCCTACCATATAAATCTCCGCAGAATCAACAACCCCCTACAACTCAAGATGCAATATACGATAAGTGTCCATATAACTAATATCTCCAGAAACTGTAAATATGTACAGCTCATACCCTCTATCTAACCAAACACAGGCTATACATAGTTAGATGTTACATTGTGGAGTGGAGGAGTGGCCTAGTGGTTGGGGCAATGTACTTCAGGCCAGAAGGTCTGGGGTTCAAATCCCACTAGAGGAAAGCAAACTTGGGCCAGAAGGACTGGGGTTTCTAGTCCCACAGGTGCTCCTTGTGGTCTTGGGCAAGCCACTTAACCCTCCATGTTCCCTGTAAAATAGTTATCTCCAAGTTATAATGCCCTGTTCAATGTAATTTCAGCTTGTTCAATGTAAACCACACTGATGCAGAATAGCACAGTATATAAGAGAATATAAATAAAATAAATTGTTACACTGTACTACCAACTGTCTAGTTCCATGTACACCACTTTGACCTGGTAAAAGGCAGTATAGAAATACAGCTAAATAAATAACTACAATAGTTTCATTTTTCCCTTAGAGACCTTCTGGGTTTGTCCCAAGCTTTCTTGAATTCAGATACTGTCCTCTTTTCTACTACCTCCACTGGAAGAATTATGCCATGCATCCAGGGGCGGCCCAAGGGGGGTGCGGGGCCATGTGCGGAGACTCGGTGCGGGGCCTCATTTGCATAAGTGGCCTTATTTGCATAAATATTTGCATAATGCTAACATACACTAACTTTTAGTAAACATGTCTCTTAATGAGTGTATGGATAAAGACAGACTAAAAGATTTCTACATTACTATAATCCAGTGCCAACCGCCAGGCACATTAGGAACTACTACAAACACTGCCCATTTAGAACCCATAGCAAACCCGCCGTATCCTAACATCACTACCCAGGACTCACAAAGCACCATAACCCTACCTATCAAAAGGCAACACTGCAAATATTAAACCAATACATTTCAGAGAACAACAATACATGACCTACTGGGGAAAGAGAACAAGTGGCAATGTCAAATAGGAATTACATAAACAGAATACCTCAGCTCAGTTACACATGCAGAACATAGACCATCACCAAACAAGGAATCACAATTTAGAAACAGGAAGGCAATAATTAAACTGGGAACCTCAAAAGCCAAACTTGGAATGTACAACAACACTGTAGAAATAAAACTATAAATTAATTTCCTCTTGTACCAAACAAAGCGCAGACGTTAATGATGCACATTTCCCAGAGCTTTCATATTCCAGTTAATAAATTCAAAATAAAACGATATCTTTCTACCTTTTGTGCATTTTTTTTCAGTTGCAATTGCTCCAGCCACTTTCTTCTGGTTTCTTCATGTTTTCTGCTAACTCTCCATCATCTGCTGTCCATTTGTCCTTTCTTCTCTCTTCTAGTTTTTTTTTTCCATTCTCTCTCTCTACATCTGCTTTAACATACTAATCTTTCTCCTTTTGCTCTTTCCTCATTCCTATTTCATCCACTCAAATTGTACCCCTCCATCCTCAATCCCCACTTACTCTCCCCATACCCGCTAAATGTAGATTTTTTATCCCTCCCACACAAATATTTTTCCCCTCTCCATTTTACTCTCCCAGCCCCATCCCATTCTAATCCTCCCCCAACATCAGCTCCCTTCTAGTTCCAGCCTCACCCAGCATCCATTCCCTTCTAGTCCCTGCATCAGCCCATTTCCAGTCCTAGCCCCACATCAGCCCATTTCCAGTCCTAGCAACCCCCCAACCCAATACCAGTCCTAGCCCCCCCATCAACCCACTTCCAGTCCTAACCCCATCAACCCATTTCCAGTCAGCCTCCCATAGCCCACTGCCAGTCCTAACCCCCCCATCAGCCCACAGCCCATTATCAGTCCTAACCCCATCAGCCCACCTCAAGTCCTAACCCCTCCCCATCAGCCCATTTCCTGTCCTAGCCCCCCCATAGCCCATTATCAGTCCTAACCCCCCCATAGCCCATTACCAGACAGCCCCCATCAGCCAACAGCCCATTACCAGTCTTAAACCCCCCCATAGCCCATTATCAGTTCTAACCCCCCAACAGCCCACAGCCCATTACCAGTCCTAACCCCATCAGTCCACCTCAAGTCCTAACCCCTCCCCATCAGCCCATTTCCTGTCCTAGCCCCCCCATAGCCCATTATCAGTCCTAACCCCCCCCCATAGCCCATTACCAGTCCTAACCCCCCATCAGCCCACAGCCCATTACCAGTACTAACCCCATCAGCCCACCTCCAGTGTTAACCCCCCATCAGCCTATTTCCAGTCATATCCCCCCCATTGCACATTACCAGTCCTAACCACACCAACAGCCAACAGCCCATTACCTGTCCTAACCCAATCAGCCCACCTCCAGTCTTAATCCCCCCAGCCCATTTCCAGTCCTAGCAACCCCCCAACCCATTACCAGTCCTAGCCCCCCATAGCCCAAGCCCAGTCCTAAACCCCCCAGCCCATTTTCAGTCCTAATCCCCATCACCCAATTTTCAGTTTAAGCCCCCCATAGCCCATTACCAGTCCTAACCCCCCATCAACCCACTTTCAGTCCTAATCCCATCAGCCCATATACAGACTTAGCTCCTCCATAGCCCATCACCACTCCTAACCCCCCCAGCCCCCCATAGCCCATCACCATTCCTAACCCCCCATAGCCCATCACCACTCCTAATCCCCCCATAGCCCCCCCCCATAGCCCATCACCACTCCTAACCCCCCCAGCCCATCACCACTCCTAACCCCCCCCAGCCCCCCCATAGCCCATCACCATTCCTAATCCCCCCATAGCCCATCACCACTCCTAACCCCCCCAGCCCCCCCATAGCCCATCACCATTCCTAACCCCCCCATAGCCCATCACCACTCCTAACCCCCCCAGCCCCCCCATAGCCCCATCACCACTCCTAACCCCCCATAGCCCATCACCACTCCTAAACCCCCCAGCCCATCACCACTCCTAACCCCCCAGCCCCCCCCATAGCCCATCACCACTTCTAACCCCCCAGCCTATCACCACTTCTAACCCCCCCAGCCCCCCCATAGCCCATCACCACTTTCTAACCCCCCCTGCCGATCACCACTTCTAACCCCCCCAGCCCCCCCATAGCCCATCGCCACTTCTAACCCCCCCCAGCCCCCCCATAGCCCATCACCACTTCTAACCCCCATAGCCCATCACCACTTCTAACCCCCCAGCCCCCCCATAGCCCATCACCACTTCTAACCCCCCCAGCCCATCACCACTTCTAACCCCCCCAGCCCCCCCCATAGCCCATCACCACTTCTAACCCCCCCAGCCCATCACCACTTCTAACCCCCCCAGCCCCCCCCATAGCCCATCACCACTTCTAACCCCCCCCTAGCCCATCACCACTTCTAACCCCCCCAGCCCCCCATAGCCCATCACCACTTCTACCCCCCCCTCGCCCATCACCACTTCTAACCCCCCCACCCCCCACATAGCACATCACCACGACTAACCCCCCCAGCCCATCACCACCTCTACCCCCCCCGGCCCCCCCCATAGCCCATCACCACTTCTAACCCCCCCGGCCCCCCCCATAGCCCATCACCACTTCTAACCCCCCCAGCTCCCCCCATAGCCCATCACCACTTCTAACCCCCCCTAGCCCATCACCACGTCGAACCCCCCCCAGCCCCCCCATAGCCCATCACCACTTCTAACCCCCCCTTGCCCAACACCACTTCTAACCCCCCCAGCCCCCCATAGCCCCATCACCACTTCTAACCCCCCCAGCCCCCCCCATAGCCCATCACCACTTCTAACCCCCCCTAGCCCATCACCACTTCTAACCCCCCCATAGCCCATCACCACTTCTAACCCCCCCAGTCCCCCCCATAGCCCATCACCACTTCTAACCCCCCCTAGCCCATCACCACTTCTAACCCCCCAGCCTCCCCCATAGCCCATCACCACTTCTAACCCCCCCCAGCCCATCACCACTTCTAACCCCCCGGCCCCCCCCCATAGCCCATCACCACTTCTAACCCCCCCCCTAGCCCATCACCACTTCTAACCCCCCCAGCTCCCCCCATAGCCCATCACCACTTCTACCCCCCCAGCCCCCCATAGCCCATCACCACTTCTAACCCCCCCTAGCCCATCACCACTTCTAACACCCCTAGCCCCCCCCCTAGCACTTCACCACTTATAACCCCCCCCAGCCCATCACCACTTCTAACCCCCCCAGAGCCCATCACCACTTCTAACACCCCCCCAGAGCCCATCACCACTCCTAAAAAACCCCCAGCCTATCACCACTCCTAATCCCCCAGCCTGGGAAAATTTAAAAACAAAAACGCTGTCTTCTCCGGCTGCCGGGGCCGCCGCGGCACAATCGAGTGTGCCGCGGGGGCCCCCCCTGCCTAGCAGAGTCTGCCCTCCCCTCCCCTGTATCACCTCTCTCTCTCTCATTGTAGGTTCAGCCACACGCGCCGGCTTTCAGAGCGCGAAAGGATTAGTTTCCCTTTCGCGGCTCTGTTAGGCCCGCGGGGTCTGATGGGAACTTCCCATCAGCCCCCGCGGGCTTAACAGAGCCGCGAGGGAGAAACTCTCTCGCGCTCTGAAAGCCGGCGCGTGTGTGACAGAACCTACAACAAGAGAGAGAGGTGATACAGGGGAGGGGTGGGGTGGCTCTGCTAGGCAGGGGGGGCCCCGCGGCACACTCGATTCTGCCGCGGCGGCCCCGGCAGCCGGAGAAGACAGCTTTTTTTTTTCTTTTAATTTTACTTTAAGGTTAAGAATGTTTTTTGCGCGGGGCCCCCTGAAACGCGGGGCCCTGTGCAAAAAACATTCTCGCTCAATGGACGGGCCGGCCCTGCATGCATCTACCACTCTTTCCATAAATAAATATTTCTGCATATTACTCCTGAGTCTATCCCCTTTCACCCTCATCCTATGTACCCTCAAAGCAGAGTTTGTTTTCAATCGAAAGAGGCTCTCCTCTTGTGCATTTATGTCATGGAGGTATTTAAATGTCTCTATCATATCTCCTACAGCCCGCCTTTTTTCTAACTTACACATATTAAGATCTTTAAGTCTGTCCTCATATACTTTAGAACGAAGACCACTAACCATATTAGTAGCCACTCTCTGCGCAGACTCCATCCTGTTTATATCCTTTTGAAGGTACGGTCTCCAGAATTGCACACAATACTACAAATAAGGTCACACCAGAGACTTATTCAGAAGCACTATCATCTCCTTTTTCCTGCTGGCCATTCCTCTCTCTATGCATCCAAGATACTTCTGGCTTTCACCATCGCCTTTTCTACCCTTTTAGCCACTTTAAGATAATCAGAAACAATCACGCCCAGGTCCCGCATTTCTTTCGTGGACAGAAGTACTTCACCCCCTACACTGTGCCACTGCTTTGGAATTTTGCAGCCCAAGTGCATGACCCTGCATTTTTTTAGCATTAAATTTCAGCTGCCAAATTCATGACCATTCTTCAAGCTTAGCTAGATCCGTCCTCATGTTTTCTATTCCTTCCAGGGTGTGTACTCTATTGCAGACTTTGGTATCATCTGCAAAGAGGCAAACCTTACCCAACAGCCCTTCCGCAATATCACTAACAAAAATGTTAAAAAGTATTGGACCAAAGATCCATGCAGCACACCACTGGTAACATACTTTTCCTCAGAGTGAGCACCATTTACCTGTACCCTTTGCTACCTCCCACCCAACCAATTTCTAACCCAGTCAGTCACTTTAGGGTCCATTCCTAGGGTGCTCAGTTTGTTTATAAGTTGCCTGTGTGGAATGGTGTTAAAGGCTTTACTGAAATCTAAGTACACCACATCTAGAGCCCTCCCTTGTTCCAATTCCCTGGTCAGCCAGTCTAAGAAATCAATCAGATTTGTCTGACAAGACCTGCCTCGGGTAAATCCATGCTGCCTTGGATCCTGCAATCCATTGGACTCCAGAAACCTCACTATTCTCTCTTTTAGCAGCATTTCCAATAATTTACTCACCACAGAGGTCAGACTGTAGATTTCAACCTCATCCTTACTTCCACTTTTGTGTAAAACAGTTTGGGCCAATTCTGTCCCAGATGTAGATGCCCTCTGTACATCTGGTCTGAACCATACGTACAGAGGGCATCACGATTCTGATCCGGCAGGGCATGTCTAGCCCCACAGTATCAGAATCGCAATCAGTCCTGTACGTGCAAGCCAGGACTGCGATTCAGCCCAGCCTGCACATACAAGACAAGCCCAACTAACTCAGTCAGGGCTTTTATTTGGAGCTGTGGTGCCATGGCGTCTGGTTGCCACGGCACCGCAGCTCCATTTAAAAGCCACGATTCCAGCCACAAGAACTAACAGTGTATTCCTCGCAGTCCTACCCACGATATGGCCTCCCAGTAGGGTTGCCAACTGGCCGGTTTTCAGCCGGCCTGGCCGGTTTTTCCATGGCCAGGCCGGCTGCCGGCGCAGAGGCAAAACCGGCCCTTGAAAAGCCGTTTTTTTTGCTCTGGCCGCAAGATCGGGAGCGGCCAGAGCAAAAAAACCGGCTTTTCTCCCAACCCGGAGGGCTTCAGAGGGAGCCGGGGAAGCCCGCGCGAGGCCCCGGCTCCCTCTGAACAGCCGCCAGCGTGAAGAGCCTTTACCTTCACGCTGGCGGCTGTTCCTGTGAAGCCGCGATTGGTGGGAAAGGTTAAAGGCAATGCCCTTTAACCTTTCCCAGCATTCGCAGTTTCACAGGAACAGCCGCCAGCGTGAAGGAAAAGGCTCTTCACGCTGGCGGCTGTTCAGAGGGAGCCGGGGCCTTGCGCAGGCTTCCCTGGCTCCCTCTAAAGCCTCAGACAGCCGCGGTTTTGGGGGGGGAGGCCAAGGACTGCCTGGGCTGTGATGGGGGGAGGGGGCCTGGACTGGAAAAGGGCTAGGAGGGGGGGAATTTGACTGGAAAGGGGTTGTGATGGGGGGGGGACCTGGACCGGAAAAGGGCTATGGGGGGGGGGGGGGACTTGGACTGGAAAGAAATGGGCTGTGATGGGAGGGGACCTGGACTGTAAAAGGGCTATGTGGGGGGGGGGGGGGACATGGACTGGAAATGGGTTTTGATGGGGAGGGGGACCAGGACTGGAAAAGGGCTAGGGGGGGGGGACATTGTATGGAAATGGGTTGTGATGGGGAGGGGGACCTGGACTGTAAAAGGGCTATGGGGGGGGGGGACTTGGACTGGAAAAGGGCTATGGGGGGGAACTTGGACTGGAAATGGGCTGTGGTGGAGGGAGGGGGAACTTGGACTGGAAATAGGCTGTGATTAGGGGGACTTGGACTGGAAATGGGTTGTGAAGGGGGGGGGGGACCTGGACTGGAAAAGGACTATGGGGGGGCATTGGACTGGAAAGAAATGGGCTGTGATGGGGAGGGGGACCTGGACTGTAAAAGGGCTATGTGGGGGGGGGGGACATGGAGTGTAAATGGGTTGTGTTGGGGAGGGGGACCTGGACAGGAAAAGGGCTATGGGGGGGGGGAACTTGGACGGGAAATGGGCTATGGTGGAGGGAGGGGGAACTTGGACTGGAAATAGGCTGTGATTAGGGGGGCTAGGACTGCAAATGGGCTGTGATGGTGCGGGGGGACTCGGACTGCAAATGGGATGGGATGGGGGGGGGCCTAGGACTGGAAATAGGCTGTGATGGGGGACTTGGACTGGAAATGGGCTGTGATGGGGGGGGGGGGCTAGGACTGGAAATGGCCTGTGATGTGAAGGCTAGCACTGGAAATGGGCTTATGAAGAGCTGGAATAGGACTGGAAATGGGCTGATGTGGGGCATGGGAGAATGGGACTAGAAGGGAGTGGATGCTGGGTGGGTCTAGAACTATAAGGGAACTGATTTTGGGGGAGGACTAGAATAGATGGGGAATGAGTGGAGAGGGGAAAAAATATTTTGTGTGGAAGAAAAGTCTATGATGGGCTGGGTATTGGGAGAGTGAGGGACTTGAGAATGGAAGGGTGAAATTTAAATGGATGATAAAGGAATAAGGAAAGAATTGTGGGAAAGAGCAAAAGGGAAACAATCAGTATGTTAAAGCAGAAATAGAGAGAGAATGGAAAACATCTAAAAGAGAAGAAAGGATAAATGGATAGATTGCAGAAGACACGAAGAAACCAGAAGAAAGTGACTGGAGCAATTGCAACTGAAAAATAAAACGCCCAAACAGAAGGTAGAAAAATACTTTTTATTTTGAATTTATTAGCTGGAATATGTTTGGTCTGGGAAGTGTATTGATAACATCTTTGCATTTTTGTTTAGTGCAAGAGGAAATTACTTTATAGTTTTATTTCTCCAGTGTTGTACATTTCATGTTTGGATTTTGGGGTTCCCAGTTTAATTATTATCTGACCAAGGAAGTTAGCCTACACGTATCCTCGGTAATGTTTGTGGGTGGGGCTGGGGGCGGGGCAGGGGTGGGACTAGGGGTGGAGAATGGGTGGAGCATGGCGAGCCACAGGTGTCGGGTTTTTCTCGGTGAAAAAGTTGGTAACCCTACCTCCCAGGATTAGGGTTGGGCTGCGGGGAATGCTCTCTGCCCCCTGCCGCCGATCCTTGATGTCCAGGGAAGTTATTCCATCTCGGAGGTGGAATAACTTCCCCGTTCAAGTCGCTGGCCCCGGACATACAGGGCCGACATTAGATTCGGCCCTGTATGTCTGGGGTCGGCGACTGCCCACTGCCTGCCCCCGATCCGCCCCTTTCCCTTCCCCATCTAACTTCCCTGTACAACCGGCAGGGAAGTGAGATGCTGGCGGGAGGGGGCACGAATAGCAGGGATGAACGTCCTTTTGGGACGTCCATCCCCGCTATTCATGGCTCAGAATGACCTCTTACTGAGATCATAGTACACAGACCAAAGAATTCACGGTCTGATTTGGCTCAGATCTCTCTAGCTCTCTCTCTCTCTTTTGGGGACCTTTTCTTGCACTTTTTTTGAAAGCAACAACTTTGGAATCTCAAATCTGACTTAAGCCTAATATTCCAATTTCACACATATTTCACTTGAATGTTTCGACATGGCTTTAAAATCTCTGGGTAGAAGTTGCTAACTGGAAATATCACCCATTAATCTGTTGTCTAGAATAAGCTATTTACTAATAGATGTGTATCACTTGCCTTTATTTACAAAAAGAAGCTTTCCACCTTTTTCAGATTTGCAGAAGGTGATATGCTTCTAACCACAGGGTTTTAGATCACCTTGTTAAGTGTTTTTCAATATTTGCATCTTCTCGGTTGCTTAATTTCATTAATGACATTGCAGTGTGTTTATATGTAATTTTTCAGACTAATAAATAAACAGAGCAGAAATTCTCTAAGGTTTCAGCTGAAAAAAAAAACCTGCTTAAATTAAAGCTCCAGCTTTTTATAGCTTACTGATTCTGTCACTATTTCAATATATAATTTTCATGTTTCCATTCTCAAATATTACGGCCAGAAAAGATATAAAAAGATGAATGATGTACATTAAGGAGGCTATTTTAGAAGTGTTGCACAACACTTAGATGTGTAGAAATTGGAGTTTGTGTGTGTAAATTGGCTAGTGTGTACAAACTGTGATTTTACAAAGCCACTACCTATTCATGTAAGGCCTTGGGATGCATAGTTAGGAAAGAGGCATGTTATAGGTGTGTCTTGGGCAGGAACCAAATTATTAATGTTATTTCTGATTTTGCAATGGAAATACATATATACATTATACAACATGGACATCAACATTTAAATCTCCTCTGAGGTAAATGGGCTCAGATCAGTCATTGAGGGGCCAATTCTGCTTACCACTCTGGTAAGTAAAAACATAACCAATCTTCAAAAAATACAGTTTTTCAGCTCTGCTCCTTAATTGCCTCATCCTGGACATCAAGGGGTGCAGATTCAGCAGTGACTGCCAGTGCTTTTAAAGGTTTGGCCATCGCAGCTTTAAACTATACCGTTATTCAATTCCAGGGCCATACTGTATCCGACACTGAATATCCTGAATGCCCAGATAGCGTTTTAGCTATCCAGTCAGTGGTGATATTGAGGTGCTGGATGAATAACTAAACAAACTAAAGTTACACCTGCCTTTTGTTTGACCTAACCTTAGCCAGTTTGGGTTAACCGGTCAGCAGGGCCAGCCCAACCACTAGGTGGCCACCTAGGGTGATAGATCGTTGATTGGCATGGCATGGTGCCTGTGGCAGGCCGCATGCTTCGGCACACATAGCCTGTCGCTTCCAACCCCAGAAAGTGTCAGAGAGGGATCAGCAGCGGCAGGCCATATGTGGCGAAGCACATGGCCTGTCATGGGTCGCTACCGTCGCCACACCAAGTCAAGCCTTCTCCTCTCTACTGACGGAATCAGCGGAAGGGGGGGTGGCGGCGGCATGACTCAAAGGGGGAGGCAGCGCGAAGGGGGGGACAGCACAGTCATGGCTTCTGCCTGGGGCGGCAGAAACCCTTGGGTCAGCCCTGCCGGTTAGTGGCTCAATATCTTCACTGACCGATTAACCTTTGGTGCAACCCCAGCCTGCCTCCGGAATGTCCCGGCATTAAGCGGTCAGCATTGGGACGGTCAGCTGTGTTAAGTGAGGATATTCAGAGGCACAAACTGGGTATATGCCACTGAATACCCTGCTCAGTGGGATCAATGCAGTTAGCAGGTCTGCTAATCACATTAATCCTTTTGAATATGTTACCCCTCCCCCCATTTTTTTAAAAAAATCTACCATCCGTGACCTTTACAGATGTAATTTAGACTGGATGTTTGACCGACTGCGAACGCAACTACAGGCATGGGGGCCGTTACCGCTCTCCCTTTCGGGGCGGGTGGCGGCGATTCAATTGGTGGTCCTACCTCGTTTGCTGTATTGGCTGCAGACTTTACCTGTGTGGCTGTTGCACCGCGACCTGCGCCGCTTTGAGGCTCTGCTAAGGACCTTTCTGTGGCGCGGGGCGAGAGCCCGCATACCCATGCTACGGTTAATGGGGAAGTGGAAGGAGGGGGGGATGGGACTCCCGGACGTGGGCGCATATGCCTTGGCCTGTCAGGCCCGGCACCTTGGGGATTGGCTGGGGGGGACCGCGGTTTATACTCCTACGCTTCTGGAGGAGGAGTATGTAGCTCCTTTGTCGTTGCTGGGGACACTACATATGGAATCTAAAGATCTACCGCAACGCCTTGTCCGTAGTGTTTTGTTTCGTTCGGCCCAGCGGACCTGGCGGCACTTAAATGGTCTTTGGAAGACGTCCTGGAAGGTCTCTAGCTGGCTCCCTTTGCAGGGCAATGTGCATTTTATCCCAGGCTCTTGCTCCCGGGACTTCGAGACTGGAGGAGGAGGGGAATCCGGAATATAGGCCATCTCGTTGACCCCATAGGGAGATGCAAATCCTTTGCCGTGCTTAGTCGAGAATATGAATTGCCTTCTAGGCATCTCTTCGCATTTCTGCAGGTCTCCCACTATGTTTCTTCTCTCCCCAGAGAGGCAGTGCGGTCTGAGCGCTCACTGCAGCTGGTGGGATTTTTTGCGTTAGAGGAGGAAACCCCTCCGACTATTGCGGATTATAAACGCCGATTGGTAAGTGTCCGGCCTCGTGCAGACTATGGGGGGGTGGAGGCGGCGTGGGGAGCTGAATTGGGCTGGGATGTACATCCCGACACCATTCGTACCGCTCTGCGACGGATTGTTGATATAGCGGAAGGGGCGCGATGGCGGGAGATACAATTCCGTTGTTTAACTAGAGCTCACTTCTCACCCCGGAGAGCATTACGTAGCCATTTGACTGCGGACGGGAGCTGCCCACGTTGCCGGGTGCCCCTTGCCCACTTATTACATATGTGGTGGTCTTGTCCGTATGTACAAACATACTGGGGCAAGATAAGTGCCTTCGTTGGAGGCTTGGTGCAGCAGAAAGTGAGGTGGACTGGAGCATTTGTGGTTTTGGATCGGATAGCACCCCCCTGCCCTACACAGAAATGGACACGATTGCACATGCGCAAGGCTTGTCTGGTGGGTAAGGGCCCAATCTTGCGTCTGTGGCGAGAGCAGACTTCCCCTACATTCGGAGAGTGGCGCAATTGCTTCCATCAGTTCATGCTGACTGAAAGGTGGAGTGCGCGGGGCAGTGTCAAACGCTGGGCATCTTTTCTTTTGATATGGGGCCCCTATATTGATACATTGGGGACTCGATGTCGTAATGAAATCTTGCATGTTGGTAGGTGAGAGTAGTAGAGCGGCGAGCTGACTTGGGGTACCCATAGGGGAGGTATAGGGATACTGAAGGGGGTGGCAGAGTGCAGAGGACGGGTGGGGGGGGGGGGCTGGGGGAGGGGGGAGAGGGGAGAGGGGGGGAGAGGGGAAATAACTGTAAAAACTGTAATCATCATTTAAGCATGTTTATTCCAGGTGGGGATGAGAGTCCACCCCTCTGGAGCTTTGTTGCCTGTTGGTTTCTGTTTTTGATTGGTGATTCTTAAATAAAGTTTATAAAAAAAAAAATAAAAAATAAAAATCTACCATTACGCATACATGTATAGGCTGCAAAATCGACATTTGCATGGGGCAAATGTTACTACTACTACTGATCATTTGCATAGTGCTACAAGTCATACGCAGTGCTGCACAGACATGTAAGAGACAGTCCCTGCTCTTCAGAGCTTACAATCTAGTCAAGGCAGACAACACAGAAGGTGTAGACAGGGATAAAACAAGGTGCAATGTTGGCACTTACCTGCAAAACTCCGAGTGATACTGCTCTATTTCGGACGTTTTTTTGTTAAAATGGCTGTTTTCACTGGCCATGCTCGAAAATAAACTTGCACTCCCAAGCATCTTTACATGTATTTTACAAAACATTCTGCATTCAGCAAGCCTTTTATAAAATAGCCCAGAAATTTTGAGCGACTCAGATGTCTATTTTCTGATCTGGACGATCAATGCAAAGTCTGCATTAAGTTGTCAAATTCACTATTCACCCTTCTGTTTTCGCCAAAGATATGCAGAAGCCAAATTTTAAACTGACTCTGGTGCTTGCATGCTGGTGAGCACTTTGAAACCATAGGCCTGGATGCTGATTTTTAAAGATTTTTAACACAATAACACAGCATTTACCTGAAGCCTTCCCGGAGCAGCTGGTTCAGGAACAGACATGAAGGGAAGCTATCTTACATATAGTCCATAGTGAAATACAGGATCTTGTGTGAGAGGTGACGGTATTGGAACCCCTTGGCAAAAGTGATCATAACATGATCACATTTGCTTTAACAAATGGACAGAAAATAGCAAGGAAATCCACTGTGTTAGCATTTAACTTTCAAAAAGCAGATTGATAAACAATGAAAATGGTTACGAAAAAATAAAGGAGCAACTGCAAAGGTTAAAAACTTACATCAGGCCTGGGTATTATTTAAAATACTATCTTGGAAGCCCAGACCAGATGTATTCTGCGCTTTAGTGGAACGAAAACCAAATGACAGCTATCATGGTTTAAAGGTGATGTCAGAGAGGCTATTTTAGCCAAGAAAACATCTTGCAGAAATGGATAAAGGAGCAAAATGACGAAAACAGGAAAGAACTTAAACACTGGCAAGTTAAATGCAAGGCATTGATAAGGCAGGCAAAGAGAATTTGAAAATAAGATTGCTGTGGAAGTAAAAACGTATACTAAACAATCTTTTTTAAATACATTCATAACAAAAAAAATTTGCGAGAGTCATTTGGACCATTAAGTAATAGAAGGGAGGACAAGATTTTCATTCTTGAGTGCCTCTGAGCCGACCACCTCATCAGATGTTCTCTGGAGGGGACGCATATGTGCCCTGGGCTAGGGCACCAGTTCCAGAGTGGCCGCCATGGAGACCAGCACCTACAAATAGTCCCAGGTACAGAGAACCAGCATCCTCAAAAGTCGCACAATCTGGTCTTGCAGCTTCCGAAACCGCAGTCATCAAGACCACTCTGCCTGTCTTGGTGTTGAAACGTGCTCCCTCAAATACTCCAGCAACTGAGTCAATTCCACCCTGCTTTTGGCAAAGTTGACAACACAGTCCAACTGCTGAAGCAACAAAATCACTCGCTGCATCGCCAGGCAGCTCCCATGGCAAGTCTTTTTGCTGATCAACTTGTTGTCTAATACAGGTACACCGGATCCCTTCTCTTCCCAGTACTGTCCCCCATCACCACCATTACACCTTGGTAAACATCTTGGGGGCTGTGGCGAGACTAAAGAGCAGAGCTCAAAACTGAAAATGCCCGCCAGGTATTGTGAAATGCAGGCAGGGGCGGCCCAAGGGGAGTGCGGGGCCATGTGCGGAGACTCGGTGTGGGGCCTCATTTGCATAAGTGGCCTTATTTGCATAAATATTTGCATAATGCTAACATTCATTAAGAGACATGTTTACTAAAAGTTAGTGTGTGTATGGATAAAGACAGACTAAAAGATTTCTACATTACTATAATCTAGTGCCAACCGCCAGGCACATTAGAAACTACTACAAACATTGCCCATTTAGAACCCATAGCAAACCCGCCGTATCCTAACAGCACTACCAGGACTCACAAAGCACCATACCCTACCTATCAAAAGGCAACACTGCAAATATTAAACCAATACATTTCAGAGAACAACAATACATGACCTACTGGGGAAAGAACAAGTGGCAATGTCAAATAGGAATTACATAAACAGAATACCTCAGCTCAGTTACACATGCAGACATAGACCATCACCAAACAAGGAATCACAATTTAGAAACAGGAAGGCAATAATTAAACTGGGAACCCCAAAAGCCAAACTTGGAATGTACAACAACACTGTAGAAATAAAACTATAAATTAATTTCCTCTTGTACCAAACAAAGCGCAGACGTTAATGATGCACATTTCCCAGAGCTTTCATATTCCAGTTAATAAATTCAAAATAAAGAGATATCTTTCTACCCTTTGTGCATTTTTTTCAGTTGCAATTGCTCCAGCCACTTTCTTCTGGTTTCTTCATGTTTTCTGCTAACTCTCCATCATCTGCTGTCCATTTGTCCTTTCTTCTCTCTTCTAGTTTTTTTTTCCATTCTCTCTCTCTACATCTGCTTTAACATACTAATCTTTCTCCTTTTGCTCTTTCCTCATTCCTATTTCATCCACTCAAATTTTACCCCTCCATCCTCAATCCCCACTTACTCTCCCAATACCCGGCTAAGTGTAGATTTTTTATCCCTCCCACACAAAATATTTTTCCCCTCTCCATTTTACTCTCCCAGCCCCATCCCATTCTAATCCTCCCCCAACATCAGCTCCCTTCTAGTTCCAGCCTCACCCTTCAAAAGCTGCACACAGTTCATATTTTATGCGCACACAACCTACAGAAAATTAGAGGGAACATTGCTCACCCAGCATCCATTCCCTTCTAGTCCCTGCATCAGCCCATTTCCAGTCCTAGCCCCCCATCAGCCCATTTCCAGTCCTAGCAACCCCCCAACCCAATACGAGTCCTAGCCCCCCCATCAACCCACTTCCAGTCCTACCCCCCCCAGAGCACATTTCCAGTCAGCCCCCCATAGCCCATTGCCAGTCCTAACCCCCCCCATCAGCCCACAGCCCATTACCAGTCCTAACCCCATCAGCCCACCTCAAGTCCTAACCCCTCCCCATCAGCCCCTTTCCTGTCCTAGCCCCCCCTAGCCCATGACCATACCGACACGCCCATCAGCCCACAGCCCATGACCAGTCCTAACCCCATCAGCCCACCTCCCGTGTTAACCCCCCATCAGCCCATTTCCAGTCCTAGCCCCCCCATAGCCCCCATTACCAGTCCTAACCCCCCCCCAACAGCCCACAGCCCATTACGAGTCCTAACCCCATCAGCCCACCTCCAGTCTTAATCCCCCCAGCCCATTTCCAGTCCTAGCAACCCCCCCAACCCATTACCAGTCCTAGCCCCCCATAGCCCACTCCCAGTCCTAATCCCATCAGCCCATTTCCAGTCCTAATCCCCATCACCCAATTTTCAGTTTAAGCCCCCCATACCCCATTACCAGTCCTAACCTCCCTATCAGCCCACTCCCAGTCCTAATCCCACCAGCCCATATACAGACTTAGCTCCCCCATAGCCCATCACCACTCCTAACCCCCCAGCCCCCCCATAGCCCATCACCACTCCTAGCCCCCCCCAGCCCCCCTCTTGCCCCCGCTTAGCCCATGACCAATCCTAGCCCCCCCAGCCCCCCCATAGCCCATCACCAATCCTAGCCCCCCCCTGCCCCCCATAGCCCCCCCATAGCCCATCACCACTCCTAGCCCCCCAGCCCCCCCATAGCCCATCACCACTCCTAACCCCCCCAGCCCCCCCTAGCCCATCACCCCTCCTAACCCCCCCCCCCCCCCCCAGCCCATCACCACTCCTAACCCCCCCAGCCCAGCCCAGCCCAGCCCAGGGAAACTTTTTTAAAAAAAGAAGCTGTCTTCTCCGGCTACCGGGGCCGCCGCGGCAGAATCGAGTGTGCCGCGGGGCCCCCCCTGCCCAGCAGAGCCTGCCCTCCCCTTTATCACCTCTGTCTTCGCAGCTTCAGTCAAACGCGCCGGCTTTCAGAGCGCGAAAGGACTAGTTTCCGTTTCGCGGCTCTGTTAAGCCCGCGGGGGCTGATGGGAACTTCCCATCAGCCCCCGCGGGCTTAACAGAGCAGTGAGGGAGAAACTCTCCCCTCGCGCTCTGAAAGCCAGCACGTTTGACTGAAGCTGCGAAGACAGAGGTGATAAAGGGGAGGGCAGGCTCTGCTGGGCAGGGGGGGCCCCGCGGCACACTCGATTCTGCCGCTGCGGCCCCGGCAGCCGGAGAAGACAACTTTTTTTTTTCTTTTTAAAATTTTACTTTAGGATCAGAATGTTTTTTGCGCTGGGCCCCCTGAAACGTGGGGCCCTGTGCAAAAAACATTCTCGCTCAATGGACGGGCCGGCCCTGAATGCAGGAAGTGCTGATGGTCTGGCCAGATCAGGATATGCAAATATACCTCTGAGAGATCCAGCACCGCAAGAACACTCCCTGACAAGCTGCCACTATTATGGACTTTAGAGTCTCTATTCAAAAATATGGATACCTTTCAGATCTAGTACCAGTCAAAAAGATCCTTCCTTCTTGGGAAGCCCAAAATAAATTGAATAGCGACTGTGGCCACACTCCTGAGGGGGCACTTCGATGACTGCCCGCAGCTGAATCAGACGTTGCACAGTCTCCTTTATCACCCAGGCTTTCTTTCGCAGTCCTATAGGCGATACCATAAAAGTGTCAGAGAGGGGATGGGCAAACTCGAGAGCATACTCCTTCAGAACCCACTGGTCTGATGTGATTTGAGTCCAAGTGGAATAGAAGTCTTGCAGACCACCCCTGTCAGGAACCAATTCTGCGTGGACCCCAAAACCTTTACTGCAAAGGCTTAGAGCAACCGGAACCTTCGGCTGGCGCATCTCTACCACCTCTCCACCCTCCCTGAAAGGGAGCACCCCTGGGGGGAAATGTGTCCTTTGGGAAGGCCCATACCTCGTGGGATGAAACTTCTGGAAATCCTAAGTGCCTCTGAGATGAAGGAACAGGCTTCACAGCCTTTGGCTTATCTTCCGGCAACCTGAGAGCATTTGATGCTAGTAAATCTTTGACCACTTTCTCCAATGCTTCACCAAACAAGGACTCCTGGCTCCGCTGTGGCCTCAGGCAACTTTTGTGACCACTGCATGTAGGCTCTAGCGACATATGCTCCACAAATAGACGCAAAGACAATGCCAAAATTTCAAAAGACTGCTTCAGCATCACCTCGAGCTTCCTATCCTGAGGGTCTTTGAGGACTATAACACATTCCACTGGAATAGTAGCTTTCTTCGTGATCACTGTCACCAAGGCATCCACCATCAGGAACCTAAAGTGCTCTTTGTCCTCTGGTGGAACTGGATAAAGCCTTGCCATCAACTTATGTGTATGCAAATTAGCTTCTGGCACCTTCCACTCCACCTCTATCATATTCCAAATAGCTCTATGTACCAGAAAAAAAACTGGGATGGTTTACGGATCCCTTCCTGAAATTGGTCCTCCAGCATACACTCCGAAAGGAGATGAAATCCATCGGAATATAAAGTGTCGCCATAGACTGCGAAATAAGAGACGCTAGCTAATCCGTGTGAAATGTGCACACTACTGATGGATCCTCCCCTGGTGTAATCTCACCCTCTTTGAGGTTCTTGGCACGGATAGCATCGAACTGGTCCAATGGTCCTTCCAGGGGATCTTCAGAATCCCTCAAGGCCACTGACTCCTGATCCTCCAACTCCTCTTGCCTCTTCCACAGAGGATGCTTGGCAGGATGAGCTGCCTTACCAAGCTGTGATCCCAGTTCCACTTGAGCCTCACCAGCCATGGACACAAGTCCTTGCTGCATGCAATATTTGTGATGTAATACAAGAACAAATTCTGGGGTAAAAGTCACCACTGATGGGCCTGGCCCTCCTGCTAAACTATCTGGGTCCTAAGTAGACACTAACAGTGCGGTCATCTGACCCTCTGAGGCCTGACAGGGCTCCCCACAGCTCACAGCAGGCCCCGATAAAATGGAGGTATTTACAGTCAAAAACAGGTCTTCCTGCTGCGAGGACACTGCCTTTATCACCACCGCAGTCCCCGTTGCCTCCTTGGACTATCTCTCATGCTGCTGGGACATGTCCTCATCACTCTGCCCTCGTTCTGCATAACTGCAGGAGACCCCCAAGTCAGAGGAGAGACTCTGATGACCACCACTGGCCACACACATTGCCAGGCATGTGAACCAGGCCTAACACCACACTAACACTTACCGCAGCGCCACAGACAGCTCCTATGTCCCAGTCACTCTCACTAATGCTGAGGGAACCTGTGCTCTACTGTCTTGTGGCCGTGATCACCTTATCATTTTTTTTTTAATTGTTTGTCCGCCAGACCTGCGGCCAGAAACTCCATGCACTGCCCTAACCAGTGCAGCTAAAGACCACACGATCATACCAGGCTGCCCCGCTGAAGATGGAAGGGGTGAAATAGCACTTCAGAGGAGGGATCCGGCCCGCCGGGTGTGACACCTCAGGCCCTCAGCATTACTATGCCAGGGAGGCACTGCTGTATAGCTTGTTCAATGCTGGAATTGCCCCCAGTAAGTAACTACCAATTTTTTCTTTTCCTTTTTGGTCTTTTTTATTTATTTTTTAAGCTGTCCAGTGGATTCCAGAATGCCTAGGAACCTAAGCACCTTCCATCTTCTGGAGACTGAGAAATACTGGCTTAAGAAGTCTCAGAATATGACCCTTATAGGGTGACATCATCAAACCAGTGATTCTGTCTCCATCTGCTGGTAGGTGGGCATGACCCATGTGTCTGGAATGGAATGGAGGGATAATTAGGAAATCAACTCTCCATGGACTCTCCACCACAGGCCTTGGGGTTCATTGATCTGACAACTTCCTACCTCCATCGCCCTCCAGTGCGGCGGTAAGATCCGCTTCCAAGACAACATCATCAGGTGAGGACAACGCTACAATTTAAAAGTAATACCCCTAGGTGGGCACCCACCTTCCAGGCTCATGCCTAAGGGCCTAGCCAAAGGGTACTTAGTCATGGCCCTTAGAGTAGACCTGTAGAATTTATGTACAGTATCTAAAAAATAAAAAAATAAAAAAATAAAAAAAGAGGAAAAACTGTGTTCCAGACTTTGTAGTAAATAGAATAATGCTGCACCATATGCACATTATTACTCTACTTATTTATTTTTTATTTTTGAAACAGAGTACATTTATTGATTGATGATCTCAGTTGGGTTTTGCTTATAATGAGCCAGTATTAAAATAGTTCTGATTTGGTACCAAAAGCAGTTTAAAAATACTGCTCAAAGCGACTCCTCAAGTTTTGGCTACCTGAGTGCTAAGGTGAAAATTCCTGCAGATTCCTTTACAGATTTTGGATTTGCAGCACAAATGTTTTGTTCAATACGATTTCAAAAGGTATGTTTGTTTCCATAAGCAGCTCTATTCTTAAGAACTACTTTCAATACTACCTTTTAATGGCATGTTGTGTGCAGTACATTTTCAGTATTAGTTCAGTTCTCCGTACCGGTTCATGCCTTGTAGGATGTTATGACATATATCACCATATACTTTCTGTATGTATGTCTATTTCGAAATATTGGCAGCACTTTTCACCTTTTTATTATTTTAATTTTCTATATTGATCCTCTGGATTATACAACAATACATCTTCAAGGTTCTGAAGCCCCTATTGGGGAATTACAGCATTTCAATAGACTTTGTTCCTGTTATTATTTATGGTGATGCCATATGTGCATTATTATTCTATTTATTTATCATTTTTTTATTTTATATTCAAGTCATAATATATTTTCTCCTCCTCCTATAAGAAAGATATTTTATATACATTATGATTTTTATCTTGTGGTATGAAATTGGTTATTCATTTTTTTATCAATGTCTTTTAACAATAATGATTTTCATTTATGATTTATTATCAGTCCAATGAGCATTTATATTAATATATTTATGTATTTACATATTTATATATTTATGATTTTGTTTGTATATTTATGATTTTATTAATCTCATTTATGTATTTTTTTATTAATTATGTATGTTATATTTCTAAAAAATAATGTTGTTTTTTTCCTCTCTTCAAGTCCCTTGAGGAAGGCAGCCATGCCGAAACACGGTCATATTGGGACATTTCTGAATAAATGACTTATTACTCCTTGCTCCCTTTTGGTTTTCTTCTGCTGTGTGAGAGGGGTTGTGCATTTTTTTGTGTACCCCTGGAATTTACATCACATACAGATCACAAATCCTGTGAACCATCATAAACATTAAAGGTAAGCTGAAAGTAATGCAAATAATATTTTGTCTAGTAAGCAGAGTATAGTGTACAACCAGTTAACCAAACAGAAGTTAGCATTAAACAACCCGCCTACCAAGTAAAACTGTAAAATCAGCATGTTAATCTTCTATGCAACTATTTGCACAATAGTAGGCATCATTGCCTTAATTATACTATCGCAGCCCTTATTACCTCTTTCAGTACAAATCCTAATTATCCAGGGATATAGACAATGGACTGGGAAACATGTCACAAAGGAAGAAACAGAAACCTACAAACACTAAGGGGCTTGTTTACAAAGCCGCGGTAGTGGTTCGCGATCGCGATCGCAGCCGCGGCCCCATTGAAATCAATGGGGCCGCGGCTCCGATTACGATCGCAAACCGCTACCGCGGCTTTGTAAACAAGCCCCTAATACTAATACAGTGTCAAGCTCCAACAACTTACAATAAAAAAGACCAAGATAATAATACCTATAACCCAAAATGTGTGCTCAACAATGCACGTCCAGTGCAAAATAAAAACACCAATATTAACAGATTACTGAAAACCTATAATCTGGGCATCATGTGTATCACCAAATCATGGTTCTCAGAAAGCGTAGTTACTCACCTGTAACAGGTGATCTCCGGGAACAGCAGGAATTTAGTCTTCACATATGAGTATCGTTGGTACCGACGGAGCCTGCGCGGGAATGCTCCCCAGCATCCAATAGGAAAGCTTTTGGGAGCATCCCACAGCACCTGCGTGCTGCCTTTCCGCCTTTCCAACTGTCCCTCTCCAGTTGAATTTAAAGCTGAGACCAAAGAGAGAGGGAGAGAGAGAGAGAAAGAGAGGGAGGGAGAGAGAGAGAGAGAGAGAGAGAGAGAGAGAAACAACTCCTAAGGGAGGTGGGTGGGTTGTGAAGACTAAATTCCTGCTGTTTCCGGAGATCACCTGTTACAGGTGAATAACTATGCTATCTCCAGGAACAAGCAGGAATGCAGTCCTCACATATGGGGACTCCCTAGCTGCAGATGCCAGGGAGATGGCCCCAGGAAGTTGTCAGCCCTTGTGAAAGAGCTATGCTTCCCCCCATGGATCTCTGGCATCCTACCACGGATGGTGGGTAGGAGTTGACTAAGTCTGAAAAAGGTGTTGAAGAGCAACCTGACCAAACAAGGCATCCCGGCGGGAGTCCTTGTCTAAGCAGTAGTGGGCTGTGAAGGTATGTTCTGAAGCCCAAATAGCTGCTCGACAGATGTCGTTGATAGACACAGAGTGAAGATGAGCCATTGAGGCTGCCATGGCTCTCACATTGTGAGCTATAACATGGCCTTCAAGAGGAAGGTTCTTACTCTCATAGGCAAAGGATATGCATTGTGTGCAATCCAGTTAGATAGAGCTCTTTTGGACACTGGAAGTCCCAAATGACTAGGATCAAAAGAAACAAAGAGTTGAGAAGATTTTTGATGCTGCTGTGTCCTCTGCAAGTAAAAGGCTAAAGCTCTTTTACAGTCCAAAGTATGAAGGTTCCTTTCTGCACTGGAGGCATGAGGCCTCGGAAAGGAAGGTAAACCGCTTGGTTTAAATGGAAAGGCAAAATCACCTTTGGCATAAAGTGTGGATGAGTCCTAAGAACTACCTTATCATGGTGGAACCTTGTGTAAGGAGGATCAGCCACTAATGCTTGCAATTCACTGATGTGACGTGCTGATGTGATTGCAATGAGGAAGATGACTTTCCAGGAAAGGAATTTCAGAGATGTAATGGCTAATGGTTTAAAGGGTGGTTTCATGAGTTGCCCGAGCACCAGATTCAAGTCCCATGCCACCGGTGGTGGCTTAATGGGAGGGTTTATTAAAAGAAGACCTCTCATAAATCTCGCTATGAGAGAATGAGAGGAAATAGGTTGTCCACTTAGAGGCTTGTAAGAAGCTGCAATAGCACTAAGATGGACTCTTACTGAATTTGTCTTACGACCCGCATTTGACAAATGAAGGAGATACTCCAGTATCGATTCCAGAGGTATCGCAAGAGGGTTAAGACCCTTCTGTGAGCACCATATTGTAAACCTTTTCCACTTAAAGGCATACGAGCATCTTGTGGAGGGTTTCCTAGAAGCATAAAGGCTATCCTTTACCTGTTGAGAAAGGTTGAGATCCTGAAGCTCTAGGCCTTCAGCAACCAGGCCCTGAGATGCAGACTGGGGATTGGGATGCCACAGCATCCCGTTCTCTTGGGAAAGAAGATCTGGAGCACATCCCAACTCCAGAGGTGGAGCTTGAGAGACATGTAGAAGCAGAGGGTACCACATTTGCCGTGGCCAACGTGGAGCTATGAGAATCATATGACCTCTGTCTCTATGAAGCCTGAATAGTGTTTTAGGGATGAGGGGAAAGGATGGGAAGGCATATAGGAAGTCCTGACCCCAGTGAAGGAGGAAGGCGTCCCTTGCCTGACAATGTCGAGCCGGGATTCTGGAACAGAACCGGGGAAGTTTGGCATTCAGCGGACTTGCAAAGAGGTCTATGTCTGAGGTTCCCCAAATCTGAAATATTTGGGCATGCTGGTCTGCATGGAGAGACCATTTGTGTGGTAGCAGAACTCAACTAAGTTTGTCTGCCCAAGAGTTTTGAATGCCTGGAAGATACACCGCAAGGAGATGAATCTGATGCTCTCTGGTGAGGGTCCATAGTCGCAAAGCTTCGTTGCAGAGCAACAGAGAGCCTGTTCTGCCCTGTTTGTTCACATAGAACATGGCTACCTGATTGTCCATTTCAACTAGGACTGTCTTGTATCTGAGCTGGGCATGAAATACTCAAAGAGCAAGGAAGATTGCTCTGAGTTTCAGGAGGTTGATGTGAAGACAGGCCTCCTGTGGAGTCCAGGTACCCTGGGTAGAGAGATCGTGCAGGTGGGCTCCCCATCCCACCTGAGATGCATCTGTTGTTAGGGTGGCTTGGAATAGGGGTTGCTGGAAAGGAGACCCCACGAGAAGATTTTTGAGCGATTGCCACCACTGGAGGGATGAAATAAGACGGTCTGAGTCTGTTATTTTGTCTGACAGGCAACCTGAGGCCTGTGTCCACTGAGTGGATAAAGACCACTGGGCTGCTCGCATGTGGAGGCAAGCATAAGGAACCACATGTACGGTGGATGCCATGTGGTCCAGCAGTTGTAGCATTTCTCGAGCAGTGAGATAAGGTTTGAGCACTGCTTGTATTATGTGAAGACAGTGGGGCTGCGGAAGGAAAGCCCTTGTCTGTCTGGTATCCAGATGAGCTCCTATGAACTCTAGAGATTGAGTGGGAGCAAGATTGAATTTTGGGAGGTTTATGACTAGTCCCAAATACTGAAGGATTTGCATTGTGCGAAACAAAGCAGAGCTGGCTTCTGGCACTGTAGGGGCTCAAATGAGCCAGTCATCTAAGTAGGGGAAAACGAATATTCCCAGAGTGTAGAGAAATGCAGCTACCACAAACATGCATTTTGTGAATACTCTTGGTGCAGAAGCCAAGCCAAAGGGAAGAACCCTGTACTGGAAGTGATTTCCTTGAAACAGGAATCAGAGGAATCTTCTGTGATTTGGATGGATGAGAATATGAGTATACGCATCCTTGAGATCTAGAGAACAAAGCCAATCCTGACTTTGAAGGTATGGCAGCAGAGTTCCTAGAGAGACCATTTTGAACTTCTCTCGGAACAGATATTTGTTCAATTCTCTGAGGTCTAAAATGGGCATGTATCCTCCTGTTTTCTTTGGAATAAGAAAACAGGGGGAGTAGAACCCTGTACCCTGTTGCGGAATGGGTACTTCCTCTATTGCTCCTTGCGCAAGGAGTGTGGTGACTTCTTGACCTAGGAGATTGTCGAGAGAGGTCTGAGAATTGAACTATCTTACCATTGTAGGAGGGGGCATGCTGTGAAAATAAAGCTTGTACCCCTCTCGTACAATGGACAGAGTCCAATTTTCTGCTGTTATTTGGTACCATCTGTGGGCAAAATGACATAACCTGCCTGGGATGTCCAAGGGTTCTGGACCCTTCAGGGGCAGGAAGATGAAGTTCTCTAGAGAGTAGCCAAAGCCCCTGAGAAGGCTGAGCCTGCTGAGCTGGCCGAGGTTTTACGGCTTTTGGCTTCTTTTGTTGTCTAGTTTGTTGCTGTTAGATAAATAAAACCATTTTTGTCAAAATAGGAGGACATCTATTTTCGTATCTATAGGGGAAAAGTGTTATAAAATCTTGATGAGATGGTATTTCACCCCCATTGTATGTTTTCATCGCTATCTGAGCTTTTCTGGTGGACCTGTGGGAGGACTGCCTCCTTTTTTTTATGTGTGGTGAAGCTACCAGGAAATTATTCAGTTTTGGGAGTCCATTAAATACCTGATCAAAAGGATTTTTTATTAGAGTTGGCTTTAGTCCTTAAATTATTTTTGTTGGTGCTATGGAAACCTGGTTCACCAAGGACGCATAGGCAACAGATTCAGGCTTGTTTGAATGCAGCTAGATGTGAAATACAGTGCGATCAAAAAGTCTCTTTCACTGAGCGCTGAACTGAAAAGAAAGGCAAATCTACCCGAATGTATGCAAATGCTCCCAGGTGCAAAGTTTATCCCACCACGTTGGTCGCCAACCAAAAGCTGCTCCCCCTGAGCACCCCGGACATCGATGATCTCCCATGTACCTCTCTGGACAGTCACCACAGGTCCCAGGACAAAGCAGCAAACTCTCATGCCAAAAAAGCAGCAGCTCAGCTGTGACTGTGTGTGGCTGAGCTGCTCCAGTTCTGGCAGGAAGGTACAGTGCCATCTGCCATGGGTCCCTTGAGGCACCTGTGGTCGTATTCTTTTCGCCAGAACCAGAGCAGCTCATCTGCAAACAGTTATAAACGGTCATAGCTGAGCTGCTCCAGTAAACTCGCCTACCAAAACTGGTACAGCTCAGCTGTGACTGTGTGTGCCTGAGCTGCTCCGGTTCTGGCAGGAGGATACATTGCTGCGGGAGGAGGTAAGTTGGGGGACGTTCCTGCGCTGTACAAGTTTAAGTTGCTGCATGTAGTGAGGGATGGAAGAGAAGTGAAGCTCCACCCCAATAAACTGCTTCAATGCATTTCTCTAAGAAAAGCTGTTCCAGCGGCTGTAGCAGATGAACACTGATTCAATGGAAAATAGCAATTACACAGTTGAACATGTGAAACAGCCATCCCTTCTTTTCTCCTTTCCAAGGAATAGGCACACATAGAGCAAATATGCACATACACATACAGAGACACTAATATACAAGCATTCACACACACATGCAAGAGTGCACAGACACACATACAAGCATATATTAAGTGACACACAAACATGCAAAGAGATATCAACCCACAAAGATACATATGCACACACACAAACAAAAAACAGATACACACATAAAAAAATATAATAAACATACAAAATTGAGTTGTACATGCGCTCATGTACATACATACACACACACAAGTTGGAAAGCATTCCATAAGCCATGCTCCGCATGCTTTCCCCACTTGTTTAGCTAAATATAATCTTTGCAACATGTTTATATAATCATGCAGTGTACATTTGCCCTAAGTTAAGGTGAATAGTGATTTTCAACCCAGTCATTGGGACACAACTCACCCATACAGTTTTCAAGATATCCTTACAATGGAGGCAATCAGGGATGGCCTAAGGAGAGTACAGGTCATGTTCAGAGAATGATTACGGGGTCTCATTTACATAAGTTAATATAGATTGAAAAATGGGGCTAAAACGCAGGGCCATGTGCAGAATACGTTGTTGTTCAATGACAAAGCTGGCCCTGGGTACAGCGCATGAAAATCTAAGTCATAAGTATTCATTGTGGATATCATGAAAAACAGACTAGGAGGGTGTGTCCTGAAGACTGGATTGAAAACCACTGGCCTAAAAGGTATTGTTTGAAAATGCAGAGTGTAGCAGATTTTATGTAATTTGAGATTTCCTGTGGTCAATAGTAATTCTATTGGTTTAAAATTCACAAAGCTCACTATTTGTTTCTGGTCTCTCTCATGATATGGGATTCCCTTTTCAAACTAGTTGCAGCTTGTCTTTCCTGTCAGAAAATGAAATGCAATTTGCAAATCGTCTATTTTCATCTTCTTCACATGGTTTCATTTTTAAATGCTTCATGTCTAGCCATGTCGAACATGATGTTTCATTCAAACAACAGGAAGAAAAATGATTAGATCTTTGTAGAACTTCTAACTGCAGTCAGTATCCAACTCATTTTACAAGCTCTCTCTTCAGGATGTCATTTGGATTCACTCAACCTTTACAGCAATTTTGTTAGATATAGAAAGTATGCTGAATAAGCTCATAAATATAGCCATTCTGCAAAAATGACTGGTACTCTGGGATCATAAATCCTATATTTGAGATGTTTTCATTTATTCTATTGCATCCTCCTAGAAAAATAAAATGGCTCCTAATCCATTAACATATATATTATTTTTCCATAAGAACAACTACAAATAAATCATTTAGGAAATGTGCCATTTTGGTAGAACAAAGGGTTTTTTTTTTTTTCCAATTTTTTTTGTGCAGTAACATTTTGTGTGGTAAGTAGAGCTGGATAAAGGTGACAAAACTGATGCTCATTCAATTTCAGATCAACAGACCGGAAAAGTGGACAAATTTCAGGTCTCAAGAGATTTCTTTCCCCATATGGCTTGAAATCTGTTGAATCATTTGGTGTCAGAAGTGACAAATTTGCTGGTATTTCCAGAAACTCTGCATCACAGTACCAAACTCTACATTAAAGCATCAGTAAAGTTAAGAGACTTGCAAATCGGACCATCGATCTTTCTGGGGTGAAATATATTCTAGAAAGAAGTTTATAGCATCTCACTGTCACAATGCTTCACTGGTAGACATCACCGCATAAAATCACTCCTAAACCACATATCTGCTCTGCGGATGTCAGCATCTTACCTGTTATGTACCGCTCCCACAGGTTTTTGCATTCCAGATCCATAATGGCATTTTTTTTATACTGAAACGTAGGGGATAGTTAAGGGAATAACCCACACTATTTGCCAAATAATGCATGTTAAATAGTAAAATCTGTATTATTTTACCTTAATTCTTTTTAGTGAATGAGATGCAGAGCATACAAATGCATGCCAAATACCTCATCATATGCCAATCAAATGCAGCTAGGGTTGAACTTTGCTGTAGCTGAATTTGTTGAAAACTAACAGCCTTTGGCTGGCATTGTCGTTCCTCCTTCAAGAGCACTGGGCAGCCAATATGTGGTCTGATGCTCCTGGTGGTCATCTTAAAGTAACTGCAAGTAAAGTAAATGTAACATATGCCTCCCAAAGTAAAGACTCATCTTTATTTATTTTTATTCTCTTATATACTGTGCTATTCTGCATCAGTGTGGTTTACATTGAACAAACTGAAATTACATTGAACAGGGCATTATAACTTGGAGATAACTATTTTACAGGGAACAGGTTAATGTCCCATGTTCCCTGTAAAATAGATATCTCCAAGTTATAATGCCCTGTTCAATGTAATTTCAGTTTGTTCAATGTAAACTACACTGATGCAGAATAGTGCGGTATATAAGAGAATGTATAAATAAATATAACACAGGCTATGGAGGGTTAAGTGGCTTGCCCAAGACCACAAGGAGCACCTGTGGGACTAGAAACCCCAGTACTTCCGGCCCAAGGTTGCTGTCCTCTAGTGGGATTTGAACCCCTGACCTTCTGGCCTAAAGCACCTTGCCCCAACCACTAGGCCACTCCTCTAGACTCCTAGCAAAGACACCTCCCCCTCCCATGCACTTAAGAGAGATCTTGGACCTACCAGAACAATTCTTGGTGATTAGTGTGGGGCAAGAGTGGACCCCAGTCAATCCCACTCCCTAGGCTGCTGAGTTCAAAATGGCACTTCTTGACCAATAGCAGTAGTACTACAAGACTACCGTTAGGGGTCAACTGGCATTATTTTGAACCTGGCAATAAGAATGACTGTCCTCACCGCTGTCTGATAGGTCTGGGGCATGTCTTTAGGACTGGGACATCAGTTGGGGGTCCAGGGTGTCTTTGGGAGGTGGGGGTGGGGAGGATGGCATGCACAGCGCTTATTCTATCTCCAGATATTTTAAGATGGCCTCTGGGAGCATCGGGCCATGTAACCTTAGGAGTACTATTGTGTCACTGTCTTCTGATTTTATAACTAGGAGTCTGAAAGCTTTCCGGGGCTTCCTACCTGCTACATGCTCCTGCAGGGAGTGTCTCTCTAGGGGGAGGGGATTAGGAAAGTCAGGAAAGTTCTGCTTTTACAGTTTGCCAACTGACCATTTCTTATTGTTTTAAGTATTGGTGGAAGGTATGTACTGTGCACTAGTGCACACAGATTTGTACATTACCTTAACCAGGATGGAACCAGGTTGCTGGCATTAACCTTTAAAAAGGAGAGAGAGCAGCTTTTAAACTAGATAATAGGGGAGAGCCGACAGTCGCCCAAGAGTGCATGGTTTGGAACAATGTATCCTTGAAAGATACTACCAAAAAATGAAGTTAGGGCACATCAGCAGAGAGGTTCCAATAAAGACAGAGGTAGCCTAAATTCCCCTTGAATACAGAGAAGACAGAGCTTAAAGATTCCAAATTACCCCTGCCTACTGATAACCAGATTAGCATGAATAAAATGCAGTCTCTAAAATGCTTGTATGCAAATGCTAGAAGTCTAAAAAATAAGATGGGAGAGTTACAATATATAGCACTAAATGAGAAGTTAGATATGATTGGTATCTCAAAGACATGGTGGAAGAAGGACAACCAGAGGGACACTGTGATACCTGGGTACAAGCTATATCGTAACAATAGAGCTGATCAAATTGGTGGAGGGGTTGCGCTCTATGTTAAAGAGGGCATTGAGTCACAAAGGATTAAAGTTTTGCAGGAAACAAAATTCGCTGTAGAATCTCTATGGATTGAAATTCCATGTAAAAAAGGGAAGGCAATGGCAGTGGGGGTGTACTATCGACCGCCTGGCCAGAATGAACAAATGGATGATGAAATACTCAAAGAAATCAGGGAAGCTAACAAAAGTTACAGAACAATAATAATAATGGGTGATTTCAATTATCCCGGTATTGACTGGGTCAGTGTCACGGCAGGACATGCAAGGGAGATAACGTTTCTAGATGAAATAAATGACTGCTTCTTGGAGCAGCTGGTTCATGATCCAACCAGAGGGGAAGCCATTCTGGATGTAGTCCTTAGTAGAACACCAGATCTGCTGCAAGAGATAAGGGTGTTGGGGCCACTTGGAAATAGTGATAATAGCATGATCACATTTGATTTAATTAATGGAGGAGGGATGGTAAGGAAATCCACAATACTACCTTTTAACTTTCAAAAGGGAGACTGATAAAATGAGGAAAATAGTTAAGAAAAAACTAAAAGGAGCAGTTGCAAAGGTTAAAGACTTAGATCCAGCTTGGGTGTTGTTTAAAAATGCTATCTTGGAATCCCAGAAGAGCTGTATTCCACGCTTTAAGAAAAGTGGAAGGAAGTCCAAAAAACTGCCAGCATGGTTTAAAAGTGAGGTCAGCGAGGCTATTGTTGCCAAAAAAGCATCTTTCAGGAAATGGAAAAAAGAGCCCAATGATGAAAATGGGAAACAGCACAAGCACTGGCAAGTTAAATGCAAGGCTTTGATAAGACAGGCAAAGAGAATTTGAGAAGAAACTTGCTGTGGAAGGAAAAACGTGCAATAAAGACTTTTTCAAGTACATTTGTAGTAAAAAAAATCTGTGAGAGAATCAGTTGAACCATTAGATGATAGAGGGGGTAAAAGGGGCAGTAAGAGAGTACAAGGCTATAGCGGAGAGACTGAATGAATTTTTTGCTTTGGTCTTTACTGAGGAAGATGTAGGGATGTTACCCATGACTGAAGTGGTATTTAAAGGTGATATTGCGGAAAAATTGAAAGAAATATCGATACACCGGGAAGATGTATTACAATTATTTGATAAACTGAAAAGTAGCAGATCAACTGGACCGGATGGCATACATCCAAGGGTGTTGAAAGAACTGAAATATGAGATTGCAGACCTGCTCTTAGTAATCTGTGAACTATCATTAAAATCATCTGTAATACCTGAAGATTGGAGGATTGCCAATGTAACACCAGTTTTTAAAAAGGGTTCCAGGGGTGATCTGGGAAACTACAGACCGGTGAGCCTGACGTCAGTACCAGGAAAAATGGTAGAAACCACATAAAGAACAAAATTACTCAATATGTAGTGTGATAAGGAAGCTTATCATAGCTCAGGAAGGAGCTATAGAAAAGGTGAAGTGACTCTGAACAAGCAACCTGTCAGTTCTGGTAGAAATAAGAAAACAGAATTTTCCCATAAAAGACTACCAGTCCCAGAATGCACCAGGTTTCCAACAGCCATTAGAGGAGCTGAAGTGGGGAAACGTGTGTTCAATCAGGAGGGCTATGAGGTAATCCCTAAGCACTCATCTCAAAGGGCAGGGCCTGATTCAGCACAGCTGCGCTGTGTTAGGGAAGAGCACTCATCTAAGCAGAATAAAGGTAGCGTTTATTCTACAGAGAAGCATCCTCATTATCCTGAGAATCAGCTTGAGCTTCATCAGTTTCATCTGAAGGATCATCAGAAGCAGAAGCCAAATCGGACGGACAGAGAGGGAAAGAAACCCTCTGGAAGAAAGAGGAGAAAAGCCTTTGAGAGGTCTGGAAGAGTCCAGAGCAGTACGTATACTGGGAGGCATTGCAAGGGCCAGCATACACCATTGGACTGGGGAAAGCCAGAGGAATGGTGCTGCAGAGCTAGGAATCTCCAGACGGTACCTGTGAGAGAGACAGCTGCACGTGGAAGGGACCCTAAGACCCGTGCCAGAAGGTATGTGAAGAGAGATCCAGTGTCCAGGGATCTGGATTGGAAGGCTGGACATAAGAACTGGACTACATACTGGCCAGGCTATATAGAGAGGAACTCTAACAGCAATGGAAGCTCAGGTATGAACACTGATCTATGCCCTAGCTATAACCTTGAAAGAAAGCAGGGAAACAAGTATTCTCCTGAAAGTGCTCCATTGAGAGATTCATCTGTGCCAATCCATGATATTGAACCCATGCTTGTTGAAGAAGGGGAAATGATAGCAGATGAAGATTCTGTTTACATGGACTGCTCTCTGTCTAAACTCCTTTGGTAACTTTCTGTTATAAAGTACAGCAACCATCACAAAGAAATACAAACTTGTTCTTTAATCTACTCAGGAAAGCTCCTGAAGCAGGATTTGACCCACACAGTAGAAAGCAAGCCAGCTAAGGGGTTTAAGCTGGATAACTACTAGCAATTGAGCCTTACCTAATTGCTTGTGAGCTAGGAGAGAATCACTTCTGAATCTATGTGGGAAGTTATCAGAAGTTAACCTGAAAAGAACAGTTTTTTTCTTTCTTTGTGGCTTTTCGTTTGTTGTTTGATATATGCTAAGAAAACATTAGCTAATGCCTGACAAGTTTGAATGTTGTTTTCCTGATTTTGATTTTGTTTTTCCAAGTTAAACACTGGAAGCAAGTAACCTGATTTATGTGCTACCAAGCATATCTGTGTTGGGAGAAATAACCCCATAAATAAATATCTTATTGGCTTTAACACTTGAGCACAACTAAATTATTGTCAGCAGCTGTGTCTGGTGTGAATGAACTGCATTGCCCACAATCCCTTGCAAATCATATAGATATATGCACTTGCCAAGACTGTGAAGATTCTCACCCAGGCAGCCGTCTGACAGTATATTGTCATGGCTTAGTGGGAGACAGCCAACATGGCTTTAGACAAGGAAGATCTTGTCTTACTAATCTGTTATGTTTTTTGGAAGGTATGAATAAACAGGTAGACAAAGGTGAGTCAGTTAAGATACTGCATCTGGACTTTCAGAGACTTTCAGAGACTTTTGGCAAAACTAAAACGTCATGGGATAGGAGGAAGTGTACTATTGTGGATAAGGAACTGGTTAAAAGATAGAATGCAGAGGGTAGGGATAAATGGCAATTTTCCCAATGGAAAAAGGTAAATAGTGGAGTACCCCAGGGATCTGTGCTGGGTCTGCTGCTTTTTGACATATTCATAAATGACCTGGAAAAGAGAATAACGAGTGAGGCTACCAAATTTGCAGATGATACAAAACTATTTAAAGTTGTTAAAACCCAAGAGGATTGTGGAAAATTACAAAAGGACCTTGATAAATTTGAAGACTGGCATCCAAATGACAGATGAAATTTAATGTGGACAAGTGCAAAGTTATGCACCTAGAAAAGAACAACCCAAACTATGATTACACGATGCAAGGTTCCACATTGGGAACCACCACTCAGGAAAAAGATTTAGGCATCATCGTGGATAAGATGTTAAAACCCTCTGGCCAGTGTGCAGTTGTGGCCAAGAGAGCAAATAGAATGCTAGGTATCATAAGGAAAGGAATGGAAAATAAAACAAAGGATATTATAATGCCTATGTATCGTTCTATGGTGAGACCGCACCTTGAATATTGTGTGCAATTCTGGTCGCCGTATCTTAAAAAGGATATAGCGTTATTAGAAAAGGTACAGAAAAGAGCCACCAAAATGGTAAAGGGGATGAAAGGATACTCCTATGAAAAAAAGCTAAAAAGGTTAGGGCTCTTTAACCTGGAAAAGAGACGGCTGAGGGGAGATATGATAGAGGTCTATAAATTAATGAACGGAGTGGAACGGGTAAACGTAGATCGATTGTTTACGTTATCAGAATATAGAAAGATTAGGGGACATGCAATGAAGCTACAGGGTAAACTATTTAAGACTCATAAAAGAAAATATTTTTTCACTCAACGTGTAATCAAACTCTGGAATTTGTTACCGGAGGATGTAGTAAAGGCTGTTAGTGTGGCTGGGTTTAAAAAAGGTTTGGACAAGTTCCTGGAGGAAAGGTCCATAAACCATTATTAAGAAGGGACCCAGGATATCAATGCTTGACCCAGTACAAGCATTGTGGAACCTGTGTCTTTTGGGGGAAACTGCTAGGTACGTATGACCTAGACTGGCCACTGTTGGAAACAGGATACTGGGCTTGATGGACCTTGGTCTGACCCAGTATTGCATTTCTTATGATCTTATGTAAGGGATAGGAAGTGAGAGCAGCAGTAGAACAAGAGTGCAGAAAGAGACAGACTGTTCCCAGTGTATGCTGTAGGCTCTTCTAATCTGTCGACTAAGCTAAAGAGAGACATCTTTATAAGGAGAGTAGAAAGAGATTCTGGTATAGCTGTCAAAAAGCAGGTGTCTGATATCCGAAGGTTGAAAAGGTGCTGTATGGGGGAACATTAGAGAAGCAGCAGATAAAGGCAGCTTAAGCAGAGCAGCAAGTCCATTGTATTCTCTACTGAAAAGTGTGTGGAGATGGTTTTCGCAGATACAGAATTTGAGGAATATACATGGGTGAGATTTTCACCTGAATTATCAGATATTGAAAGTTTACTGGAGGGGGCGGAGCCTGATGTCCAGCGGGATGGTCGCATAACGCTGAGGCTCCCGAGAGGCCTACTCAGAATCCTGAATTAACACCGTACATACTTGGAACTTCTACTCTGATCTTGCCGGGGCACATTGGTGAGATGGCGGGGACCAAACCCACGCGCCTGGAATTTGGATCTCCAGCGGCTTCTCACGGCAAACGTTCCAAAACTGAACCTCCGTCCCCGCAGAAGGGGCTGGCCTTGCGCGAGGGCCCCGAAATGCAGCAGGAAATCCTCGCAGAGATCAGAGGGGTCAAAAACCTCGTGCAGTCAAACGGTGAAGCACTCCGAGCGCTGCGGGAAGATTTTGGTGTGCTGCAAAGCAAGCTAGAAGGGCTTTCTTCGCGTCAGGACACAATGGAGAGCATATTGGACTCCCATGCGGCCCGGTTGTCCAAACTCGACAAAGTTGAACGTCAGGTGCGGGCCTTGCAGAAAGAAGTGGAAGATGGCAATAATAGAGCGCGCCGCAACAACATACGACTCGTGGGCATACCGGAGGGAGCGGAATCGGGAGACATGAAAGAGTTTTTATGCAAAATCCTCCCTTCCCTGCTCCAAATCACCTTTACCAAAGATTTGGAGATCGATCGCGCTCATCGTGTACCCACAAGCATAACGCTCAACAGGAAGACCCCGCGGCCTATCATTTTTCGACTTTTGAGATATCAACACGTTGAGCAAATCCTAAATGCCTCTCGGGCAAAGGGCCATATGGAGTTTGAGAGCCACAAGATCTCCTTCTATCCCGACTTGGCTAAACCCACGGTCGACCGCCGAAAGCGCTTTCTGGAATTCCGGCCGAGGCTTCAACAACTACAAGCACGCTATGGCCTGATGTACCCGGCCAAGCTCCGAGTCACGCTTCACAATCAGACAAGAACATTTGAGGACCCTGATCTACTAGCGGAGTTTTTGGATTCCAAAGAAGCCGACTTGATGCGCTGACTTCCAGAATATTCCTGCAAGTATTCTCATATCCGCTGTACCTGCCATATTGGCTCTGCCGCAGCCCAGCAAAGAGTCTGGCGAGGGCAGTTTGTTGCCTTACTTTTGATGATATCTGTGACCCGACTCCATCTACCCACAGTAGCCTCGATGAGTATCAGAGACAGTGTTAATTATGGACTCTGGTGTTTCTTTTCTTTTTTTTCATGTCTTTCTATTTCCTCTCTAGGGCCTCCTCCCGCAGACATATGGTCGCCATATTCTTTGGGGGTTTTGCTTCTTCTCTAAGATACTTTGGTACATACTTTTCAATATGGGGTGTATTAGCCAGAATACTCGGTGATTATGTCATTGTTGCACAGATTCTGATTATGTTGTATGTTTTCAAGCGCCCTTACCTAAAATGTCTATTACTGATTGATGGCACCATGTAAGATTTTCTCATTGAACGTAAAAGGAATCAATAATCCGATAAAACGGAAGAAAATCCTAAGCTACCTAAGTCAGGAAGCTGCGGATCTGATTTTTCTCCAAGAAACACATTTAAATTCGAAGGAAACTCTTAAACTCAATACTAAACCTTACATGGTGGCCGCCTATTCCCCAGCCGTTTCTAAGAAATGTGGGGTTGCCATACTGGTTAGGAAATCTTTGCATGCTACTATTATTGCGACTAGCTCAGATACAGAAGGTAGATGGTCCAGAGTTCACCTCAAGATAGGTAGCCTTGAAGTTACATGTATATGCCTTTACGCTCCTAATGTGGATGACCCTGCCTTTTTTGCTACCATTGCTCAGGTTGCGCAGGCCTCTGCTAATACTTCATTGATAATTGGGGGGGATTTCAATCTAGTCCTTGATCCCCTGATTGACAAACAGCCGCCTAGGACAAGTGGTACCCCCAAGAGTCACACCACGCTTACCTCCCTGATCAAAGATCTTGCTTTAGTAGATCTATGGAGGTTACTACACCCCAATGAGCTTGACTTCACCTTCTTCTCTTCCCCTCATAAATCCCAGTCTCGCATAGACTTCTTTCTAATATCAAAACTGTTAGTTCCTCAGGTGGACACTGCAAAGATTCACTCCCAACATATTTCAGATCATGCTGCCATTTCCTTTCAATTACACACTACTGCACCCCAAGGGAACTCGGGGGCCTGGTTCTTTGATAGAGCCCTGTTAACTCAGCCAGAGTTCCAGTTAGAAATTCGAGCAGCCATACAGGATTACTTCCATTTTAATCTACCCCAGGATACTGCGAATTGGGCTTGGTGGGAGGGCTTCAAAGCGGCCATTCGAGCAACGATCACTAGCTATCAAATCCGCCTGCGAAAACAACGTAAACAGCAGCTACTCATACTAGACCAACAAATAAAAGCAGGCGAACGAGTTCTAACTTCACGTACTGATCCATGTGTATTAATTCGATTACAGCGTCTCCGTTTTCAATATAATTCAATCCTCTCAACAGCAGCTTCTAAGAGTATTGAGCTTCAGCGAGGGACATATTATCGTGAAAATAACCGAGCCGGTCGACTCTTAGCCAACGCCTTGAAAGGTCAAAAAGAAGCCAAACGCGTAGCGGCCCTTCGAGCTCCACAGGGAGGGGGCATAGTGACCACAGACTCCGACATTGTAGAGCTCTTTCGGGATTTCTATACCCGCCTATATCAATCTGAATGTGAGTTCTCGTCAGAGACATTCGAGCGATTGCTTTCTGGCATTCAGCGGCCGACCCTCTCTGAAGATGATAGGGATGCGATGGATGAACCCTTCTCTACTTCAGAGATCCAATCTGCCCTAAAACGAACAGCCTCTGGCCGTGCCGCAGGGCCCGATGGTCTCCCGACCGAATTCTACAGAACGTTCAGTGCAGATTTAGTTCCCTATTTAAAACTCTATTTTACTGCCCTTGCGGTAGATACATCCTCTTTGGGATCCTTTTCTGCAGCTAATGTGGTAGTATTTGAGAAAGAAGGCAGAGACCCGCTACTAACCGCCAACTACCGTCCAATCTCCCTACTTAATGCCGATTATAAGATCTTCGCAACGATCTTGGCCACCCGGCTATCTGACAGGATGGCCACCCTAATTCACCCCGACCAATGCGGTTTTATACCCGGCAGATCAACTGCTGACAATGCTCGGACCTTGTGCCATGTGCTATCCAGTGCTGCCAATCTAGATCATCCATGGGTGGGTCTTTCCCTGGATGCCGAAAAAGCCTTTGACCGCCTAGAATGGCCCTTCTTATTTGCAGTTCTCCGATGGTATGGCTTTGGGGAGGGCTTCCTCCGATATCTCCAAGTCATGTATACTCAAACCGTCGCCAGTATTTGTGTAAATGCCATCAAGTCTCAGCCATTTAATCTCCAAAGAGGCACGCGTCAAGGTTGCCCCCTATCACCAATGCTCTTTGATCTAGCTCTTGAACCCCTAGCCCTCCTTATTAGACAGTCCGCACGTATTCGAGGTGTCCCCTTCAGTCATAGGGAGATTAAACTCTCTGCATATGCAGATGACCTTATGCTTTTCGTATCCCTCGATTCGGTTCCAGCTGTCTTGGATCTGATTGACGGATACTCACAATTATCGGGCTATAAAATTAACTGGACCAAATCTGTAGCATTCCCACTGAACCGCTGGGTACATGAGGCTGACATGCAGGCCTTTCCCTTCCTTTGGCAATCCCGCATGGTGAAGTATCTCGGGGTCCATTACTGTTCTCCTTTAGAAGACACTATCAGTTTTAATGCCAAAGAGGTAGTCTCCAAAGTCCGTGAGCTCACGAATCGTTGGTCTCCCTTATCTCTTACATGGTGGGGCCGCTTAGAAACTGTGAAAATGATGATAGTCCCCAAAGTGAACTACATTTTAGAAATGCTGCCATGCTTACTCCCGCTACATACTTATAAAGATATTGAGGGCCTTCTCGTCCGCTATCTCTGGCAGGGCAAGCCACCAAGGATAGCTAAACAAAAACTACAGTCTGCAAAGGAAAGAGGGGGTACCAGATTTCCTGATTTTCTTAGATATCATCAGGCCTTCCTACTTAAGCAAGGTGCCCGATGGCTAGATGCCTCAACAGACAGCAGACCAGTTTGGCTTGACATAGAAGAGGAGCTTAGTAGCCCAATTCCGTTGACCCATCTCCCCGGTATGTCCTATCAAGTCGACACCCGCCATCCACCAATGATTGTCGATACTCTTGCGGCCTTTAACACTCTCATTCTATCACTGGGCCCGAACGTATGTCCTCAGGACGGACTCCCGCTATGGAATAACCCCAGAATTCAAGTCCTAAATAGAACGATAGCATGGAAACCCTGGTACTCAAGGGGGATCTGGACACCCCAACAGCTTTTCTCTGCAGCTCGTTGGAAAACCTTTTCTGATTTACAAAAGGAATTTGCGTTACCAGCGAAACACTACTTTCAATTGATGCAGCTTCAACACTGCCTCAAAAGTGCTCGAATCATGCCGCCCTCTGCCCCTACTGAGGACGGGCTATTAGAGATAGTTCACTCTATTAGTAGTACACATGGGGTAGCCTCTAACTTTTATAAAATATTATGTCAGGGTACAGACACGGCCACTTTTAGAGCCCAACAAGCCTGGGAGCGCGAACTGCAAACCACTTTAACCCCTGTGCAATGGAGCGTTTTCTGGAGCAAAGTAGTGCGGGTTTCCCGGTCTGCCTCTGTTACCCAAACTCTCTTCTTTTTTGCACACAGATGCTTTTATACCCCAGAAAAAATAGCCAAATGGAACACAAATGCTAGGGACCAGTGTTGGTCTTGCCATACTGCTGTGGGAACCTTCGCTCATGTTATTTATGAATGTCCTCAACTACAGGTTTATTGGGGCGGGTCTGGGGTTGTATTCAATTTATCTTACACCTTCACGAACCTCTCTCTTGGAAGATCGTGGGACTCCGCTCTGTGGCGGAGATCCCCTCTCTTCCTAAGAAGGGTCGCTTTCTCCTTGATTTCATGCTGGGTATAGCCATATGCTTAATAACGAGGAATTGGAAGGATAGCTCTCGACTTACTGTCAATGAATGGTGGAACCTCGTCTGCTTATATAGTAAATATGAGCAGATACCTCGGAGAGCTATTCCCCATGCCCAACCTCACTCTCGCTTGTCTAATTGGCAGATGCTTAATGATTATGTACAATCTGCTCATTGCTCCAACATGCCTGTATAATGTGCACTCATCATGTTTCAGATCACCGTTAGGTTTTGTAACACAATAATGTAAGTACACGCCCGCTTCGGGAATGATTAGTTTTCTAGAGAAGAAGCAGGGGGGAGGGGGGTGGCAGGGGTTTACTTTGGTGTATGTATTACACTTTATGTATCTGTCTTTTAGCTGTATGTCTTCCTTTTCCTTTGTTGTTATAAAACGAAAATAAAGAATTTAAAAAAAAAAAAAAAGAAAGTTTACTAGTGAGGAGGTAGAAAGTGGTATTGGCAATGCTAAGGCCAAGAGCACCGAACGGGTAAAAGAGTCAATTGAGAGCAAGAAGGATGCTGCTGGTCTTCAATTCCATCTTCTGTCTCCAGGCACAGATCAGGCAGCAGCACCAAGAGTAGCAGCCCCTAGTTTGATATCATATCTCTGATGAAAACTTACGAAATGGCTAACGTTTCAAGCAATTTTGGTGTACACATGTATTTTGATGATTTTATATGTTTTTGTTATTATAATAAAATTGTATATTATTCACTATTTGTTATTATTTATTGGCTGCTGCTTAGCCTGATTGGTGGGTTACTTACTTATTGTGTTGTTCACGTTTACCTGTCTACTTTTTATTTGTGTATTGGCTTTGTTTCAGCCACTCTTAGAAACATAGAAATATGATGACAGAAAAAGACCACATGGCCTATCTAGTCTGTCCTTCCATAACAACTACAACAGTCCCCTTTTTACCTTTAGAGATCCTCTGTGTTTGTCCCAGGCTTTTTTGAATTCAGTTACTGTCATCATCTCTACCACCTCCACTGGGAGACTATTCCACGTATCCACTACTCTTTCCGTAAAGAAATATTTCCGCATATCACTCCTGAATCTATCTCCCTTCACCCTCATCCCATGTCCCCTCGTAGAAGAACTTGCTTTCAATTGAAAGAGACTCTCTCCCTGAACATTTATGCCACGGAGGTATTTAAACATCTCAATCATATCACTTCTATCCCGCCTTTCCTCTAAGGTGTACATATTAAGATCCTTAAGTCTGTCCTCATATGCTTTATAATGAAGACCACTAATCATTTTAGTAGCCACCCTCTGCACCGACTCCATCCTGTTCACATCCTTTTGAAGGTGCGGTCTCCAGAATTGCACACTATACTCTAAATGAGGTCGCACCAAAGACTTATACAGAGGCACTATCAGCTCCTTTTTTCTGCTAGCCATTCCTCTCCGTATGCACCCAAGCATCCTTCTAGCTTTTGCCATCGCCATTTCTACCTGTTTAGCTACTTTAAGATCATCAGACACAACCACGCCTAGGTCCCGCTCTTCTTTAATGGACAAAAGTACTTCACCCCCTATACTATATTGCTCCCTTGGATTGCTGCAGCCAAATGCATGGCCTTACATTTTTTAACATTAAATCCCAGCTGCCAAATTCTATACCATTCTTCAAGCTTAGCTAGATCCTTCCTCATGTTATCTACCCCTTCCTGGGTGTCTACTCTATTGCAGATTTTGGTATCATCCGCAAAGAGGCAAACCTTACCTGAAAGCCCTTCCGCTATATCACTAACAAAGATGTTAAAAAGAATCCTGATGCTTTGTACCTTTGTGGGTCCTTTGGGTTTTCATTCTATGCCTCTTTGGATGTTCTCCCACTGTTATGGCATGCAGTTCCTAACATCATGAGTCCAGGAAAATATGAACCCAGAATGACACCATCATCCTACCACTACCGATGAGCCTTGAACTCTCCCTTCAATGTTCTTTTCAAATTTCTTTTATTGTACTTGTTTAGTGGTTTATGCAGGGGAGTCCACCTACTGCTATATCCTTGACTGAACAAAGGTATTTCTTATTTCAGGAGAGATTTAACATGGAACACTAATGGAGGAAAGGGACACCTGCCTGGCCAGTTTGAGAGCAGAATCAATCCCAGCTATCATGAGGTAACAAATCTTTTTCATCCGCCATCCTCCATTACTGCATTTCTTGACTACGAATTTGTAATTGTCAAGTTGTCAACTAAGAAACACTTTGATTTTTCTAAATTACTGGAGTGCAGTCCATGAAAGCTTCTTCCACCCTGGTACCTCTTCTATTGGAAGAGATGAACGTGGAGTGCTAAGGGAGGACAGAAACACCCACCTAGCCAGCTTGATAGCAGCGTCAGCTTTAGCTATTATGGGGTGACAGAATGCCGTCACAGCCACTGTCCTCCACTGCTGTACTTGTTGAATCTCACTCTTCCGTCTTTCTTCCACAGCCTATCTTGCTGCCACATCAGTTTTCTTCAGTTCTCATGGGCTGTTGTCACCAGTGCTGCAGCCTCACTCCCCTGCTTTTAGGGCCTTTACTACAGTACATCCTCTGATTCTTATTTAAATCCTTCAGCATGTCATCTAAGCAGTCTAAGGTTCCTATGGTGGAAAGTAATTCCTCTTTGCCAGGACTCTACTGTAATTAGTGGGCATATAGTTTAGCTGAACTTATCCTATTCATGCAGCCTGGGCTTGCTCCACTTCTTCTGCTGTTGTGCTAGCTCTCCTCCATTAGGACCTTGGAATCAATCTTGGTGCTGTGCCGGTCCCTTGTCATGTTTGAGGGCCTTGCAGTTCATCTAGGTGCTGTGCTGGTCCCCTTGGTGTGTTTTATGGCCTTGCAGCCAATCAAGGTGCTGTGCTGGTTCTCTTGGCATAATTTAGGGCCTTGCAGCCAATATGTATGCTGTGTTGGTCCCCTTGGCATGTTTAGGGCATTGAAACCAATTGAGGTGCTGTGTTGGTTCTCGTGGTCTATTTTAATGTCATATAGGCGATCAAAGTGCTGTGTTGGTCCTCTTGGATCTAAGTGCTATACTATTCTCCTTGTCATTTTTCTCCTTTCAAAGTATCTTGGTGTGCTTCCACCAATTGTGGTGCTGCTTTGCCCTTTTCCACTATCACAAGGTGTTTATTCCATTGTTTGTACTGCTTTGCCCTTCTGATGATAGCTTCTGATACTCATTCTGCCATGGTGCATACTTTTTGTCCCTCTCTGATACCCTGGGACATTTGTGACACTCTTCATGACCTGTAGTGCGTTACAGATGCCTGCTATCATATTTCAAGCAAGTATGACTGGAAATAGATGACAATCCTCATTGATCCATTCTTTTTTATTATTATTATTATTTATTTATTTGCATTTTAAAAGTTTTACAAAGGAAAAAAGTACATAAAAAGAACAAACAAAAAAAACATAATAAGATGGACACAGTTAAATAGGCTCCCTGCATATCATTATTAAACCCTATATACTAAATCAAATAGGAGAAATCACTAAGCAAAACACTTATACACTTTTCCCCTGTAGAAACCCCTCCAGCTGTTTAACCTCAATAAATACATATCTACTATCCTGGTAAGAAACAAAACACTTACAGGGAAAGTGAAGCGTGAAGGTAGCACCTACAGCTAGGACCTTAGGTCGCAGCTCCAGAAATGTTTTCCTTCATTTCTGCATATTACTAGTAACATCAGAAAAACCTGGATCACTTTCCCACAAAAGTTTTCGAAATGCTTAGCAAAATATAACCTAAAAATAAGATCATTATCTAGTTCAGAAATAAAAGAAACCAACAGAGTAACTTTGCAGAGTAACTGTGCCCCTCACACAGAGTAACTTTGCAACAAGTGCAAAGTGCAACAGGTGCAAAGTTATGCACCTAGGAAAGAACAACCCACACTATAGTTACACGATGCAAGGCTCCACATTAGAAACCACCACCCAGGAAAAAGATTTAGGAGTCATCGTGGATAACATGTTAAAACCCTCCGCCCAGTGTGCAGCGGCGGCCAAGAAAGCAAATAGAATGCTAGGTATCATAAGGAAAGGGATGGAGAATAAAACAAAGGATATTATAATGCCTCTGTATCGCTCCATGGTACGACCGCACCTTGAATATTGTGTGCAATTCTGATCACCGTATCTTAAAAAGGACATAGCGTTATTAGAAAAAGTACAGAGAAGAGCCACCAAATTGGTGAAAGGGATGGAAGGCTACTCCTATGAAGAGAGGCTAAGAAGGTTAGGGCTCTTTAGCCTGGAGAAGAGACGGCCGAGGGGAGATATGATAGAGGTCTATAAATTAATGAATGGAGTGGAACGGATAAACGTGGATCAATTGTTTACGCTATCAGAGTATAGAAAGACTAGGGGACATGTAATGAAGCTACAGGGTAAACTATTTAAGACAAATAAGAGAAAATATTTTTTCACTCAACGTGTAATCAAACTCTGGAATCTGTTACCGGAGGATGTAGTAAGGGCTGTTAGTATAGCTGGGTTTAAAAAAGGTTTGGACAAGTTCCTGGAGGAAAGGTCCATAAACCACTATTAAAAAGGGACCCAGGATATCAATGCTTGACCCAGTACAAGCATTGTGGAACCTGTGTCTTTTGGGAATATTGCTAGGTACGTATAACCTAGATTGGCCACTGTTGGAAACAGGATACTGGGCTTGATGGACCTCGGTCTGACCCAGTATGGCATGTCTTAGAGTAGCTCATGATGGAATTTCGTCTATAGAAGATTCCAAAAAGGCAGATCTACACTACCCACCAGAGAAACAATCTCCAGATCTTGCACAGAGTCCCCATTTCCCTTCACCAACCTATTCTTAACCGTAGGAATACAATAAATTTTTGAGATCCACACAGCATCAGCATCTGGATGCTGAAGGATCTCCTTAAGGTATTTAACAAACAATATGTGTGGCGAAAGAAATTGGGTTCTAGGAAAATTAAGACGACATAAGTTCTTAGATCTAGAAATATTTTCCAGCATTTCCATCTGGCGAGACATTATATTAGAATCTGAAACAAGTGACGATACAGAAGAATGAAATACATTTAGCTGAGAATCAACATTCTGAGAAAAGTGAACTCTCTCAGTTAATTTCTGTTCATGCTCCGCAAGTTTCACCACTGTTTCTTTGGAAAAATCTGAGAATTGTTTCAAAGAGGACTGAAGAGATTGATCCATATGAATAATAGTGTCCCAGATGTCCCAAAGAGAAATATCAGCTGACGGAGTAACAGTTTCAGAGGCAGAAGCAAACTCCACTGGATTAGACAGCAGACCACTTTGTACCGCAAATATTAAACCACCAGACAAAGCTGAGAGCTTCTGCAGGGAAAACTTCCCAGGAGACTGCCAACCCTCCACAGGAAGAGCAGAGTCTCCCATAACATCTACTACTTGATTGGGTGGGATTTAAATGCCCTCAGATTCCAGAGGAGTATCAAGAGAGGGGGTACTCACAGTTGAAGACAAATCCATAATGCCCAATGAGGCCGGCTCAGATGAAGCAGATAATACTTTGACATGTAGACCCATTGGGCCTAAAACCTTAACAGATTTAGCAGCCAAACTATGTACCGCTGTCTTCTTCCATTTTCCCATCACCAACTGTGCCCCTCACACAGCTCCTCTGGTGCTCCAAAGGAGTTCTAAAGGGGCAGCGCCTGCCCTTTTTGGACACACCCCTTTGGGCATGTGCCCGCGGTCGCATACCATGGTGGGGCCAGTATTTAAAGCTCTTCTCCTCTGCTCCCCTGGTTGAACATGCAGGTCACATGGGTGCAGGAGCCAATCAAATAAGGAAATCAGGGTACCAGGCAAAAGGCAAAGATTGCATCCACACCCTACCGCAGTGGGGCGAGTGTTTAAAGCCCTTCTCCTCTGCGCCGCTGGTCGAATGTGCAGGTGACATGGATGCAGGAGCCCTCACTGGTCCATTGTAAAATAATTTCCATAAACTTTAACAGGGATGAATGGGACAAATTCATGAATAGTTCAGCTCACGAAGACAACCTGAATGCGTGTATTTTGACAAACACAAACAATCATGAAGATCATTGGTATGCTTATGCTTTCAGAAAACAGGCACCAGTGCACCCTCAAGTTACTCAGAATCTTGTTACAACTTTATACCATAAAGATGTTGACAGAAATACCTTGTCATCGTATGACAGCCATTATCATAGAGGATTAAGAAAATCATTATCTATTGGACAGTTTCGACAGTTTCGCAGGGTATACTCTACAATAAAGCACAGTTACTTACCTGTAACAGGTGATCTCCGGAACAGCAGGAATTAATCTTCACATATGGGAGACGTCGCCGACGGAGCTCGCACAGGAATGCTCCCCAGCATCCAATCAGAAAGCCTTTGGGAGCATCCCTCGCGCCTGCGCGGTGGCTTCCCGCCCTTCCTACTGCCTCTCCCCAGTTGAGTTTCATAGCTGAGCCAGAAGGAGAGAAGAGGAAGGAAATAGAGAGATACAACTCCTAGGGGAGGTGGGCGGGTTGTGAAGACTAATTCCTGTTGTTCCGGAGATCACCTGTTACAGGTAAGTAACTGTGCTATCTCCAGGAACAAGCAGGAATGAGTCTTCACATATGGGGACTCCCTAGCTAAGGATGCCCGGGGAGATCCCATAAGCGCAGTCCAGGACAGGATGGTATTTCCCCAACCTGGATCCCAGGCATCCCCTGAGGGATGGAGGGTAGGAGTTGAAAGAGAGGAACAGCAAAAACCCAAAGACTACAGGGAGAGTAGTCTTTAGAATGCATGTGAAGTATCATTAAGTATTTAAAGAATTAATGACCTAGTACCACGTAGAGCTTACCTACTGGGTTGTAGGAAGTAGAACTGAGATGAAGGTACTGTAGATGCAGTAGCGAGGTCCTCAAGGGAACTTCACAGCAGCGAGGAGGAAGTTCCAAATCCGGACGGGCAGGAGACCCAGGTGTCAACTGGGGCAGGAGAAGGACGGCAGGTCTTCAAGGAAGCTCTATGCGAAAAGCTGAGCACTCCCTCAGGAGCAGAGTCCATAACCCTGAGGACTAAGAGTAGAAGACTGGCCGATCTGGATAGCCCAGTCCGGAGGAAAACAAGGGTGTACCCCGGAACCGAAGGAGTACACAGTCTTCCCTAGCTGAAAGGATAGGGAGACAAGGGTCTGAACCTCAAGAAAAGGAGGGCATAACTAAAAGTAGAAGCTGTTGACTTCACAGCAGTAAGCGGAGTATAACCAGTCCCAGGACCGATCCATAAGGAAATAGGCAAGCGGACTGGCCGGACCCCGGAAGGGGGGGGGGGGGAAATAGTCAGTAGAACACAGGCACTGTGGACATCTCCCAATATGCGCCTACCGAAACAGATAATATCTAATATATATCTAGGTAAGTTGGGCATGGAGAACGCCCACCCGGGTACTAACACAGGTATGCCGAGGAACCTACCTACGTGAGCATAACACTGATAAGGCAGACCTGCCACTGATCCACAGAAAACGCCCACCTGGGGAGGTGGCGTCAAAGATCCATCCAAGAGAAGGGATCTATTCCTGTGGAGCAGGGGCAGATCAGCGAAACTAACAGCATGGTAGCGTGAAGGACAGAGGATAATATCAGTCCGGTAAGAGCACTGAGACTAAACACAGACATCAAGGACTTCCGAAAACAGCTGAAAACAACTCTATTCATCGAACATTATGGTCTCACCCCTTGAACTCCCACCCAAGACAGACCACAGTCCCCTCCCCCCACCCTAAGTCAGTAAAACTGAATGTATTATAGCTCACGATGTATATAGCGCACTAGGTAGAGATCACCCCTAATCATCCCCCCACCACCAACACACAAACTCCTACCACTGCATGATAACACATGACCACCCCTTGATTGTTTGCTGTGAGACCGCTTTGATTGTAGGATAAGGCGGTATATAAATGACGTTAAATAAATAAAAAATAAACATCAGGGGTACTTCAGGCCCTAGATGTGTCCCCAGGACCTTCACGCAGAAAAAACTCGCCCCCCGCACTAAACGGGAGACAAGAGGGTATAGTCCTCAATAAGCATTGGAGTGACTATAGCAGGGTGGGTTCTCCTGCCTGAACAGGGAGAACAGACAAGGGGACGGAGCTGGTCCGGCCTTGTCGAGGAATTGTTCAGAACATGCTGCGAAGGGCAGCAAACAAAGGTCTACACTGGGAGGAGAATTTCGGTATGGAATCAAATCAGCAGGGGGACCCTGGCAGAGAAGGGTTCGGGGAACGTACCTAAGGGTAAGTCAGTGGAAGGGTAGGATGTCCATGGGCCATAAATATCATGGAATAGAGGTGATCTCCCTCTTCCAAAAGGAAGGAGAATACCTTAACCCCTGGACAAGCATCCGAACCAGTCACCCTACTGACCGAACCCCAGTGTAGAGTTAGAAAAATTAAGCTTCTGGTAAGAGAAGTTAATTGTAAGCCGCCGCATACAGGAGCCTAAAGCTGCTTGGTATGAGTATCCTGGCGCGGGCCCGGGAACTTCAAACCAGAGTGAGACGTCCCTTGCTTGGGCGCACCTGGCGGGTGGGCGGAGGGATGAAATTTCCTCTTCCTAGGGAAGGAAGGTCTAGTAGGACATTTTCCACCCCCGGGGGGAAGAGAGGACTTAGGATGGCTTCTAACGCTAGGAGGGTTAGCGAAGCACTGAGCAACCTGACGTAAGGCTTCGCTATTGAAGAGGTGGTCTCCAGCACACGGAGAATTACCCAAATTATGTTGTGCCCGTCTACACAAGTCTGACGCCTGCAACCATGCTGTACGACGTGCTCTAATGGCAATAGCAGAGGATCTGCTGACCAACAGGAAGGAGTCTAGAGAAGCACGAGAAAGGAACCCAGAGATATTCCTGCAGTGATAAAGAAGCAAGGAATATTCAGAGGCCTTAGTTGCAGACAAAAAGGGAGACAAAAGAGATAATCTCTCGGTGACCTCCCGGAGTGTCAGGCTCATATAAAAAATATATGAAATAATTCTGGAAGCCAACATGGACGTTTGGAAGGTTTGACGCCCCAGGGTATCCAGCGTTTTAGAGGCACGACCTGGAGGGCGAGAAGAATGCTTCTTCTTGCTTCCAACCTTCCTCAGCGCCGATTCCACCACGATGGAATGATGTGGAAGCTGGTGCTGCTGAAAACCCGGGGAGGGGGGCACCCGATACAGAGCATGCATTGCTGTAGACGGTGCAGGAACCCTCAAAGGCGACCGCCAAGCCCCCAGCAGAAGATCCTGCAGGGAAGGATATAGAGGAAGCATTACGGCTGCCTGTTCCACAGGACCTGGACTTAGGGAAGGACCCGGGATAGGAATGGCAAGCAAGTCCGCCATGTCAAGAAGAAAATCCTGAAAAGACGGCTCTCCCAGAGGGGCTATGCCGTGAGAGGCGAAGGCGGGAGGGGCCGCCAGGGCACCAAAAGACCTATCGGACTGACGCCCGCTGGGCGGAGGAGGGTACCAACAGTCCCGGATCGGGGCAGTCAGCACGGCGTCGTCGATTCCTGGAATTGATTCCAAGCTAGGCATCGAAGGGGTCGATGGCACCGATGGAACCGCAGGAATCGGCCTCGGCCCCGACCCCGGGGACGGCACTGCCCCCGGCGATTGAAGCGGTTCTGAGGCAGCCGGAGGGCAGTGGTTAGTAATCTCTGCACTGCGTCGCAGGAAGGGACAGGGGCCGGTCCCGAAACGTGTCGTAGCCAAGCCTTCGAGGCTGGATACCGATTTGAGGCTGGGCATCGAACCGGGCGAGGAGATCGACTCCCTCCTAGAGGGCCCCGGCGGCGGTGGTGGTGCCAGCGATGCCGATCCCGGGAAGCGAATCGGAACCACGTCGATCGGTGCCGTAGGCATCGAGGGTCCCCGAGAACGAAGCTCAGTAAAGGAGGAGACACCTGACACCAGCGTCGATGCCGAGCGGTAGGCACCGCCAGACGCCGGGACCCCTCTCGAGCCTGTCTTACCCAGAGGAGAATCCTTCCGGGGCATACGACCTGCCCCCGAGGGTACCCAGGTAACCCGACGACGAGCCCCTGCGGGGAGTGAAACGCACAACCCAGACACCGACGCCGGGACACCGGCATCTCTTGGCGCTGGAACCAACCCTATGGCTGGCCGGGACGACGGGAAACCAGGCTGGATCGTAGCGATCAAAGTCACCGGGGCCCTCCTTCTAGCGATGAGCGGAGCACTCGACGTCCTCGTCGATGCCGGGGGATCGCCCGTCCGGGACAGATCGATAGACCCCGAAGGTACCGGGGGAGTCAGGCGGCGATCCCTGGTGACGAGTTGAGCACTCGACACCCATGCCGACGCCGGGAAAGCGGTGCCGTTCAAATCCGGTACCGCCCCCGCGCAGGGCTGGGATGCAGGCAAGCCAGTCTGGGTCGAAGCGATCGGCCCCGAAGGTACCGAGGACACCAGATGACGATCCCCGGTGGAGAGTGGGACACTCGACGCCGACGCCGAGGAATCGGTACCGCCCGAAGCGGGTACCACCTCCGCGCATGGCAGGGATGAAGGAACGCCAGACTGGGTCGAGTCGATCGGCCCCGGAGGTGCCGAGGACAGCAGCTGCCGATCCCCGGTGAGGAGCGGGACGCTCGACACCGACGCCGATGCCGGGGGGTCGGTACCGCCCGAAGCGGATACCACCTCCGCGCATGGCTGGGATGAAGGGAAGCCAGACTGGGTAGAGTCGCTCGGCCCCAGAGGTGCCGAGGACACCAGCTGACGATCCCTGGTGAAGAGTGGGACACTCGACGCCGGCGCCGATGCCGGGGAATCGGCACCGCTCGAAGCGGATACCACCCTCGAGCATGGCTCGGGAATGTTCTGTGAGGAGTGAACCCCAGGAACAATCCGAAACCCCTCGGATGCTTTGGAGCCCGAAGACTCCCGCCGGGGTTTATTTGCCAAGGAGGGCTTGAGGGGTTGGCCGGAGCCGTCGTCATGCCACTCATGAGACTCGCCCCTCAAGACTTGGCTAGTCTTAACAGACTGTTGTGTGGTTACCTGATCCTGGAGAGAAGAGAGAACCAATGACCGCACCTTAGGGGGAAAGACGTCATCGAGGGACACCCGAAAAAGGGAAGGTCTTCTCCCGATACTGAAGCCCGGAGAACCGGGGAGAAAAGGGTCAGGGCCCAAACAGGAGAGGCACCAGGCATTGGAGTCTAAGTGAAAAACTAAGTCTCCACAGTGAGGGCACTTCTGAGGGGAAGAAGGCTCCATGCTGTGAAGCCTGGTAGGCCTCAAACGACCAGAGGGAAAAAAGGTTCCCTCGAGTGACTAAAAGAAGAAAAGAAGAAAAGAAAAAAGGGCACCGGTGGTGCCGTTGTCGGCGGGAAAAAGCCGCGACCACAGGAAACAAGAAAAGAAAGAAAAGTTTCTGCGGTGGCAGGAGGTACGCCCTGCCTGCTCCGCTGAAAACGAAAAACTGGGGAGAGGCAGTAGGAAGGGCGGGAAGCCACCGCGCAGGCGCGAGGGATGTTCCCAAAGGCTTTCTGATTGGATGCTGGGGAGCATTCCCGTGCGGGCTCCGTCGGCGATGTCTCCCATATGTGAAGATTCATTCCTGCTTGTTCCTGGAGATATGAGTATATATGTCAAGCAGTTCAATTGAAAGAACATCTATCACAAAGGGATCATCCTTCCTCTGTGATAAGATGTGCCCATGTGGTTTATTTTATGTGGGGAAGACCACCCATATGATGAGAGCCCAGCTAACTGAACACAAGAGTCGCCATATTGTTTAATGGGTTATCATTCTTTCATGGATTTGATATAGCAAATTATTGACCATTTCCTGAGTGGCAATGTCGGAGTGATTGGAGAGCTCTTCTGTCATACAGAGCTCTGTCTTGGATATTCCATCTCAATACAGTGAAACCTTATGGGTTAAATGACAATGTCGAATGGAACTTGTTACTTTAGTGGATTGTTGTCACATTTAGCTGTTGCTGTGGTTGCCTTGTCTGCTTACATCACCATGTTGCCTGCCATGCAGAGCATGCCGGTAACCCAGCAAATGTAACTAATGACACCAAGCACTTTTAAATTTTAATCACTACATTCCTGTGCCTTGTGCCATGCATTTTTATATCACTGAACCTCTGAGCCGCTTTTCAGAAAAATACCAAACCCCGAATGCAGTTAGACGAAACTGGTGGGCAGATCAAGTAAAGGAGACATGTTTACAAGATGGCTGGTGCTGTGGCTTGATTCAAATGAGTATTCCTTCAGCAGATAAGTATCTAACTTTTTGTATGAGTGGGTATAAAATGATACAGACTGTGGTTAGTAAGTGCAAACAGAAAATATTCAAAAAAGAATAATTGCAGCGTACGGATACTGCAGTAAGCTTTGAAAGATGTATATTTTGATTTAATTCATGAGCTTTCACTGAGTGTAATAGGAACTGATGACTGAAACGGGGAGCTAAGTGAAGTTGATTAACTCTTTTGAGAATGCTACCCATGCCAAAAAAAGATATCTAATGATGCCGAGTCAGAAGAGCTCAATCAAATCTCAGTGAATCTGAAATATGTAGTAGAACAAACTGACAAACTAGAGAGCAGCAGATCACCTGCACCAGATGGTATACACCCCTAAAGGTTCTAAAAGAATTATGGGCCCCATACCGAGTCAGCCGCATTTTAGAAGGGATGTGCGCCTCATTGGTGCATAGCCCTCCCCGCCGCCCTCTAACCTGGATATTCAATGCCACAGTGACGGCATTAAATATCTGGGCACTGCCACACATGCCAGAAGCCGCTGAAGCAACAGGGCAGCAGCGATATTGCATGCTGCCCGGTTAGCTCCTGCAACTTAAAAATAGGCAAGGATATTTCCTCTCCTATCTCTGAGGCACAGATCGCTAACCGGGCACATGCAATAACACCCCGACATGTGCCGATGCTAACTGGATAGCATCAGGGCGCGTAGGGGAGTTAGAAGGGGATATTCAATGGCACTAACCGTGTAAGTGCCGTTGAAGATTCCCAATTAAGGCATTTACACGGTTTATGGGGCTGTAAACCATGTAAATGCCTTTCAAAAATCGGCCCTTAAAGAACTGCTAACCGGTTAAACCCCAGCAATATCAGCTAAGTAAAGGTGCCACCTCTGATCCAGTTAGCCACTGGGCATTTAGTTGGGCTAGAAAGCGATATTCAGCAGTACTAACCAGGTAGTACCGCTGTATATCCCAGTGAGCCACATTTACATGGTTTGCAGGTCTGCAAACTGCATTAATCCCTTTGAATAGCCCTCCCCCGACTGCCCGAAGAACAAACCAGTCGGTACTAGAGGAGATCAAACCTAAGCTTTCTTTAGAAGCTCAGATGGCAAGACTTCGACTTTCATACTTTGGACACATCATGCGGAGAGAGAGATCATTAGAGAAAGACATCATGCTTGGCAAGATAGAAGGTCAACGCAAAAGAGGAAGGCCAGCAATGAGATGGATCGATACAATAACCAGCAACTACAGGTACCAGTCTGTCAACAATGAGCCGCCTGACTGAAGACCGAACACAATTTAGGATAGCTATCCAGAGGGTCGCCATGCGTCGACTCCGACTCGACGGCACTCAACAACAACAACAGCCCTCCCCCCCATGCTTTTCAACAAACACATCATGTAGGTAATTTTAAAGCAGGGCACACTGGTTAAGTGAGCAGGAAGGCACTTATTTTAGTGATATTTTATAAAGATACATAGACACATGTGTGCCTTTATATAAATACTAACACTAATTCTGCACAAATTGTGCCTAGAATCTAGGTATAGACATTGCACCTTTTTGAGAGCAGGTGTAAATCCTACTGTGTACTTCACACACACAAATACACCGCTGCCCCTGCTTCACCCTAACTCCAGCCCTGTACATGCCTATTGTGCAAGTATGTGTCAGTCTGCACTGCGCATACTTTTAGGCATGACTGTTTTAAAAAGAGCCCTTTATAAACTAAAACATGGTATTATGCATGAAAATGCTTTATAAAATTACCCACACCAAAAAAAAAAAAATGCACTAAAGGTAATGATACTAACAAACCAAAAAACCCTTAGCTACACTAATACTTTTGAATCATAATATTATCCAACCCAAAAAATATCTTGAAAAGAACTAGGCAGAGAACAATATATCTAATTATAACACAGGGAGAAAAAGACCTCAGGGCAACAATATATCCCTCTATGTGGTAGCAGAACTACCATAGAGGAAGCTAGACAAATCACATCATTGGTCTTTTAAAAAAAACTTCCTAATTTTATTAAATAAAAAAAAAACAATTAATAGAAAATGTACTTTTTTCACCAATTCAAGGCACTACATATTAAGCAATAAAGAGCCCCCATTTCATCACATAAACATTTAATAGACGTTACTTTATATTGCAAAACAGCTCAAAGGCGACCAACATACATCCTTGCCTTAAAGAGAAATAGAACAGTATGGAAGTATCTAATAACAGTCAAAACTAGCAACAATAATGACACACTTATCTTTCAGTTGTTCTTTTATTGTTGCAAGTTTTGACTGTTATGCTCAATATGTACTGCCTTGAATTGATATAGGTGTAGTTAGGGGTTTTTTGGTTTATAAAATTACCCTCCATATAGCCTCTATTGGGCTATGACAGGCATGTCCATCAGGTAGATCATGATCTACCTGTAGATCGCGGAGGGGTCAGAAGTAGATCGCCAGCCCCACTTGGCTCCATCTCTCCAGCAGCTCGCCCCATCGCTAGGAGAGAGCTCGTGCCGGCAGGTCGTCTGCTGAGGGCTTGCCGCTGCTGCTGATCCTTTGCCTGTCTTATTTCCCTGCCTGCGGGAATCTTGCCTGTGGGTGTATTGGGAGCACTTGTTGTTTTCGTGCCAATAGTTTGTGGGTACCCCAGGGGGCCACTGCCTGCGCCCAGCGTCATACCTGGTCTCCTGCCTCTCAGAATCACCCATTCCTGCCCCAGCCTCAACACCCCTTAGAAGTGTGTTATATACTGGACGATATCCATTTGCCCGGGCTTTACCTGAATACACTTACCGTATTAGTTGTGTTGTGTGCTGGTCATTGGTCGCTTTATAATTTGCTTTCATTAAACGTTTTCGGGCAGACACAACAAAGTGCCAAGAATTTGGTGATTTTGGCGGGCTTTTCCAATTTTGTTCTAACTTGCCTATGCCTTGCCTTCGAATTGGTTCAAACCACTGTGACTTTTGCTTGCCTCTGCAATTTTATTTTGCCTAGCCTTTGCGTTGATTCTACACTGCAATTTTATTTCGCCTTGCCTTTACGTTGATTCTACACTGTGTGCAGAATTTATTAAATTGCGTGTGGTGGTATTTGAACTTGTTTGGCGGTATTTGATTTTATCTGGTTTGCTGGACAGATGTTTGAGGTTTTTTGATGATTGTTTGGTGGTATTATTGGTGCCAGTATGATGAATTCTTATTTTTACTTTTAGTACTGCATGTGTGGTTTTGGCATCTCCAGTCCTTGTATTGCACATCATCCAGAGGTCTTCAGTTCCTGTTGATCTTTAATACTTTGTGACAGTGACAGTCATCCCAGTATAACGAAGATGAGTGTTCCAGAGAAGAGCAAAACCTACCACTTTCATGATGAATGGGAAATGGACTACTTCTTCATCATGGTGAAAGACAAGTGTTGTTGTTTAATTTGTAACGCCCCAGTATCCTTGCCCAAAAAGGAACATCATTATAAGGCTCTGCATAGCAATAAATTTGATGCTGATTTTCCACCCAAAAGTGAAATTCGTAAACTGAAGCTCAAAGAACTTAAATCGAAATTGGCTACTCAGCAACAGTTGATGGTGAATCCAAGGTCACATTCGGTCAATGCAACCATAGCATCCTTCAAGGTCAGCAACCTGATCGCAAAGAAATGCAAACCTTTCACTGAAGGGGAATTTTTAAAAGATTGTTTTCTTGAAGCAGCTGACAATCTTTTTGAAGGATTTAAAACTAAGAAAGAGATCATAGCTGCTATTCAAGATGTACAATTGTCAAGAAACACCATTGTGTGGCGAATAGAAAATATGTGTGGAGACACAACTGAACAATTGTTGGAGGATGTTTCAAATTGTGTTGCTTTCTCACTCCAACTGGATGAAATCTACAGACGTAAGAGACATAGCCCAGTTACTAGTCTTTATCCGGATGGTTTTTGAAGACTTCAGTGTTAAAGAAGAACTACTTGGAATGATTTATTTAAAAGGGAGAACTACCGGTCAGGAAATATTCAGTTCTTTCCATTCTTTTGTGACAAAGTGTAATCTTCTATTGCACAGACTTGTTTCCATCACTACTGATGGAGCAAGAGCAATGACAGGTGAGGTTAACGGTTTCATAGCCCTCTGTAGACAGCATGATGACTTCCCAGATTTCCTTTCTTACCACTGCATCATTCACCAGCAAGTTTTGGCAAGCAAGAGACTCAATACAAGGACTGTCATAGACATCACTTTCAAAATTGTAAATTCAGTTCATGGAAGATCACTTCAAAGACGGCTTTTCAATCTTACTCTTGATGAAGGGGCAGCGGAAATCATTTTGCACACAGATGTAAGATGGCTAAGTGGGCACAAATTTCTGCAAAGATTTCGTGATTTGCTGAATGAAATAAGAAGTTTTTTGAAGGAGAGGGAAGATGACCAAGCAGAGTTGGAAGATGAGGAGTGGTTATGTGATCTGGCATTTCTCGCTGACTTTACAGGTGAACTAAGTGATGTGAACCTTAAACTACAAGGTAAAAACAAATGCATTGGCAAGATGAGTACAGTTTCATCCTACAAGAGCAAATTTGAGCTAATGATGACTGACCTTGCAAAGAAAACTTTTGATCATTTTCCTAATACTGCAAGACCATCTGGGACAATATCCAAATTTTGTTTTTCAGAGAAGTATGTGACAGAAATCTGTTCTGTTATCCAGGAATTCGAAAATAGATTCTGTGGCTTCCAAAAAATTGGAACAGTTGTGGAATACTTGTCATACCCATTCAAAGTAGATGTGGACATTAAAGAAACTGCAGCTGCTATCAGTAAAAATTACTCATTGAACAAGCCATCTCTTGAAAATGCAATATTAACCCTTAAAAAGGACATTTTTCTCAAGACCTGTGCTGAGCAAGAATCGTTTTGGAAGCTAGTGCCTAGAGACAAATTTCCCAACTTGAGAAGATGCAGTGAAGCTGTACACGCCTGTTTCGGTTCAACTTATTTGTGTGAATCTGCATTTTCCCATCTGAAAATGACAAAGAGCACACAACGTTCCAATATGACAGATGAACATCTCCAGGATTCCCTGAGACTGGCCCTCACGCAATATTCATTCAACTTCAAAAAGCTGGTGGATGAAATGCAGGCTCAGACGTCTCACTAATGAGTAAGAGCAAAATATTAAAGATTGTGCAAGATCAGCCTGGATCAATACTCGACCTAAAATTAACACAAATTACTCAATAAGTTAAAGAAAGTTATTAAGACAGTTAAAGAAAGTTATTACTCAATAAAACTTTAAGAAAAAATGTACTTTCCATTTCCCCTCGCAGTTCTTACTGGATCTTCGTCTCTGTTTCGTTTTTGCTTAACAGCTGATCACATCCAAGTAAATTACAGAAGGTCCATTAAAAATGGGGGGGGGGGGGGATCCTCCAACTTTATTGGGTTAAAATTTAATTTGAAACTTAATTTTCATGGTGGTAGATCACCGGCACTTTTGGCCAGAAAAAGTAGATCACGACCTATTCGAAGTTGGACATGCCTGGGCTACGACATCATAATCCTTCAGTTGCAAGCTCCTGGGAAATGTATTCCTCTTCCATCTCTCTCATTTAGCCCAGTTAATTTATCAGCTGGCAGCCACATATCAGACTCCATTCGGGGCACTATAGCCATAAGCCCTAACTCCAGGGGACTCCTTGCACTCAGGAGACGATGAATCTGCCCTCCTCAGTCTTGGCTGCTCTAGAAAGTGGGAGGCCTGAACTACAAATCAAACCTAGGTCCTTTGCTTGGTTGTGTACAGCATACTCTACTCTGTTTTTAAATGAATTATCTGAATAAGAAAAGATAGCAATTGACTTTTAATGGAACTATAAATTCCAATATAGATTATTGACCTGTATTCATTCCTTCATGAAAGCAGAAAATTAAAACAAGTTTGATAAAAAGGGCACTCCACAATAGGTAAGGGCTAAACATTACAATAGACGAGGTAACATGTCAGTGCTGATATATTATAACACTTTATAAGCACATTACAATTCGGAGAGCTAATAATAAAAGAACTGGTGCTGAGATGATGAATTGATGCTATGCAATTAGGCCTATTAGAATTCACAAGAGTCGACAGGCAATAATCAAACCACTTTCAAGCTGCCCATTGCAATTATCTTTGCACTTAAGAATCAACAAAGCACATAATGACTTGCACTCGATTAAGGAATTCATGAGAAATGGAATTTTAATTTATAGAGAGAATATCCGTTTTTTTATTACTTTACATGACATCCATTTGTGAAAACCAGTTGATGAACTAACATTGTTCAACAGCAATGGAGGTTCAAGACAAGCTAGAGGTGTACCAAATTTTAGCTTTAAAAAAGTATGCAAAATTAGGGGCCCTTTTACTAAAGTGCATTATGCAGGTAATGTATGTTTCAGCACATATTAACCATTTCCATAGACCCACAGTAATTGTTAACGTATAGGCAGGACAATTACTGTTTGCTGAAACATGCATTAAGGAGGGAGGGGGGGGTGGATTTTAGAAGCTCTATTCATGATTTGGATGTTTGACAATGGGCACATAGATGAGCAAATCATGGAGATGTTCCAGGAGCCATTTTAGAAAGCTAGTTAAATTGACATCCCTGGTGCGTGGTGGAGATGGGTCCTGGGTGCAGGGCCGATGTTACCTTTATGAGAACTAGGCAGTCACCTTGAGTGTCAGCCCTATTGTGGTGCCCAATATCACCGCTGCTGTCCCTCATTCAGACCTACAGCTGCAGCAATGGCCTGAAACAGCCCTGCAGTGCTTACCTTAAAACTTTGGTGCTATGGGGCTGTTTGCTTCCGTCCCCACCAACGCCTGATGCAGAGTTCCTGTTTGCATGGGGGCAGAAGCCGTTTCCACTCCCATGAAAACAGGAAGTTGGCATTGGTGGGGACGGAAGTAGACAGCCCCGTGGTGCCACAGTTTTAAGGTAAGCACCACGGTGCCGCTTGCTTCCACCGTTACCAACGCCTGATGTCGACTTTCTGTTTGCATGGGGGCAGAAGTCACTTCCAACCCCATGCAAACAGGAAGTCGGCATCAGTGGAGATGGAAGCAGACATCTCCATGGCGCTGACTTTCTAAGGTAAGCATCATGGGGCTATTTCAGAAAATTGCCACCGCTCTAGGCCCTGTGAAAGGCAGCAATAATAGCGAGGGCCAGCCGGCTAGGGGAAGAGGGCAAGGGAGTTGCATTGGTATGACTTCAGGATCACTCAAGCATGTCAGGCCCCAGTTGTTGAGGAAACTGTGCTTATACCTGCTCCTGACCATGAATAAGGTGCAAAAAAGTGCTTGTTTTAAGGTTGCAATGCCTCCAGAAAGAAGAGCAGTGTGCTTACATTGCAGCAATTAATATTTGCTAGCTAAAGAAATGGGCATAGAGATGTCCAAAGCACAAAGACATCCCCAGAACTATTTTAGAAGCCGGATCTGTGGATATCTTCAGTGCGAGGACACCCAAATCTGAATGAGACGTGGCTAGGGTGTTTCTAAGAACCTGGACATCCCTACCTAATCTCAGAAACTCCTTGGATGTCTTGAATCTTGCTAAAAAAAGCAAAACCTGCCGGGTATGAACAGGCTGGTAGGTAAGGGACCGATACTTCATAGATGGAGGGAAACGACTGGTCCCACCTTTTGGGAATGGCGTAACAGCTTTCACCAGCTGATGCTCATGGAGAGGAGGGGGGCTAGAGGAAGTACTCAACGCCGGGCCGTATTCCCGCTGATATGGGAGCCATATATTCAGTTATTGAGGCCAAAGGGAGAGGCTGCGGGGGTTAGGGGATTGGTGGGGGGAAGAGGGGGGAAAATTGTGAATGCTGTATTTGTATAATTGATCTGTTGAGGTTCCTGGTTTGTATATTGTTTTGCATGATTTGTACTGTGTGGACTTTAATAAACAGAGTTTTCAAAAAAAAAAAAAAAGATGCTTGTTTTATCAGGCAAATGTCTGGAAGGTGTGGAGAAAGAGCTATACTAATACCCCCTGTATTTTACACTTTGGGCCTGATTCCGAGATGGATCCTGCATGGCTGCATGTCTCGGCAGGACCTGCAGTCCCACGGGCTATCCTGCCCCTATTCCCCTCCTGCTCGCCCCGCATGGCTAGAGCTGCAGGACAGAGAGAGACGGCAAAGGATGGGAGGGAGGGGGTGGACTGAGCCAAGCCGGAAGGACATACAAGGCTGACCCTGTATGTCCTGTTGGGTCAGAGGGGACATGCTGATTATTCCACCTCGAAGGTGGAATAATCAGCACAGGCGGGCCGATTGGGGCTGGGGATCCCCAGGGCCGGAGCCGGGTGCAGGGGGATTTCCACCGCCCAATCCAGGCCATGGCTGGCCAGCCATGGGTTGGATGGTGGGGAAGAGGGGGGGGGGTCGAGCCATGGGAGTCAGGGGTGCCTGCAGGGAAGATGTCCCCGCAAGCAGGGGCACACCGGGTCATCCTTGGGCCCAATTCTATGTGCTGTGGGAACGTTTTGTTCCTGCGGTACAGAATCAGGTCCTAACGGGCCCATCTTGCTTGGGGCCATCCGGACGGTATGGATGTGCCCCTTTATGAATCAGGCTCAATGCCGATGAACATTGACAAGGAATGGGGACTCATGTTTCACTTTACTATGCCACTGGCTATCCCCTTATGCTAGCTTACCTGAGATGGATGTTCCTGACCAAAGCATCCCTAATGGGGACGTCTATATGGCTGCCAATATGCACGTCCATGTCGGGGACATCTATGTTCATGAAATCAGTCAAAGACAGACATCCCTGGAGTTTTTCTGCATGTTCTGCCCTGTATATTCCAGATTTAATTTGGACACCTTTCTTAAATCACACTCTAACCATGTACTGTGCAATGGGGTAGGGTCTGGGTAGAGCTAGGGCAGAAAGGGGGCGTTGACTGTTGCAGTAAGTGCCCATAGTAATTGTCAAGGCTGAAATGTACACTAAGGGGCTTTCCTGTGCAGTAACTATCTGGCAAATGCTGGCCATGCCCTGACAATTACTGCAATGCAGTGGTATCTAACATGCATGGATTTTGACTCAAAATGCACTTTAGGAGCAAAACAATATTGCACTTTAGTAAAAGGGCCTCTTAGTTTATAAGAAACTTTCCCTTCGCGGCTCTGAAAGCCAGCACCGAGGGGACTGACTCAGGGAGGTCTCTGCCGGGCAGGTGGGGGGGGGGGGCTGCAGGACACTTGATTCTGCTGCTGCTGTGGCGGCGTCAGCGTCAGCAGCCAGTTTTGTTTTGTTTTTTAATTTACCGGCGGTCTTTTAATGCAGAATGTTGTTTGCGTGGGGCCCCCTGAAACGCGGGGTCCTGTGCAAACAACATTCTTGCTCAATGGACGGGCCGGCCCTGCTTCAGATTGCCCAGCATGTGGCAGAAAGAATCACAGCCAACATCAACCTAGCCGAACATATCACACCAGTACTATATGACCTTCATTGGCTCCCTATTCAGAGCCGCATTCAATACAAAATTCTCGTAACTACTTTTAAAATCATCAAAAACATCACTCCATCCTACCTTACCACCCTCATCACCAAGGATAACAAGACACGAAACCAGCTTGAGTGCATTAAAAACAAGCTTACCATCTCTTCTGATTTTAGAAAATCCACAAAAGCAACCAACAACCGAGCCTTTTCTCATTTCTCCCAGATAACCTGGAACAATCTCCCAGACAGTATAAGAACAATAGAAGACCTCACAACCTTCTGCAAAGCAATGAAAACTCACCTGTTTACCCTACACTTTGGAAGTGCAAATGAAGAAGCAACTCCCTCCACCGACATTACACACAACACAGACCTTGACACCACCTAGACAATCTTGTAACTACATAACCACTCAAGAAGCCCTCTCCTAAGTACCAAGGTATTGTATATAGTTACTAAGGTCCACCATGTAACAAATGATAGCTCATCTGTTACCATGTTTCCTTGTTTTTGCACCAATATTCACAATGTTACTAAAGCCACCTATTATTGCATATAGTCGCCAAGAAATACCGTACATCTGCAACCAAGATGATCAATCTGTATATATGCCCTTAACTCAATCTCTATATAGTTAGACAACCTGTAAATAGCTGCCAGCCGATCCGGTCACCTGCGACCTGACCGCTTAGCCTGTACATAGTTACCCTCGTTAGTCCCAAGTTTTAACACCTGTTCATTGTAAGTCCAGTGCAGATTCTGCCTGCACTGCACAAATTTCGTTGACTGTAAACTGCACTGATTCTAAAGAGTGCAGTATAAAAAAGACATTAAATAAATAAATAAAATAAATATGTTACTCCATTTAATGTACATAGTTATTTGTTCCATGCAATGAATATGTACCCCCTGTTCAATTCAACTGACTGTTTCATGTAAACCACCATTGAACTTTGGAAAATGCGGTATAAAAATGGTAGGCAAATAAAACAAATAAATAAATATTCTCCTGTCCCGGAAGGTACACCACCTGAAAGAGCATACCCCTCTCCCAGACGAAGTTTTAGAGATGAATCACCTCCTCACTTACATGGAAGAGTAGCCTAGTGGTTAGAGCAAATGCCTAAGATCCAGAAGATCAAGGGCTCAAGTCCCACTGGCACTCCTTGTGACCTTGGGCAAATCACTTTACCCTCCAATTTCTTAGAATCTACTTCTGGTGATACATTGTCAAGAAAACCCAGATGCAGCTGGGTCACCAGTAGTCAGCACTGACTTGATGACACTAAAAATAAAAATCCACAATAGCACAATGCCTCCTATGGCATGATTTTTTGTTTCTGTCTTTCAATTGAAAGCAAGCCCTGCTACGAAGGGACATGGCATGAGGGTGAAAGGGGTGATATGCGGAAATATTTCTTTATGGAAAGAGTGGTGGATCCATGGAATAGTCTCCCAGTGGAGGTGTTAGAGATGAATATAGTATCTGAATTCAAAGAAGCATGGGACAAACACAGAGGAAAAAAATGGACTGTTGTAGTGGTTGATATGGAAGGACAGACTAGATAGGCCATGTGGTCTTTTTCTGTCGTCATGTTTCTATATTTCTGTGTATGACCCAGTGCCTCCCTATTTGTTGAGATAAAACATTGCCACTTGATTGTCTGAACCAGAACTACCTGGTTCGCTAAGTGGTGCTGGAAGACTTGCAAACGCAATGGTTCTGAGCTCAAGGAAGTTGATATGATGGAGACACTCCTCCACCGACCAGATGCCCTGGGCTCATATACCGCCACAGTGGGCCCCCCAGCCCTGTTATGAGGCATCAGTCAAGAGGGTCATCCATGGCTATTGCCACCAATTGAGGGACAGCACCAATGCCGGGATCATGTGGACCCTGTTGTGTAGGTGGCCCATCACTTGGGCCCATTGGGAGTTGAAGGTCCACTGAGCCGGATGCAAGTGGAGGCGAGCATCGGGCGTGACGTGAATGGTCAAGGCTATGTGCCCCAGAAGTTGTAGCAACAGGCGGGCCGAGGCCATCGAGCAGCCACACATGCCCTGCACCAGGGCTGCCAGGCATTGAACTCGATCTATGAGAAGAAAGGCCTTGGCCTGGACTGTGTCCAGAAGGGCCCCTATGAACTACAGATTTTGAGCAGGCTGAAAGTGTGACTTGAGGTAATGATGACAAACCAAAATTGTTCCAGGACAAGGATGGTACGGTGCCTCGACTGATGGACCCCTGATGAGCCAGTTGTTCAGGTAGGGGAACACAAACACTCCCTGGAGGCATAGGTGAGTGATGACCACCGCCAAAATACATTATGAACACCAGCCCAAATAACAGGCCATGGTAGTGGTGGTGCTGCCCTCCGATGAAGTGGAGATACTGCCAGTGCAAGGGATGGATCAGGATGTGGGTATAGGCATCTTTGAGATCCAAGCATAACTAATCTCCCTGCTGGACGTAAGGCATCAATGTTCCAAGGGAAACCATTTTGAACTTCTGATTTACCAAGAACAGATTGAGGTCCCAGAGAACCAAGATGGGCCAAAACCGTCCTGTCCTCTTTGGAACCAGAAAGTAGCAGGGGTAGAACCCAGTTCCTCTTTGAGCTGGGGGAACGAGCTCCACTGTCTTGTCTGCCAGAGGGCCCACAAGTTCCTGCTGCAGAAGCCCTCAGTGAAGAGGAGTCATAGGAAGTTTCCCGGGGAAGAACAGAGGTGGCTTCTGTTTGAAGCGGAGGAGGTAAGTTCCTTGACCACCTGCAGAGCCCAAGCGTCGGTGGTGATGCTGGGCCACAGTTGAGCAAAAAAGACCAGACATCCCCCTGTATGCTGTGGCTCCTGACCTCAGAGTGGAAGAGCAGCTATGTTCAAGGAGTCAAAAGCTCCCCCCAGTCTGCAGCAGAAGTGCTGCCCAGGGCTTGGGAGCCTTAGGCTTCTAAGGTCTGTGCCACTGGCGATTGGCCTGCTATTGTTGTTGGGGAGCAGGATAGGATGGAAATTGGGGGTATGTTCTGTAAGCCTTCCTCTTTTTTGGGTAAAAAGACTTTTCCCCCAAAGCCTTCCATCAGGAAGGGTCTGCAGTCTTCCTGGAGAGCCTGGTTCTGGTCATTAACTCAGACTCCAACTCTGCAGCCTTGTCTGTCATGAGCTTGCCGAAGAGGTTCTCTACCCAGCATGGGATAACGACTAACCTGTCCTGAATCCATTGCTCCAGGTCTGAGGATTGTAGCCATGCCGGGCACTAGGCACCAATACCCACCATAGCCACAGACTCAAAGTCATCATAGGCCAACCAAGTCATGTATTTGGAGCACTCTCTGACCGTTGATACCAGGGTCAAGAACTGCTGGAGAGGCTCATCAGGCAACCCAGCTGAGAATCCAGCAAGCTCTTTTGCAAGGTTTCTAAAGTACATGCCAATGTATAGCTGGCAGGCCTGGATAGGGGCCATGAACAACGAGCCCTCATAACACTTCCTACCATAGGCATCCATGGTGCAAGACTCCAGGGGCACCGAGGAGTGCATCTTCTGGCTCTCGATCTGATGCATGGCAGACTACAACCATGGAGTGGTGTGGTAGCAGTGTATTCGGGAAGCTAGGGCTCTTGCAGCCTCGATACATGGAATCAAGTCACTTGCTCACTATTAGCACCATAAACGGTGTCTTCCACATCCTGAAGAGCAGTCTTTCAAGGGAGGAATGGGCCTTGCGAGTGCCTCCTTTGGGTGAGCCTCGTACTGGAGGATCTCGAGGTCCTCCGCACGAGGCTCGGCCTCGGTGACAAAGGCCAAGGCCTTTGCCATGTTCTGCATGAATTTCTGGAAGGAGAGGTCCTTGGGTGGGGACCGCTGGTGCTCATGCGGTGGGGAAAGGTATGAGTGAATGTCCTAATGCCTGCAAGTATCCGGGGACTTGGCATCAGTTTCCCACTCAGAAATGGTATTGGAAGACACCGCCAGGATTTGGCAGGCATCAGCCCAGTGACCATCAGGGGGAGTCACAGAGGCCCAAGGCTCCCAGTGATCCGACCCCGAGGCACTTGGTGGAGAGGTCCAGGCCTTCACAGGAGAGGTGGAACAATGCCTGGAATCAGAGCCAGGTTGGAACCGCTCCAGCACAGGCTGAACCTCTGTGGGCAACGCCCATGCTGCAAAGGGTCTGGTCACCGGTCCCAAGGAACCGGAGGTACCAGTCGTTGGAGCCTGCTGCAGTGCCAGGAGGGCAGTAACACAGCACTCCAAGGCAGTCATCCTGACTTCCAGGCTAGTAGGCTCTGCAGGCACCAGCACGGGCACTGAGGGAATCAGGCCCGACACCAGTTCCGTCGAGGGGGTCCTCGAGGGGGATAACATCGAAGGACTAATGCCAATCCCCCAAGGCTTTCAGAGTCTCCTTTCTTGGGGCAGTTTGGAAGGCCGCTCCCAGCCCTTGCCATCAACTCTGGAGCTCTGATGCCGGTGACCATAAGACACCCTTGGCACCAGAATCAATCTTTGAGGCCGACTTTGATGGGATGTGATCCTTCCGATGATGGTTTTCCATGGCCGATCTGGAATGCAATGCCCCACAACTTTGGGGCTCAGAGCGAGCAGAGGCTGCATGTGAGACTGAGGCCTCATCTGTGACCCTCGAGGGCACCGATTCCCCGGATCACGCTGGAGCTGAATGGAAGGTCTTAGGACCAAACAGTGACTCACGCTGCCCCTCACGATTCTTCTGGTCCTTACTTGTCATCTGGAGACAGAAAGTGCAGGTAACAGTCTTGACCATCCGTGCAAGACATGGTACAGTTATAACAATTGCACTGCTTAAAGCCACTGACCAAAGGAATAGTATGGAAGACAGCTCCCATGAGGTCAAACTCCAATGTCTTGATCAGGAGAATGCGAGAAAAACCCACACACTGAAGAGAAAAAAAAAAGATTTTCTGTAGGCTGTGTGCGCATAAAATATCAGCTGTGCAGCTTTTGAAGGAAGGTTAAATTTTTGTGCACCACACAATGACACTAGGAGTTATATACTTTAAAATTTGACATGTCAGAATACAGTATGTACAACACATTGATTTTAAATCAAATTAAATGAAAATAGATGATTACTAAATGGAGCAGAAAATTTCAAGTAATTACAATCACAACTTTTAAATTTTAAGACGTCTGTGTTATTTTCTATCAGAATCAGAACCGTAATTTTTGTGCCCTCTGTTGTAAAGTATGTGCGCTCGCTCGGCAAGGTGTGTGCGCGCACACACGTGCACAGCTTAGAGGGAACAGTGCACCGAGGTGACACTATGCAACTAGAGAAGAGGATCACAAAAAAAAAAATCAAGTTAAGCATCTAACTTTTTCTAGGAGTACAGACTACACGTCCATGGAAAAAAGACAACTGAGGTAAGATGGCACCTTTGGGCAGGAAGGTGACCACGCATGTGTGGTAAACTCCCAAAGGCTTACTATGAAAGCTTGGGGCATGAATACCATGCGGGCTTCATCGGTACAGACATCACCCATATGTGAGGACTGTTTTCCTGCTTGTTCCTGCAGAAACATTATTAGAAGACATTTATACTAGGCACTTCATTCCAGACTAGAATATTGAGCCCTGGTATGAGAGGGGAATGCTTTACTATGTGTACTGCTCTGACAGTGACAAGAGCCAAAGGTAAGGATCTGGCAAAGTTTAGAAAAAAGGAAATTCCTCAGTTTAACTTTCTTGCATAAATTTAAAATGGCACGTCATGGGCCAACCCAGAAACCCAGTGGTAGTGCAGTGAGCCGCTTTATGGAAGGGCAAAATTAGACCCTATATTACTTGCTTTTTATGAAATCCAGAAAGGAAATTTTTATTTATTTATTTACATTCTCTTATATACCGCGCTATTCTGCATCAGTGCGGTTTACATTGAACAAACTGAAATTACATTGAACAGGGCATTATAACTTGGAGATAACTATTTTACAGGGAACATGGGCTATGGAGGGTTAAGTGGCTTGCCCAAGACCACAAGCAGTACTCGTGGGACTAGAAACCCCAGTCCTTCCGGCCCAAGGTTGCTGTCCTCTAGTGCCAAATAGTGAAATAGTGCCAAACCAGCACACAAGCATCCAAAGAAGGGACACAGAAGATGGATGAGAACCTACAGGCTGCTATGTCTATCTAATCCATTATGCCTACTATGGAGTGGAAAAAATCTGGACCCCACTCCAGCCAGATCGGCACTGGAGAGGCGAATAAGAAGGAAAGCGCCTCCCCGATCTCCACCACAAGGCCGATCCGACCCACCACACCACAGCAACTTGAAATACAAGCGCTGGCAGGTGGGCCCGTGCCTGAGGGCCTCGCCAGAGTGCTCTTTGACATTGGCCGTGACGCGGCCCTTAGGCGAGGACCTCAAGAGAAAACACCAAACTGTAAATATCCATGAACAAGAAAGAACTGCAATACCAATACACAAACAGCATAAAAAGTAATCACTTTATCCTGCTATCCAACCTACCATAAGACCCCTGCTACTATGTAACTACTGATACTATAAGAAAGTCAACTCTATGTAAACTTGCTACCCTCAGGGAATTATATCAAACCTACTGCTTTTTGCTGCTACCCTCAGGCAAAAATCACTGCTCCAAGCTGCTGCCTTCAGGCTACTGTTTTAAATAACCATGCTCTCTCTTTACCTTGAAATATATTCAATTCTCACACTCATACTCTTAGCATCAGCACATAATAACCCCAACACCCTACAATTCATCCCGCACATCCCATATGATTATCGTATGGCACCCCCCCCCCCCCCTACTATCCACAGCTCCTAACTGGTCGCATCAACACTCAGCAAGAAGCCTCATAATCATACAACCCTCTCCCTGCATCACCCCAATTGTTACTACCCCTGGCACACCAGCACAGATGATCCGATGTACCTTAATCAATGCCAGATCAGTCAAACCAAATCCAGTCCATCACAGATCTACTCAGAGAATACCACCTCGACATACTATGTTTAACAGAAACATGGCTCACAGACACAGACAATGTCATCATCAATCAAATCAAAACAGAAGGCTATTCACTATTCCAATGTCCAAGAAACAACAGGAGGAGGGGTACTACTCCTAACCAAATCACACCTATATTTCCAACCTCTATCAACTAAAAGCACCGACAAAATTGATTCAGTCACTATCACAAACTATCTATCATCCTTAGCTACAGAACACCTATCCTCTCAAAGGACTTATCTATCTTAATTGAAACAGCATTGAACACTCCAAATCCAAGACAGACATACTTATCCTCAGAGACTTCAACCTCCCCTCCTTATTCAAACAGCATAAACATTCCTCACAGCCATGGAATCATTGTACCTTACACAAAGAGTGACGTCCCCCACTGACAATAAAGGAAACACCCTGGGCCTAATCTTTACCCCCACCCACCCAATCGACACCAGCTACCCCTCACTGAAAACATACCCCATGCCATGTACAGAGCCATAGCCTCATCGCCTTTGCCATACCCCTGAAATTGCCTATAATGCTAATGGTCACCAATAACGATTCAAAAACTTCAGCAGGGACACCTTTCTCAAGAACATTTAACTACGGACACATCAGACACCACAATACTGATGGATAACTGGAATAAAGTGCTTGGATCTGCAGTGAAACTACTACCTAAGAAACAAAACACCACCACACTACCAAAAAAATAATTTCCGCAAAACTCCATGGTACACCCGCACCCTATGACAACTAAAAACGGAACTAAGACGAATCGAGCGGAAATGGCAGAAAACCACCTCAGATGAAGACCGGAACAGATACCTCATACTTCTACAGAACTATCATGCCACTGCAGATAATGCCAAGACTATCACTCAAAAATCAACACTGCAATAAATCGTCCAAGAGAACTATATGACCTCACTGAACCCTCACTGAACCCTCACTGAACCCTCCACAAACCTCAACCAAACAACCAACATCACCCATCAATAACTAGCTGCACACTACAAACATCTACACCCCTACTCGACCCACAGCATCCCCCCTCACACTGATGTCATTCCTAACAATAATGGCTGGCTCACATTTCAAATAGTCAGTAGTGAAAATATCAAGTTTATACTATTCAAGCTAAACACCATCTCGCCGCTTGACCCATGCCCAGCCAACTGGATAAATCAGCAAGAACCAAACTCAGTCACTTTCTAGCCAAGATAACAAATGAAGCACTCCAACAAGAAATAATGCTGAAGAAAGCAAACCTCAACCCATCAGACCCAGCATCATACCGACCCACTGCCAGCCTCCCATTAGTAAATCCCTAAAAAATTTTGATCGATTAAAGGAACAATCCCTCATGTATATCATTTACTTTTTATTGGAGCTACCAACCCAGTGAAAAGAACCAATCAATTCACCACCATGGCTTCTCCATTTTAATTAGAAAAAGTCTTTAAAAAAACAGCTTATCATTGTACTTAGCTGAATAATGAAATCCTTCAGGCTATTCAGGATACCACATAAACCAACGACGTGTCACGTTTCGGGTTCAAAATTTAACAACCCTGCTTCAGGTCAAGCTCAATGCGGTCAGTCTTCAGCCAAAATGAAGTTCTGAAGTTTTACTAGGAACGCCTGAAATATTTCGGTTCGGCGTCTGATCTCACAACTGACATAAGCAACCCCCAACCTATCAGGAAGGTTGAAAAAATGTGCCAATCAAATAAGGGGGAGGTCTCACCACTCAGAAACCCCTCCCTAAATGAAAGGCTATAGTAGACAAGGCATCCTCCCATTACTGGCTAAAATCGAGAAAAATCCATATTGACAAAAACACCCTTACTTGATCCTCAATAGCATGATTTCTGCCCATTGCATGCAATAGAAACCCTTATGACTTGTCTCATTAACACCATGATGGTCTTTATCTGTCATCATATACTATGTTACCATAACCAAAGAGCATTAAAGACCATATTCCTAGATATCTCTGCAGCATTCGACACAGTCAACCATAACATCTTACTTCAGAGACTACAACTATTTGGAATTCAACACATCATACTCAAATGGTTCAAATCATATCTTACAGAAAGACAACAACAAATAAAAATAGGTTCAAACATCTCCAAACCTTACCAACAGGTACCACAAGGTTCCACACTATCTACACTCCTCTTTAACCTATACCTACAACCCCTATGCTCAGGTATCAAAAACCCAACATCCATTATCACATATACTCTGATATTATGCTGAACTGCCCACTCCTCTCCAATCAACTCGATTACACACAAATTCAAGACTGTTTCACAGAAGTCACACACTGGCTCTCAACAATAACTGTACATAGTTGCTTTGTACATAGTTCTCATGTTCTCTGTTCTCTGTTTTCACTGTTCATGAAACCTGTTTAATGTATACCCAGTTTATTGTCCTGTTCATTGTAAGCACAGATCAATTTTTGAGACGTGTAGTTTTATGTTCATTGTAAACCGCACTGATGTCAAATAGCGCGGTATAAAAGAAACTGTAAATAAATAAATAAAAAATAAAACTTATTCTTTATAATGAACATAGCCTCAGTTTTCTTGAAGTTAATTGATATCTCCTTCACACCCTCAACCACTATAACATTAAACAACATACAAAAATGCAATGTATATACAGATTCCAAATATGCCTTCCCTACCTTGCATGCCCATGGAGCTCTCTATAAAGAAAGAGGACTCATCACATCCGGAGGAAAATCAGTCAAGTATGGTCCCGAGATATTGATGTTACTTGATGCAGTCTGGGCCCCAACACGTGTAGCTGTTATGCATTGCAGATGTTTCCAGTACCCTTGAATTACTATTGTGACAAAGAAAAATGGAGTATTGAAAGACGGATGGATTGAGCTGCCACCAGAAGAGGGCAGTCAACCTCCAGGACGAATAGTAATTCCTGAACTGTTAGGACCATCCTTTGATAAACATAAAAACAAAGTTGAAATACCTCGGTATCATTATTGACCAGCAACTATCCTTCAAAATCCAAATAGCAATGACAGCCAGAACAATCTATTTCAAAGCAAAGACCCTGCAACGACTCTGTCCCCTCCTCAAACCAACAGATTTTAGATCAGCCCTACAAGCTCTCACCCTCCCCCATGTAGACTACTATAACAATATCTACCAGGGTCAACCCAAATCTACACTTCTCCCCCTTCAAACTGCATTACACACCACTGCATGTACCATCCAGGAAGCTAATAAACATGACATCACCCCCATCCTAAAACAATTACACTGGCTGCCCCTTACCAAGAGAATAAAATATAAATGCGTCCTCCTCACTCCCACCAGGATACCTGCCTCAAATCCCTGCTACAGAAACCCCCTACAAACAGGACATGAAGACATTCTGCCATCAACCAACTTAACATACCACAATCCAAATCTAAATGCAACCAACAAACGGGGCGCAAAGTGTATGAAGTCTATGCTCCTTCGCTATGGAACTCCCTCCCTGAAATACTAAAAAACATTACCAATCTCCCTGCCTTCCGCAAACACTTGAAAACCCACCTATTCACTGAACATTTTGGTCCACCCAACTAAACACCCACCATCAATATAACACTTCCAAAAACAAATTCACAATTGTAAATAATCATTTGAATATATCAGTTAGCTGCAGTGTTTGTATATAATACCATAATTTATAATATTTAGTATGATTGTTAGCAGAATGTTGAATTGTTTCAATTGTTAACTGTTACTCTGTTCCTTGTACGACATGTTTTAACTGTAAAACGTTCTGTTCCCTGTAAACTGCTTTGACTCTGTGAAAAGCAGTATATAAGCCTAGCTAAATTAATAATTAAAAATAGACACCCTGACCCCTGCCTGAGAGCAACCCCGCAGGGGCAGAGCTGCCCTCTCATTTCTCTATCCAGCCAGTCTCCCGGAGATGACAAAAATTCCAATCCCATAGCCACCCTGACAGTGAACTGCTGACGAAGAGACATGAACCGACACAGGGAAAGCAGACCAGAAAATGCAAAAAGGGCTAACCAAAAGTGGCACCAACCACTGAAATAAGGCCCAGGATGGCTGCTAGCAGCAATGCCAAATCCATAAGCTGCTGCTTTAAGTGATGCTCTTGTCTGCAAGATGACAGCAGTCTCTCCCTACCATGAGACATACTCGCCTAAAGGAAAGGGGTAAAAGAAAAACGGACCTGCATGCAGTATCGCAAAAAAGGCCATGCTATCTGCACAAGCGCTCCCAGAAGATGAGAAAACAAACACTGTTAGGGAAAATGGCTGCTGTTCTCGCCTAAATCCCTTCGGTTCCAAAACAGCGGCTCGTCTCATTCCCCAGACCCTGAGAGCTCTTAGGGACAGGCAACGGTGGGGATATAGCCCTTTCGGCCATGTGCACATTTTCACCGGGCTTATATTCAGGAGCTTGAGCCATTGTACACGTTGTCCCAATTTGCACTTGGGCTTCCTACCTCTCTGGGGTTTTTTTTTTTTTTTAGTCCAGGCAGCCCTCAGCGCAATGTCTCCAACCTGTGGGAATTTGCCGCTATCAGTTGAGATCATTAAAATCCCTTCACAAACCACAGAACGAAAACTGCAGAGCACTGACAGACATTAAGAAACCTGAAGGAAGCCAAGAAAAAAATGGCGGAGGTTCCTGCCAAAATTCCTTCAAGCAGACAAGTGTGACTTTCCTCGAGGAGAGCTGGTCCTGCCCGTCATGGTCCTATCCTACTGACTGTTTTTGTTTTTTGAACCCTTGCAAACAAAGGTATCCGAGTGCCCAGAAAAAACAGCTGATGACTGCCCACTGAAACATGCCAGCGCCGTTATTGCCGCCAAGAGTCCACGAGCTACTGATAAGCAAAGTACACCAATAAAACAAAGAAATAATCAAACAGGCCGGCAATCCCACAGACGAGAACGTGATAAAAAGGGACCCAATAGTTTGCCCTCTGTGAAAGCAGCGTATGCTGCAACCCCCATTAGAAGCAGCAGTACTTCCCCTCCCCCCACCCCGTGTTACTATCCTTTATTCTGGTTCTGTTTCTTTTAGGGTTTTTGAATGTTTTTCCAAACCCTTTCAAACTTTTATTTTCATTTATCTACTTCTTTTTTTGGCAAACATTTATCAACACTGTTATCAAAACTTTTGCTCGCTGGCCTCTTCTCCTTAATAGAAGAGTAAGACGCAAAGATACTGCCCCAGTGACCTTAACACCACCTCCCGAACGAAAAAGAGAAGAGGAGTCACTCTGGGACTGGATGACCTGTTGAAACAGCCCCTGATTTGGAGAGACTGCCAAACAGGCAAGTGGGAGGAGGGGAGGAGGGACCTGGCACCACCAGGTTCTGCACCCTGAGGCCTGCTGACATCTATTGCCGATGATTGCCCCTTCATTATTATGCTTTCAATCCAATTGAGACTGCACAGGATTATACCACTGCAGACCAGCTCTGTTTAATGCACAGCCTACAAACACCTCTGAGCGCAAACTGCAGCTCCTCCCACTAATAACACAGCCGGAGGAAGCCGGGAACAAGCAGAGATGTGCGGTAAAAGATCTGATGGCCCGAGAGGAAAAGAGAGAGGAAAAAGCCTGCACAACCCACAGAAAAAACCTCCTGAGCTAAAAGAAACCAGTAGGTATTCTGTTTAATGCCGGTAACGCTGCTGAGAAAGGCCTGAGCACATGCTAGCTTCGGTTTAAACCTTCTTCCTGCTTTAAAAGAGCAGGAAGCTCCAAATGAATTCAGTATGCAAAAGAGAAGATAATCTAGCTAATCTTAACTTTAGACCACTGGGCTGTCCAGTTGGGGGGGGGGGGGAACCTGGACCACCAGGTGTTTGACCCCCGGGCAGCATATGACACACCAAAAGGTCTGGATGCCAACTAGGCTGCAATTGCTAGCTGCCAGCCCCCACAAATAAATAGCTCTTTCAGAATCGTGCCCAGCCACAAAGACGACGACTTGTCAGCGTGAAGCTCTTTTTGGATCAGACTTGTCTCCAAAGTTCTCTTTTATTTATTTATTGTTTTAAATTTTAGCCAGGGAATCAAAGGCTCAAATTACTTTCAATGGCATACAGACACGGGAAGCTCCACCCCAGCTGCTAGGGACTGAGATATTGATTTCTGGAGCTTAAGGAGGGAGCTCTTCTACTGTGACATCAGAAATCTGATATGCTCAGTCCCTAGCTGCTGGTGGAAGGAGATAACCCGCACGTACTGGAATGGACTGGACTAGAGGGACGATAAGGAAACCTAGATTCTAGTCCTGTTTCTGCAGCCATAATCAAGTCATTCTGAGGCCTTTTATTCAACTGTGTTAGTGTTAATTCAGGCCTTAACACACGTTGAAACAGCATTAACAGGTGTTGCAAATACTAACAGGCAAACGTAGACACCTTGCACTAGAGCCCGGTGCTTAAAGCTCTACTGCAGGGCTTCACAATGTAAGTTTAATGCTGCTGTTTTGTGCAGCGATGCTGTATGCAAATTAACTAGTATGCAAAACATCAGAATTAAACAGGGAGAGCAACCCAAACACATTGTGCATGGGTGTCTGCATTAGCTACTCAAGTCTGCCATGTTATCTCAGAGAAACAGGGTCATCTGAGATGTAGTTTGGGGAAAGCCCTAGATGCCATTGGCACAATGTTAGGGGGCTGGTATCTTCCCCAGACTTTGGCCCCCTAACAGAAGTAAAATCATTGGTGGCCCTGTGGGCCCCGGATCATGATCCGCCCTCCCTTTCCATAAAAAATCATTGGTGGCCTGTGGGCCCTGATGCAAACTTCCCCAACCTTGATAAAGTAATTGGTGGCCTATGGGCCGGGCCTCCATTAAACCTGCCCACCACGCAGTATCTGTAAGTAGAAGGGAGGGTAAAGTGATGCCTACACTCTCTACCCTCCTGCTGCCATTTTTCAAAATGGCAGTGCCAGACCCCGCATGGTGTGCATGTGGTGGGGGGGGGGGGGGAAGTACCTGGTCTGCCAAATAAGGAAGAAAATTTCTTATTTGGCAGACTGACCACCTCCTGCACTGCATCCTGGGACTCATATAGACTGACTGACCGCCCCCCCATTGTGCATCTAAGGATGCATCGCGGGGTGGTGGTCAGTCTGCCAAAAAGCAATTTTCTTCCTTATTTGGCAGACTGGATCTCCCCCCTCCCCTGGCAGTAATATTTTGAAAAATGGCAGCAGCGGGTAGCTGCATGTAGGCATTTCTTCTATCCTTGTTCTGCTTACAGGTACTGTGAGGGGGCGGAGTTAATGGAGGACCACAGGCCATCAAAGATTTTAGCGAGGTTGAGGGGGGTTGCATCAAGGCCCATGAACCACCAGTGATTTTTTGTGGGAGAGGAGGGAAGGGGAGAGGGATTGTGATCGGGTTCCACAGGGCCACCAATGATTTTTAAGAAGTGGAAGGGGAGATTGGGGGTCTGACAGGCCACCAATGCTTTTACTGCTGTCAGGGGGATGGTGTCCTGGGGGGGCACTGCCCCCCTAATGTTGTGCCATGGCTTCGGGAGCTTTCCCCAATGCCTGGATCATCTGAGATGAAGTGTCTAAGATGAAATGCCCAAAACTGGTGTAAAGATCCAGCTTTAAAATAACGTAAAAAACTGGTCTCAGCCCAGTTTTTTTACATTGGCATAATAAAAATATGCCGCACTTTGCTTGCAATTTGCATGCCCGCTGCAGTACAGTTTAACACGATAGTTTTTCTGGCGCTAGCTTGCTTTCTGCATTGGAGAGCAAACCTAGCGTGGGAAAAGTTCCAGATAAATGCTGCGCTGAAGTTTTCTGCAATGGCCCCTAAAGCAGTTTAGAAAATCATTAAAAGAAGACAACCATCACATGACAACCGAAATGCATCACGGATACCTACAGCACACCATCCAGAGCACTAATTACCTCTATTACATGGTCAGACCACTACAGCATAAGAGTCTGCCTTCCCCACTTCAGACCGACCCAACAAGAGACACTGCAACAACAACAACAGCAGCAGCAACGTAGATACAAAAGCTTTGAAAAGGACCAATTCCTACGAGAAGTCACACACTCACTTAACTTGCACCTCAACGACCTCGGCAAAGCCATACAACAGTGGAACAAGACCCTCAGTGAAGCAGCTCAAGTACCTGACAGAAGAGCAAATAATCGCAACAGGAAAAAAAGAAAAATCCACACCATGGTACTCCTCCGACATAAGAGAGGCTAAGAAAGATCTTCACAAAATAGAGAGGACCTGCAGAAGGAACAAGTCCCCTACCACAAGGCAACTATACCTATCAAAGCAAGATAACTACAACACTCATCAACAAACACAAGCATGAATACTACACAAACCTTATACAGAAATCTACCAACAAACCAAGAGAGCTCTTTGAAATTATATGCACCCTCGTGAAGGAACCCCCCCCCCCCAAGGGAGCAGAGATGATCAATCCCCAAATATTCAACAATTTCCTCATCACGTCAACCACCCCAGCGCAGAAATCACACCCCCCCTTAAGCACATCTGGGGTGACTTTGGCATGCCCACCACAGACCATATCTCCCATATCATCTTCACATTAAATACCAGTACTGCACCAACTGATCCATGCCTGGTTCCATGGATAAAATCAACTAAAGACGATCTCTGCAAATACATCCACAAGATCGTCAATGCCTCCCTTACCCAAGGCTATGTCCCCCAGCCCCTCAAACTCACAACTATCCACCCAATCCCCAAAACTGCTATCCCCGGCAAAGAAGACTCAACAAGATGCCGCCCAATCTCCAGCCTACCCTTCCTTACAAAGATACTCGAAAAAGTAGTCCAAATCCAACTTCAGGGTCATATAGATTCCCACGCACCACTAGACCCCCATCAGCCTGGGTTCTGTGTCAGCAATGGTGTTGAATCCCTGCTAACAATGCTCCTAGACAATTTAAATAGAGGACTTAACAAAAAAAAGGCTTTCTACTCATCTTCATAGACATATCTGCAGCCTTCGATACTGTATCCCACAGCACCCTGATGCGGAGACTCAAAGAAATTGGATTACAGAACACCACTCTCCAATGGTTCACATCATACCTCAGCGACAGGCAACAACAGAACAAGGTCGGCTGTCAGACGGCTGCCTGGGTGAGAATCTTCACACTCTTGGCAAGTGCATATTTCTATATGATTTGCAAGGTATTGTGGGCAATGTAGTTCATTCACACCAGACACAGCTGCTGACAATAATTTAGTTGTGCTCTTGGGTAAAGCCAATAAGATATTTATTTATGGGGTTATTTATCCCAACACAGATATGCTTGGTAGCACATAAATTAGGTTACTTGCTTTCAGTGTTAACTTGGAAAAACAAAGTCAAAATCAGGAAAACAACAAATGAAAAGCCACAAAGCAAGAAACAAACTGTTCTTTTCAGGTTAACTTCTGATTACTTCCCACATAGATACAGAAGTGATTCTCTCCTAGCTCACAAGCAATTAGGTAAGGCTTAATTGCTAGCAGTTATCCAGCTGAAACCCCTTAGCTGGCTTGCTTTCTACTGTGTGGGTCAAATCCTGCTTCAGGAGCTTTTCTGGGTAGATTAAAGAACAAATTTGTATTTCTTTGTGATGGTTGCTGTACTTTATAACAGAAAGTTACCAACGGAGTTTAGATAGAGAGCAGTCCATATAAACAGGATCCTCATCTGCTATTATTCCCCCTTGTTCAACAAGCATGGGTTCAATATCATGGATTGGCACAGATGAATCTCTCAATGGAGCATTTTCAGGAGAATACTTGTTTCCCTGCTGTCTTTCAAGGTTATAGCTAGGGCATAGATCAGTGTTCATACCTGAGCTTCCATTGCTGCTAGAGTTCCTCTCTATATAGCCTGGCCAGTATGTAGTCCAGTTATTATGTCCAGCCTTCCAATCCAGATCCCTGGATACTGGATCTCTCTTCACATACCTTCTGGCACAGGTCTTAGGGTCCCTTCCACGTGCAGCCGTCTCCCTCACAGGTAGCCTCTGGTGATTCCTAGCTCTGCAGCACCATTCCTCTGGCTTTCCCCAGTCCAATGGTGTATGCTGACCCTTGGAATACCTCCCAGTATATGTACTGCTTTGGACTCTTCTAGACCTCTCAAAGGCTTTTCTCTTCCTTCTTCCAAAGGGTCTCTTTCCCTCTCTGTCCGTCCGGTTTGGCTTCTGCTTCTGATGATCCTTCAGATGAAACTGATGATCAAACTCAAGCTGATTCTCAGGATACTGAGGACAATTCTCTGGATATCCAAGGTGATCATGAAGATGGTCATCTGTAGAATAAACTCTACTCTTATTCTGCTTAGATGAGTGATCCTCCCTAACACAGCGCAGCTGTGCTAAATCAGGCCTTGCCCTTTGAGATGAGTGTTCCATCCTAGCACAGCGCAGCTGTGCTGAATCAAGCCCTGCCCTTTGCAATGAGTGCTTGGGGATTACCTCATAGCCCTTTTGATTGAACACACGTTTTCTCACTTCAGCTCCTCTCATGGCTGTTGGAAACCTGGTGCATTCTGGGACTGGTAGTCTTTTATGGCAAAATTCTGTTTTCTCATTTCTACCAGCACTGACAGGTTGCTTGTTCAGAGACACTTCACCTTTTCTATAGCCCCTTCCTGAGCTATGATAAGCTTCCTTATCACACGGCTCAGCCACTTCTTCCACCTTCCTTTCCACACAAGGTGCACCCCAAGGATCAACTCTATCAGCCCTGCTTTTCAATCTATACATGCGCCCCATCTGATGTCATAAGGAAACATAACATCCAATATGCAGTTTACGCAGATGACATCATGATCTACACACCCATCAACCTGACTAAGCTGGACTACATAGCAACAACCACCTGCCTTCAAGACATATCCAGTTGGCTCTCTCACAACCACCTAAATATAAATTACAACAAAACCAAGGCCCTAATCATTACATGCAACAGATCCTTTATCCCACCGCAGTCAATCCACCTACATAACCAGACTATACCGATCAAAGATGAAGTCAAATACCTGGGAGTCACGCTAGATAAGAACCTGAACTTTCAATCACACATAAGCAAGGCCACAAGCAACGCATTTTACAAAATGGTCACAATAAGAAAACTCAAACCACTCTTTGACCAAGACTATTTTAGAACAGTATGCCAAGCTTCATATCACCTATCTTGGACTATTGTAATTCCATATACATTGGACTACCAAAGCAGACAATCCAGCCATTGCAGGTGGCATAAAACACACTAGCCCACATCATCACTGACTCATCAAGCTATGACCATATCACTCCAATACTCAAGCAACTGCACTGGCTCCCAATCGCAATATGCATCAGATTCAAAACCACCCTGAACACTTTCAAAACCAAACACAAAATGTATGCCAGCTGCCTGATGGAATTAATGAACCCTGAAACAAGTACCAGGCCAAGAAGACAAAGCAGAATAAACACCATACAAACACCAAGATCCTACCCCAAGACCACACAGGCCACATTATCCAGAGCATTGTTCCTCATAGCGCCATCCCTCTGGAATACCCTCCCAGCCGATCTAAGAGCCACAATAGACATCAAAGACTTTCATAAGAAATTGAAAACTCTACCCTTCATCAACCACTTTGGTATTACCATCGCCAACACAACTCCCACCCATGTAATACCCTGAACAAAAAACACCCAGACTCTTGAACCCGCATAAAGGCCAATTCTCCCTGCAGTTCAAGATGTATATATATGACTGTGCAACCCTTGTAAATAAATCATTCTTTACAACCCCCTGCATGCATCCCCTCCTTGCTAGCTGATTAGTCTGTCTGTTAAACTCTGTAATCTGCTAGGTCAACCCTTTTGTTAGCTAATTAATCTGTTCATTAAACTATATAAACCGCTTTTTTTCTCTCTCAGTTATTAATGAATAATACATACAAAAGTTACACAGAATGAAACAGAAAATAGTCATTGCAAGAAAAAATAAGAAATATACATCCTACCGAAACACCTCACCAATTTACAATATTAGACCACAAGTGAAGAAATATTGAGGAAGTACTAAGAAACAAATTTCAAAAGGAAAGTAAATAGCCACTAAAGGTCCTAAGCCACCTAATCTCTAAATACATTACAGGCAGGTGGAGACTTTTTTGTGCTAAAAAATTAAGGATCATACATTTTGGATGAAAAAACCAAAGGGAATGGTACAATATAACGGTTCATAAAAGATGGGTGGGCTCTGGAAGTGGTCATATCTGATGATCTAAAGTTGGCCAAGCAGATAGATAAGGCAGTAACAAAAGGTAAAAGGTATGCTTGGAGGTATAGGGAGAGGAAAGGCCAGCAGGTAAAAGGAGATCTCTGGTAAGAGCTCATTTGGAGTACTGTGTGCAGTTCAGAAAAATATACCTTCTAAACAATGAGAATCAGATGGAGACGGTTACTGGTTTTCATCAAATAGCATAGAGGAACAGACATATATCTAAAATGTAAGACCCAGAGGAAAAGTGGAATAGGGGATATAGGAGTCATTTAAATACCTGCAAAGTATACATGTGCCAGAGGTGGACCTCTTTCAATGGAGAGGAAGCACTAAAATGAGGTCATATGAAGAGTGTAGAAGGAAATGAATTTCATAGTAATCTAAGGAAATATTTCTTTCCAAAAGGTGGGTGAATGCATGTTAAAGCATCCCAATGAAGGTGGTGGAGAAGAGGACAATGTCTGAATTCAATGAAAACTGAGACAAGCATAAATGATCTTTAAGGGACAAGAAGGAACTGTAGAGTTCAGCAGTTGGTGTGGATGAGCAGAATGGATAGGCCAAATGGTCTTTATTTATTGTCAATCTCTATCATCATAGATTTCTACATTAAAATGGAAATGAGTTCATTAATATACCAAAGTATGCCAATGAACTCTTTGGTTTGCTAATGCAGCCTACACAGCAGTTCAAGAGCTTTGTTAGCATTGTTTGGCCAAATGTCTGCTATGCTAATACATGTACTTATGCTTAGTCCCAGCCATCCTGGACTACAGTTGTTAAATGGACAATTAGAAATGAGTTTTTATCCCACTCAATAGAGATAAAATAAGCCCCCAAGCACAGTCCCATTCCCTCAGATAAAATACACCCTCCCCCCTCTGGCCTCTCCTCCCTAGTACAACTCCTTCCCTTATAGTCCTATCACAAAACCTCAACCCTCCCCACACCATCAAAAATAACCCCCTATATACCCCCCCCCCCCCCGTACGTAAAGGACATGCCAGCTAATAAAATGGATAGCATGATCTCCAGTCCTTCGTACTCTGCCTAATAATCCAAAACAGTGCCAGCAGGCTTGAGGTTTGCACCGAGCCAATGCAAGGACTGGAGGTACCTTAGGTGAGCCTCTCCTTCCCGCTACCTTCTTGCTGCCCCTCACCCTCACTGCCACCCCTCTCCATGGCCTGCAGTGGTAACCATGGCTTAGAAAACGTGGAGCAGTGCTTATCATAATTCACTGGTACTGCCCCATCATTTCTGCCCTCTTATTATTTCTCTTTGCGCCCCCCCCCCCCCCTCCAATGCAGACTTCCAGTTTAAAATCTGTGTCGGAGGAGGGTGAGAGAGAAATAATAGAGGGAAAAACCACAGGGCAGTGCCAGAGGATTGAGCTAAGCACCACCCTGCATTTTCTGAGCTATGCTGCTACCATAGACCCTGGAGAGGGGTGGCAGATGTGATAGTGGGTGACCTCAGAGGGCTGGTACTCTAGGTGACCGTCTAGTTCGCCTAATGGTAGCATTAGCCTGGTTCCGCATATACTTTTAGGCATGACCTAATTTTATAAGAAGCCTTTTCTGTGTTTAAATTAACATTTTATGCATGAAAATGTTTTTCAAAATCACCACCTTTATGACTAATTTATCAAAGTTAAAATAAGACTAAAGTCATGTAGAGGGAAATAAATGGTCAGGTCTGTTAAGGTAAAAAAAAGAGCCTAAGAGTTGTCTATTTGGTAATTGAATCAATTAAACCCCAGTAGCTGACCTTATCAAACATGGATGCATGTGGCAACAAAACATAGATCCCTTAATCAATGGTTACTAGCAGGTTTTCGACAAACCACAGCACAAAATGTTCAGCATTTTGCTTTCTTTCATACTTGGATTGAAACACAAGAATCAAGATATGTGAACACGCTATTTATTCCAAAGTGTTTCAAATAAATATTGGTATCCATGGTATCCAAAAAACAATACATGTTTTACGAGAAAAAAAACCCCATAGGTGACCATGAGTAGGAGGCATAACTTGACATTGGCAGAATTCAGCATGGTTCTCTTCCCTTCCTCAGCCCTTCCTGTACTTGGACAGAAAAATTCATGCCGCCATTGCTATTACTAGGTTAGCCAAATTGGGCAAGTAGGGGCAAGATAGATACCTGTATAGCCACCCTAGGCACGCAATAAGGGTAGCAGGGATAAGAGGGGTGAAAATTAGGTTTGTATGCAGGTGCTTTGGGGTTCAGATTATCTGACCTGAGGAAGAAGATTTTAACCTTTGAAAGATAATCCAAAAATGTTTTAAATTAGTCCAATAAAAATGGATTTGCCTTCTTTTCTATTTGTTTTGGATTTTATCTAAAAGTACTAAATTGGCTTTAATCTTTTGTATCATCTATTCAGTTTCTGGTAGATGGAATGAGAATGAATCCCCGGAGTACAGCTGGCCACGTGGAATCCCGCGAGGATCGATTCTCTCCCCATTATTATTTCATTTATAAATGGCCCCTTTAGGAAGGATTTTAAGTCAGAATGATATGAAATGCCCAGGGCCAGCTCTGCTACAAGGCGGACCAAGCATCTGTATAGGGTGGTAGGCTTCGGGAGGGTAGCAGTGCACAAACACTAACAAGGCCATGCCGAGTGTGGTTTTCAAGGGTTTTCCAGACGTTGGTCTGTTCTTTCTTGCCACTCCTAAAGCCTAATTTTCTGCCTTACTGCACAGGTAAGGTGTTGGGGTGGCAGCAGTGGTAGTAGAGAGGTGAGAAGAGGGAACATGCTGGACATCTTGAGGGAGGGGGGAAGGGAAGGAGAGAAATACTGGAGACTTGTGGGGAGGAAATAAGGAAGGGAAGATGATGGAGATCTGGGATGAGTAGATGTTGGACTTGGGGCGGGAGGGTGTTCGCATGGCTGTTGGTTCACCTAGGACATTAGATACCCTTGGATCAGCTTTGGAAATGTCACCTTTACGCTGATAATATGATATTCAGTTGTTGTGTCAGGTAAGAGAAATGGGTGTGATTAAATATGTGTTTGCAGGAAATCAGACTGGTTGAATCATTTGAAATGCGTAAAAGTCTGAGACTGAACAACACAAGAAGCGGAGGCAGACCAGGACCTTATCAGACAGTCGTCTTTACTGAGAGGAGCCCGACTAGGCCATGTTTCGGCAGCTAAGCCAGTTTGACTAGAAGCTAATGCACAGTATTCAAATCGCTGTGTATTAACTTCTAGTCAAACTGGCTTAGCTGCCGAAATGTGGCCTAGTCGGACTCCTCTCAGTAAAGACGACTGTCTGATAAGGTCCTAGTCTGCCTCCACTTCTTGTGTTGTTTGATGATTTGTACAGTGGAAGATCTACTTTCTAGTTTGCTTTGTATTTGGACTTAAAGACTGAGGCAACATGGTTTCATTCATATTATTATATTATAGTATTATTTTAGTTAGGGAATCTAAATTGGAGTAGTGGAGACTGAATTTTAAAAGGAAATGAAATATTGAGCAGAACAGTCAAAAATGCTATGTAGCATCTATCTGCAATTGCTGCAAAATACAGTCGTAAAATTAGTGGTCAGGGCACATAAATATGACCACATCATGCCACTCTTAGAAACATGACCGCAGCAAAAGAGCACATGGCCTACCTAGTCCTCTCTTCCATATCAATTACAATAGTCCCCTTTTTACCTTTAAAGATCCTCTGGATTTGTCCCATGCTTTTTTGAATTCAGATACTGTCCTCGTGTCCACCACCTCCAATGAGAGACTATTCCATGCATCTACCACTCTTTCTGTAAAGAAATATTTCTGCACATTACTCCTGAGTCTATCCCCTTTCACTCTCATCCTATGCCCCCTTGTAGCAGAGCTTACCTTCAATTGAAAGAGACTCTCATGTGCATTTAGGCCATGGAGGTATTTAAAGGTCTCTATTATATCGCCCCTATACTGCCTTTCCTCTAAAGTATGCAGATTAAGATCTTTAAGTCTGTCCTCATATGCTTTATAACAAAGACCTCTAACCATTTTAGCCGCCACCCTCTGTACAGACTCCAACCTGCTTATTCCTTTTGAAGGTGCGGTCTCCAGAATTGCACACAATTTCCAAATTAGGTCGCACCAGAGACTTCTACAGAGGCATTATCACCTCCTTTTTTTTTGCTGGCAAATCTTCTCCCTATACACCCAAGCATCTTTCTGGCTTTCGAAGTGGCCTTTTCTACCTGTTTAGCTACTTTAAGATTGTCAGACACAATTACGCCAAGGTCCCGCTCTTTCATGGACAGAAGTATCTCACCCCCTATACTGTACAACTCCTTTGAATTTTTGCAGCCTAAATACATGACCCTGCATTTTTTAGCATTAAATTTTAGTTGCTAAATTCTAGACCATTCTACAAACTTAGCTAGATCCCACCTCATATTATCAACTCTTCCTGTGTCTATTTTCTTGCAGATTTTCGTATCATGTACAAACAAGCAAACCTTGTCTGACAGCCCTTCCGCAATATCACTAACAAAGATGTTAAACAGAATCTGATCAAGGACAGATCCCTGCAGCACACCACTGGTAATCTCCTTCTCATTAGAGTGAGCTCCATTTACCTGTACTCTTTGTCGTCTCCCACTCAATCAATTTCTAACCCAATAAGTAACTTTAGTCCATCCCTAGGGTGCTCAATTTGTTTATAAGTTGCCTTTGCACAACAGTGTCAAAGGCTTTACTGAAATCTAAATACACCACATCTAGGGCTCTCCCCTGGTCCAACTCCTTGTCACCCAGTCAAAGAAATCTATCAGATTTGTCTAATAAGACCTGCCTCTGGTGAATCCATGCTGCCTCGGATCCTGCAATCCACTGGACTCCAGAAACCTCACTATTCTCTCCTTTAGTAGCTTGTCCCATAATTTACTAACCACAGAGGTTAGACTAACCGGCCTGTAGCTCTCAATGTCATCCTTATGGCCGCTTTTGTGTAAAAGGACTATATGTGCCTTTCTCCAGTCCTTCGGCACCACTCCTGACTCCAAAGAGGCATTTAAAAGATCAGACAGTGGAGCCACTAGAATGTTCCCAAGTTCCCTCAGTATTCTTGGATGTATCCCATCCGGACCTATGGCTTTGTCTACTTTTAGTTTAGTTAGTTCCTCACAAACACATTGTTCTGAAAATCGTTTGAGATCCCCGTTGCTCCTGTTCGTATTTGTGGGCATTTTCTGAGGTCCTGCTCCTGGCTCTTCATCTAAGAACACAGAACAAAAAAATTTGTTAAGCAATTCCACTTTATCCTCATCAGTTTCTACATATTCCTTCCCTTCACCCTTGAATCTGAAAATACCACTTTTGCCCACCCTTCTCTCACTAACATATCTGAAATATGTCTTATCCCCGCATTTTATTGCATTGGCTATTTCTCCTCCTTTCTGTACCTTTGCTTTCCTGTCTACTTCACCTGTCTTCCTTTCTCAGTGATCTCTTGTATTTCATAACGCCTCTCTTTTCTTTACCTTTTCAGTTACTTCTTTTGAGAACCATAGCAGCCTCCTTTTCCTTTTACATTTATTTACCTTTCCAGCAAAGATTCTTTGCCCTTAAAATATCCTCTTTCAGTTTTGCCCCCTGTTTTTCTACATCCCCCAGCTTGCCCTTCCCACTAATGACTCTCTGAGGTATTGTCCTATCTTTGCAAAGTTAGTTTTCCTGAAGTCTAAGACTATCGTTTTTGAATGGATTTTATCAGCCTTAGTACTAATACTGAACCATACCAGCTGGTGATCACTGGATGCGAGATGATCTCCCACTATGACATCAGAAACACTTTCTCCATTGGTAAGCATTAAGTCCAGTATGGCCCCATCACGTGTGGGTTCTGTTACCAACTGCTTGAAAAGTTCTTCCTGTAGAGAATCCAGGATCTCCTTACTTCTTGATGAAACCACAGTAAGGATGCGCCAATCCACATCCAGCATATTGAAATCATCAATCAGTAGCACGTCCCCTTTCTTGGCAATACTGTTCATGTCTTCTATTAAATCTTCATCCACTTTTACTCCCTGTGAGGCGGATCTGTATATAACTCCAGTGCAAATGGATTTCCCTTTCCCTCTTTCTAGTTTAACCCACAGTGCCCCCTCTCTTCCTTTTAATCCTTGCAATTCTATAGCTTTAATATTATTTTTGATATATAGTACCACTCTACCTACCCTTTTTCCTACCATGTCCTTCCTGAATAAACTTTAGGCCAGTATAATTACACCCCAGTCATAATTTTCCGTGAACCATGACTCCCGTAACCCCCACTAAATCCAAGTCAACCTCTTCCATTAAAGCCTCAACATCTGGGATCTTATTTCCTATGCTATGGGCATTTATACACACTGCTTTCCAGATGTTGCCCCTATTACCCATTTCTACAGAGATATTTAATGTTTCACTTACCTGGGGGCTTTTTTCACTTACCTGAGGGGTCTCTTTACCCATCCCCAATGAATCTAGTTTAAAGCACTCTTCTGTAGGTAGCCAGTCTGCTGCTGAAGACACTTCAACCCTTCTTGCACAGATGGACACCATCTCTGCTCTGCAGCCCTTGCATCATCATCCCATGGTCCAGGAAACCAAAACACTCTTGATGACACCATCCTCGCAGCCATGCATTTATCTCCAGGATGCGAGCTTCTCTGCCTTGGCCTTTACCCTCAACAGGGAGAACTGAAGAGAACACCACTTGCTTACCTGTCTGCTTCACTCTCTGTCCTAAAGCCATGAAGTCACATTTGAAATGCTCAGGATATCTGGCAGTATCATTTGTGCCGACATGGATGAGCAACATTGGATAATATTCAGTAGGCTTGATGAGTCTCGGCAAACTTTCCATAACATCTCAGATTTTGGCACTTGGCAAACAGCACTCTTCTCTGGACATCAAATCTGGTTGGTAGATGGACGCCTCAGTACCCCTCAGAAGAGAGTCACCAACCACCACTCCCCTTCGCTTCCTTGTGGTAACTGATTCTGCAATTTTGGGGGTGCTCGAGTGTGGTTCTTCCCTTTCCTCAGATGCTTTCACCTCCTCCTCCTCCTCTTGTGGTATCTTCATTAGTTGCTTTTAAAATGGAGGACTGATAGCCTTTAAGAAAGTAATTTTCTAAACACTCAACAGTCAATGTACATTACCACATGTGGATTTGGAGCCTATTTATAAAGTGAAGCATGAGCATACTTTATAAATAAGGGTGTAATGATGCACCCTAACCTAGCTGCAACAGTTATGCCTTCTCTAGAGCAGTGAATGCCTGCATATAGATCTGCAGAAAACATGCGTACATTATAATATTCTATGATTTATGTGCATATTATGAGGCCCCGCCTATGTGCCACCCAAGCTCTGCCCCCTATATACTCCAATAGAAAGTATGCACAATGGAACTCACACACCTTTACAGAATAGCAATTGCCCAAAGTCCATGCATAAGTGCCCATTCACTTACACAGCGCATACATTTCCATCCACCCCTTATAAAATCAGCCCCTAAAATTGGAGGAATCATCTTATTGTCTGATCTGAAATATGTTTCTAAAAGTTCCTTACGATCTTAAGACCAACTGTTAGTGGAAGTACCAGCTTTATCAGAAATTAGGTATACATAAACTCGGAATCCAGACTTTTGTGTATTGTGGAAGACTCTGCCATTGCAATTACGTAAGGAGAAGGAATATTTACGGTTTTGGAAATTAATAAAAGCTTAGTTGTATATGTCATGCTGATGTCAGCCTACTTCAGCATGACAGTATAGTCAAGCAATCAAAAGCTGTTAATAAGTAGGGAGAACATTTGTATGTTCAGTTTTTTGGAATGTTTTCAGATGCATTTTAAAAACTGAATGAATTTTTACTTTTGTAAGCCACTTAGATATGGATATGTTTAGCGGCTAAGCAAGTGTCAATATATAAATATACATCACCAAAAAAAAAAAAAGTAAGACTCTCTGTTCCCACAATTGCAGAAAAGGGGGCAGCATCTCTCCCTGCAGTTCAGCTGTCACTTTAAAGAAGGAAGGGAGGGATTGCCATGCTGCCCCCTCCCTCAGGTGAGAACATGGATGTCGGGGAGAGGCGACGGCATGGCAGGCACAAGGGGGACAGCACAGCGGCCTGCCTAGGCTGGCAGAAACCCTTGGTCTGGCCCTGCTAATATCTTATGAAATACTGGATAGATGACAAACGACAGAATCAGATTAATATATAAATAATTTTACCAAAAGAAGATTAGGTTAACCCAAGAATCTAGGAACTAGGTCAATAGAATAATGTGTTGGCTATCCACTGCCGTACCAACAGAACTATGCAAAACACAAGTCAAGTGAAGGAATCACAACAAAAGCAGACTGTTTTACTTAGTACTTGCTTATCATTTGTAAAGCACCACAAGGCATACGCAGTGCCGTACAGCCACATATAAAAGATGGTCCCTGCTCATCAGAGCTTACAAGCTAATCAAGACAGACAACACAACAGCTGAGGACAAGGATATATCTAGGGAAATGGTAAGGAAACACACAGGAGACTAAGCAGACCAGGATCCAAAAGCAGCCTCGAAGAGGTGAGTTTTCATCCTGGATTTGAAAAGGGCCAGACGCACAGACTCAGGTAGTTTGTTCCAGGCATAAGCAAAAGTAAGGTGGAAGGGTGGAAGCAGCAAGATGGAAGGATCTCTTGCCTTGTTATTTGCCCTCATAACATTATGGGGGCCTTTTACTAAAGGGCGCTAGCTGTCAGCGCTGGTCTGGCGCATACTAAAGTCAGCCGTTTGACATGCATTGACAGCTAGCGCAGGACCATGTCAACACTGCCTGATTCCTGCCCTAACTGGTGTGTTAGGGTTGCGAGTGGGAGGGTTGGGACAGAGAGTGGGTGGGATGAGCACCTGCACGGTCTGCAAGGAGTGTGGGTGTACTCACTACCACCTCCGTAGATGGCACTGAATGCACCTGCGCTATTGCGCACGGCAGGGTCGCATGCGCTGTGGTAACTGCCGGAAACATGCTTTCTATACTTCCGGCAGTTAATGCTCTGGTGTTGCCCTAAGGCGCCATGGAATTACACATTATAAGCATCTTTGTGGTGCTCCACAGCATCCCTTTAGTAAAAGGGCCCCTAGATTAATGCCAACTGTTTCTTAGGACCATTCCTAAGTGAAATAACGATGCATTCTTATTTACTTTTTGCTCCTCAGATTATCGATGCTGTTCTGCTACTTGAATAAATTTCAAAGTGGTCTATTTGCTCTATCATCACAGAAGTTATCTGCTGCATTACACTATACTCTATATTCCTATATTAGCTTTTAGCCTATTTTTATTCACTTTAACAAGATTGTTTCGAAATATAAATGAGAAAAGCCTGCAGTGAATAAACAGAAAATGAAACTCTTTACACTGGTTTATTTTATAAGCATGCTGCATTTTCCTTAGATTTTATCAACGTCAGTTTTCGGGTACTGCATGCAGTTTCCCTTAGAATATAGGGTACATAGCAGACATAAATTATATATGTTTTAGGAACAGCATGAATTTCACACTTGTACTATTTGATGGTATTAGAGAAAAGTTGCTCTAGTTATCCCCAGTTTCACCACTTCACCCCTCTCATTTTTCAGTATACTTTTCCATGTCACCATAAGGAACACCACATATACTTGACTTAATCTTATCTGCTCTTAGGGGTGTGTTTATTACAGTGCGGTAAGTGCTTTTGCACCTACCACGCAGCATACGTAAAAATGCTGTGCGGAGGTGCAAAACTTGTGCGGTATCTGCAAGGGGAGTGGTAAGCAACTGCCTGAAAATAGCACATAGGGCATGAAATTATCACACAGGCCCGTGTTCTCTACATCAGCAGGGAACATGAGCAAAAGGTGGGAGAATGAGGAATGGGAACATAAGGGTGCCAGTGCCATATCTTATCACTAGGGTACAGCGCTGCGAGACCGGTACCATTTTGCATAGTGCTGGAGATGGGGGCATTTTTAATCTAAGGAGGACACTGAAAAATCTGAAATTTGTTTACCCCTCTAGTTTCATCACAGGCTAATCTCAAAGCAGTAACCTTGGGGTGAGAAGACAGGCATCTTGCAGAAAAGCCATCACATCTCCGAAGGGGCTGGTTCTAAGAAGTCTGCTCTTAACTCTGCTGATGATCTTCCTTCCTGATTGGCCCAAAGTTTGTCTGGTATGGAGCTCTATGGAGAATGCTAATTTGATGTTTAGCCTTGTAAATCTATTGACTCCTGCTGTACAGATTGACTCCAAAGATTTCTCTTTTGCCATGCTTTTGTGCCAGAAATTCTGTGAAATCATGTCTAAGTATGCTATCAGAAGTATTTACCATTAGTCGTGATCAAAAAGGATCAGGATTAGGTTTGGTAAACATCTCTGAAAGTATACTTAGACATAGTTTAAATTGATGATTCATAAAATAAATGATGGTGGATAATTGAACCAGCTCCAGAATTCACACAGGGGGAGAGGAAGATCGTCAGAAACAATAACATCGGTATTTGCATAACCATTGTCCCATTTGCGTGCATTCTACCTAAGTACAACAAATACCCACAGTCACGGAGATTTGGAAGAACATGGCTGCAGCTTTATTCCATCTACAAAGGTTTTTTTAACTCGATAACACATCAGTTATATTGAATCAGACAGATAACGCCTGCTGGGCTAGGCAGTGGTGTCCTAGCCCCAGTTCTTCAATAATCAACAAATTATTCTCATACATTCCTTTCCCAGCCTGCGGTGTTGCCAGGCGAAGGCCTATTTCAGAATGTGGGAGCCTTCTTTAGGTCTTGTGCCGCATGTGGCGATCACGTCCATATGCTAGAAGCTACAACCCACTGCTCCCTTATCTCGCTCCTACACATTTGGGAGATATATTAACAGCAGGGGATGTTTCTACCTTTCCTTCACTGTCATAGGTGGTGACTGCTACCTGAATGTCACCTTATGAACGTCTTAGCACGCCCATTCAATAAATCCTGCAAAGAACAAAGATATCCTGATCAATTTCTGACAAACGAACACCATCTGGGTAATATAAGCTCAGACAGTGGAAAGCAAATCAGCCACAGAACAAAGTGACAAATTAGCCCTTTAACAAAGCGATAAATTTGGCAATCTTTGCATTTACCCACTTCCACAAGCATTCCATTGCTTTTGGCTTGATGATATCATGCCACACCCTCTGTGGAATGATCTGGGACTAAATCAATAGCGCAGAAGGAAAATAGCAGCATATCAGAAAAATACCACGCTTCATTTGTTGCAGAAAACTCCCCCAGTTGAGCACATTCCCCATATCTGCTGGCCCACAAATAAAAAATCGTCCAAATAATGCAATGGATGAAGGGCCTGCCACCTACTGAACAAACAGTGTACCAACATAGAAACATAAAAGAGATAAATTTTAGACCAAATGATCTATACTGTATAGTCAGCCTTTCCATACCAATTCCTAAGCTCTGCAGTCCCTTTTTATCCTTCAGAGATCTTCTGTGTTTGTCCCATGCTTTCTTGAATTCAGATACTGCCCTGGTCTTGAATACCTCCACTGGGAGACTATTTCATGCATCTACCACACTTTCCATGAAAAATATTTCCACAAATTACTCCTGAGTCTATTCTCCTTTAACCTTCATCCTATGCCCCCTCATTGCACTGGAATGGTGCAGATCATACTTGTCCGGTAGATGGCAGCACGTACGCTCAGGTGGAACAACATCAGAACCGTTCCATCAATGTCAAGGAGTACCACAGAGTTCCTCCCTATCGGCCTTGATGTTCAACATATACATGCAACCCATTTGCAATATCATCCGGTCTTTCAATGTCTGTTGTATGGTATATGCCGATGATGTCCTGCTCTATATGCCGTTCTCCATAGATCAAGTGGACCTCTCCCCTTTAACCAACTGTTTCAATGCCATATCTGAATGGCTCCTGTCACAAAACCTTAGAATTCAGCATAAGAAAACTGAGGTGCTCTTCATAACGAGGAACCCGTTCTTCAGCCCACCCCAATACTTGAAGGTGAAAGAAGCCAATCTACAAGCAAAACCCACAATTCGTTACCTGGGAGTTACACTGGATCAAAACCTCGACATGAAGGCACACATAGCGAACACTGTAAGAGCAATCTAGATCCGTTCACTCAGACATCTACGCCCCTTGCTTGAACCGGAAGACTTTCGGACAATTTACCAGGCCCTGATAATACCACATTTTGATTACGCCAATACCATATTACAAGGTCTCCCCCAATCCACCTTGAACCCCTTACAGCTTGCCATGAATAGTGCAGCGAGGGTTCTCCACGGTTCATCTAAGAGAGACCATGTGACTCCCCTTCTAATGCAGTTACACTGGCTTCCTATTCATGCCAGGATCTTCTTCAAGACAGCGCTGTTGACATTCAAAGCGGTCAATAATCTCTCCTCCTCTTCACTATCTGACCTTATCCAAACAGCAGCCCCTAATAGACCAAGAAGATCAGCAGCAGTAAATATGCTAACATTGCCAAGAGAATTAAGAAGATGCATCTCGGCAACTGCAAACAGGGCCTTCAGTCTCTGTGCCCCAAGACTCTGGAACTCCTTACCGACAAGCATCAGGTCAATCACCAACCTAATCCAGTTTAGGAAGGCCCTTAAACACTTCCTTTTCCTTAAATACTTCCTAGAGAACAATGAATCACATTCCCACTCAATTCCTTACAACTGTTCCAACACACCTTGTCAGCCAGAGGACCACACCATGCAAGAGGTCCTTGACCATTAAATCTCATTCTTTGTTTTTATATGACACTGTTTTGTAAATAGTTATCTTTGTTATCCAAGTTGGCTCTCCTGTTAATTGTAAACTCAGACTTATGTACCCGTCTGATTGTTATGTTTCATGTAAACCGCGCTGATGCCGAATAGTGCGGTATAGAAGAAATTGTAAATAAATAAATAAATTGCAGAGCTTTCTTTCAATTGAAAGAGACTCTCTTCCTGTGCATTTATGCAATGGAGGTATTTAAACGTCTCTGTTATATCTCCCTTCTGCTGTTTTTCTTGCATTGTATACATATTGAGATCTTTTAATCTGTTCCCATATACATTAAGATGAAGCCCACTGACCATTTTAGTAGCCACCCTCTGCACTGACTCCATCCTGTTTATATCCTTTTGAGGGTGTGGTCTTCAGAATTGCATACAATACTCTACATTAGGTTTCACCAAAGATGTATACAGAGGCACTGTCACCCCCTTCTTCCTGCTGGCCATTCCTCTCCCTATTTATTTATTTTATTTATTTAGTATACACTTGGTTTGCAGCTTGTCGTGCTGTGAGGGCTTGCGTGCATCAGTGATGCTGAGAGCTAAACTATCGGTAGTTTAACTACTGGCAGGGTCTCCCAAGATGGACAGGTCTCAGCTGAGGTGCCAGACGAAGACAAACCACCCATCTGGGCAGCAGCAGAATGGGATAGTGTTGACGGCGGAGGATCACATTTCTGTGACAATGGCAACAACACCAAACTTAAACTGCGCGGAAGGAAGGCCCGGCAATCTACTTCTGTATCTTGCCATGAAAACCCAATGGATAGTTACAACAAAACAAATTGTGCTATGGTGCTGGAAGATGAGACTCCCAGGTCAGAAGGCACTCAACTAGCTACTGGGGAAGAGCTGAAGACTTTTCAGAGTAAAGCCAGCATTTATGATGTGGTTGGATCAAAGCCCTCGGGAAGTCTGACTGCTGATGTAGCTGCGCATGAAATGAGAGTCAGAAGCTGTAAAGATGTCTTACACATTGGAACATGGAACGTACGAAGCATGAACCAAGGGAAGTTGGAGGTGGTCAAGAATGAAATGGAACGTGTACAACTTGATCTGTTGGGTGTCAGCGAACTGAAATGGACTGGCATCGGGCACTTTGCATCAGATGATCACATGGTCTACTATGCTGGAAATGAAAGACAAAGAAGAAATGGTGTTGCATTTATAATAAAGAAAAAACTTGCAAGAACTGTAATGAAATACAATGCAGTCAGCGAACGCTTAATCTCTATTCGTCTACGAGGAATGCCTATCAACACAACTATAATTCAAGTATATGCCCCAACAACAGCTGCAGAAGAGAATGAAATTGAAGAGTTCTATGAACAAGTACAAACTGAAATTGACAGAACATGCAAACAGGATATCCTGATAGTCATGGGTGACTGGAACGCAAAAGTTGGCAACAAAGAAGAAGGCAAAGTAGTTGGAAAATATGGACGTGGCAACAGAAATGAAGCTGGAGAAAGATTGATAGAATTCTGCAAGACCAATGATCTATTCATCTCAAACACCTTCTTCCAGCAACACAAGCGGCGACTGTACACATGGACTTCACCCAATGGATTGTATAAAAATCAAATTGACTACATCTGTGGAAGTCAACGATGGAAAAGCTCTGTAACATCAACAAAGACAAAACCTGGAGCTGACTGTGGTACAGATCATCAACTACTAGTATGCAAACTCAAGCTAAAGTTGAAAAAGAGCAAACCACTCATGAATGCAGCAAAATATGACCTTGAGAATATACCACTGGAATTTAAAGACTGCCTGCAAAATCGATTTGCTGCTTTAGATACAAATGACAGAGCTCCGGAAGAGTTATGGAATGACGTCAAGAAGGTTGTGCTGGAAGAAAGCGAGAAGTCTCTACAAAAGGTGAAAAAGCAAAAACGGCCAAAATGGATGACGGAAGAAACTCTGAAAATTGCCCAGAAACGCAGAGAAGCTAAAGCCAAAGGAGAAAGAAAGACAATCTCAGAACTCAACAGAGATTTCCAACGTGCAGCAAGACAGGACAAGGAAAAGTACTACAATCACACTTGCAAGGAAATAGAAGCAGAAACTATTAGAGGAAGAACAAGATCGGCTTTCCTAAAGCTGCGAGAGCTAAAGAAAAAGTTCCAGCCTCGAATTGGAATGTTACAAGATGCTCAAGGTTCTATGTTGAATGATGCTGAGAAGATCAAGAAAAGGTGGAAGGAATATACAGAGTTTTTATATGATAAAGATCAAGTGGACCAACAGCCGTTTCAACCTATACCTTATGATCAGGAACCATTGGTGATGAAAGAAGAAGTTGAAGCAGCATTGAAAGCCTTATCAAAGAACAAAGCACCAGGCATTGATGGCATTCCCATAGAAGTATTGCAGCAATCTGATGCAGCTGTTACCGTACTTACAAGGCTCTGCCAAGAAATATGGAAGACAACATCATGGCCAACTGACTGGAAAAGATCTGTGTTTATACCAATACTAAAGAAAGGTGATCCAACTGACTGTGGAAATTATCGCACAATCGCTCTGATCCCACATGCCAGCAAGATTCTACTGAAGATTATTCAAAAGAGATTACAGCCATACCTAGAACAAGAACTACCTGAAGTGCAAGCAGGGTTCAGGAAAGGACGAGGAACGAGAGACATCATTGCGGATGTGAGATGGATCCTTGAAAAGACTAAAGAATACCAAAAGGATATCTATTTGTGCTTTATCGACTATAGCAAGGCTTTTGACTGTGTAAACCATGAGAAACTCTGGGCCACGTTAAGAAGCATGGGTATACCAGAACACCTGATCGTTCTCTTGCGCAATCTGTACATTGATCAAGAAGCAACAGTTCTAACGGAACAAGGAGAAACAGAATGGTTTAAAATAAGCAAAGGTGTAAGACAAGGCTGCATACTTTCCCCCTACCTGTTTAATTTATATGCAGAACAAATCATCAGAGAAGCAGGACTGTATGAAGACCACAGAGGTGTGAAGATTGGTGGAAGACTCATCAACAACCTTCGCTATGCTGATGATACCACATTACTGGCTGAAAGTGAAGATGATCTGAAACATTTGCTTCTCACAATCAAAGAACATAGTCTCAAAATGGGCCTGCACCTTAATGTAAAGAAGACAAAGATCATGACAACTGGCATAATCAACAGGTTCATCGTTGAAGGAGAAGAAATTGAAATCGTGAACAACTTTAACCTACTTGGATCAACTATCAATAAAGAAGCAACAAGCAGTCAAGAAATCAGACGACGCATTGCTCTTGGCAGAATGGCTATGAAAGACCTTGATAAGATTCTCAAGAGCAGAGATGTCTCTCTCCGTACAAAGATTCGACTTGTTCAAGCCATGGTATTTTCAATAACATCATATGGATGTGAAAGCTGGACAGTGAAAAAGACAGACAGGAAGAAAATTGATGCCTTTGAATTATGGTGCTGGCGGCGAATACTGTGTATACCATGGACTGCCCGAAGAACAAACCAGTCGGTACTAGAGGAGATCAAACCTAAGCTTTCTTTCGAAGCTCAGATGACAAGACTTCGACTTTCATACTTCGGACACATCATGCGAAGAGAGAGATCATTAGAGAAAGACATCATGCTTGGCAAGATAGAAGGTCAACGCAAAAGAGGAAGGCCAGCAATGAGATGGATCGCTACAATAACAGCAGCTACGGGTACCAGTCTGTCAACAATGAGCCGCCTGACTGAAGACCGGACACAATTTAGGATAGCTATCCAGAGGGTCGCCATGAGTCGACTCCGACTCGACGGCACTTAACAACAACAACTTCCAGCGATCAGCAGCGGTTTGATTACAGATTGGAAATTGTCAAATCATGACAGGAAATTTTTTGAGGTATAAACACATTGATTAGACAGGAAAGCACAGCACACAGAGAACTATTTTATAGGGAACATGGGCTATGGAGGGTTAAGTGGCTTGCCCAAGACTACAAGGAGCACCTGTGGGACTAGAAACCCCAGTCCTTCCGGCCCAAGGTTGCTGTCCTCTAGTGGGATTTGAACCCCCGACCTTCCGGCCCGAAGTACCTTGCCCCAACCACTAGGCCACTCCTCCACTCCTATGTACCCAAGCATCCTTCTGGCTTTCGCCGTTGCCTTTTCTACATGTTTAGCCATCTTAAGATCATCAGAAACAATTGCTCCCAGGTCCCACTCTTCTTTCATGGACAGAAGCACTTCACCATCTATACTGTACCACTCCCTTGGAGTTTTGCAGCCCAAATGCATGACCCTGCATTTTTTTACCATTAAATCTCAGCTGCCAAATTCTCTACCATTCTTCAAGCTTTGCTAGATTCCTCCTCATATTATCTACACCTTCCTAGGTGTCTACTCTATTGTAGATTTTGGTGGTATCTGCAAAGAGGCAGACCTTGCCCTTCCGCAATATCACTTAGTCCAGTTTTAAAAAAAAAAATGTATAAGGACAGATTCTGTGGCACAACACTGGTAACCATCCTTCTCCTCACAGTGAGCTCCATTTACGTGAACCCTTTTTCCGCCTCCCACACAACCAATTTCTAACTCAGTCACTTTAGGATCCATCCCTAGGGCATTCAATTTATTTATAGGTCGCCTGTCAAAGTGTCAAAGGCTTTCGTGAAATGTAACTACCACTAGAGAGGATCAGTAGTTTACAATAAAAAAAAACAAAACCTAACCTACTGATGATCAATTTACTATAAAATCCACAATGTGATTTAATCTGTTTTATATTTATAATTTTTACTAAGATTTAAACATAATACATCCAGGAATAATCATGAACAAATAAGAAAATGGTTCAAGGCAGTGAATCACATAGGAAATATAAAACAATATAATATTATCTAACCATATATTGACCCCCCAAAAAAAGAAATATGAAGAAAGCGCCAGGAAACAATTTCATAGAATTACATATTACCACAACAGAGTGAGACTTATGCGTCAGCTGGGTGGGACGATGGTGTAACGACCATGACTTCCCTTGCTATCAAAAATTCTAGCAGTTGTTTGGGCACAAAAAACAAGTATAATTTTTCTTTATAGGAAACATGGCATTTCGCAGGACGACTCTGGATTTGTAACTCAAGAATTCTCCCCTCCTAAGCTGGGTATCCCTAGCCAAATCTGGGAAAATGCAGACTTTAGAGCCAAAAAAAACCTTCCTAAAATTTCTGAAATATGCTCTAAGAATTAAAGACTTGTCTGACTCTAGAGCCAGAGTTACTAATAGAGTAGAACAAGCCATAATCACTTCCAGAGAGCTCTCGAGGAAGCTGGTCAAATCCCCAGCTCCAAGAGGGCTCTCTGGGGTGACAGCCTGGCTACCTGGCCCACCAGATAAGTAGAGAGCCCTTGTCAGTGGGGGCATTTGCAACGGGGAGGGGGGGGGAAGGGAGATCTTCAAGACCTCCCTGATGTACCTGTGCACCATCTCCTGAGGTGATTGAATAGGAGACCTTGGAAAATTTAGTAAACAAAGATTTTTTCTTCTAACTTGATTCTCTAAATATTCAATCTTTCAAGCAGTCACTATCCTGTCCTTCAGCTGGGCAATCTGAAGCTCCCGCAGCTGTCTAAGTTCTTCCTCAAATAGTACCTGCTTCCCTTCCTGGTCCTTCAAGGCTCCAGAGACCACAGCGGACTCCTTCTTAAATAGAGAAAGTTCTGAATTTTCATTCGCAACCACAGTTTGTAGGGAAATATTCACAGTAGCCACCGCATCCCACAATGCATCCATGGTAGCTTTTGCTGGCTTCACCACACTCTAAACACCCAGATAAGCCATGGTTCTTGATGCCACCTCCAGCAGTACCTCACATGTAGCAGATGGCCCAGCTACTCCTCCACACTCAGGGGTCTTTCCAAAGTCCTGTGGCAACACAGATGGCAAGCCCTCTTCACTCCCCTGCCATGGCATGCTAGTCAGCAAGCCAAAAGGGAAAACACCATCTGCTGAGATGTTGTTTCCAGGATGTGAAACCCCCAATAAACTCAGGTCCACTGGTGAAAGATCCTGCAGACCCACCGAAGAGCTGCTCTTGCACTGGCCACCAGAAAACCACAAGTTATCAAGGTCCGTTGTCCAGACACAGAAGTCTCACCCAAGGGTAGGCAAGTCTGCTTCCGTTTCCTGCACCTCTTCAAGTGCCGGCAACCTTGCCTCCTTCTTGCTTTCCTGGGTGCCATCACCCATCAGCCCCACCATACTGTGCAAGTCCTTTGTCTGCATAATCCAGTTTGGCTTCACCACAGGTTGAATGGTACTTTCTTTCTTTCATTTTTTATTTTATATGATGTGTTGAAGGCTCCTATCTCCCCCTTAAGCACTGCTGGCCTGCTCCCCACCCTTCACAGGTACCCCACGGACCCCCCCCCCCCTGAGCAGAGCACATTGGACTCCTAGACCTAATGCCTTTCCACCATTGTATGCTCTATATTTCAGCTTTTTTTTTTTTTTTTTTTAACTTTTAGTGACTGTTGGGGATCACCAACCTGCTGGATAATCTAGGAGGCACTAGGATTCTGAAGACACTGGTTTGCTGCAGGCCTTGGCCTGAACGGCACACTGCCTGCACCTCCACTGCTGTACCCAGAAACTGAATCTGCGATCAGGGAGCTGAGCACCCTCGCTCTCGACCAAGTGCCAGTCTAGGATTTCCCCTCACCTTTCCACAGCACCTCCTAGAGAGCCTGATACTGCCGCACACCGTAGCATGCCAACTCTCTCACCACCGCACCTGCAGGTGTGGCACTCATGGCTGCGGCTGGCACCTCGGCAGGCCACTGCTCCCCTATCTGGACTAACTGCCTCTAAAATAGATGAAATTTCAGAAGGGGAGTCTCACAGCCCGGTGCCCCATGCAGCAGCTGACTGGAGCCAAGCATTCAGCTCCCAAAGCACTGAGGAGAAGCTCGAGGCCTGCAGAACTCAATCAGAAACTCAGGTGCCATTGCTTCTCCAGAGCCTTCCTGCCTGGGAAGAAAGCCTGTGAGAAGAGGTCAGCCTGCACACCTCACCCCTGTATGATCCCTCCTCCAACCATCTCCCCTACCCATCCAGTCCCTTCTCCTCGCAAATCCGAGGGTAGGCTCAGCTGTGTTAAGGGCCCACTCCTTAGTTTGCCAGGGGTGGGGGGAGCTGGGCTTCTTTAAATTTTAGGGAGCAGGGAGGAGAGTCTTAAGCTTTGCTGGAGTGCAGGGGGTTCCTGAGGAGTGTTGCTGCTACGAGTTCCCAGTGCTGGGATTCCTGTGGAGGAACACGTCGAAGGTGAGATAGCCCCTTTCCCGTCATCATCAAGACTGCCCTCGGGAACTGAATAAAGGCAGCAGTGTCCTGTGTGGCTGTGGGCGCGGGCCCATATCCAAAGGGGCATGTGACCATAGGGACATACCACTTTGGTACAACTTTGGTGACTTTGGTATGCTGGTGAAGGTATTCTATCATTTATATTATCATTGTGGTGGTTATGCTAAAGAGGGAAGGTAAGTGGAAAAATAAGGGTAAGGCCTCTAATGTAGTTGGGTGAGAGAAAATTCAAAGTCCAATGGACAAGCATATTTCCACTGCTAAAGTTCAGATGTCCTCTGTCGAAGGTTTTGGTTCCACACTTCTCTCAGGAGCTTCTTCGAGCTCCCCTTCTAGATCACCACTGCCTCAACCTAGTGTGCAGTCCATACCTGTTTTTGCCACTCCGAACTCCTCGGTCGGGGTTAGTGAAGGCGGTATGGCTTCATTTGGAGAAGCCGCTGTTTTTGGTTCCCCTATGGCAGAGGTACTCAAATCCAGTCCTGGAGGGCCGCAAACCAGTCAGTTTTTTGGGATATCCCTAATGAATATGCATGAGATAGATTCAAATACAATGGAGGCAGTGCATGCAAATATATCTCATGCATATTCATTAGGGATATCCCAAACACCTGACTTGTTTGCGGCCCTCCAGGACTGGATTTGAGTACCTCTGCCCTATGGTTTTACCTAAACTCATTTTGTTTGTTTCTCCGGAGGATTCCGGTGCAGTGTCCATAGAGAGTGTTACTCTAGCTGACATTTGGAAGGTGGTCACGCAAAATAATAACATATTAAGGGCCACGAGAGAGCAAATTTCTGTCTTTTCACAAGACGATGTGAATGCACTCTCTGCACACGATATGTGCTTGCAGAACATACAGAAACAGGTAGATAAGTTGTCTTCACAAATTGTTACTTTGTGAAATGTGTCTGCTTCTCATATTAAAGATTCTGCTGTTTTGCACCAGCAGTTGGAGCTTTTGGAGAATAGCGCTCATTCTAGGAACTTGCAGTTTTTATATTTTCCAAAAACACACTATCTGTCTCTGGTAGTGCTCCTGCATAAGTACTTTAAAGATATTTTTGGTATTTTTAATCCTGATCAAATTTTGATTTCTAATTGTTACTATGTTTCTCCTAGGTGGATGGGAGATAGTCCACTTGAGGGTGGCCAGGGAGAGAGGGGCTGTAGAGTTTTTAAACTTCTCAGAGTTTCTTGAAATTTTTAACACAGTAACCTAGTATATGACGGCAGATAAAGACCAGCATGGTCCATCTAGTCTGCCCAGCAAGGCAGCAAGAGTAAGTGCACCTACCGCTCCGTGCAAGTTACCCCTCCCTATGCCTTTGTTTAGGGGTGTACCACCGCTCCGTGCAAGTCACTTCTAATGAAGATATCCCTTCCCGGGCCACACTCGTGGTCTCTCTCTCCGTTGTTGGAGATAAATCTACTATTCTGAAGTTCTATTTTAAGAAAAAGAATGACTTGTTTTGTGGGGCCAAAGTTATGATATTCCCAGATGGTGCCAGGGCGACTCAAATGCGGCACAAGGCCTTTTTCTTGTCGAAGACAAGAGTATTGGCTATTGGCACAAGATTCTTTTTAAAGTTTCCTTGCAGGTGCCTGGTAACATAAAAGGGGATACAATATATGGTTTTGGACTCTACAACTAGAGAACTTTCTTCTGGATAAGACGCCTCTTTAGTGTCTTTCGGTTGGGTGGGGGATGGTGTTTCCTGTATCTTCTTTGGTCTGTCTTGGGCAAGTCACTTTACCCTCTATTGCCTCAGAATAAAAGGCATGGAAATCTACTTCCAGTGATACATTGCCAAAAAAACTTGAGGCAGCTAGGTTGCCATGAGTCAAAACGGACTTACTGCATTAAAAAAAACCCAAACATTAGAATATTGTTGATGCAATGGCAATTCCTAGGTTTTGATTTTATCTGCTCCTCTGGCTTAGGTGTCTGTTTACTAAACGGCGGTAGCAGACTCCGTGCGATATCGGAGCCGCGGCCCCATTGATTTCAATGGAGCCACGGCTCTGATATCGCACGCAATCCGCTACCACCGTTAAGTAAACAGACCCCTTCGTTTGTCTTTTCTTCCTTAATGTGGGCTGTAATTGTACTGTTGTAGTATGGATGATGTTTTCCTTCTGGGTTTTTTTTTCTGATGTTTCCTTCTTGTTTGTAAGCAAGTTCGAAAATTCTCAAAAATAAAAATAAATTTAGGGACGTCTGACTGCTGATGTAGCTGCGCATGAAATGAGAGTCAGAAGCTGTAAAGATGTCTTACACATTGGAACATGGAACATACGAAGCATGAACCAAGGGAAGTTGGAGGTGGTCAAGAATGAAATGGAACGTGTACAACTTGATCTGTTGGGTGTCAGCGAACTGAAATGGACTGGCATCGGGCACTTTGCATCAGAAGATCACATGGTCTACTATGCTGGAAATGAAAGACAAAGAAGAAATGGTGTTGCATTTATAATAAAGAAGAAACTTGCAAGAACTGTAATGAAATACAATGCAGTCAGCGAACGCTTAATCTCTATTCGTCTATGAGGAATGTCTATCAACACAACTATAATTCAAGTATATGCCCCAACAACAGCTGCAGAAGAGAATGAAATTGAAGAGTTCTATGAACAAGTACAAGCTGAAACTGACAGAACATTCAAGCAGGATATCCTGATAGTCATGGGTGATTGGAACGCAAAGGTTGGCAACAAAGAAGAAGACAAAGTAGTTGGAAAATATGGACTTGGCAACAGAAATGAAGTTGGAGAAAGACTGATAGAATTCTACAAGACCAACGATCTATTCATCTCGAACACCTTCTTCCAGCAACACAAGCGGCGACTGTACACATGGACTTCACCCAATGGATTGTATAAAAATCAAATTGACTACATCTGTGGAAGTCAACGATGGAAAAGCTCTATAACATCAACAAAGACAAAATCTGGAGCTGACTGTGGTACAGATCATCAACTACTAGTATGCAAACTCAAGCTAAAGCTGAAAAAGAGCAAACCACTCATGAATGCAGCAAAATATGACCTTGAGAATATACCACTGGAATTTAAAGACTGCCTGCAAAATCAATTTGCTGCTTTAGATACAAATGATAGAGTTCCAGAAGAGTTATGGAATGACATCAAGAAGGTTGTGTTGGAAGAAAGCGAGAAGTCTCTACAAAAGGTAAAAAAGAAAAAATGGCCAAAATGGATGACGGAAGAAACTCTGAAAATTGCCCAGAAATGCAGAGAAGCTAAAGCCAGAGGAGAAAGAAAGACAATCACAGAACTCAACAGAGATTTCCAACGTGCAGCAAGACAGGACAAGGAAAAGTACTACAATGACGCATGCAAGGAAATAGAAGCAGAAACTATTAGAGGAAGAACAAGATCAGCTTTCCTAAAGCTACGAGAGTTAAAGAAAAAGTTCCAGCCTCGAATTCGAATGTTACAAGATGCTCAAGGTTCTATGTTGAATGATGCTGAGAAGATCAAGAAAAGATGGAAGGAATATACAGAGTTTTTATATGATAAAGATCAAGTGGACCAACAGCCGTTTCAACCTGTACCTTATGATCTGGAACCATTGGTGATGAAAGAAGAAGTTGAAGCAGCATTGAAAGCCTTATCAAAGAACAAAGCACCAGGCATTGATTGCATTCCCATAGAAGTATTACAGCAATCTGATGCAGCTGTTACTGTACTTACAAGGCTCTGCCAAGAAATATGGAAGACAGCCTCATGGCCAACTGACTGGAAAAGTTCTGTGTTTATACCAATACTAAAGAAAGGTGATCCAACTGACTGTGGAAATTATCGCACAATCGCTCTGATCCCACATGCCAGCAAGATACTACTGAAGATTATTCAAAAGAGACTACAATCATACCTGCAACAAGAACTACCTGAAGTGCAAGCAGGGTTCAGAAAAGGGCGAGGAACAAGAGACATCATTGCGGATGTGAGATGGATCCTTGAAAAGACTAAAGAATACCAAAAGGATATCTATTTGTGCTTTATCGACTATAGCAAAGCTTTTGACTGTGTAAACCATGAGAAACTCTGGGCCACATTAAGAAGCATGGGTATACCAGAACACCTGATCGTTCTCTTGCACAATCTGTACATTGATCAAGAAGCAACAGTTCGAACGGAACAAGGAGAAACAGAATGGTTTACAATAAGCAAAGGTGTAAGACAAGGTTGCATACTTTCCCCCTACCTGTTTAATTTATATGCAGAACAAATCATCAGAGAAGCAGGATTGTATGAAGACAACAGAGGTGTGAAGATTGGTGGAAGACTCATCAACAACCTTCGCTATGCTGATGATACCACATTACTGGCGGAAAGTGAAGATGATCTGAAACATTTGCTTCTCACAATCAAAGAACATAGTCTCAAAATGGGCCTGCACCTTAATGTAAAGAAGACAAAGATCATGACAACTGGCATAATCAACAGGTTCATCGTCGAAGGAGAAGAAATTGAAATCGTGAATAACTTTAACCTACTTGGATCAACTATCAATAAAGAAGCAACAAGCAGTCAAGAAGTCAGATGACGCATTGCTCTTGGCAGAATGGCTATGAAAGATCTAGATAAGATTCTCAAGAGCAGAGATGTCTCTCTCCATACAAAGATTTGACTTGTTCAAGCCATGGTATTTTCAATAACATCATATGGATGTGAAAGCTGGACAGTGAAAAAGATAGACAGGAAGAAAATTGATGCCTTTGAATTATGGTGCTGGCGGCGAATACTGTGTATACCATGGACTGCCCGAAGAACAAACCAGTCTGTACTAGAGGAGATCAAACCTAAGCTTTCTTTAGAAGCTCAGATGACAAGACTTCGACTTTCATACTTTGGACACATCATGCGGAGAGAGAGATCATTAGAGAAAGACATCATGCTTGGCAAGATAGAAGGTTAACGCAAAAGAGGAAGGCCAGCTATGAGATTGATCGATACAATAACAGCAGCTACGGGTACCAGTCTGTCAACAATGAGCCGCCTGACTGAAGACGGAACATAATTTAGGATAGCTATCCAGAGGGTCGCCATGAGTCGACAATGACTCAACGGCACTTAACAACAACAAACTGGATCTTTTCTTTGCAGACTGTAACCCCGCATGGAGTTCATGCAAAAATGGAATGGACTTTGCTATAATAAAGTTATTTATTAAGATACACAGAACATCACCAATTGATCCTAATTGGTATTTCTAATCACGATAGTGGCTTTAAAATCATAGGACGGATGTGTTGAGATGTACTCAGAAAACTGATGCCATATTTGTTTAATTTCAGATATAGAAGAGAAATTTTGGGCAGGATATCCCTGAAGCAGAGATATCGAAACATGGTGATGTGTCTAATAGAGAGCTGCAATAGAATTATTCAGTTGGCAAGCTAAGTACCACTATGAATTTCCACATATGAGAGTTTGAATATGGAATAGTGAAGAGATATCCAAATGAGCAAGACAAGCATTGCCATGAATTTTAACTGCATTACGAAATATATAGATAGTAGGGGTACGTACCCCTCCCCCTCAACCAGGTTATGATCTTGCTGTGCTTCCCCATGGGGGCCCTGCAATAGGAGCAGGCTCTCCTGAATTGGTGGCTTCTACTCCTCTCCCCGGAGATGTGAACATTTCCTTTGACCTTTTTCATTTTGAATTGCATTATCCAGCTCCAGTAACATTGTTAATTGCTGGGCCAGTATTGGGAACCTCCTCCCCCTCGGGGGTAGAGGTTTCCTTGAATGATGTGTTTTCGCTAATCGACGGGTTGAAGGAGTTCTTTCGGGTACTCTTGCACAGTTGTGTGAGTTTACGGAGGGCACTTCTGCAGCCCTTCGGAGCCATGGGGAGACCTTATCAGCTGTTTGTGAGAAAACCCGTAAGATGGAAGCCGCCGTGAACGGGGTTCAAACAGCAAGTAACACTTTTATTAAGGATAGTTTGTTTCTTCAGTCTAAAATGGAATCATTGGAAAATGTTGCCCGGGCCAGAAATCGTAGGTTTATGAATTTTCCTAAGACTCATCTTATTTCCCCTTCGGAGCTTTTTAAAAAATATGTTAAAGAGATATTGTGTTATTCTTCTTTTGATGATTCTTTTATTTCTTCTATTTATTATTTACCACATTTGGAAAAAGTCCCAGAAGGGGAAATGGACCAATTAGTTGATGTTGATGAATTAGATTTAACTACCTTCTTGGAGACCTCTTTTGAAAAGGTCTTTCAGAGGGTGGCATTGTTGGTTACTTTTCAGAGGCGGTGAAAGGGATGATTTTTCATCTCTTCTTTTCTAAGAAGAATATTTCTTTTTGGGGTCAACCATTAATGGTTTTTCCTGATGTTGCAAAAGTCACCCAATCACGTCGAAACAATTTTCTTCAAATTAGATCTAGGGTTCTGGCTATCGGGGCTATGTTTTATTTGAAGTACCCAAAATGAATGGCTCATCCTTCGGTTCAATCTAACCATAACATTACTCACCCTACACTCTCACTAATACCTTCCTTCCTAGTCTCTTTCTCCATTCAGTTTCTTCTACCTTGCTTGTCCCACTCTAACTCAAGTTAAGAATTGCCTACGGGACTCATTTCCATTTTATATAGTTACCTATATGAACCATACCTTTGTAAATAGTTTTATAATGTTCTTACTATAACCAAATGTTTAGTGTAATTAACAGTATATTGTACATAGTTCACTGAAGTTCCATGTAAAAACAGCTCTGTTCACTGTTTCCTAAATTGTTCATTGTAAACCGCACCTGACCTTTGGAAGGTTGCGGTATATAAGCAACTGTTAAAATAAATAAAAAAAATAAGTGCTTGGTCACTCACAGGGGTACAAAATTTATTTTTATGGAACCACTACAGTTGGAACGGTTCCTGCTTGATAAGGATAAGTAAAGATGTTTATTCTTTTTGATTTTTTTTTTGGTCTTGGTTGTTTGTATGATTGCCTCTTTATCAACTTGTGGGAGAGTTGGGACTGAGATAGCCTCCCTTGATGTGGGCTTCAATGTCTTCTGATTTTCGTTTTTCTTCTGTAATTTTTCTTATCTTTAGCGATGAATTGGTTGTTCATTTTTCCTAAATATTTACTCTGTATGCATTTGAAAATTTGAAAAAAAATATATAAATAGTGATTTAAGGACTGATGATTAAATTCTAGATGAATGCAAAGCAATGTGTGCCTTCCAGTCAATGTTGACTCCTGTGTTTTCTTGGCAGTAGAATATTGAAATTAAAAAAAAAAAAATGTCATTCCTTACAGTCAGTCAATTCCTCATCTTCATGATGGTTCATTTTTATATAATGTAGGTAAATAGCATGAATTGAAGTGAATATAATTTATAAATTGATAAAGTACAGTATATCGTGCTTAAAGAAATTAAATAATTGTGAGCTGGTATGTATTTGTTGTGGTCCTTTACGATTTAACATTTGAAAAGAATACCTGCAAAGAAAATAAGATCATGGTTGTATTCTTGTTATTGAACTTTTTATATAGCAAAATAGGACTTAGTGACACCCAACCTTACTATCATTCAGTGGCGTAAGTTCAAATGAGGGGCCCCCAAGCAAAATGTGCTTACGGCCCCTCATAAGGGTGGTGATCCACAAAAAAGGGGGGAGCGAACACCTTCCTCTGCTGTTCCCTTCTCCGCGTCTTCCCGAAAACTTAGGTAAAATGCGGCAGTCGGCAAACATCATATTTGCTTTTAAATAAATTTGCAGCGCTGCTCCTCTGTAAAGTGCTGCCCTGCTCCACTCGGAGGCCCAGCAAAGCATTTCCCGAAATCTCGAGTATCGAGAGACTTGGGTCCGTCAATGGGAAATGTTTTCCCTGGTCTCTGGTTACGAAGGGCAGTGCTTTACAGAACGAAATGGGGCGCAGAGCAGCAAACTTCTTTTTAAGTAAGTGTGAAGAAGTTTGCCTTTGTCGTGCCTTATGAGAATCATTGCACGTCCTCCGGGCCTGGATCCCCCGCATTGCGGGGACCATTTGGGCAGTCTTTATGCCACTGCTAGCATTACAACATCAGTTTGTTAGGAAATGTCACATTCAAAAAAAAATGTAAAAATACTTGAAATGTTGTCAGTACTTAAAAGCTTTTCTCCTATATAACAATACAGCTGACTACAGTTCTCTTCTATAATACAGTGCTATTTATCCTCTGAATGTCCCCAATATAAAACAGTTTTAATCATTTGTGGCTGTTGTAAAACTTGATCTACTGTGAGACAACACAATTAAGTGTCAGCATTTGGATGTACGATGGTAGACGTAGCAAGTCTAATCCACATTGTACCTCACCAATAATTCAGTTTACGGTTGAATGATAATGGAATTTCAGATTATTAGCTGAAAGGCACAATACTTTATGCTTCTCAAAGCTGGGCCAAGGTGTATTTGTACACTATCATGAAGTTTTACTGTATTTTCTCTTTGTCCCTCATCTTTTTCTTTTTGCTTACAGTAACCTTTTCGATATTTGTTTTTCTGTTGTATGATTGTACATGATGGAAGCAAAGAGCACGTTGATATTAAAAACCCTGGGAGCCCTTTGGCTTGTTTTACTAAAAGTATGAAATGGTTGAGAATCCAACATGCTTTTGTGAATATAAGTGAGCTGAATGTTAGTTTACTGCAGTATAAAATGAAAAGCAATCAATAGAAACAAAAAAGCTTTAAAGAGCTTGAAACATCTATCGTTTTTCCACTACTGTTAGGAAAAAATATAAAAATTAAACAAAATAAAATAACTCCCAAAAATTATATAAACACAAATTTGTACCATGTTGTATAATCCCACTATACAGTAACTGAGAAAATAATGTATATTTCATTTCGGGTACTTTAGGAGGCATGTAATGTGCATTAATAAAATTAATGTACGTTACGTGCCACTGTGCCCATAGAAATATAAGAGCTCTGTACACTTAACACACATTAATAAAATTAAGGCATGCTAAATCCTTTAAGTGTAGTGCCTCAGACACTGAGTGACTTTTAAATTTAAATTAGGAAAGGGTATATTAAAATGCTAATTATTTTGGCCTTGAGCATTGTATGGCTAATAAGAATAAGCTGAAGTGTTACTAAGAAACCTATTTTGCCTTACAGTAAAGCAATACTAATCAATCTTTTTTCATATGTGACATGCTTTTGAGTTTGTTCAATTTCTTGTGGCAGACCATACTAAATTTTGCACAAACCTCTCCCCCACCCCATTTCACCAGCAGAGCAAGACAACTTCTAACATGTTGAAACCCTCTGCCCAAGTCTGCAGCGGTGTCCAAAAAAGCAAATTGAAAGCTAAGCATCTTAAGGAAAGGAGAATAAAACCAAGGATATTAATAATGCCTCTGTATCGTTCCATGGTGCAATTCTGGTCGCCGCATCTTAAAAATGATATAGCAGAATTAGAAAAAGTACAGAGAAGAGCTGCCCAAATAGTCAGGGGGATAGAAGGATGCCCCGGTAAGGAAAGGCTTAAAAGATTAGAGCTCTTCAACTTGGAAAAGAGATGTCTGAGGGGAGATATGATAGAGGTCTACGAGTATAGCTTAATGAATGGAGTAGGACAGGTGAACGTAGATTGGTTGTTTACTCCATCAAAAAGTAGAACAACTAGGGAACAATGTAACCCATTTAAGAGTAATGAGAGAAAATATTTTTTCATTCAATGCATAATCAAACTCAAATTCATTACCAGAGAATGCAGTAAAAGCTGTTAGTCTGACTGGGTTTAAAAAAGGTTTCGACAAGCTCCTGGAGAAAAGGTCCATAAACTATTATTCAAGAGGACCCGGGAAATCCATTGCAGAACATATATTCCTTTTTGGGAACCCGCCAAGTACCTGTGACCTGGATTTTCCACTGTTGGAAACAGGATTGTGGGCTTGATGGACCTTGGTCTGACCTAGTTTGCATGTCTTATTTTGTTATTCTCCTGGCTTCAATCTGATGCCTGACCATACGGACCCAGCAGACCCTAAGCACTGGCATCAGTTTGAAGCTGGCCGAGCAGGAAGGAGAGAGGGAGGGTATGGTTACCAGTTTTCCAGTCAAACGTCTATGTTTTTCTTTACCGCCTTTCACCCTCCAGCTCTCTCTGTCTCAACACTTGCCCCTCTCAGTTCCCCATTCCCCCTTACTGAGTTGCTGTATAGATCAAAGGAAGAATGGATTCAACTAAATTTTATCATACTCTAGAAACTAATGTCCCTCAGTCAATGAAGAAATTAAAGCTGCAGAGAGGCTGGATGAAGTACTTACAAGAAAGAAAGATGAATGTTTGGGCATGGCCTTCACCAGGGACAGTGTGGCCACCTGGCAAACTAGGCAACTGCCTAGAGAACCGATGGTTCAGGGATGGTCCATTGCCACCACTGCTGGCCCTCTCTATGGCAGTGGCAGCAATGGCTTAAAACAGCCCTGCGGTCCCTACATTATTTATTTATTTATTTAACATGTTTTGTATCCCGCCTTTTCCTTCAATCAAAGCGGTTAATACAGCACAGAGTTAAACAAAGGTGAGGGAAACATACATTGCATTATCATTACATCACAACAAAACACTAGGAGTACAAACAGGGAACACAGTACACAACTTACATTACATTACCTTACATTAACTACAAACAGCATACCGCTGAACAGAATGAGCATATAGAATAAGCATATAGCAGCAGATAGTGGGTCCCGCACGGTCCACCGCCTGAGGGCCACGCCAAAGGGCCCTCTTGCGAGGCCCTCAGGCGCGGGCCCGCAAGGCGCGGGCGCGCCATTGCTGAAGGGATTCTAAATGATTTGAAAAGTGCTCAGATTGGCTGCAGTTCTCTCTCACACACAGTTCCCAACTAAGTAGGCACAGCTGATTCTCACTCACTGCTCACAGGATTGTTGAAGCCTTTGCTGAAGGGATTCTAAATGATTTGAAAAGTGCTCAGATTGGCTGCAGTTCTCTCTCACACACAGTTCCCAACTAAGTAGGCAGTGAAACGTCGGCGCCGCAGGTCTGTTTGGCTTCTGCCCCCCAAACAAAAGGAAGCCCCCGCTGGATGTTGGTGAGGGTGGAAGAAAACAGCACTGAACTTTTAAAGCCATTGCTATTAGTGCAGTTGCCAGAGAGGGATAGCAACAGTGGCAATGGGGTTACAAGGGATGAGGTTCTCCGGCCCTGGTCTTCACAATTCCTAGACGTGATTACTGAAAGTCCTTGGGGAAATATCAAACGTGGAGTGCATGCGTGAGCTGGAAGGGTTCTGCAAGGAAGAGCATAAAAAATTTCCATAAGCAAGAAGAGATACTCTAAGGGCCCCTTTTACTAAAGCCCGTTAGCTGGGTACGATGCATTTTAATGCGCAGCAACTGGCAGTCAGGAATACTAACATGCAAGTGTGCCTGCCACCACATGCTAAAACACGTTACTCGGTGACTATGGTATGAAGCAGGGAAAGGGTGGAGAGTGGATATGGAGAGCACATCACCGCTAATAATCAGAGCATAATTGAATATGAATATACAGTGCTGCTACCTGCATAGGTAGCATCACTGAACGCCCCGTTGAGTGGGAGGCGACAAAGGGTACAGGTAAATGCAGCTCACTGAGGAGAAGAAAGTTACCAGTGGTGTCCCACAGAGATCACTCCTCGGTCTGATTCTTTTTAAAATCTTTCTAATGATATTGCGGAAGGGCTGTCGGGTAAGGTTTGCCTGTTTGCAGGTGATACCAAAATCTGCAATAGAGTAGTAACCCAGGAAGGAGTAGATAACATGAGGAGGGTTCTAGCTAAGCTTGAGGAATGGTCAAGAATTGGGCAGCTGAGATTTAATGCTAAAACATGCATAATCATGCACTTGGGCTGTGGAAATCCAAGAGAGCGGTATAGTACAGGGGGCTCAAAACAAACAAATCTTATTTCTGTCCACAAAAGAAGAGTAGGACCTGGGTGCGATTGCTTCTGATGATCTTAAAGTTGCTAAACAGGTAGAAAAGGTGACAGTGAAAGCCAGAAGGATGCTTGGGTGCATAGGGAGAGGAAGGGCCTACAAAAAAAGGAGGTGATAGTGCCTCTGTATAGGTCTCTGGTGTGACCTCATTTGGAGTAATGTATGCAATTCTGGAGACTACATCTTCAGGAGGGCATAAACAGGGTGGAGGCGGTGCAGAGGGTGGCTACTACAATGATTAGTGGTCTTCGTTATAAAGCATACGAGGACAGACTTAAAGTTCTTAATATGTATATGTTAGAGGAAAGGCAGAATAGACAAGATATGATAAAGATGTTCAAATACCTCTGTGGCATAAATGTACAAGAGGAGAGCCTCTTTCGATTGAAAACAAGCTCTGCTATAAGGGGACATAGAATGAGGGTGAACGGGGATAGACTCAGGAGTAATATGCAGAAATATTTCTTTATGGAAAGAGTGGTAGATGCTTGGAATAGCCTCCCAGTGGAGGTAGTAGAGACGAGGATAGTATCTGAATTCAAAAAAGCATAGGACAAACACAGAGGATCTCTAAAGGCAAAAAGGGGACTATCGTAGTTGATATGGAAGGGCAAACTAGACAGACCATGTTCTCTTTTTTTGCCGTCATATTTCTATGTTTATATACTCGTGGAGAGTAATTCTGTAAGATCCTATGTAGTTAATACATGTTTTTATGTGCATTAATTGTGCCTATTTTATAAAGTCAAATCTGCGGGACGGGACGTTATGGAATACTAGTGTTAAGCGGCAGTTAAAATATATATGTTTTCGCCAGGGTCTAGAGCAGATGTAAATGATGGTGTATTATCTTACACATGTATGTCTATATTCTATAAATTTAAGTGTATGCTCTGCCCATGTTCTACTCAAGCTTCACCCATGAGCATACCTACTGTGAAAGTACATGTGATGTGCTACATGCACGTACTTATAGAATTGCAGCTACATAATATATACATGTAAGTGCGCACTTACATGCCTCAGTGACAAAAATACCACAATTTACGTGAGTAAATCGCATTTACATTTACATGGCTTCTTATAGAATTACGCTGCAAGTGTGTGGTCGCCACATTTAATTTAGGCTTGCAATTTAAGGACTCATAGGAAGACATCCATTATCAAGTCATAATAAAAACTGAAAATTGAGTTCAGTAGACTTTTTTTTTTTTTTTAAATTGAAACACACCAGCTGCCCTATTAGCCCAACCAAATCCCAAATTAAATGTCGATGGCATTCTTAAAACTCTCGTTTCTTATTCTTTGCTTTCAGGTAAGCAGATCCTTGCAGCAAAAATTGCTTGAAGGGGGGGAAAGCCGAAACAAAATTAAGCTGAGAACGTATTTGGCTGTCAAGAGAGCCGGCAAAGAGATTTGCATAAATCCTTCTTTTGCCATATTGAAGCAACGAAAGATTTAATCCAGTAACAGTGTGAAAAAACCAGCATATAATTAAGCATGCTGTTCAGTCTACTGCTCTGCAGCAATAAGCACGCACCGGGTTCTAGAGAACAGAAAGACACATGCTATACCAACTCTTCGATCATTAAAATAACCTTCATGCAATACTGAAAAATATGGCTTGACATTCAAAAGGTTTACAAAGAAATTGGTTGTGAAATTAACATTCTAGCCCTTGACAATGAAAAGAAGGCATCCGTCATGAAACAGCAGAATACATGACACACACAAAATGTAAATGAGACGTCTATGTCTTAATATGGTAATCAAGGAATGTTTGACACTGTGCAGGAAAACCAGATCAATTGCTCTGACACTAGGTGGATTGCTATTACTAAACCCGGTGATAAATGTTGGAAAGCTTGTTTCCTTTAGACATTGGTTTTTAAATGCAATACCATTATTTAGCTAAGTCCATTTTGAATTAAACACGGCATAGGAATTGTACACAAGGGCTGCTGTATTGGCTCACACACACATACATGCCAAAGGGCAGATTCCAAGCACCCTATCTGTGGCAGCTGGAAAGATACAGAGATATAGACACACCACAGAAGGGAAAAACGCACAAAATGTTATCTAAATAATTACAAAAGCAGAAAATAGGCCCTTCTTAAAGTCACCGAGGGCTTGATTCACTGCAAAGATTTTTTGAGTGTAAAGGTAGAACTTTCTTTAGGGATGTGGATTCATCAGCAGGCATTTGCTTCATATGGGTGCACATGTCACTTGTCTGGGCTTAACACCTACAAATTAACATGGGTACAATTAATTTGCATGTGCAAAAAGTTAACAAATGTGTGGAAAAAAACATGAAAAAAGCACAAAAACTTTGTTTAAAACAAAGACTAACTCAAATTTTTTTGGACTGTGCACACCTATGAGGATGAGCTGAAAACATTTCAGAGTAAAGGCAGTATTTGTTAAGTGATTGGATCACAGCCCTTGGGACGTCTGACGTAGCTATGCATGAAACGAGAGTCAGATGTTGCAAAAATGTCTTACAAAGCACAAAACAAGGAAAGTTGGAGGCAGTAAAGAATGAAATGGAATGTGTACAACTCTTATGTGTTGGGTGTAGGCAAACTGAAATGAACTGGCATCTGGTACTTTGAATCTGATGATCACATGGTATACTAAACTGGAAACAAAAGACAAAGAAGAAATGGTGTTGCATTTATAATTAAGAAGAAACTTGCAAGAACTGTAATGAAATACAATGCAGTCAGTGAACACCTAATTTCCATCTGTCTATGAGGAATGCCCATCAGTACCACTATTATTCTAGTATATGTGCCAACAACAGTTGTAGAAGAGGATCACTTCTATGAACAAATGTAAGTGGAAATTGATAGACATGCATACAAAATATCCTGATAGTCATGGGTTACTGGAATGCAAAAGCTGACAAGAAAGGTGAAGGCAAACTGTTTGGAAAACATGGGCTTGGCAACAGAAAGGAATCTGGAGAAAAAAAATGATAAAATTCTGCAAGACCTACAATCTATTCATCTCAAACATCTTCTTCTAGCAACACAAGTGGCAACTATACACATGAACTTCACCCAAACGATTGTACAAAAATCAAACTGACTACATCAGGCAAAATCAGATTTTATCCTTGATGGAGAATAAATAGAAATAGCCCAGGAATCCAGGCCTGGATATCTACCGGATTATCCAGTGCTGCTGTCTGGATATCTCATCGCCGTCTGAAACTGAACATGGTCAAAACTGAGCTCCTTATCTTTCCCCCTAAACCCACCTGCATCTCTGTGCATAAGGCAACACTTCTCCCTGTTTACTCAGCGCGTAAACTTGGGGTCATCTTCACCTCCACACTCTCTTTCTCTGCACACATCCAACAGATAGCTAAAACCTGTCACTTCTTTCTCTATAACACTGACAAAATTTGTCCCTCCCTTTCTATACACACTTATTTATTTAACATTTCTTATATACTGCCTTTCATGATATCAAGGTGGTTTACATTGAACAAACTGAAATTACATTGAACAGGGCATTATATATTTTTAAAGGGAACATGGGCAATGGAGGGTTAAGTGGCTTGCACAAGACCACAAGGAGCACCTGTTGGACTAGAAACCCCAGTTGTTCTGGCCCAAGGTTGCTGTCCTCTAGTGAGATTTGAACCCCTGACCTTCTGGCCTGAGGTACCTTGCCCCAACCACTAGGCCACTCCTCCACTCCTCCTTATCTGCTCTTTAGTCATCTCCCATCTAGACTATTGCAACCTCCTCCTTGCTGGTCTCTCTCTGAATCATCTTGCATCCCTTCAATCTATTCAAAAATCAGCTGCGCAAACTAATCTTCCACCTGCCTTTGTATGTTCATATAACCCTATCTCTCAAGTCGCTTCACTGGCTCCCTATTTGTTTCTATATCCAGTTCAAACTTCTCCTGCTGACCTATAGGTGAACTCATTCTGTTGCTCTTCACTACCCTTCCTTTCTTATCTCTCACTATATCCCTCCTCAGGAAGTCCGCTCTTCTGGCATATCTCTTGTATTGCACAGCTATTCACCTGCAACAGGTGTTCTCCAGGGACAGCGGGAATCAGTCCTCACATATAGGTGACGTCTGTGGCGACAGAGCCTGTGCAGAAGCATTTCCCCAGATTTCAAAGAAAGCCTTTGGGATATGCTACCATGCATGCATGGTCCCCTTCCCACCCAAGGGTGCCATCTTGCTCAGTCAGATGACATAGCTAAGAAGGTAATAAGAACAAACTAAAGCAAGATAGGGAGGCAATGCCCAGGGGAGGAGGGAGGGCTGTGAGGATTGATTCCTGTTGTCCCTGGAGAACACCTGTTACAGGTGAGTAACTACGCTTTCTCCAGGAACAGTAGTGAATTGCGAATGTGTGGATTGAAGACCATGTGGCGGCTTTGCAGATCTCCGTCACCAGCACTGAGCGGAGGTTTGCCACTGATGTGGCCATCGCTCTCACATGATGCACTGTGATCTGCTGTTCCAGGGAGAGCCCAGCTCACTCATAAACAAGGGCAATACAGTTTGCCACCCAAGTGGACAGAGTTCGTTTAATCACAGGAAGCCCCAGTCTGCTGAGGTCATAAGAAATGAAAAGCTGAGGAGCTTTGCGATGGCCCTGAGCCCGCTGTAGGTAGAAGGATAGGGCTTGTTTGCAATCTAGTGTATGGAATACGATTTCCTCCCAACCAGTGCAAGGCTGAGGGAAGGTGTTGGGGAGAACCACTTCCTTATTGAGGTGGAAAGGAGATACCATCTTTGGGAGGAATTTGAGGTGGGTGTGGAGTACCACCCTGTTCTTGTAGAATCTTGTACGTGGTGGCTCTGACACTAGGGCCTGAAGTTTGCTTACTCTTTGGGTGGACATAAGGGCCACCAGGAAGGCAATCTTTCATGAAAGATACTGCAGATGGCACGTGGCTAGCGGCTCAAATGGTGGTCTGGTGAGATGTGAGAGCACCATGCTGAGGTCCCACTCCGCTACCGAGGGGCAGGAAGGGGGCTTAGACAACAGGAGGCCCCGAAGGAACAGAGACCAGGGGCTAGCCTGAGAGGGGTTTTCCCTCGATAGGGTGGTAGTGTGCGGCTATTGCACTCAAGTGCACTCTCACTGAGTTGGACTTTAGTCCAGCTTGCGAAAGATGCAGTATGTACTGAAGCACTAGTTGCACTGGGAAGGAGAATGGGTCTTCCCATCTCTCTGCACAGCATATGTAGAATCTTCGCCACTTTAAGGCATAAGTTCGCTTGGTGGAGGGCTTTCAGGAGGCCAGCAGGACCTCCTTGACCTCCTTTGGGAGGCTGAAAGGGGCCAATGCTATCCTTTCAACAGCCACACTGTTAGCATTAGAGACCCCAGGATGGACTGGAGGAGGGAACCCTCCTCCTGGGTCAGGAGGTCCGGGATGCAGCCCAGCGGGACCAGGAGTGCTGCTGACAGGGAGAGCAGCAGTAAGAACCAGGGCTATCTGGGCCACCCGGGGATGATTAGTATTAGAGATGCCCCCTCTCGCTGGACTTTGAAGGTGGTCTTGGTGACCAGAGGGATCATCGGAAAAGCATAGAGGTAGCCTTCTATCCAGGGGATCAGAAAGGCATCCACCATCACCCTCTCGGAGTATGTTTGCTTCAAGATGAAACAGAGCAGCTGTTTGTCTGGGGTGGCAAATAAGTTCATCATGGGCCTGCCACAGAGGCAGAAGAGCCGTGTGGCCACCTGGGGGTCCAGGTGCCACTCATGTGGATGGAGGACCCTGCTCAGCTTGTCCGTCAAGAGGATCTCCTGGCCCAAGTGGTGAGCCGCCTGCAGGAGCATGTTGTGGACTGCGAAGAAAAGGAGAGTCATCGCCTCCTGGCAGAGGGAGTATGATGCTGTGTCCCCATTTGCTGACTTAAAACATGGCAACTTGGTTGTCTGTCTGAATCGGTATGGACTGATGTCACAGGCAGTGGCGAAATGCCAGTAGGGCCAGGGAGATCACCTTGAGCTCCAGGAGATTGATCTAGTCAAGATTCCGCCTGGGACCAGCTGCCTTGTGTGCAGCAGCCCCGCAAAGCACCCCCCAGCCCAGGAGGGAGGCATCTGTAGTCAGGATCCTCTGGGCTGCAGGTGCCTGGAAGGGCATCCCTGCTAAGAGGTGATGGAGAAGTTGTCACCAGTTGAGGGAGGCTGCGAGCTGGTGGGTTACTTTGACTGTCCCATAGACTATCTGTGGCCTTCTTCCACTGCAAGTGGAGGCACCACTGAGCTGTCCACATGTTTAAGCGGGCTAGTGGGGTCACGTGGAGCATGGAGGCCATATGGCCTAGCAGACGGAGGAGGAGATGAGCTGGTACTGACCGGCATTGTTGAAGTTCTGCTGCCAGCTGTCTGAGGAGTTCTGCCCTCTCCCTAGGGAGGACAGCCTTGACCTGTAATGTGTGAAGCAGAGCGCCTATGAACACCAGACTCTGGGCTGGAGAGAAGTGAATCCCTGGTGCTGCAGCAGGAGGGTGGTGCGTCCTGTGGCCTGACTGGCCTCTGCAGCCATGCTGCCTCTGATGAGCCAGTCATCCATGTAGGGGAAGACAAAAGCCCCTTGCAGATGCAAGTAGGCAGCAACTACTACAAGGCATTTTGTGAAGACCCTTGGCAAGGATGTGAGGCTGAAGGATAGTACCCTGTACTGGTAGTGTTCTCCTACCACGAACCTTAGGTACTGACAGCGGGAGGGGTGCATTAGGATGTATGTGTATGCATCCTTTAGGGCCAAGGAGCACAGCCAGTCTCCCTACCAGCGGTAAGGCAGCAGTGCTCCAAAGAAGAGCATCTTGAACTTCTCCCTCATCAGAAACTTGTTTAAGTTTTGCAGGACTAGGATGGGCCTGAGATCCCAAGTCCTCTTTGGGACAAGTGAGTACCTGGAGTAGAAGCCTTTGCCCCACAGGTGTTTAGGCACAGGCTCACTGTGTTGTCCCTGAGATGATCTGCAAGCTCTGTGAGCAGTAGGGTCTAGTGAAGGAGGGGTCGCACTGGCTCTCTGGGAAAGAACCTGGGTGGAATCTGCTGTAGGTGCAGATTCTCACCACCTGCAGTACCCATTGGTCTGAGATGACTGTAGCCCACATGTGCGTAAAGTGTGTCAGGCACCCTCCTGCATGCTGGTGAAGGTCTCCTGGGGAAGGGAAGGCCTGCCCTGGGAATCAAAAGCTCCCTCAAGGCTGGGTGGGAGCCAGGGTCTGGAGCTTAGGCGTTGTCATCTTCTGAGCCCCGTGCCCTTGACTTCTGGGGTGAGAAGCCTGCTGTTGCTGGCCTGAGAAGGGCTGGTATTGGGTGACTCTGCCCAAAGGATCACTTTTTCCTTGGGAAAAGGGGCCTCTTCCCCAATGGTTTCTTGTGTGTTTGGGATGAGGGGTTTTTTTGTCGTCTTTTGTTTTTTTAGAGTCTCTGGCGGGTCGCCATGTCATCCTCAATCTCAGCCGCTCTGTCGACCATTGGCTTGCCGAACAGGTTTTCCCCAGTGCAGGGGATATCAAGCAGCTTGCCTTGGACCCATTGCTCAAGGTCGGAGGATTATAGCCAGGCTTAGCGTCGGGCCCCAATGCCGGCCACAGTCACCTGAGCCACTGACTCGAAGCCATCATTGGCTGCCCAGGAGAGAAACTTAGAGCAGTCCTTGATCCCCAAGATGAGGGCCTGGAACTGTCACAGAGGTTCCCCAACAAGACCTGCCGCAAACCCCAACAACTCTTGGGCCCGAGTCTTCAGGTGCATACCTATGTAAAGTTCATAGGCCTGGCACCCAAGCATCGAGCCTTGGTAGCATTTGTGCCCGAAGGGAATGAAATAGTAGGTCTTCTGGCTCTTGAGTTTCTGCATGGTCAACTTGACAACTATGGAGTTATGTGGGAGCTGGGGTTTGTGGAACCAGGGCCCCTCCCGATGCAGTACATGGAATCAAGGCACCGGCTCACTATCGGTACTAACACCGGTGTTTCCCACATCCGAAGAACCAGCCTCTTGAGGATCGGCTGCATGGGCACCATGAATGTTTCCTTGGGTGGAGACTCTATGGTGCGCGGGTCTTCCTCCACCTTGGTTTGCACCGGGAGGGCTCTGGCCATATCTCTGATAAAGTCATGGGAGGCCATGTCCTCAGGAAGAGTGTGGTGCCGTGTCTGAGGGAATGCTCGGTGCTGCTTGGTGTCTGGAGAGGCCTCGTCATTCGTCTCCTACTTGGAGTTGAGGCCCTGTGGCTTCCTAGCCTTGAGGCCAGCGCCAAAGGGTCAGCAGCCTGTCGAGGACCTGGGTCCACATCATGGACACTGGCTGGTGAGGACTGTATGCCCAAAGAAAGGGACTAGGATCTTGACTGGCGCCGAGGACTTAACCGAGGCCAGTGGTGCTTGGAGCTCAGCCTGACAACCAGGGACTTCCTTGCAGTTGAGGGTCCGGTTATGGGGGTGGATGAGGTGGACAAACCAGCCATCATCGCCTGCTGCAGGGCCAGGATAGCAATGATGTTCTGCTCCAAGGCTGCCATTCTGGTTTCCAGGCCAGAAGGCTGAGCAGCCTTTGGCACGGGAACTGAGGATCTCGGGTCTGGCACTGGCACTCTTGCGAGTGTTTCTTCGATGAGGACTACGGCCTCAACGAACCTCGATGGACTATGAAGACATTTTCTCTCTCTGGGTCCAAGGTCTTCTCAGAATAGCTGCCACCCTGGAATTCTGAGGACGCTCAGGCCTCGCGGGATGTGCTGGGGAGGCCGGGGCAGAGTCTGACCTGGGGAACAATTTCTTCTGTTTCAATCTTTTTCTGTTAGTTTTAGGCATCATGGCCTGGCAGAGGTTTCAGGAGGTGCTGTCATATGTGAGAGCATATCCCTGACATTAAATTGGGACTCTCAGATTGAGTGCATGCACCAGTGCAAACAGCACTTCTAGATGCCCAAGGGCAGCAGCAGCTATCTATATAAATGTGCACATTTGTGATACTACTGATGGTGCTGTGTGCCCTGTTGCACGCACTCATTCTGAGGGTCCCTTATCATTGACAGGGATATGCTTTGACATTTAGCCGTAGAGACCTTGTTTTGCTGTATCCTGGCTGATCACAGTCTCACCTGCTCATGCTGCGGTCACAGCCCTATGAACCAGGTACTGATCTTTATCGCCGAACTTGATATACCGCTTTGGTCAAGACATATACCCGATGTCCCGCAAAATTACAGTTGCGCACACCAGGTCCCCCCATGCATCCCTCTAACCACATACACTCTTACTTTAAGTCACACAAAACATACATCTGCAGTACAGATGCCCTGCACCTCTAGAAAGCAGCTGATATATCATGTTGGCATGGCGTCCCAGAACTACTAATCTGATCTACATTTCTCATCCATACATACATTCGTCCTATACTCACCACTAACAATCCCTACATCAACAGTCCCACTTCTTGGATGACAGGAATTGTTAGGGTGCCCTAGATCACCTCCTCTAGCTCACACAGAAATTGTCAGCATAGCTGGAATAATAAACATTGACCTCTGACTATTTCTGCAGGGGTGTTTAGTAATGTGCCTTAACCATACAACCTTCCCCCACCGTTGCATTCTGTTCTTTATAACTGCATCTTGTGGTCTTTCAGACTTCAGACACACCGGTTCACAACATCTTTGTCACAGCCATTCACCTCTATGGGACGCAAGGCAGAGCAAAGCAGAAAAGTTTCTAAATCCTGGCTTGATTCCACATTTCTGCTGTATAACGTGGACGTTTGCGGGAAACACGCAGAACGTATATGGGACTTTCCTGAATACACATTGCACGTCTCCACTGCTGACCATGACCTTGTTCCGACCCCTCCCACCCACATTCTGAGATCCCCGTGCTAGCGCCGTGTACATGCAGGGCCATGGGTCTATCAGAATATGGTCGAAGATGTTTTTGGTAGAAAAACATCTACGCTGCACGTCCAAGGGCTTATTCCTGGTCCAGAATGACCCCCTTTGTCTCCTATGCATTTCTTTATCATTTCCCTAGATATATCCTTGTCCTCAGCTGTTGTGTTGTCTGTCTTGACTAGATTGTAAGCTCTGATGAGCAGGGACTATCTTTTACATATATCTGTATAGCGCTGCATACACCTTGTAGTGCTATACAAATGATAAGTGCAGTTGTGGTCAACATTATTGGCACCCTTGTATTTTACGTATGTTGTGTAAAATAACTTGAGAAATAATTGGAAATATTCCAAATGTATGTCAATAGTTAACAGGTTAAGGCTCTTCAAATTGGAAAAGAGACAGCTGAGGGGAGATATGATAGTGGCCTATAAAATAATGAATGGAGCGTAACTGGTAAATGTAGATTGGTTGTTTACTTCTTCAAAAAGTAGAAAGACTAGGGGACATGCAATAAAGCTACAATGTAGCACATTTAAGACTATTTGGAGGAAATAATTTTTCACTCAATGTGCAATCAAACTTGAATTCATCACCAGAAGATGTAGCAAAAGCTGTTAGTGTAGCTGGATTTAAGAGTGGTTTGGACAGGTTCCTGGAGAAAAAGTCCATAAACCATTATTAAAGAGGATCGGGGAAATCCACTACTTACCCAATGGATAAGCAGCATGGAATCTGTATATCTTTTGGGAATGTGACAGAGGTACTTGTGACCTGGATTGAACACTATTGGAAGCAGGATATTGGACTTGATGGACCCTTGGTCTGGCCCAGTGTGGCATCTCTTATGTTCTTATGGCAAGGGTTTGAGGCAAAAGAGTTTGTCAGATGGATATAGTATAGGGTTATCAGATTTTTTGCAAGCATATCTCTGACAAATATCTGAAGTTGGGGTATGTTGTGTATGTTGGGTCAGGGATACCTCAGTTTCAGGTTTGGTTTGAGCAACAAGGTGTGAAGGAGGGAAGAGGAGTCATTAACTTGCCCTCCCATCAGCTCCATGACAGTAATAATATCACTTCCAACAAAGTGACAGAAAAATAGAAACAGTGATGCAGTTCCCTCATACTGTGCAAAATATAAAGATAATGGATGTAAATTCTAAAAACGGACATACTCAGATCAGTAAATTGAAAATGAAATTTCCTTTCTATTCCCCCCCCCCCCCTTCTGTCCCCAGTGCTGGAATCAGGGACAGGAAGCTGCCAAAGAGATAGGATCAGAGCCATAGCTCTAAAATCAGGGACAATCCCTGAAAATTAGGGAATTCTGGTAACTTTAACATAGTAGACTTGCTTAGGAGGTCAACATGTTTTCATAGGGGACAGCCCAAACAAATCAACTTCTAGCTTGCTCCCTATGATCTCTAGTTACTGATGGTAGTAGGCAAGGCAAAAAGTGTGCGTGTGTATGTGTGTGTGTGTCTGTCTCTCTTTTTCCCTCTCGTTATGTATATATGTTTATTTATATGCATGTATACAGATATTGTGGTGAGGAAAGCACTGCTGAGCCTATGGATACACAGGGAAATGAGCCCTGCACCTTTAAATCTGAAAGCATCCAGGGTTTCCCCGGTAACCAGGAGTCTCTGACTCACAACTTAGTCACCCCTAAGCCCCGCCCACAGCAGCACGTCAGGGTTAGAGAGAAGCCTGACTCTCATCACATGTGCTGGGAGCAAGGCGTGGCACAGGAAGAAGAACAGTTTAAAAAGCTGACTTTTAGAAACACAGGGGAAGGCAGCGAAGGAGCCAGCGAAAGAGCAACAGAGAGAACAACGGAGAGTGTGCCTGGAACACTCGGGAGATTGCAGAGAACAGCTGAGAGAGCAAGGAAAGGTGGAGCTGAAGAAGGTATTGTACAACCTTTGAAAGAAGGCAGCAGGAGAGATATAAGGGCTGCTGACTTAAAGCTTCCAAGTGCACAGGGGGAACTGATTGGAAAGGTTCCAAGGCAGTCCCAGCTGAAAGGAAGGCTGTTGCAATCAAAGGAAGTCTCTGCAGACGGAAGACAGCATGACTTGCATACAGGGCAGAGAGAAATGCTGAATACTCCTGACTCAAGGCAAGTGTGTCCTCCTCAGTTCTTGTCCATGAAAAGCTTAGGAGAATTAGCTCCAGAGTTAAAAGCTAATTCTAGCTGTAAGCTAAACCCCAGAATAAAGAGGGACCATTTATCTGACTATCAATTGGCTCACATTGCAGAAGAGCTAGGGCAGAAGCAAGTCCTTCTCAAAAAGCTGAATGATTTGATCCAGAAAGAGAATAGTCAGCTCTCCCTACAGATACCCTTGGATAAGTGTGAAAGGGACAGTGTTGAAGAAATGGAAATAGGAGATATTGAAGATAACTCATATGAAATGCAGTGTGCTTATTGTCAACCCTCTGACCTGGAAGAGTGCTAAACTATAGAGCCATTGAAAGTGTGAATGCTATAAGAGCAACTTGATTTGTGTGAAAGGCACGGCAGAAGAAAAACAGCTGAGTGCTAGGCTCAACTGATTATAAGGCTGAAAGCTGAAGGTAATAATCAGTGGACATTCTAAGAGCTGTTTTGCTACAAGAAATATTGTTCCTGTAAAGAGAAGCTTTTGAGAAGCTTAAGTTTTTGAATAAGCTGCATTTTTGAACACAGGCAACGTTGTATCTACTTTCTTTTGAAAAGTTAAAGCTTTTGCGTTGGAGTAAAAATCCTGTATTTTTGTTTTCCACTTATATCCTATGTATGAAGGAATCCCTGATTACAAACAAATAAATTTTCTCTGTTTTGCGCCTGACCACTTGTTCACAACTCCTTTGCCTTAAGATAAGACTACAACTCCCAGCAGCCCTCCTGGCGGCCATTTTGAGGGAAAACTTATTTAAAGGTAGAAAGGCGACCTCTCCTGGTACCAGGTTATCTACCCGGCCAGGTGGGGGCGACAATATATAAGATATATGTAGGTGTTCAGATATATCTCTATATATAAGTGTGTGTGTGTATGTGTGTATATGTATGTATGTATGTGTATGTATTTATGTGGAGGGGAATATTAGAAGATTGATCCAGTGCATCTGAGATGTCTGAAAAGACATGAGGGAACGTCCAGGTGCGGACATGATTTCACAAACCTGGACATGCCTGATATGGATGTCTATGGGGCATTTACCTAGACATCCCCAGAACGGCATTACAAAACCTGGATATCTATGATAGCCTAATGGTCAGGGTGGTTACCTAGGACCAGGACTATCAGGGTTCAAATCCTGCAGCTGCTGTTGACAACCTACAGCTGAGCAAATACATCCTTCTCTACATTATGGATGTATTTCAGCTAAAACAAGCACTTTTCAGATACTTGTTCATTGCCTCATATCAGGTCTAGAGTTAGACCTGATGCTGGATGTATTTCTATAATCAGACAAGGACATCGTGGTCCCCAGGAATGACTGGCCACACCTCTGTTCATATTCAGATATCCTGAGGACACCCCCAAAGCTGGCTTCTAAAATGGCTTTGGAGACATCTCTGTGCTTTGGATCTCTCTAAGCCAGTTTTCAGATGTCCAAATCACGAACAAGGCTTCTAAAATGATCCCCGTAATATTTTGTTTGTTTATAATCCATATCTATACCAATGAACATTTTATTGCACACAATTATGCAATGCCCCTCATGCATCACTTTCCAAAAGCATGGTACGTTTCATTGCTTTTTGAAGGCATGGGAAATTGTATATTCCAACGATGGCCTAGAATTACAGTCTCTCTGATGCACTGACCCTATACATAAAAAGAAAAAAAACCTCTTTAGGATCCTTTATACAAAGTAATATTTCTCATATCTAAACAGGTATGAGATTCTTCAGCAGATAAATGCTTAAGATTTACTGATTTATATCAATGCATTTCAAACCAGTGTAAAAATCTTTCAGGAAATCAACCTCGCACGGGCAATATGTATTCTTTGCTTGATGTGTGCAAATAAAACTTTGGAGAAAGATGAAAATAATTATAGTTTTAGAGAATTTTATAAAATTTGAATATCTTAATTCTATATTTAATTATGTAAATTATAAAAATAAAAGCAATAAAATAGTCTGTTGTGATTATGATACAAGTCAAAGTTAAAACATTTTCTTCTAAGTAGGGCAACATTGAAAGCCATTTCCATGGTCTTAAAAAGAAACCAATGTATCCATGGGAACTGGGGTTTTGAAAACGACTCACTATCAATGTGGGCAAAGTGACCTGAGTTGTTCTATTTTGAAGCCTTCCTGGTAGTATGGAGAGGATGGGCAGTTAACAGCATGCACTGTTAAACACACCCCCACAATAACTTAACACTGTGGCATCACACTTTGTGCATGCTAATTCCTATGCTGAGTTCACAAAGTAGAATGCGGGGGTGACTGGGAGAGACTGTATGGAATAGCGTTAACAAATAAACCAGAACAGTTAATGCCATTTCAGTAGTTGCATTATCTGAAGAATAGTTACCAGGTACCAAGGGCATGTTCACTAAAGGTTATCGCGTGGTAACAGACATTACAACACACTAAGTATACCACGATCTTAGGAAGAAAACAGGCCATGGCATACATAGGTATGTTAACTAAACGACGATAGTGGCTTCCGTTGCAATATCGGAGCCGCAGCCGCATTGAATTCAATGGGGCCGCGGCTCCGATATCGCATGAAAGCCATTACTTACCACTGTTTAGTAAACATGACCTCTTAAAGCATGGTAATGCATACTATCTAAATTGTAAATAACTGACATTCCTGTACATAGTTATTAGAGCACATCATGTCGCTACAACAGCTCAGTGACGCATTGCTCAGTTTGTATATAGTTACCCAAGTCTTAAATCCAAGTTGCAATACCTGTCAAATGTAAGTACAAAGCAGGTTACTTCCTGCTTTGTACAAATAAATGTTACTTGTAAACCGCACTGATTTTAAAGAGCGCAGTATAGAAAAGCTTTAAATAAATAAATAAATTAAATTAAATGGTAATGGCCATTATCACACACTAACCTTTAATAAACATGCCCCTAATTAGGGCCACCAGGCCACCATGGATCTACCCCCTAAGAGTTATCACAGACATTTTGTAGTTACCATGCACTAATTTTAACAATTAAGGGGTTATTCTGTGGCACGAATAGCGGGGATGGACATCCCCCTGGGAGGCCATATTGGGGGTCAGGCTGGGGGGAATGCACTTTGTGAGCCGGTGGTCGGGGATTGTGGCTTTTGCAGTGCCACGGCGCCCAGACGCCCCGGCACCATGGCTCCATTGAAAAGCCCTGACTGAGTTAGTTGGGCAAGGCCTGTACATACAGACTGAGTGGAATTGGGGTCCTGGCCTGTATCTACAGGCCTGTTTGCGATTCTGGTCCCGTGGGGCTAGATGTGCCCCACGGGATCAGAATCGCGACTCCCTCTGTGCATCCAGTTCCAACTGGGCACACAGAGGGTCTGGACGTCAGAGATGGAATCAGGCTCTTATTGTTTATTAACTGCAAAAGCTTGACCACAAACACCCCGATAGATTTGTACAATCAAATCTATGCTTGCGGTTCCTGCCAGAAAAATTACTTGCAGAGAAGGCAGGAACAAATCTCTGCAGGTGATTTTTCCAGGGGCAACAATTAAAACAAACTATCTAGGTATTTTTGCTTTGATTACAGGTACACACCACACAAGTATAAATTGCCCACAGGGCTTCCACCAATGTGCATAGTTTCATTATCGCCCTCTGATATCTTATCTCTTCCATTGTTTTCAGCTATTCCACTGCTCTCAAAAGGGATCCTTCCCTGTTCTGTTGAAAACTATAGATGTCACACCCCTCCTTAAAAATACAAACACAAATAACCTTTCCTCAAACTCCCTAACTAATTGGTGTTGCATCACAAAGCTTCCCTTCCTCAGCAGAGCATTGGAGAAACTGCAATTTCTGACACAGATGCATGATGATGTGTGTAATATATGATATAGGTTTGTTGCTTGTTTTCACACGTATTTGTAGACTAGATTGAATTTATACAGTACCCACATATATAAATATAGAAATCTCTTTTTATAGCCATGTTTTAAAGCATGTGAGAGGCTGGACTTGATCAGCACATACCCTTTCAAACGTCTCTGTAGTCTGTTTCGTAAAGCATCTCGTCAAGCAAATTAAATTGCTTAGCAGTAAAGGAATGCACAGGTTTATCAGTGTGTTGCCTCTAATTTTGATGGCGTTTGTCATATTTAGTAATTAAAATACTTCAATAGAGTGTTCTAATTTGGCCAAAAAGGACATGCACTTGTCCTCAATGTACTAATATCTTACTCTTCAAATACATGCATGACCCTTTAAAAAATAATAACCCATTAATAGCTCGATTTTACTGTAAACCACTTTGCTTTAACAAGGAAAGGTGGTATATCAAAACTGATAATAAACTATAAACTATAGTTGGATCAATACTGTAGATTGTACTGTCAACAATACAACCTACAGATATAGCTCAACCTTGAAGCAAGAAGGGGTAAAACAAAGGTCTTTGTTAGGGTTTTCATGAGCTTGGTATCAAAGACATCTTATATCAAATAAGTGGGATTATTATTCGATATTGACATTTAAATATTTTTTTTTAAATGAGAGTTTGGACTGATGATTGAACTGCATTGCAGCTTATGAAGTAGTTTGAGCTTAAATCCTTTTCCCTCACAAAAAGAATTATAAAAATAAATGAAAAACTGAGTAAGTCTTGATCCATATATTAGTAGGTTGCAATTTTTTTAAAGGATTGTGCATGTATTTGAAGTAGATTTCCTTTTAAAACATTCATTATTATATTATCTTAACCCTTGGCATTTTACAGTATTTATAAAATGAAAGGCCTAAACCAAAACAGGTATCAACATGTTAGCTGCAGAGGACGCGTGATCTTGTGCCAATGATTTCTTCTTATGATGTACTTACTGTATGTTACAGGCATTCGTGATCTCTGCCCAACCTGATCACTAGCTACTCAATTCAATTCAAGCTCCACTATTCACCATTAATCACATTGACTAACTTCATGCAATGGTAGCGATCAGGTCTCAGAATAGACTAATCACTGGATCTGCTTAATGGATGCAGTGAAAAACGTCTTTAACACATCAATGACCTGTGTAATATCGCTGGAGTTACTCCTTTTTTTGTACTTTTTTTACGTTTTTTCTCTTATTTCTCATTCATCCATACTTTAATCTAGCTGCCTTTAACTGCAAATGAGCTTCAAATAAATGAAGATACAAAAGATCATCCGATGAAGAAAAATGGTAACTATAAAAATACTTAGCTTTATACGAAGCGCCTCTTATAACAGGGATTTCTCATACCCACAAATCAGAGGCTTACTCGAACAACAAGACTCATGTTCTCCAACTGTTTTCCCCATCAATGCTCTTTCATAAGCAGCAGTTCATGAGCGGCTTGACAGCTTAAACTTTCACATTCCCCAATGCTCTTTCATAAGCAGTGGTTCATGAGCGGCTTGACAGCTTAAACTTTCACATTCCCGACGTATTCACTTGGTGCCGTAGCGTTTCACCTATCGCGTTTCGTCAGGGGGTTACATCTCCCTTCGATTCAAATCCAACTCAAAAAAGACGCCGCAGAGAAAAAAACGTAAAAAAAGTACAAAAAAAGAAAAAAGGAGTAACTCCAGCGATATTACACAGGTCATTGATGTGTTAAAGACGTTTTTCACTGCATCCATTAAGCAGATCCAGTGATTAGTCTATTTTGAGACCTGATCGCTACCATTGCATGAAGTTAGTCAATGTGATTAATGGTGAATAGTGGAGCTTGAATTGAATTGAGTAGTTGAGGAGCATAAAGCTCTGAAAAGTGACGATAATCTAATTTGTTATCAACCTGATCACTAGCCTACTAATGATATTCTTGGACATGTTTAACCTCGTTTTCATATAGGTTACAGTTGTTGCATGAGAAATTCACCATTAATTTAGAATACATTTTCAAACATTTATTTGGGATCTGTGAGTATGATATAAGGAGTTATGTAGGTTGACTGAATCCACGGAATAGATGAGCTTTCAGCGCACATGCTTTTAGTCACATTAAAAAGGGTTCAGGAAGTATTCTGAGTAAGGTTGGAAACTATAAGGTTTATTTTACGAGGGACTTGAGTGTGCAGATCAGTGCAAATCAAGGAGCTTTTATAAAATTGCCCAGGTTACACACATGTACAAAAGAAGTACACAGACATATTGGGGGGGGGGGGGGGATTTTAAGGGCACATTAGGTGCCTACTTTATAGGACTTACAAAAAAGGGTTACAAAAAACCTCCCCAAAATAGGGGAATAAAGAATACCTAACAAATACTTCACACACAAATAAAATAATAAGCCTACGGTCGTGGTCAACATTATTGGCACCCTTGGATTTTAGGTATGTTGTGTACAATACCCTGAGAAATTGTATGTCGTCATAATATTTTAATAGCATGTTCCAAGCCATGAAACACATCTATAGGACTTAACCTAAACCATTTTTTCCACCCAATGCCTTGAAAATTCTGTTCTGGCTGTTCCAGTAAATCTCTTCTCCCTATGCCCTTATCTATCTGTACTGCCTCCCTGTTAGGCTGCTTTATTTAACATTTTTTATATACCACTTTTCATTTTATCAAAGTGGTTTACAGTGGAACAGAAGTGGTTTACAATAGAACAATTTACATTTATAAGAACATAAGATATGCCATACTGGGTCAGACCAAGGTCCATCAAGCCCAGTATCCTGCTTCCAACAGTGGCCAATCTAGGTCATATGTACTTAGCAGTCTCCCCAAAAGACACAGGTTCCTCAATGCTTGTATTGGGTCAAGCAGTGATATCCTGGGTCCCTTTTAATAATGGTTTATGGACCTTTCCTCCAGGAACTTGTCCAAAAGTTTTTTAAGCCCAGCTACACTAGCAGCTTTTACTACATCCACCGGTAACAAATTCCAGACTTTGATTACACGTTGAGAGAAAAAATATTTTCTTTTATTAGTCTTAAATAGGTTACCCTGTAGCTTCATTGCATGTCCCCAAGTTTTTCTATATTCTGATAACGTAAACAGTCGATCTACGTTTACCCGTTCCCCTCCATTCATTAATTTATAGACCTCTATTATATCTCTCCTCAGCCGTCTCTTTTCCAGGTTGAAGAGCCCCAACCTTCTTAGCCTCTCTTCATAGGAGTATCCTTCCATCCCCCTTTACCATTTTGGTGGCTCTTTTCTGGATCTTTTCTAATAATACTATATTCTTTTTAAGATACGGCGACCAGAATTGCACACAATATTGAAGGTGCGATCGTACCATGGAACGATACAGAGACATTATAATATCCTTTGTTTTATTCTCCATTCCTTTCCTTATGATACCTAGCATTTTATTTGCTCTCTTTGCCACCGCTGCACACTGGACGGAGGGTTTCAACATGTTATCCACGATGACACCTAAATCTTTTTCCTGGGTAGTGGTTCCCAATGTGGAACCTTGCATCGAGTAACTATAGTTTGGGTTGTTCTTTCCTAGGTGCATAACTTTGCACTTGTCCACATTAACTTTCATCTGCCATTTGGATGCCCACTCTTCCAATTTATCAAGATCCTCTTGCAATTTTCCACAATCTTCTTGGGTTTTAACAACTTTGAATAGTTTTGTGTCATCTGCAAATTTGATAACCTCACTCGTTATTCCCTTTTCTAGGTCATTTATGAATATGTCAAAAAGCAGCGGACCCAGCACAGATCCCTGGGGTACTCCACTATTCACCTTTTTCCATTGGGAAAATTGGCCATTTAGCCCTACCCTCTGCTTTCTATCTTTTAACCAGTTCCTGATCCACAATAGTACGCTGCCTCCTATCCCATGACTTTTTAGTTTTGCCAAAAGTCTCTGATTAGGGACCTTGTCAAAGGCTTTCTGAAAGTCCAGATACACTATATCAACCGACTCACCTTTGTCTACCTGTTTATTCACACCTTCAAAAGAACATAACAGATTAGTAAGACAAGATTTTCCTTGTCTAAAGCAATGTTGACTGTCTCCTATTAAGCCATGACTATCTACATAATGAGTAATTTTGTTCTTTATAATGGTTTCTAGCATTTTTCCCGGTACTGACGTCAGGCTCACCGGTCTGTACTTTCCCAGATCACCCCTGGAACCCTTTTTAAAAATTGGCGTTACATTGGCGAGCCTCCAATCTTCAGGTATTGACTGCTTATAACGTTATAACTATATACAATATATAGATACTTAGCTTGGACGACATGTAATATTGGGAGGGGACAGTTGTGTAGGGATTTCAGTCCTGTGATTGTGTTTCATATGCTGTTGTAGTATTCGGTGAAAAGGTAGGCTTTTAGATATTTTCTGAAGTCGGCAATAACTGTAATATCTCTTAGGTGGTGTGGGAGTGAGTTCCATGGTGGAGGTGTATAATATTTGAATGCCCTGTGAAGAACTCTTTGTGATGTCAGTATGGAGGCTGTTGAGAAAGTGTTTTGGTGGGACTTCCTTCTTGAACGTGTTCTTGGGACTCATTTATTTATTTACACGATCGTACTCACTAAATGCCCCTTATGATTACTCTTACTCGATCACTGTTCTATGTTTAATCTCCCAAGTTCTCGGCTTCTGTTCAATTGTTATAACGCGAACCACTTTGAATTTAAGATAAAGCTGTACAGTAAACCTGTTAAATAAATAAATAAAGGTATACAACAACAAAAATGTCTGTGCAACTTAGACACAATCATTTCTGAGAAAAAAAATATGACCTGGACAGGATTATTGGCACCCTTCACTAGTATTTGGCTGCATAACCCATGGCAGTGATGACAGCCTCCAAATGTTTCTTGTAGCCATGTATAAGTCTCATACATCTGTCTGCTGATCGTTTCTCCCATTTGTGAACTGTGATTTGTTCCAGCTCATGAATGTCTCCAGGATTCCTTTAACCAATGGCAGATTTCAGCTCTTTTCAAAAGTTTTCGATTGGATTGAGATCAGGATTCATTGCTGGCCAGTTTAAAGCAGTCCATTTTTTCCTTTTTAACCATTCTTTTGTACTTCGGCATGTATATTATGGGTCACTGTCCTACTGAAGGACCCATGACCTTCGACCCAGACCTAGATTTCTGACAACTAAGTAACACATTTCGCTCCAAAATACCTTGGTAGTCCTCTGTCTTCATGATACCTTTAATACATTCCAGGCCTCCAGTTTCTGAGGCAGCAAAACAGCCCCACAACATTATGGAACCTCCACCATATTTAGCTGTAGGAAATAAGTTTTTTTTTTCCTTATAAGCTGCATTGCTTCGCCTGTAAATGTATCCCTGGTCTGCACTGCCAAGGAGCTCAGTTAGGTTTCATCTGCCCACAGAACATGTTCCCAGGTGGGTTTGGGCAAAGATCAGGCATGCCTTTTTATGTCTGTCTTTGAGCAGTGGGGTCCTCCTTGGCCTTCGCCCATGAAGTCCTTCTTTGTTTATTGCACAGCGTATGGCCACGGTCCGCCCATCCACTAGACAAGCTAGGCAGCTGCCTAGGGTGGCTGGCCTGGATGGACAGCAAGAGCAGCATGGGTGGGTGGCAGCGGCAGATATGGGTGGCCAGCACCCCCCAGCTGCCAGCAATCAAATTTGGGGGGGGGGAGGCAGGCAGCAGCAGTATTTCCAAAAGCAGTGGCAAAAGCCGCCACTTTTGAAAATAGTGTCGCTGCCCACCTCCTCCTCCCTATACAGAATCAACGGCAGCTGGGGGAGCGGCAGCTGGAGGAGGGGTGGTGTCAGCGACGGGGGGGGGGGCAGCTTAGGTCGGAAGAAACCCTTGTGCCAGTCCTGTGTATGGTCTGAGTTGAAACCACCAGTCAAGATTGCTCTAGATCAGCTCTATGCTCTTTGAATGTTGTATGTGGTGTTTTTCCAACAGTTCACACTAATCTTCAAAGACTTCTTGGATTCATTTTCCTATTCCCTCCATGTCCTGAGAGGTTTTTGACAGTTCCACGAGCAGAAAATGTCTTAATATTGTAAGCTGTAGACAGGAATCTGAAGGTCTTTGGAGATAGCCTTGTACCCCTTTGAAATTTGATGTTTGATGGTAATGACTTTCCTGACAGTCTCACTCAGCTCTTTTGTCCTCACCATTGCGAAAATAGAACAGGGAGTTAATGCGGCCATTTTAAACATTAGAGCCATCATTGATTGATTAAATTCATGTGAATACTGACCATTGATCACAGGTGTGTTTAATTTTATGGCAATGGGAATGTGGTTCTTCTGTTCAAACTGATTTGAATTGTTTATAAGGGTTCCAATAATCATGTCCTGGCAATGTTCCATAGCCCATGTTCCCTGTAAAATAGTTATCTCCAAGTTGTAATGCCCCGTTCAATGTAATTTCAGTTTGTTCAATGTAAACCGCACTGATGCAGAATAGCACGGTATATAAGAGAATGTAAATAAATAAATAAATAAATATATCAGATAGAATAAACCCCAACACAGAGCGTGGGAGAGATGTTAGCAGGATTCACAAATGTTAACTTTTAAAATTATCTCGCTGAATGTAAAAGGGATCAATAACCCCATAAAACAGAAAAAAATAATCCTGTATGGAAGGCAAGAGAAGGCAGAAATTTTTCTCTTGCAAGAGACCCATTTAAACCTGAGGGAGTCTCTGAAGCTTAACCTAAAACCCTTCACGCTGGTGGTGTTTTTGGCTGCCATACGTAAACATAATGGTGTGGCCATATTGGTCAGGAAATCCCTTGCTCCAAAAGTGATTCAAACTCGATCAGACCAAGAGGGGAATGGGCCAAAGTATGGCTTAAGATTGGAGGGTTAGATTTGGTTCTCATGAATTTATACGCCCTCAACAACGACAATCCGGATTTCTTTAAAATCATTGCTGAAGAAATGCACACAGACCTCACCCCAGTGTCAATCCTAGGAGGGGATTTTAATCTTGTTATGGATTCCTTAGTTGATAGGAACCCCCCAAGGACAACCAGACCTCCTAAAGCTTATTCAGTTCTCGTTTCATTGATGCAAGAGGCTGGTCTAGTGGACATATGGAGACTGTTGCACCCTGTGGAGCACGAGTTCACTTTCTTCTCTTCTCCGCATCAATCCTTATCACGTATTGATTTGTTACTGGTCTCCAAAGCCTTGATTCCCAATGTTATATCTGCAAGTATAAAGGCAGCCCACATATTGGATCACGCAGCCATCTCTATGTTGGTGCGAGATGACTCCCAGAATCCAAAGCCTACGGGATGGTTTTTTGACAGATTGCTCCTGGATAATATGGAGTTTTGTCTCAATATCCAATCAGCCATTGCGGAGTATTTCCAGTTTAACTCCCCTCAAGCAACCGCAGACTGGGCCAGATGGGAAGGCTTTAAAGCCTCAATAAGAGCTACCATCACCAGCTTTGCTATAAGACAGGCCAGGCTGCGGAAAGAGCAAATACGTGAACTAGAAACGCAGATAAAGGCTGGGGAGCGGATCCTTGCTAAACGCTCAGACTCTAATATTTTGTTATGCCTGCAACGGTTAAGGCTTAAATATAATTCAATATTATCCTCTGAAGCCTTGCGAAACATTAAGGTGCAAAAAAATTTTTTACTATATGGAGAGCAATAAGGCAGGTCGCTTATTGGCCAATTCTCTGCAGGCCTGTAGGAAGGCCGGTCGAATCTCTGCTGTGCGCGCCCTGCATAATCAAGCGCTGCTGGTTAAAGATTCCGACATCGTAGAAACTTTTAGATCTTTTTTTGAACAGCTATATACAGGGGAAACAGAATTCTCTCTGGAGTTATTTTGAAAATTAGTGGATAAGGTCAGCAGACCAACACTGAGCAAAGAGGCAGCAGAAGAGCTAAACAAACCAATTTCCCTCAATGAAATTAATCAAGCGATAAGGTCCCTGGCAGGGGGGAAGGCTGCGGGGCCAGATGGACTCCCAATGGAATTTTTCAAGACCTTTGCCAAAGATCTTGGGCCGCATCTTCAGCAAAATTTCCAGTCGTTATTGGATGAGAGCCCACAGGTGGGCGCCTTCGCTTCTGCAAAGGTCATAGTCCTGGAAAAAGCAGGGAGGGACCCCCAAGCTGTAGGTAATTACCGCCCAATATCCCTCTTAAACGCTGATTACAAAATCTACTCTATTGCATTGGAGCGTTGGTTGACTGGGGTAACTCCCTTGCTGATCCATCCGGATCAGTGTGGATTTGTGGAAGGTAGGTCAACAGTGGATAACGCCAGACTTTTTTTGCCATGTTCTGGTGGAGGCAGAGGGAAGGGAAACCCCGCTGGTGGGTTTATCCCTTGACGCTGAAAAAGCGTTCGACCGACTAGAATGGGACTTTCTTTTCAACCGTTCTCAAGTGGTTTGGTTTTGAAGATGGTTTTCTCAGCCTCCTGAGAGTAATGTACACCAGACCACTTGCCAGGATATGTGTCAACTCGACTCAATCCAGGGATCTGCTGCTGGGTCGGGGTACCCGTCAGGGCTGCCCTCTTTCGCCAATGTTATTTAATCTAGCACTGGAGCCTCGGACTCTTTTGCTGCGCCAAAACCCTAAGATTCACGGCATAAACATCGCGGGTACGGAGATTAAACTTTCGGCATATGCACATGACCTTCTGCTTTTCACAAACCCTGAATCTGTGCTGCACATCCTGGACCAGATAAACCAATACTCAGTGTTGTCGGGCTACAAGATCAATTGGTCATAATCAGTAGTTTTCCCTCTCAATCCTCACATGTATAAATCAGATTTGCAGAAGTTCCCTTTTATCTGGGAACCTAAAATGGTTAAATATTTAGGGGTGTATTACTGCTACCCGCTGGAAGAGGTAATCCGTTTCAATACAAATACCATATTATCCAATATTCAGGTCATGGTTAACAAATGGTCCCCGTTGTTCTTATCTTGGTGGGGTCGTTTGGAGACAATCAAAATGACCATTGTTCCCAAAGTCAACTACTTTTTAGAAATGTTGCCATCCTATCTGCCTCAGCAGTTTTATCAGCAGGTGGAGAGGATACTGACACAATTTTTGTGGAATAATAAACCTGCAAGAATAGTGCTCAAAAAGCTCAAGGCCTGCAAGGAGAAAGGGGGTGTTTGCTTCCCGGACTTCCGGAGATACCATAGTGCTTTCTTGCTGAAGCAGGGCTCCAGATGGACCAAACAATTAACTGCGCAGAGCCCAGTATGGCTAGCGATAGAGGAGAAAATGGTAGCATCAAAAAAAGGCATGGGACAGACACAAGAGGAACAGTACATTACAAGACGGTGGAATTAATAACTTGAGAAATAGAGAGGGGTAATCTGCCTGGAGCGGCAGGTATAACCTTAAGCAAAGGCACGGGGGGGGGGGGGGGGAGTAACCTGCACAGAGCAGCAGGTGCAGCTGTAAATGGACCACACTGGTCTTTATCTGATGTCATTTACTATGTTACTATATAAATGAGAGAATTTCACTATATATATGCATGTACTTTTTAACTCTACCTGCGCTCCTCCCAGACCAGGCACCCAGCAACACCCACAGTAAAAAATACGTGTGTGTAGCATCGCGAGTACTTTTATTCCTGGTGTGTATCGCCACACACATGCTAAAAAGATTTTCTAAAATTACCCCAAATATCTATAAATTGTGCATGTGACTAGGATTTCCCAAGCTATACCTGGTTTTTCCACATCCAGCCAAATGAATAACCTATACATGTGAAGTGGCATTTTAGAAGGGACATCTGGAGCAGAACATCCTAAAATTGGAGGGTGGCAGCAGTGCCTTCTGAAATCACCCCATCTCTGCCTTGATCAATGAACATCCCCGTAACTGTATCTGGAGATGGGCCCCATGCAGATAGCAGGGCCTGAAAACATGAACAGGTGTAGGCCATTTACAAATGTGGACATCCCTGAAGTGCAAGCCTGCAGAACCAGGTATGTGGACACCCCAGCCTAGGTAGGGCAGAAGGGGGATGGCTATATGATGAGACTAGCACGTCCTACCCCGACATTTCATAAACTCAGATGTGCGGTGATGGGCCAATAATATATTTGGAGCAGCCATGAAATGGGCACCTTTTGGCACCTTATTCTTGGTCAGGAGCAGGTACAGCCATGGACACCCCAAAAACCAGGGCTGACGTACTTGCGCCATTCTGAAAACACACCACGATATGCAATTCCCTGGCTTCATTCAGGGCACACCTCCACCACACCCCTATGCTACCTGGACATTCTCGTGCTGGTGATGTCTGGATATCCAGCTTTCAAAAATGGCTCCAGGGATGTCGCCATGATTTGAATGTCTAATTACCTATTTTCAAACATCCAACATATGAACAGAGCGTCTAAATTGACCCCCCATAAGAGCTGAAAGTAGGCACCTAAAGATATGGGGGGGGGGGGGGATATTCAGTGGCAGCAGCTAGTGCTTGTACAGCGCATAACCGTCACCGCTGAATACCAATCCTGGGGTCATATCCGGCCACTGGCACTGAATATCTGGAGTTGCCACAGAATCTGGAAGCTAACCGGTCAGCGGCAATATTGAGCAGCTGCCTGATTAGCTTCTGCGAGTAAGGTTAGGCCAGCCTTTGCCACACCTTTCTTTATCCGCTTTTCACTAACTGGGCAGGGGCTCAATCTTCACTGCCCAGTTAGAGATGTGTGCCACCTCTGCTCCGCCCGATGATAATTGCTTAACATTGAGACGTGTAGCAGCATTAATCATGTCTGCAAGCCATGTAAATGCCTTTGAATATACCCTCCATAATGTATTTGTGGGCCTAAGAACATAAGATATGCCATACAGGGTCAAACCAGTCCATCAAGCCCAGTATCTTGTTTCCAACAGTGGCCAATCCAGGTCACAAGTACCTAGCAGTTCCACTAAAAGACACAGGTTCCACAACACTTGTATTGGAGCAAGCAGTGGACATCCCTTTAGTAATGGTTTATGGACCTTTCCTCCCGGAACTTGTCCAGACCTTTTTTAAACCCGGCTACACTAACAACTTTTACTACATCCTCCGGTAACGAATTTCAGAATTTGATTACACGTTGAGTGAAAAAATATTGTATCTTATTAGAAACATAGAAACATGATGACAGAAAAAGACCACATGGCCTATCTAGTCTGTCCTTCCATATCAACAACTACAACAGTCCACTTTTTACCTTTAGAGATCCTCTGTGTTGGTCCCATGCTTTTTTGAATTCAGTTACTGTCCTCATCTCTACCACCTCCACTGGGAGACTATTCCACGGAGCCACTACTCTTTCCGTAAAGAAATATTTCCGCATATCACTCCTGAATCTATCTCCCTTCACCCTCATCCCATGTCCCCTCGTAGCAGAACTTGCTTTCAATTGAAAGAGGCTCTCTCCCTGAACATTTATGCCACGGAGGTATTAAACATCTCAATCATATCACCTCTATCCCGCCTTTCCTCTAAGGTGTACATATTAAGATCCTTAAGTCTGTCCTCATATGCTTTATAATGAAGACCACTAATCATTTTAGTAGCCATCCTCTGCACCGATTCCATCCTGTTCACATCCTTTTGAAGGTGTGGTCTCCAGAATTGCACACTATACTCCAAATGAGGTCGCACCAAAGACTTATACAGAGGCATTATCACCTCCTTTTTTACTGCTAGCCATTCCTCTCCGTATGCACCCAAGCATCCTTCTAGCTTTTGCCGTCGCCTTTTCTACCTGTTTAGCTACTTTAAGATCATCAGACACAACCACGCCTAGGTCCCGCTCTTCTTTAGTGGACAAAAGTACTTCACCTCCTATACTGTATTGCTCCCTTGGATTGCTGCAGCCCAAATGCATGACCTTACATTTTTTAACATTAAATCCCAGCTGCCAAATTCTAGACCATTCTTCAAGCCTAGCTAGATCCCTCCTCATGTTATCTACACCTTCCTGGGTGTCTACTCTATTGCAGATTTTGGTATCATCTGCAAAGAGGCAAATCTTACCCGACAGCCCTTCCGCTATATCACTAACAAAGATGTTAAAAAGAATCGGACCAAGGACAGATCCCTGGGGCACACCACTGGTAACATCCTTCTCCTCAGAGTGAGCTCCATTTACTTGTACTCTTTGTCGCCTCCCACCCAACCAATTTCTAACCCAAGCAGTAACTTTAGGGTCCATCCCTAGGGTGCTCAGTTTGTTTATAAGTCGCCTGTGAGGAACAGTGTCAAAGGCTTTACTGAAATCTAAATACACCACATCTAGAGCTCTCCCTCGTTCCAACTCCCTGGTCACCCAGTCAAAGAAATCAATCAGATTTGTCTGACAAGACCTGCCTCTGGTGAATCCATGCTGCCTCGGATCCTGTAATCCGCTGGACTCCAGAAACCTCACTATTTTCTCTTTCAGCAGCATTTCCAATAATTTACTCACCACCGAAGTTAAACTAACTGGCCTGTAGTTTTCAACCACATCCTTACTTACACTTTTGTGTAAAGGCACCACATGAGCCTCTCTCCAGTCCTTTGGCACCACTCCCGACTCCAACGAGGCATTGAAAAGGTCAGTCAGTGGAGCTGCTAGAACGTCCCCAAGTTCCCTCAGTATTCTAGGGTGTATCCCATCCGGTCCCATCGCTTTGTCTACTTTAAGTTGAGCTAGTTTCTCACGAACAGTCTTATGAAAATTGTTCAAGATGTCCCTCGCTTCTGTTCCTATTTGTGGGTGTTTTCTGAGATCCTGCTCCTGGTTCTTCATCTGTGAACACAGAACAAAAATATTTGTTAAGCAATTCCGCTTTATCCTTATCAGCTTCTACATATTCCCCCCCTACACCCTTGAGTCTGACAATACCACATTTGCCCTTCCTCTTCTCACTAATATATCTGAAATATGTCTTATTCCCCCCATTTTATTGCATTGGCTATTTCCTCCTCCTTTTGAATCTTTGCCTTCTTGACTACTTTGCTAGCTTCTCTAAGTTTTTCCAAATACAGATGCCTGTCTTCCTCTCTCTGTGATCTCTTGTATTTCATGAAGGCCTCCCTCTTTTTCTTCACTTTTTCAGCACCTTCCTTAGAAAACCATAGCAGTCTCCTTTTCCTTTTGCCTTTATTTACCATTTTAACAAAAAGGTTGGTTGCCCTTAAAATATCCCCTTTCAGTTTTGCCCACTGTTTTTCTACATCCCCCAGCTGTTCCCATCCCACTAACGACTCCCTGAGGTATTGGCCCATCTTCACAAAGTTAGTCTTCCTAAAGTATAAGATCCTCACCTTGGAATGGATTCTAACAGCCCTAGTTCTAATACTGAACCACACCATCTGGTGATCACTGGATGCAAAATGATCTCCCACTACAACATCAGAAACACTTTCACCATTGGTAAGCACCAAGTCCAGTATGGTCCCTTCACGTGTGGGGTCTGTTACCAATTGCCTGAATAGTTCTCCCTGTAGAGAATCCAGGATCTCCTTACTTCTAGATGATACTGCAGCAGTCTTAAATAGGTTACCCTGTAGCTTCATTGCATGTTCCCTAGTCTTTCTATATTTTGATGGCGTAAACAATCGATATAGGTTTACCCGTTAGACTCCATTCATTAATTTATAGACCTCTATCATATCTCCCCTCAGCCGTTTCTTTTCCAGGTTGAAGAGCCCTAACCTTTTTAGCCTCTCTTCATAGGGGTATCCTTCCATCCCCTTTACCATTTTGATGGCTCTTCTCTGAACCTTTTCTAATAATGTTATATCCTTTTTAAGCTACAGCGACCAGAATTGCACACAATATTCAAGGTGCAGTCGCACCATGGAATGATACAGAGGCATTATAATATCCTTTGTTTTATTTTCCATTCCTTTCCTTATGATACCTAGCATTCTATTTGCTCTCTTGGCTGCCACTGCACACTGGGTGGAGGGCTTTAACATGTCATCCACAATGACGCCTAAATCTTTTTCCTGGGTGGTAGTTCCCAATGTGGAATCTTGCATTGTGTAACCATAGTTTGGGTGGTTCTTTCTTAGGTGCATAACTTTGCACTTGTCCACATTAAATTTCATCTGCCATTTGGATGCCCAGTATTCCAATTTATCACGATCCTCTTGCAATTTTTCACAATCCTCGTGGGTTTTAACAACTTTGAATACTTTTCTGTCATCTGCCTGCCCCCAGAATACCCCAACCTCACCTTCCCTGCTCTATGAATAGCATTATATGGATATTTACATTCCATTACAGATATAAAGTTCCATGAATTAAAAAAAAATAAAGGCAGCTATATGTTCGGCATGCTGAATGTATAATTGCTTTCTGAATATTAATCTGATGATTACTATGAAAGTTGAAGCGTATTCTTTCGTTGTACTGCTTTAAAACTGTGTATCATGCCTCGGTTGAGTCTTGTTTGTATTTCTATAATTCCCTATATGCAGGATTATCAAGTACTCTCATCAGAACATTGCAAATGGTTCAAAATCTGCCAGCCTAATTAATGTCTGGTATCTCATAATTTTAACGCTTCTCCATGTTTACATTGGCTTCTGGTAATATGGAGAATGACATTTAAGATTCTGATACTTATCTAATGGCCTTTGAATGGAAAGGCATCACAATATATAAATACCATTTTAAAAAATATAACCATCAAAATAATAGTCTGGAATGAATAATGCAGAGGTAATGAAGATCGAACACAATTTAGGATAGCTATCCAGAGGGTCGCCATGAGTCGACTCCGACTCGACGGCACTTAACAACAACAATGAAGATAATTTTTTGTTTGTTTTAGTCTTTTTTTATGCAACATGAGAAGGTGAGGCAGCGTAGAACAGAAATGAAATTGGCCTGGGGGGATGGAGTTGGATTCTAGTCCCTTGAGAGATATTGAAGTACTGATTGACTGAACCTGCAGTCGCATTGGAAATCCCCATCCAAACAATAATGTGATGTGAATATATGGACCAAAGGTTGCAAGCTTTGGAAATCTCTTCCATGGAGACTGAGCATAAGTGGGCCACTGGCAGAGCCATGGCTTGGAAATTGTGAGCCAAGACATGACCCTGGAGACTAAATCCTGCCTGGGCATAAGCGAAAGAGATGCAATCTACAAACCAAGTTGAAAGAATGTTTAGTGACAGCAACCCCTAACCTAATTTAGGTCAAATTAAACAAAAAGCTGGGCGGACTTTCTATGGGCCTTGGTCCACTCCATGTGGAAGGCCAAGGCTCTTCTACATTTCAATATGTGCAGTGCATTTCCCCCTTTGTGAGCATGGGGTCTTTAGAAGAAGGTTTGCGGGTTTGCAATTAAGGTGGAAGTCCAACACCACCTTTGGAAGGAATTTCGTAAAACCACCCTATTGCTGAAAAAATGTGTAAAGGATAGATCAACTACTAGAGTCTGGAGCTCATTAACTGCACGCTACCAAAAACAAGACTATCCAGGTCAAAAGGCATTTGGCGGCTCAAAAGGATCTTTCATCCGCTGAATTAAGATCACACTGAGATCCCAAGAAACTGCAGGAAGCCTCAGGAGAGCAAGAGCGCCAGGTAGAAATCTTGCAATTCGCGACACATAAGAACATAAGAAATAGCATACTGGGTCAGACCAAGGTCCATCAAGCCCAGTATCCTGTTTCCAATAGTGGCCAATCTAGGTCACAAATACCTAGCAGTTTCCCAAAAAGACACACAGGTTACATAATGCTTCTATTGGGGCAAGAAGTGGATTACTTGGGTCCTCCTTAATAATGGTTTATGGATCTTTCCTCCAGGAACTTGTCCAAACCTTTTTTAAACCCAGCTACACTAACAGCTTTTCTGAATCTGACAGGGGTAAGACTCAGAGTGTGTGTATGGGAGGACCAGGAGGCCCGCAGGGAAAAGTGGAAATCCTATACTTCCAAATATACTGAAAGGAATGTGCTGTGTTAAGACAAACTGATTGTCTTGTAAGGGGAATTGACTAACAGCTGTGGAGTTACTGCTAAGCTGTGGTGGGCCTCAGGGGATGAGTTGATGACTTATGTATATGTTTTTGCTCATGTATAAAAGATGGAAAGCCCCTTTACTCTTTGGAATAAACTTGCATACTTGGTGTTATTCTTGACTCCTCTCTTTCATTCAAAGAGCACATCACGTCCATAGTTCAACGCTCTTTTCTATCTCTTAAACAACTTTGGCCTGTGCGCCCTTTTCTCTCGCCCTCTGCTTTTGCTACCCTTATTCTCTCTTTTATAATCTCCCGACTCGATTACTGCAATGTTTCTTTATCTGGCCTACCAAAATCTCAACTTTCCCGTTTGCAACGTGTCCAGAATGCAGCTGTCCGTCTACTATCTTGTGCTTCCCGTTATGACCACGTCACTCCCCTACTTTTGCACCATCACTGGTTACCGGTTTCTTTTCGTGTACAGTATAAGGTTCTTACGTTTGTGCACAGGGTGACTCACACAGGTACCCCTCTCTATCTTGCAGATCTTCTTCATTTCCGCACTCCCCATCGCCTGCTCCGTTCTATTCACGTTAATCGGTTGGCCCTTCCTTCCCCTTCTCAAGCTCACCTGGAGTCCACACGCTCTTCGGCTTTTTATTTTCTGGGTCCTAGGCTTTGAAACTCACTTCCCCCCCCCCCCCTTCGTGCAGAGCAATCATACCAAGCTTTCAAACAACAACTAAAAACCCATTTGTTTTGTCTGGCGTTTGACCTCCCTCCCCCGTCTTTGTCTCCTTCTCCCTCTTCTTGTTGATGTTTTCTTTTTTATACTTTTGCTGTGTTTTCTATCCTTTGCTTCTTTTCTGTCCCTTTTAAGATTTTAATTGGCGTTCTTTTTAACTTTTCTGACAGCCTGTATTGTATTTTATTTTTTAATTTGTAAACCGCCCAGACACCATTGGTATGGGGCGGTATAGAGAGTATTTTAATAAACATAAACATACTACTTATATGTGAGTGTGTGTGTTTGTTCCCCTGGAATTCCAGACAGAGAAGGTAAGGTGGTTCCCCGGCCAAGGCAGCCGGCGTCCCGAAGGGGTAAGTGGTATATAGTGCTGGGAAAGGAGCAACCCACACTTACAGCATCCTCTGGTAACGGAATCTAGAGTTTGATTACACGTTGAGTGAAAAAATATTTTCTTTTATTAGCCTTAAACGAGTTACACTGTACTTTTTGATTCCATAAAGAAGCTATCTACGTCTACCCATTCCACTCCATTCATTAATTTATAGACCTCTATCATATCTCCCCTCAGCCGTCTCTTTTCCAGATTGAAAAGCCCTGATCTTTTAAGCCTCTCCTCATAGGGGTATCTTTCCATCCCCTTTACCTTTTTGGTGGCTCTTCTCTGTTGTTTTACTAATTCCACTATATCCTTTTTAAGATATGGTGACCAGAATTGCACACAATATTCAAGGTGCGGTTGCACTTTGGCTGGGAGAGAAGAGTGGCTGGACCTGGAGTGGAGGCAACATGGCAAGCGCCAGCTTTATGGTAAGTTTGCTGTGCTGCCTCCATGGGTCTGGCAGGGGTGGGCCACATCTAATGTCCCACCCTTGGTATGCCACTGGTGAATATAAGCATGTTTGACCCTGGAAAAGGCTTCTGTGCGAGGGTTCCATCAGTTATGTCACCCACATTTGAGCACTTATCCTGCTTGTCCACCGAGAAAATAATTTCCTTACACACCTCTGCTTAAGCATACAGATGTACTAAGAATTGCATTACTACTTGATATTTAAAGGCAATTTACACTGCTTGAAAATCATGTGGTTTGTGTGTGTACATAGTTTGAAGTTATACAAAGACATTTTCAGTAGGGTGCCTATCTACTATCTAAATCAATTTTCTCACCGCAAGAGTTATTTTAGGGCCTCTTCCTCCAATATATTGACCATTCAAACCTTTGTTTCCTGAGGTAAGTTCTCCTACAGCTGCAGATCTCTTTAAAATAATGAATCCCAGGGTATAACCTTTGGGCCACTATTTTTATTTTATTTATTTAGACAGTTTTTGTATACCGCCTTATCCTTCAATCAAAGTGGTCACAACACAATTGGGGGATACATTTAACACGAGGGGATATGAGACACATACACTAATACTTACAGGGAACATGGGCAATGGAGGGTTAAGTGGCTTGCCCAAGACCACAAGGAGCACCTGTGGGACTAGAAACCCCAGTCCTTCCGGCCCAAGGTTGTTGTCCTCTAGTGGGATTTGAACCCCCGACTTTCCAGCCTGAGGTACCTTGCCCCAACCACTAGGCTACTCCTCCCACTATTCCATTCTACCTCTCACCTTCCATGGATAATTTTTCCATCTCATCCACTATTTAAACAATTGATACTCTCAGATATATTTCTGTAGACAGAGTTAGTGATTCTCTATTTAGTAGCTAAAAGTTGGCTTAGGCATGTCAACTTATCTGAAATACATATAACTGCATTTCTCCAAAACTGAACTATAAGACAGATATACAAAAGGGTTTTACTTGAGTATTCATTGGAAAAATGCTGTGTACATTTTGCCTCAAGTGTACAAGAATTCCTCATCTGCGTCGTTTATTTTCTGTCTCCTTAGAATGAAACCTCTTATATGCTTTTCCAGTTCATAATGACATCACCTTCATTGCAGAATTCTTTCATGTCCCAATCTTTTATTATATTTACATTAGCATATTTTATTCTATCCTAATAACATGGATGCCATTTGTTCATGGGAATAAAGTATCTCTGCCTCATCAATGGGGCAAGAAAACACAGGCAGGCCTGCTGCTAAGACACTGAACAACATCACAAACAGAATTTCACAGCATCAATTTGCTCTTGCGTTCAATGTAAAGTCAGGATAGCATCTTGTTACTGTGGCCCTGCAGTATTTTTTACCAGTCTATTTAGAAGTGTCATAGGGTCCTGGGTTCTGGTCTAGAGCTGAGGATGTGACCTCTCCCCCTGTTATTCGTCTCAAATACTGCCAATGATAGTTATAGTCCTCTCACGTTTTCCCACTCACAGAGATAAATAACATACACATCTGACTAAACCCTTACAAGGTTCTGCTTACGAGTCATAGTGTAAAATAAATCAGTAAGTATGATATACTTTTTAAACACTAAGAGGGGCATTAAAGCAGCTAGTCATCACTGCTTTAAATTATACCTGGATATTCAGTGCTGGGCTATATCCGGTGAGCAATACTGAATATCCAGTATACCTGGATGGTGATTTAGCTATCCAGTTAACAGTGATATTCTGCCACTTATTTATTTATTATTTTATTTATTTAGCATTTCTTATATACCGCGCTATTCATTATCAGTGCGGTGTACAATAAAACAGAAACCTTATACCGTGCAGTAGGACTGCATGGTATTTACATTGAACCAGATGTAGAACTTGGAGTTAACTGGGGAAACATATCTACATTTTATTTACAGTGAAGTCCATGTTACAGGCTAAAATCTATTCAGGACTAATCGCGCTGGCTGTCTCTTATCTTGTCAGGTATGCCGTTGGAGGGCTCTAGGTGGTTGATGGTGATGCTCTTTAGTTGGTTTCTATAGCTGGATTCTGGATAGTGTCTCATAAACAAATGATATTTCAGTGCTTTCCTGAAATGGGTCAGACTGGTAATGACTCTCATGTCTGTGGGGAGGGCATTCCAGGCTCTGGGTGCGTAGATCGTGAAGGCCCTGTTGGAAGTTTTTTTCGTGCACATTGTCATTTCTTTTGGAATTTTTAAGGTGTTCACCATTGTAGATCTTCGGATTCTGTTTGGGGGTGCAATGTGGATCATTTCGTTAATGGATGTGGGGGGATGGCTGTTTAGGGCTTTGAAGGTCAGGACTAAGATTTTGTAGGTTAATCTGGCATGGATAGGTAGCCAGTGAAGATTTTTCAGGATTGGTGTGATGTGATCTGGCCTTAATGCCCCAATTAGGACTCTTGCAGCTGTGTTCATTGCTAGTTGGAGCAGGAGCAGCGTTGACTGCGGGAGCCCGTATAGTATAACATTAGCGTAATCAAAATGCGGGAGTACCAGGGCTTGGTAGATTGTTCTGAAATCACTGGGATACAGTAGAGCTCGTAGCTGTTGGAGTGTCCGTATTTTGAAGTATATTGTTTTTACCGAGTTTTTTATGTGTGTTTTCATGTCCAGCCTTTGGTCTAGCGTGATACCAAGGTATCAAATTGTGGATTTGGTTAACAGTTCTGCATTCTTGACTTTTAGTGCAGGTGGGGGGGGGGGGGTGAATTCTGGGCTCCTTGTGATGAAGAGGACATCTGTCTTGTTATGGTTGATCCGAAGGTTTTGAGTGTACAGCCAGTCCGCAACTGCATTAAAACATCTTGTTAGCGGGGAGAAGTCTGGATGGTCGGTCGAAAATGGCATGTATAGAAGGATACAAAGCCAAAACCACTTCCTTTCACCACCCTTACTTGACAAAGTCTAATCAAAATCCAAGCAATATAACTCAAAAAATTATCTCTAGGGTAAATGTATACAGGCCTCAGTAAACGCTAACACCATTCATTTGGCGAACGGTGTCACCATAGGGTAGAGCTTCAAGTTTTTGCATACATCACCGGCCTTCCCTCTAAAGTTTAATCCAATATACTACAATTAATTAATACATTACTTCTAAAAACGTACTTTTCAGGATTCGGTATATCAATCAAAGTTTCATATCAAACTCATTTATTCTACGATAAAACTTTAATAAATTTTTATTTAAATTTTTAAATTATCCAAAGTTAATTTTTTTATCTTATAATTTTCATAGTATTCATAATATCCATAAAAGTATAAATTTTCCAAAATTCGACGACTTGCACCAAAGCCGGATATTCAAGTATCTGAAAGAAATAAAGATACTTTTGATAGTGCACAATCGGTCACACAACTAAAATAATAGTAATCCGTTACTTATCTTTTGGCGCTATCGCTGTCACTGCAAAAGATACTGCTTCAGATACTGCTTCCGAAACCCTGCACCGTATTTCTGGTTTCGAAGGGTTTAGAGCAAAGTACCGGACTTCTCTGCATTAGAGATCCTACTGCACTAAAGATCCTACAAAAGCTTTTGTTTCACCCCTCTGGGCTTCGTCAGGGATCCAGCGTTTCATCCGGGACAGAGTAGAGTAATAAGCATTCAAACTTGAGCCGCCATTTCACTTCACGGCTCATGTTTGAATGCTTATTACTCTACTCTGTTGGATAAATAGGATTTGCACCAGTTTAGGGCGATGCCTTCTAATCCCTTTTCCTCAAGACTTTGTATGAGTATTTCGTGGCTCACAGAGTCAAATGCTGCTGCGATATCCATAAAAATGAGGGCAAAGCCATGTCGAACATTATCGATAGCTGAGATTAAGGTATTGAAGAGGGTGGCTAGGAGGGTCTCAATACCGTGTGCTTCCCTGAATCCGTGTTGGGTTGGGTCCAGTGGTGCTTCAATGTCAATATGGTGTTGAATTTGGCAAAGTACAACCTTTTCGATTATTTTGGCGAGAAGTGGTATACTTGATATCGGCCTGTAGGATTCGACTTTTGATGGGTCCACCTTGTTGCTTTTCAATAATGGTCTGATGGATGTGTTTTTTAGTTTTTGTGGAAAGGATCCCGTAGAGAGTGATAGATTCAGGATTTTACTCAGGAAAGGACTTAGTTCGCAACACATTTCTTTTATCACTGGCCAGATAGTTAGGCCTGCTTTTTTTTGTCTTAACTTTAGCCGGTTTGGATTAACCAGCTAGCAGCAGAATATCATGGTTTACCGGCTAAGCCTTGGTGCAGCCCTGATTCATCCCCAGAAAGCACCAACGCTAAGCGCTTAGCATTGGAGCGTTCAACTGAGCTAAGAGGGGATAATTCAGTGGCACAAACCAAATCTACTAACAGCATTAATCCTTCTGAATATGGCCCTCTAGGAGTCACTGATTCTCACTAATCATTCCTCATGGAACAAAGAAGAAAAATAAACTCACAGCTACCACATTATCCAGTGCCAGAAGGAACATTTTAAGCCACGTCTGGTTTTTAACTTACATCCCCAATAAAACGTGGTATTTGTAACTCCGGCTTTTATTCATTGAAGTCCATAATGCTTCAGGATAGGGTTGTCAGAAATCCAGAACTAGCTTAAAATATTCCTTTTGGAAGTGCGTGAACTGGCAGTTATTAAATTCCTCTGAATACTCTACATGACATAGGAACATCAGATATGTCATATTGGGTCAGACCAAGGTCCATCAAGCCCAGTATCCTGTTTCCAACAGTGGCCAATCTAGGTCACAAGTACCTAGCAGTTTCCCAGGAAAGACACACAGGTTCCACAATGCTTGTATCGGGGCAAGCAGTGGATTTCCCTGGTCCTCTTTAATAATCGTTTATGGACCTTTCCTCCAGGAACTTGTCCAAACCTTTTTCAAACCCAACTACATTAACAGCTTTTACTACATTCTGTAATAACAAATTCCAGAGTTTGATTACACATTGAGTGAAAAAAATATTTTCTCTTGTTAGTCTTAAATAGTTTACCCTGTAGCTTCATTGCATGTCCTCTAGTCTATTTTTTGATGGTGTAAACAATCGATTTACATTTACCCGTTCCACTCCATTCATTAATTTATAGACCTCTATCATATCTCCCCTCAGTCGTCTCTTTTCCAGATTGAAGAATCCTAACCTTTTTAGCCTTTCTTCATAGGGTTATCCTTACATCCCCTTTATTATTTTGGTGGCTCTTCTCTGTACCTTTATTAGTTCTGCTATATACCTTTTAAGATATGGTGACCAGAACTGCACACAATATTCAAGGTGTGGTTGCACCATGGAACAAGTTTACTCCCCTGTTCAATGTAAACTCAATGTGACCTGCTGCATTGCTGTATGTTTTGTTTAACTGTAAACCGCACTGATTACAATAACGCGGTATATAAGAGATATAAATAAAATAAAAAAATAAATTATAATATCCTTGGTTTTATTCTCCATTCCTTTTCTTATGATTTGTAGCATTCTATTTGCCTTTGTAGCCGCTGCTGCACACTGGGCAAAGGGTTTCAACATGTTATCTATGATGACGCCTAAATCTTTTTCCTGGGTGGTGGTTCCTAATGTGGACAAGGCCAGTGCTACCTTGAGGCAAACTAGGCAGTCACCTAGAGCGCCAGCCCTCGAGGGGCAACAGCGGCAGCAATGGCCGTAAACAGTCCCATGGTGCTTGTCTTAAAAATTTGGTGATGTGAGGATGTTTACTTTTGTCCCTCCGATGCCCGATGCTGACTTCCTGTTTGTAAACAGGAAGTTGGCACATTGGGTGGTCTGAGTGGATGGAAGCAATCGGACCCACAGTGCCGAAGTTGTAAGGTAAGTACTGCAGGGCTGTTTACGGCCATTGCCACCACCTTTGCCCCTTGAGGGGTGCAATGGATGAGGTTTGCCTAGGGCGCCTCATCTCCTTGCAACAGCCTTGTATATGGATAAGGGTTCTTTACGCCTCAACTTTAGTACAGCCCATGGAAGTTATCAGTGAACTTAAAACACATCTGTTTCAGCTTGAAAGTAAATGCTAAAGTCTGCAACTACCTGAAGTGCAAGCAGGGTTCAGGAAAGGGCGAGGAACGAGAGACATCATTGTGGATGTGAGATGGATCCTTGAAAAGACTAAAGAATACCAAAAGGATATCTATTTGTGCTTTATCGACTATAGCAAGGCTTTTGACTGTGTAAACCATGAGAAACTCTGGGCCACATTAAGAAGCATGGGTATACCAGAACACCTGATCGTTCTCTTGCGCAATTTGTACATTGATCAAGAAGCAACAGTTCGAACGGAACAAGGAGAAACAGAATGGTTTAAAATAAAATAATAAAATAAAAGGTGTAAGACAAGGCTGCATACTTTCCCCCTATCTGTTTAATTTATATGCAGAATAAATCATCAGAGAAGCAGGATTGTATGAAGACAACAGAGGTGTGAAGATTGGTGGAAGACTCATCAACAACCTTCGCTATGCTGATGATACTACATTACTGGCTGAAAGTGAAGATGATCTGAAACATTTGCTTCTCACAATCAAAGAACATAGTCTCAAAATGGGCCTGCACCTTAATGTAAAGAAGACAAAGATCATGACAACTGGCATAATCAACAGGTTCATCGTTGAAGGAGAAGAAATTGAAATTGTGAACAACTTTAACCTACTTGGATCAACTATCAAAGAAGCAACAAGCAGTCAAGAAATCAGATGATGCATTGCTCTTGGCAGAATGGCTATGAAAGACCTAGATAAGATTCTCAAGGGCAGAGATGTCTCTCGCCATACAAAGATTCGACTTGTTCAAGCCATGGTATTTTCAATAACATCAAATGGATGTGAAAGCTGGACAGTGAAAAAGACAGACAGGAAGACAATTGATGCCTTTGAATTATGGTGCTGGCGGCGAATACTGTGTATACCATGGACTGACCGAAGAACAAACCAGTCGGTACTAGAGGAGATCAAACCTAAGCTTTCTTTAGAAGCTCAGATGACAAGACTTCAACTTTCATACTTTGGACACATCATGCGAAGAGAGAGATCATTAGAGAAAGACATCATGCTCGGCAAGATAGAAGGTCAACGCAAAAGAGGAAGGCCAGCAATGAGATGGATCGATACAATAACAGCAGCTACGGGTACCAGTCTGTCAACAATGAGCCGCCTGACTGAAGACCGAACACAATTTAGGATAGCTATCCAGAGGGTCGCCATGAGTCGACTCCGACTCGACGGCACTTAACAACAACATATATAACACAGGTCATTGGAGATGCAGAACTTCCTGTGCTCTTTGGCACAGCTTCAGGGAATTCAATACCACAACCTTATCTAACTTAACTGAAGCAATTTTTTTCTCACTACTATTGTGCCTGAGGTCTTGCTCACGGGTCCTCTCCTGCACTATTGCTTATAATGGCAGAGTTCTCTTGCTCATGGCCATGAACATCTAATACAACTCAAGGTTTAAGCGGCCAGGAATGGCATCTTTAAAAACTCTCAGACTCATGAGTTATTCCAGATACCGTAACTTCAGAAAACTGTGGTCTCTCAGACAGTGACTTGAACGTGCAGGAGTTGACTGCTATCATTTGACTCCATACCCTTTGTATGCAAAGAATAGAAGAAGTTCAGAGGGAAATGGGCCAGAGCTCTACGTGATCCTACCAGAAATCCCCAGAAAACCCTCTTTCATTCTCTCTCAGCACAATGATCTTAAACCTAAATGATCTAGTTACCAGAATGTTTCTGAGCTGACTGATCTGCACATCAGGACTCCTAGGGGCATGTTTACTAAACATTCCTAACGTGCGGGGCCGTGCTAGTGTGCCTGTGCCATATAAGGAGTGGGCGGTTCAGGCAGAAAATAGAAAAAAAACGGTAGTAAGCAACTGGACGTGTGTGCGTCGCGCTAATGTGCGGGGGCGACATTAGCGCGTGGAAAGGCAAAGTGGCGCGCTGCTGAGTATACAAAACAACAGAGCCATGGTACAATGGTGAAGACACTGACCAATGGTGCAGGGGCCATGGGTTCAATCCCCCAGTGTGCGCAACGACAAAGGTCAGCTGAGGCAGTAACTGTAATGATTAACATTGTTTTAGGAGGCAAATTAATTTGGAACGGCATAAGGCGGCGCACAGTTATTTTTGGGCAGCAGAAGGCGGCGCACAGTGCTTTTTGGGCAGCATAAGGCGGCGCACAGTTATTTTTGGGCAGCAGAAGGCGGCGCACTGGTCCCCTTGGGCGGCAGAAGGCGGCGCGCTGATAGGCACAAGGCGGCGCGCTGATGCACAAGCACAGGAACAGAGCCACAGCACAATGGTTAAAACACTGACCAATGGTGCAGGGATCAGGGGTTCAACTCCTCACAATGCCCAGTGAAAAATGCCTGCTGAGGCAGTATGTATTATGTTGTGGAGTGCTGTAGGAGGCTGTATAATTTTATTTTGTTATCACTACTAGCAAACGCACTCTCCCAGCATGTTAATATACGGCGGCCCATAAGGCACATGTTACAGTGCACTGTTCGCCAAGGCACCCTTGAATGACCCCTATAGGGCAGCATGTATGTTGCGACACAGGATAATGTATAGTGCACCCTATAGGGATGGCAACCATAAGGTGGCCTACAGGGCGCCCTATGAAGCACCCTCAGAGGCACCTAATGGGTATAGTAAGCTGAGGGTGGTCTTGCCGGCATAGACATATGTACAGTAAATAAAAATAAAGCTGTGGACAGCCCTACCAAAGGGCCCCACTGTGGGTTTGAACCCATGACCTCTGGCTCCATAGCTGTAAGCAGGCCCCTGGCTGGCTGCAGATAGCCTACACGTCACCTCACAGACAGTCTGCTGGTGTCAACAGGATAGGGTTAGGCCACCCGTACCCATGATGCACTGCACATGCAAATTAGCTGTCCGCAGATGGACACAAGATGGGGAATGCACCCCCACAGCACCTCGGCCCTGTTGGGGGAAGTGACCGGGTGCACCCACACAGCACCTTGGCCTAGTAGGGGGCCCTGACCGGGGTGTTTTACTGGCACAGAGTAGCCACACACCGTTACATTGTGCGGGTACTGTGCTCACCCTGAGTGTGCAATGAGGTGGCCAGGACCAGGTCAACAACACCTGCCATGGCTGATGGAGGCCAAGCGGGCGTTCCAAAGCAGTGTTAATGTGTAAGATAGCTAGTTTCTGCACAAACACCATGGATATCCCTGTCTGCTGCCATCAGGCACCCCCCCCCCCCCCCCCCCGTGGCAAACATGGTCCCCATCAAGGGATCCACACTCTACCTCCCTGCAAAGGTGGCAGTAGAGGGCAACATCAACCCCAGTCCTGCTGAGGAACACCACCACCACCCCCCCCCGGCAGGCAGCTCCATACACAGCCATAACACAATAGCAGACAGACATAAGCCCAGGGTATGGTAAGCTGCACTCCACCACCAGATATTCCCCTGCAGCAAGCCAACAGCCACTGCACCCTGCAAGCCATTATAGCAAGACATTTACCAGCTACAAACAGTCTGCTGGTTAGTCCATAGTGCATGTTCCCAATGGAGATGCATGCACCCAGAACTGGGCTGTCTGCATACACAGCAAGCAGATAGATCAGTGACTGGGCCCCAAAGAGAAACCCATATCTATCACATGAGAGAACTACTATACAGCACTATGGGGGGGCCTAGCCATGCTGTGGTCACTGCACAGTCAGGGTGAGCGTGATCCCCCAGAAGGACATGCTTTGGCCACCCTGTCTGTGTAGGTGGTGGCCGGACACTACAATATCCCAGCCAATGTCCCTGCCAGGGCCCTATGCCCAGTGCAGATGCATCCTGGCCACGCCACCCTGCCCTGGCTATATCCATGGTACCTTGCACCTCATTATGCACATTGACTGGCCAATACTGGCATCAGTGCTGGCAGTGCGGGCTGTTGAAGGGGCTTGCAGCCAACACCCACTGTATAGACAGACACACACTTCCACACCTCTGCCATCATGGTGCTACGATTGAGGGGGTAAGTAGCCTTGCCCACCAAACCGGTCCTGAGCACGGCAAGGCATGGATATGGTACGCATTACAGCTGGTGGTCACTCCCCAGGGTGGTAAGCACCGTCAGAGGCCAGGCCTGGAGCATGCCCCGCAAACACCTAACAGATTGTTTGGATGGGGTCAACTAGCAGTATGTACGTAACGTATGGATAACTGCCTGCCTGTGCTCCTAGCAAACGTCTCCGAGCTGTGTACCGTATACCTCAGGTGTAGGGTGACATTGGTAAGTTATGCAAGTGCTCGTTTTGGGTGCTGCATGCATGGTCCAATGTTCTGCCTTTCAGGAGACATTGGCCAATGGGGCCTGTGGGTGTGGGTGTGTCTGCCCTTGATGGCTGCTGCTTTACGGCACAGATTCCCAACTCCAGTCCAGGTTTGCATCACACTGTTCGGGTTTTCCTGCTATCCCTCATGAATATGCATGGGCTACATCTACATGCCATGGGGGTGGTGCATAGATATACAGCACAGGCATTTGTATGAGTGTCAGCATGGAACCTGACTGGTGTGTGGCCCACCAGGACTGCATTTGGGTGCTTCTGCTCTAGGTACTGCCCCTGTTCATGGTGTCTGTGCTCAGTGGGGTAAAAGATAGATGTCTTACCATTGCATATGTCCCCGCCATGAAAGGTGTGTCCTTACTATCACTGTTTAGTTGTGGGAAAAATATGTGGGCAGGATTGGCAGTAGCCCCAGCTGGGCTTTGAACCTGTGACCTTCTGTTCTTGTATGCACTGTCTGTGTGCACTGCACCACTGTGTAGCCACAGATTGGTTGGATTCCCTGGACTGTCCATGACTGTGGATCCGGCAGGACCTGTCTGTTGCAGTGGACTGTGCCAGCCTGCACATGGCTAGGCCTCTGTCTTCTGTGGTTAGCAGCCACTGCCCCCTGCACCACATGTACTTGTCCGCCAACATGCTGGCATGAACTTCTCTCAGAAAAAGCAGTTGACCTGATTGCAATGTGGCAGTATGGGACTGCATTTGGGGGACTTGGCTGTAGGTAATGCCCATTGTTGTGGTGTGTGTGCGGTGTTGGGTAAAATATGGGTGTTTTCCCCATGCATACAGGGGTGTCTGCGCTATCTTTATTTAGTGGTGGGTAAAATATAGGGACTGGGTTGGCAGGTGCCCCAGCTGGGTTTTGAACCTCTGCCCTCTGGTCCTAGAGGTAATGACTCTGTCCACTGTACCACACTTTGGCCACAGAGACAGTGCAGCCCCTGGAGGCAGTAAGCCTGGCAGGATGGAGTCACAAACCCTGCTCTACGCAATTCTACTGTGGGCATATGCACCCTGTCTGGTGACAAACGTGCACATAAACCCCGGAAATGACCACGGGAAATGTGGGACAAAATATCACCACGCTGGGCAACAGTGATATTAATGGGCAACCATAGCAAACACTCCCAGGAAAGCTCCAACACGTGGAAATGTTTTTTGGAAGAGTCTCCTCTCAGTAGACCCTTCCAAAATTCATTTCTTTTTTCTGGAGCTTTGCTGGGTGTGATTTCTGTATTTGCCCATCACTATAACTGTTCCCCAGCTGAATTACTATTTTTAATAGTTCTGTTGTGGTCATTTTCTATTTTTATTTTCACTTTTGTGCTGTGCACATATATCACACTGCTCACGTTTTGCTGGTTTCCCCGGTTTTCCTGTACATTGCTGACGGAAATGGTTTCTCTTCCCTTTAAATGCTTTCTACCGCGAGTGTTTCACTCGCGGTAGTTTTTACATGCACATTCGGGCCCGATACTGTGCGGGGAGCCTCTCCCCTCCCACTCTCCACCCATTGACCCCGTCCCTCCGCCCCTCCGGAGCCTTCCTCCGCCCTCCTTTCGCCGTTCCACGCCTCTATCGGACATTTGCGGGCCCGCACTTGTACGGGGCCCGTTAGTGAGCCGCGTACCTGTGCGGGGGTGACACGCACGTGTGCGGGGCGTTTAAACGCGTTTCTGCGCGTTTCAGTGCTGCGTTGCCGTGCGCTATTTTGCGGCGCGCTATTTTGCGGATTTTAGTAAACATGCCCCCTAGACTAGAGTTTATTCGTTACTGTGTGTGCAGTCGCTTCCTTACTTGTCTTGCAAGCATCAAACTGACAATAGCAGCCAGTCGGCAGCATTATCATGCGTACAAAATTATTCAGGGCTTTTCATGGTGGTATTTTGGCGTTCGCTTTTGTTTAAGAAAAAAAGAAAAGAAAGATTTCTGGGTAGAGATGATGCCTTTATTGGTCTAACAGATGTTTAAGATGCAGCTTGCAAGACTATCAAGGTCCCTTCCCCAGGCAATGTCTGGAGTCTTAGTAATCTCAAAAGCTTTCATTTTATACATTTATTAGCCTAATAAAAGTAACATGTCCTTACTACTTGATTGCTTTTCATTTTTAACACAATTTATTTGAAGCAGGCTTCCCTTTTGCTTTGTGTTTCTGGTAATTTTACATAATTTACTGATAAAACAAACCATTACGAACACAATTTTTCATTCAAATTAGCTAATAAGTAGGTAACCATGGTTGGATAAGAAAATGATGTTTGGGAATGTCGGCTGGGTAGCAAATTCTGAAGAGAAATTGAATATAGTGTTATTGAGGTCAATTTTCAGCCACAGGCAGGCAGCAAAAATGTAAATGGATATCTTCTCTGTTTAACTTTATATGGATTTTTAGCTGCACTACTCATTTAAGTTCCACTTCTGAAAAGGCATGCATAAAATTAAACACATAAAATATCCATTTACCTTTTTACCCGTTATTTGCATTGCGACATGTAAAAGGATGTTAGTTTAGCAGCTAAATATCACTGCTTCAATGGATATCATTTCAGCCAGCCAAGAATGTCCCTAACCAAACCCCTTTTTTAAATAGATAATTTTGGTTGTTTTTACAGTTGAAACAGCCAAAATTGTTGTTATAACGAGAGTCATATTTGTTTAAAAACAGTACTTGTCCAGTTAGCCACGATAAAAGACTATGTAAGTGCATTGGGGGAAGGGGGAGGGGATATTCAGAGGTATTTACACAGTTGGCAGAACCAGGTAAATGCTGCTGAGCTGGATATACAGCGGCACTAACACTTTTAGTGACACCGAATATCCACGGGCGCCGCCACTACATGGGGGCAGAGAGGAGGCAGCAGCCGTCGCTAACCGTGAAGCAGCGATATTGAGCTACTGTCCGGTTAGCAACATCTCGGTAAAGTAGGGTGGGGCAAACGCTGACCTTACTTAATGCCCCCCCTGTACAAGTTATGGTGAGGCCTCACTTGGAGTATTGTGTTCAGTTTTAGAGACCGTATCTCATAAAAGATATAAAAAGACTTGAAACGGTTCAATGGAAGACAACCAAAGCGATTTGGAGCCTGTGCCAGAAGACGTATGAGAAGATACTTGAAGAGCTAAATATGGATACCCTAGAGGAGAGGAGGGACAGGGGAGATATGATGCAGACCTTTAAATACTTGAAGGGTATCAATGAACAAACCAACCTTTTTACAAGTTGCTGGTGAGGCCTCACTTGGAGTATTGTGTTCAGTTTTAGAGACCGTATCTCATAAAAGATATAAAAAGACTTGAAACGGTTCAATGGAAGACAACCAAAGCGATTTGGAGCATGTGCCAGAAGACGTATGAGAAGATACTCGAAGAGCTAAATATGGATACCCTAGAGGAGAGGAGGGACAGGGGAGATATGATGCAGACCTTTAAATACTTGAAGGGTATCAATGAACAAACCAACCTTTTTCAAAGACAGGGAAGCTGTAAAACTAGAGGGCATAACATGAAGCTGCAAGGAGGTAAACTTAAAAGTAATGTCAGAAAATACTTGTTCACTGAAAGGGTGGTGGATGCTTGGAATGCCCTCCTGAAGGACGTGGTGGGGGCAAATACAGTGGCAGAATGTAAAATGGCATGGAACAGACACAGTGGATCCCTTTATAACAAGAGGATAAAATCAAAATAAACTTAAATATCTTTTGTACTTCAACAAACAGAGGGGGGAGAGACCTGCAAGGAGCAGAGGTCACAACCCTAAACCAAAGCATGGGGGGCTGACCTGCACGGAGTGGCAGTTACAACCCTAAACAAAGGCATAGAGAGGGATGGCCAGCATGGAGCAGCACGTACAACTACACTATACACCTTACTGAGCAGACTAGATGGATCATACTAGTCTATCTGTCGTCATATACTATGTTACTATATTACTATGGCTGTGGAAGCCAACTGGGCAACAGCAATATTGAGCCACTGCCCGATTAGCTTCAAGATTCTACACCAACCCTGGATATTAAATTGCGGTGGTCCAATATGGTCCCGGCATTGAATCCAAGGTTAGGCTTCAGTGGTGATGGCTAGCTGCTTTACAAGTGCTAGCCGTTGCCGCTGAATATCCCTCCCCTCCCCCATTTATTTATGATGTACATTGTTAAAGATATATAAGCTGGTTATGTAATTAATGTATCTAAAAACACATTATTGATAATATTAATGGGCCGAATTAAAAAATAATTTGAGCTCCTAAATTTCGACTTCTACATTTGTGCCCTATTTTCAGCCACACTTACAGGAGTCATCTAAGGGAGTCATTTTAAAAGACTCAGTCATGATTTGGATGTCCAAAAACATGCATGCAGACATTCAAATCATGGAGATGTCCCCGGGGCCTTTTTACAAATGGCATTTAAAGATGTCTCCAGTGTAGGAATGGCCAAACAGGTAGGGGGCATGGCGGAAGCAGTGCAATGGACTTATACATCCCGGCTCGATTTCAGAAACATAGGTAATGTCTGCGACACTATCCAAGTTTAGCCTGCTCCAGACACAAATAGGCATTGGGAAAGGGCTCATTTTGGCTGTAAATCATTCAGAAGGTGTAGAGAAGATTGCACTCCACCATCCCTAGTACTCTCCATGATCACAATAATAGCAGCTTCCCTGGTCCTAGCCCACTACCATTAGAACATAAGAACATAAGATATGCCATACTGGGTCAGACCAAGGTCCATCAAGCCCAGTATTTTGTTTCCAACAGTGGCCAATCTAGGTCATATGTACCTAGCAGTTTCCCCAAGAGACACAAGTTCCACAATGCTTGTACTGGGTCAAGCATTGATATCTTCGGTCACTTCTTAATAATGGTTTATGGACCTTTCCTCCAGGAACTTGTCCAAACCTTTTTTAAACCCAGCTACACTAACAGTCTTTACTACATGCTCCGGTAACAAATTCCAGAGTTTGATTACACGTTGAGTGAAAAAATATTTTCTTTTATTAGTCTTAAATAGTTTACCCTGTAGCTTCATTGCATGTTCCCTAGTCTTTCTATATTCTGATAAGGTAAACAATCGATCTACGTTTACCCGTTCCACTCCGTTCATTAATTTATAGACTTCTATCATATCTCCCCTCAGCCGTCTCTTTTCCAGGTTAAAGAGCCCTAACCTTTTTAGCCTTTCTTCATAGGAGTATCCTTCCATCTCCTTTACCATTTTGGTGGCTCTTCTCTGAACCTTTTCTAAAATCGCTATATCCTTTTTAAGATACGGCGACCAGAATTGCACACAATATTCAAGGTGCAGTCTCACCATGGAACGATATAGAGGCATTATAATATCTTTTGTTTTATTTTCCATTCCTTTCCTTATCATACCTAGCATTCTATTTGCTCTCTTGGCCGCCGCTGCACACTGAGCCGAGGGTTTTAACATGGTATCCACAATGACGCCTAAATCTTTTTCCTGGGTGGTGGTTCCTAATGTGGAACCTTGCATCGTGTAACCATAGTTTGGGTTGTTCTTCCCTAGGTGCATAACCTTGCACTTGTCCACATTAAATTTCATCTGCCATTTTGATGCCCAGTCTTCCAATTTATCAAGATCGTCTTGCAATTTTTCACAATCCTCTTGGGTTTTAACAACTTTAAATAGTTTTGTGTCATCTGCAAATTTGATAACCTCACTCGTTATTCCACTTTCCAGGCTATTATTTATTTTATTTATTTAACAGTATTTTTAAACCGCCTTATCTTATTAATCAAGGTGGTATCACAGCAAACAATCGAGTAAAGTGAGTGTGTTAAACATGCAGTGAGGGTGAAATTTAGTTGAGTGTGTGTTGTATTGTGTGCTAGATTGGGTTGAGCTATGTACAAGGTGTGTTGTATTGTGTGCTAGAAGGTTTGAGCTATGTACAATGTGGGCTATATACAGTGGTGCTAAAAAACATTTTCTATACATACAGTGTTTAGGCGGTATCTTGTGCTGTTATAGGCTATTCATTAGACATCCCTGGTCTGGATTACTAGCATCTACACATTTGTGAAAATGTGCTTGAACGTGAACGTGCCTGCTTTTTTTTTTATCGGATGTACTGGCTTGGACATTGCAGATTATACTAGGACATCTATTATAAAATGTGCCTTTAAGTTTTCAGCTTAAAATGCATCTTAATTTAGGAGCATAACATTTATGCTACAAAATTTAAGCCTGCCATTCATTTGCCTAGATTTATGAGCCTAACTTAAGTGCCTACTGCTGAAAATCAAAGCTAAGCTCTTAACTTTTTCTCCCTGCTCTAAATCTGCCCTGTTGCCACCCACTTATTATGCTCCTAAATTTCAAGGTTTTGTGAAATTTAAGAAAAGATTTAGGCACTCAGCCCTAGGAAATTTTCAAAGAAACCAAGATATGAACATACCTAATAATAATGATGATGATGATGATGATGAATTAAACAGTAAGGGAGGTATATTAAACAGTGCTGTTAAAGTGGCTGGCTGTTCCCACATTAAATTATGCCCAAATATTCAATGCCAGGGTCAAATTCGGCCACCGGCATTGATTATCTGGGTTGCCCAGCTAGAGTTTTAGCTAACAGATCAGTGGCGATATTCAACCGCTGCTCGGATAGCTAAACCAGCTAAAGTTAGACTAGCCTTTTTTCTGCTTAACTTTAGCCAGTTTAAGTTAACCAGCTAGTGGCTGAATATCACCATTCACCCACTAACTGGTTAAATCGCTTTGAATATGCCCCCCCTAAGGCTTCATTTACAACTATACAAAAGGTAAGCAGCACATGGCTAAAGTATATCTAGGTTACAGGATGAATCATAATTGTAATCAGGGCCATCAGTAGTATCAGATTTAAGATTCTGGCACCAATAGAAAAGATCAAATAGCAAATTCCAGGGAATGGGTGTAGGAGTCTGGAGGACTCTCAGAGATAATTGAAGAGCCAGAAGAAGAACAAAGGAAGGCTATACATACCGTATTTCTCAATTTTATAAGTCACGTTCTTTTATATCGGGAAAAAATGGCACGACTTATCTTATAAATTTATGTATGAGAAGGTGGTCTCACATAAGACTAGTTGCACTTCCATAAAGACCACGCCTGTTGAAAAATCGCTGGATCAACTGAGCAAGTGGCGCAGTGCCAGTCCAGAAGTTATCTGTGCCACTTGCCAGAGTCTAGACAACGGGGCAGCTTGGACCGGCATGCTGAAAAGGGGCTCCAACGTTTGGCCGCAGTTTTCAGTGGGAAACTAGGCCCGAGGTGAAGCACCATAGTGCGGTGGGAAAAAGTGAGTCTTGCTGGCGACTCTTGCTGCTGAGCAGAAAGATGCTGCCGACGAGCCAAAAGGTCCTGCCGAACCTGCCCGCCAATGGCTTACAGTTGTGGAAGTCGCGGTGGGAGCCAACTCCTTTCTGCTCACTCTCCCCTCGACCCTGGAGATGCAGAGGGGGAGGGGGGAAAGAGGAGCAGGGACCTTAAAGAGCCGGAGCTGCGGCAGATTACCTAACTATTCTCGGGGAACTGTATTTCCTGTGATGTATACACAGGGGTGACTTATAATCTGGGAAATGGGACCAACACAGAGGATCTCTAAAGGTAAAAAGTGGACTGTTGTAGTTGTTGATATGGAAGGACAGACTAAATAGGCCATGTGGTCTTTTTCTGTCATCATGTTTCTATGTTTCTATGTAAATACAGTACATATGGCCCTAAAGTAAGGGTGAGCAGGCTCCATTTTAGCATGGGTATTTGGCCTTCAAAATTCCACATCTTAGTATAACCAGATTGGAAACAATTCAATAAAAAGAGTACCTGCGGAGCTCCATGGGGTGTGCAGGCTGGCCCGGGGCTGCTTTCTGGCACTCATGCTGGTTTTTTTCCCCTTACCCCGGGGTTTGCAGAGGTAATGGCCTGAAGAAAATGGCCGTGGCAAAGAATCAGAGAGCAGCTGTGATGTTTGTAACTGCCTCTGATTCTTGTTGGGGGCTGTATGACTGATTGGGGAAGTGCTGGTGCCAGGGCCGGCCCGTCCATTGAGCGAGAATGTTGTTCGCACAGGGCCCCGCGCGAACCACATTCTCGCTCAATGGACTGCTGCAGAGGGAGCCGGGGAAGCCCGCGCGAAGCCCCTGCTCCCTCTGCAAAGCCCGCCAGCGTGAAGAGCCTTTACCTTCACGCTGGCGGCTGTTTCAATGAAGCCGCGAATGCCACGAGAGGTTAAAGGCATTGCCTTTAACCTTTCCCGGCATTTGCGGCTTCATTGAAACAGCCGCCAGCGGGAAGGTAAAGGTTCTTCACGCTGGCGGACTGCGCAGAGGGAGCCGGGGCCTCGCGCAGGCTTCCCAGGCTCCCTCTGCAGCCCCTTAGACGGCGCAGGGCTCTTCGGGGGGGCGGCTAGGACTGGATGGGCTGTGATGGGGAGGGGAACGGACTGGAAATGGGCTGTGATGGGGGGAGACTGAAAATGGGCTGGGATGGGGGAAACAGACTGGAAATGGGCTGTGATGGGGAGGACAGCAAAAGGTCAGTGATGGGGGGATAGGACTGGAAATGGGCTGTGATGGGGGAGGCCTGCTCATGGTCTGGGATGGGGGGATAGGACTGGAAATGGGCTGTGATGGTGGGGACGGACGGACTGAAATTGGGCTGGGATGGGGGAAACAGACTGGAAATGGGCTGTGATGGGGGGGGGAACAGACTGGAAATGGGCTGTGATGGGGAGGAGACTGAAAATGGGCTGGGATGGGGGAAACAGACTGGAAATGGGCTGTGATGGGGGAGGACTGCAAATGGTCTGTGATGGTGGGGGGGGGGAATAGGACTGGAAATGGGCTGTGATGGTGGGGACGGACGGACTGAAATTGGGCTGGGATGGGGGAAACAGACTGGAAATGGGCTGTGATGGGGGGGAACGGACTGGAAATGGGCTGTGATGGGGGGGAGACAGAAAATGGGCTGGGATGGGGGAAACAGACTGGAAATGGGCTGTGATGGGGGGGGGAAACAGACTGGAAAGGGGCTGTGATGTGGGGGGGGGGAGAACAGACTGGAAATGGGCTGTGATGGGGGGGATAGGACTGGAAATGGGCTGTGATGGGGGGAGGACTGCAAATGGTCTGTGATGGGGGGGATAGGACTGGAAATGGTCTGTGATGGGGGGAGGACTGCAAATGGTCTGTGATGGGGGGAGGACTGCAAATGGTCTGTGATGGTGGGGGGGGGGATAGGACTGGAAATGGGCTGTGATGGTGGGGATGGACGGACTGAAAATGGTCTGGAATGGGGGAAACAGACTGGAAATGGGCTGTGGTGGGGGGGAGAACAGACTGGAAATGGGCTGTGATGGGGGAACGGAATACAATTGGGCTGTGATGATGGGGAGGATAGGACTGCAAATGGGCTGTGATGGTGGGGGGGAATGGACGAAATGGGCTGTGATGGGGGGGAATTGGACTGGAAATGGGCTGATGAAGAGCTGGATTAGGACTGGAAATGGGCTGATGGGGGCTGGAATAGGCGAAGTGGGCTGACGAGGGGGCTAGGATTGGAAATTAGCTGATGGGGGAGCGTGGAGGAAATGGGCTGATGAGGGACTGGAATGGAACTGGAAAAGAGCATATGGGGGCTAGGACTGGAAGTGGGCTGATGAGGAGCTAGGATAGGACTAGAAATGGGCTGATGGGGGGAACGTAGACTGCAAATGGGTGATGGGCTGGAATAGGACACTGGAAATGGGCTGATGGGGGCTGGAATAGGACTGGAAGTGGGCTGATGGGGAGCTTGGAGTGGAAATGGGCTGATGGGGGGCTGGAATGGAACTGGAAAACAGCATATGGGAGACTAGGACTGGAAATGGGCTGATGTGGAAGCTTGGGAGACTGGGACTAGAAGGGGGCAGATGCTGGGTGGGTCTAGAACTATAAAGGAGCTGATTTTGGGGGAGGACTAGAAAGGGATGGGAAATGAGAATGGAGAGGGGAAAAGATATTTTGTGTGGGAGGGAAGAAAAGTCTACGAAGGGCCGGGTATTGGAAGAGTAAGTGTAGATTGAGAATGGAAGGGTGAAATTTGAGTGGATGATAAAGCAATAAGGAAAGAAATGGAGGAAAGAGCAAAAGGGGAAAGATCAGTATGTTACAGCAGATATAGAGAAAAAATTTGGAATAAAATCTAAAAGAGAAGAAAGGAAAATGGATAGCTTGCAGAAGACACAAAGAAACCAGAAGAAAGTGACTGGAGCAATTGCAACTGAAAAGAAAATGCACAAGCAACAAAAGGTAGAAAAATACTTTTTTATTTTGAATTTATTAACTGGAATATATCAGCTCTGGGAAATGTGCATTGTTAACATCTTTTGTGTTTTGTTTAGTACAAGAGGAAATTAATTTATAGTTTTATTTCTCCAGTGTTGTTGTACATCCCAAGTTTGGCTTTTGGGGTTCCCAGTTTAATTATTGTCTTCCTATTTCTAAATTGTGATCCCTTGTTCTTTGGTGACGGTCTATATTCTGCATTTTAACCAAGCTGAGGTATTCTGTTCATGTAGTTTCTATTTGACCATGTCATTTGTTCTCTTTCCCCAGTAGGAGATGCATTGGTATTCTCTGAGATGTATTGGTTTAATATTTGCAGTGTTGCCTTTTGATAGGTAGGGTTTGGTGCTTTGTGAGTCCTGGCACAGCTGTTATGATATGGTGGATTTGCTATGAGTTCTAAAAGGTCAGTGTTTATAGTACTTCCTAATGGACCTGGCGGTTGGCACTGGAATATAGTAACGTAGAAATCTATTAGTCTTTCTTTATCCAGACACTCATTAAGAAGCATGTTTTCTAAAAATGCATGTTAACATTATGCAAGTATTTATGCAAATGAGGCTCCCTATGCAAATGAGGCCCCGCAATTAATCTCCGCACATGGCCCCGCACCCCCCTTGGGCCGCCCCTGGCTGGTGCCTGCTGTGTGCAGCCATGCCATTTTTGTTTTGTTTTGGGGGGATGCAGGGGCAGAGAAAAGGCATAGGAGGAGCTTAAGATGGCTGTCGGGTGAGGTCACAGGGCGGAGCTAGCCTTAAAGTGGGGAAGAACCTCTTAAATGCTTGAATCTGACGAAAATTAAAAGTACAAAATTAAAGTTCCAAGTTTATAACAAGTTGGGAGATAGGCTGAAAAGTGTTGCCAGAGCCTTATTTGATTGATTTATGTTGAAATCATTGCAAATCATAGCATTTTAATTGAAAAGAGTGTTGCAGGGGAAGGAGCTGGCCTTCAATGGGTCATAGTCCAATAGTGAAAGAAATGGCCAGAAATGGCCAGAATTAATAAGTTACAAAATTCCAGTTTATGTAATGAAATTCAATGGAGGAAGGCTTGGGGAGCTTGGGGAAGTGTTTTGCTTTCCAATAAAGTGCTTTAAATGAAAATCGAAGGCATTTGAAAGTTGGGGGCAAGGCCTATTCCCGATGTTAAAAGTGTTAATTTTGTAAATTTAAAAGTTTTAAAGTGTTAAATGGAGATCCCTGAGGACTGGAGGCTTCAGAAAAGTGTTCTAAAATTAATTTTGCTGCTGTAGAAAGCTGTAATTTCAGCGTTTTTGAAAGTAAAACAAAATATATTTTAAAGTAGTTGAAAGTTTCTGAGATTACTGCACAAGTGTTTAAAAGTTGAATTTGATTATGAACCTGTGATAAATGTGTATTTTGCATATAAAATTGATAGGAGAGTTTCTGAATACCCAGATGTATTAGGAGGCAAGGAGGGATCCTCAATGGATAGATAGGGGTCTGTTTACTAAACAGCGGTAGCGGTTTCAGTGCGATATCGGAACCGTGGTCCCATTGAATTCACGGAAGCCGCTACCGTTGTTTAGTAAACATACCCCATAGTAGTTAAGAAGCATGGCTGTTTGAGACAGCTTGTAATGCCACAGATTAAGGGAAACCTGGAATATTGAAGCCAGCCATAAAGGAACAGCACAGAATTTCCATTGAGACTGTAAAAGATAGTTAAATAGTGGTTGGGATAGGAAAAGGAAAAGGAAAATTAAGGTTTATATTTTAAATAAAATGGGTTTATTTGATTACATCAGAGGGTGGAAGAGCACTAAGGAAGGCAGAATGGAATGTCAGTGACTGAGAAGAATTGCGGCATTCAGAGACTGGATGAGCTTGAGTGGATGTGTGTCTTGAGTGTCTGAGATCCTGGGCTTGAATAAATGAGGGTTTTTTGGATGTTTGGAGAATATTTGCCGATTTCTTTCCTCTCTAGCCCTTCTGGACCCATTTCAGTCTGGCTTTTTTCCTCTACATTCCATAGAAATGACTCTTGCCAAAGTCTCCAGTGACCTGTTCCTTGCCAAATCCAAAGGCCTTTACTTAATCCTCATCCTTCTTGACCTTTCTTCTGCCTTTGACACTGCTGATCACCGCCTTCTCCTCGATACCCTGTACTTGCTTGGATTTTTGTTCTGTCCTTGTTTTTTTCTTATCTCTTTTATTGTATGTTCTGGTGGTTCCTCCTCTACTGCCATCCAGCTTTCAATTGGTGTACCTCAGGGCTCTGTCTTGGGACCTCTACTTTTCTCTCTCTACACTCAGTCCCGTGGTGCACTTATTTCCTCCCGTGGTTTTTAGTACCATCTTTATAGCAACTTTCAGATCTACCTCTCTGTGCCTGAAATCTCTCCAGGAATCCAGGCCCAGATCTCTGTCTGCTTATCCGACATTGCTGTCTGGATGTCTCTCTACTGTCTCAGCTCGTCACCCTGGGGTCATCTTTATCTCTATTCTCTCTTTCTCTGCATATATCCAACAGATTGCTAAAACCTAACGCTTCTTTCTCTATAACATCAGGAAAATTCATCCCTTCCTTTCTGCTCGCACTACTAAGACCTTTATTCACTCACTAGCTATCTCCCACCCTGACTACTGTAACCTCTTCCTCGCTGATCTCCCTCTGAATCACCTCTCTCCCTTTCAATCTGTTAAAAACTCAGCTGCAGAGGTTCTTCTGCCAGTGTCGCTATGCTCATGTTACCCCTCTTCTCCAGTCACTTCATTGGTTCCTATCAGTTTCCACATCCAGTTCAAAGTCTCCTAGTGACCTACAAGTGCATTCATTCTGCGGCTCCTCACTGCCTTATCTCATCTCACTCTACACCCCTCCTGGGGAACTACGCTCCTCTGGCAGATCCCTTTTATCTGTGCCCTTCTCTGCTTCCAACTCCAGACTTCGTTCATTCCACCTTGCTGCTCCATATGACTGGAACAAACTACCTGAGTCCGTGTGTTGGGCTCCTTCTCTAGCCTTATTCAAATCCAGGCTAAAAACCCATCTCTTTGAAGCTGCTTTTGGATCTTGATGCTCCTCACTCTCTTGTCCAATACTTAAGTGTATTTTACCATACTCTAGTCTCCAGTTTCACTATGTGTTTTGTCTTGATTAGACTGTAAACTCTGATGAGCAAAGATTGTATCTTATATCTATATGTACAGTGCTGTGTACACCTTGTAGCGCTATACAAATGATTAGTAGTAATAATAGTAATACATCTACAGATTTGATCATTCCATGGTCCACATATACCTTACTATCCCAAATTAACCCTGCTATATGAACACCCCTTCTTAATGCCCCTTTTACCAAAGTGCATTAAGCAGTTAGTAAGGGCAATTACCGTAGCTTGTGCCATTAGCACACACCCATGCCAACAGTTAACACAGTAGCTTGACACTGCATGCCCTCATTTCGATGTTAACTGACCAAGGCGGAATAGAGGAGGGAATTTGTGAGGACTACACCTTACACTTAAGAGGTTACTCTATAATAGACTGCAGACATTTGCATACCATCAATGTGTATGTGTCACCTATTTTAAATGGCTTAAACATGCAGATGGGCATTTATACAGGGAGTATAGGTGGTCCCTATTCTGTAATACTCCCATCAGGGTAATGGCGCATAATTTTGGAGTGAGTGAGTACAGGAGGAGAGTGTAGGCAGAGCTTACATTTACTCACTCAGGGGGATATTCAAAGGAATGTATGAGGTTTGCAGACGTGCAAATCGCATAAATGCCACTCAGCGGGATATTCAGTAACGCTAACGGTTTGTGCCACTAAATATTCCCGGTTTGGGCCATTCAATGCCCCGACAGTAAGCACTTAGTCTGGGCATTCTGGGGACGGAGCAAGGGTGGCACCAAGGGTTAACCAAGCAGCGGCGATATTCAGCTGCTCTCTGTTTAACCCTAATCAGCTAAAGTTAGGATGGTTGAATGGCTGTGCTAACTTTAGCCAGTTTGGCAAACCAGCCAGCGGCTGAATATCACCACTGATTGGACTGTAAATTCACAATCCGGGAACCCAGACATTCAATGCTAGGGCCCAGATATGACCCCAGCATTGAATATCCGAGGCAAATTTAAAGCAGCAATGGCCAGCCACTTTAAGTGTGCTGGCCGCCAGTGAAAATCCCCTCCATAAGCTATAAAATACCATCACTTTCTTGCATTTCCTACAAATCTAGTCATGGGCACTGGCACCACGCCAAGGGCTGGTGAAAATGGTCGAGCCTATATTTGGCGCACATATCTCACCACTTAGGCCTCTGTTCTATAAAGCAGAGGTTCTCAACCCAATCCTGGGGACATACCTAGACAAGGATTTCAGGATAACCACAATGGATATGCATAAGAGAGATTGGCATACAATGAAGACAATGCATAAAAATCTATTTTATGCATATTCATTGTGGTTATCCTGAAAACTGGACTGGATACCTTGGCTAAAAAAGTTAAGAACCACCAAAGTAAAGTATCTGCATATAGCATAGCTACTCACCTGTAACAGGTGTTCTCCAGGGACAGCAGGAATCACTCCTCACATATGGGTGACGTTGGCGCCGACGGAGCCCTCGTGTGGAGCAATTCTCCAGCTTTCAAAGAAAGCCTTTGGGATTACATCACGCATGCGTGGTCCCCTTCCTGCCCAAGGGTGCCATCTTGCTCAGTCTAATGACATAGCTAAAAAGACGGCAACTCCAGGGGAGGAGGGAGGGTCGTGAGGACCGATTCCTGCTGTCCCTGGAGAACACCTGTACAACAGGTGAGTAACTACGCTTTCTCCGGGAACAAGCAGGAAGTCAGTCCTAACATATGGGTCTCCCTAGCTATAGGCTACCAAGAAGCCATAGCTGAAAAATGGCTCCCTCTAGAAGAGCTGCAGCAGCTGTGATAGGAATCCAGCAGAGACACAACACCCCCAGTAGCCTGACGCCAGAGGGTTGAAGTTGCCTAAACCTCAAATAAAGTTGTGGAGTAATGCCTGGCCGAAAGCACTGTCTCGTCGGGACTCCCCATCCAAGCAGTAATGGGCTGCAAAAGTCTGGCTTGAAGACCAGGTGGTGGCCCGGCAGATGTCTGCCAGCGGAACAGAGCGGAAGTGAGCCACTGATGTGGCCTTAGCCCTGACACGGTGGGCCGTGATGCGACCCTGCAACGGGAGGTCAGCCGCCTTGTATGCCCAGGCAATGCAGTCTGCCATCCAGGTGGACAATGTGCACTTGGAGACAGGTAGCCCCAGCTTACTGGGGTCAAAAGAGACGAAGAGCTGAGGAGCCCTTCGATGCCCCCACGTATGCTCCAAGTACAAGGCTAATGCCCTCTTACAATCAACAGTATGCAGAGCCGCCTCTGCCCGGCTAGCATGTGGTCTAGGAAAGAATGTTGGAAGAACCATCTCTTGGTTGAGTTGGAACAGAGAGATCACGTTCGGGAGAAATTTGGGGTGGGTGTGTAGGACCACCCTGTTCCTATAAAACTGTGTGTACGGTCTTTCTGAAATCAGAGCTTGTAGCTCACTTACTCGCCTGGCAGATATGAGTGCCACCAGGAAGAGTACCTTCCAGGAGAGGAAGCGCAGATGGCAAGCGGACATCGACTCAAAAGATGGGCGAGTAAGCTGTTGCAAGACCACATTCAGATCCCACTCGGTCACCGGAGTGCGAACCGGGGGTTTTAGTAGAAGTAGACCTCTGAGTAATCTGGACACCAAGGGGTGAACCGAAAGAGGTTGTCCTTCCACTGGTGAGTGGTGTGCTGACAGAGCACTCAGGTGGACCCTGACAGAGTTAGACTTGAGGCCTAAGTCAGAAAGGTGAAGCAGGTACTGCAACACCAATGGTACAAGGCAAGAGAAAGGGTTTTCATTGTGTTGGTTACACCACACCTCAAACCTCCGCCACTTGAAGGCATAGGTTTTCCTAGTGGACTGCCTTCTTGAGGCCAGTAACACTTCTTCTACATTCTTAGGTAGGAGGAGAGGAGCCAGCACTACCCTTTCAGCAGCCATGCCATCAGGTTGAGAGACCTGAGGTTGGGATGTAAGATAGAGCCCTGTTCCTGGGACAGGAGGTCAGGCCTCATCCCCAGAGGGAGTGGGGTCTCCACTGCCAGCTGGAGGAGAAGCGGAAACCAAGGTTGTCTTGGCCATCTGGGGGCTACCAGGATGACCGAGGCCTTGTCCCGAAGGATTCTGAACAGAGTTCAGGCCACCAGAGGCGTGGGAGGAAACGCATACAGGAGGCCACGGACCAGGAGATCAGAAAAGCATCCGCAGCCATCCTTTGGGGATGTGGCTGTCTGGAGCAAAAGTTGGGCAACTGATGATTTTGCGGGCTGGCGAAGAGATCTATGGACAGATGTCCCCAGCAGAGGAAGATCTGCTGGGCCACTTCCGGATTCAGTTGCCATTCGTGAGGTTGAAGAATTCTGCTTAGTTTGTCCGCTAGGCAGTTCTCTTGACCTGGCAGGTAAACCGCCTTGAGAGACATACCCTGTCTGATGGCAAAGGAGCAGAGGTCCAGTGTCTCCTGGCACAGGATACGGGACCCTGTCCTTCCCTGCTTGTTCACGTAGAACATAGCCACCTGATTGTCTGTCTGCACTAAGACAGATTGATGTGAGAGAACATGGCAGAAGGCTCGAAGAGCTAGACGTATCGCTCGGAGCTCTAAGAGGTTGATTTGTTGTGTCCTCCCTTGAGGAGACCACAACCCCTGAGTGCATGAGTCCTGGCAATGGGCTCCCCAGCCCAGCAGGGATGCATCTGTCGTCAGGATTCTTGAGTACAATGGAGGCTGGAAAGGCACTCCTCCTAGCAGGTTAGGTGGCTGAAGCCACCAGGCCAACGACTTCAGCAGTCGTTTGGACACCCTTATCCTGATTCGGAGTCACCCTGTGGCTTGCGTCCACTGATCCCGGAGGCACCACTGAGCTGTTCTCATGTTGAGATGGGCATTTGGGGTCACATGCACCGTGGAGGCCATGTGTCCTAGAAGGCGCAGAAAATGCCTTGCTGATATCTGAGACTTGTGGCTGATTTGGTGTACTAGCTCCAGAAGCCTCTGTGCCCTGTCCTCTGGCTGGTAAGCCTTTGCTTGAATGGTGTCCAGCCTCGCCCCTATGAACTCTAAGTTCTGTGTGGGGAGCAAGGTGGACTTTGCCTGATTTATGACAAAGCCTAGATGCTGCAGTATGTTGATAGTGCGAGCTGTGGCCTGTTGGGCCTCTTGAGGTGACGGGGCCCTGATAAGCCAGTCGTCCAGGTACGGGAAGACAAAGATTCCCTGGTTCCTGAGAAAGGCCACCACCACCGCCAGACACTTGGTAAACACTCTGGGGGCGGAGGCTAGGCCAAATGGAAGCACTCTGTACTGAAAATGGTTTCCTCCCACTACAAATCTGAGATATTGTCTGTGGTCTGGATGTATAAGGATGTGAGTGTAGGCATCCTTCAGGTCTAAGGAGCATAGCCAATCTCTCTGTTGGAGGTAAGGCAGCAATATTCCAAGGGAAAGCATCTTGAACTTTTCCCTCACCCGAAACTTGTTTAAGTTTCGCAGGTCAAGGATGGGCCTAAGGCCTCCTGTTCTCTTTGGTATCAGAAAATACCTGGAGTAGAAGCCTTGCCCTTGTAGGCTGTGGGGCACCGGCTCCACCGCCTGGATCCTCTATTAAACAACTTTTTGGTGGTGGTGAGAATCGAGGAGCAATGTGACAAATTCTATCTACCCTTTTGATGTCTAGGACATCTGTACCTTGCCCACTCACAATCTTAAATGACAGAGGTGTAAGGCAAGGGTCTCCAAATCCAGTCCTGGAGGGCCACAAACCAGTCAGGTTGGCAGGATCTCTCTGATGCATATATATCTCATGCATATTCATTAGGGCTATCCCAAAAACCTGCCAGGATTGTGGCCCTCCAGGACAGGGTTGGACACCCCTGCCCTAGAAGACCGGCCAACTCCTGTAAGAGGAGGTTCCTGTGTAGAGGGGGTCTGAGGGGCTCTCCTGGGAAGTAGGAGGGAGGTACCTGGTTGAAGTGGAGCAAATAGCCCTTCTGGACTATTTGTAGGACCCATGTATCTCTAGTGATTACTGGCCACCTGTGGGCCTACAGGGATAGCCTTCCTCCTGTGCCGAGTCTCACCCCTGGTTGGAGAGAGACTATGCTGTGGCTGTCAAAAACACCCTACTGGCTGGGAAGGAGACGGTGCCTGGGGCTTGGGGGTCTTCTGCTTATGCGGGCCATGCCCCCTGTCCTTTGGCCTGCTGCTCTTGGTGGGGAGCCGGGGAGGCCTGGTGAGTGGGGTAGTTGCGGTAAGCAGCACCCTTCCTCGGGAAAAAGGGCTTTTTACCTGAGCCCTTCTTTTTAGAATCTTGTCCGGGTCAAGTACTCAGATTCAATTTTGGCAGCCTTTTCAGTCATGGGTTTGCCAAAAAGATTGTCACCTCAGCATGGGACATAGACCAACTTGTCCTGTACTCATGGCTCTAGGTCCGACGACATTAGCCATGCCTGGCGTCTGGCCCCGATACCGGCTGTGGCTACTCGGGCCGAAGCCTTGAAGCAGTCATAGGCTGCTCGAGACACAAACTTCGAGCACTCTCGAATCCCCATGGACAAGGCCTTGAATTGCTGCAAAGATTCCTCGGAGAGGCCAACTGAGAACCAGGCAATCTCCTTTGCCAGGTCCTGCAAGTGCATGCCCATGTACAGCTGGTATGTTTGTGGAACACAAGGAGCAAGAGACGTGTAATGGTCACAGGAAGCTTTATTAGCTAAAACCCCGAAGAAAGGGTCCTCTGGTAGCATTGACTGAAGATCATCTTCTTTATAACTGAGGACGTCCTTCCAGGGGGAAAACAGCTGGTATGTTTGGACACGGCAGGACAGCATCGAGCCCTGGAAGCACTTTCTGCCAAGGGTGTCCAGGTTCTGGGCTTCCTTGCCAGGAGGCACCGAGGAGTGCGTTTTTTGGCTCTTGAGCCTGTGCATGGCCGATTCCACAACCATGGAGTTGTGCAGCAGTTGTGCCTTCTGGAACCCAGCGCTCTTGTGGACTCAATAGATGGAATCGACTCACCTGCTGAGAACTGGCATCGAGGCCGGTGACTCCCATATACGGAACATCAGCCATTCCAACATCGGAGGAATCGGTACCATAAGGACTTCCTGAAGGGGAAAATCATACTGGAGGGCCTCGAGCTCCTCGGCTTGGGGCTCCTCCTTGATGTCCGCCGGGAATGCCAAAGCCTTGGCCATGTTCCTGACGAACTCCGAGAACCGGGTATCCGCCGGGGGGGTGGGAACCTTCTCCGAGGCTCGGACCCCGGCGAGTCTGATGGGACACACCAGGTCCGGTGGGTGTCCGGGGACTCTTCATCTCCATTTCCCATGCCGAATCCTCCGAGGAGGAATCAATGGGCTCCGGCCATGAGGTCTTCGGTCGTGACCACCCCGATGCCGATGGCACTGGCATCGATGACCTCGGTCCCGAACGGGAGGTCGAGGGAGACCACAGCTGAGGATCGACTTCAGTCCGAAGAGTCTCGAGGATCGGCTCGGCCTCCGGGGTCGACTTGGACGTCGAGGTCCCGGTGGTCGGGGTGGATGGACCGGTGAGACCGGCCATCAGCATCCGCTGCTGCTCCATGAAGGCAGACATGCTGCGCTCCAAGGCTGCCATTCTGAGACCGAGCTCAGAAGGCTCCGCAGCCTCCGGCTTGGGTCCCGACGGCGTCGGGCCCGATGCTGGTTTTCCCAGAGGAGAGTCAACGAGGACAACATCAGTTACCTTCCTTGGCGTCTCCGGCTCCGTGCGAGGTACCTTTGCAGGCCACTCTGACTCTGAGTATCCAGGGCGGCGGTCGGGACTCCGCGACCTGACCCGCGAGGACCCAGGCCTATCAGAGGCATCCAACGATGCTGTCCTTGCAAGTTTCTTCTTCCTCCAGTGTTCCCTCGAGGGAGACCCCCGTTCAGAAGACCCCCGACGATGCTTGGAGTCAGACAGCTCCCAAGACGTCGAGGCTTTTGACGAGGTCCAGACCCGGGTGGATGCGGACTCGGAGAAAATCCTTTCACGCTGCTGCTGCCTACTTCTGATTGCCTTAGAAGACATCTTGCCACACGGACCACAGGCCATCGGATCATGGTCGGCCCTGAGGCAGCAGTCATGTGTGTCGGTGAGGGACATTAACTTTTACACCGATCACACTTCTTAAACCCGCTGGCAGCCATGGGGGGAAAAAGGGCCCCTGCGAAGTCAAATGACCGGGCTGCCAGTGAAAAAGAAAAAAAGGCACGAACTCTAGTCACTAAGGACAAAAAACGAAAAATACTGACTGGACTTGATACCTGTGTACCGAACCGAGGCGGGGAGGGGAACCAGCGGTGAACCAGGCCGAAGAAAAGAATCTTCAGGAGATCTGACGCACTTTTTCCACGAGGGAATTTGGACCACATCCGTTGGGCTCCGTGGAAAATGGGAGACTGAGCAAGATGGCACCTTTGGGCGGGAAGGGGACCGTGCATGCGTGATGCAATCCCAAAGGCTTTCTTTGACATCTGGGGAATTGTTCCGCACGCGGGCTCCGTCGGCGCCGACGTCACCCATATGTGAGGACTGACTTCTTGCTTGTTCCTGGAGAATTTATGGTACAGAATAGGTGTCAAATATGTGCATGACAATGCATGTTGAACTAAACAGCCCTTATAGAATTATCTTCTTAGAGGGTAATTTTATAAAGGGACACCTAGTTAAAGCATGTATTAAAGTGTCTGTGTTAAGCCTACATAGTAGGCATGGACATTTATACCAGCCCTAGAGCTGCCTACACTACATTAATGGACGCTTATACCAGCCCTGGAGCTACCTACACTGCAGATCTGTCCACAAAAAGCACATGTACTGTCTCGCAAAGTCTCCACAAGCCACAAAAGAGCGAGCAAGTAAAAAGTCCTTTATTCATGGACCCCTACAAGGCTGCGTTTCGGCGTAGCCTTCGTCAGGGCGTATCTACTATTGGTTACTTGAATACTTGCAGATATGGACATTTACATCAGCCCCAGAGCTGGTATCAATTTCCGCACCTATATTTTCCAAGTATTCATGGAAACCATAGTATTTTATAATCTAGGGGCATACTTGCATGCTCTGCCAAAACTCTCCCCATATGCATGCTCACCAGCAAAATATGCGCCTTGTTGCCCAAGCATGAACTTTTACACCACTTAGTATTTTATAAGAAGCCATTTACATGCCTATGTAGCCATATACATGTGACCATGACTTTATAAAATTACCTCCATAATGTACAGTAACTTGCATGTTAATTATTTACCCAGCAGATAATGTGGAGCAGTTAACGCCACCTCAAAAACTGGCATTAAGCGCATCTCTGTTATCTGCAATGCAGTTAACAAAAAGTATACTGTTTCTACGTTAACTGTATGGGAAGATGCTGCACACCACCTCAGTGTAACCCCCAAGGCTTTGCAGTTACCATGCATTAATTTGGGCCACTAACACGATTTTAATGCACTTTAGTATAAGGAGCCCAAAAGGTTCAGGTGCTGAGAACTTCTCACATGCTTTTTAGTCATTCTGAGGAAGGCTGGTTTTCAGATGCTGAATTTCATTTGGATAAATCTTAATTTATTTGGGTAAATAGCTTTGAAACTTTTCCTCCATATATTAAATCAAGAATCAGACAATGCGGGTTTTCCTTTTCCAGTAGCACAAGTTCAGAATCAGCAAGGGCAAATATCAGAATGAGTCTATTTCAATGGCATCATACACAATGGCTCTGTCTGTTAAAGAGCCATAATGGGCAGAGACTTTTGCTTTTAATCGCTGAAAGATTCTTCTCATACCATGACACATTGATGTCAGAATATTAGTATTATCAGATAGTACAATGCGCTTACAGCAAAAACAGCATAACATAATAGCAGGGTATATCAGTATTTCTCACAAATACGTCAATTAAAATGTGGGACAATGGTAGCATCACACTAAAAATTGGTTCTGCATGACGGATGCCGAGATCTATTCCACTGACTGTCTTTATACCCAATTATCAAGCTGTGACCCTTGACATTCTTATGAGGCAGACAGCCAAAAAGCAGGATTACTACACGGCTGGAAATCCAGCCAATATTCAGAATTCTCTTTAATGGAATGAATTCTGTTATTTGGTACAGGATTAATTTGATAAAGTCCTTTTTCATTGGTATGCAATGACTAACATCTCTAAGCATCCAGTTGTTCAGATTTGCCAAGCTCTTAATAAAGTAGCTGACATCTAATTTGAAGACAGATGCATTGTCACTTTCATCTATAATGAAATATTTTGCCTGAACTCAAGGAAAGGTTTAATTCTTGCAATTTCAGGAGCAATTTCAATAGGGCACTTAGTAGCAAAATATGTGCAGACTTTAATACATGCACTACATATGTTTTAAGGAATTCTTTAAGAGAAGGTATCTATAAATCTGGAACCCTCTATTTCTACAGATGGATTATGTTCTGGAAAATATGTGCCTATTTTGAAATGCAATTTATGAGCATATTCCTACCTCTCCAGACTATGGATAATCCCAGAATGTGGTATACAGTCGTCCCTCGTTTATCGCAGTTAATCAGTTCCAGACTCTACCGCGATAAGTGAATTTCCGCGAAGTAGGATTCTTTATTTATAAATCGAATATTTTCATAGTTAGAGCATAGAAAACCTGTTTACAACCTATAACACCCCTTTAGTCACCATTACACTCGTATTTGAAAAAGAGTGCAGCCACGAAAGTTGAAGCGCGAGGTGGCGAGGGACGACTGTATGTGTGATCTGAGACTAGTTGAGGCTCCTTCCCACCCAGGGCCTGTGGAGGCTGCTGCTGCAACATCCTGAGCCCAGATCAGCTCCAAGGGCAAAAGCTGAGTTTGGAAAGTGAACCCAAGTCTTCAGTGAACTACCAGTCTGACTATCTTTTCTTTCTGTTCATTCTCCCTTTGTGGTTTCTTTTCATGTTTGTGGTTTCCAGCATTCTTCTTTCTCGTTCTTACGTTGTGTCTTTGATTCAGTCTAGGATTTGACGCTTTCAGCTTCTGCTTTACACCAAAGTATGTTTGCATACACTAGCCCGAGGTATCCCACAAAGTGGAACTGATCACCTAATTGAAAAGAGTTGTGTGTGCTATCTAGAGAGCTGATTTCATTTTCAATCAGTGAAATACTTTTGCACGTAGGATTTGTTGTAGCCATACTCTCTTCCATGTGTAAAGCTTTTTTTACATGCAGAAAAGGGTTTTATCAGATATTGCAACTGCATATGCATGTAAAAGGTATGCGTGCATCTACTTTTGCATGGCCTGCACATAAGGAGTGGAGTGGAGGAGTGGCCTAGTGGTTGGGGCAAGGTACTTCAGGCCAGAAGGTCCAGGGTTCAAATCCCACTAGAGGACAGCAACCTTGGGCCATGAAGGATTGGGGTTTCCAGCCCCACAGGTGCTCCTTGTGGTCTTGGGCAAGCCACTTAACCCTCCATAGCCCATGTTCCCTGTAAAATAGTTATCTCCAAGTTATAATGCCCTGTTCAATGTAATTTCAGTTTGTTCAATATAAACCGCACTGCTGAAGAATAGTGTGGTATATAAGAGAATGTAAATAAATAAGCATTCCAAGTTGTACAGTTTAGACAGAGCAAGGGAGGAGTTGTGGTTTACAGGCATATTTTATAAACTATTGCATGTAAATGCATAGAATGCAAACAGACATTTACAACTGCCTCTGAACAACTGGAAATGTGTGCTATTGGTATCTTCCTGCTATTTGTATTAGATCTAGGAATCTATTTTATAAGTGCGCATAGGTGCTCATGTTGCCTATATTACATGGGCCTCAAAAGTGGCATTTTATAAATGACATCCAAGTGCATTCTGGGATGGCCAGAAGATCTGAAAAGAAGCAGGCACGTCCGAGTGCAGGCATGACTTCACAAATGTGCATATGCCTGATAGAGTTGTCTGCAGAGACATCCCCAGAATAGCAGTTCAGAGCTTGGAAGTCTAGGAATACCCTAATGTTTAGAAAAGAGGGCTAGGCTTCAATTCCCGCTGCTATCATCATGGTAAAGAAGGGTACTGGGGACAGTGGAGTACCATTTTCCCTACACCCTCTGCACTTTAAGAACATAAGATATGCCATGCTGGGTCAGACCAAGGGTCCATCAGGTGCCCACAAGGATCCAGATTCCATGCCGCTTGTCCAATGGGTAAGCAGTAGACCTCCCTGGTCCTCTTTAATAGTGGTTTATGGCTTTTTCCTTCAGGAACGTGTCCAGACCTCTCTTAAATCCAGCTACACTAACAGCTTTTACTACATCCTCTGGTAACGAATACTAGAGTTTGATTAAGCAATGAAAAATATTTTCTTGTTTAGTTTATGGTTTATTTATAACTTAATATACCATCTTCCACGACAATTCAAAGCCGTTTACAATGTGCTACATAGTAGTTTCATTGCGTGTCCCCTAGTCTTTCTACTTTTTGAAGGAGTAAACAGGCAATCTACATTTACCCGTTTCATTCCATTCATTATTTTATAGATCTCTACCATATCTCCCCTCAGGCGTCTCTTTTCCAAGCTGAATAGCCCTAACGTTTAAGCCTTTCCCCATAGGGATATTTTATTTATTTGCTAAGATTTTATATACCGCCCCTTCCAGATATCAGCGGCAGTTTACAGAAAACGGAAACATTTACATTAAACATTTTAAGGGTACAACAAACTGGGATATATTGGTACAACAAACTGGGATATACATAAGGCAACTGGACAGTACTATATACATTTTACAACTATGTACAAGGTTAGTTTTATACAGAGGAATAAGGTTTTACATAGTGTTTAGACGAACTGGTTGTTCATGGATGGGGTGGGGAGTATCTGAGGAGTGAGTATTTTGTGATGGAGGGGGGGGGGGGTGTTCCTGTCATTGCCATAATGTTCAATGATGAGGTGTGTTTTGATTTGTCTTCTAAACATTTGCGGGTCTTTGATGACTCTCAGTGTTTCGGGGAGTGTGTTTCATAGCGTTGGGGGCCACAAATGAAAAAGCTCTGTTGCTTGTAGCTTGCCTAGATTTACGGTAGTAGGGATTTTGGTGGTGTTCTTGTGATATTCTCTTTTGCTTCTTGTGTCTATAGTTGGGTGTATTCATGTGGATAGAAACAAGGGAGAAATGTTGCTGAGTAATTTAAATGTGGTCATAAGTAATTTACATTTTATTCTGGATGTGACAGAGAGTCAGTGGAGCCTATGCATGATAGGGGTGATGTGGTCATTTGGAGGGGCTTTGCAAATGATCCTGAAGTTGTGCAGGTCGAGTAGTGGTCTTAGGTGTTGTAGAGTTTGCAATTAAAAAAAAGATGCATTAAAATGACCAGTCCCTTCCACCCCCTTTACCATTTTTGTCATTTTTCTCTGTACCTTTTCTAATTCTGCTATATCCTTGTTCAGACACGCTGAGCAAAATTGCACATATTTAAGCTGTGGTCAAACCATGGAAGGCTACAGAGGCATTATAATATCCTTTGTTTTATTCTCCAGTCTGTTTGTTATGATTCCGAGTATTCTATTTGCTTTCTTGGCAGCTGCTGCACACTGGTGAAAGGGTTTCAACATATTATCCACGATGACGCTTAAATCCTTTTCCTGGGTGGTGGTTCCTAATGTGGAACCTTGCGTCCTGTAACCGTAGTTTGGGTTGTTCTTGCCTATGTGCATAACTTTGCACTTGTCCACATTGAATGTCATCTGCCATTTGGATACCCAGTCCACCAATTTATCAAGTCCTCTTGCAATTTTTAACAATGCTCTTCTTTGAATAATTTGGCATCATCTGCAAATATGATCACCTCACTTGTTATTCCTATTTCCAGGTCATGCATAAATATGTTAAAAAGCAGCAAGCCCAGCACAGATCCCTGGGGTACCACACTATTCACCTTTCTCCATTGAGCAAATTGTCCATTTAGCCTACTCTTTGTTTTCTATCTTTCAACTAGTTCCTAATCCACATTAATCACATTGCATCCAATCACATGGCTTTTTAATTTCCCCAAAAGTCTTTCATGAGGGACTTTGTCAAAGGCTTTCTGAAAATCGAGATATACTATATCAACCGGCTTACCTTTATCTAACTGTTTATTCACACCCTCAAAAAAATATGAGAGATTGGTGGGACAAGACTTTCCTTGGCTAAATACATGTTGGCTTTCTGCCATTAATTCATGACTATTTACATGTTCAGAAATTTTGGTTTTTATAATGGTTTCTATCATTTTGCCTGGTACTTATCTTAAAAAGGATATAGCGATTTTAGAAAAGGTACAGAGAAGAGCCACCAAAACGGTAAAGGGGATGGAAGGATACTCCTATGAAGAAAGGCTAAAAAGGTTAGGGCTCTTTAACCTGGAAAAGAGACGGCTGAGGGGAGATATGATAGAAGTTTATAAATTAATGAACGGAGTGGAACGGGTAAACGTAGATCGATTGTTTACCTTATCAGAATATAGAAAGACTAGGGGACATGCAATGAAGCTACAGGGTAAACTATTTAAGACTAATAAAAGAAAATATTTTTTCACTCAACATGTAATCAAACTCTGGAATTTGTTACCGGAGGATGTAGTAAAGGCTGTTAGTGTAGCTGGGTTTAAAAAAGGTTTGGACAAGTTCCTGGAGGAAAGGTCCATAAACCATTATTAAGAAGTGACCGAAGATATCAATGCTTGACCCAGTACAAGCATTGTGGAACTTGTGTCTCTTGGGGAAACTGCTAGGTACATATGACCTAGATTGGCCACTGTTGGAAACAGAATACTGGGCTTGATGGACCTTGGTCTGACCCAGTATGGCATATCTTATGTTCTTATGTACTGTAGTTTCCCGGATCACCGCTTAACCCATTTTAAAAATTCGCATTACATTGGCCACTCTCCAATCTTCGGATACTACTGATAATTTAATGATAGATCACAGATTCCTAATAGTAGTTCTACAATCTCATTTTCCAGTTCTTTCAGCATCTGGGATGTATGCCATCCAGTGCAGGTGATTTGCTGCTCTTTAGTTTAACAATTATTACATCATCTCGATTTATCAACATTGTTTCAATTCTCCTCATACATCACCTTTAAATATCATTTCTGGCATGGGCAAGTTTCCTACATCATCTTCAGCAAAGACTGAAGCAAGAAATGTATTCAGTCTCTCCACTATTGGCCTTGTCTTCTCTCCGTATACCTTTTACCACTCCATTATCTAATGATCCAACTGACTCCCTCACAGGTGTTTTGCTACAAATATACTTGAAAATGTTTTTATTTTGGACATTTGCTTCCAGGGCAAGCTTCTTTTCAAATTTTTATTTATTTATTTACATTCTCTTATATACTGTGCTATTCTGCATCAGTGTGGTTTACATTGAACAAACTGAAATTACAGTGAACAGGGCATTATAACTTGGAGATAACTATTTTACAGGGAACATGGGTTATGGAGGGTTAAGTGGCTTGCCCAAGACCACAAGTCCTTCTGGCCCAAGGTTGCTGTCCTCTTGTGGGATTGTGAACCCCTGACCTTCTGGCCTGAAGTACCTTGCCCCAACCACTAGGCCACTCCTCCACTCCATTTTCTCTTTGTCTGTATTATTAATGCCTTGCATTTAACTTGCCAGTACTAATGCTTTTTCCTGTTTTCGTCATTTGGCTCTTTTTCCCATTTTCTGAAAGATTCTCTCTTAGCTATAACAGCCTCTCTGACCTCACCTTTAAGCCATGTTGGCTGTCATTTGGTCTTCCTTCTAAAGCATAGAATACATCTACTCTGTTTCCAAGATAGTATTTTTAAATAATGCCCAGCTCTGATGTAAACTCTTAGAGGCCAATTCCATAGGTGCATGTCCGGGCCATACAGATGTCCAGAAATCTGGTCGGCCCAGAGATGCACCTGATTCTGCTCCTGCAGGGGCTATATGTCCCTGCAGTAGCAGAATCGTGGCATAGGGCCTGGAGATCCAGAACGTGCCCCAATTCAGGCACCCCAGACGTCCAGGCACTTCCCAAGATAGCTCAGCCTGGCTCCTGCATGGAGCCACAGTGCCATGGCACCGTGGTGCAATGCTGAGCCCCAATCACCGGTGCTGTATGAAATTGCTTGTTCCCTGTTGCCCGATCAATGATCAGGCCTTCCGAGGCTGGAATCAGTCTGTGGGGAACCCACTGTCCCCGCTCACCTTCTCTCCTGGGCCCTCCCACTGTCCGCCGTGAATCTCAGAGGAACTGATTCCACCTCCGAGGTGGAATAAGATCCCTGTGTAGATGGCTGACCCTGGACACACAGGGCCGACACTGGAATCGGCCCTGTATATCCTGGGTCAGGGTCACACCTCCAGCCCACCTAGCTCCTCCCCAGACCCCCACCTCCTGCCCTCATACTGAGCTCCCCGCACATCTGCTGTACATGCAGAGAGCCAGCATAGCACCCTGGACGTATATACCAACTAAACACGGGTCATAATGACCCCCACAACCTCTGTAGTTGCTCTTTATAGTTTTTTCTTAATCATTTTCTTCATTATAGTCTCCTTTTTGAAAGTTAAATGCTAGCGCAGTCAATTTCCTTGTTATCCTCCCTCCATTTATTAAATTAAATGTGATCATGTATTTTTAACATCATTGTTAGTGATATTCTCTATGTTTGTCCCAAAAAAGCATAGGACAAATACAGAGGATCTCTAAATGTAAAAATCAGACTATTGTAGTTGATATGGAAGGGCAGACTAGATAGGCCATGTGGTCTTTTTCTGCCGTCATGTTTGTTTGTTTCTATGTGCATTCTATGTGTCACCCAAGAGTGCATGGTTCGGAATTATGTATCCTTGAAGGATACATTACCCGACAGCCCTTCCACAATATCACTAACAAAGATGTTAAAAAGAATTGGACCAAGGACAGATCTCTTCGCACACCATTGACAATATCCTTCTCCTCAGGGTGAGCTCAATTTACCTGTACACTTTGTCGCCTCGCACTCAATCAATTTTTAACCCAGTCAGTCACTTTAGGATCCATCCCTAGGATGCTCAATTTATTTATAAGTTGCCTGTGGAACTCAAAGGCTTTACTGAAATCCAAGTACACCACATCTAGGGCTCTCGTTGGTCCAACTCTCTGGTTACCCAGTCAAAAGAATCAATCTGATTTGTCTGGCAAGACCTACCTATGGTAAAACCCGTGCTGCCTCAGATCCTGCAATCTATTGGACTCCAGAAACCTCACTATCCTCTGTTATAACATCGTTTCCATTAATTTACTCACCACAGAGCTCAGACTAACCAGCCTGTAGTTTTCAACCTTATCCTTACTTCCGCTTTTGTGTAAAGGGATCACATGTGACTTTCGCCAGTCCTCTGGCACCACTCCTGACCCTAAAGCCAGGGGCGGCTCAAAGCAATCTGCTACCTGAAGCGAAGAATGAGATGGCGCACCCCCCAACCTTAGAGGGGGGCAGGGCTTTTTCAGAAATCCAATCAGAGACTGAACCAGACCAAAAGGCTAATTTGATTATATGGAGGAAATGCAATCGTGCCCTGTGCGACTTGCAGCTCGGGCGCACGCCCACCCTCTCCCCCCATACATCCGTCCAGCGCTGCCTGCTTTTTCCCTGCTGCTGCCGCCCTCTGTTTTTTTTCAGTGTGACGCAGGCAGCAGGGAAAGAGCAGGCAATGCCGAACAGAGGTATGGGGAGGAGGGGGGAGGGGGAATACACCCGATCTGAAAGGCACCGGCACTTTAAGCAGATCTGTCCCTCCCTGCTCTGACATCGCGTCAGAGGAGGGAGGGACCAGACCTGCTTAAAGTGCTGCGAAAAAGCTTGGGGGTACATTTCGGCTGCCTGCTATTGTCCTGCCAGCGCAGCAGAGCAACAGCAGACAGCTGAAATGCGCCCCCAAGCATTTGTGCCCTGGGCGGCTGCACCGCTTGCACAGGGCTAGGTACGGTCCTTGTTTGCACACCAAGGAACTAAAAGACAGCAAGAACCAACAACACAGTTTATAAAACTTAATTATAACTCATTTTTATTTTGTTATAAGCTGCGATATGGTTCTTGCTTTTTCTTTTTCAACATTTATTTTGCATCCACAGTAGGTGCAGAGCAGAACCAGGACATTCACCCACAGAACTCAATATTTTAAAAAAAATCTGATTCTGATCATCTCACTAACAACCACCACCACCACTATTCTCCAGTACCAGGCATATTGTGAACTAATACAAAACTCTACAACAAAGAGCAAACCCACCATACCATATCAGCACAAACTTCCAAAACTCACTTAAGGAGCCCATCCAAAAAAAGCATCACTGTAAATACTACAGTGGGCCCTGGAACATCCAAACACCTATTTGAAAAGCTGAATAAATCAAATTAATACAGTACAGTATAGATCTTTATGTACAAACTCCATGTTAACAGAACACCTGATCTCAGTCACACACTCACAACATCGACCCTCACCCAGTACAGAATAAGTAACCACAATCTAAAGTAAAAATAAAAATATGTAGACAAAATTTAAACTGAAACCCCAAGAAGCCAGAGTCCACATGCAGTGCAACATCAGATAAATAAGAGATGCAGTTCCCCAGTACAGTGTAAAATATGAAGATAGCACAAAGTCCAATCACTAAAATTAAATACAATTATTTTTTCTAACTTTGTTGTCTGACTATTTTATTCTCGGATTATGCTGGTCCCGATCTGAGGCTTCTGCTTTTCTGTTTTCTCTTAGCTCTCTTTCTGTGGTCTATGGTCCATCTGCCATTTCTTATCTCTTCTTTTGTTTTCTTCACTACCTTCCATCAGCCCATTTCCAGTTCCAGTTCCCCTCCCCAGTATGAGCCCCCTTTCCAGTCCTCCCCCTCCCAGTACCTTCCAATATCAACCGCCTTGCATTCCCACGATTGCCACTGGTGTCCCCCTCCTTCCCCACTGTCCAGCCCCTTCTAGTCCAAATACCATCACAGGTATCAGCTCACGTCCACTCTCAGTGCCGCCACCCCCAGTCAGCTCCCTTCCAGTCGCCCTACCCTCTGCCCATCCCCCTTCCAGTGCCATTCGCATGTCAGCTCCCTTCCAGCCTCCTCCCCATTACCCAGTCACCTACTACTCCGATCCCCAAGTGTCAGCTCCCTTCCATTCCCCCTTCAGTACATCTCAGGTGTCAGCTCCTTTTCCAGCACCCTCCTTCCCTAGAGTTAACTCCCTTCCTGCCCCCTCCTTCCCCTCTCAGTATCTGCTCCCTTCCAGTTCTATTCTACCATCCCCCTGATTCAGCCCATTTGTAGCCCTAGCACCTAGTTTTCTTCCAGGGCCAGCAGCACCCTCGTCCCCTCCCCCATTAGCCCATTTCCAGTTCTATCCCCCTTATCAGCCCACTCCAGTCCTAGCTCATTTCCAGTGCTAGCCCCTCATCAGCTCATTACCAGTCCTAGCCCCCCCAAAAAATAAGTCCATTTCCAGTCCTAGCCCCACCAATCAGCCCATTTCCTGTCCTAGCCCCACCAATCAGCCCATTAGCAGTCCTAGCACCCCCTCCCGATCAGCCCATTTCCAGTTCTAACCCCACCCCCATCAGCCCATTTCCAGTCCTAGCTCATTTCCAGTGCTAGTCCCCCATCAGCCCATTACCAGTCCTAACCCTCCCATCAGCCCATTTCCAGTCCTAGCGCTGCCATAACCAATTAGCAGTCCTAGCCCCCTCCTGATCAGCCCATTTTCATTCTTAACCTCCCATCAGCCCATTTCCAGTTCTAAACCCCCATTGGCCCATTTCCAGTCCTAGCCCCCTCCTGATCAGCCCATTTCCAGTTCTAAATCCCCCTCCATCAGTCAATGTGCTTAATCCCCCTCCCCCCACCAGCCCAGCTCCAGACCTTTAGGGAACTGGGGGTGGGGGGAACGGCTGCAAACGCTACTGCTGCTGCAGCAGTGGCAACATGAAGTGCACCGTGGCGGCCTCCTCCCCGGGAGAGCCCTCACCAACCCCCCCCCCCCCCCACATGCTGGCTCAGTATTTCCCTTTCATGCAGCTCTGTTAAAGCTGAGCCCGTGGCGCTGATTGGAAACAGGAAATGTTGTTTCCCAACAGAGCCACACGAAAGGGGAAACTCTCCCTTCGTGCAGCTCTGCAAAGCTGGGCCAGTGGGGGGGGGGGGGGGGTTGTGAGGGCTCTCCCGGGGAGGCGGCCGCTGCGGGGCACTTCATGCTGCCACTGTCACCGCTGCAGTGGCAGCAGGGTTTGCAGCCTTTTTAAAAATTATTTGGAAGGCCGAGTGAGGCGGTTTTTGGGGGCAATTTTTGCCACCCCCAAAAAGATGCCGCCTGAGGCTACTGCCTCACTCAGCCTCATTATAGAGCCACCCCTGCCTAAAGCAGCATTGCAAAGGTCAGTCAGTGGAGTCACTAGAACATCCCCAAGTTCCTTCAATATTCTCGGATGTATTCCATCCAACCCTATGGCTTAGTCTACTTTTAGTTTAGCTAGTTCCTCATGAACACAGTCTTCTGAAAATTGTTCTAGATCCTCTTCACTTCTGCTTTTTTTGTGGGTGTTTTCTGAGGTCCTGCTCATGGCCCTTCATTTGTGAATACAGAACAAAAATATTTGTTAACCAATTCTGCTTCACCCTCATCAGCTTCTACATATTCCTCCCTTTCCTCCTTGCATCTGAGAATGCCACTTTTGCCCTTCCTGCTCTCATTAACGTATCTGAGAAATATCTTGTTTTTCCATTTTATTGCATTGACTATCTCTTCTTCTTTTTGTATCTTTGCTTTCCTGACTACTCTCCTAGGTTCTCTAAGTTTTTCCAAATACTGATGCTTGTCTTCCTCTCTCTCTGATCTCTTTTATTTTATGAAGGCCACCCCCTTTTTCTTCATTTTTCAGCTACTTCTTTGAGAACTATAGTGGCTTCCTTTTCCTTTTACATTTATTTACCTTGCTAACAAAAAGGTTTGTTGTAGTTATGTATTTGATATACTTTATATTCCAGTCTCCTACTATAGTGAGATAAGAGCAGATCACAGTCAAACATATACAGTATATTAAAATTTGAAAAAAAAAACCACCTAAAATGCCCCTGTGAAGAAATATGTTTTAGCTCTTTTGAAAATCTTCTAGTTCAATCAGTCCAGATTTCCATTTTTAATGAGTTCCATAATCAGCCACTAACAAAGATTAGTCTTGAATCTGGGATAAATTGGTATAGTTAACAGTATTGGTTTTTACCTTCTTTTTATGAAGTACCTTTCTTACCCTCTCGCATGGAACAACACAGACTTGGGATTGCATACAGTTAAGCAGATAGCTTATCCATTTGACTTTGTGCTGGTTTACAGTGATCCCATCCATCCAAGAAGGATCACTGGAAATAATAAGCCTGATATTTTAAAAAAAGCTGAGCTCCTAAATATAGTCTCCTAAATTTGTGCCCTATTTTCAGCCACACTTAGAAGCCTAAGGGGTCTGTTTACTAAACATTCCTAATGTGCGGGGCCGCGGTAGTGTGCCTGTGCCATATAAGGAGTGGGCGGTTCAGGCAGAGAAAAGAAAAAAAACGGGAGTAAGCGATCGCACATTTGCGCGGGGTGCTATTGTGCGCCGTGCATAATAGTGCATGGGAAGGCTAAGTGGCGCCCTGATGTGCACACACAAAGGAGCAGAGCCATAGTACAATGGTTAAGACACTGACTGTGGGTGCAGCTGCCATGGGTTCAATTCCCCATTGTGCACAACAAAAAGGGCTGGCTGAGGCATTAACTGTAATGAGTAAAAGTGCTTTAGGAGGCATATTAATTTTGGGCGGCATAAGGCGGTGCACTGTTAATTTTGGGCGGCATAAGGCGGTGCGCAGATGCCTAAGCATAGGAACAGAGCCACAGCACAATGGTTAAGACACTGACCAATGGTGCAGAGATCAGGGGTTCAATCCCCCACAGTGCCCAATGAAGAAGGCTCACTGAGGCAGTGTGTATTATGGGGATGAGTGCTGTAGGGGGCAATCTATTTTTATTTCAGTTATCACTACTAGCAAACGCACTCACAAAGCGTGTTAACATAAGGCGGCCCATAAGGCACATGTTAAAGTTCACTGTCCGCCAAGGCACCCTTGAATGTCCCCTATAGGGCACCATATATGTTGCGTCACAGGATAATGTATAGTGCACCTTATATGGACGGCAACCATAAGGTGCCCTATAGGGTGCCCTATAAAGCACCCTCAGAGGCACCTTATGGGTACAGTACACTGAGGGTGTGTTTGATGGCAGCAACATATGTACATTAAATCTAAAAAAAGCTTTGGACAACCCTATCAAATAACCCCACTGTGGGCTCGAACCCATTACCGCTGGCTCCACAGGCAGTGAAGTAACCATTGGGCTACAGCTATATAGCTGCCAGCAAGCCCCTGGCTGGCTGCAGAGAGCCTGCATGTCACCACACAGACAGTCTGCTGTGGGAACCAGGATAGGGTTAGGCCACCCATACCCATGATGCACTGCACATGCAAATCAGCTGTCCACAGATGAACACAAGATGGGGAATGCACCCCAACAGCTCCCCGGCCTGGTAGGGGGACGTGTCCGTGTGCACCCACACAGCACCTTGGCCTGGTAGGAGGTACTGACCGGGTGTTTAATTTGCACAGAGTAGCTACACACAGTCACACTGTGCGGGAACTGTGCTCACCCTGAGTGTGCGATGAGGCGCCCTGGACCAGGTCCACAGCACCCTCCATGGCTGAGAGAGGCCATGGCAGAGCTCCAAAACAGTTGTAATCTGTGAGATAGGTAGTTTCTGCAGGAACACCTTGGATATCTCTGTCTGTCTCAGTCAGGGGGAACCCCATGGACCCCTAGGTGGGCTATGTACCACCAACCCCCCCCCCCCCCCCAGCTGAGGGTGGCAAACAGGCAGGGTCTCCTATCAACAGATCCCCATTATACACCCCCCCCCCAGCAATGATGGCAGTAGAGTGGACCATCAACCCCAGTCATGTTGGGGAACAGACACCCTACAGGGCAGTCCAAGCAGCCCCACACTCACCCAGACCACAATATCAGACAGACAGTAGGCCTGGATATGCTAAGATGCAACCCAACACTATCTGATATTCCCCTGCATCAAGCCATCAGCCACTGCACCCTGCAAGGCACTCCAGCAGGGCACATACCAGCTGTGAACAGTCTGCTGGTTAGTCCCACTGGAAATGCATGCACCCACAACTGGGATGGCAGCATACACAAGCAGATACATCAGTGACTAGGCCCCAACAGGTGACCCATATATATCACATGAGGGAAGTGCTATGAAGCCATCACTGCACAGTCAGGGTGGAGTGAAAGCCCAGCAGCACATACAGAGGTCACCCTGTCTGTGGAGGTGGTGGACGGCCACTACAATGTCCCTGCCAGTGCCCTATGCCCTGTGCAGATGCATCCTGGCCAGCCCACCCTGTCTGAGCTATACCCATGGTACCTTGCTGCTCATTATGCACATCATCAGGCCAAAACTGTGGACAGTGTTTGCAGCCAACACACACTGTATAGACAGACACACACTCCCACACGTATGCCAGCATTGTGCTACTATAGAGGGGTTCAGAATCCTTGCCCACCACACCAGTCCTGGGCACAGTACAGGCATGGGTATGGTATGCAATACCGTTGGGGGTCCCTCCCTAGGGTGGTAAACACTGTCAGGGGCCAGACCTGACGCACACACCGCAAACATCAGATAGATTATTATGATGGAGCTCATAGAGCAGACTGTGCGTAACGTAGGGATATCTATCTGCCAGTACTCATAGCAAACGTTTGAGAGCTGTGTACCATATACCCTGGTGTAGGGTGACATTGCTAAGGTATGCAAGTGCTGGTATTGGGAGATGCACGCAGGGCCCAATGTCCTGCCTCACCAGGAGGCATTGGCCAATGGGGCCTGTGGGTGTGGGTGTGGGTGTGTCTGTCCCTGTTGGCTGCTGCTGTACGGCAGAGGTTCCCAAATCCAGTCCAGGTTTGCAATACACTGGTTGGGGTTTCCTGCTGTCCCTCATGAATATGCATGAGCTACATCTACATGCCATGGGGGTGGTGCATAGATATACAGCACGGTTATTTGTATGAGTGGCAACATGGAACCTGAATGGTGTGTGGTCCTCCAGGACTGCATTTGTGAGACTCTGCTCTAGGTAATGCCCCTGGTCATGGTGTCTGTGCTTGGTGGTGTAAAAGATAGGCGTATGACCAATGCGTATATCCCCAGCAATAAAGGATTGCCCTTACTAACATGGTTTAGTTGTGGGGAAAATATGTGGACAGGAATGGCAGTAGCCCCAGCTGGGCTTTGAACCTGTGACCTTTTGCTCCTGCACACACTGTCTGTGTGCACTGCACCACTGTGTTGCCACAGATGTGCTGAATTCCCTGGGAAGTCCATGACTGTACATCCGACAGGGCCTATGTTGCAGTGGACGTGCCAGCCTGCACATGGCTCGGCCACTGTCTTCTGTGGCTAGCAGCCACTGCCCCCTCCACCACCTGTACCCTACCGCCAACATGCTGGCATGTCCGTATCTTGGAAAAGCATATGACCTGATTGAGTTGTGGCACTCCAGGACTGCATTTGGGGGACTCGGCTGTCGGTAATGCCCATTGTTATGGTGTGTGTGCGGTGTTGGGTACAAAATGGGTGTGTGAACCATGCTTATGTTCTCTGCAATAAAGGAGTGTCTTTACTATCTCTGTTTAGTGGTGGGTAAAATATGGGGACTGGGTTGGCAGGAGCCCCAGCTTGGATTTGAACCTGTGACCCTCTGGTCCTAGAGGTACTGCCTCTGTCTGCTGCACCACACTGTGACCACAGTGATAGTGCAGTCCCTGGGGGTGGTAAACCTGACCAAAGGAGTCAAAAACCCTGCTCTGCACATTTGTACTGTGGGCTCAGTCACCTTGTCTGGTGACAAAAGTGCAAATAAACCCCTCAACCGACCACGACGAACTGGGGATAAATATAACCAAGCTGGGCAACAGTGATATTAATGGGCAACCATAGCAAACACTCCCAGGAAGGCTCAGTAAAAAGGAAATGGTTTTTGGAAGGGTCTCCGCTCCGTAGCCCCTTCCATACTTCATTTCATTTTTTTGGAGCTTTCCTGGGTGTGTTTCTTATGTTTGCTCATTAATATCAGGGTTCCCCAGCTGACTTCCTATTTTTAATATGTTTGTTTGGGTCTTTTTCTATCTTTATTTGCACTTTTGTTCTGTGCACATGTATCACACTGCTCACGTTTTGCAGGTTTCCCCGGTTTCCCTGTACATTGCTGACGGAAATGGTTTCTCTTCCCTTTAAATGCCCTCTACCGTGAGTGTTTCACTCGTGCTATTTTTAACCTGCAAATTCGTCCCCGATACTGTGCGGGGAGCCTCTCCCCTCCCCTTCCCCGCCCATTGACCCCGTCTCTCCGCCCCTCGGGAGCCTTCCTCCGCCCTCAGAATGCCTTTCCACGCCTCTATCGGACATTTGCGGGCCGGGTACTTGTGCGGGGCACGTTAGTGCGGCGCGCAATTGTGCGGGGCCCACGCGCACATGTGCGGGGCGTTTAAGAGCGTTTCTGAGCGTTTGAGTGCCGCGTTTCCGTGCGCTATTGTGCGGCACGCAATTGTACGGCTTTTAGTAAACATGCCCCTAAGTTTTCCACTGAAAATTCATCCTAATTTAAGAGCTTAAAATTTATGGGACCCCATATTCCATGGTGATGGCCAGCACTGTTAAAGTGGCTGGCTGATACCTCTTTAATTTAGAGCTGGATATTCAATGCAAAGTCATATCTGGCCACCGTCATTGAATATCTAGGTTATCCAGACAGTGCTGAAGCTAACTGGGTAGCCGCAATATTTAGACTACTCAGTTAATTAAAGCAGCTAAAGTAAGGACAGTTTTTATTCTGCCTAACTTTAGCTGCTTTAAGATAATCAGGCAGCAGCTGAATATCACCGGTGCCCAGTTAGCTTTGGCACTACCCTGTAATGCCTCAATGCTAATCGGTTAGCATCGGGGCATCTAGCGGTATTAGAAGAGGATATTGAGTGGCACAAAGTAGATATGTGGCACTGAATATCACACCTAGTGTGATTAATATGGTTAACAAGCCTGCTTACTGGATTAACTGCTTTGACTATGCCCCACTATGCTGCTAAAGTTAGGTCTGCCAATCATTTGCCTAGATTTATGAGATTAAGGTACCTAGTGCTGAAAATCAGTCCTAAGCTTCTAACTTATTTTTCCTGCCTTAAATTCGTCCCCATTGCCGTGCACTTTTTACGCTCTTGGGAGTTTAGCCCTAGTAAATTTTCAGAGAGGCCAACTTAGAAGCATAACACTCAAAGTTAGGAGCATAAATCCTTTGAATATTAGGCCCAACATTCACCACTTGAAGCGGATAAGTTATCCATTTAAATTTTGCTATTTGTGCAAATGCAGTATTGCCATGAAAGGAGAAGAGCTACTTTCAATATGCCAGATGTTGATTGCCACACCCCTGCTGAGGTGTCATCTAGAAGTAAGGAGATCCTGAATTTTCTACAGGGAGAACTATTCAGGCAACTAGTAACAGAACCCACATGTGAAGAGACCGTACTGGACTTAGTGCTTACCAATGGATCGGGTAAACGCATATTGGTTGTGTACTCCATCAAAAAGTACGAAGATTAGGGGACACATAATGAAGCTACAATGTAGTACATTTAATACTAACTGTAGAAAATATTTTTTTACTCAATGCATAATCAAACTCTGAAATTTGTTACTGGAGGATATAGTAAAAGCTGTTAGTGTAGCTGGATTTTAAAAGGTTTGAATAAATTCCTGGAGGAAAGGTCCACAAACCATTACACAGGTACACTAAAAAATTTTTTTTTTAAACTGCCTCTAATGTTTTGATTGATTTTTACGTTTTTTGGTGCGCTGAATCCAAATCTGGTAACCAATTTGCTCCATCACGTACAGATTTTTTGCTACATTGGGTTAGCAGTTTGAGGTGAACGTTTCAGATTGAGTGCGATCGAGATAAAAGTTTCTTGGATGAATTCTTTATACTAATTGTTTAGTAGTTATTCAAATAAGAATAAAGAAAATTGTAACAAGGCAGCACATAAGAATAGAGTAATGTCAACAAAACACACTGTGATGGTAGCAAAATTGTCTGCACTTAAAACAGCCACATACATGTGCACAAACATTGAGCATATAAGAGCGAGGTTAGACACAAAGCAAAGCAAAGAAATGTGCAAAAAATGTTGTACAGGTATGTATGTAAGAATAGAAAACGCAAACTGCACCATTGCAATACATGAAGACAAACACCCGAAGGTGTGAAAATAAAATTCTAATAAATGAGATCCGACACTGTGGTAATAACTAGCAAATTTTTATTTCAAAGTTTAGTAAAAACACGATATTTGTCAACACAGTTTAGATTTTAAAGTCATTCTTGGGTCAATCAATCTCCTGGTGGGCCCGTTTCTTCTTCCCCCGAATGCTTCTCTTGGTGCGCTGCTTGGCGTATTTTTCATCTGGGGTTTCCCGCAGCAGCAATCAGCAGAAATCAGCCATCATAGTGGTGTTCCATCTTCCTTGGTACCTTCTCTCTGCGTCCTTGATGTCCTGGTGAAACCTTTCACCTTCTTCTTCACTGTACGCCCCCAAGTTTTCGGGAAAGTAGTTCACATGGGAGTGCAAGAAATGGACTTTCAGGCTCATGTTACAGCCTTGTTCTTTGAAGGCATTGAGCATCCTGACAACAATATCCTTATAGTTCTCATCCCGCCTGTTCCCCAAGAATTTGAGAACAACATCCTTGAAGGAATCCCAGGCTTCTTTTTTCCTTCTCAGACATCGTTTCAGCGAATGCTCCATCTGAAATGAGTTTCCTTATATCAGGGCCAACAAACACTCCTTCCTTTAGCTTTGCTTCAGAAAGTCGGGGGAACTTTGAGCAAAGGTACCGAAAGCACTCACCATCTTTTGGAAGGGACTTGATGAATTGCTTAATGAGACCCAACTTAATGTGGAGAGGTGGTAATAGAATTTTATCACGAGGTACCAAGCTCTCATGAAGAACATTTTTCTCACCGGGTCTCAAATACTCCCGAATTGGCCAGTCTTTTTTCCCCCAGTGTAGGTCGCGGGCCCGGCTATCCCACAAGCAAAGGAAGCAGGGATATTTGGTGAAACCGGATTGCTGCCCTAATAGCATGGATAGAATTTTAAAGTCTCCACAAATCATCCACTTATGCTCATCATAACGAATCTTCTGAAGAATCAGGGCCAAATTCTCGTATTTTCTTGGAGAATAACAGAGTGAGCAATAGGAACTGAAGCGAATGTGTTGCCATTATGAAGAAGAACACCTTTTATGCTGTCTTTTGACGAATCAATGAACAGTCGCCATTCAGCAGGATCATACTTGAGTTTAAACTTTTCCATCACTCCGTATATATCGTTGCAAAATACCAAATCTTCCTCTTTGCTGAAATACTTCAAAAATTGTGTCTCGCGGTTGCGGTACCAATAAAAAGTTGTTCCTGGTGACAATAGATTTTTCTGTTTAAGCCGAGAACCTAGCAGTTGGGCAGCATCTTTTGGGAGTCCTAAATCCCGGACTAAATCATTCAATTCAGCTTGAGAGAAAAGTTCAGGTTTCGGATCTGGTTCAGTTTCAAACTCGGAAGTACTGGACTCATCGGGAAAAGCCATCTGATGAGTCTCATCATGATCAGAACCGTCCACACAAATATGATCCAAAGATTTTGGTGGTTCAGGCACAGGTACTTCGTTGCTATGAGGCATAGGCCTAATTGCTGAGGGAAGGTTGGGGTAACTTATTACGTTCTTATTTTTTAAGTTGTATCCCTTCACAATGCAAGAGCAAAAATAGCAGTCACTGCTGTGGTCTCTTTGTTCACGCCACATCATAGGTATTCCGAAACAAAATGCTTGTTTTTTACCTTTCATCCATAAGCGTAGATCTTCCTCACATGTCTTGCACACTTTGTGAGGAGCCCACGGTTTGTCTTGATCGCCTAACTTCAAACCGAAATAGGCGAAATATACTTTTTTTTTTTTTAAACTTTTATTTTCATTTTACAACAAGCAAAAAGAAACAACACACCAAAGGAGACAAATACAAGCATACAATAAGGAAAGCAACCCCAATTACCCCCCACCCCTATGCTTCTTCTCTAAGCTGATAAGTATCATCATATAAGCGCTTACAAACAACAGTGATTGTACATCAAAACAAACAGAAATAGTATCTGCGATACAGAATGATCATGTGACAGAGATTTACACAAATTTAAACAGTCAGATGAGAGCATTTAGCAGTTTGAACGTAGTCGTTGAGCATCTTCCATTTAGACAAGTGGTGGGGGGTCTGAACGGAAGAAGCTAACATACGAGGTATTTGCTCATATTTACTGTAGAGACAGACATGATTCCACCATTCATTGGGGCTCAGATGGGAGCTATTTTTCCAGTATTTCGTAATCAGGGAAATAGCTATGCCCAGCATAAAGTCTAAAAGGAAGTAAGCCGATTTGGGAAGAGAGGGGATCCCCGCAGCTGAACGGAGTCCCACTATCTTCCAAGAGAGGGGCTCTTGAAAGTGCAAAATAGATTGAATACGACCCCAGACCCGACTCCAGTAATACTGTAATGCGGGGCATTCATACATAACATGGGTTAGTGAACCAATGGCCGCATGGCATGTCCAGCATCTATTGCTCTGGGTGGCGTTCCATTTGGCTAACCTGTCAGGAGTATAGAAACATCGGTGGGCTAGAAAGAAAAGTGTCTGAGTGAGTGAGGCGGATCGGGAGACCCGTGTCACCTTGCTCCAGACTAGGCTCCATTGCTCCGGGGTCAAAGTTACATGCATTTCCCGCTCCCAGGATTTCTGTGCAGCAGGAGTGCCTCTATTTACAGTATTACATAAAGTTTTGTAAAAGTTAGATGCCACACCCGATAAGCTCCCGATAGATCGGATAATCTCCGACAATCCTTGGGTATGGGTTTCCGATGGCGGGAGCACCTTAGCACTCCGAAGACAATGCTGAAGTTGCACCAACTGAAAGTAGTGTTTCGCTGGGAGACCAAATTCAATTTGTAATTCGCTAAAAGTTTTCCAGCGACCATCACAAAACAGCTGGTTAGGGATCCAAATGCCCCTAGTGTACCAGGGGCTCCACGCCATCGGTTTGTTTTGTATTTGAAATCGAGCATTGTGCCAAAGCGGGAGTCTATCTAGCGGACAAAGTCGGGAGTCTAGAGATTGCTCAAGGGTATTAAAGGCACCTAGAGTGTCTAAGAGCATTGGTGGATAGTGGAAGTCTGATGGGAGAGTCATACCAGGGAGATAAGTAAGAGGAATTGGTTTGCAAAGGTCCTCCTCTATATCTAGCCACACTGGTCTACTCGGTGTTAAGTCTTCCAGCCAACGAGCGCCTTGTTTGAGAAGAAAAGAGTGGTGGTATTTCAGGAAATCAGGGAATCTGACACCACCATTTTCTTTATCTGCTTGTAACTTATGTTTCGCTATCCTAGGTGTCTTGTTTTGCCATAAGTATCTAGTCAGAAGACCCTCTAAATCTTTATATGTACGTCGAGGTAGGAGACATGGCAGCATTTCTAAAATGTAGTTCACTTTGGGAACAATCATCATTTTAATGGTTTCTAGGCGGCCCCACCAAGTAAGTGTTAAAGGAGTCCAGCGTTGAGTAAGCGCCCGGACCTTAGAGGTTAAGTCTTTGGCATTAAAGGTGATGGTGTCTTCCAAAGGAGAGCAGTAGTGCACCCCAAGGTATTTGACCATGCGAGGTTGCCATAAAAAGGGAAAGGATTGCATATCTGCCTGATGGATCAGAGGATTTAGTGGAAAGGCTACCGATTTGGTCCAATTTATCTTATAGCCCGAGAGTTGTGAATATTTACCAATTTGCTCTAGGACAGCCGGCACTGAGTCTAGGGAGACAAAGAGCATAAGGTCATCAGCATATGCTGAAATTTTGATTTCCCTATGAGAGAAGGGGACTCCATGAATATCCTTGGATTGCCGGATTAGTAAAGCTAAGGGTTCGAGTGCGAGATCGAAAAGAAGTGGAGACAGTGGGCATCCCTGGCGAGTACCGCGTTGCAGGGGAAATGGCTGAGACTTTAAGGCATTAGCACAGATACTAGCTGTAGGCTGTGCATACATGGTTTGGAGACAACGGAGAAAGCCTTCTCCGAATCCGTACCAGCGGAGAGTTGCAAACAAGAAGGGCCATTCTAAGCGGTCGAAGGCCTTCTCAGCATCAAGTGAGAGGCCAACCAATGGTCGATCAAGATTAACTGCGGCAGTCAGTACATGACATAGGGTCCTAGCATTGTCAGCAGTTGATCTACCGGGAATGAAACCGCATTGATCTGGGTGTATTAAAGTAGACATCTTGTCAGAGAGCCGGGTGGAGAGAATGGTGGCAAATATTTTATAGTCTGCGTTTAGTAGGGAAATTGGACGATAATTAGCGGTTAGTTGCGGATCTCTCCCCTCTTTCTCAAAAACTACTACATTTGCCATTGAGAAGGATCCAGAAGGAGATCCCTCCTCGGCCAGAGCAGAAAAGTAAAGTTTCAAAAACGGAGCTAAGTCAGCGTTAAAAGTTTTGTAGAATTCAGCTGGGAGACCGTCCGGGCCTGCGGCTCGACCTGTGGCACATCTCTTGAGTGCAGATTGAATTTCTGATAAAGTGAATGGTTTGTCCATGGCCTCTCTATCTTCGTCAGATAGGGTCGGCCGTTGTACCCCTGATAGTAATCGTTCCAATACTTCTGGCTCGAAGTCACATTCAGATTGATAAAGCCGAGTATAAAAATCACGAAAGAGTTCTAATATTTCTGTATCTTTAGTGACCAAGCTCCCCCCCGACGGATTGCGGAGAGCGGTAACACGCTTGGCTTCTTTTTGACCTTTCAGGGCATTGGCTAACAATTTGCCAGCACGGTTATTTTCCCGATAGTACATCCCTTGTTGTGATTCAATATTTTTGGCAGCAGCGGTATATAAAAGCTGATTGTATTGAAAACGAAGGCGTTGTAAGCGAAGTAAAATACATGGGTCAGTACGGGACGTGAGGAGACGCTCTCCAGCTTGTATCTGTTGTTCTAGAATCAGTAAATGTTGCTTTCTTTGTTTCCCCTGTCGAATTTGATAGCTAGTTATAGTTGCACGGATAGACGCCTTGAAACCCTCCCACCAAGCCCAGCTCGCAGTGTCATGGGGTGAATTAAAATGAAAGTAGTCTTGGATAGCGGCCTTTATGTCGACCTGAAAATCTTTTTGGTCTAATAGGGATCTATCAAAAAACCAAGCACGAGGATGTTCACCTTGCGTAGTGACATGTAATGAGAAAGATATGGCAGCATGATCTGAAATATGGAGAGGATGAATCCTAGCCGTGTCCACTTGGGATATCAGTGCTTTGGAGATAAGAAAAAAATCTATTCTAGATTGTGAGTGATGGGGGGCTGAGAAAAAGGTGAACTCTAAGTCGGAGGGGTGAAGCAGCCTCCATATATCTACTAACGCGAGGTCTTTCATCAGAGCTGTAAGAGTATCAAGACTCTTGGGTGGACCACTCGTTCTAGGCGGCAGTCTATCTATCAAAGGATCAAGTACTTGGTTGAAATCGCCGCCAAGTATTAATGGAGTATTGGCAGAGGCCTGTGCCAACTGCGCAATACTTGCATAATAAGCAGGGTTATCCACATTCGGAGCATAAATACAAATACACGTGAATTCACTATCTCCAACCTTAAGGTGTGCACGGGCCCATCTACCCTCCTTATCAGAGCTAGTATCCATTACAGTAGCTTGCAAAGACTTCTTAACCAAGATGGCTACCCCACACCGTTTGGAAACGGCGGGAGAGTAGGCAGCCACCATGTAAGGCTTAGCATTAAGTTTCAGTGTTTCAGCGGAGTTTAAATGCGTTTCCTGAAGAAACACTAAATCAGCATGCTCATGATTAAGATAGCTAAGGATTTTCTTTCTTTTGATTGGACTATTGATGCCTTTTACGTTCAGTGATAAGATCTTACATAAGGCCATTCAGAAGGGTTAAAAATTCTGAAAAAGAACATGATAATGCACATAATTTCACAATGTCCCTCATATTAACTGTATATGGCTGTACACATGACATAATAGAAAAGAAGCTAATGAAAAACAATGAAGCGCCCCATATAAAAAAATAAGCACCGAAGTGCATTAGAGAAGAAGCAGAACCCCAGAAATTACTGGCGACCATATGTCTGCGGGGAGAAACCCCAGAGAAGGCCGAAATTGAAACATATAACCTGTATAGCTGTGCGTGTTCCGAATCCAACCTAGGTGCACATCATGGAGGGATAGGAGACCAAGAAAGTTATATATAGAAAGAAAGAAAAGTCCAGGCAGTCTCTGTTCCAGGCTGTGATCACCGCGTCGGGCCATTCAAAATGGCGGGCAGATCCGGCGGAGTACAGATCCAAATTGTTGGATTAGCGCATCTGGTCTGCTTCTTTGGAATCCAAAAATGTTGCTAGTAGATCAGGATCTTCGAATGTTCTAGTTTGGTTATGGAGAGTCACTCTGAGCTTCGCTGGATACAATAGGCCAAAGCGAGCCTGTAGCTGTTGAAGTCTAGGGCGAAAAGCAAGGAGTCTCTTCCGACGGTCAACTGTGGGCTTTGCCAAGTCAGGGAAGAAGGAGACTTTATGACTTTCAAACTCCAGATGATGATTCGCCCGGGCAGCATTTAGAATTTGCTCAACTTGCTGATATCTCAGTAATCGAAAGATGATAGGCCGGGGGGTCGTCCGATTGAGCGCCATGTTGGTAGGAACACGATGTGCTCGGTCAATTTCCAGATCTCTGTGAAAAGTGATCTTCAGCAAGGAGGGAAGAGTTTTGACCAGGAATTCTCTTATATCTCCTGCTTCCGCCCCCTCCGGTACTCCAATGAGCCTTACATTGTTGCGACGGGCTCGATTATTGCTATCCTCTAACTCTTTTTGAAGATTCTGTATCTGACGCTCAGCCTTGTCCAGTTTCACCAAGCGCACCGCGTGCGAGTCGAGGACCCCCGCCATGTTGTCCTGCCGTTGTGAAAGACCTTCAAGCCGGTCCTGAAGCATACCGAAGTCTTCTCGCATGGCTCGGAGCGCTTCTCCGTTGGACTGTACCAGTTCCTTCACACCGCGTATTTCCTCCAAGATCTCCTGTTGCATTTCGGGATTTTCCCGAAGTGGAACTATCTTTTGTGGGGAAGACAACTCTGTTTTGGAGCGTTTTCCGTGTGAAGAAGAGGGAGACCCGAAGTCTAAGCGCGCTGGTTTGTGGGCCGCCATCCTCCCCGAGGTACCCCGGTAAGTTCGGAGCAAAATATTAAGTTTATGTAGGTATTAAGTCAGGATTCTGAGTAGGCCTCTCGGGAGCTTCAGCGCGAAGCGTCTAACCCGCTGGACATCAGGCTCCGCCCTCTGAAATATACTTTTTTAATAAATGCAGAAATGTTCCTCTGCCGCTTTTTCACGGTATATTCCCCACAAATAAAACAAAAACTGTCCGGAGAGTTGACGCAACCTCTGGCTCTGTGAGCCATCACAAATACACAGCACTGCAAACTACAACTGTAGTGAACCACTTCGGAATAAAGCTGGATTACGACTGAGCAAACAAAAGGTAATAATGAACTTGCAAGAAACTGAAATTTGACAGGAACGTTCATGTCGCAACCACCGTGTTTGAGCGAGCGAACGAGGCGAGGCGAACAGGAAAGAACATGCGCCAGCGCGAGTACTGGATTTAGCCCCCCGCCTCCCAATTGTCCTGTTAATGTATAAAATGAATACAAAACACTCTAAAATATCATGAGGGAGTGTTTCTAGTTAGTTAACCATTACAACCTCTATTTTGGGCCAAGAAAATAAACTGCAGTCGGCTAAAAAGAAATGATGTGAACATTCCTTATATGGGTAAGAAATCTAATTTTGCAAGAAAACGTGACGTGATGGAACATTTTGGCTATTTTTCCTGGATTCAGCACCCCAAAATCTATAGGAGTCAGTTGCAAAACTGGAGGCAGTTTTTTGGTAGTGTACCTGTGTTATTAAAGAGGACCAGGGAAATCCACTGCTTACCCTGGGGCAAACATTGTGGAACCTGTGTACCATTTTGGGAACCTGCCAGGTACCTTTGACCTGGATTTGCCCCAGTTGGAAACAGAATACTAGTCTTGATGAACCTTGGTCTGACCCAGTATGATATTTTTTATGTTCTTTTGAAGGTCTCAAGGCCACGTCAAGTGGACTGGAATGCAGTAAGGAGAATCATGCATTACCTAAAGGGGATCATGAATCTGAAGCTGAGATTTCCAGCAACTAGTAAATGCAAACCAGCCAGATATGTGGACACAGATTGGGAAGGAGACTTCTGTGATCACAAGTCCAGAAATGTTGATGTCCCATAAGCTGGTCTAGCTGGAAGCAGCTTTCTGTAGTGCTCTCATCCACAGAGGTGGAATATGTTGCAGTAGCAGATGTGAGTCAAGAAGCGATTTGGCGAGATCAAGTGATGGTGAGGTAGAGAGCAGATGTGCTTTCCTTGCTCTCCTGCTTTAGATCAAATCACTGCTGAATGATGTCATCTAAACCCAAGCAACAAATGGCAGTGAAAGTGGTGGGAACAGTGGTAAAATAAACAAAATCTTCTTGGCAACAGACCATGGCCAAATGTTTGACGACACAAGATGGTGGCAGTTCGGCATTTGTGGGGGCCTCTCCCGGCTCCGAACATATTATTCCTTTATCGCAAATGTCTGATCTCCTGAGTGCTGCTGCTTGCACACTGTTGGAGGCGGAGGTGATCTTTGTGGCAATCAAGGTAGGCAATGCGGAGATATCAGAAAAGCTGGGGGTCATATAGGATAAGCTGTGGGAAGCCTGAGCAGAGCTGCAGGTGGCTGTGGGCCAGACTGATCGGGCAGAGTAGCGCATATCGGGCATAGAGGAGGATCTCCTGTTATTGAAGTGGGATACCGAAATGCATAAGCTGATCATACAATGGCTCCTATTGAAGGTTGATGACCTCAAGAGTAGATCCCCATGGTCCAATATTTGCATTTTGGGGATCCCGGAGGGGAGGGAGGAGTGCTCAATGGAGGATTTTGTGGAGCGGCTCTTGAAAGAGCTATTTCAGGACCCCCTGTCCCAGCAAATGTAGTTGGGGAACGCAATCACTGAGTACCAGGAGACACCCCACCCCACCCAAGGGAAGGGGCAGGTCTGCGTCCTATCTTGGTGAAAATTCTCAACTACCACCAATGGGACTAGATTCTGAGGCAAGCAAGGAAGGTGGGAACTATCCCCAACAAGGATCACAGTCTCTGGCTTTTCCCAGACTACAGTGCTGAACTGGACAAATGGAGACAGGCCTTTCGGGCTATTCTTTTGGAAGGGCATGAGAAGAGGAGTTGGAGTTTGGTGGCTCCCATTCTTTCAGAATCAGGGAACAGGTTAATTACTGCTGATGACCCTGGTGGGAAGACACTGTCATCCTGATTTCTCCCAGATGGATCATTGGCGTGGTGGCTGGGAAATTTATTCAGCATGCCATCGAAGTTCCTCCCTGGTTGTTCTGGGGCTGACTTGCTGACCCCATCCTGTGGACATCCTCCTAGAGGCCCTGGTGGGGCCCAGACTTAAGTTGGATCCTATGTTGTGTAGTTTGCTGTTTCACTTTGTCTTGAATGCGCTTCTTCTTTTTCTGGAGGATGGGATGGGGGGGGGAGCTTCTGGAGAGGGGCTCTATGGGCAGCATGGCTGGGGCTGTGGTGAATTTTAAGATTTCCTCCATTAATGTCAGGTGGCTATAGACGACCCATAGGTGGAGGCTGGCTTTGCAGGAGTTGCCATTTTCACTCTGATATACACATGCTGCAGGAGACTCATTTGGGGGGAGCAGATGTGGGCAGACTGTGGCTGGGCCTGGCGGCAGAGGTGTGCCACTCCCTGGGCAAGTCTAACAGCACAGGAGTTGCCACTATATTTCGGAAGGGGTTCACATAGCAGATTATGCAGAGATGGTGAGACGAGCAGGGGTGGGTACTAGCCTTGGAATTACAACTCTCGGGACTAGCTATTTGCCTGGTTAACATTTATGCCCACAATACTGGCCAGAGGCAATTTCTGAGACATGTTAGCTAAGCTTGAGGCCTGGACCGCCCTCCTGCTATTATATGGAGGCGATCTAAATACAGTTGCACATGGTGGGGAGAGGACAAGTCTTCCCGCAAAGCGCAGAGTCCTTTGGGGGAGAGAACCTTTTTGGGCCACCTGGGAAGGTGACACAATTTAGTGGATCTGTGGAGGTTAAGACATGCAGGTGTTACGAAATATACCTGCTACTCCTCTGTGCACACTTCTGAACCCCCATAAAGGTGGGTGTTTCAGAGTGTGCTGAATAATGTAGAATCAAAAAGTAAATGGTCACTGTATGCTGCTGAAGAGGTCAGATGTGAGGCAACATCAAAACAGCAGCTTGCAGTAACAGTCACTGGACTAGCAGAGCTAGAAAGTAAACATTTAGGGTGGATATGCAAATCACTGCCTGTGCTAAAGGAGCAAGGGTACTATTTGCTCACATTTATATCTAGTATTAAGCTTTAACTTTAAATCTATAGGGAATAGTGTAGGAGAATAAAGTGCACACACTAGGCAAAGGGTGAAGAAGTAAATTCTGGGACTGGTGGAAATTGCTCACCCTAAAAGAAATGGTATCACTTTGCACTGGCACCTGCAGCCCTGTGCAGAAAAAAAAATTGGAGAAGAGTTACCTATGATTTAGAGGCATCCGGCCTTTTTATCTAAAAGATATTAACTCTCAGTGTGCAAGCCCTCCAGAAAATGGTGCTGGAAAGCCTCCTGGGAGCCTAGGCAAGCTCTGAGTGAAGATGGGGGCAGAAGGTTTCCTCCCAACCCAGAGAGTGGAGATGGCAGCAGAGAGATCAGCTTCAATTCCAGAAGGAGTACAGAGTCAGATTGGATCAGCTCCAGGAAGAGTTTGAGCAGCAGAATCAGCTCCAGAGAGAGTTACAGAAGCAGAGAGTCCATTCTGGATTAGGAGCAACAAGACCCAGGGGGGTCCAGCGGCAGATCAGCTCAAGGGAGAGCTGCAATAGTTGCTCTTGATCAAACCGGAATGCAAAACCCTCTCTAGATTGGAGGAAAGTTTGGAGGAGGTGGAACCAAGGCTACAGCCTCAGCGATTGGACAGAAATACAAAACCTCTCCTTCATAAGTAGCCACCATTCTAGGGCTCCAGCAGTGGGTGAGACTTGGGACTGGTGAGCAAAGGGAAAGAGAGGGGAGTTATTAAGACAGGAGACAGGTTATTAAGATTGAATCTATAATCTTTAAAGGTTTACTTAGGTCATTATAAACATTATAAACCATTATAAACCATTATAAACCATTATAAACATTATAAACCATTATAAACCAGCTTAATAAACTAACCACTCCAAAAGAATTCATTAGGGCCAATAAATCCACTAACAAAAAAGCCTTCTCCCATGCAGCACCTATCTTGTGGAACACAATCCCAATAGAACTAAGACAATTACCCGACATAATGGAGTTCAGAAAAAAACTCAAAACACACTTATTCACAAAGCATTATGGATCTCTGACCAGCACACCACACACCCCCCAACTGGATAAAGGATAATCCCACCCCGAGTAATACACAACTCATCAAAAGAATGAAGTGATACACCCTAAAACAAAGCGAATAAGTAAATGAAAAACAAAACAATGTATATAGTTTAATTATGTTCATCTGTACATAGTTTACTAATTGTTAATTGTTAATTATTAATTGTTAACTGTATTTACCTAGCTACAAATGTTATATGTAAAAACAGACCACACTGTTTATTGTTGTTATATGGAAACCGCACCTGATCAATGGAAGGAGCGGTATATAAATAATCTGTTAATTAAATTAAATTAAATTATGTATAAGGTTATAGTTGGTTGTTTAAACTGCCTTATCTCTTGTGCTGTATTGCTATTTTACCTTACCTGCTTGAACCACTGCATTATTTTATCACAATACGTGATGTATATATTTCGGAAATAAATTGTAAATACTATTTAAACCAACCTTGCTCACAGAAGTGCTTTTTGGAGAAGTTTCCTGGGGTGAAAGGAGGGAAATCCTACCTGCTAACACCTTTCTTCCACAGGTGGAGGCACCATGCGCCAAACTGTCAAGGACCGACGGAGCCCGCCCTTGAAGGGACTCCAGTCAGGCTGGTCCCGGACCCAGAAGTGCAACCAAGGGGGCGCTACACTTCCTATTTCAGATTGGATTATTTCTTTATTAGTCCTGTCCTCGGGTGGTCGACTGCAGTATAGATAGTATTATGTAGTCCGATGCACCTATACACTTAGCGATGGGGGTTGGGGGTGGTGGGAAGGTGGGGAAATCTTGGAAGCTTCACATGTCCGTGTTAGTGGACGAACTGATCAAGCGGGAGTTGGGCAGACTTATATGGACATACATTCAAGATGATGGCATGGGAAAGACCCATTTGACCATAGTGTAGGATGCCCTAAAGGCAGTGGCTTGGGGCAGCTTTATAGAGTAGGGGGCGCGGAAAAAGAGAGAGAAGGCATTGTGCAGGAGGGAGCTGGAGGACTTAGAAGCTAAGCAAATGCTTGTTCAATCTGAGGAGCTTTCCTGTCAGTTAACCCTGAAGAGAGCTGAGCGCTTAATGCCTGGTTGGCTGAGGAGCTGGAAGTGCTTTATAAGAAGATGTTTATAAATCGGCGCCCCTCCCTCATTATTATTAAAGTTTACTGCACCCTACTCTCTTTTTTCCCCAAAACTCCTTTGTGAACTCTTTTCAAGCAATATTAGTATTTCTCCTTCAAATCCAGTGTTGTAAGAAAATTGCAGCAAAAGAGCAAATGCATAACCAAAATAAAAATACTTAGCATCATACAAACAGGCCGTGATAGTACAAAATAAAGAATCTGATTCTGGTCATCTCACTGACAACAAACATTCTCCAGTGCCAGGCATAATGTGAACTAATATAAAACACTGCAAAAGTAACTGAAAATCTACAAAGTCAAATCTACCATACCATACCAGCATACACTTCCAAAACTCATACAATAAGGGCCTACCCAGAAAAAAGCAGCACTACAAATACTGTAATGGACCCCAAAACATCCATACACCTATTTGAAAAGCTGTACAAGTCAAATTCTACAATACTGATACCTATGTACAAACTCCATGTTAAGAGAACACCCACCCTTGGTCACATGCTCAGAACAAAGACCTCACCAAGTAAAGAATAAGTGACCACAACCTAAAGTAAAAGTAAAAATAAAAATATGTAGACAAAAATTAAAATGAAACCCCAAGAAGCCAGACTCCGCATGCGTTGCCACACCAGATAAGAGAGGCAGTTCCCCATACTGTGTGAAATATAAAGAGAAACAGGAAATGCTTATTCTTGCTATTAGAAACTCCGTGACCTAGCAGTTTAAAAGAGAGCAGAGCCGTGGGAACAGAGAAATGTTCCCGTGGCTGCTTTCTTTTTTGAAGCGTTGGGTGGCGGGTGGCTATCAATGGCGCCGCCCCCCCTCCCCCCCGCCACCAGCGCCCTCCTGCCGCACTTACCTGGCTTTACTGGATAGCGCCGGTCCTGCTCCTGGTGTAGTTTGGGATTGGCTCTGGAGTGGACCATCCCTTAGTGGGCTCCATGCTTGGGGTCTGGGAGTGAGTGGACAAGTCACTGGGCTATGATCCCTCCTCATCCTGGCTGGCCTTCTTGACACAGAGGGATTTCTTCCCTCCTGAGCAGATGGACTTGGGCCGCTTTTACTGGATGAGTCATAACAAAATGGATAGTGTGGTGGATTATATTCAACAGGGCCGTTTTTTGTCTGAGGGAGAGCTGTGCGGTTTCCCCTTTGCATTTCTTTTCACTGTTTCAACTGGAGCACTTCTTGAAGGCACACCGGGCAGGTTATCTTGGTCCAGCGCACCTCCTGGAGGAGTTTATTTTTTTATTAAACCCCTTAGAGGTAATGGGTATCTGTCTCATCTCTACTTGATTCTATCGTCATCACCCCAGGCATGACACCTCTACCAGACTCACTGGGGTAAGACTTTGGGAAGGAGTTGGTTGGAGAAACATTGAGAAATGATATGGGTTAACACCCCAAAAATGTTGATTTGTCAGAGTCACTTAGACTCCTAGTATTAAATACTCTTTAGAATGTACCTCACCCCATCTAAATTACATACAATACACAAGACCTCTTTGGCAGATTGCTGGTGGAGGTGTAGTGATAGAGGTACCCTCTTTCATATATTGTGGAAAAGGGTCATGGCAATGTATTCCAGGATTACAGGTCACAACTCCCCCACTGGATCTGGGCGTTAATGTTACTGGGATATCAAGAAGAACCACTCACTTCTTGTTTTATTTATTTATTTTCATTCTCTTATATACCGCGCTATTCTGCATCAGTGCGGTTTACATTGAACAAACTGAAATTACATTGAACGGGGCATTATAACTTGGAGATAACTATTTTACAGGGTATATGGAGGGTTAAGTGTCTTGCCCAAGACCACAAGGAGCACCTGTGGGACTAGAAACCCCAATCCTTCCAGCCCAAGGTTGCTGTCCTCTAGTGGGATTTGAACCCCAGACCTTCTGGCCTGAAGCACCTTGCCCCAACCACTAGGCCACTCCTCGTTTTAATAGAGAAGATCTGGTTAACCTTTTCTTTTTAGCGGCAGACCTCTTGATAGCAGTAAAGTGGAAGAACCGGCAGGCCTCAACGATAGTGGGCTGGTCAAAGAAGTTGGCACACATCATGCAGATGGAGAAGGAGGCTGTATAGATGCTGGGGAGGATGGACAGATTTGAAAAGCTATGGACGCCAATTAAATTGTTTTTTGACTTGGGTTGGGGGGGGGGGGTGGGCTGACTCAGCACTTGGGAGTTAAAGAACTGATTGTATGGTGGTACGGATGGCTATTGTGGATTGAAGGAGTGTATTGTATGGATATGAGTGTGATAAACCCTCTAAATCTGCATTCTCATGCCTGGCAGACATTTTGATAACCTTTTCAGTCACCTTTCTTCCCCCTCTTTGGTGCGCGGGAGCTCGTGTCTCCCCCCCCCCCCCCTCCCAAAACATGACTTTGCCTGCTATGCCCCTTTGTCTCCTCCCCACCCCCATGATGCCAAGGTTTTCTAATTTTTTTATTTTTTATCTGTGCTCGCTGGCCTTTCCCCCCTCCATCTTCCTCTCCCCCTTCCCTTCTCTCTCTCTGGATCCCCTCCTGACTGCCCCTCATCTTTCAATCCAAGGGGCAACACAGTGTGATATGGCTTGATGTGATCAGTGTGGCTAAACTTTGATGCTGCCCCACCTGGCTTCACCGGGTGGAGGTTAGCCATGGATGCAGCCTGGTTGGGGGGAGAGAGAAGCGCAAAACATTGTGTTAGTTACTGTTGTTTTAATGTTAAAAAAAGAAAAAATCTTGAGCCTTGTATATGCATATATGTTTGAAAAATGTCTTTAAAAAAAAGAAATAAAGGGCCTCGGGGGAGTGGTCTGTATTCCAAGATGGCGACAGGGATCTGTTTGAGCTGGGATGCCTAAGAGAAAGGGCAAGCATCGGGCTCTTCCCGCTGAGCCTTCTGCAAAACCCTCTCCTTCCGTGAAGACCGGGCCGATGGATCGATATGTCCAGCTTACCGAGCAGCAGATTGGGGAGATTAGAGGGGGCATGGAGACGCCGGCTCAGGATTCTTCGGCTTCTTCCGCCCCGGATGTGACTCTCTCCCCAGATGTTAGGTCTCCGCCTTCACCGCCGAGGCTGCCGGGATCCTCTCCTACGAGCGCAGCCGTCCCTCCTTCAGTTTTTGGTGTCGGAGGAACGGTGGGTGAGCGGGGCTCTGAGGCAGTGGATGCCGGAGAGCAGCTGAGTCTACCTGCAGCATTGAATATTTCAGCGGCTGGTCCATCTTTGGGAGGCGTTCCTGTTGGAATAGGAGTTGGCGAGTCTGTGGAAGAACGCAGTCCTCGGACTTTGCTATCTGATCCTGAGACGCCACGGTTGCTTGTCCTTACTCGTCCTGCAGTTGTGTCTCTGGATAGCATCTGGGAGGCTATTTCTGGACTGGCTACTATGGTGAGTCAACAACTAATATTGACTGGAACACGGGTTTCTAACTTGGAAGTTTCTTCTGTTAATTTCTCTGCCGAGGTGACAGAACTAAAAACACAAGTTTCTACAAATACTCAGTCGGTTTCGCAATTCTCCGATGTGACTGAATCTTTAATTAAAGATAATATGGCAATAAAGCTGAAGCTGGAAATACTGGAGAATGCCGCTAGATCCTCGCACATTCGCCTTCTTAATTTTCCTATGCTACCTTTGGTTTCTCCGGTTGACCTTTTTAAAAGGTATTTACAAGAATCCCTGAAGGTTACACCAGAGTTAATTCCCCCTATTGCGAAAGCGTATTTTCTACCTTCTGGTCGGAAAATTGAGGAGAAAGCGGTTGGTCTTCCAGAGATGAGTCTACTAGATGTTTCAGCGTTACTTCAGACACTTAAAGATGAAGAACTTGAAGTTTCTACGCTAATTGTCTCCTTGGCATTATCATCTGATAGAGACTTGTTATTACGGCTTTACTTTAAATTCCGTAATAATTTGTTTATGGGGAAGAAAATAGGAATGTTCCCTGATGTCTCCAGAGAAACACAGCGTAGGCGTAAATCTTTCCTAATTTTGCGTCCTGGGGTCACTCGTATGGGTGCTACTTTTGCTCTTCGTTATCCTTGTAAATGTGTAGTTGTTTTTCAGTCGCATAAGTATGTTTTTTTTCGGCCTGAGGACTTGTCCTCTTTCATTAGTTCTCGCGTTGTAACATCTTCTCCTATCCAGCAGATTCCCACTATTTAGAGTTTCTGCTTGGTTCCCTGTGTACCCTTTGGAATTTCCTAAAAATTCACTTTAGTTGTTATACAGGGGATTTCCTGGCCCCTGTAATAATTGTAGATTTTCTCCCCCAGTTAGGGGACTATCAATAGCATTGTTTGTTTTTTCTTGATGTTATGTACTTATTCATTTTTTCTTGCAATGTCTATTACTGTACAAGTGTATGCTTGATTCATTGTTAAAATGCATAAATATAAAATTAAAAAAAAAAAAAAAGAAATAAAGAAAAAAAAATATTTGATTTGGCTAAGGCAGTTGCTGACAGATCTGGGGCAGCAACAGAGATCTTCAAGGACAATCAAGGGTGTCTGGCTCTAGCACAGACAGAACAAGTTAATGCCAGAATGAAACACCTTGATGTAAAATCTCACTTCTTGAGGAACCTGTAGGATCAAGGACTCCTCAACCTGCAGTATTGTGCAACAGAGGATATGATAGCAGACGTTTCACTAAGCCACTACCTCCAGTTATTTGAGAGCATGGCAGATGAAATTGAATGTGGAGCTCTTACTGCAGGCTAGCACTGCTGTGTAATTGTATTACTCTTAATAAGCACTGTTACACTACCTTAGATACTAAGTGAACTGTGAGGTGCTGTGAAAGTGCTTTCTCTGCCCCATCCCCCTTTATTGTTGCTTTGCGTTGAGTGTTAGAAGTGTGAGCTATAAGTTGTGAGATATATGCTAGTGTATGTGAGGTCTGTTACTAAGTTAAGGGTTTAAGTGTTGGATACGGTTGTCTGGTAATGGTTTATGGTTTTGAAGCTCTCACTATGTGGGGGAGTTTTTTAATGGCTATGATGCTGAGCTCTTGATCTGCCCTACGGCTCTTTGTTGCCGCATAGTGGGAAGTGATAAGGTTCTGAGGCTTTTCCTCCCCTAAATTGTTGCTGCCATTGTGGTGTGACATATTTTCCTTCTAGGTGGTCTATCAGTTGTGACTCTTTTGAACTACTGAAGTAGGTTAGCTTAGTTGGTACTATTTCTATTGCTTTAGCCTGAGAGCTTTTGTTGTTTTGTGTAATTAATACTCTCAGAGTGGATTTTCTTATTTACAAAAGATATAAAAAGACTTGAAACAGTTCAGAGGAAAGTGACCAGAATGATTATGAGCCTGCACCAGAAGACCTATGAGAAGAGACTTGAAGACCTAAATACGTATACCCAAGAGGAGAGGAGGGACAGGGGAAATAGGATACAAACCTTTAAATCTTAAAGGGTATTAATGAACAAACCAACCTCTTCCAAAGATGGGGAAGCTGTAAAACTAGAAGGCATAACATGAAGCTGCAAGGGGGTAAACTGAAAGGCAATGTCAGGAAATACTGTCTCACTGAAAGGGTGGTAGATGCATGGAATGCCCACCCAATGGAAGTGGTGGGGGCAAATATGACGACAAAATTCAAAACGGCATGGGATGGACATAGCGGATCCCTTTATAGCAAGAGGATGAAATCAAAGCAAACTTAAATATCTTTTATACTGAAATAAATGGAGGGGGCTGACCTGCACAGAGCGACAGTTACAACCACTCTAGCTACCTTACTAGGCAGACTAGATGGACCATACTGGTCTTTCTCTGCCGTCATATACTATGCTACTATGTTATTATGTCAGGTAACGTATGCCCTTTAGGTTACTTGTGCCAGGACTCTTGCGCCATATGTCTTGCCAGTGCTGCCTTATGACACTATACAGACAATATGGCTGACAGGAAATATGGCCATGGGGCCACCACGGGTATGGGTGCATGACCCTCTGCCATGTTATGGCATGTTGGTGTGCCATGGTTGTGTAACTGCACTTATCTGATGGTGCAGCACCATTGGCCCAGGCCTATGCCTGCTGCAGGTGCTCCTGGCCTGCTTACTACCATGCCCCTCCCCCCCCCCATTGCCTGCCACCCATAGCTTAGTTACCTGTGTAGGTGCAATTGGATTGCCACCAGATCCTCATGGCCAGTTGTAGGTTGACCCTGCAATGGCCCCTGTGGTACAGGACTCCCTGCACCTCAGCAAAATGTGAACCAATGTCTCCTCAGAGCTGAAATTATGCTGTTGCCTCCAGGACACCATTTTGGGAATAACTGCCCTGCAAGGGGGGGGGGGGTGGATACCAATATGTGGAGTGTGCCAATCAGAATCGTGCTACAACACCCAGGTATAGGCACATGCGAGGTCTCGTCCTATTCATGTATGAGATTGCAAAATCACAGTTAGTATGGGGCCATATTCAATGCTGCAGGCATACTGCAGGAATAACCAGGCTAGTGATTGCAGCCTTCATTTCAGAGGGTGGATGACTGTAAGACTCTGTGGTTAGTCCGGGATTTTGATACACTGGTGGCTTCTTGCATTGTACACAGATAGGTAACTCTCTGCACTTTGGCCTTCTTACAAGGGCATTTTGGAAGGTTTGCGTGGGTTTCTCCAGTATCACTGGCCGCTTTCAGGACACATACACGGGTTTGGTCACCGCCTTGCACACAAAGCATAGTTACTCACCTGTAACAGGTGATCTCCGGGAACAGCAGGAATTTAGTCTTCACTTATGGGTATCATCAGTACCGACGAAGCCTGCGTGGGAACGCTCCCCAGCGTCCAATAGGAATGCTTTTGGGAGAATCCCTCAGCACATGCGCGCTGCCTTTCCGTCTTTCCAACTGTCCCTCTTCAGTTAAGTTTGTAGCTGAGTGAAAGAATAGAGGGAGAGAGGAAAGAGACAGAGAGATAGAGAGACAACTCCTAGGGGAGGTGGGTGGGTTGTGAAGACTAACAAGCAGGAATGTAGTCTTCACATATGGGGACTCCCTAGCTGAAGATGCCAGGGAGATATCCCCAGGAAGCTGCCACCCAAGTAAGGTGGGCCATGCTTCCTCCCATGGATCTCTGGCATTCCACCAGGGTTGGTGGGTAGGAGTTGAATTAGATCTGGAAGAGATTTTGAAGAACAGCTTGGCCAAAGAAGGCATTCCGACGGGAGGCTTTATCTAAGCAGTAGTGGGCTGTAAAGGTGTGTACCGAAGCCCAGGTGGCTGCTCGACAAATGTCATCAATAGACACAGAGTGAAGGTTAGCCATAGAGGCTGCCATGGCTCTCACATTATGAGCTGTGACATGGCCTTGAAGAGGAAGACTCTTACTCTCATAAGCAAAGGATATGCATTGAGCAATCCATTTGGACAGAGTTCTCTTGGAGATTGGACGTCCCAAATGACTAGAATCAAAGGCAATAAAAAGTTGATAAGACTTTCTATGTTGCAGTGTTCTTTGTAGGTAAAAAGCCAAGGCTCTTTTACAATCCAAAGTATGAAGGTTCCTTTCTGCATTAAAGGCATGAGGCCTCGGAAAGAATACAGGAAGATAAATTGATTGATTTAAATGAAAAGGCGAAACCACCTTTGGCATAAAGTGTGGATGAGTTCTAAGAACAACCTTATCATGGTGAAACCTAGTATAAGGAGGATCAGCCACTAAAGCTTGCAATTCACTAATGCGACGTGCAGAGGTGATTGTAATTAGGAAGATGACCTTCCAGGACAAATGCTTTAGGGTTGTAGTGGCTAAAGGTTCAAAAGGCGTTTTTATGAGCTGCCAGAGAACTAGGTTTAAATCCCATGCCATCGGTGGTGGCCTGATGGGAGGCTTTGTTAATAGAAGACCTCTCATAAATCTTGTTATGAGTGGATGAGAGGAAATTGGTTGTCCATTTAGAGGCTTATAGGAGGCTGCAATTGCACTAAGATGGACCCTTACTGAATTGGTCTTTAAACCAGAATTTGATAAATGAAGTAGATACTCTAGTATCGATTCCAAAGGTATCATAAGGGGGTTTAACTCCTTCTGTGAACACCATATAGTAAAACGTTTCCACTTGAAGGCGTAAGAGCGTCTTGTGGAAGGTTTTCTAGAAGCCTGAAGGATATCCTTTACCTGTTGGGAAAGGTTAAGATCCTGAAGGTCTAAGCTTTCAGCAACCAGGCCCTGAGATGCAGGGACTGGGGATTCGGATGCCATAGCATCCCATTCTCTTGGGAGAGGAGATCTGGAGCATAGCCTAATTCCAGAGGTGCAGCTTGAGAGAGATGTAGAAGCAGGGGATACCACGTTTGGCGTGGCCACCGTGGTGCTCCGAGGATCATACGACCTCTGTCTCTCTGAAGCTTGAAGAGTGTTTTGGGGATGAAGGGAATGGGTGGGAAGGCATAGAGGAAGTCGTGACCCCAGTGAAGAAGGAAGACGCCCCTTGCCTGGCAATTTTGAGCCGGAATCCTGGAACAGAACTGGGGAAGTTTGGCATTCAGTGGACTTGCAAATAGGTCTAGGTCTGGGGTTCCCCAGATCTGAAGTATCTTGGCCACCTGGTCTAGGTGGAGAGACCATTTGTGAGGCAGCAGTACTCGGCTGAGTTTGTCTGCCCAAAGGTTTTGAATGCCTGGAAGATATACCACGAGAAGGTGAATTTGATGCTCTCTGGCGAGGGCCCATAGTCGTAAAGCTTCGTTGCATTACGACAGAGAGCCTGTTCCGCCCTGCTTGTTCACGTAGAACATAGCTACTTGATTGTCCGTTTGGACTAGGACTGTCTTGTAGCTGAGCTGGGCATGGAATACTCGAAGAGCTAGATAGATTGCTCTGAGTTCTAAGAGGTTTATGTGAAGACAAGCCTCCTGTGGAGTCCAGGTATCCTGGGTAGAGATATGATGCAGGTGTGCTCCCCATCCCACCTGTGATGCATCTGTTGTTAAGGTGGCCTGGAATAGGGGTTGCTGGAAAGGAGACCCCACTAGAAGATTTTCCAGTGATTGCCACCATTATAGGGACAAGATCAGTCGTTGTGAGTTTGATATCTTGTCCGACAGACTGTTGAGGCCTGTGTCCACTGTGTGGATAGAGTCCACTGGGCTGCTCGCATATGAAGGCGAGCATAGGGAACCACATGAACTGTGGATGCCATATGTCCCAATAGTTGTAGTAGTTCTCGAGCAGTTAGGGAGGACTTCACCGCTGCTTGAGAAGCTAACTGTATTATACGAAGACAGCAGGGTTGTGGGAGAAAAACCCTTGACTGTCTGGTATCTAGACGAGCTCTTATGAACTCTAGGGATTTGGAGGTTTATGACCAATCCCAAGTATTGAAGGATTCGCATTGTGCGAGACAGTGCAGATCTGGCTTCTGGAACCATGGGAGCTCGAATGAGCCAGTCGTCCAAGTAAGGGAAGACGAATATCCCCAGGGTTCGCAGAAATGCAGCTACTACTGCCATGCATTTCGTGAATACTCTTGGTGCCGAAGCCAGACCAAAGGGAAGAACCCTGTATTGGAAATGTTTTCCCTTGAAAAGGAATCGTAAGAATTTCCTGTGATCTGAAGAATGTGAGTATATTCATCTTTTAGATCTAGAGAACAAAGCCAATCCTGACTTTGAAGGTATGGCAGAAGAGTTCCCAGAGAAATCATTTTGAACTTTTCTCGGAACAGATTTTTGTTCAATTCTCTGAGGTCTAGAATGGGTCTGTGTCCTCCTGTTTTCTTTGGAATAAGAAAATAGGGGGAGTAGAACCCTGCACCCTGCTCAAGAATGGGCACCTCCTCTATTGCTCCTTGAGCAAGGAGTGTTGAGACCTCTTGATCCAGTAGATTGCCTGTAGAGGTTTGGGAATTGAACTGTCTTACAATTGTAGGAGGGGGAATGCTGTGAAAATGAAGCTTGTACCCCTCTCCCACAATAGACAGAGTCCAGTTTTCTGTTGTTATTTGGTGCCATCTGTTGGCTAAATTACACAACCTGCCTGGAATGTTTAGGGGTTCTGGCCCCTTCAGAGGCAGGAAGGCTAAGTTCTCTATGAAGGAGTCAAAGCCCTTGAGGGGGCTGGGCCTGAGGAGCTGGTTGAGCTCTAAGGCCTTTTGGCTTCTTTTGTCTGGATTGTTGTTGTTGACCCTTCTGGGCAACTTGACCCTGAGCTTGCCCATGCTGGGTATAGGATGGATAAAACTTCCTCTTTTTGCTGAAAAAGGGTTTTATAGGGTTTCTTTTTGGCTGGAGTGGCTGTAGATTTTGACAATCTGTCTAAAGTGAGATTGTCAGTATCTATCTCATTAGCCTTCTTCTGCCAATTCTTGCCAAAGATGTTTTCTCCTGTGCAAGGGATGTTTCCCAATTTATCCTGTACACAAATCTCCAAGTCTGATGCCTGAAGCCAGGCAATCCGACGTGCACCAATGGCAATAGCAGAGGTGCTGCTGATGCATTCAAAGCAGTCAAAGGCTGCACGGTTTACAAACTTGGAGACATCTTGAGCATGCTTGACCAGAGTGAGAAAGTCCTGTCATTTGTCCTCAGGGAGAAGGGGGCTCATAAGCTCCAAATCTCCTGTGACCTCTTTGAGGAACATTCCCATATATAAAATATATGAGCTGATCCTAGCTGAAAGCATGGAAGCCTGAAAGGTTTGACGCCCAAAAGCGTCAAGAGTCCTGCATTCACGACCTGGAGGATTGGATGCATGTCTCTTTGCACTTTTCATCCTACGCATGGCTGACTCCACTACCATTGAATGGTGTGGCAGCTGAGTCTTTTGAAAACCAGGACATGGTGGAACTTGATACACGGTCTCGAGTCTCCTAGAATCAGGAGATGTGGTCAAAGGTGTCTCCCACATTCTGAGCATCAAATCATGAAGAATTTCATGAATGGGCAGAGTGGCTGCTTCCTTGGGAGCCTTAGGGTATTGGAGAATTTCCAATTCCTTTGCTCTAGGTTCCTTTTCAGGAGCTACCGTGATTGAAAGGCCTTGGGCCACATCATGAATAAAATCCTGAAAAGACATGTCTTCCGGAGGAGACATTCTGCGTTGGGGAGAAGAAGTGTCTTCCGGGAGAAACACTCGGGTACTGGCAGAATTATCAGAGTCATCAGAATCGGAGGATTTGAAGTATCTCTGATCCAGATGTTCATGTAAAGTACGGTCTCGGTATCGATCGAAGTCGGTATCAACTTGGTCCGGTACCGATCTGTCGATGCCAGAAAAAGTCTGCATGGAAAGGATTCCCACCGAGGCCGGTATTTGTACTGGTGCTGGTACCGGTGCCCGTTGAACCACTGGTTTCAATGGTACCACAGCTGTAAAGAGAGCTGCAAGACTGCATTCAATAGCGAGGAATCTCTGGTCTATCAATGCTGCCGATGCCTGGGTATCGGTACTGGTAAAACGGCCGGAACCCCTGAGCATGGCACCAGTAGTTCTGCCGAGGTCGAAGCCTCGAGAACATCCTGGAACCCCGTTGATGCTTTGGAGGCCGAACTCTCCCGCCGGGGCTGTTTTGCCCGTGTAGTTTCCTCAAGGGCAATGCCAATGGCCTCTCGATGCTTTGAAGGAGAGCTACCCTTTGAGGACCGGCTCTTATGTTTAGTAACCTGAGATTCATGGGAGGAAGACGAGGCTCTTGATGACGTTGATGCAATGGACCTGGTATCTGAAGAAAAGAGGGTACTTTCCTCTTTTAGTCATCCCCATACAGGAGGAACACTCACATGGAGAATGGTCAGGGCCTAAACATTTTAGACACCAGTCATGGGTGTCGGTGATGGAGATGGTACCGCCACATTTAGTACACTTTTTAAAACCACTAGCTGGTTTTTCCATCTTTTGGGAAAAATGGGGTCTAATGCCCAAAATGGTGCCTACCACCAAAAGAAAAAGTTTCTGAAGAGAAACAGTTCAAAAAAAAAATATATATATATATATTTTTTTTTTTGTAAAAAGAAGAAAGAACCGGCGGTACCGGTAGGTGTCGTGCGGAGGCAGGCGCGACCACAAGAAAACAAGTTTAAAGAAGAAATTTTCTGCGGTGACAGGGTATGTGTCCTTTCGGCTCCACGGAAAATGAAGAACTGAAGAGGGACAGTTGGAAAGGCAGGAAGGCAGCGTGCATGTGCTGAGGGATGCTCCCAAAAGTGTTCCTATTGGACACTGAGGAGCGTTCCCGCGCAGGCTCTGTCGGTACCAACGATACCCATATGTGAAGACTACATTCCTGCTTGTTCCTGGAGATCCATGCCAACTTATATTCTATGTTTGCCTGTGTATCTCCCGCCTTTGAGGATTCAAGCCCTTTTTTGCACATGTGTTTTCAGCTGTTTTCAATGCCTTCAGCGACTTTCCAAATATTGGGCCCAAAGTTTCTAGATGAAATAAATGCTTACTTCACGGAGCAGCTTGTTCATGAACCAACACAAGGAGAAGCTATTGTAGAGCTAGACCTTAGTGGAGTGCAAGATCTGGTGTGAGAGATAACAGTGTTGGGGCCACTTGGCAACAGTGATCATAACAAGTTCACGTTTGGTTTAATAAATGGAGGGAGGACATTAAGGAATTCCACACCACTAGTATTTAACTTTCAAAAGGGAGGCTATGATAAATTAAGGAAAATAATTAAGAAACTAAAAGGAACAGCTGCAAAGGTTAAAGGTTTACATCAGGGGTCACCAACCTGCGGCCCGCGAGGTCCCTCCGTGCGGCCCGCGAGACTCTACCCCGGTGCGGCCCGCCAAGGCAAACTCACCAACTCCTTCTTCTGCAGCTGCGGCTCCCTGCCTCTTAGGGAACCGCGGCTGTGCTTGTAAAATCATCGCGGAGCCCTTCCTGTCTTGACGGGCTCCGTGCAGCCTTGTCCCGCCTCCAAAGGAAGTGGTAAACAACTTCCTTTAGAGGCGGGACAATGCTGCACGGAGCCCGTCAAGACAGGAAGGGCTCCGCGATGATTCTACAAGCACAGCCGCGGTTCCCTAAGAGGCAGGGAGCCGCGGCTGCAGAAGAAGGGAGGGAGCTGACATGGAAAAATAAAAGTACAGGTATGAGCAGGTTTTTTTTCGCGCGGGGGGGGGGAGGGGGGTGCGGCCCGCGAGTCTGCCGGTAGTCGGCTGTGCGGCCCGCGGCCCTCTGGAGGTTGGTGACCCCTGGTTTACATCAATCCTGGGCATTGTTTAAAAACAGCATCCTGGTAGCTCAGACCAGATGGATTCCATGCTTTAAAAAAGGTATATCTGGATTTTCAGAAAGCCTTTGATAAGGTCCCTCAAGAGAGACTCTTGTGGAAATTAAAGTCCTGGAACAGGAAGCAGTAAACTATTGTGGATTGGGAGCTGGTTAAAAGATAGAAAATAGTAGAGCTAAATGACCAATTTTCTCAGTGGAGAAAGGTGAATAGTGGATTACCCCAGGGTAGGGTTGCCAACTTTTTCACTGAGAAAAACCCGACACCTGTGGCTCGCCATGCTCCACCCATTCTCCGCCCCTAGTCCCACCCCTGCCCCGCCCCCAGCCCCACCCACAAAAATTACCGAGGATACGTGTAGGCTAACTTCCTTGGTCAGATAATAATTAAACTGGGAACCCCAAAATCCAAACATGAAATGTACAACACTGGAGAAATAAAACTATAAAGTCATTTCCTCTTGCACTAAAGAAAAACGCAAAGATGTTAGCAATACACACTTCCCAGACCAGACATATTTCAGTTAATAAATTCAAAATAAAAAGTATTTTTCTACCTTCTGTTTGGGCATTTTATTTTTCAGTTGCAATTGCTCCAGTCACTTTCTTCTGGTTTCTTTGTGTCTTCTGCGAGCTATCCATTTGTCCTTTCTTCTCTTTTAGATGTTTTCCATTCTCTCTCTATTTCTGCTTTAACATACTGATTGTTTCCCTTTTGCTCTTTCCCCCAATTCTTTCCTTATTCCTTTATCATCCATTTAAATTTCACCCTTCCATTTTCAAGCCCCTCTTACTCTCCCAATACCCAGCCCATCATAGACTTTTCTTCCACACAAAATATTTTTCCCCTCTCCATTCTCATTCCCCATCCATTCTAGTCCTCCCCCCAAATCAGTTCCCTTATAGTTCTAGACCCACCCAGCATCCACTCCCTTCTAGTCCCATTCTCCCATGCCCCACATCAGCCCATTTCCAGTCCTATTCTAGCTCTTCATCAGCCCATTTCCAGTGCTAGCCCTCACATCACAAGCCATTTCCAGTCCTAGCCCCCACCATCACATCCCATTTGCAGTCCGAGTCCCCCTGCACCATCACAGCCCATTTGCAGTCCTAGTTCCCCCCCCCCACCATCACAGCCCGTTTGCAGTCCAAGTTACCCCCCCCCCCATAGCCCTTTTCCAGTCCAGGTCCCCCTCCCCATCACAACCCATTTCCAGTCCATGTCCCCCCCCATAGCCCTTTTACAGTTCAGGTACACCCCCCATCACAGCCCATTTCTTGCCAGACCCCGTCCCCCCCCCCCCCCCCATAGCCCTTTTCCGGTCCAGGTCCCCCTCCCAGGGCCGGCCCACACACCAGAGGGCTTCAGAGGGAGCAGGGTAAGCTCGCGCGAGGCCCCGGCTCCCTCTGTACAGCCGCCAGCGTGAAGAGCCTTTTCCTTTACGCTGGTGGCTGTATCTGTGAAGCCACGAATGCTGGGAAAGGTTAAAGGGCATTGCCTTTAACCTTTCCTAGCAATCGCGGCTTTACAGATACAGCCGCCAGCGTGAAGGAAAAGGCTCTTCACGCTGGCGGCTGTACAGAGGGAGCCGGGGCCTCGCGCGAGCTTACCCTGCTCCCTCTGAAGCCCTCCAGTGTGTGGGCCGGCCCTGGGTGGGGTTTTTTTTGGACTTTGGGTCGGAAGAAAAGCCGGTTTTTTGCTCTGGCCGCTCCCGATCTTGCGGCCAGAGCAAAAAAACAGCTTTTCAAGGGCCGGTTTTACATCTGCGCCGGCAGCCGGCCTGGCCATGGAAAAACCGGCCAGGCCAGCTGAAAACCGGCCAGTTGGCAACCCTACCCCAGGGATCTGTACTAGGCCTGCTGCTTTTTAACACATTCATAAATGACCTGGAAATGGGAACGAGTGAGATAATCAGATGTGCAGATGACACAAAATTATTCAAAGTTCTTAAAACAGAAGAGAATTATTAAAAATTGCAAGAGGACCTTGAGAAATTGGGAGACCGGGCATCCAAATGGCAGATGAAATTTAATCCGAACAAGTGCAAAGTTATGCACTTAGGGGGGGATCATTTTAAAAGTCTTAATTGTGATTTAGGACAACCCCGTCCAGTTTCAGAAACACTGCCAATGTTTAGACCATGCTCTAGGCATCAGGAAAGTGTGTGTGGTCTTAAAACATCCAAAGGGTGTAGAGACGATGAAGAACTAAAGGACTAGCCTAAGATCACAAAGGCCCACCCTGGCCACCCTGCTCCTGACCTACTTACTTTAACCATTATGTTTTTAGATGTCCATGTTCTGAGATGCTATTCTGGGGATATCTACGCAGACATCCATATCGAGCACGTCCACGTTTCTGGAATTGTGCCTGAACTTGGCACATGCCTGCTTTTTTTTTTCCAGATGTTCTGGCTTTGACATCCCAGACTGCACTTGGACGCCCCATTGTAAAATGTGCCTTTTAGGGACGAACAAGCCAAACTATTGCAGCATGATACAAGGTTCCACATTAGTAATCGCCACCCAGGAATAGTATCTAGCATCATTGTGGATAATACGTTGAAACCCTCTGCTCAGTGTGCAGTGGCAGTCAAGAAAGCAAATAAAATGTTAGGAATCATAAGAAAAGAAACAGAGAATAAAAACAAGGATATTACAATGCCTCTGGATAACTCCATGATGTGACCGCACCTTGAATACTGTATACAATTGTGGTCGCCATATCTTAAAAAGGATATAGCGGAAACAGAAAAGGTATAGAGAAGAGCCACCAAAATGATAACGAGGATGGAAGGATACTCCTATGAGGAAAAGCTAAAAACGTCAGCTTGGAAAAGAGACGGCTGAGAGGAGATATGATAGAAGTCTATAAAATAATGAGTGACGTGGAACGGGTAAACATAGATCGGTTGTGTATTCCTTTGAAAAGGAATTAGTTGACGGAGGATGTAGAGTAGCAGTTAGAGTAGCTCGGTTTAAAAGAGGTTTGGAAAAATTCCTGGAGGAAAAGTCTATAAACAATTAATAAAGTGGACTAGGAAAATCCACTGCTTACCCATGGGATAAGCAGCATGGAATCTATCTTTTAGGAACCTGACAGGTACTTGTAATCTGACTTGACATCTGTTGGAAACAGGATACTGGGCTTGATGGACCTTTGGCTGACCCAGTATGGCATCTCTTATATTCTTATCCTCACCCTTACTGGTCATTACTTCGTTACTTGCTTGCGGAGCACATTGGCCTCTCCTTTTTCTGCTTGCTCAGGACCCAGCTCCCCCAGTCCACTTCAACCACAGTCTGCTGTGCTGTGGTTGTTCCTTCTCTTGCCCTAGTGCTCCTACTCCTCACTCACTGCCGGCATTTATCCTGTTGCAACTAAGGGACATTCTCTTTTGGGTTCACTTTCTTAAAGGCTCAAGGGTTTACAGTGCTGCCATTGAAGTCCTGCCCCTCTTGCATCAAGGTCACATCCAGCCATGCACAGGCGCAGTCGGGCCCACTGGATGAGCAGTCCAACAGATGATGCTAGTACCCAGGATGCCCTTCATCAATCATATGACACCCCCCAAGCAATTGTCTAGCTCTGACTGAAAATTTCTTATCCTTTATGTAGCTAAAAGTATTCACGGAGTTCCTTAAAGACGTACTTTTAACTGCATTAGGAGGCTTTCCTAGGGGGCATGTTTAAGTCACGGAGAAAAATAACACTTCTAGATTGCATTTTCAATCTCTGTGTATTTTATTTTTCATCAGACTGCAGAAAGTTACTGAAAATGACAGACGAGAAAGTATGTGCCTACTTTTACTTTGATCATTGGTGCAAAGACCGTGAAAAAAGTACTTGCAGAATTTGTAGCAATGCAGGAAATCTGATTATTGCCCCTTGGAGTACAAAATATTAAGGCCATGAACATTGTGGTTGGTAAACTTGGTAATGTGTTGTGCAAGCTTCTGAATGATGTTATTGTGAAATGCTATAGAAAAATGTGTCTTTATTTCCCAGGTTCATTCAAGCTCAATACACATTTGCAGTAAGTATACAAATAACGGCAGAATGTGCTTCTGGAGGCATAACAATAGATTCCCAAGACACAGAAAACAGTCAGAAAGCCCCATATCTATTCTCCAGCTGTTTAATGACCATGTTGAAGTGAATATTAACAATAAAAGCAGTTCTAGTGAGTAATAATAAAAATACATCAGTTGATATTCAAAAGTACTTATGAGCAGTACTGGGTGCTGGCTACAAAGTGCTTTTGTTTAAATATGCTTCCATGCAAAATGGATAATTTTTGGTGGTTTCAGTTGATATATGGACAAAATGGGGGTAGTTTTAGAAACTCTATTTGTGAGTTGCATATCTGAAGATGGGCATTCAGACATGCAAATCACAAAGACATTCCTAGACCTATACTAGAAGGTCGGATATATAGACATCCCTGGCGCGATCATGTGCATGTAGAATGAGAGCATGGTAGAGCCGTGGCCTGGGTGGAGCAAGAGAGATGCACACTGCGGTGCGATTTCAGACCACCACAAGCATACCTAGCCCCAATTGTTGAGACGTCCTTGCCTATACCTGCTCCTGCCCATGAATAAGGTGCAAAAAAGTCCTTGTTTCATGGTTGCATCACTTCCAGAGAAAAGAAAAAGATGTGCTTTTATCCAGTGGAGGAGTGGCCTAGTGGTTGGGGCAAGGTACATCAAGCCAGAAGGTTGGGGGTTCAAATCCCACTAGAGGACAGCAATCTTGGGCCAGAAGGACTGGGGTTTCTAGTCCCACAGGTGCTCCTTGTGGTCTTGGGCAAGCCACGTAACCCTCCATAGCCCATGTTCCCTGTAAAATAGTTATCTCCAAGTTATAATGCCCTGTTCAATGTAATTTCAGTTTGTTCAATATAAACTGCCTTGATATCATGAAAGGCAGTATATAAGAAATGTTAAATATAGAAAACAAATTGTCATACTTAATATTTCCTAACCAAAGAAACCTGCATATAAATACATACTTCAAAGATATTACTGGCTTGCCACCGCACATCTATTTGAAATGGTGACTGGGATGTACCAGTCTCATAACATAGTCGTTGCCCTTTTGAAATACCCCGGCTGGCATGCCAAGTACCTGGTTTTGCAGCTGTGTTATTCGGGGACACCCACATACCTGAAATCGCTACACTTGTGCACAAACTTGGCCTTGCTATCTGCGCGGGACCATTGCTAGAACCAGTTACTGGGAAGTTCATCATTTGGGGCAGAGATGGAGCGATTTCAGAAGACAACTGTAAGTGGCGCCCTTCACTACTGCTACTCCCTAATTTTTAAGATGTTGTGCTCTGCACATCCCAGATTCTTTCTAGACGTCCCTTCTAAAACCCACTTAGTATGTCCATATATGAGGAGGCGGGGATCAGAGTGCTCTGTGGTGGGGGAACTATTATACAGATAACTACCATATTCAGCCACTGGCCGTAAGTGAGACTGAATATATAGCAGACCTAACTTTATCCTTATAAAGTTAGGGCTGCATACTTGCTGAATATCTGCATAGAGATATACAGATGTATGCGGCTTTCCCATCTATACTGATGAATGCAGTACAAAAAAAAAATTGATACTGTTTTCTCCTCCAGATTTTGATAAAACTTCCTATAATTAGGCTTTTAAAGGACTTTTCAGCTCATGCAAAGATCTGGAATAGTTTAGCTCATAGGTGTAGTTGGGGAGGGGTGCATGGGGAGGCAGTCGTCTCCCAAATGTTGCAGACACTGAGGGTAATCTGGTACTTCTGCTCCTACTGTCAGTATGACTTCCTTACCCTTTGCGCCCCCCCTCCCAAATAAGGTGGCAAATTACACCGATGGTTTAGATATAATATATCCTTTTAGGAGGCCGAAGGAGGGGGTGAGTTAGATAGCTCATTGAGGTTCCCTCCAGCACTATTTTTTATTATGTTCTGAGAGATTAAAAATATCATCTAAGTACAAGTTATTACTTTTATTATAAGACTAATTATTTTATAATTAAGTATAATTTTATTTCACAGGAGAGAGACAATTTTTTTTTCTATAGAAGGATCTCTCTATTCCCTAGCAAGTCCTTGCAGGTTAAAAGTATAGGAAAGTGCTTTTGCTATGTTTTCTTATTGGCAATTGCTTAAAATGTTCATGCATTTTAGTTACTTATTGCTTAAGATGTTTAAACTTTCTAATAAAAAAGGGGGGCTGGTATTAAGCAGTCTTCAATGGGTTTAACAAGTATTTCTTGTTTCTCCATGATATGCATGAGATAAAAATATTCCTCTCAGATTGAAGACTTTAATAAGGTCACTTTAGGCAGTATTTCTTCTACAGAAGACTATTTCCTGATGAGTCCCTGTGTGTTAAAGGTCATACGGCTGCCTAGTAATGAGAAGGGGTGGGGAGAATTTATCAGCGTGCCCTTCATTCTTATCCATCACCCATCCATCTATTTGCCATTTTACCTAAACTGATTCTGAACCAGGGATTTAATTCTAACAACTTTACTTTATTACTTAGAGTGGTTCCTGTCATTAATTTAACTCTACCTATTAACCCACCTGTGAAACTTTAAGGAAGTGAGTTTAGCAGGGTTAAGTGCAGTGTACATATGTATTTCGAATACCTGCCCAAACTGCATCTGTAGTCATTTTTCTATGTTTCTATTGTTGCAGTTGTTGATATGGAAGGACAGACTAAATAGGCCATGTGGTCTTTTTCTGTCGTCATTTTTCTATGTTTCTATAACATACCTACTTTAAATCTGTGCATATCACCTACATATACAGTATATATAATTCAGAAGTTGCAGGGTAGCATTCTCTGAAATGCTTCCCGTTCCACTTGCAGGATCCAAAAAACAGGCAGAGCTCTGGAGTCTCAATGCGTGGATGAGACAATGGTGCAAGGAAGAGGATTTTGGATTTATTTATTTTATTTTATTTATTTACAGTTTTTATATACCGCGCTCTTTGGTATCAGCGTGGTTTACAGATAACAAATTTTCGCATTAGAACAATTTTTTGCTTACATTACAACAGGGTCAGTAACTTGGAAGTAACAGGGGAAACTATATACAAAACGGATATTTCACCTGTGGACAATTTACAGTTCACATAACATATTGAAATCATGGTGTAGAGAATTTGAGGTCTATGGACTTTTGGGTGTGCAGAGGGTCTGATTCGTGTTCTATCAGGGCTATGTTGTTGGGGTGTCAGAGGCTGTGTGGGTGATTTGAGAGATGGGGGGAGGGGGCGTAGGGTTAGTGCCTAAAAGGTGAAGACAGAATAGGTAGTGTTTAAGGACCTTTCTAAATTGGGAGAGGTCCTTTATTGATCGGATATGCGGAGGGAGATTGTTCCAGCATGTTGGAGCGAATAGAGTGAAGGCCCTATCTCTGGTTGCTTGGTTACATTTAGTGTACTCATTTGGTTTAGCGAGGGTATTAGCGGCTTCTGATCTTCTTAGCCTGTTCGTGGGAGTGTTGATAAGAAGTGAGGAGAGGGAAGGTGGGGCTATCTGATTGATTGCTTTAAAGGAAAGCAATAGTGCTTTGTAGGTGATCCTGGCTTGAAGGGGTAGCCAGTGAAGCTCTGTTAGTATAGGAGTGATGTGGTCCCTTCTGGAAGTACAGCAGAGGATGCGGGCTGCTGAGTTCATCGCCAATTGAAGTGGGTTGAGGGTGCTCTTGGGCAGACCGTGTAGGATGATATTGGCGTAATCAAAATGTGGTGTCACAAGGGATTGGAAGATTGTTCTGAAATCATTAGGGGCAAGTAGAGGTCTTAGGTGTTTCAGCGTTCTTATTTTATTGTAGATGGATTTGACAGTCTGCTTTATGTGATCTTTGAAGGTCAGTTCTTGATCTATGGTGACTCCCAGGTAGCGAATCGATGATTTACATGGTAGTTCCGCGTCTCTCACCTTCAATGTTGTGGGGGGAGAGAATTTCTTATTCCTGCTTACGAATAGGACTTCGGTTTTCTTGAAGTTTATTCGCAGATTCTGGGATAAGAGGAACTAGGGGAAAGGAGGGGCTTTTCTGAAGGGATAGGCTCCACCTTAACCAGGATGGAACCAGGCTACTGGCATTAATCTTTAAAAAGAAGATAAAGCAGCTTTTAAACTAGATAATAGGGTAAATCAGACAGTCGCCCAAGAGCGCATTGGTCAGAAGGCTATATACCTTTAGGATACTAGCAAAAGAGGGAAGTTGGGCCCAATAAAGATAAATGTAACCCAGACATCCTGAAGTACAGAGCAGACAGTTGAAAGAATCCAAATTACCCCTGTCAACTGATAACCAGATTAATATGAATAAAATACAACCTCTAAAATGCCTGCGTGTATATACTAAAAGTCTAAAAGATAAGATGGGAGAATTAGAATATATAGCACTAAATTAAAGGTTAGATATGAGTGGCATCTCAGAGATCTGGTGGAAGGACGACAACCACTGTGATACCTGGATACAAACTATATCGCAATGATAGGGTATCTCAAATTGGTGGAGGGATTGTGCCCTATGTTAAAGAGGGAATTGAGTCACACAGGTTTAGTTTTGCAGGAAACAAAATCCACTGTAGAATCTCTATAGAGAGAAATTCCATGTAAACAGGGGGCGGGGATGGTATTGGGGATGTACTACCCACCACCTGGCCAGAATGAACACATTTAATTAACAGGTTTTTTTTATACCACTTTATCATTTCACCGGATGACGAAATGCTAAAAGAAATTGGGGAAGCTAACAAAAATTACAACAGAGTAATAATGGGTGATTTCAATTACCCCGGTATTGACTGGGTAAGTGTCACAGCAGGACATGCCAGGGAGATAAAGTTTCTAGATGAAATAAATGATTGCTTCTTGGAGCAGCTGGTTCATGAACCAAGATGGGAAACTATTTTGGACCTAGTCCTTAGTGGAACTCAGGATCTTGTGCAATAGATAAGGGTGTTGGGGCCACTTGGCAATAGTAATCATAGCATGATCACATTTGATTTAGTAAATAAGAGGAAGGATGGCAAGGAAATTCACAGTACTACCTTTTAACTTTCAAAAGGGAGAATAAGATAAAATGAGAATAGTTAAGAAAAAATTACAAGGAGCAGCTGCAAAGGTTAAAGATTTACATCAAACATGGCTATTGTTTAAAAATAAAGTCCAGACCAGATATACTCCACACTTTAAGAAACATGGCAAATGAAACTTAATGTAGACAAGTGCAAAATTATGCACTTAGAGGGTCATTTTAAAAGGTTTAGTCATGATTTGGATGACTGAAGACGTGCATGTGGTCACTGAAATCACAGACACGTCCAAGTAGACAAGGGGGTGTGCCAGAGGCATGTCTGGGGAGGAGCAATGAACTTACACCTCCCTGTACGATCTCAGAAATGTCAGTCTGCAGGCATCACCTTTATATCTGCTCCAAGTACAGACAGACATCAGGAAAATGCTTGTTTTCAGTTTAAAACATCCAGAGAATATGGAGAATGAAGCGACCAGCCTTAGATCACAAATGGCCACACTCAGATTTGAACCCTAGCCACCCTGCTCTTAAGCCATTATGCTATTAAACATCTTGGTTATGAAATGCTATCCTGAAGAAGTCCATAGACACATTTGATAAACATCCACATCGGGAACCTCCACATTTCTGAAATCATGCCTGTACATGCACGTATCTGCTTTTTTTCCCGACATTCTGGCTCTGATGTTCCATTGTGAAATGTGCCCCCTTGGGGGAATAACACGATGCAAGGTTACACATTAGGACTCACCACCCAGGAAAATGATCTAAGCATCATCGTGGATAATACATTGAAACACTCTGCCTAATGGCCAAGAAAGCAAATAGAATGCTAGGCGTCAATAAGGAAAGGAACTGAGAATAAAACCAATGATATTATAACATCTTCGTTTCACTCCATGGTTCGCAATTCTGGTTGCTATATCTTAAAAAGGATATAGCAGAATTGAAAACGGTACAGAGAAGAGCAACTAAAGTGTAAAGGGAATGGAAGGATATCTCTAAGAGGAAAGGCTTAAAAGGTTAGGGCTCTTCAACTTGGAAAAGAGACGGCTTAGTGGAAATACACAGTAGCTCTGTGCATGCAGTGGGGATGGAGGTGGAATACCTGCAAGGCGGATAGCGGTGCAGCACGCCTTGGCAGCTAGGCACCAATTATGATTTTGGTTTCATTTAATATTCCGTTATACTATGAATCCACTGTATTACTTCTGCTTTGAAGAATCTTTCCGGTATAATATCTATTGGAAGTAGTGTTCGGTTATATGGTCGTGTATATATATTTCTATATGGACTGACCCTCCAGTAAAAGCTATATAGATGGAGGATGGTTCTTTGCTTGATGACAGGTTGTAACACTTGTTTATTTATAAACATGAGGAATACAAAACAACAAACTTATAAAAAAAAAATCTTCCAAACAATGGTGGTCCCATGAAAACACATCATCTTGAAAAGGATGGCCATTTCAAAAACTGTTCTCAAAGGGGCCATTTTAAAAGTCTTAGTCATGATTTGGACATGCATGTGGCCTTTGAAATCATGAAGACGTCTCCAGAGGTATTTTACAAATGACTTTTAGAGACGACTCCAGTGCAGGGATGTCCAAGTAGACAGGGAGCGCAATGGAGGTGTGCCTAGGTGTAAACGGGGGTGCTTGTTGTGAAAGTTCCACAATCTTGGCAAAGACAGGAATTTACTTGACTTGCAAAGGATTGTGGGTGTTGTAGTTCAATCACACAAAACCAGCCATTTAACAAGAATAAAGAATTGTAGTTGCTCGAGTGTAAAGCAGAAAACAGATTTTATTTATGGGGTGTTATTCCCTTGCACAGATATGCTTGGTAACATCAACAGGATAATTTCTTCAGGAATTGTATTCAGGAAACAAAACAAATAAGGCAACTTTATTACTTATGCAACAACTTAGTAAAGACCTTGATGGCAGAAAAGGTCTTTCTTCTAGCCCCTGCTAATAAACTTTCTTAGCAGTGCTGGAATGAAAAATAAACCCAAAAGGAAAATTCTCTTTATCAAAAAAACAGCTTTCTTCCTTTCACTTTCACTTCCTTAAAGGTTTTTTTTTCAAAGTCCCATGTGCACTTGTGCCTTGCTCTAATCACAGGTGCTTAACCAGCTGCAAACCATTGCTGGCCCATTCTCCACGTGGCTCCAACTTTCCCCAAAGCTTTCTCTCAAAGAAACTTTTCTGGGAAGCTAAAAAAACAGTACAGTTCCTTTTGGTGTTTGATCCTTATCTAAGGATTACTTTAGAACAGCAGCCTAGAAAGAGAGCAATCCATGCATTCCACTTTCTCATTTGATATTTCCCCTTGCTCTTGAAATATCATAGGATCACTTTCATACACTGGCTCAGAGGAATTCTCTAACTGATCTCTACCAGGATAGAAACTGTTTCCCTGCTGTCTTCCTTGTGCAAAGCTAGGGAACAGATTAGAGTTCATACCTGAGATCACGTTGTCATTAGGTTTCCTCTCTGGGTATTTTGGCCAGTAGGTAGCAAAGCTTCTGTGCTCAGCTCTCCAGTCAGAATCACTGGACTTCAGGTCTCTTTCCCATACCTCCTTAAATAGGTATTAGAGCTCCTTCTTTCTGTAGATGCAGCCATCTCCTTTACAAGTGCTGTCTGAGGGTTCCTGGCTGTATATCTCCAAGCCTCTGGTTTCTTCCAGTCCAATGAAGAATGCTTGCCCCAGGAATCTCTCCCAGCATGCGTACTGCCTTGGGCTCCTTTCTTAGACCTCCTGGACGTCTTGCTGTTCTTCCTTCTGTTCACGCTCCGTCTCTCCTTCTCTTGCCGTCTTTGCCACCATTGCTCTCCTTGCTGTCTTTGCCAGCCTTTCTCCCTGTTTGATGAATTTCTTCTAGCTTTAAAGTGCCTAGATGGACACTCCACCCTAGCACAGTCCAGGTGTTCTGAATCAAGCCCTGCCCTAGGAGATGGGTGATTAGGGATTACATCATTGCTTCTCTGATTAGGCACACGTTTCCCTATTTCAGCTCTCCTAGAGGCTTTCTGTAAACCAGTGCATTCTGGGTCTGGTAGTCTTTTAGGTAAACACTCTGTTTTAGTGCTTTTACCAGCCAGCACAGGTTGCTTATTCAGAGCCAATTCACCTCTTGTATTATTTCTTCCTGAACTATGATAAGCTTCCTTATCACACTAGGGAGGTACAATGAATTTAGACGTCCCCATTCGATTTCAGAGAAGTCAGGGACATCTGTAGGCATGTCCACATTTAGACCTGCTCCAGGCATGAACAGGCCTCAGAAAAGTTCTTGTTGTGGCCTTAAAACATCCAAAGGGTGTAGAGAAGATGGCTTTGAATCCTGGCCATCCTGTTCTTTACCCACTACTTTAACCATTATGCTATTAGACATCCATCCTCTGAGACGCTATTTTGGAGGCGTCTATGTAGACGTCCATATCAGGCGTGTCCATGCTTCTGAAATTGTAACTGAACTTGCATGTACCTGCTTTTTTTTCAGACATTCTGGCTTTAACATCCTAGATTGCACTTGGACGTCCTTTGTAAAATATGCCTTCACATCACATACATATAAATTTTCATGTCTGTGACCATTATGGCTCCCATGCCTTTTTCCTTTACTTGATGACAGAATCTCCCATTAAAAGCAAACATTTTTTCATCAGAGCCAATCTTGCAAGTTCAACAATAAAATCAGTAGGGCCATGTGGTGCTGTTCTCTGGCTAAGCACAGATCTAACGATATCAAGGGCTGCTTCCTGCGGAATAGTCGTATAAAGTGATTCTATATCCATTATAACAAGCAATGGCTGTCCTAACTTTAACTGGTTATTGCAATCTGGTTAACGGCTGAATATCTTTGCTGACTGCATAGCAATGCGCTGACCATTGAACCCAGATACTCAGCACCAGATGCCGGATAAATTCCGGTGCTGAATATCCAGATTTTTTTTTAAAGCAGGGACAGCTGGGCACTTTAAAAAGCCTAGCCGCTGCTGCTGAATATCGGCCACATGGCGTATATGTTATGTGAATCATTTGTAGACTTGAAATGCAGCTTAGGAGGAGACAAAAATATTGGTAAAGAGGAGTGAATTACTAATAGATGGCCATATAAGTACCATGAATTGATTCCAGACGAGAAGAAACCATCTTGAGAGCCTCATCTAATCATTTTCCTAAATAAGTCAATTTCTTAAGGGAAATAACTTGAATGTGTTATAATTTATCATGATTTATTATAAAGCAGCCAGTGTAAACAGCTATTTTAATAGTGTTTAATTTTCCAAGCTGGAGAAATAGAATTGAAAAATGAAAAGGAAGTAAACTTGTTTTTTTTAATATAAGCTTTAGGGAATCAAGTTTTCCTTTGGAAACAATGTTGTCTGAAAGCTGGCCATTCTGGTGACAACAGTTCGTTATTTACTGCAATTAAGAGAACAATTTTTTTTCAAATAAGTATATAGCTGAATTAGTTAATTGTTTAAAAAGTGCAATTTTTACCCTGTGTTATTATTTTGACAATCATAACACTATAGGTGGTCTATCACATACAACAGTGTATTATCATACTGTCAACACCCTGCTTTAAATCATAGTATCCGGGTATCCTACCATGTAGCTGCAAGATCAATAGACTAGCATGCCTTTCTGCTGCTAAATTAAAAGTACAAATAATATTTTAAATAAATTTACTATGACTACTACTACCGTTTATCATTTCTATAATGCTACTAAACATATGCAGCAGTCCACACATACATAAAATAGATGGTCCCTGTGGCACTTAAAATCTATTCAAAACAGACAAAAAGTGCAAGTAAGTGAATTAGAAAGTTGCATTTATTGTGTGGTTAGAAAGAACATGAACAGGAGAACAAGCGGTTAAGATTTAAAAGCAACCTCTAAAAGATGAGCTTTTAGGCTGGATTTGAATAGAGTCAAAGAGGGAACATGATGCACTAAATCATGAAGTATATTCCAGGGGTATGGCATAGCAAAGAGGAAAGCATGGACAGTGGAGTTGGTTGGCTGGGAGAAGGGAAAACGTAAGAGCGACAGCCATCAAGCAAGTTCTCAAGGAAGGCTATAGTGAAAGAGAGGAGAGGAAAGGTAGTGAGGAGCTACAGAAATGATTTATTTATCAACTTTTATATACCGCTCTATCTACAAGTCACAGCAGTGTACAGGTAACATACAGATTACATAGAATGAATGTACTTGTAGATGAGCAAGAAAGATGATTGATGTAGAAAGAGAGAGGGAGTCTATGAAGTGACTTAGTAACACTTGCAGAATACAAGTCATATAACTGAGTTTTGAATAAATTGGAGAGAAATGTTTCAGTGGGATGCCTATGATGAACATGTTGAAATATTCTAAGGGACAGGTGATGAGACCATGGTAAGTATTTTGGTAGTGTGTTCGGAAAGGAAGGAACACATTTTGGAGATGTCAGATAAAGAAATGAAAGGTTTTAGCAGTGTGTTGGGTATATGTAGAGAAAGAAAGAGTCAAGTCAAAGATGATCCCAAACTTACAAGCTAAGGAGACTGAAAGAATTACAGTGTTATCCACAGAAAAAGAGAAAGGAAGATGGGGGGGGGGGATGTTTTTTTGTGGTGGGGGAGGGCTCTGTCTTAGCCATGTTAAGTTTCAGATGGCACTGGGACATCAAATCAGCAATATTAGTCAAGCAGGCTGAGAAAGGACTGGATTCCTGTTAAAGTTTCTGGTATATATAAATCTGGGATTCATCATTATAAAGACGGTATTGAAAGCCATGGGATGAGGTCAGATCACCAAGGAAATAAGTGTAGCAAGAGAAGAGAAGAGTTCTAAGGCAGAGTCCCAAGGAACACCAAATGAGCCCCGAGGAACACCAAATAATAATGGGATGGTGATGGAGGAGGATCTGCAAGAGCATATGCTGAAACTATGATGTAAGAGATAACAAGAAATTCAAGATATTTTAACAAACCTTTTTTGTTAGGAAAGTAAATAACTCCAATAGGAAAAATGTAGTTACTCACCTGTAGCCAGTGTTCTCCAGAAACAGCAAGAATCAGTCATCACAAATGAGTGATGTCACCAAAGGAGCCTGTGTGGGAATGCTTACCAGCTTCCAAAGGAAACTTTTGGAAAGTACTCCACGCATGCGTGTCTGCGTGTCGATCTTCCTGCCCAAAGGAGTTGTCTTACTTCAGTATGATGACATAGCTTAAGCAAGTCCAAAAAGAAAACAACTCCACGGGGAGGAAGGAGGGTAGTGAGGACTGATTCCTGCTGTTCCCGGAAAATACCTGCTACAGGCAACAACGCTTTCGCCAGTTCCAAGCAGGAAGTTAGTCCTCACATATGGAACTCCATAGCTACAGACTACCGAAAAAACCTATAGACAGCCCGGGAAAGGTCACGTGATGCAGTGAGGACAGCAGTCGCATCTCGTGTGTGCTCCGGTGCCCCTGAATCAAACCGGCAAACTAAGCCTGCTTAAAACCTCTGATATCGGACTTTTGATACCCCTGCTTAATTAAGCGGCTTCTGAGTCCAAGGGGATCTGGCGGAGAGTGGCGAGAGGTATGGCTGCGGTGGCTAAAACAGCTCGGAGAGAGCGAGAGCGCGTGGTCGGCAATGGCAAGATGGCGGAGGTGGCAGCACCGTCAAGCCCGTTGGTATCCCCGGCCTTTTTTGAAGAAGTGTCAGCTGCAGTAGCAACTGCCTTATCATCGCAGTTTGCAGAGTTAAACGAGAAGATCGATGGGCTGCAGGCATCGTTTGGGGGCATGGGGACCAGAATTCAGGAGGCAGAAGGCCGTATCGGGCAAGTGGAAGATACCGTGGAAGCGCTGGTCACCCAGGTAGCTGGCCTGAAGTCACAGCTGCAGCTACAGGAATCGAAGCTGGACGACCTCGAGAACCGATCTCGTAGAAATAACCTACGGATCATGGGTGTCCCAGAGTCGGTCAGTGATAAAGAGTTAAAAAACTATCTGGAGTCTCTACTGCTGCGGCTGTTGGGGAGTGCAGAGATGGGAGAGAAGCTTTTCATTGAGCGGGCCCATCGTGTGGGCAGCAAACAGGCCCAGGATCGCCGTCCGCGTATAGTCCTAGTAAAACTCTTGCAGTTCCCCCAGAAGGAAGCGATTTTGCGGGCAGCCCGTAGCAAAGGAGAAATTGTGCATGAAAATGCTAAGCTCCGGATTGCCCAGGACTATTCTATAGCGCTTAGTCAGAAGCGCCGGGAGTACGCTCCTCTATGTGAAAAACTAATTGGCGCTAAAATAAAGTTCTCTGTCCAATATCCGGCCAGACTCCATGTACTGCATGAAGGCACACACTGCATATTTGAATCTGCTATGGAGGCGGCCCCATACGTTGCAACGCTTACTGGGCAAGAGACGGCGCCATCATCATTTTCTGGAACAACGTGACTTTGTGATGTTGAACGGTTCTTTGGCTTGTTTTTACCTCCCCACGTTTGGGGGATCCTGGCCTCCTAGTTAGTTGATGTTTTGAGGAGGGCCGGGACGTTTGACTTGGCCGGGGGTTTTCTTTTTGGGGAGGGGAGGAGGGCTTAAAGAATTGAGGGCTGGTCCTTGGCCTTGCCGGGCTGGCGGTTTTTGGATGCCGGTTTGGGCAGTGGAATTCTTGCCTTCCCCCTTCTCGGGGCGGTTGCCTCACCCCTTACTCAGGGCCACCCTCTGGGGTCCTGTGGCTGTGGTAGTGGGGCTGTCGCTCAGAGTTTGAGGAGGCTGTGCCCATCCTCTGGTTGTACGGGGCTCGACCGTCCTTCCCTCGTGTTTCGGGGGGGAGGACATTTTGAAATTTTGCATGTCATGTGCTCTGAATGTTTTTGGAGGGTAGTTTGGTGAATTTGATGGGGATTGCTTGGGGGGGGGGTCAGTTTCTTTCTTTCTGTTTCTTTGTAGATGGTGGGGTACTGGTTTTAGGGTGGGAGGTGAGGGCTGGGCTTGGTTGGCTTTGGGGAGTGATGTTTGGGGTTTGGGGGCACTGGTCGCATCAATCATGGCCTCAATAGGGATTTCGGTAGTGGAGTGGGGGCATATGGCTCCTGGGTTATGGATAGGAGAAGGGGGTGGGTGGGGATGCGTTTGGGGGGGTTTTGCTGTTGGTGTTGGGGGGAGGGGGTATGGCAAAGAGGGGGGGTCAATAGCCCTTTGCTGGTATATGTGAAGGATACGCAGATGATTGGGGATAGGGGCATTGGGAGCAGGCTACGGGGTAAGGGGTACAGTCCTTAGCCACATGACAACAGTGGGTCATGAAGTTAGGAGCAATTTCAAATCTAGGGGGCAGCCTCAGGCTGGGGAGGTCGGTCCCTTTGGGAAACAGAGGACCTTGAGATTTTTGATGATAATTTACCCCCAGGCCTGAAGGTTATAACATGGAATGTATGTGGGGTGGGTAACCCTATTAAGCGATATAAAGTGTTACAGGCTTTGGCTAGGTTGAACAGTGATATTGCTATGTTACAAGAAACCCATCAGTCAGCGGAGGAACACGCCAAATTGAGGAGGGATTGAGTGGGCCAAGTTTGGGGTGCCCCAGCTTCAGGGAAGAAGGGTGGAGTGGTCATATTGATTAATAAGAAGATTCGGTTTGACCGAGAACAGGAATACATAGACCCGGAGCTTAGAGGGGAGGCCTGTTATTCTTGGCAATATATACAGTCCGAATGTCTTGGATAGGGCGCTATATGCACGGTTGGCCTCCAGAATTGAGCAATGGCCGGATGTTCCATTGATATTAGCTGGAGATTTTAATGGGGTGTTCGACGTCGCGATGGATACTTCCGGAGGGGGAGGGGAGAGAACTCGGGCTTCGACTGCAAGGGTGTTACAGCATCTGCGATGCCGGCTAGGCATAGTGGACCCTTGGCGTCTATTGCATCCAACAGAGAAAGATTTTACACACCAGTCGAGGGCACATGGCTCTAGTGCCAGAATTGATTATCTTTTAATTTCTAAAAGGCTGTTTGCACAAGTAATAGACGTGCAGATTGGCCCTACTGAGATATCGGATCATGCGTCTGTGTGGGTGGAGACCTCTTGGGGTGCTGCGGCATCTCGGGATAGAGTCTGGCGGTTCTCCTTGGGGCTTTACCGGGATCTTGATTTTCATGTTTATCTCAAACATCGTTGGCAGGATTTTATGCTTCACCATGAGGAGCATAAAGGGGACCCGGAGTTACTCTGGGAAACAGCCAAGGTAGTCCTGCGTGGGGACATTATCGCATATGCAGCATGGAAGCGTAAACTAATGGCAGTGCGGATTGTCCAGTTGGAAAGGCAATCGGTAAAAGACAGGCAGCGGTATGCGAGCGATCCCTCGAGGGCCAATATGAGGCGACTGCGGGAGACAGACCTCCCTCAATGAATTACTTCACCAGAGAGCCAAAAAATCTTTTCTGTACTATCGATATCAGTTATATCGCTTTGGAGATAGACCAGGGAAACTTTTGGCGTGCTGTCTTCATGGTAGTCGGGGTGCGCGGTCCATTGTGGCCTTACAAGATGAGCAAGGGCGCTTACACAAAGATAGCAGAGTGATAGCACGAGTTTTTCAAGCATATTTTCAAAAGTTGTATGCTGGGAGGCAAGGAGATTGGGCCAATATGATCCGATATCTTGGTGAAGTGCAACTCCCCCAGTTGACGGTGGATCAGCGAGCCCAGTTGGACGCTCCAGTGTCTAGAGAGGAGGTGCAAAAGGTCATCTTGAAGGCCAGTGGTTGTCGTGCACCTGGCCCAGACGGCTTTGGGGTCGAATTTTATAAGCTCCTTGAGGACCAGGTGTCTCCTGCCCTGGTTGCCCTGTATCAAAAACGGATAGCACAGGGGTCATTCCGATGGGGGATGAACCATGCGCATATCACCCTGATACCTAAGCCGGGGAAGGATCCATTACAGACTTCTTCCTATAGACCTATATCTTTATTAAACTTTGATCTGAAGGTGCTGGCCAAAATTCTGGCGGATCGATTGGCCCCTATGTTGGGGGATCTGGTGCATGAATCGCAGGTGGGGTTTGTGCGGGGGCGCTATGCGGTGCGTAACTTGCGTAAAATTTTGGCATCGCTTGAATGGGTCCGGGAGAGGGAATTACAGTCTTTGCTGATTAGTTTAGATGTGGAAAAAGCATTTGATCAGGTCAACTGGGATTATTTAAAGTACCATTATGGGATCGGTGACACGTTTTGCGGGATGGTGGCGCTGCTCTATGCTGGCCCCACTGCTGGGATATTTTGTAATGGGGTGCTTTCGGATACTTTCAAGTTAGAAAGAGGAACTCGTCAGGGATGTCCACTCTCTCCCTTGCTTTTTGTGTTAACTCTGGATCCTTTGGTGCGCAGAGTTGAGGAATCCGTAAACATCCAGGGAGTGCGGATTGGGCGGTGCGGGTTTAAGATAGCGGCCTTCGCAGATGACCTGCTGGTACATCTTCTGATGCCGCAACATTCGCTGCCCCACTTGCTGGATGAATTGGCTTTGTACGGTAGCTTCGCTGGACTGCGTATTAATACCGAAAATCGGAAGCTATGGATGTGGCGGGTACCCTTCAAGGGCTTTGGCGAGGCCCCTTTCCCTTGTGGTGGGCAGGTGAGTCTTTTTTCTACTTCGGTATACTGTTAACTAAGGATCCGGCTGCATTGTATAGGAGCAATTTGGACCGAGTCTGTTCGAAACTGCGAGTGCAATTACAGGCTTGGGCTCCCCTCCCGCTGTCTCTCTTGGGTAGAGTGGTGGTCTTGGGGATGGTGGTTTTTCCGAGATTGCTTTACTGGATGCAAACCCTGCCTGTTTGGCTGCTGCGTCGGGACCTGCTGCGTATCGAGCGGGAGATTCGCGGATTCCTTTGGAAGGGCGCGAGAGCGCGTATTCCGTTAAACCGACTTAGAGGGGGATGGAAATTGGGAGGGATTGGGCTCCCTGATTTGTGGAAATATGCTCTGGCCTGTCAATCTCGAAATCTTGGGGATTGGTTGGGGGATACTGAGGATTATACCCCTCGGGCGCTGGAAGAAGCGTTAGTGACTCCTCATGCTTTGACAGCGGTTCTGCATTTGGATCGTTCATTCCTACCTAGCAGGATGGTGAATAGTATTTTAGTAGCGCCGCTTCACCGTACTTGGCAGAAATTGAACAAATATTGGGGTACTTCCCCGGTGGTTTCGGGTTGGCTACCCCTGCGGGGCAATGCCAGCTTTACCCCGGGAACGGAATCTGCTCTTTACCAAAAGTGGGGACGACAGGGGATACGAAGCCTTGGACATGTGGTTACGCTAGAAGGGGAGTGTAAGACACTGGCCATGCTTTGTAGTGAATATGAATTACACTCGGGGCAGTCCTTTTTTGCATACCTGCAACTTTCACACTACATTGGCGCCCTGTGAAAGCGAGAACTGCGAGCTGAGCATTCGGCGCGGATATTGGAATTCTTTGCCTTGGGGAAGGAGGCGCCCCCTACTATAGCTGAGTTGAAACGTAGATTGGATCAGTATGGTCCTCCTCCTGACTATTCGAATGAGGAGATTGCTTGGGCTAGAGAGTTGAGCTGTGAGTTGGCCCCGGGCTCGGTGGGCGATGCACTGGGTCAGATTGTGAGTCTGACTGGTGGGGCTAGATGGCGGGAAGTGCAGTTTAAATGTATTATTCGGGCCCATTTCTCCCCAAGGCGCGCACTACATAGTCATCTTACGGATTATAGGGGATGTCCGAAATGCTCCTGTGCCTTGGCAGATCTCGGTCACATGTGGTGGGGATGTAGTTGTATTAGGCGATATTGGCGGCGAATTATGGCCTACCTGAGTGAGTTGTTGCGGCAACAGGTCCGGTGCACCGGACCGCTCGTTGTGTTGGATCAGTTGGGACCACTCCACCCGAAGGGCAGATGGGAACGAATTTTAGTGCGGAAGGCTTGCTTGGTGGGGAAGGAGCCTATACTCCATCGGTGGCGGGAACATAGGGCTCCTTCATTTTGGGAATGGTGGAATAGTTTCCACCAGTTTATGCTTTTGGAAAAACGGGCGGCGAGTGGGATGGTTCAGCGATGGGCTTCCTTTTTGTTGATCTGGATGCCTTATATCCAGAAGTTGGGGTCAAAGGCCCGGAGTGAGGTGTTAAAGGTGGGTTAGGATGGGGAGGTGTGGGATAGGGGTTCCTGATGGGCAGGCGGGGGTTTGTGTATTCTGCGATTGGTTTGTTTGCTCCATGGAGAGGTGTTTTTGTTCTTGTGGCTGGGGGTAGGGGGGGGTACAACGGGGGAGCACATCTTTACTTCTTATTACGTCTTGTGTAATGTATGGGGGTTTTTTTTGCTATTGTTATGTAGCCCCGCAGGTGGTGGATAAGGAACAACCCCACCCGGGGTGTTGTAAACTAGAAAATAAGGCTGTTCTTTTTTGTGCTGCTCTCTGTTTGGTTGTACTGCATTAATAATAAAAACAAAAACTCTGTAATATAGTTTGAAAGTCTGGCACATTCACTTGTGGATCAGAGAACAAAAAACATCAATATCTGCCACAATTCTACAACGGAAGCTAACGTGGTCTCAGTATTATTAGACAGGAACACAACGCTTCAAATTCACTGTCATAGACTTTACATCAATGACCACACTATATAGCTTCTATTTTTTCAAAGGTGTTATTGATAAAATGCTCCCTCCATCCACAGGAAAATAGTCCAAAAAATTGGTTTGCTTAGCTTAGAATGATCGAGCTTCAACTTCAATCGAACAGCATAGCTGATGTCTTATTTGCACAGCTGCTGTCTTATTCTCCCGACGCTACCCAGCGCTCGGCGTTTCGCCACTTAGGGTTCTTCAGGGGAGTTGCTAAGACACTATAACAGAAAATTTTGTTTAGTTCACGCCATTATCTCAATTCTGTAAAACTTTAGCATATCAACTCCAAAAACCTGTAAGTACTCACTGTTTCGTTATCCTGCTAGCGTTCCCTTCACATCAACTGCTGAACTGCTAAGACAAGAGTGAGGGACGCTGCACTTATGATGTCATTAAATGGACACAAAAATTAGCATTGAATGGGCACAGCTGACTATTACGTCATAAACAGGCTTCCCATTCAATCCGTGCATTCAAGCCCAAAGGTGTCACCGTATTTAATGAATGGATCCATTTTTGTTCTACATAAAGCAGAGTCTCAGCCTTGGTACTGCCCGCATGTGCACGTTGTATCTGTAATATGCAGAAACAGCGCAGATCTTCAAAACTATGATGTTGAGTTAGGCAGTGCTCTACAATAGGTGCTTCAAGGCGACCACATTTTAGCTTGCTTCTATGTTCCTGCATACGTATACGAAAAGTGCGATTGGTTTTTCCAATATAAATCAGAGAACAAGGACATTTAATGCAGTAGATCACACTCGTAGAGCTGCATGAGGTATTGGTCCTTAATTTATACTCCCGTCCATTATATGTAAAACTATCGCATTCCTGAGTAACGCTGCAGATTGAGCAGTTACCACAGGCTCTATGGCTACCTTCTGCAGCTCAATCTGCAGCGTTACTCAGGAATGCGATAGTTTTACATATAATGGACGGGAGTATAAATTAAGGACCAATACCTCATGCAGCTCTACGAGTGTGATCTACTGCATTAAATGTCCTTGTTCTCTGATTTATATTGGAAAAACCAATCGCACTTTTCGTATACGTATGCAGGAACATAGAAGCAAGCTAAAATGTGGTCGCCTTGAAGCACCTATTGTAGAGCACTGCCTAACTCAACATCATAGTTTTGAAGATCTGCGCTGTTTCTGCATATTACAGATACAACGTGCACATGCGGGCAGTACCAAGGCTGAGACTCTGCTTTATGTAGAACAAAAATGGATCCATTCATTAAATACGGTGACACCTCTGGGCTTGAATGCACGGATTGAATGGGAAGCCTGTTTATGACGTAATAGTCAGCTGTGCCCATTCAATGCTAATTTTTATGTCCATTTAATGACATCATAAGTGCAGCGTCCCTCACTCTTGTCTTAGCAGTTCAGCAGTTGATGTGAAGGGAACGCTAGCAGGATAATGAAACAGTGAGTACTTACAGGTTTTTGGAGTTGATATGCTAAAGTTTTACAGAATTGAGATAATGGCGTGAACTAAACAAATTTTTTTGTTATAGTGTCTTAGCAACTCCCCTGAAGAACCCTAAGTGGCGAAACGCCGAGCGCTGGGTAGCGTCGGGAGAATAAGACAGCAGCTGTGCAAATAAGACATCAGCTATGCTGTTCGATTGAAGTTGAAGCTCGATCATTCTAAGCTAAGCAAACCAATTTTTTGGACTATTTTCCTGTGGATGGAGGGAGCATTTTATCAATAACACCTTTGAAAAAATAGAAGCTATATAGTGTGGTCATTGATGTAAAGTCTATGACAGTGAATTTGAAGCGTTGTGTTCCTGTCTAATAATACTGAGACCACGTTAGCTTCCGTTGTAGAATTGTGGCAGATATTGATGTTTTTTGTTCTCTGATCCACAAGTGAATGTGCCAGACTTTCAAACTATATTACAGAGTTTTTGTTTTTATTAGTCATAGTTACTCTGTGCAAGTTGTGACCAAATTACAATTTGTACTGCATTAATAAACAGATTATGGAAAAAAAAAAAACTATAGACAGCCCAATGGGACAACCAGAAAAATGAACCAAGAAAACAATGGGAAACGCTGAGATTCCAAGAGTAAACATCAGCCTCAGGCATCAACCAACAGTCAACTCTCCGGCAGCCTGGACAGACAGAAGGGCTGGAGGGAAAGAGGTGCATTAATTCTCAAAGAGATGCCAGACTACGGCTTGACTGAAGGACACCGGGAATCCTCATCCAGGTAGTAGTGGGCTGCAAAGGTGTGGACGGACAGCGACGTAGCAGACCTACAAATTTCCACTGTTCAGATGGAGTTGAAGTGAGTCACTGAGGCTGCCATAGCGTGAACATTATTCGCTGCGATGTGGCTTTCTACAGTAAGCCCAGCCTGGGCATAAGCAAAAGAGATGCAGTCAGACACCCAAGTTGGATAGGGTGCACTTGGAGACAGCTACCACCGGTCTGCTGGGGGTCGTAGGAAACAGAGCTGAGTGGAATGGTGATGGGGCTTTGTCCATTCAACATAAAAAGCGAGTGCTCTCTTGTAGTCCAAAGTATAGAAAAAGGCCTCAACCCTGGAGGTGTGAAGCCATGGGAAAAAGGTGGGCAGTACCATGGACTGGTTTAGGTGGAATACTGAAACCACATAGGGGGAGAAACTTAGGATGAGTGCATAGCACCACTCTATTTTTGTAGAAAATGGTATAAGGCAGGTGTGCTACGAGCACCTGCAGCTCACTGATTCTGTGCATTGAAGCAAGCACCACCAAAAAGATGACTTTCCAGGTGAGGACAGGTGGCAAACGGCTCAAAAGGTGCCGAAAGCAGCTGTCCCAGGATGAGAACCGGCGATGGGAAAATAGGGGGATGCAAAAGCAGAAGGCCCCGCATAAAATATCCTATGATGAGCAGAAAGGGACCAATCATCAACATTGTAGTGCTATGCTGCAAGAGCACTCGAGTGCACTCTAGGAGAGTTAGATTTCAGTCCAGAGTTGGAAAGGTGAAGCAAACCAGCATCATCTCCATTGAGCAAGTGAAGGGGTTGAGGGTCCAGTCCACATACCAGACTGAAAATCTGCATCACTTGAAGGCATATGTCCTCCTGGTGGATCCTTATGAGATGCCAGGAGAATGTTCTCAACATCTATGATCAGATGGAACTCCACCAGAGCTAACTGCTCAGCAGTCAAGCCTGAGCGATAGGGAGCAGAGGCTGTGGTGTAGTAGGGCGCCCTCCTCCTGACAGAGTAGATTTAGGGCAAGCCCAGGGGATAGGGCATTGGCCGAGACAGCTGTAGTAACAAGGGATACCATGGTGTCAGGGCTACAATGGGCAATGAGTATTAAGAAGGCCTTGTCCACTTGGACCTTGAAGAGGGTGGTCACTAGGGGAGTTGGTGGGTAAATGTAGAGGAGGCCCTTGCTCCAGTCCAGGAGGAAGGCCACACAACTCAGACAGGGCATCCTGGAGCAAAACAGCGGTAGCTGGGCATTGTGAGGAGATGCAAAGAAATCCATGGTGGGGGTACCCCACATTTGAAAGATCTTGCAGGCCACTTGGGTGTTGAGAGCTCACTCGTGCAGTTGCAGGACTCTGCTGAGTTTGTCCACTAAGGCATTGTCCTCTCCCAGGAGATACACTGCTCAGAGAAGCAACTGATGCTTCATAGTGAACTTCCAGAGCCAGACTGTCTCCCAACAAAGGAGGTTCAAGCCCATGCTCCCTTGCTTATTGAGGTAGAACATTGCTACCTGGTTATCTGTTTGTATGAGAATGACCTGACCGGCCAAGCTGCTTCCAGAAGGCCCGCAACACATTTACAATGGTTCTTATTTTGAGGAAGTTTATCTGGTGAAGGCTCTTTCCCTCCAACCAGAGGCCCTGTATGCAGAGGCTGCTGAGATGGGTTCCCCAGTCAAGCTTGGAGACATCCATCATCAGAATTTGCTGGTGCAGGGGCACTTGATAGGGCAGTCTCGCTAGAAGATGCACCAACTGCTGCCACCAGGAAAGGAAGCTGAGTAGTGGTGGAGTTACATGCACTCTGTGAGAGGTAGCCCGATGCCTGATGACACTGAGTGCAGAGGGTCCACTGTGCTTGCCGCATATGTAGGCAGGCAAATGGGGTTACATGGACCATGGAGGCCATGTGGCCCAGGAGGTGAAGCATCTGGAGAGTGGTCACCATTGAGCAGCACTGAGACGAGTTGGTGGGCCCAGTCTGTCGGGAAATATGTCCTAGCCACCAAAGTATCGAGGAGAGCTCTAATGAACTCGAGGCACTGAGCAGGTTGCAGATGGGACTTTGGATAGTTGATGACGAAGGCTCCAGGACCTGAATGGTATGCTGTGCAGCCTGGCAAACTTTGTCCAGAGAGCCACCCCTTACCAACCAGTCGTTCAGGTAAGGGAAGACAAAAATCCCTTGCACGCATAGAAAAGTGGCCATGACCAATAGGCACTTTGTGAAAACTCTGGGAGTGGAGGCTAGTCCGAAGGGAAGAACCCTATATTGGTAATGCTTGCCACTGATGATGAAGCAGAGGTATTGTTGGTGCAGGGGGTGAATGAGGAAGTGGGTGAAGGCATCTTTTAGATCCAACGAGCAGAACCAATCTATCCACTGGAGGAAGGGCAGCAACGGTCCAAGGGATACCATCTTGAACTCTCTTTCAAGGAACTGATTTATATTGTGAAGATCCAGAATGGGTTGGAAGCTGCCTCTCTTTTTGGTGAACAGGAAGTATCATGAATAGAATTTTCTTCCTGTCTGAGATGGCGGAACCAGTTCTGCCGCCCTGGTTTGGCTACTTCCAGTTGGAGAAATTCTCAATGGTGAGGTTCCAGAGGGCATTCCTCTGGAATAATGGAGGGGGGTGGGTCTACTCGAAGTATACAAGGTAACCCTCCTTCACTATTTGTAATGTCCAAGTGTTGGTGGTGATGCTGGACCAATGGTGGACAAAGAACTAGACACCCCCTAATGTACAGCGGAGCTGGGCCCTGAAAGGGAAGGAAAGGCTGTGGCGCTGGTTGGGGTTTTGGGGTCTTAGACCTATGCTGCTGTCTTTGGCCTTGGCTCTTGGTCTGCTGCCCCTGTGGGGTACCTAGTAAGAGTGGTATGGGTAGTATGCACCATAGGCTTTTTTCTTCTTCGGGCAGAAGGATTTTTTTTCTACGAAGCCTTCTGACCAGAAGGGTCATCAGTCTTCCTGCAAAGCCTGGTCATGGTGAGTTGTTCTGTCTCCAACTCAGCAGCTTTCTCCATCATAAGTTTGTCAAAGAAGCTCTCTCCCCAGTATGGGACATCAATTTGTCCTGAATCCATTGCTACAGGTCCAAGGACTGTAGCCATGCCAGGTGATGGACACCAATGCCCACTGCAGTCACGGACTCAAAGCCATCATAGGCTGCCCAAGATACAAATTTGGAGCATTTCTTGGTTTTACTGACCAGACTCTGGAAGTGCTCAAGATGGTCACCATAAAGCCCAGCTGAGAACCCAGCAAGCTCTCCTGCCAGGACTCTCAAGTACATGCCCATGTAAAGCTGGTATGCTTGTATATGAGCAATGAGCATTGAGCCCTGGTAACACTTCCTGCCAAAGCCATCCATAGTATGGGCTCTCCTGACCCAGAGGCACTGAGGAATTCATCTAAGTACTCTTGATATGGCACATGGATGATTCCACACCATGGAGTTGTAAGGCAGTTGTGTTTTCTCAAATCCTGGGCTCTTGCGGACCCAATACATGGAATCGGGCCACTTGGTCACAGTAGGCACTATAAGCAGGGTCTCCCACATCCGTGATGACCTCCTTTAGTGGGATAGGATACGAGGATCTCAAGTTCTTCAGCTTGTGGTTCCTCCTCTGCCTCAAGGGTGAAAGGCATGGCCTTTCCTATGCCCCTCTCAAACTCCAGATCCTCGGGGGAGGGTGAAAGCTTTGACACTCAGTTGGTGCTGAGGGATCCAAGGGCACATCCCAGTGCTTCACCATCTCCAGAGACTTGTCCTCAGTCTCCCAGTTGTAGTCCGAGTCATTGAGGAACTCAAAGTATTGACGGGATCAAGGACTCTGTCAATAACTGGAAAGGGTCCTCAGTTCTCAATGCTCTAAACCGGAGGCACCCAAGGAGACTGTCTGCACTGACTAAGATCAGAGCAGTCTCGGGAACCTGAGGAGACCATAAGGGTTTCAAGGATTGGCTGCACCTTGGCCGGTGAGGCCTCTGCCATGGTTGGGGCTGTCACTGGTGCCAAGGAACCAGTAACCCGGTTGTTGGGGGGAGGTGTTGTGCATCCTCTCTGCTAGGAGGGAGGGTTCCACAGCTGCTGGTGTCAGCACCGGCACCAGCAAGGTCGATGCCAGCTCCTTCAGCAGGGACTCCATCCATGATGGTTACAGCCTTGGGAGCCCCACACCAAACCTCTGAGGTCCCAGAAAGCAACTTCTCCTGCTGGGGCAGCTTGGGAGTCTTCTCCCAGCTTTTGCCCTCTGAGTCACGTCCTGGGCTCAGACACCGATGACCAGGGATTTTCCCCCTGGCAGCAGCATCATCCTTTGACGCCAACTCAAATGGAGTCTGTTACTTCCAGGGGCGTTCTTCATTAATGGAGAGCCACCAGTCAAATGCCCCATGACCTCAATGCTCAGAGGCTGCCCAGTCCCCTGTCAAAGCTGAGACCTCAGACAAGGGAGCCTTTGAGGGCATCAAAGCTGAGGTCGATGCCGGGGATGGTATTTAGGCCTTGGGACCGAATGATTCCTGCTGCTTCTCCCAGTTCTTAAGCCCCTTACTGTCATCTGCAAGCAGAGAAGGCAAGTTGAAGGCTCAGGGTTGGCCCTGAGACACTGAAGGCATGAATTATGGTGTCAATGATCGAGATAGTCTGACCATACTTAGTGTACTTCTTAAAACCACAGATTGGGTTTGATATGATGGAGAAGACAGCGCCCACTAAGTCAAAGAACTTCAATGCCTTCATCAATCAAGGGGAGCATAAGAAAAAAATCCGCACACACAAAAAGAAAAAGAGAACCTTAAAAAAACCCTGATGCTCCTCTGGAACGTCAAAGGTGGGAAGGGCAACACAAATTGAGACAAGACAGTACTGGAATGGCAAAAAAACAATAGTAAAAAAATCAATTTATCTCCAGGATTCAGGCAAACATTCAAAGGACTCCGTGGTAAAAAGAAGAGGGAGGTAAGATGGCTCCTTCGAATGGAAGATCGGCACACATGCGTGGAGTGCCTTCCAAAAGCTTCCTTTGGAAGTTGGGAAGTGTTCCTGCATGGGCTGTGTTGGTGACATCACCCATATGTGAGGACTGACTTCCTGCTTGGTCTCGGAAAAGGAGAAAACTATGGTTCTCGAAAGAAGTCGCTGAAACGAAGAAGAAGAGGGTGGCTCTTGTAAAATACAAGAGATCACAGAAAGAGGAAGACAAGCATCAATATTTAGTAAAAAAGCAAAGAGAAGCTAGGAAAGAAGACAGGAAAGCAACGATAGAAATGGAAGAACAGCTGCTGCAGTAAAATGGGGGGAAAGATATTTTTCATATATGTTTGTGAGAGCAGGAAATGCAAAAGTGATACAGTATTGTCAAACTCAAGGGTGAAAGGGAGGAATATGCAGAAGCTGATGAGCATAAAGCAGAATTGCTTAACAAATAATTTTGTTCTGCATTCACAGATGAAGGGCCAGGAGGAGGACATCATAAAACACCCACAAATAGGAACAGAAGTGAAGGAGATCTTGAACGATTTTCTGAAGACTGTGTTCATGAGGAGTTAGTTAAACTAAAAGTAGACAAAGGGATGAGGCTTGAGGGGATACATCTGAGAGTGTTGAAGAAAATTAGGGAAGCTGTTTCACTGTCTGACCTTTCATGCTTTTATTTTTTTTTTTTAAAGAGTCGGAAGTGGTCCCAGAGGACTGGAGAAGGGTACATGTGGTCCCTGTACACAAAAGCAGAAGGAAGGTTGAGGTTGGGAACTACAGGCCAGATAGTCTAAACTCTGTGGTGAGTAACTTAATGGAAATACTGCAAAAACAGAGGATAGTGATGTTTCTGGAGTCCAATGGATTGCAGGATCTGAAGCAGCATGGTTTTACTAGAGAGGAGTCTTGTCAGACAAATCTGATTCATTTCTCAGACTGGGAAACCAAAGAGTTGGACCAGACAGCCCTAGATGTGGTGTACTTAGATTTCAGAAAGCCTTTGATACTGTTTCACACATGCAACTTATAAATAAATTGATGGGCCCGAAAGTGATTGACTGGATTAGAAACTGATTGAGTGGGAGGCGACAAAAGGTACAGGTAAATGGAGCTTACTCTGAGGAGAAGGATGTTACAAGTGGTGTGCCACAGGGATCAGTCCTTTTCAGTTGTTTCTTTTGAGAACCATCAAGTCCCCCTTTTCCTTTTACATTTATTTACCTTTATAGCAAAAATTTTCGTTGTTCTTAAAATATTCCCTTTTTACTCATTGCTTTTCTACATCCCCCAGCTGTTCCCATCCCGCTAACGACTCCTTGACGTGTTGTCCCATCTTGGCAAAGTTAGTTTTCTAAAAGTCTAAGAGCCTTGCTTTTGAATGGACTTATCAGCCCTAGCTCTAATACTGAACCACACCATCTGGTGATCACTGGATGCAAGATGATCTCCCACTATATCATCAGAAACACTTCCTCCATTGGTAAGCACCAGGTCCAGTATTGCCCATTCATGTGTGGGTCCCGTTACCAGTTGCCAGAATAGTTCTCCCTGTAGAGAATCCAGGATCTCCTTACTTCTAGATGACACTGCAGCAGGGATGTGACAATCAACATATGGCATATTGAAATCACCCATCAATAGCACTTCTTTGCTCATGGCAATAGTGTGTATGTCTTATTAAATCTGTCCGCTTCTTCTCCCTGTGAAGGAGATCAGCATACCACACCAATACAAATGGATTTCTGTTCCCTCTTTCTAGTTTAACTCAGTGTCTCTTCGCTCTCTTTAAGCCCTTTAATTCTATAGCTTTAATATTATTTTTTACATATAGTGCCACTCCTTCTCCCCTTTTCTCTACCCTGTGCTTCCTGAATAAATATACATGGTATAATTAGATAATTAGATGATCAGGCTGTCCATGAACCAAGTCTCCTTAACTGCCACTAAATCAAACTCATTCTCTTCCATTAAAGCATCAACATCTGGGATTTTATTTTACATGCTACAGGCATTTATGAACTCCATTTTCCAGATGTTGCTCCTTTTACCCATTTCTACAGAGGTATTTAATGTTCTACTTGCTGCTGTTAAGTGCTGTTGAGTCAGAGTCGACTCCTGGTGACCCTCTGGATAGTTGACCTAAACTTTGTTCGGTCTTCAGCTAAGCGGCTCATCATTGATAGAATGGTATCCATAGCTGCTGTTATTGTATGGATCCATCTCATTGCTGGCCTTCCTCTTTTATGGTGACCACCTACCTTGCCAAGAATTATGTCTTTCTCCAATGATCTCTCTCTTCGCATGGTGTCCAAAGTATGAAAGTCAAACTCTTTTCATCTGAGCTTCTAAGGAAAGCTTAGGTTTGATCTCCTCTAGTACTGACTGGTTTGTTCTTCGGGCTGTCCACGGTATACACAGTATTCGTCGCCAGCACCATAATTCAAAGGCATCAATTTTCTTCCTGTCTATCTTTTTTACTGTCCAACTGTTTTACTTACCTGGGAGCTTTCTTCACCCATTCTCAACAATTCTAGTTTGAAGCCTTCTTCAGTAGGTTATCCAGCCTGCTGCAGAAGACACTTTTACCCTTCTTGGATAGGTGGATGCCATGTCTGCTCTGCAGCCCTTGGAAAATCATCCCATGATCCAGGAAACCAAAAAGCTCTTGATGACATTATCCAGACAGCCATGCATTCATCTCTAGGAATGTGAAATTTTCTGCCTTGGCCTTTACCCTCAACAGGGAGGATTGTAGAGAACACCACCTGAGCACCTGTCTGCTTTATGCTCTTTCCCAGGTGCTTTACCCTCTTTCCGAGAGACAAAGTCACTTTTGATGCGCTGAGGGGGACACATAGCAACATCATTTATGCTGACATGGATGAGCAACATTGGATAATAATCAGTAGGCTTGATGAGTCTCGGCAAACTCTCCGTAACATCTCAGATTTTGGCACCTGCAGACAGCACATCTTCCTGGACATCAAATCTGTTCAGCAAATGGATGCCTCAGAAAAGAGTCATCAACCACCACTACCTTTTGATTTCTTGTGGTCATTGATTGTGCAACTTTGGGGTGCTTGAGCTCTGGTTCTTCCCTTTCCTGGATGCTTTCACCTCATCCACTTCCAGGTTTGCATAATGGCTCTTCAATTCACGTACTGAAGGAGTTAGATTGTTAATTCTGCAGGCTCTGTGACTCAGTCCAAATCTCTTCATTACTATTACTACTACTATTATTTATTTATTTATTTATTTACATTCTCTTATATACCGCGCTATTTGGCATCAGTGTGGTTTACATTGAACAAACTGAAATTACATTGAACAGGGCATTATAACTTGGAGATAACTATTTTACAGGGAACATGGCCTATGGAGGGTTAAGTGGCTTGCCCAAGACCACAAGGAGCACCCGTGGGACTAGAAACCCCAGTCCTTCTGGCCCAAGGTTGCTGTATTAATCATTTATATAGTGCTACAAGGTGTACACAGTGCTGTGTAAACATATAAAGACAGTCCCTGCTTGTAGAGCTTACAATCTATTCAAGACAGACCAAACAATACAAGAGAAACAAGGGGATCAAATAGGGGAGGAGACAAGGAGAATAAGGGATTAGGATCCAAATGCGGCCTCGAAGAGGTAAGCCTTTAACCTGGATTTGAAGAGCGGGAGAGATGAGACTCGACGTAAAGATCAAAGAAATTTGTTCCATGCATAAAGAGCAGCAAGTTGAAAAGATTGAAGTCTGGAGTATGCAGAAGAATAAAAGGGCATAGAGAGAAGAAAACCAAAGGAGAAGCGGGGTTCATGAGGAGGAGTGTAAGGAGAAAGATGAGGGGCAGTACAGGGAATGCATTTATATGTTTGAAGGAGAAGTTTGAATTGGATACAGAAATGGAAGGGAACCAGTGAAGAGGGGTTATACGAGTGTATTGGGGCTTGTGGAAGATTAGCCATGCAGCAGAGTTCTGGATAGACTAAAGAGCAGAGACTGAGGGAGACCAGGAAGGAAGAGGCTGCAATAGTCAAGACGGGAAGTGACCAAAGAGTGGACAAGAGTCTTAGTAGTGTGTTCAGAGAGGAAGGGACAAATTTTGTTAATGTTGTATTGAAAGAAACAACAGGTTCTAGCTATATGTTGCATATGTGTGGAGAAGAAAAGGGAGGAGTCAAAAATGACCTCAAGGTTGCGGGCTGAGGAAACAGGAAGAAGAATAGTATTGTCAACAGTGAAAGAGGAGGGAGGAGGGCTTAGGGGGAGTAATATGTGGAAACATTTCTTTATGGAAAGAGTGGTAGATGCATGGAATAGTTTCCCAGTGGAGGTAGTAGAGATAGCAACTATCTGAACTGAAGCAAGCATGGGACGAACACAGAAGATCACTAAAGAAAAAAAAGGTAATGTAGTAGTTGGTATGGAGGGACAGACTGGATAGGCCATATGGTTTTTATTTGCTGTCATGTTTCTAAAAGAGAATCCTGAAATCCTTGAGAGGACAGAGTATCAAGGAGTAGCTGGTAGTAGTGTCAAAAGCAGTAAATAAGGCAACTAGGGTGGCACAGGTGGTGTTGCAGAGGAATCTGAGGAGAAAACGGCCGGTGTGATGACACCGATGAGGATGACATGCTCTCGGAAAATGCATTTTTCCTGGAAAAAAAAGTGCTGGTACTCATATACAAGGCTCGTTCACTAATACATGAAGAACATGGGTCAGTTTTAGCAGGCAATGAAAAAGGTGATGGTACTCCATACCACCGCCTACCCTCTCAAAAAAATTCCTGCTCTCAGGGAAAACCGAGATGGCTGAATGAGAAGAGGAAAACTTTGAAGTTCAAGAGCATAAGGATTTTAACATCCCTGTTTATGAAGATGAATGAGCAATACTGTGTATTATTTGCTGCAGGTTTCATTTATTTTTGATGTGACTTATTTACTAATAATGTCCATTTTCACAGCCATACAATAAATAAAATGGAATATTTAAAATATATATTAATCCATAAAGGCTCAGTGCTTGAGACTGGAACAAAATGCTGTATAGTAGGCTACAGGAACACTCAGATCCTTTTTTTGTTTCTCCTTATTTGGTAATTCACAGCCACATGAATTGAGACTTCTGGAGAAACACCCATTTAGTGAGATTACATAGGACAAATGATTAATCAGAGCTGAGAGGGCCGAGGGATGCTGCAGCCTGCTTTAATAATTCTACAGCTGTTTGCCATTGCTACTACCGTATAATCAGATGTGCTAAACTCCGAGAAGCAAGTACATGTTGAATGGCAAACAAATAATTCAATCATAAAATTAGCGCCATTTAATTACAATGGATAGTAATAAACTTTACTAAAACAAAGACTGGGTATAAACAATTAGGCTGTAACTGACAACTGTCTACTTTCATGGAGAAGGAGCAGCTTTAAATTAGCAAAAGAATACTTTAAATTAGCAAAGCAGCCAGAAGCTTTCTGATGGACTATTATTACTTTATCTTGATTATACTGTAAGTAGAAAAGTACACATTGACTTAGATAACATAGGCCATTGCCGAAGAAAGGACATATTGCTGATGTGCAGTTAGACATCACAAATAAAATTGGACAGATCAATATTCAAACGGAGTTATAGGTTCACCGGATGCTGCCGAACATATAACTCTACTATTCATAAATGTTCAAAAGTTATATGGATATTACCAGGCTGAAAAGCCCTCTCTAACCAGTCCAGCACTAGCCACACAGTGAAGGGGCGGGGAGAGGGAGGAAGTGAAGACAGCAACCAAAAATTATCCATATCGGAGTAATTTTATAAGGAGCTGCAGAACGTTACGTGCCATTGATGCATGCAAGGCATGGTATTTTAAACATTTCCACACATTAATCGTGGTGCTCCCCATTAGCGTGAGGCTAGAGGACCGCACTCCATGACTGCAGCCATTTTGAAATGGCAACAATTCATTCCCCATCGCCTTCTTCCCATTCCCTGCACAGAAAGCTGTGCCGCGTATGTTTATACCACATCCATCCTGGAGTAATCTTAGAGGCATGACTCTGGATTTTCCACTCCGCCATCTCCGCTATCAAGTCTCTCCACTGAAGGTCCTTCTTCACTCACTCATTGTTTCAAAATTCTTTTGTTAACCACATATACAAATTTCCTACCTAATTTTGGTACCACTTTGTCCCACAGAGTGGAGTCCACCGCCAGTAGCAACAAATTGTATGTCCAATTCACCTGCACACCAAGCACTTCCTCAATATCCTGTAGGACCTTCTTGCACAGATCATGGAGCTCGTTACACTTCAGAAATGAGTGGATAAAGATACCTTTCATTCTCCAACACTTGACACGTTCCTCATTTATGCCCGTTCCTTCATTATATACGCCCTACGGAAAGTTTTAAGCTGTATCTCCTGCATATTTGCACAGGGGGTTTGCTGCCAAATGTCACAGAAAATATTGTAATTCTTCCAATTCCAATCTTTTCCCCCATTTCGTTCCCATTGGGCCCGAAGGCCTTCCAGATAATCTGTTCTCAGCAAAGTTTTCCCAACCTGATACCAGTTGGCCAGTGTGTTCCATTGGGAGGTAAGTGCTGAAAAACCTTATCACATTATACATAACTGCATTCCTGGGGGTCCCTGGCCTTCAGCTAGCCATAGTAGTGCCTTATCTGAAGGTATTGTCAACAATGGGAGTTAGGGATCGCCCACTTTTCCTTCACCTGCTCAAAAGATGGAGAAATCCCTTCTTGCAGCTTTAACAACTGTCCCAAGTCCTTGCACCCCAGTTTTTCCCACACCTGAAATTTAGTCTGCTCCACTCCAGGTACAAAAGCTGGATTACCCACTAATCTTAAAAAGGTGATATACCCAAAACATGTAAACTTTACACATGAGCAGGAGTAAATGTCCAGTGCTTCAATCTAGCTGTGATATCTGTTGATTTACCCTGTATTTTATAGACACATAGATGCCTATGTTTATTTATAAAATAGGATAAAAATGGGACCCTTGTCGACCTCCAAAACTAGACAACCTGTTAAAAACAATTATCCTCAGTGTCTCAAACGAAACCCCAGTAAATCTGATGCTTCCTAGAAAACTGGCAGAAACTGTCAATCCTCTAATTCTCCTTCTGTACAAGATGCTCCATTTCAATTGGCAGAATCCATTAAATACTTAAGATAGACAGGAAGAAAATTGATACCTTTCAATTATAGTGCTGGTGACAAATACTGTGTATCCCATGAACAAGCCAGTCAGTACTAGAGGAGATCAAACCTAAGCTTTCCTTAGAAACTCAGAAGACAAGATTTCGACTTTCATACTTTGGACACATCATGAGAAGAGAGATCTTTAGAGAAAGACATCATGCTTGACAAGGCAGAAGGTCAACGCAAAAGAGGAAGGCCAGCAATAAGATGGATCGATACAATAACAGCAGCTATGGGTACCAGTCTGTCAACAATGAACCGCCTGAATGAAGATATAGGTCAACTATCCAGAAGGTCGCCATGAGTCGACACCAACACAACAACAATTATTGCTGATCATCAATTATCTTTTGAAACCCATCTCTCTGCAACTGTAAAAATCCTATTCTTTGCTCTATGACAGTTTCACTCATTACAAGTTAACTGTAAGAACCCTTATTAATGCCCTTATTACATCATGCCTTGATTTATTGCAACTTTATCTACTCTGGACTCACAGCTATTTAGCTGAAATTGCTTCAGTCCATTCAAAACACATCAATGTGAGTTTTTACACATGCTCATAAGTTTGATCATGTTACTCCCTTATTGTTCAATAACCACTGGCTCCCAATTTATTAACAAGTATAATTTAAGAGTCTTGTTATCAACTATAAGGCCGTAAAAATGGGGCGCCTAACCTCTTTCTCCTCTTATCAACATGCCATACTTCTCTTCATTCTGTACACAGCAGGCCTGTGCGAGCAGTGCAGCCACACAGCACTCAAAGAAATAGGGGTGCATTTGGGACTCCCCCCTGTGCTACCTGCCCAGCCTTCCCTTGCCCCACTTTTCCTTTCTTTTGGCTTTGGAGGCAGCGGAACTCCTCCAGTTTAAAAAAAAAGGGGATTCTTTACAACTCCGCACTTGCATGGCTGCTTTGGCCCCTCCATCTTCACACGCAAGCATACATCAGAGGAGGGAGGGATCAGACGAGCCTTGCAAGTGTGGAAATGGAAAGACCCTTTTTTTTTTTAAATTGGAGGAGGTCTGCTGCCGCTACCACTACCACAACAGGAAAGAGGGAGCTGGGTAAGAGCAGGCTGGGCAGGCAGCGTGGGGGAGGGGGAGGAGCCGACTGGACGACGAGAGGTGAGGTAAGATGGGGAGGTGCAAGGTTTGCGCATTTATAGCTAGGTACAGCCCTGTCTGTGCATTCTATACAGGAACATCTGCTGTCTATTGCTCCAGTTTCCAGAACTAAGCGCAAAACCACAAGACAGTCAGCCTTCTTTGCTACAGCACCCAAATTAAGGAATTCATTGCTGTCTCCTCTCCAAGGGGAATCTTACTATAAGAAGCTCTTAGAGGGACTGAAAATTGACCTTTTCACCCTAGCGTTTGATAGATGTTCAACTGGGGGTAAATCTTTCCTATGTTATGCAGTCTCCAGGCTTGGTCTGGCTCTTGGTCTGGCTCCTTCAATGTGCTGCAACCTCTTCTTGGTACTTTGCATTGGCTGTCTGCTTTACTAGCATTAATTGCAGTTCCTTTCTCTCTCTCTCTCTCTTATTTTAGATCTGTCAACTGCCTTTGTAGTCATATTGAAAGGCAGTATAACAAAAAAAAAATCAGTAAACAAACAAACATACATCTACTAGTATTGGTCTGAGAGGACATGCAGGAAGGAGGAGGAGTTATTTGGTACAGCTGAAACATAACCTGTGCTAATTTGTCATGCTAGTCAGCAGCCTGTGAGAGCCTGGAGTGGAGGAGTGGCCTAGTGGTTGGGGCAAGGTACTTCAGGCCAGAAGGTCGGGGGTTCAAATCCCACTAAAGGACAGCAACCTTGGGCTGGAAGGACTGGGGTTTCTAGTCCCACAGGTGCTCCTTGTGGTCTTGGGCAAGCCACTTAACCCTCCATAGCCCATGTTTCCTGTAAAATAGTTATCTCCAAGTTATAATGCCCTGTTCAATGTAATTTCAGTTTGTTCAATGTAAACCGCACTGATGCAGAATAGCACAGTATATAAGAGAATGTAATAAATAAATATAAAGAAGGTGGTAATTTCCATTCCCCTTGGTGAAGCTAAGGGCCTCATTTACTAATATGCATTAGCACATGACTATGTTAATGCAAGTTATGTTTGAGGGGGGCATATTCAAAAGGACCCGCCAACTGGGTGAGCCATAGCAATCCTTATATTCAGTGACGCTATCCAGATAGTGCTGATGAATATCCCCACAGACCGCGGAAACCGGGGCAGTCTATGGGAGGAGTAGGGGCATTGTCGGCTGCTATCCCATTAGCAGAGATTTTCCGCTGCTAAACAGATAGCTAACCTGCATAAAGATATGACTGGTTTAAATTAAAGCTTTAAAAAGGCTGACCACCACTGCTGAATATTGGCCCCTTAATAAACAGTCTCCATTGACTATAATGGGATTTGCATTAAATAATGTGCATTAAATCATAATATTGTGTGTTAACAAATATTGATGCAAATTAACACATTAATAAACCTAGCCTAAGATTTGGGGTCATTTCATAACAGGGTGCCTAATGTTTCCAAAAAATGCACCATGTTAATAGCTCGGTGTAGGTTCACTGATAGCATTTTCCTAAAAATTAGCTTATATTAGATTTAGGTAGGCCCTTATAGTCTTAAAAGACAACAGACAGGTAGCTTTTTCTCCTCCATCTTCCTCAAATCCCACCCACTCGATACCCCAGGCACATCCCTTACATTAAAGTTACTTTTCCCAATTAAGAGAAAGAGTGAAATTTGATGCCACAATCTATTTTCATCAGAAAGTGATTATCCCTCAACAGATAATTAGCAATTCATTGGGAAGCAAATGAAAATAATAGCATGAAAATATACTAAATAATCCTCAAGGCTTTTATATTCGTTTAGGTATCTCATGCTGCCCTGAATGAGTCTGACCTTGGAGGCTAAGCAGGTTTGAGACTGTCAGGATGGCAGACCACCTTGGAATATCAAATGCTGTAGGCTTACTGCGTGGAAGAAAAACCTAGCAATCTACTTGTAGTTGCATTTTGCCAAGAAAGCCGAGGAGCTGCTTCACCAGGAGTTGGCAAGAAAACCCAGGGGCTGGGTCATCGGGAGTTGGCATTGACCCGATGGCACACAAGAACAACAACAAACTCCCTTAACAGCTCACACAACTAAACTCACTAATGCAGAGGGCAGTCGAGCACTGAGATGAGGGCTATACAGTCTTTTGCATTGACTACCACATGTATGGCTATTTCCTAGCTGGTGAGAGCTCCTATAAGCACACTCGATGTATAGAACTCCTGGCTCTCAGAGAATGAGTCTGATCTCTGGAAGCTAGAGTAACAGAGAAGCTGAGGAAGAGAGAGAGGTATATAGACGAGACCTACAGGGACATAGTGGAAAGGTTCCACCTCTAGTCTCACTGTTCTAGCATTTTTGGCCTAAGCCCTTTGATGCCTCCATATAACCCTATACATTTTTAATTTTGCAAAGTGTTTTTCCTTTTGACTCTTATTTTGTGTGTTGGTTTTTGTCATGTGGTGGATCACCTGCTTTTTGTTTTTTCCCTACGCACATTGCAGCAGTTACCCTCCCCCCCAACCAACGTGCAACTTTTTAAAATCACTGCTCACACTGCAGATGGGGAAACATCAGTGTGTAGCCTGGCACCTATGGGGAATTGTCCATATCCTGACTGGAATGTCTAAATTCCCCCCTTTACAGGGTATCTAAAATCTACCTAAATATCCTGTGTATTAAATTCTATAGAACCTGATTTACTGCAATGAGGACTAATAACTAAAAAGATCCAACTGAACATAACATAGTAACATAGTATATGATGGCAGATAAAGACCAGTATGGTCCATCTAGTCTGCCCAGCAAGGGAGCAAGAGTAAATGCACTTGCCGCTCTGTGCAGGTCACCTCTCCCCATGCCTTTGTTTAGGGGTGTACCCACCGCTCCATCTAGGTTACCCTTATTTGTTCAGATACAAGAGATAGATATGCTTATTTTGATTTTATCCTGTTGCTATAAAGGGATTCACTATGTCTGTCCCATGCCATTTTGAATTCTGTCGCTATATTTGCCCCCACCACTTCCATCGGGAGGGCATTCCAAGCATCCAGCACCCTTTCAGTGAAAAAGTATTTCCTGACATTGCCTTTCAGTTTACCCCCTTGCAGCTTCATGTTATGCCCTCTAGTTTTACAGCTTCCCTGTCTTTGGAAGAGGTTTGTTTGTTCATTAATAATCTAAGTATTTAAAGGTCTGAATCATATCTCCCCTGTCCCTCTTCTCCTCCAGAGTGTACATATTTAGGTCTTCAAGTCTCTTCTCATAAGTCTTCTGACGCAGGCTGCAAATCTTTTTGGTTGCCTTCCTCTGAACTGCTTCCAGCCTTTTTATATCCTTTGCGAGATATGGTCTCCACAACTGAACACAATATTCCAAGTGAGGCCTCACCAGTGACTTGTACAGTGGCATTAGTATCTCTTCCTTTCTGCTTGTACTTTCTCTCTGTATGCAACGCAGCATCCTTCTGGCTTTTGTCACCGCCTTGTCACACTGTTTCACCACCTTGAGATCATCAGAAACAATCACACCGAGGTCCTTCTCCTGATCCGTGCACACCAATCTCTCGCCCCCTATAGCATACAATTCCCTTGGATTTCAGCTTCCCAAGTGCATTACACTGCACTTCTTCACATTAAATCTACTACTACTACTAAGCATTTATAAAGCGCTACCAGGCGCATGCTGTGCTGTACAGTGAAAACACAAAAAGACAGTTCTTGCTCAAAAGAGCTTACAATCTAAAAAGACAAAGCAACAAAAGGAGTAGAAAAAAGATAAGAACAAGGGCAAAGAGACAAGAGCAGGAGAGACAGAACAAAGGAAAGAGGTAAGAACAAGAGTAAGAGGAAGAAAGAAAGGTGAAATAAAAGAGGGGAAGGAAGGAGAACAGCAAAATCAAGAGCCAAAGGCAGAGGTGAAAAGATGAGCTTTTAACTTGAGTTTGAAGAGGGGCAAAGAAGATGCCTGACGTATAGACAAAGGAAGTTTATTCCAAGTGTAAGGAGCAGCAAGGTGAAAAGAGCGGAATCTGGAGTTGGCAATAGAAGAGAAGGGCATAGCAAGAAGCAACTGGGAAGAACGGAGTACACGAGGGGGGAAATAGGGAGAAATGAGAGAAGAAAGGTACTGAGGAGCCACAGAGTGAATGCACTTATAGGTCAGAAGGAGAAGCTTAAAGTGAATATGGAAACGGATAGGGAGCCAGTGAAGAGATCTGAGGAGAGGAGTGATGTGGGCAAAACGAGGCTGACGGAAAATCAAACAGGCAGCGGAGTGCTGAATAGACTGAAGAGGGAAGAGATGAGACTGAGGGAGACCAGCAAGAAGGAGGTTACAATAATCAAGGCGGGAGGTGATTAGGGAATGGATGAGGGTTTTAGTAGTGAGCTCGGAGAGAAAGGGGCGGTTTTTGCCAATGTTGAAGAGAAAGAAGCGACAGGTCTTAGCGATGAGTTGGATATGAGAGGAGAAAGAGAGTGAAGAGTCAAAAATAACACCCAAATTGCGAGCAGATGAAACAGGTTGGAGAACAGAGCCATCAACAGAGACTGAAAAAGAAGGAGAAAGGGAAATTTTAGGAGAAAAAACGAGAAGTTCAGTCTTGGCCATGTTCAATTTCAGGCGACGATGGAACATACAGGCAGCAATGGCAGAGAGACAGCAAGAGATCCGGGACTGGAAAGCAGAAGAAAGATCAGGAGTAGAGAGATAGATTTGGGAGTCATCAGCATAGAGATGGTACTGAAAACCATGAGAGGAAATAAGCGCACCAAAGGATTGGGTATAGAGAGAAAAAAAGAAGGGGACCCAAGACAGAACCCTGGGGGACACCAACCGAGAGCGGGGTAACAGAGGAGGAGGAGCCACCAGAACATACACTAAAGGAGCGATGGGAGAGATATGAGGAGAACCAGGAGAGAACAGAATCCCTAAAGCCAAGCGAGGACAAAGTGTCAAGGAGGAGATCATGGTCAACAGTGTCAAAGGCAGCAGAAAGGTCAAGGAGGATAAGGACAGAGTAAAGGCCTTTAGATTTAGCCAAGAACAAGTCACTGGAGACTGCCAAGCATTAGACCATTCTTCCAGCTTTTGTAGATCTTTCCTCATGTTCCCCACTCCCTCAGGTGAGTCCACTCTGTTTCAAATTTTGGTGTCATCTGCAAAATGACAGACTTTTCTATTAAGCCCTTTGGCAATATCACTCACAAATATATCGAACCGTATCGGGCCGGGCCTAAGACTGAACCCTGGGGCACACCACTAATCACCTTCCTTTCATTCGCGTGAGTTCCGTTTACAGTCACCTTCTATCGTCTGTCAGTCAACCAATTTCTGATCCAGTTCACCATCTTGGGACCCATCCCCAAGCTGTTGACTTTGTTGATAAGCCTCCTATGAGGAATAGTATCAAAGGTTTTGCTGAAATCTTGGTAGATCACATCCATCGCATGCTCTAGTTCTCTGGTCACCCAGTCAAAGAATTAATTCAGATTTCTTTGGCAAGATCATCCTTTGTTAAAACCATGTTGCCTCAGATCACGCAACCTATTGGTTTTGAGGAAGTCTACTATTTGCTCTTTCAGGAATGCCTCCATTACTTTTCCCACCACTGAGGTAAGGCTTACTGGCCTGTAGTTTGTCACTTCTTCCCTATTACCACTTTTATGGAGAGGTACCACATCAGCCCTTCTTCAGTCCTGTAGAACTTCTCCTGTCTGCAAGGATCAATTAAAAACATCCTTTAAAGGCCCTGCAAGAATCTCTCTAAGCTCTTTCAAAATCTTGGGGTGTATCCCATCTAGTCCTATAGACTTGTCCACTTTCAGTTTTGCAAGCTGTTCAAACACATCATCTTTTGTGAATGGTGTGGTATCTACTCCATTCCCATTTGTATATTTGTCAATCATAGGAAGTCCTTCTCCAGGATTTTCTCTAGTGAAAACAGAGCAGAAGTATTTGTTTAGCATTGTCGCTTTTTCAATGTCACTTCCCACAAATCCATTCCTAACACTTCTGAGACCTGCAATTCCACCTCTGATTTTCCTCCTCTCCTGAATATACCTGAAAAAGGTCTTGTCGCCACACTTCACATCTTTAGCCATCTTTTCTTCTGTCTTTGATTTTGCTATCCTTATTTCTCTTTTTGTACCATTTAGGTTTATCCTGTATTCTTTTCTGTGTTCCTCTGTTTGCAAGCTTCTGAATTTTGTGAAAGCTGTGTTTTTTGCCTTTATTTGTGCAGCCACTTTTTTGGAGAACCAAATAGGTTTCCTTTTCCTCTTGTTTTTATTTACTTTCCTTACATATGTATCTGTTGCATCTTTTATTGCTTTCTTTAGTTTAGCCCATTGCAGTTCCACTTCCCTTAAACCCTTGCACCCTACCAACTCCTCCATCGGGTACTTGTCCATTTTACCGAAGTCAGAGTTTTTGAAGTCCAAGACTTTGTTTGCGGTGATTGGATTTCACCTTGGCTTTTATCTCAAACTACACCATGTGATTAGTGGTTAGGACAAGATACTTCAGGCCGGAGGGCCGGGGGTTCAAGTCCCACCTGGGGACAGCAATCTCATGCCGGAGGGACTGGGATTTCTAGTCCTATAGGCACTCCTTGAGGTCTTGGGCAAGCCACTTAACCCTCCACTGCCCATGTTCCCTGTAAGTATTAGTGTATGTGTCTCATATCCCCTCGTGTTAAATGTATCCCCCAATTGACCGCTTTGACCCGGTGAAAAGCGGTATATAAATACAGCTAAATAAATGTGATGATCGCTGCTGCTCACATGGGCAGCCACCTGGATAATCGACACACAATCTCCATTGGCGAGTACTAAATCCACCACAGAGATCTCCCTGGTCGGTTCTATCACTATTTGTTTAAGTAACGCATCTTGGAAGGCATCCACAATTTTACTTCTTTTCAGATTTGCAGAAGGAACACTCCAATCCACATCAGGCAGATTAAAGTCACCAAATATGATCACTTCCCTCTTCATGACTATCTTTGCAACATCAACAATCAATTCGCTATCCATTTCTTTGGTTTGAGTTGGAGGCCTGTAGACCACACCAGTATGGATGGCAGTGCCATCTCCTCTTTCCAACACAATCCAGAGAGCTTCTTCTTTTCCCCACGTCCCCCTGCTTTTCAGCAGCTTTAATATTGCTTTTGACATACAGGGCTACTCCTCCCCTTTTCTACCCTCTCTATCTCTTCTAAATAGATTATAGCCAGTTATGACTATATCCCATTCATGTGACTCGTTAAACCATGTTTCTGTAATGGCCATAATGTCCAAGTCCATTTCCACCATTAGCGCTTCCAGATCAGGAACTTTGTTGGCTAGGCTTCGAGCATTTGTACTCATTGCTTTCCAGCATTTGTTGAATGGCTTGCCTGCCTTTTGCATGAATTTTGTTCTACGTGCCCCTTCCTGCTTGAAATTGACGTGTTGTTCAAAAGTGTGGCTGTTTCCAATGTTGTTTTGCTTTTGCTGGGAGTAATGTACTGAACTTGCCCTTCTCCATCCGTCATCCCCTTTCCCTAGTTTAAATGCTTGTCCACATACTGCCTAAATACTTCACTTAGGATCCTTTTTCCTGCGGCAGAGAGATGTAATCCATCAGTACAGTATAGTCTCTTGTTGATCCATATGTTTCCCCAGTCGCCTATATATCTAAATCCGTCTTGTTTGCACCAGCTTTGGAGCAATGTATTAAATTTGTTTATGCGATGCAGCCTTTCTGTCTCCTCACCAAGAACAGGCAGAAACTTCTGAGAATGCTTCAGTGTTAACAATGGGCTTGAGTTTCTCTCCCAGAGTCTGGAAGTCCCTTTGAACTGCAGAGACACTGTTTCTAACCAGGTCATTTGTACCCAAGTGGATGACAATATCATTTTTGTACTGCTCGCTTTCTGCACTAACTAAACCAACAATTTGGTTTGTATTCCTGCTGGCTGAAGAGCTTGGGAGGCATTTGACCATCTTCTCTCCTTTGAACTGTGTTCCCAAGTTGGGGAAACTGCTAGGTACATATGACCTAGATTGGCCACTGTTGGAAACAGAATACTGGGCTTGATGGACCTTGGTCTGACCCAGTATGGCATATCTTATGATCTTATGTGCCTCTGATGATGGAATCTCCAAGGAGTAGTAGTTTTCTGTTTTGTGATTTCTTTGTCTTCCTATTTGGTACATTATCAGTAGATTTGCCATTAAATCTATCATTTAAGGGCACTACAGTTTCCATCGACTGGACACTCTCATTATCCAAGGCAGAGAAGACATTATGCAGGGATATTACTTGATGTATAGGGTGACTCTGCGTTACAGTTCGCAACCTACCAGAGCTGTTGCTGATTTAAGTTAATTCGTCCCTTTTCCCCTTTCACTCCCTGTTAAGATGTTACATATATTTTTGTTTAATGGAATGTTCAGTCCTTGAGTTCTCTGTAAACCGCTTTGATTCACGAAAAGCGGTAAATAAGCACAAATAAATAAACTTGAGGCATATAGGGCAAGCTCTTAGGTTCCAAATGATTCTTCTTAGAATGAATGCACCAGTTATTGCATTGAATATACAACATTCTGACTCAGCTGTCCTAGAAGGAGAAAAGGAGAAAAAGCGGGTGTAACACCTAATTAAAGGTCAGATGTCAATATATATGATGACTATATAGGCAATGCAACCCAGGGGTGGGTAGGGTGGGCGAGAACTTAAGAACATACCATAAGGGGCAGATAAAGGTCCATCAAGCCCAGTATCTTGTTTCCAACAGTGGCCAATCCAGGTCACAAGTACCTGCCAGATTCACAAAAAGGTATCCACAATGGTTGTTCTGGGGTAAGTTGTGGATTTCTCTTTAAAAATGGTTAATGGACTTTTCCTCCAGGAATTTGTCCAAACCTTTCTTAAACCCATCTACACTAATAGCTTTTACCATATCCTCTGGTAACTAATTTGATAGTTTGATTATGTATGAGTGAAAAAATACTTTCTCTTATTAGTTTTAAATGGGTTACATTGTAGCTTCATTGCGTGTCACCTAGTCTTTCTGCTTTATGATGAAGTAAACAACTGATGTACATTTTACCTGTTCTACTTCATTCATTAATTTATAGATCTCTATCATATCTCTCCTCAACTGTCTCTTTTCCGAGTTTAAGAGCCCTAACCTTTTAAGCCTTTCCTCATACGAGTATTCTTCCAACCCCTTTACCATTTTGGTGGCTCTTCTCTGTACCTTTTCTAATTCTGCTATATCCTTTTTATGGTATAGTGACCAGAATTCCACACAATATTCAAGGAGTGGTTGCATAATAATATCCTTTGTTTTATTCTCCATTCCTTTCCTTATGATTCCTAGCATTCTGTTTGCCTTCTTGCTGCCGCTGCATACTGGGTCGAGAGTTTCAACGTATGATCCACAATGACACCTAAATCTTTTTCCTGGGTGGTGGTTCCTAATGTGTATCCTTGTATCGTGTAACTGTAGTTTAGATTGTTTTTTACTAGGTGCATAACTTTGCACTTGTCCACATTAAATTACAATCCATTGAGAAAATTGGCCATTTAGCCTTACTCTCTGCTTTCTATCTCTTAACCAGTTCCTGATCCACAATAGTACAATGCCTCCTAACCCATCACTTTTTAATTTCGCCAAGAGTCTCACCTGAGTGACCTTGTGAAAGGCTTTCTGAAAATCTAGATACACCATATCAACCAGCTCACCTATGTCTATCTGTTCACACCTTCAAAAAAATATACTGTAACAGATAAGTAAGACAAGATCTTACTTCGCTAAATCAATGTTGGCTTTCTCCCATTAAACCATGACTATTTACATGTTTAGTCATTTTATTCTTTATACTGGTTTCTACCATTTTGCTAATACTGACATTAGGCTTACTGGTCTGTAGTTTCCCAGATCATCCCTGGAAACCTTTTTAAAAATAGGTGTTACATTGTAGTACCCGAAAATTGGAGAATGGCAAGATGAGATCTACAGTCTCATATTTCAGTTCTTTCATTACCCTCAGATGTATAACATCTGGTCCAGGTGATTTGCCACTCTTCAGTTTATCAATATTCTTCATGATTTATCGATATTTCTTTCAGTTCTTCTGATACATCACCTTTAAATACCATTTCAAGCATGGATAACTTCCCCACATCTTCTTCAGTAAAGATCGAAGCAAAGAATTCATTCAGTCTCTTCCCTATAGCCTTATCCTCCCTTAGAGCCCCTTTTACCTCCTATCATCTAATGGTCCAACCGACTCTCTCAAGGTTTTTGCTATGAATATACTTGAAAAAGATTTTATTAAGCATTTTTGTTTCCATGGCAAACATTTTTTCAAATTCTCTCTTTGCCTGCTTTATCAATGCCTTGCCAGTGCTTACATTGTTCTTAACATTTGACTCTTTTTTGTAATGCTTGAAAGATGCTTTTTTTTGGCTACAAAAGCCTCTGTGACCTTACCTTTAAACCATGCTGGCAGCTGTTTTGGCTATGCTTGCACTTTTCTTAAAGCATGGAATACATCTGGTCTAGACCTCAAGATAGTAAAAGGAAAAGGAGACCGCTAGCTTTCAAAAGATGTAGCTGAAAAGTGAAGAAAAAGAGGAAGGCCTTCATGAAATACAGGAGATCACAGAGAGAGGAAGACGGGGATCTATATTTGAAAAAACTTAGAGAAGCTAGCAAACTAGTCAGAAAAGCAAAGATTCAAAAAGGAGGAGGGTATAGGCAATGCAATAAAATGGGTGAATAAGACATTTTTCAGATATGTTAGTGAGAAGAGGAAGGGCAAAAGTGGCATTGTCAGACTCAAGGGTGAAGGGGAGAAATATGTACGAGATGAAGATAAAGCGGAATTGCTTAACAAATATTTCTTTTCTGTGTTCACAGATGAAGAACCAGGAATAGGACCTCAGAATACACCCACAAACAGGAACAGAAGCGAGGGGCATCATTAACAATTTTCAGAAGACTGTGTTCATGAGAAACTAGCTAAACTAAGTAGACAAAGTGATGGGACCGGATGGGATACACCCTAGAATACTGAGGGGGATGTTCTAGCAGCTCCACTGACTGACCTTTTCAATGCCTCATTAGAGTCGGGAGTAGTGCCAAAGGACTGGAGAGAGGCTTATGTGGTGCCTTTACACAAAAGCGGAAGTAAGGATGTGGTTAAAAACTACAGGTTGGTTAGTTTAACTTCGGTGGTGAGTAAATTACTGGAAAGGTTGCGGAAAAAGAAAATAGTGAGGTTTCTAGAGTCCAGCGGATTACAGGATCTGAGGCAGCATGGATTCACCAGAGGCAGGTCTTGTCAGACAAATCTGATTTCTTTGACAGGGTGAGTAGGACCGAGGGAGAGCCCTAGATGTGGTGTATTTAGACTTCAGTAAAGCCTTTGACACTGTTCCTCACAGGTGACTTATAATGTGATGATGAGAGTGAGCAGGAGAAAGTGGAAGTAGAAGAAAAAGACACTTGTACCTTTAAAACTACTGACAGCTCAGCTCTACACAGAGGTAGGAAAGCTACTATGAAAAAAAGCCAAGCCAAGCCACGCCCTAGCTGTAATGAGGAGGCAGGCTTAGCTGCTGATTATGAGCACACGTGCTCAGAGGAAGCTCTGATAGGAAGGAAACAGGTTTTTAAACCCGTCTTCAAACAGAAGAAGGAAGTTCACAGCTCTCGTTTGAGTTCAGCTTGGAGGAACAGGAGTGCTAGTTCCAGGAGTTCATCTGGTTCAAAGAGTTCCTGCCGTGGGAGAGAAGGTGCCAGTTTGAGTCCAGGTCCTAGGAGCTCATGGATACCTGAGAGACGTGAGTGTGATGATTTCCAGCTGCTGAAAGCTAAGAGCAGAGAAGGCAACACTCCACGTCTGGGAAAGGTTCCTAAACCAAAAGCCAGCCAACGTTCTGTGAGAAAGGCTGCAAACCCGTGGGAACAAATACATTTATCCTGTATTCAGAATCCTAAGCTGAAAACTTCAACTGACAAAAGGTGGGTGGATTAATTTCACTGGGGAAAGAACCAGGACCCAACCGTTAGCAGGGAAGTTAATTTGAACTCAGTAAAAGCTTTGAAGCAAGCATTTCAGGGAGGAGAAGCTTACTCTCCTTATGTAAATGTTTATGACCAAAAGGAGAAATTATGGAATGAATTTTGGGAATTCTTACAAGCCAGAAAGCCTGAAGAAAGTGCTGAGGCCTGGAGTAGAGATAAACCAGCTGCAGTACCGGAGCCCATGCAGATAGAATTACCTGAGTCACAATCTTCCCCAGAAGATTGCCAGATGGATTGCTCTCTTTGTCTTAGGGAAGCATAAGTTCCTGTGTGCAAGGCTAAGGAAGCTTTTGTAGAAGAAAGAAGGTATTTCTGCTAGAAGGAGCTAATAAGACTGTGTTAGGTTTATTGTCATGAAGACAGCTGCTTGTGTTTGAAGAGACTTGTGCTGCATTTACTTCAAGTACAAATTCCTTTTGTTTGCTCTTCTGTTACTGGAGAAGTTATCCATTCTTGTGTTCGTGTACAGAACTTTAATGCGTGTGGAAATCCACAATAATAAAAATATTTTTGTTTGCCTCAACCTCCGGTTGCACAACTACAGTCTGTCTTTTTGAATACAATTTTCTCAACTACAAGTCCCAGAGTGCATTGCTGGTGGCAAAGGGAAAATACAGTTCATTTAAGGACAAACAAAGCAGCCCATAGCTGTAAGCCTCTGGCCCAGGCTTGGGTACCACAATAAACAAACTGAGCACCCTAGGGATGGACCCTAAAGTTACTGCTTGGGTTAGAAGTTGGTTGAGTGGGAGGCGACAAAGAGTACAGGTAAATGGATCTCACTCTGAGGAAAAGAGTAGTTACTCACCTGTACCAGGTGTTCTCCAGGAGCAGCAGGAATCAGTCCTCACATATGGGTGACATCAACGTCGATGGAGCCCTTGCGGAGCATTTCCCCAGCTTTCCATGAAAACCTTTGGGAATGCAGGCACGCATGCGCGGTTCCCTTCCCGCCTAAAGGTGCCATCTTACCTCAGTCAAATGACATAGCTAAGAACAGCACACAAAAATGTAAAATAAACTATGTACAACTGCAACTCCAAGGGGAGGAGGGAGGGTTGTGAGGACTGATTCCTGCTGCTCCTGGAGAACACCTGTTACAGGTGAGTAACTACTCTTTCACCAGGACTAAGCAGGAAGTCAGTCCTCACATATGGGGGACTCCCTAGTTCTGGGCTACCAAGGAACCCAGGCTGAACAAGAGAACTCCCTCTAGTCCCAGCATCAAAGAAAGGCTTTTCACTGACAGAACCTCCATCGGTAGCCCAACGGAGGGCAGGAGGGCAGGAGTTGCCTAAACCTCAAAGAGATTCCGGAGTACTGCCTGGCCAAAAGCACTGTCCCTACGGGACTCCCTCTCCAGACAGTAATGGGCCGCAAAAGTCTGGCTTGAGGACCAAGTTGCAGCCCTGCAGATGTCTACCAACGGTACAGAGCGGAGATGAGCCACTGAGGCAGCCATTGCCCTGACACGATGGGCCGTGATCCGACCCTGCAAAGGAAGGTCAGCCACCCTGTAAGCCCAGGTGATACAATCAGCCACCCATATGGACAAGGTACGCTTGGACACAGCTAACCCCAAATTATTAGGGTCAAAAGATATGAAGAGCTGAGTAGCCCTTCTATGTCCCTGCGTACGGTCAAGGTAGAAGGATAAGGCCCTCCTACAGTCCAGGGTATGCAGAACTGCTTCAGCCTGGCTTGCATGAGGCCTAGGGAAGAATGTTGGAAGAACCACCTCTTGGTTAAGGTGGAAGTAGAAGACAACTTTGGGGAGGAACTTTGGATGTGTCCTAAGGACTACCCTGTTCCTATAGAATCTGGTGTAAGGCCTGTCACAGACCAGAGCCTGAAGCTTACTTACTCGCCTGGCCGAGGTTAGGGCTATCAAAAAGAGTGTCTTCCAGGAGAGGAAGCGTAGGGGACAAGTAGCCATCGGCTCAAAAGGTGGGCGAGTCAGTTGCTGCAAGACCACATTCAACTCCCACTCAGGAGCAGGAGGACAGATTGGAGGCTTGAGCAAAAGCAAGCCTCTGAGAAAGCGGGACACCAAGGGGTGAACCGACAGAGAATGTCCTTCCACCAGTGAGTGGTGAGCTGCTAGAGTTGAGAGGTGGACCCGAACAGAATTGGACTTAAGTCCCTGATTTGATAAGTGCAGTAAGTACTGAAGCACTACTGGTACAGTACAGGAGAAAGGATCCTCTGTACGTAACTGACACCACACAGAAAACCTTTTCCATTTAAGAGCATAGTTTTTCCTAGTGGACTGTTTCCTAGAGGCTAGGACAACCTCCTCAACTTCCTGAGGTAGGCCCCAGGGAGCTAAAACTACCCTTGCAGCCTCCAGGCCATCAAATTGAGAGCTCTGAGATTGGGGTGCAGAAGGGAACCCTGATCCTGAGAGAGAAGGTCGGGATGCAACCCCAGAGGCAGAGGGGAATCCACTGCCAACTGAAGCAGAAGTGGGAACCAAGGCTGTCTGGGCCACCTGGGAGCCATCAGCAGGACTGAGGCCTTGTCTTGAAGAATCTTGAACAGAGTTCGGGCCACCAAGGGCGTGGGAGGAAACGCATGCAGGAGGCCCTGAGACCAGGGAATCAGAAAAGCATCTGCTGCTAGCCGCAGAGGATGCGGCTGCCTGGAGCAGAACTTTGGCAGCTGTTTGTACAGAGGACTGGCAAACAGGTCTATGGATGGAAGTCCCCATTTCAGGAAAATCTTTTGAACTACCAAAGGATGGAAATTTTGAGTTTATTAAACAAGCAACAAAATACATACAAAAGCAGAAACAAACAATCACCCCAACCAATTCCCACACCCCCCCAAAACCCCCACCCCCCCCCCGACATATCACAAAACAAATATCACAACCCCCCCGTGACCCACCTCCCCAAAACCCACCACCAAACCCAGCAATCAACACACGTGCCCCTCCTCCCAACAACAACCCACAAACGTCTCTGACAATGTCCATGTCCCCTCCCCCCCTCGGTCCATTGTCCCTGCCCGACCCAACCCCTCCCTGCAAGAACACCCCAAAGCAGTCCACACATTGTCTGTCTGGCAATCCCTGAACCCCTCCCCCACACAACAGTCCCCACCAGTCCAAATGTTCATGCAGTCCTCCAGTGTGTGGGAACTGCCAGACTCCCCCCCCCAACCCCCCTCAAAGACAGAGTCCCCTGTCCCCATCCCTCCCCCTGCAGCGGGAGCAGCAGCTCCCCCTCCCTCCACTCCAATCCCTACCCCCTCCCCATCCGTCCCACAGAACCAAACACATCAAAAACAAGCCTCCCTACCCCTACTCCCCAAACAGAAACATAAGGGCATCTGAAGCCCATCCCCAACATAATCCCACCAAAACAAAGCATAACTAATCATACAAATCAAAGGCTAAAAACAAAGCAAAAATAACATAACCCCTGTGCTGCCCTGCGATCAGCCAGCGGAGTGGGATGCCCAGGACACAAAAAGGACATACAAAACCACTAACAACAACAACAATTGGGACAGCCCCCTCGAAGAGGAAAGGGAGAGCGGACAAGTGGTCTCACCCCTGAAGCAGCACCAGCTCACCCCCCCCCCCCCCGGGAGAAAAACAACCCCAAAGTCATACTCAGAAATAAACCCCAGGGAAGGAAACCCAACCCCTCCTGCCACACCCCTCCCCTAGTGAAACAAAAACAAACCTCAGAGCCCTACAGGGACGATAACCCCAGGGAACCCCTCCCCCTCACGGGGGGCGGAGGGTGAGGTGACGGCACAGACGCTCCCAACGATGGGCTTCCACCACCCGCCTTTCACGTTGCGCCATGCTGGGCACTTCCTCCAGAATGTCCCGCACCACCTCGTCGAGGGGCAGGACCAACCCCCGGGTCGAGACATGACAGCGCGCTTGCCACAGGTGGTAGCGCACTACAGCCGTGACGAGGTAGAGGGTCCCGGAGTCCTGCCTTAGAGGAAAGGACCAGGCCCCGTACACCCACTCCGCATACGTGAGGAGGGAAAGGTCGCGCAGGTGAAGAGCAGCGGACACCAACCGGCAGGCCTCCACGTTAAAGGGGCACTGCCGGAGGAAATGGTCCATGGTCTCCGCCTGCCCCTCACACCCGGCCCTCGGACAGACCCGCTCGGCCTGTGACCTGTACTTGAGGTTGTCCCTCACGTACAAACGCCCGTGGAAAGACAACCAGGCTACATCCCGAACCTTCTTCGGTAGCCGAGGGGAGTTCAACAGCCGAAGGCCCCGCTGCATCACATCCGCCGGACAGTCCCGCAGGGCCCACCGTGGTTGATAGTGAGAGGTGAGTACCATCCGGTATAATCCTTTTCGCGACAAGGACTGGGCGAGCGGGTCGGTCACCCCCCACCGCCGAATGAGCCCCACCATCACAAATACGTACGATGGGGCCTGTTCCCCTCTCCGGCGCACACGTGGGACCGAGGACGCCCCCTCCCACTGCTCCCAGAAGCGGGTGAACCATTCCCGATAGGAGGCCACCCACCAAACCCCACCCCCTTCCCTCATCCTACCTAAGTGAAACGCCATAGACAAGACTGACAGGAAAACAAGGGGGTGCAACATACCCAAACCACCCTCTGCCCGATCCAGGCAGACGATGTTGCGCTGGACAGGGTTCAAGCGGTTACCCCACAGAAAACAGAAAAAGACGGCACAGACAGACGCCTGACGGGACAACGGAAGGACGAAGACCGTGGCCACGTGCAGAAAGAGAGGAAGCAGAAACGTCCCGAGGAGTTTGATCTTCTCCTCGTACGTACACCTCCACCCCCTCCACCGCAGCACCCTACACCGTGCAGTCTCAAGACACCGGTCCCAATTGGCCTCCGCACAGTCCTCCGACCCGAAGACGAGGCCCAAAACGCGGACCTCCCCCACGGGAGGAGGAAAGGGGGCGCAGGAAGGCGGGGAGGCCTCCGAGGGGCCCAACCACAGCGTCTGGCACTTGCTGTGGTTGACAACAGAGTGGGCTACCTCCGAGTACTCCTCCACGGCCTCCCGCAGGGCCTCTACCCCCTCAGTGCCGTCTACGTAAACTGAGATGTCGTCAGCGTAGGCAACGACGGACACCGGGGGCGCACCAGGCGCCTCCAGGCCCCGCAACCCACCTGAGGACAATCTCCGGAGGAAGGGGTCGAGGGAGAAGACATACAGCAGGGGGCTCAAAGGGCACCCCTGCCGCACCCCCGAGGCGACACCAAACGGCCGTCCGAGCCACCCGTTAATAAACGGGAAGCTCACCCCCCCTCGGTACAGCGCCTGCACGACGAAGAGGAAACCTGCAGGGAGGCCGAAGTGCTGGAGCACCACCCACAGGTACCGGTGACTGACTCGATCAAAGGCCTTGGACTGATCCAAGGAGACCAACCAGTGGTCCCGTTGGAGCGACCGGCCTCTTTCCACCATCTCCCGGACTGTGGCGACAGCGTCCAGAACCCCTCTCCCCCGAACGGAACAATACTGGGAAGGGGACAGCAAATCGCCCGATACCTCCACCAGTCGGTTGGCCAAACACTTGGCCAGGATCTTCCGGTCCGCGTTCAGAAGAGAGAGCGGCCGCCAGAAGTCCAAGGAGCTATCGTCCTTCCCCTTGGAGAGCAGCAGCAGGACAGACTCGCGAAATGACCGCGGGAGATACCCCGTGTCCATGATCTCCTGAAACAGGGAGGTCAGGAAGGGGGCCAGCTGGGCAATGAAAGTGCGATAGAACTCCACAGGGAGCCCATCGCGCCCAGGCACCTTCCCCAACGGCATGGCACGAATCGCCCTCTCCACCTCCACCTGCTGAATCGGTGCAGCGAGTGCATCAACCTATGCCTGGACCACAGCCGAATACACCGGGGGAAGGCCCAGGTACGTTCGGAGATGGGTGAGGTCCACGGGGCGATCCCCAAACAGGTCCGAGAAGTATTCCCCCACCATCCGCAAAAGGTCCTCCTGGGAGGTATGAATGGTACCGTCCTCGCCCCGCAGGGCCATGACCTCCCGACGCTGAACCCTCTCCCTGCAAGTCCGGAAAGGGTCTGGAGTGGCGCCCCCACCGGCCGCCCCCTCGAAGCATAGGGAGGCATGGCGATCGTAAAGCAGGCCACGGAGCTGGACGCGCACCTCTTCAACCTCCTCCCGCGCTGCCCCTCGGGATACCAAACGATCCAGCGACCTCCGGAGGACAGTGTAAGTGAGGTAGCGGGATCAAGCCATGAAGGTACCCCGGGAACGGAAGAGTTGTCGGGCACGCGTCTTCACCTCATCCACGGGAAGGAAAAACACTCAGCAGGGTCTCCTGGTCTGCGAAAAAGGCCAAGAACTCCTGGACCACCTCTGATGTTGCCAACAACTGCACATTCAGTCGCCACAGGCCAGGACCCCTGCTAAGCTCCCCGTGGTTAGCCAGGAAGGACACGGAGAGGACGCGGTGGTCCGAAAAGTCAACCGCCTGCAACTGCGGAGGGGAACACTCCACCCGGGCACTCACATATATCCGATCGATACGACTCCTGCAGGTCCCATGGTAGTAGGTGAAACCCGGCGACCGTGGAAAGGCCCGGTGGAAAACATCCACCAGGTCAGCCGTCCGGGTCATCTCGGCCAAAAAGAGGCCCTCGTAACTAGGTGGGCAACGCTCCCCCCCTCGGTCCTGCAAAAAGGTGGTGGTGTTGAAATCCCCGGCGAGGACCACCAAACGGGAGGTGTGTAGGTAGGGGCGGATGACCCCAAACAGGGTCTTCCGCGCCAACTTAGACTGGGGGCCGTAGACCACCACGAAACGAAACCGATGAGGCCCACAGTAGCCGTCTAAGAGCAGACACCGGCCCTGCTCCAGTTCCCACACGTACTGCACCTGAAATCGGTTAGACGTGAACAAAACCGCCACTCCTGCGTAGGGCTGTGCCGCAAGTGACCAGTACGAAGGGCCCCACCTCCACTCTCGCTTCGCCCGATGAAGGCTAGCGAGCGAGGTGAGCCTGGTCTCCTGCAAGAAGATGACATCCAGCCCACTCGTAGAAAGAAAATCATAGGCCGTAGCCCGCGCCTGGTCTGAGAAAATGCTGGCCACGTTGATGGTGGCGCACGAGAACGCAGGAGTGCACGCCATGCCTATTTCGAGTGCAGTGACCCTTTCCTCCTCTTCTCACCAACCCCGGGATCCCCAGAATCCCGCTTGCAGGACAAGCCCGCGAGCTGGAGCACCTCCTCCTGGTCCACGTCGACCACCTCGAGGATCTCCTCCTCCTCCCGCTCGACCCTGTCACCCCAGGAGGTGCTGGCGCCCCCGGGACCACCAGGCAAAGCTGTCGCGAGGGCAGACCCAGCCCCCACGGGATGAGGAGGCACAAACGGGTCAGGGGTCGGAGGAATGACCTCCTCCGTGGGGTCCACCACCTGTACTGCCCCCCCCCTCCCCGGACAAAGACTGAGACAATACAAAAGTGCCCACCCCCGCGGGGGAGGCCAGGGCGGCCGGGTCAGCAGGGGGCTCCTGCGAAGGCCCCGAACCCAACTGCGGGGGTACAAACCCATCCTCCCTCACCCGTCGGGCGCCAGTATCCCCCTTGATTGGAGGACCCTGACTGCGGCGCGCCTTCGGCATCTTTGAAGGTCGCCGCTGAGGAAGAGGGGCCGCCCCCGCCGCTAACCGCTCCGAGCGCCGCACAGGAAGCCCTGCCTCCACAGGCAAGCCCTCATCTGCCTCAGCCGCATCAGCAGCCAAAAAGACAAAACGGTTGATGTCCAACACGGGCTCTGCATCCGGCAACGGGGATGTCTCCCGTTTCTTCCTTTTGGACTTGCCACCCTTGGAAGGGACCGTAGTCCATTCCTCAGGTGGCACCACCCTCAACCCACTATCCTGTCGTGATACATTAACCTCCACCACATCAACCCTCTCCTCCTTCCTACCCGAATCCCCTCCCCCTGGTGGCTCCCTCGGCTCGATGGACTCCTCTACCCTAGGGCCCTCGGACTCCTCCTGAGGGAGGGGGGCCTCCACAACCTCCTCCCGCACAGAAGCCCGAGGTGGAGTGACAGCATCCCCCCCCGGTCCATTGTGTGACGCGGAGGGGCAGCGGGCGAAGGGGTGGCCCAACTCCCCGCAAAGGTTACACCGAATTAGCAGACACCCGGCCGAGGCGTGACCCCGTCCACCACAACGGGTGCAGACCTGCTCGGGACAGTTCATGCTCAAATGGCGAAATGAGCCACAGCGGTGACACTCGCGGGGTTGCCCGGGGTAATAGCACAAGATGCGATCCCGACCGAGAAAACCGGCCGAGGGCACGTGCTGCACCACGTTTCCCACCTCATGCAAACGGATCCTGCCCTTCCACGACCCGTCCCACACCCCTAGGGGCCCAGCGCCCTTAACCAGGGGTGCGAGGAGCACCGCATGGCGCGACAACCAAAACTGGATGTCCTGCCCTGGGAGCGACTCATTCCTGGATAGGATGGTCACAGGTACCGTCCCCTGGCGAGAGATAGGCACAACACGAAAGTCAGCCCACCCTCCCTGCCCCCTCTGCTGCTGGTATCGGTCCCAGAAAATCTCCAGCCCCCGTCTCAGCATGAAACTAACATCATATTCAATGGTGTTGTTCATGTGGATAAAGGCGTAGAGATCTCCTGGGAGAAACCCCAGCCCAAGGACCATCCTCAAGACCTGTTCCCTGGCTGGAGGGGACCCCTCCCCAGCCCATCGGATCTGCGCCACGTTGCGCCGTCGGACCTCACCCCCTACCCCTCTTTGGAACCCTCCCCCACCTCCTCCCCCTCCTGCGGGACCATTCCCCTGGGAGTTCCCCCTCCCCCCACCTTCACCTGACTTCCCCGGAGTGGTGCCCGACCCCCTCAGAGCCTCCGCAAAGGTACGGGGGGGGGGGGGGAAGCCGACCCCCCAGCTCCCATCCCCTGCCTACCTTGGCCTTCCCCTGCTGCTACCTGCGGGGGATCCTGCTGCTGGTCTGCAGGATCCACAATCTCCGCACATGGGGCGACCTGAGAACTGGGCAAGATCATCTCTGCCAAAACCGAATCTGGAATGCTATCCTTTCCGGATCCCTGGGTGCCACCGAGAACCCCTGGATCACCCCCTGCCGCCACCTCCATCTGCTGAAAGGCAGCAAAAGCCCCAGGAGGGCCCGTCGGGGTCTCCAAGGCTAATCGCAGGGCATCACAAACCTGGTTCTCGGTGACACCCAGGGGACCGGAAGGCTCCCCCAAACCTCCTTCCCGCGTTCCCGACCCAGCGCAAGGCTCCTGGGTCTCGGCCACCACTACCGGGGACGGACCCCGCTCCCCTTCATTCCCGGGATCCAGGGGGACCACCGCCCCCCCTGACCCTACTGAGGACAACTCCTTCCCTCGTTCCAAATCAGCCACTCCCTCCTTCCCCACTATATGACCAGTCGTCCGCTCCCCCTTTCCTCCATCCGCCCTTCCCCTAACCCATCGTCCGCTACCCCCTTTACGGCTACCGACAACAAGGCAGGACCTGCCCGAGACAACAGGGCAGATCCCCCACCCAGAACATCCCCCACACCTCCATCCCCCTGCCCCTTGTCCCTCTCAGGTCCTACCTGGTTGTCGGTGCCAGACGTGGCACATGGGTCCAGAACCACCTGGCCGGTAGCCAAGGCTCCAGCAGGAAGGGCGGACGCCCCCCTGCGAGCCAGGCCCCCTTCAGCCACACTGGCGGAAACTGCAGGCACCTGTTCATCCCGCTCCGCTGACACAGAAGACAAAGAAACATTCTGTCCCTGCTCTGGACTCCCCTCAGGGGCTGCAGAAAACGAACAGCAGCCCCTACCCTGCTCCTTCCCTTGTCCTGCACCCCTCCGGTGCCAGACAGCCACTTCTGAAAAAGATGGGCGGCCATCCTGCAGCCGTCGAGGAGCAGGAAGAGCAGCCAAAACAGGGGAGTCGCTGTTCACAGCAGCCCCCCACCCCAAGTCCGCACTGAAAATCCGGTACCCACTGCAGGGGAATGAACTCGGCAGTCAAACAGCACAGACCCTTGAGATCCCCGACGCTGCTGCATCGGATCCGAGTGCGAATCACCACCTCGAGGACATTTTTCAGCGGAGGACGAGCGGGGAAATCCAGGCAGAGCCTCCTCAGACCGCCGTCGCTGCTCCTGCGGCAAGGCAAATACAGAATCCCGGCTCGCTTCACACTTCCGGGAATACCCGGAAGTGACGTTACACCCCTGGCGGCGGCCATCTTGGAGTGTCGATCGGGCTGGGGGAAGCCCTGCAGAGACCTCCTCCATCGGGGCAATCCTTGCATCGGCGGCAACGGTGAGAAGCCTGACGTCACGGGGAACTGCCTGGCGGCCATCTTGGGGCACCCCACCAACACACGCTGATGTCGGGAGAGCAGGTAAATGAACGGGAAAGGCCTGCTGATGGGAAAGATCAACTCCTCGGACACCCTGCTCACTGCCCCAATCATTAGTGCAGGAAATCGATGTCTGCAATCGGGTCGTCGGCGGGGCTGTCATCATTGGCTCCAAAGAATCTAGGTGGGCAGGGACCCCGCCCCCAAATGCCCAGGCACCAGCTTTCACCAATTCAACTTCACCCTGAAAGGGCAACAGAGAACGGGACTGTCGATTTCCTACCGGCTTACCCACCCCCGGGGGTCTCCCCTGGACTACAGATCTACCCTGCCATCTATCATTGTTATGATACACTTCAGACAGGGACCCACAACCCTGGCTCCTCAGATAGATGATTTCCTGGTGTTTAGCCTTCAAGGCCCGCTTTACCCCCTTTCTATAGATGGTATAGGCCACCCACTCCTCACCGGGAATGGTGGCCTGCAGGCTCTCCAGGTGGGAGAGCTGAGTTTCCAGCTGGGCCGCCTCCTTCTGGAGACCCTGGAGCCGCCGTACTGCCACCACAATCTCCTCTGGGGCCCTAGCTGGTTTCTGGAAGGATGGCAGGCCCGACCCTCCGTCCTCATCCTCACTGGAAGAGGTAGAGGCCTCCTCCAGGACCCGAGGCGGAGGGGGGAACCCACCTCCTCCAGCACCGTACGGGGCAGGCTTCCAAGGCCTCCCCAGGGCCTCTCCCTGCCTCCACCCAGCCTCCACACCCTGCCTGGGGAGGAGAGAGGAGCCTCCTCCCTGGGGCAGCGGGCCCAAACCTCCGGGCAAGTGGGTCCCTGTTCCCTGACCATCTGTAGTCCTACCTGGGGAGGCCCCCTCCTGGGGTATCGGCTGAAGACAGGTCCCAGCATCCTCAGTAGTCTGCACCAAAGGAGGCCTACCAGGCCTGGTAGGCCTCTGAGCCTGGGCCTCTCCTGCTGGAGGTGGCCCAGGGCCCGACATCCAGCCACAGGAAGGAAGCAGGAACTCCTCCCTAACAGGAGCTCTGCAGAACAGGTCTGCTCACCACAACAGCTGAACAGGAAGTGGGAGGAGCTGCCACTCGTGGGGCTGCAGAATCCTGCTCAACCTGTCTGCCAGGTAGTTCTCCTGGCCAGGTAGATACACTGCATTGAGTAGCATGTTGTGTCTGAGAGCAAACAAGCAAAGGTCCTGTGCTTCCTGACAAAGGAGCCTGGACCCAGTTCCGCCCTCCTTGTTCACATAAAACATTGCTACCTGGTTGTCTGTTTGAACTAGGACAGACTGATGAGCCAGGGTGTGAGAAAAAGTCTTGAGGGCTAACCGAATAGCCCTGAGTGCCAGGAGATTGATTTGCTGTGCGGCTTCCCAGGGAGACCACAGACCCTGGGTGCACTTGCCTAGACAATGAGCCCCCCAGCCTTGTAGGGAGGCATCCGTGGTCAACACCACTGTGAACCCAGGACTTTGAAAAGGCACCCCTTGTAGCAGATTGGGTGGGTGCAGCCACCAGCAGAGGGAGTGCAGAAATTGTCTGGACACCCTTATCCTGTCTCTGAGGCTGCCTGTGGCCTGTGACCACTGAGTCCGAAGGCACCATTGTGCAGGCCTCATATGGAGCCTGGCATTGGGTGTCACATGTACTGTCGAAGCCATGTGGCCTAGAAGCCTCAGGCAGAGCCTGGCGGAGACCAGAGACCTGCTGAGAAACTGGTTTGCCAAGTTTATCAGTCTTTGGGCCCTGTCTTCTGGCAAAAATGCCTTTGCCAGCAGAGAGTCCAATCTTGCCCCTATGAACTCCAAGTTCTAGGAGGGGTGCAAAGTGGACTTTGCGAAGTTTATGACAAACCCCAGGTTTTGAAGAAGAGCAATAGTTCTGAGGGTGGCTTGTCTGGCCTCCTGGTATGTCTGACCCCTGATGAGCCAGTCGTCCAGATAGGGGAAGACAAAGATTCCCTGATTTCTCAGGTAGGCCGCCACCACTGCCAGGCATTTGGTAAAGACTCTGGGAGCGGAGGTGAGGCCAAAAGACAGTACTCTGTACTGATAATGGTTTCCTCCCACAATGAACCTGAGGTACATTCGGTGGTCTGGATGAATGAGGATGTGAGTGTACGTATCCTTTAGATCTAAGGAGCATAGCCAATCTCCCTGCTGGAGGTAGGGCAGAAGTGTTCCAAGAGTAAGCATCTTGAACTTTTCCTTCTCTAGGAATTTGTTGAGATTTCTGAGGTCTAGAATAGGACGAAGGCCACCGGTTCTTTTGGGTACCAGGAAATACCTGGAGTAGAACCCTCGACCGTGCAAGTGGGGAGGCACAGGCTCCACTGCCCTGTCCACCAACAGACCTTGGAGCTCCTGAAGGAGAAGATCTGTGTGCAGGGGAGGCCTTGGAGGCTCCCCTGGGAAGTATGGAGGAGGCAGTTCTTGGAAGTGTAGTGCATAGCTCCTGTGGACTATGCTTAACACCCAACTGTATTTGTATTTAGTTTCCCCTATTTCGCCAAGTTATACTTCCTGTTAAATGTAACGACCAGACACGTGTAAACTGTCGGATGTTTTCTGTTCAATGTAAACCGCGCTGATGTCTAATAGTGCGGTATATAAGAATTGTTAATAAATAAAAAATAAATAAAAATAACTGTCTCCAGTGATGAGTGGCCACTGGTGGGCAAACAGGGTGAGGCGACCTCCTGTGCAGGGTTGGGAGAGCAGGGACGGAGAGGCTATGCCTAAGGAGTCAAAAACCCCCACCCTGCTGAGTGGGAGCAGGGGCCGGAGGCTTGGGGGTCCTCTGCCTACGGGGCCCATTACCCTGCCCCTTGGCTTGCTGACCCTGAGGGGCAGCTTGGGCAGCCTGGTACTGTGGGTACTGTTTGTAGGCAGTGCCCTTCCTCGGGTAAAAGGACTTCTTACCCGAGCCCTTCTTCTTGTGAGAAGGGGCAGAAGTCTTTCTAGACAGCCTTGTCCTTGTGAGGTGCTTGGTCTTGAGCTGTGCGGCCTTCTCGGTCATGGGCTTGCCAAAAAGGTTTTCACCTCGGCAAGGGACATCGACCAACTTGTCTTGAACCCATGGCTCGAGGTCCGATGACTGCAGCCATGCCTGGCGTCGAGCCGCGATGCCGGCTGCTGCAACACGGGCCGAAGCCTCAAAGCCATCGTAGTCAGCGCGGGACATAAACTTGGAGCATTCCCGGATCCCCGAGGACAAAGACTTGAATCTCTGCAAGGGTTCCATGGAGAGACCAGCAGAGAACCTGGCCAGCTCCTTGGCCAGGTCTCGCAAGTACATGCCCATGTACAGCTGGTAAGACTGAACACGGCAAGCAAGCATCGAGCCCTGGAAGCACTTTCTACCAAAACCATCGAGGTTTCGGGCCTCCCTGCCAGGGGGCACCGCGGAGTGCATCTTCTGAATTTTCAGGCGATGCATGGTCGATTCCACCACCATGGAATGGTGTGGTAGCTGCGTCTTTTGAAAGCCAGGAATCTTCCGGAGTCGATAGATCGAATCGACCCGCTTGCTTAAAACCGGCGCCGAGGCCGGTGCCTCCCACATCCGGAAGAGGAGCCGTTCCAGCATCGGAGGAACCGGAACAGTAAAGGCCTCTTTCGGAGGAGAGTCATACTGTAGGGCCTCGAGCTCCTCAGCTCGAGGCTCCTCCTCGGGGTCCGCAGGGATAGCCAACGCGGTGGCCATATCCTGGACGAACTCTGAGAACCGGGTATCCTCCGGAGGGGATCTGCTCCGGGGTTCAGACTGCGGTGAGTCCGATGGGACGCACCGAGTCCTGAAGGTGTCGGGGGACTCCTCGTCCTCCATCTCCCAGGCGGACTCATCCGATGAGGAATCGGGGTCCGACCTCACGGGGCCTGTGAGCACCCTCCCCAACGCCGAAGGCACCGGCGTCGACGCCCTCAGTCCCGAACGGGAGGTCGAGGGAGACTGCGACCGAGGTCGACCTCGAGCCTTTATGGTCTCGAGTATCGGCTCGGTCTCCGGGGTCGACTTCGATGTCGATGTCCCGGTGGTCGGGGCAGATGTGCCAGACAGGCTGGCCATCAGTGCCCGTTGCTGTTCCATGAAGGCAGACAGTCTGCTCTCCAAGGCTGTCAACCTGAGACCCAGCTCAGGAGAATCAGCAGCCCCTGACTCGGGCCCCGGTGGTGCCGGGCCCGACGTCGGATCTCTGGGAGGAGAGTCCACGAGGACTACAGGGCTTACGTGTCCAGCAGACTCCGGCTCCACTCGAGGAACTTTGGAAGGCTTCTCCTGTTCCACTGGCCCGGGGCGAAGGTCGGGGGTCTGAGACCTAGCCCTCGAGGAGCCAGGGACCTCTTCCACCAACACCCTCGCAAACCTCTTCTTCCTCTTGCGTTCCTGGTCGGGGGACCCCTGTCCGAGGAGCCACGACGGTGCTCGGGATCCGATTCCCGAGATGTCGAGGCCTCAGACGAGGTCCGGGCCCAGCCGAGTCAGAAAAAAGCCTTTCCTTTTGGTGCTGACGACTTCACAGTGCCTTGGAAGACATCTTCCCACATGGTCCACACGTCTTAGGGTCGTGATCAGGACCGAGGCACCGAAGGCAACAGTCGTGTGTGTCGGTAAGAGACATCAGCTTCTTGCACCGATCACACTTTTTAAAACCACTGGAAGCCATCGGGGAAAAAAGAGTCCCCGCAAGGTCAAAGGACCGGCCTTCCAGGGAAAAAGAAAAAAAAGGGCGCGAACGCCAGCCATGAAGGGCAAAAACCGAAAAAAGAAGATCGGGCTCAATACCAGTGTACCGAACCCGGCGGGAGGGGAACCGGCGTCGAACCGGAGAAGAAAAAATAGCGAAAGATCGCCAAAAATCAAACTATTTTCCGGGATGACTAGGACACACGTCCGGTGGGCTTCACGGAAAAAGAGAGACTGAGGTAAGATGGCACCTTTAGGCGGGAAGGGAACCGCACATGCGTGCCTGCATTCCCAAAGGCTTTCATGGAAAGCTGGTGAAATGCTCCACAAGGGCTCCATCGATGTCGATGTCACCCATATGTGAGGACTGACTTCCTGCTTGGTCCTGGAGAAAGGAGATTACCAGTGGTGTGCCCAAGGGATCTGTCCTTGGTCCATTTCTTTTCAACATCTTTGTTAGTGATATAGCGGAAGGGCTGTGTAGGATTTGCCTCTGCGAATGATACCAAAATCTGCAATAGAGTAGACACCCAGGAAGGTGTAGATAACATGAAGAGGGATCTAGCTAAGCTTGAAGAATGGTCTAGAATTTGGCAGCTTGGATTTAATGTTAAAAAATGCAAGGTCATGCACTTAGGCTGCAGCAATCCAAGGGAGCAATATAGTATGGGGGTGAAGTACTTTTGCCCACTAAAGAAGCGCGGGACCTAGGTGTGGTTGTGTCTGATGATCTTAAAGTAGCTAAACAGGTAGAAAAGGTGACAGCAAAAGCTAGGAGGATGCTTGGGTGAATACGGAGAGGAATGGCTAGCAGAAAAAAGGAGGTGTTAGTGCCTCTGTATAAGTCTTTGGTGTGATCTCATTTGGAGTATTGTGTGCAATTCTGGAGACCGCACCTTCAAAAGAATATGAAGAGGATGGAATCAGTACAGAGGGTAGCTACTAGAATGGTTAGTGGTCTTCATTATAAAGCATTTGAGGACAGACTTAAGGATCTTAATATGTACACCTTAGAGGAAAGGTGGGATAGAGGTGATATGACTGAGACGTTTAAATTCCTCCATGGCATAAATGCACAGGGGGAGAGCCTCTTTCGAATGAAAGCAAGTTCTGCTATGAGGGGACATGGGATGAGGGTGAAAGGGGATAGATTCAGTAGTGATAGGCCGAAATATTTCATTACAGAAAGTGGTGGATCCATGGAATGGTCTCCCAGTGGAGGTGGCAGAGATGAGGACAGTATCTGAATTAAAAAAGACATGAGACAAGCACAGAGGATCTCTAAAAGAAAAAAGGGGACTGTTGTAGTTGATGATATAGAAGAACAGACTTGATAGGCCATGTGGTCTTTTTCTGTCATCATTTTTCTATGTTTCTATTTTTAACAACACGCATGCTTGATATAAATCTTTAACCTTTGCAGCTGCTCCTTTTAGTTTTTTCTTAACTATTTTCTTCATTTTATCATAGTTTCCCTTTTGAAAGTTAAATGGTAGTACTATGGAATTCCTTGGTGTTCTCTCTCCATTTATTAAATCAAATGCGATCATTTTATTTTTATTTATTTAGTATACATTTGTATACTGCTACTTCCAGCGATCAGCAGCGGTTTGATTACAGATTGGAAATTGTCAAATCATGACAGGAAATTTTTGAGGTATAAACACATTGATTAGACAGGAAAGCACAGCACACAGAGAACTATTTTACAGGGAACATGGGCTATGGAGGGTTAAGTGGCTTGCCCAAGACCACAAGGAGCACCTGTGGGACTAGAAACCCCAGTCCTTCCGGCCCAAGGTTGCTGTCCTCTAGTGGGATTTGAACCCCTGACCTTCCGGCCCGAAGTACCTTGCCCCAACCACTAGGCCACTCCTCCACTCCTACGATGCTACGATCATTATTGCTGAGTGGCCCCAACACCCTTATCTCTATCAAGAGATCCTCTGTTCCACTAAGAACTAGTGCCAAAATAGCTTTCACTTTTGTCGGTTCATGAACCAGATGCTCCAAGGAGTTGTCTTTTATTTAATCTAGAAACGTTATCTCCCTATTATGTCCTACTGTGACCCTGACCCAGTCAATACCATGGTAATTGAACTTATCCATAATTACTGTGTTGTAACTTTTGTTAACTTCCCTGTTTTCTTTTAGCATTTCATCTTACATCTGTTTATTCTGGCCAGGCGGATGGTAGTACACCTCCACTGCCATTGCCTTCTCTTTTTTACAGTGGAATTTCTATCCATAGATATTCTATAGTATATTTTGTTTCCCGCAAAAAGGTAATCCTGTGTGACTCAATGCCCTTTCTAACATAGAGCACAAATCCTCCACCAGTGATGCACATTTCCCAAAGCTGACATATTTCAGTTAATAAATTCATTTTTCCTACTTTCTGTTGTTTGGGCATTTTATTTTTCAGTCACAATTGCCTCAGTAGCTTTCTTCTGCTAACTCTCCATTGTCTGCTGTCCATTTGTCCATTTTTCTCTTTTAGTTTTTTCCATCTCTCTCTACATCTGCCTCTATTATACTGATCTTTCACCTTTTGCTCTTTCCTCCATTTCTTTCTTTATTCCTTTTTCATCCACTCAAATTCCACCCCTCCATCCTGTGTCTCTACTTACTCTCCCAATACCCAGCCAATCATAGATTTTTCTTCCTTCCCACACAAAATATCTGTTCCCCTCTCCATCCTCACTCCCCCAGCTTCTTTTTTCTCCCGCCAGCCCCAGTCCTAGCCCCAGCCCCTTCTAGTCCTCCCCAGCATCAGCTCCCTTCTAGTTCCAAACCCTCCCAGCATCCGTACCCTTTCAGTCCCAGCCCCTCCCAGCATCCGCTCCCTTCCAGTCCCATTCTCCCATCTCCCAGCATCAACCCATTTCCAGTCCTAGCCCCACAGTATCACTCCTCCTCCAGTTCCAATCCCTCTCAGCATTAGCTCCCTTCCACTCCCTCTATCCCCCAGTAGCAGTTCTCTTCCAGTCCAGCCCCTTCCAACATTATCTCCCTTCCACTCCCAGGTTCCCCATCCCTCAGCATCAGCCCATTTCCAGGCCTGGATGCCCAGTATCAGCCCCCCTCCAGTCCCAGCCCCATCCCAGCATTATCTCCCTTTCAATTGTAGTCTCCCCAACCCCAACATTAGTCCATTTCCTGTTCTAGTCCCCAGTCTTCTTACAGGGCTAGTGGCTCTCTACACGCCCTCCACCATACCAAATGGCCCCACACCAGAGAGAGCCCCATGTGTGCCTGACTGGCTTCAGAGGGAGCTGGTGAGGCTTGGTCTGGCTCATGTCTGCACAGCCATAAGAGTAAACAGCGTTTTCCTTCACTCCCGTGGCTGTGATAAGTCACAGCCAGCTGGCACACTGAGTGCCAGGAAGTTGAACGGAGCACTTCCTGTCTTGCACAAGACAGGAAGAGCCTCTGTTTAACTATCTGAACTCACTGGCATAACATGAAGATGCAAGGGAGTAAACTGAAAGGCAATGTCAGGAAATACTTTTTCACTGAAAAGGTGGTGAATACTTGGAATAACCTCCCGATGGAAGTGGTGATGGAAGTGATGGGGCAATCACAGTGCCAGAATTCAAGATGGCATGGGACAGACACTGTGGATCCCTTTATAGCAGCAGGATAAAATCAAAATAAACATAACTATCTCTTATATCTGAACAAATAAGGGTGACCTACACGGAGCAGTGGGTACACCCTTAAACAAAGGCATGGGGAGGGGTGACCTGCACGGAGTGGCAAGTGCACCTACTCTTGCCGCCTTGCTGGGCAGACTAGATGACCATACTGGTCTATCTGCCATCATATACTATATTACTATGTATCTGTGATTTACAGCTGCGGGAGTAAAGCAAAACATCACTGTTTACTCCTACGACTTTGCAGAGGTGAGCCGCAGTGCCGAGCTTCGGGCTTCACTGACTCCCTCTGAAGTTGGTCAGGCATGTGCAGGGCCCCCCGAGGTGTGGGGCCATGTGCAGGCAACATTCACGCAAAATGGCCGGGCCAGCCCTGTTCCCTTTATGAAATAGACATACTTTATACATATTTCTTCAGCATGAGATAGGATTCCTCTTATAAAATTACTCTCTTTGTTAACATAATGGCTCATTGTGCTTATACTTCCAGATTGTCTCAGTACGAGGTCATTACCACAGGTCTGATCAGAGTCATGGCTAGTCTTTATAGCACTCAGTCCCAGCAATTCTCAGCAACAACTCACAGGGTCTCATCTTTGGAAGGGGACTAGTTACTAAGATGCGTTAACATTAATATATGTTAACTCACTGTTAACGCGTGTTAGTAGTAACTCGGTCCCATTCGATAACATGCAGCCTACACTAAAATAGCATGTGTTTCTTTAAATTAACGCATGTTAACGTTAGGTAGTTTAATAATTAGTCTCCTAAAGCTTATTGCAAAAGCACTCTCTGAGATTAAGCCTAGGAAAGGACTACGGAGCTTGATACTCATACTTATTTGTTCCTTAGATCCAACCCCTAGAAGTCTAACTAAAGGGTTCTCAGGGCTACACAGGAACTACAGAAGTAAACAGAACAATGCTGTACCTAAGATACCTGCTTTAGAATCATTCACAAGAAAGAAACAAAATCCCTTTTTTCAAATACTTAATACCTCTATTTTAACTTTACAATTCTGTTTACTTTCACCGTGGTTTGAACCTACAGAGACTCTGCCTTAACATATATTTTTAAACTATAGCTTTGATCATTTCTAATGGCTGACTTGCAGTTGAAAAAATAATGATGCTGTAAACTGCTACTACTGATTTAGGTATAAGACGACTTTTCTTTGCACTCAGCAACTTGCAGAGATGACCTCTCCCGAACAGTCACCTCATTCATCTCAGTTGTCAGCAAAGACACTAATAGCAAACCATATATCCCATGTACAAACTCAAATTAATTATGGCTCACTGGAGCCACTGGGCAGGTGGTATTGCACTGCTGGGGTTTTTTTTTTTTTGCATTAAACCACAGTAAGCAAAGACAACAATAAGAAAACCAAGATCCATAAATTCAGTCATGGAACTGTACATTCCTGCAATACTATTCCCAGAGAAATGAACAGTAGTTATTTCAAACAAAAATCTTTCAGAGGGACACAAAAGAAAAAGCAAAGAAGAAATTGCATATACCGTTGTAGCCTTTCAAAAATAAAATTCATTTTAAAGAATAGCTAAACAAAAGTGGCATCTTTATTAAGCTTACAAATACTTTTAGATGCAATTTATTGATAATGTTGAGGGTTGACACTCAGGCAGAAAGGGGCTTTTGTAATATGGAAAGCTTGAATATTAAACAATTTGCAAGCCTAATAGAGATCTTGAGGTTAATATTCAGAAAGCCACCAGACATTTACGTTTAAAAGCCTAATTCATACATTTTAAGTTATTTGCATTTTCAATGCCGCAATCTTTATATGGGCCAGTGCTGAAAATCTACATATAACTTTAAGAAGGACATTTTATAATAGGTCACCTTGGTCAGAGGTCTCATAAATGTCTATTTAATAAAAATACATAGGTGCCTATGAGGGTCATTTTGGAAGACCTATTTGTGCTCTGGACATCCAAAAATGGGCATAGAGACTTCCAAAACAGATATTTTAGAAGCCAGCTCTGTGGATGTCCCCAGTGTGAGGATTCTGACTCCCTATCCCCTCTTTCCCTCCCTATTTCCTTTTCTTAACTTTCCTGTAATTTTAATGGAGTTCTTTTCCTTTCTTTTGTTTTTAACTTGTTTATTGTACTCTGCTCTGCTGCTATAAAGGGCAGTATATCAAATTTTAATAAACTATAAGTCTGAACAGGGGCAAAGTGGAGGCGTTCCCAGGAAGTCTCCACCTGATCACAGAAAAGTCTGGAGTCACATCTAAGGCTCGGGGCAAGAATGGTACTTGTTTTGACTGAAAAACATCCAGAGAGTGTAGAGAAGAAAGCATTCCATCATCCCCAGCACTCAGCGCAATTTCACTGGTAGCGTTAGTGGGATTTAAACCCTGGTTTCCCCAAAGGGAATATTCAGCGCCAGAGGCTAGTGTTGCTAACGTGGCTAGACACTAGAACTGAAATCCAAGCCCGGATATTTAATACTGGGTTCATATCCGGCCCCGGCTTTGAATATCCAGGTCAGCCGCATTTGCTGCTGATCAGGGTATCATACTGGGGCCTGCACTGGCGGCACCTGGGGATATTCAGCAGCAAAAACAGTGTTAGTGTCACTGAATATGCAGCTCAGCGGCCTTCGCATGGACTGCAGGTCTGCAAACCATGTCAATGCCTTGGTTCACCACCTGCGCGCCGCCCTCCAATTCCCAGTCCACTACTCTAACCATTAGGCTGTTCCTAGACATCCATATTCTGCAATACTGTTCTGGGGGTGTCTATGTAGATGCCCGTACAGATATCCTTAACAGTCACTTCCATGTTTGTGAAATCATGTCTGCGCCTGAATGTGCCTGCTTTTTTTTTTCCCGAAAAAATAAGATCCTTACAGAAAATGACCCCCAATAATCTGGAAAAAACATTTTTTTGTCGGAGAAAGTCAAAACTTCCGCTCACTTTGCTGACTTTCTCCGACAAAAAAATAAATAAATACATAATTTTTTTCAGATTCGTGGGGGTCATTTTCGGTAAGGATCTTATTTTTTCGGGGTATTTCTATTTTAGATTCTGATAGGTTTTTTTGAATTATCTGTTGCTTTTTTTTTTTCAACATCCCAGATTGCACTTGGACATCTCTTCAACTGTCTTTATACAATGCTAGGGATAAACCAGCAGAAATCACAACTGAAGCTGCGGACATTTACACTTGCACAGGAGCAGTTGGAAATATCTGTGTGTAAATTATGTACGTAAATCACAACACTGCTTGCGTTATACTCCCACCCCAGGACATGCCTACACTTGCTACCTTCTTGTCATTGCACATACTTTTTTAAAATCAAATATGCATGTACTTGATTTTATAACATGCATTAATTTAGGGTGCAGTCACTTATACTAGCTCATAATGTACTCCAAGATAATCTGCTGCCTGAGGCAAGGGATGAGATGGCGCCACCCACGAGCGGGGGGTGGGGGGGGCTCTCTCAAAACTGCAGTCAGGGACTGAAGCAAATCAGAAAGTTAATTAGATAATCTGGAGGAAATAAAAAGATTTTCGCACCACCACGGAACTAAAAGAGAAAGTGAGATCCACTGCACAGTTTATAACACCAAATTAAATAACTAATTTTTATTTTGTTGTTATAAAACTGTGTTATGGTTGTTGCTTTTTCTTTTTGAATATATAGCTTGCGTTCACAGAACCCTCCTTCCCTCCAACAATGGGTGCAGAGCAGAACTAGGACATCCACCCACAAAACTCAATATCTAATTTAAAATAAAAAAAAATCTGATTCTGGTCATCTCACTAACAAACATTCTCCAGTACCAGGCATATTGTGAACTAATACAAAATCCTACAAAAGTCCCAGATGATCTACAAGGCCAAATCAACCATATCATACCAGCATAAACTTCCAATACTCATACAACAAGGGGCTACCCAGATAGAAGCAGCACTATAAATACTGTAGCGGGCCCTAGAACATCCATACACCGACTGAAAAGCTAAACAAGTCAAATAACTACCGTACAGATCCCTTCATACAAACTCCATGTTAACAGAACTCCTGGCCTCAGTCACACACTCAGAACATAGACCCTCACCAAATACAGAATAAGTGAGGATAAAATAAAGTGAAAATAAAAATATGTTGACAAAAATTAAACTGAAAGTCCAAGAAGACAGACTTTGCATGCAATGCAATACCAGAGAAATAAAAGAGACAAATTTCCCTGTACTGTGCAAAATATAAAAATAGTGCAAAGTACAATCACTCATTTGAAAATAAAATTAATTTTTCTGTCTTTGTTGTCTGACCATTTTATACTCTGATCATGCTGGTCCTGATCTGAAACTTCTGCTTTCTTCTGTCTTCTCTTAGCTCTCTTTCTACGGTCTCAACTCCATCTGCCATTTCTTGTCTCTCCTTTTGTTTTCTTCACTTCCTAAAAACAGCCGGAGTGCCGCTGCTGTCGCCGCACAAATCAGCCTGATCGCTTGCAGGGTCCTTGATCCTCCCATCCACCCAATTAAAAAAACCCTGGTGGCCTAGTTATATAGCAGTCTAACTCAGCCCAGTGCATCCCAGGCTGCACCACATTTGCCAGGTGCCACCATTTTTCAAGATGGCAGTGCAGGGGCAGGAGACATTGGGCAATGCTCCCACTCCATCTTAAAGGTACTGGGTGGGGGGGGGGTGAGGGGCCACTGGGCCACCAGGTTGTGGGTTTCTTTTATTTTTTAATTGGGTGGGTGGGGGGATAAGGGCCAATGGGTAACCAGAGATTTAGTTCTGTCGAGGGGGGGGGGGGGCAGTGTCGGGGGCACCGGCCCCTCGACAGTATTTTCATGGCATCAGGGGCTTTTCCCAATGCCTGGATCACCTGAGGGGGGAAGTCTCAAACTTCCCCTCAGGTGACCCTATTTCTCTGGAAAGCATGCCAAAACTTGTGCAGACTTTGGTGCGTATGTTTGGCTTGCTCTCCCAGTTTAATGCTGACATTAGCGCCACAGTTTATAGCGTGGCTAATCTGCATATGAGCCCTTTCTGCATGCCGGCACTGAAGTCACACGCTATCGGTGCACTACATAAAGGTGTACATAGTTAATAGTGCGCGACTTCAGCGCAGGCCTGATACTTACAACATAGCGACCACATCATTTGCACACATCAGCGCCTGTCACACAAGTATATGACTTTACATATGATGTTTGCACATAAATCTAGGCGACTCCTTATAAAATTATCCCTTAAATGTATAGTTATAGGTCTCATACTCAAAATATTTAGAATCTAGGGGCCTGATATTCATTTGGGCGGGCTATACACTGTGTCGGCTCATAGCCCTGCCCGCCGACCCCTAACCCCAGATATTCAATGCAGCATTAAATATCCGGGGTCGCCGCACAAGCCATGGAGCCGCCGAGCTAACCAGGTAGCTGCGATATTTATTTATTTAGCACCTTCTATATACCACTTTTCAGTTTTATCAAAGCGGTTTACATTTAAACATAATGAAGGTTTATACAGAACAGTACAATAGCAACTATTCACATTGAACAATTAACAGTCAGAACTATTTACATTAACCAATTACGATTACTTGTATGTTACAACAATAGTCTTACAGCATTTCAATTGTTTGTGGTAGCTTGCACTGCTACTCGGATAGCATCCATGACTAAACATAAGCGAGCCAAAAGCTCGCCTAGTTTTAGTTGCGGATCACTAACTGGGCTGTAAACCATGTAAATACCTTTTGAATATTGGGCCCGAGGCTCCTAACTTTGAAAGATAAGCTTCTAAATAGTTTTTTCTAAAACTTTATTAGGGCTCAGTGTCAAAATTTATGTTTCCAGTTTTACTAAGCTCCTAAATTTAGGACCTTAAAAAGTAAGAGGCAATAATAGTACTTTAGAGTAGGGAAACATTTTGGAGCTTAGCACTGATTTCAGCATTAGACACCTAAATTATTTTCCTCAATCTAGGAAAATGAAGGCAGGCCTAAATTAAGAGGCATAACCTTTAGTATCCTGGGCCCCTTTAATTTGAGCCCCTAAATTTAGGCACGTAAGTTAGGTGTTAAAATTGGATTATATTTACAGCCAAACTTAGAAGTCTGGGGAAGAGAGCATATTCAGTAGTGCAGCCAGCCCAGCACAATTAAAATGTCTGTCTGTCGCTGCTTTAAATTATGCCCAGATATTCGTTATCAAGGCCATACCCACCTAAAGGCCAAGATAGCGATTTAGCTATCTGGTCAGTGGTAATGTTTAGCTAAGCTGGCTAAAGTTAGGCCTGCTTTTTTTTTCACCTAACCAGTTTGGATTAACTATTTAGCGACTGAATATCGCTGCTTACTGGTTAACCCTTGGTGCTGCCTCCGTTCCATCCCAGGAATGCTCCGACACTGAGCAGTTAAAATTGGGGCGTTCAGCTGAGCTAAGACGTAATATTCAGTGACAAAAGCCGGGTTAATTATTTTGAATATGCCCTTCAAATTTTTCGGTTGACAATTTACCTAAATTTAGGTTCTTAAAAGTTGTGCTTTTAAATGTAGGCTTGCCATTCATGTCTATAGTTACTCTCTGAAAATTATCCCATGAAAAGTACATACACACATTTATACCTGCTACTTTTAAGAAATTAGTGAATTGTTTTGCCCACATATCTTTAAGATTGTCCTAAGCCTCTAGATTTGGCTATTCCCATCAGATCCATGCCAAATGCTGGAGCGGAAATCCAATTTTCAAAGTTGTCTTTTAGCAACTAGAAGAATTTACAAAAGCCTAAACAGCAGCTCACTGGATTCATTGAATGGGACAGGTAACACATGGAATTCTTTCTAGACCAGATGTATTACACATATTTAAAAAAGGCAGAAGGAAGATCAAACGACAACTGACATGGTTAAATGGTAAGGTGAAAGAGGCTAGCATCCAGAAATAGAAAAAGGATCTAACTGAAGAAAATATCATAAGCATGGATAAGTTAGATGCAAAGCACTTACAAAAAAAGGACAAAAAGAATTTGAAAAGCTGCTTGCCATAGTGGCAAAAACTTCAAATAAAATATTTTTCAGGTACATTTGAAGCAGGAAACCTATGAGGGAGTCAGTTAGACCATTAGATGATCACAGGGTAAAAGGGGCACAAGGCCATAGCAAAGAGACTAAATTAATTCTTTGATTCAATCTTTACTGAGGAAGATAACCATGCTAAAAATGGTATTCAATGGCAATAATCTGAAGGAACTGAAACAAAATTCAGTGGACCTGGAAGATATAATAAGCTAAATGAACAACCTAAGAAGTAGAAAATCACCTGAACCAGATGATATACACCCCAGGGTGCTGGAAGTACTCAAAAATGAAGCTAAATATCTACCATTAGTAAATTGTAACCTGTTTTTAAAATCGTCTGATGCCTTTGAATTATGGTGCTGGCGGTGAATACTGCGTATACCTTGGACTGCCTGAAGAACAAACCAGATGACAACACTTCGACTTTCATACTTCGGACACATCACGTGAAGAGAGAGATCACTAGAGAAAGTTATCATGCTTGGCAAGATAGAAGGTCAATGCAAAAGAGGAAGGCCAGCAATGAGATGGATCGATACAATAACAGCAGATATGGATACCAGTATGTCAACAATGAGCCGTCTGACTGAAGACCGAACACAATTTAGGACAATTATCCAGAGCGTCGCCATGAGACGAGACAGACTCGACCGCACTTAACAACAACAACATGGCACCTGCATATTGGAGGGTGGCCAATGTAATACTAATTTTTAAAAATGGTTCCAGGGGTGATCTGGGAAACTACAGACCCATAAGCCTGACTTCAGTGCTGGGTAAAATGGAAAAAAAAATATTATAAAGAAAATTACTGTTCACCCCATAGACAGACATGATTTAATGGGGCAGATTCAACATAGATTTAGCAAAGGGAAATCATACTTCACCAATCTGCTACGTCTTTTTGAAGATGTGAATAAATATGTGGATACCTGGGGGTCAGTTTGATATACTGCATCTAAGGGACATGTTTACTAAAGCATACTAACCACTAGCATGAGGACCCTTGTACTCTAAGGGCGCCATCCTAACATTATAGGGCTCTGTCTAAAACAATCTGTACTAACCGTTTAGTGCACAATTGGACAAGGACGAGGTAGGCTAGCGTCGTAAAGTGGCCACTGGCAGTGCGTAGCAGTTAATACGGTCATTCCGGGAGTGCTTATTGCTGTTATTATGGGTGCACGTAATGACACCCTAGTGGGTGGTGTCTGCACCTGACTGCAGTGCTGTGTATTAGCAATGTGCTAGGGGCAGGGGAACGGATGTCCTCAAAAACAAGTGAGGACCGGTATAAAAAAAAATAAAATAAAATAAAATAAAAATAATAAAAAAAAAAAAACAAGTGAGGACCTCCACACTGATTTGGCAGGACAATTGCATGCTACCAGCAAGCATCTTCGTAAACATGCCCCTAAATGTTGAATGGTAGAATGGAGGTATAAAAATACATTTAAATAAATAAAACATTCAGTGTGTTTGACAAAATTCTTACTGAGAGACTCCTGAAGAAATTTTAAAAAATCATGGGATAAGAGGCAATGTCCCGTTGTAGATTGGGAATTGGTTAAAAGATAGAAAATAGAGAGGAGTTAAATAGCTGGTTTTCTCAGTGAAAGAAGGTGAACTGTGGACTACTACAGGGATCTGTACTGGGGCCAGTACTTTTTAAAATATTTACAAATGATCTGGAAATAGATCTGGAGGTGATCAAACTTGCAGATGACACAAAATTATTCAAAACTGTAAAATCACATGTGGATTGTGAGAAGTCACAGGAGGACTCTGCAGGATTTGAAAATTGGGCATCCAAATGGCAAATGAAATTTAATGTGGAAAAATGCAAACTTATGCATATAGAGCCAGATAAGTCAAATTGTAAATCTACAAGATGCTGCGTTCAAATTAGGAATCAACCCCCGGAAAAGGATCTAGGTATTATGAACAATACATTGAAATCTTCTGCCCAGTGTGTGGTAGAAGCTCAAAAAGCAAACAGAACATTAGGAATTATTAGGAAAGGAATACAGAATAAAATGAAGACTATCACAATGCCTCTCCATCGCTCCATGGTGCGACCACACCTTGAGGACTCTGAGCAATTCAGGGTTGCGGCATCTCAAAAAAGATAGCAGAAGTCAAAAAGGTACAAATAAGGGTAATCAAAATGATAAAGGGAATAGAACCACTCTCCTATGAGGAAAGGCTAAAGCGGTGGAGCGGAATAGGTAAATGCGAATCAACTGTTTACTTTTCAAAAAATATAAAAACTAAGGAACAAGATGGGAAGTTACAAATTTTCAGTCAGTGCATAATTAAGCCCTGGAAGTCATTGCAGGAGGATGTGGTGAAAACCGTTAGCAAAGATAGGTCTAGAAAAGGCTTGGACAAGTACTTTTTGGGATCCTGCATTGTGACCTGGACTGGCCACTGTTGGGGGAAACAGGATACTGGGCTTGATGGACATTGGTCTGACCCAGTATGGCATTTCTTATTTTCTTATATTCTAAAAGGCAAGGACAGAAAGGAGAATTGCTGTTGCCATACAATGGTGGCTGTCTAGAGATTTTGGTATACAGTCACATAACCACCTTTCAAATAAGGCTCATCAATGGGAACAAATGAAAAGATTTTATCTGTACCATAAAGCATAAATAAAAAAAATTGTAGTAAAAATTGGGAAGAATGTTCACTGTGACAGTAAGAAGGTGCAGAGAATCAGACAGTACCTGGTGATGTTAATTAAATTGGTGCTTATATGTAAATTTTTATTTTATGTTTCTTATATACATTGAACAGGGCATTATAACTTGGGGATGAATATTTTTTTGCAGGGAACATGGGCAATGGAGGGTTAGGTGGCTTGCCCAAGACCACAAGGAGCAGAGTAGAGGCCCCAGTCCTTCTGGTCCAAGGCTGCTGTCCTCTAGTGGGGTTTGAACCCCTGACTTTCTGACCTAAGGTAACTTGCCCCAACCACTAGGCCATTCTTCCCCCTAGATAAGTTAGCAAGCTTACAAATATATGTGTGTCAGCAACATAGTTGAGGCATAGCAAAGGCGCTGACTAGCGAAACTAGATATTCAGTGCCAGATTAAAAAAAATATATATTCAATGGTGTAACTTAAATGGCTAGGCCACTACCATTGAATATGCTCCCAAAACCAGCTGCAAGAGTATAACACAAATAATAAAACATAAAAGTTAAAACACAGCCAACCAGATCAGCAATTTACACCGACCCCCCAACACACACACTATCCCTGATCCTTTAGGAAACCCAAAATTATACAAGAACCCTTAAACCTTTCCAACAGCCCCACTCTACTCCCCCATCAGATTTCAGTAACTCTTTCTTTTTCCTTCCCCGGAGGATTGTATCAGAAAAGCATGTTCCAACTTACAGGGCTATTTCCCAGCAACGGCACCAAGCTAGTACCTTACATCTCTGGAAATAATCAGGTCTTCTCTTTCTTTCAAAATTGCAGGTAACTTCTAAATATAGACCACTCGTCATCTTACCCTTAAAGAAAAATAAACTGATTACCTCATGGTTCAATAAATTATTGGAAATGATTTGCTGCTTTTATGACTCAAATGTCTCTTTGAATCCTAACCAATTTTAAAGATATCTAGGTAGATTAAATGTTTAATTTTCTTTGTAACTTCCTGTCAACCGAAGACCTGTCAGCCCATTACTGATAGAATAACGCACTTTGCTGTACTTAGGGACCGTTTTCTGCTTAGTACATATTTTTCTTGTTTTCCGGAACAACAGGCTTTTTAAATCTTCCTTCTTCAGTTACTACTTGCATGTTACTACTACTGAACATTTGTGTAGTGCTACAAGACATACACAGCGCTGCACAGATACATGTAAAACACAGTCCCTGCTCATCAGAGCTTACAGTCTAGTCAAGACAGACAACACAGTAGCTGTAGACATGGATACATCTAGGGGGAATGGTAAGGAAACACAAAGGAGATCAGGAGAGTCAAGATCCGAAAGTGGCAGCGAAGAGTTAAGTATTCAGCCTAGATTTGAAAAGGGTCGGAGAAGGCACCTGCAGCTAGCAATAGAAGTGAAGGGCATGGATAGAAGCAACTCGCCATTAGAACAGAGTTCCCGAGGAGGGGTGTAGGGAGAGATAAGAGAGGAAAGGTAGTGAGGAGCTGCAGAGCGAATGCACTTATAAGTCAGCAGGAGAAGTTTGAACTGGATGCGGAAACGGATGGGGAGCCAATGGAGCAACTTGAGAAGAGGGGTAATATGAGCATTACTTCTAAACTGATAGAACAATGTGAGGAAGTACAATGACCTTGACAATATCAAAACACATGAAAGCCTTTTGACGTGCATCGGATTTACTGCATTATGTGATTGATGGTGGTGACATGGGATGAGGGGTCAGTCATTCAGATCAAAACCATCTAAGTGCTGGAGAACAAATATTTCTTGTGTTGTAGAATAATAATTAGTGACATCATCAGCTTTATTTTAGCAAGTTTGTTACCCTTAAAATATCCTCTTTCAGTTTTGCCCATTGCTTTTCTACAGCTGTTCCTATCCCACTAAAACTCCTTGAGGTATTGTCCCATCTCATCAAAGTTGGTTTTCCTAAAGTCTAAAACCCTCGCTTTAGAGTGTATTTTGTCAGCGCTAGTCCTAATACTGAACCACACTATCTGGTGATCACTGAACGTGAGATGATCTCTCATTATAAGATAAGAATCACTTTTCCCATTTGTAAGCACCAAGTCCAGTATGGCTCTTTCACGTATGGGTTGCCGGAATAGTTCTCCCTGTAGAGAATTCAGGATCTCCTTACTTCTAGATGACACCACAGCAGGGATGTGCCAATCAGCATACGGCATATTGAAATCATCTATCAGTAAACACTTCTCCTCTCATAGCAATACTGTGTATGTCTTTGATTAAATCTCCATCCACTTCTTCTCGCTGTGAGGGGGATCTGTATATCACACCAATGCAAATGCATTTCCCATTCCCTCTTTCTAGTTTAGCCCACCGTGCCTCCTCGCTCCCTTTTAAGCCCTGTAATTCTATAGCTTTAATATTATTTTTTTTTACATATAGTGCCACTTCTCCTTCCTTTTTTCCTACCCTTTCTTTCCTGAAGAAAGTATAGCATGATATAATTACATCCCATTCATTGTTGTCTGTGAACCATGTCTCCGTAACTGCCACTAAATCCAAGTCAGCCTCTTCCATTAAAGACTCAACATCGGGGATCTTATTTCCCATACTACGGGCATTTATGCACACTACTTGCCAGATGTTGCCCCTTTTACGCATTTCAGAGGTATTTAATGTTTCACTTACCTGGGGGCTTTTTTTCATTCATCCCCAACGAATGGATGAAGCAAGCCCTCTTCAATAGGTTAGCCAATCTGCTGCAGAAGATACTTTCCAAAAATGTATATATCCCAAAGTCAGTGACCTGTATAAACTCACAACAAAAAGAACCTGAACCAGTCCACTAGTGACAACCTTAGTATTATTTTTTGTCGGATAACATCGAGGGAAGGCAAGATTTTTTAGCTTGCCCACACCAAGCAGAGGATATCCATTTTATTTGTTAATAAGTTCTTTTCTATGACGTCATTATATTAGAATGTGAAATTCAAAAAACACTTATCTCAACATGTCAGAGCACAGCTTGTCAGCAGATCCATCCTTGTGTCAAGTGCTCATGCGATCCTCATTCTATATTGTCCGCCCCAAACAACCAATTCAAAACCGGAATCAAATCACTATATAAGACTGTTAAAAATCACAATTGGCTGGTAAATAATGACCTCAGCAGAGGAAAGTCCAATCACAAGCAAGTGGTGTGCCACTCAGCAAAACAACCTATTGCCGGTCGGATCCAAAAGACACTCCCAAAGATCAAATGATGAATCCCCATGCCATTATTGGAGACTGATGCCAATCAAAAAGAACCACCAGTCGTGAAGGGGATAACCCACAGAAATGGGAAACCCCTTACCCGATTGGTTCATCCTTAAAACAAACTGGACCAATCAATTTCTCGATTCAAACCTGTGGGATGAACTGAATTTAATTTAATTGGGACGTGATCAATGACCGTCCAGACTAACTTGCCAAACGAGTGGTTCTTCTTCATGCAGTGCTCCACGATGGGTGCAGAAAGCACCTGTTGCCAAATACGAGAGGCATGTTCACTTATCCGAATTTTAATAGGACGTGTGGTTCGGCCAACATAGATCAAGGGGCAAACACATTGGATGATGTAAACCACAAAAGTGGACAAGCATGTGGTAAACCACCGCTGGTGGTAAACCCGGTTTGTTTGAGGATCAACCCAAGTGATACCTGAGATGGTAGTTGTACATCCAGTTTACGAGATATGTTGGTGACATCCACTGTTCAGATCGATAGACCCATTCTTTCTGGAGGTTCTAGGGGCCATTTTCCATGTCAGAATTGTGGTTTTTGTACAACTACCATCTCAGGTATCACGTGGGTTAGTCTGGACGGTCATTGATCACGTCCCAGTTGATCCACATGGTGGAGATCGGGCAGCCCAATTGCAATCGTGCGAGCAGCGTTGGATTCATGAATTAAATTCAGTTCATCCCACAGGTTTGAATCGAGAAATCGATTCGCCCAGTTTGTTTTAAGGATGAACCAATCGGGTAAAGGGTTTCCCATTTCTGTGGGTTATCCCCTTCATGATTGGTGGTTCTTTTTGATTGGCATCAGTCTCCAATAATGGCATGGGGATTCATCATTTGATCTTTGGGAGTGTGTTTTGGATCTGACCGGCAATAGGTTGTTTTGCTGAATGGCACACCACTTGCTTGTGATTGGACTTTCCTCTGCTGAGGTCATTATTTACCAGCCAATCATGATTTTTAACAGTCTTATATAGTGATTTGATTCCGGTTTTGAATTGGCTGTTTGGGGCAGGCGATATTGAATGAGGATCGCATGAGCACTTGACACAAGGACACTACATTTCCCGAAATGTGCACGTCGTGCTTTAATACATCTGGATCTGCTGACAAGCTGTGCTCTGACATGTTGAGATAAGTGTTTTTTTTAATTTCACATTCTAATATAATGACGTCATAGAAAAGAACCTATTAACGAATAAAATGGATATCATCTGCTTGGTGTGGGCAAGCTAAAAAATCTTGCCTTCCCTCAATGTAATCCGACAAAAAATAATACTAAGGTTGTCACTAGTGGACTGGTTCAGGGTCTTTTTGTTGTGAGCAGAAGATACTTTGGCACTACTTGGATATTTGGACGCCATATCTGCTCTACAGCCCTTGGAAAATCATCCCATGGTCTAGGAAACCAATACGCTATCGACACCACCATCCACGCAGCCATGCAATCCAACAAGCCAAAATTGGTAAGGTGCCTGGACCTAATGGCTTTGGCAATGAGTGGTATAAAATGTTGTGAGAGCATCTGGTTGGCCCTCTGGGCCGGTTATTTGATTGTTCAACAGAGCTTTCCTTATGATTGTAATAGGAGAGGAAATTCAATGGCAGATAGGAGAGAAGGACAATCACTCAGAACACAGAGAGAAGTGAGCAAAAGTAATAGCAGAGAGAGATGGTTGTCAAATATCAGAGGGAGGGAGGTCAAATGCAGAGCAAAAAAGGAGGGTTTTGAGGAGGGCCTTGAACTTGGGAATGAGGGTTCCTGATGGAGGGTAGAGGGAAAACAGTTCCAGAGAGGGGGTCCCAGGAAGAAGGCGGCAGAGTAATGGGTTAGTTCTAGATGTGCTCATGATGGGGATGGAGGGTGCAAGTGGTTAAGATGAACAGAGCGGAGACTGCGGGATGCAACATGGAACTGTAAAGAGTCTGCTAAGTATTGTGGCATATGTGTGTGGATAACCCTATAAATCAAAGTAAGAATTTTGTAACGGAAGCGGTAATTGACAGGGAGCCAATGCAGGTGAATAAGGAGGGGGGGGGGGTGATGTGATTGTAGTGTGACACATGAGAAAGGATCCTGGCTGACGTGTTTTGTATCAATTGGAGATGACAGAGCTGAGATTGGGGGATACCGGCGAGGACAAGGTTGCAATAGTCAATGTGAGATATTATCAAGGATAAGAGAAGGGTGGTTAGTGAGGAGGTGGAAAGAAAAGGGTGAATGACATGGATCTGTCAAAGGTAGAAATAAGAATGATGGGTGACTGAGGAGATGTGATCATGAAAGGACAGATCGAAATAGAGTATCACACTGAGATAAAAAAGAGAGGAGACAAGCAGGGTGGAGGAGTCAGAGAGATGGAGCTAGTGAGGGACACGGTCCGCCAAAAGTGAACCATCTAGCAGAGGTTTTGGAAAGGTTAGGGTGAAGAAGATTTGATGTTAGACAATTAGAGATGTAGGAGAGACAAGTATAACAATAAGTGGGGACAAATAGGGGTTGACGGGAGTGATGTGGTAGAGCAAGACAATGTCGTTGCCATAACAGTAACTGGGTATTCAACTTAGGGTTGCCAACTGGCTCCAGATGCGCCCGACAAGCTTGATCCAGTCCTAGGTCTACCCCATTGCATGCATGGACATGTAGTTCTGATTTCTCCATTGCACTCCATAAGAAAAGCAAGACTACATGTCCCTGCATGCAATGGGGTAAACCCAGGACTGGATCAAGCCTGTCGGGCGCATCTGGAGCCAGTTGGTAACCCTAATTCAACTCCCTGCGGACTTGAGGCAGTTATACAAGCTCAATGTGCTTTCCCTGTTGAAGAGGGAATGGGAACAACTTAAAATATGAGAACACCTCCAGATTTCTCTTCTGGGGCGTATAGCCTTACATTAAATGATATTGCCATGCTGGCTGTATAATGCAGGTGTTGCCTAGTCAGATTATGTTCCAGTGGATAGAATCTATTTCGATGGATATCGCTTGAAACAGGGCTCTATCAGAGGTGGAAGAGTCCAGACCTGTGTCGCGAATGAACAGTGATTCCTTATTGGCCTATCTTTCTGCATGATCCAATTTCTTCTAAGTTGAAAGAGGATAGGATAAGCAACGCAGTGCCAAAGCTAATGGTGATTGGTATGAAATGTGACATCATTGCACCAAATACGTTTTATCAAGTTCTATGTGTGAGGCGCTGAAGTGGCGTTTTCACACGCTTTTGACCATTTATTTGCTTATTATTTAAGAATAAAATGGAGGGTTTGTTATGAGGGGGGTCAGTTTTCTAGCCTCCCGGGACAAACGATCCAACAAAACAAAATAGAACAACAAAAAAAATGTTTAGGGTTTGTTAAAAAAACTTTTAGGAATGCTGATGATCAAATTTTTCACGTATGGTTAGTTAAGCAGTTTGGTCCATAGTTTATATTGAAGTTTTATATTCAGATACTAAAGCAGGAGTTATGCACTTGGAGACAACAAGTCTGGGCCGTCTGTGGAATTTATTTATTTATTTTATTTAACAGGTCTTCTATACCACCTTGTCATTTACATTCAAAGCGGTTTACAATGAAACAGTTATAGCAACAAGCTTTACATTGAACAGGGTTATTCAACTTGGATGGTTACATTGGGGTCAAACAAGCAATTGTCAGTTGCTAACTATATACAAGAACTCTGGCTGTGTTTCATAGTCCATTTTCTGTTACTGTTAAACATAATCATCCGGGGTAGATCCGAAGTATTCCAGGAACAGATCGGTTTTTATTGCCTTCCTAAAGACCGTTAGGTCTTTGATCTCACGTGTTGATGTGGAGAGATCATTCCACAGCTTGGGTGCAGATAGGGAGAAGGCTCTGTTGCAGGTGGATTGATTTGCTTTCCTGAAGTTTAGCGGGGTCTCTAGGGCGTTATCTGTTCCTTTCCTTGTTCTGGTAGGCGGTGTTGATCAGTGGTTGCAGAGTTGCAGGTGAGAGGAATGGAAAGAGGCCCAGAATTAACTTTTTTCAACTCGTGGGGCCCCGGGATCAGAGGGGTTTGGGGGTTCCTGATTTGGAATCCTACAGCTTGGGTTGTTTAGGCACTTATGAGATTGGCTTTAGTGGCACTTGCTTTACCCCTTTGGAGATGGAAAAAGGGTTAATGGCTCCTATGCATCCTTTATATTTGTTGCATGCGAGGGAGATGCAATTCCTAAGGAATAGTTATATTTTATTGGCATTATGAGGAGCCTGGAGAACTTTGTGTGACTAACTAGGTCAGGATGGGGGCTGAACATGCTTTTTGCCACTCTGGAGAACCTGGAGCTTCTGCCCGGGGATATGACTGGAGTGTTTCGTTGTTGGGAGCAGCAAGGTATTGGTAACGTTAGCCATGTTTTGAGGGAAGATGGAGATGTTCAGTCCTTCCAAGAGCTAAAAGATGAGTATCAACTGGGATAGCCGGATCTATTTGCATATAGTCAAGTATGCCATTATATTGCTTCTTTAAGGGCGGGCAAATTATGTTCGCCCTTTGCAGGGAAGGTGATGTAAATTTTTTGATGCTGATTGGAAAAAGCGAGTGTCTCTTTCTTTCTTGCATAAGGCATGGGGGTTAGTGGGCACAAGAGAGATATGAGCGGATTGCTTCCCGGTGGAACAAGGAGTTATGCACACATTGGTAAGGGAAGGATATCTGGTTGAGTATTGCAGTGTGGAGTGGCTTATGGTGGCTGCTGATTTGTGAGAAATATTTTGCAAAGTGGTTTTGCGGGCCTATGTGGCACCCGTGAAGGCTTACAATTTTGGCCTGTCCCAGGAATTTGTGTGTGCTAAGTGCAGATGTGCTCGGGCACCCGGACACATGTGTTCTGGCAGTGTGAAAAGACCCAGAATTACTGGAAGAAGATTTGGCTGTACGGACAGAGTGTGCTTCAGCAGGATGTGACGGTATCAGTGTGCAGAATTATACTGGAGGATGCTCGACAGAAAGGAGTTCGGGACAGGTGCCCGACTTTTTGTGCAGAAGACGTTCTTGGTTGTCCTCAAAAGGTTCAGACATTCTTGCTTTGTGGGCCTGGTGCAATCTCCTCCACAGGTTAATGCATATGAGAATACGGCAGTCCAAAGCTCAACTTTGAAACTTGCTAAATTTCTGGGGATCTGGGAACCCTATTTGCATACATTGTCACCTAGAACTCGCAGCTACCGTGTTGTCTGTCTTGACTAGATAGTAAGCTCTGATGAGAAGGGACTATCTTTTAGATGTACCTGTGCAGCACAGCGTACATCTTATAGTGCTATACAAATGTTCAATAATAGTAGTAGAATTGCACATTTGTATAAGTGTTAATCGGGAGGGGGGGGGCGGGGATGGGAAGTGGTGGGGTGGGGTCATGGATTGAGGGATGGCAGGAGTGGGAAATATTTGTGTTTTGCAGTTTGGCCCTGTATTAGAACCAGGATGTTGGAGGGGTTATCTTTATTAGATCTCTTGGTTGGGGTCATATTGTGTTTTTTACACGTCCCAATGTTTGGCCCAACAGTATGTTTCAGTGTTTCTTGCAGTAAATAGAATAGATTTGATTGTACAGATATCATGGGGGACAGAGGAGCTTGGGAGGAGGGGAAAATGTAAAAACGTACAGTACATGATTTTGTTGTTGACTGTTTACTACTGGTGGTGTCAGTGTACCTACATCGTGGGGGTGCTGCTGTTTGTGCTAATAAAAATGATTTGACTATAAAAAAATTATGAATAAACTAAACATTTCATCATAACTATGTGGCATGCCTAAGTAACTTGTAAATATTGTCAGACTGGGTAGAACCCACTGGTATGAGTCAGGCATGCAAACTCACAAGATTCGTAATTTTAGCTACATACACAGGTTTGTGTGTGTGTGTCATAGAAAACCTCACAACATTAATAGTCTACAGTGACCTGCAGAGAAATACTACTTCTTCAAAATGTTTTTAAACATATAATACATAGAAAAATTGCTTATATTGGCAAGGCGGCTTCGATAAGCATCCAGCAAGCAAGTTGGGAACAAAAATATTAGGGACCGGTTTACTAAACACAACACTAGTAACGTGAGTTTGGGCCGCATTACTAGCGCAGGGTACTGCGCTAGATGCAGGAGGGTGAGGACAACTATCCCCCTGAAATCTGCGCAGGACAGCTGCTATTGGAAGCAACTATTGCCACCCATTGTGCTGGTGGAAATTACTCCCTGCCAAACGCTAGCAGGCGGCTTTCAAGGCCTGTGCAAGTCGTGCTGCAGCAGGAATGCCCATACCCCAGCCAGGCGTCATCCAGATGTGTGCTGCCCAGGTAGCACAAGTTTTTTAGCGCTGGGCCCTGAGCTACTTTGTAACGTTGTGCCAAAAATGCGCGTTACCCTTGCGCTGCCTAGGTGGTGTGCTTTAGTAAACCAGCCCCTTAGTAGTTTTCCTGCATAAAGTGAGTGAGTGTCTTTTGAAACAAAAGTTTTCCTATATCTTACTACAGTTTTTTTTTTCTTTCAGTTTTATCATTAGAGAAATGTTATTTTGTTTAAAAAAAAAAATCTCCCTCTCTACAAAAATTAACAACAAAATACCTTTGCTTTGCTTTTCTTTTTGCACTTTCCAATGCTCCATGCTCTGCTGAGATCACAACTAAGCTGTATCGGTTATTAATCTTCCTCAAAGTACAAAGATGTCACTGCCATGAAATGTCATCTGTCTTTACGATACTGATTGACTACAGGCTGGGCCAGGACCCAATGATCAGTTAATGTCATGAATGCTTCCACGCTGCTGTTAGCAGGCTCCCAAGAGACTACTCAGCTAATGCTGCGGGATCACTTTCTGGAACTTCACGAGCATGACAAAGTAGTAGTAGTCGGTAAATGCAAAGGCCAGGATAGTGATCTTAGCTCCAAACGTTTGTAAAGCCCTTGGCACAGAATCAGATAAATGATCTTTTGGGAATGAGTGTAGAGTGATTTAATATGTACACATGCTACATTAAAACTGATAAATAAGGACCCAAAAAGATTTAACAGATATTTAAATTGAGTGTACCTTGATATTTAACTCATTTCACTGTCATAAAATGGAATTACACTTCACTCTATAGCAATGCGCCTGGAAACAATAAATTATAACAAAGGACATGTTTACTAACCCCATGTCAGTAATGCGCATGGGGGTCATCATTAACTGCAAGGGGCATGTACTTCGAACCCCCTGCAGTTTGTTTGGGCTTCGTGTGCCAGCACCATGCTACCCACACACTAAAGGAGTGGAATACCAGACTGGCCCAGTAAGCACAAGCACACTTTCTTCAGAAAAGCCCAACTTGGCCAAGTTTCGGCAGAAAAGCATTCGTCAGGGCTCTAAAATAATAATATAAAAGGAAATAAATAAATAAAAACATGCACATAATAATAATAATAAACAAATGATATATTAAATCATCATCAATAAAAAACAAATAGTTATATTAAAAAAGCATATCACACTCTAAAACTGATGAAAAAAACCTCCTAAACAAGGATATGTCATAAAAACAGCATACACTAAAAAAGGAGTAAAAATGATAAATACATAATCATCTATAAATAGCAATATAATTATGCAAACCATATATCACATCACGTAAAAACACAATGAAAGACTTGTCAAAAAATGATGGCAACACAGTAGTATAAAAAATACAATAAGATAAAAAAAGATAAAAATATGATGAAATCAAAAGGTCATAGAAACCACACTAAAAAGTAAAAAAAAAAACATTCAAGGTAAGCACTACAACATCACTGTGCCCAAAAAGCATTGGGATCATGACCTTAAAAGAATTACAGAGAATGAGGATGTTATGATCACCTGGGATACTGCCATTCCATCTGATAAAAAACACTGGATATGGTGATAAAGGAGAAAAACACCAGAACAGCATTGTTATAGAGGTGTCTGTTCCAAGCGACTACTCTGTGAATTGCATTGAGGGGGACAAAATATTCAAGCACCAAGAAATGCAGTCAGAGACCTAGAAAATGTGGCAGAAAGATACAGAGTTTTTTCTCATCGTGTTGGGTGTCACAGGCCTAATTAAAGAAGAATTTCCAAGCGCACCTTGATAAATTACCCATACACGTAACATCTTACGAACTCCAGAAGGAGGCTCTCTTTGGCATGATGCGAGTACTACGCCGAGCATTCACAGTAAATTAGAGAAACTGAGATTATACTCCACATACCTTGTTTTAGAAGCAGGCCCGTACCTAGCCCTGTGTGAGCGCTGCGGCTACACAGGGCGCAAAGGTTTAAGGGGCGCATTTTAGCTATCTTCCGTTGCCTGCCGCCGCCACTTTTCCTTCTCTCAGCAGCAGCAGGCAATGGCAGGACAGCTAAAATGCGCCCCTTAAACCTTCTCGCCGGCATGCTAAGCAGGGAGGGAAAGATCTGCTTAGCATGCCGGCGAGTTGCACATCGAGCGTGTCTCTTCTCTCCCGCCGCGGGGGGAAGTGGGCGTGCGCCCGATGTGCAAGTCGCACAGGGCGTGATCTTCCTTTGGTATGGCCCTGCTTAGAAGTAAGATTCATGACCATCATGGTATATGCAAAACTCACCCATTTGGAGAAATTGTCCCCAAAAGACATGTATATATCTTCTTTGCAGACGTTGTATAAGGGTACAAGCATTCGGAACATAAACATAAAAAAGCTTTGTATGAAAGAGGAGAACAGTATTATATTTTTTAAGTGTCTTCAAAGTCAGTACTGACTCCTGGCAATCCAGCAACCACTGGGTTTTCTTGGCAAGGTATGATTGGAAGTAGATTGCCAGGCCTTTTCTTCCAAGGCAATGGAGGGTAAAGTGACTTGCCCAAGGCCACAAGGAGTGCCAGCAGGAATCAAACCCAGATTTCCTGGGTAAAAGGCTGCTATTCCTCCACTTCACACTATTGTCACAGAAAGATATAAAAAATTAGTTGCATGACATATAGAAACACCAGAGGGGCTTCCACTTGTTATCCAAGAAAGGCACAAAAAAGAGGGAACATTACTGTATCTCTGACAAATAAAACATCAGCAGTACTGATTATTGTACCGATCATTTTCTAAGGAGGAATACATATCAGTGGCTGCATAAAAAAGGAATACTATTGTAAAAAAGATATATAAACATCAGATGCATAACTTACAGAAACCCCATAGGGGCTTACAATTTTTATCCAAGAAAAGAACAAAAAAGAGGTAACATTATTGTATCTCTGACAAATAAAAACATCAGCAGAACTGATTATATCGATCATTTTTCTACAGAAGGTTACAAATCATTAGTGCAGGAAAGTGGGCAGACAGGAACAGACTCCAGGGCTAGCCCATCCACTAGGCGGCTGCTTAGGGTGCCATACCTCCGTGCACAGCATGATACCCTACCGCTTTTGACCTCCCTCCGAGAGGAAGTTGTGTTGGAGGGAGGTCAGAAACGGCAGGCCATCTGTGCCAAAGCAAATGGCCTGTAGCGGGTGCCATGCCGTGCACAGAGGTCTGCCATCTAGCCCGCCTAGTGGACAGGCTGTTCCTGGCTGCCCTCTTCCCTACATATGGTCCTGTCTTTCACTTGATGCCACGGGAAAGGTTTAGGGTAATCCTCTGGCACTTGGATATGTGGGATAGAGGTGGGATTTGCATCCGGCTCCCCACGTGCAGGGCCTATCACTCTCTCCAACAAGCCGCATGGGATTACCTTTCTTGTTGCTCTGCAGTGGCAGGTACCTCGTTCTAGGACAGCTGGTAGTCTCTCTTCATATCCCCTAAATACACTGGATGCCTGTGGCCTAGGTTCTCTGCCTGCTTCTCTAGGTGCCAGCCTCCAGTGGTTTCTTTGCTGGTGAAGCACACTCATATATGCCTGACTGTGAGAGGATATAGGAATGACGGCATGACCCTTGGGAAGCATGGAAAGACATCAGTTATTTTGCCATGGGCAGTTCAGACCATCTGCATATTCATAGAGTGAAACCCCTTTCTATTTCTATAGGTAGCTTCCCTCCCTCCTGGGAGCCTGAGGGCCACAGGTGTATAGTCAGTAACACCCAGCACTGCAGAAAATCATGCAACCTCATGGAAGTGAGCAACACATGGGCTATAAGGAAGCACAGGCAGATGCACAGCTTCAGGGCAGGGGTCCAGGAGGGGAATGGGGGTGATTGAGGGCTGGGGATCAGCGAGTGGGAAATAATTGTTTTGACGAGCGCGTCTGGTGGTGGGGTGAATGCACATCGAAGACAAGGGAATTGCTACAAATTCTGCTTGCTAGAGACAGATGAAAGGCACACCACTCTCTCCCCTGTACAAACTCTTCCAGTCACATCACAAACCGGTCTGCATGTACAGCAAAGTCCCTTACCTATTTGTGATTTATAGCAGGGCATTTGGATACTGTGGCCAGCACATCCCAAAATGCTATGTGAAATACATCTTGGACATGCAGCCACTTGCTCTGCCCTAGCCACGCCAAGAAACGCCCCACAGCATGCCCAGCCTGGAACATCCTGGAACATGCCCTATTTGCCTTGTTCTGAAATCACCTTCAGCGTGTCCCAGAGGTTACAATGTTCATGTTGGCATTTCGGGACATCTATCTCACGTTTATGTCTTCTAAAATAACTCCCATTATGCATTAGTTGACCTGAATGCTCATTTTCAAAGGGAGCACAGATATTTTTGTATCCATGTACATTGCACCAGCTTTAGAGTAGGTTCAATGCATGCGCAGGAATTTAAAAATTAAATCCACGCGCTTACTTTCCCTGCTCATTTCTGTAATAGAGAATGTACATTTTTCACATATATCTGGGGGAAGAGGGGATAATTGTAAAAAAACCTTTTTCATGCAGGTAAGCATGTTTATCCATGTTCAGAGCTTTGAAAATTGTGCTTTACATACTTAAAGATTCCCTACATTTTGATAACCAGACAGATCAAACTTAAAATTTATGTCAAATTTACATATTTTATTACATTTTTTTAAAATTCAAATACAGTGAAATCTTGCTCTTCTTTGAAAAGGAATCAAATCCAATATGCACATAAAATTTATAAAAACACTTCTTAAATATAATACTTCAATTCTTTCTTATTCAATGCCTTTTACAATACTCTCAGAATGTTTTCTTTAATCAAATGTCAGAAGTAGCAATTACAGTAGGTAGAGCAAATAAACACCTTTGATTATTTACTATAGTGAACAATCACAATGTTTCGTTGTAAGAGTGCCTTTTAGGCATTGTAGAATAAATTATGTTTGTTTTTATTTAGAATAAAAAGGGTTTTTTTTTTCAATCTTTCAACCAAATCTACAAAAAATGCCAACTACAGTGTTTCTTTTTCAAAACAAATTTTCATTCCGCTTAGAGATGCAAAGAACATTGTATATTTTACCTGTGTGGACCCTGTAGTTAATTTCAAAGGGAAACTAAGGGGATCATTTTATAACAGGCTGTCTAACGTGGCAAATAGACTCATAACTTGCACCTATTTAATAAAGGGAACATATGCACATACTTGGACTTTTAAAATGACCTCACACAGGAACAGTGGTATACCCGTATGGCTGGTTAGAGCAAGCAAACCAATCAGACTTCATCCCTCACTTCCTACTGCTGACTTCTTAATTTACGTTTTCACATTAGAAACCTCATTTTACAAAGAACGTGGAGGCAAGAATTGGAATGTCCATGGGATCATAGACAAAATACCTTAATTTAAGAGTGAGGTTCATTCTTGTCATTATATGTGCAAGACAAACTCAATATAAATCCTGTACTGCCAGTTCTATAAATACCATAGCCACAGATATCCTCCCTCCCCCCACATCAGCAATCGGGTAGATCAGAACTGACCTCACTATGTAAAACAATATCCACATTCCTGTGTCACCTCAGTAACAAACACAAGTTCCCTCCGCTACCAGGCAGATTATGAAATGATACAAGTCCTTAAAAAACATATTCAGCACATATGTAGCAAACCTGCCATGTCACATTCCCCTAGGACTCAAATAGAACAACCCTACGTATGAAAGGCATTGTGTGGGAGGAGTCCAAATGGTACTGTAATGGACGCACATAATTCACAAAATATGCAGGCGCGCGCACACATTTTACACCACCTTCTAAGCAGGCGCTAATTTGAACATGAGCATTTGCCCACTATTAGGGGATGGTTTCTCAAGTCCATTGTATAAAGTCACATAGGTGTCTTTATTGTATTTCTAATATAAGATTAAACTAAGCATCTTCTAAGAGGGTAATTTTATAACATGATGCTTAGGTGAAAAGTCTAAAAAGGCACCTATTTTATTAAGGGAACATAAGCAACCAGAAGTATCCCAAAGAGCGCACAAATTTGCAGCTTCTCTATAAAAGGGGAAAAATTCTGTGTGTACTCTATGCATTAATCTTTGTATTTCATAAAATTTGTTCATATCTTTGAGGTAGTGAGACTTGAATTACAATAGGTGGGCAGTAGGCATACATAGGTCTGAGCCTAGTTATACACATGGAGGCCGATTCCAAAGTATGCATACCTGGGCCATCTGCATGCCGAAAACATGGATATGATCAACTTGGACCCAATTCCACAACCGTAGTATCTGTACACACCCGCAGTTATGGAATTGGGCAGAGACGGCCCAACATGCACTGTATGTTGATGCGGAGACGTCTCCGAGGCTGCCCATCCCAGGCACACAATGCTCCGTCTAGCGTTGCTGGTGCTGTGATCCAGGTTGCCAAGAATTTCTGAAGGTTAAGCTTTAAAGCATTCTCATGCAGCCAGCAAACAGCTTTCTCAAAACCTATGTTAATATGGGTGAGATTAAGGGATGAACAATCTACCAGCGAAAGGTGGAAGATATCATCCACATAGATAAAGCAGATCAAATGCTGCTGTTAGATCCAGTGAAATGGCTAAGGTGATTTTTCCCTGTTCAGCGAAATTATGGAATTAATTTAAAAGCACAGCAACAAGTTTCAGTACTATGTTGGGGCCTGAAATCTGATTGACGTGGATGGAGAGTCTGAGTATGTTCTGCATGACTATCCAGTGAAGGGAGGACTAGATGTTCCATAACTTAGAAATTGGAGATTTAAGATAAGTTGATTATTCTTGCCTGGTTTTCTTCCTTCTTATCTAAACATTCATATACAGTGTTGGCAGGCTCCCAGTCTTCCGAATCATATCCCTTAATATGCGGAGTTCCACAGGGCTCTGTGTTAGCCCCTCTTCTGTTTAATATTTTCTTAGGCCCACTGATGCTACTTATGCAGGAGGCAGCGACAAATGCCTATTATTACGCTGATGACATACGTCTACTTGCTTTTCACAGATCTAAATAAAACGTCTCCAAACAATTCAAAATACAACAGTTCGGATTCTCTGCCATGCAAATAAATTTGATCATGTTACTCTTCTGTTCCAATAATGCTCACTCCCGGTTCGTATCGTATTCACTATGAAATTCTTCCACTAACCCACAAAGCTTTATATACTGATATTCGACTTTACACAGAATCCTTGATCTCCCTTCACACCCCCAGCTAGGGTTCTCTGATCCCTCCATGGCAATTGTTTGAACATTCCATCAGTCTTTCGGGCCAAACTGGGGAGCACTAGGTGTTCAGCCTTTTTCTTTACCTCTCCTGCTCTTTAGAATGTTCTTCCCTTCCATTTACACTTTAAGTCTTCCTGTAAAACCTTTAAAGTAGGTTTAAAATATATCTATTTGGTATGGCATTTGGGGGTGGATCGGACACTGTATGAGGGCCTGGTTGGTCGGGCAGCATCTGTGATCTCTACTCTTTTCTCTTTTTCCTCTCATCAATTGTAATTCCTTTTCTTTTTTTTATGTAATATTTTGATTGCAAACCACTTTGCTGTTTTCTTGAGAAGTGGTATATTTAATATCATATATAGCAATTCAGTCCAAGCACACCCTGGCCTGGAACACCTACATGTGGCATGTATATAAGTACACGCCATCTTATCAGTACAAGTATTTATACACAGATATACCACAGGGCTATTTTATAAAAAGACTTTTCCATGTGTTAAACAAGCTTTCCACATGAAAAAGCCTTTATAAAATTACTCTCTCAATGGCTAGATCTTTGGGCATTGATGCAGATTGAGCTCCAAGCTACAAAATACATTGTCTGATTCACTACAGTATGCATTATGCACATATTTAATTTTGGGACATGCAAAGTCATTCTGATAATATCCGTTTTCATTTGAAAAAGGTAGAGAAACCGTACAAAGATTATGAATAATAAACCCACTGACTCGTTTATATATGTCCTCTAACCCTTTTCCACCCATTTTCAGAGGACGAGCCATGTTTATCGCAAGCGAGGTTCGCCGCGCTGACAGCATGGACAGCGCAGTAAAAGTTCCACACTAAGAGCCGGTGATTGGAAGGGTTCGGGGTGGAGTGTGAGCACTGATAGCACAGTCATCGATGGCACGTGTTAACTGCGGTTCCTGCCATTAGTGGGGGCAATTACTGTCTCTTCAAGGGCCGGCATGTTGTCATGACGAGTCAAAAACCTTTTTGCTCATCCTAGCATTTTCTATATATATGAAGGCACATTTTAGAAAAGCTGTGCAAAGGAGAATTCAAACGTCCATGTTTTACAAGGGCTTGTGCCAAATGAAGAGCTCTTTGTAAAATAGCTACAGGACAGCATGGACATGCCTCACTACGTCCGGCAGGGACAGTAATTTTAAGAAGTTTCAGGGGGCGGGGGGGGAACCTAAATGTGAGAGCAGCCTCTTAAAATTACTGTTTCTGCCAGAAAGCATACCTGGTCAACAACACAAGTTAGGTCTCCTCCATTGCCTCTCTGAGTCCCCTCCCTGACTGCAGGTACTGTGAGATTACTTCAAGGGGTCATTGCCACTTTTTTGACTCTGATCGTGTGTTCAGCAGGAGTAAGTGGGTATTGCTCCTACTCCCACTACCCATCAGTGATCCTTGATAAGCTTGGGATTCTGGGCAACCTGTATGCGGCAATTGGGTGGGGAGGGTGGTTATCATTGGAGGGGTCAGGTAGGAAGGAATGTGCATCGAAGGGGGGGGGCTTTGGGGGGGATGAGGTTACCTGAGGGGGAGGGCCTGGGCTGCTGGGCTTCAGGAGGGTTGTGTCTACCTCAGGAGAGGTTGTAGTTACTTTGGGAAGACTGTGGCTTTAGGGGAGTTGTGACTACTTCAATGGGCTGTGGCTACTTTCGGGGGGTTGTGGCATTGGGGGGTTGTCTACTTTGGGGGGAGGGGCATGTACACCATGTTCGGAGGGGTGGAGTCAGCAGACAGCAAGGAGGGGGTACCCAAAGTCAGGAAGTCATTAGGGAAGGGGAGGACTGACATCAGCATTGATAACTACCCCTGCCAGAAGGCACTTATTCATATCTGGAAACAAGTATAAATGCTGATGTCTGAACATTTTCAGTGAGACATGGATTCCCTATATGAAATGGGAATTCCATGTTTGCATTGTAGGTCCTTCCCAAACCACTCCCTCTCCTCAACCCAACCACTCCCCCTAGCAAGGCAGATGTGGTGAGTATTCCCACGTCTTGTAAAAGCCTGTTAGGAAATGGCATTCACACAAGTATTCCGATCTACATATGTAAATGCTGACTTTAGACATGGGAATGCTTCTAAAATGCCCCCATAATTTTATTTCCTCACAAGAGTGCGTCAAGATAAAACATAAAATGAGTATGAGAAATATTGTAGTACCTAAAGTAAACCCTTTCCATGGGAGAAAGAAGAGAGGGGAATATATAGGAAACAGCTTTCTACTGCAAACTACTACTTTTGATAAAAAACATAAAACTTAACACGGTAACTTTATAACTTCCTTCAGGAAATTTAGATCAGTTAATGAAGCTAGATACCTGATACATTAAAAAAAGAAAAAAATCAAACAAGCATGCATTTACTACTTAAGGATTATGAGAAAAGTCCTTCAGGTTATTTTGTTTAGAAAAAGCAATATATTGAGAAATTACAAAATTAACGTTCCATATTTTTCAAGACCATTCCATAATCATAGGTAGCTCTGAATGCTTCCAAACATGATTACGTTTTAGATTTAGCTCATGCCTCATCAGGGGCTATACATTTGAAGCAAAGATAAGAGTCTGTGGCTTTTTAAATTACTAGTTCTCTGCATGGAACCTCTTAAAAGGGTTTTGGTACATTTTTAAAACAAAGTTACATTCTTTTTAGTGCTTTAGTTTAAAAGGGGAAATATTTTTTTAGTGGGGTAGGTTTAAACTCTAGTATCTTTCTCTGACACCACATCAGGTGTTAGTTCCCTCCCTACCCTCCCCCCAACTCCCACCCACTCCTAGTGAGCAGTCTTGCTTTATAGGGCACCTCCCCAATTAACTACACACAGGGACTTGGAACAGCACCTTTTGAACACACTTAAAAGAGATTTAACTGCTTTTTCTCTGAAAGGACAGCTGGGAAACTGGCTGGTACTTTGGTAGGTCTCGCTCTCTTTTGCTTAAATAGATACCTAGCTCCACCAACTGAACAATGGCTGGGAAAAATCTTTCTGCCTCTGTCCAGACAGAGGTCCCAGTGCCAGATGAAGAACCGATTCCATGTACAGGATGCCTGCATGCTGAATCTCTCAGGAAACAAGTGGCGGAACTCAGAGAGGAGGTGGTGAGGCTGAGGAGCATTCAAGACAGCGAGAAATATACTTATGAGATGCTTCTTGCAACATCCAAGCTCTCCAATAGAGAAGAAGATGGGAGCCTACAGAATAACGAAGGATGGACACGAGTCACCAGGGCCTGCAGAATCACCAATCCAACTTCTCTAGCCCTTGAAATGAAGAACCATTATGCAGCCCTGGAAGTGGAGGAGGTGAAAACATCCCTGCAAGGAGAAGAATCAGAGCTCGAACACCCCAAAGTTACAGAGTCAGTGACCACAAGGAAGCAAAGGGTAGTGGTGGTTGGTGATTCTCTTCTGAGGGGTACTGAGGAATCCATCTGCCAACCATACTTGATGTCCAGAGAGGTATGCTGTCTGCCAAGTGCCAAAATCCGACATGTTACGGAGAGTTTGCCGAGACTCATCAAGCCCACTTGACTATTACCCAATGTTGCTAATCTATGTTGGCACAAATGATACTGCCAATTATCCCTCTGAGCATATCAAAAGTGACTTCATGGCTCTGGGACAAAGGGTGAAGCAGATAGGTGTGCAGGTGGTATTCACTTCAATCCTCCCTGTTGAAGGGAAAGGCCAAGGCAGAGAAACTCGCATCCTGGAGATGAATGCATGGCTGCGTGTATGGTGTCATCAAGAGCGTTTTGGTTTCCTAGACCATGGGATGCTGTTCCAAGGGTTGCAGAGCAGAGATGGCATCCATCTGTCCAAGAAAGGCTGACATGTCTTCAGTAGCAGACTGGCTAATCTACTGAAGAGGGTTTTAAACTAGATTCGATGGGGATGGGTGAAGAAAGCCCCCAGGTATGTGAAACATTTAATATCTTTATGGAAATGGGTAAAAGGGGCAACATATGGAAAGTGGTGTGCATAAATGCCCTTAGCATGGGAAATAAGATCCCAGATGTTGAAGCTTTAATGGGAGAGGCTGATTTGGATTTAGTGGCAGTTACAGAAACATGGTTTACAGAAAACCATGACTGGGATGTAACTATACCGGGCTATACATTATTCAAAAGGATAGTGTAAGAAGAAGGGGAGGAGGAATGGCACTATATGTAAAAAATAATATTAAAGCTTTGGAATGACAGAGCTTAAAAGGGAAAGAGGAGGCACTGTAGATTAAAATAGAAAGAAGGAAAGAAAAATCTATTTGCATTGGTGTGATATACAGACCTCCCTCACAGGAGGAAGAGGTGGACGGAGAGTTAATTGAAAACATATGCAGCATTGCTAGGAAAGGGGAAGGGCTACTGAGAGGGGATTTTAATATGCTAGAAGTTGAATGGCACATTCCTGCTGCAGTATCATCTAGAAGTAAGGAGATCCTGGATTCTCTACAGGGAGAACTATTCAGGCAATTGGTAACAGACCCCACACGTGAAGGGGCCATACTGGACTTGGTGCTTACCAATGGAGAAAGTGTTTCTGATGTCATAGTGGGAGATCATTTTGCATCCAGTGATCACCAGATGGTGTGTTTCTGTATTAGGACTAGGGCTGTTAAAATCCATTCAAAAGTGAGGATCTTAGACGTTAGGAAAACTAACTTTGCCGAGATGGGCCAATACCTCAGGGAGTCGTTAGTGGGATGGGAACAGCTGAGGGATGTAGAAAAACAGTGGGCAAAACTGAAAGGGGATATTTTAAGGGCAACCAACCTTTTTGTTAAAATGGTAAATAAAAGGAAAAGGAGACCGCTATGTTTTTCAAAAGTAGTAGCTGAAAAGGTGAAGAAAAAGAGTGAAGCCTTCGTGAAATACAAGAGATCACAGAGAGAGGAAGACAGGCATCTATATTTGGAAAAAACTTAGAGAAGCTAGCAAAGTAATCAGGAAAGCAAAGATTCAAAAAGAGGAGGAAACAGCCAATGCAATAAAATGGGGGGACAAGACATTTTACAGATATGTTAGTGAGAAGAGGAAAGGCAAAAGAGGTATTGTTAGACTCAAGGGTGAAGGGGAAGAATATGTAGAAGCTGATGAGGATAAAGCATAATTGCTTAACAAATATTTCTGTTCCGTGTTCACAGATGAAGAACCAGGAGCAGGACCTCAGAAAACACCCACAAACAGGAACAGAAGGGAAGGGCATCTTGAACAATTTTCAGAAGACTGTTCGTGAGAAACTAGCTAAAATTAAAGTAGGCAAAGCAATGGGACCGGATGGGATACCCCCTAGAATACTGAGGGAACTTGGGGACATTCTAGCAGCTCTACTGACTGACCTTTTCAATGCCTTGTTGGAGTTGGGAGTGGTACCAAAGGACTGGAGAGAGGCATGTTTGGTCCCTTTACACAAAAGCATAAGTAAGGATGAGGTTGAAAACTACAGGCCAGTTAGTTTAACTTTGGTGGTGAGTAAATTATTGGAAGCACTGCTGAAAGAGAAAATAGCGAGGTTTCTGGAGTCCAGAGGATTACAGGATCAAAGGCAGCATGGATTCACCAGAGGCAGGTCTTGTCAGACAAATCTGATAGATTTCTTTGACTGGGTGACCAGGGAGTTGGACAGAGGGAGAGCCCTAGATGTGGTGTATTTAGATTTCAGTAAAGCCTTTGATACCGTTCCTCACAGGCGACTTATAAATAAACTGATCACCATAGGGATGGACCCTAAAGTTACTGCTTGGGTTAGAAATTGGTTGAGTGGGAGGTGACAAAAAGTACAGGCAAATTGAGCCCACTGAGGAAAAGGAGATTACCAGTGGTGTGCCCCAGGGATCTGTCCTTGGTCTGATTCTTTTTAACATCTTTGTTAGTGATATAGCGGAAGGGCTGTTGGGTAAGATTTGCCTCTTTGCGAATGATACCAAAATCTGCAATAGACACCCAGGAAGGTGTAGATAACATGAGGAGGGATCTAGCTAAGCTTGAAGAATAGTCTACAATTTGTCAGCTGAGATTTAATGTTAAAAAATTCAAGTCATGCATTTGGACTGCAGCAATCCAAGGGAGCAATACTTACTATAGGGGATGAAGTACTTTTGTCCACTAAGAGCAGGACCTAAGCATGATTGTGTCTGATGATCTTAAAGTAGCTAAACAGGTAGAAAAGGTGACAGCAAGAGCTGAAGGATGCTTGGGTGCAGAGGGAGAGGAATGGCCAGCAGAAGAAAGTCTTTGGTGCAACCTCATTTGGAGTATTGTGTGTAATTCTGTAGACCGCACCTTCAAAAGGATATAAACAGGTTGGAGTCGGTACAGAAGGTGGCTACTAAAATGGTTAGTGGTCTTCATTATAAAGCTTATAAGGACAGACTTAAGGATCTTAATATGTACACCTTAGAGGAAAGGCGGAATGGAGGTGATATGATTGAGACATTTAAAAACCTCTGTGGCTTACATGCACAGGAAGAGAGCCTCTTTCAATTGAAAGCAAGCTCTGCTACGAGGGGACATGGGATGGGGTGAAAGGGGATAGACTCAGGATATATGAAAATATTTCTTTACGGAAAGAGTGGTGAATCCATGGAATTAGCTCCCAGTGGGGGTGATAGAGATGAGGACAGTATCTGAATTCTAAGAAACATGGGACAAACACAGAGGATCTCTAAAGGAAAAAAGGGGACTGTTGTAGTGGTTGATATGGAAGGACAGACTAGATAGAAACATCACAACAGAAAAAGACCACATGGCCTATGTTTCTAGTAATAGTTCAAGGTGAATTGCATTCAAGTACAATCAGTGTGTCTCTGTCTCTGGAGGCCTTACAATCTAAGATTGTATCTAAGACTATGGAAGATTAAGTGATTTTGCAAAGATCACAGGCACCATCATTGCAATTTGAATCTTGGCTTCATGTTCTCCTACCACTGTTCTAATCCAGGGGTTCTTGAGATACAACTAGCCAGTCAGGTTTTCAGGATAACCACAATGAATATGCATAAGAGAGATTTGCATTCGAAGGAGCCTTGTGTGCCCCAAGGACTGAGTTGAGCACCCCTGCTCTAAGCACTAGGCTACATTTAAAACCCAAATGCCCTATGGGACAGAACCTACTGGGCATTGCTCCTGCCTCACTTGGTAGACACTAGAGAAAAACTCAGGAGGTGCTGGGGGACAGGGCTGGCCCTAGGCATGTGTTTTCTGCATATGGCCTCGCTGAATGTGAAAATGGATAGGGAGTCAGTAAAGTTACTTGAAAAGACCCTATAAGATGGCTTTGACATTAGTATGTATTTATTTTTATATGTTTTTAATTATATTTTTATAGAACCCTGATGCAGGTCTGAGTGCTGAAACTTGGCCAAGTCGGGTCACTAAATAAAATTGCTTGTGTGAAGATTTTTTCAGTGTGGCTATGGTTGATTTCTCCACTTTGTGTTTAGATGATATTGATTGCGGAGTACCCTTTTCCTTTGTTTGTTGGTTGGTTTGTCAAAGAACAAGCTACTGGAGACTCTGGCAAGAGCTGTTTCTGTAGAATGTAGAGGATGAAAGAGAGACTGCAGTGGATCCAGAAGGGCATGAAAGGACAGGAAAGTCCAGACAATAGCTTGAACCACCCATTTGAGGCGTTTAGAAGCAAAGGGAAGGAAGGAAATGGGCCAATAATTAGAAGGACAGGTAGGGTCTAATGAAGATTTTTTGAGGAGTGTGACCACAGAATGTTTGAAAGCTGAAGGAACAGTTGAAGTGGAAAATGATAGGTTGAATATATGACAGATGGAAAGGATAGTGGTTCAAGAGATACAGCTTAATTGATGGGTGGGAATGAGATCAGAGGAACAGGATGAGAGAGGTTAAAGGAAGAATTTGGGAATGTGGAAGGGGAAGGAGGGCAGAGGTGACCCTGTTCAGAACTTAAAACAAATCTTGCAGATTTTATCATGGAAATAGTCAGCTATAGTCTGGGTGTAAAGGGAAAGAGGTTAGAGGTGGAGGCACTTTGAGGACAGAGTTGAATGTAGCAAAGAGGTGGTGAGGGTCAGAAGTAAGGGTTTTAGTCAGGTGGACATAGTACTCTTGCTTGGCGAGTGCTATGGCTGACTGGAATGAATTTAGTAGGAATTTGAAATGCAGCAAGTCAGCAAGGGTATGACACTAAGCTGAGAGGGCACAGGAATAGAGGACAGCCAGGACTGCGATACAGTACGCTTCATAGGGCAAGGAATAGGAGGAGCGCGTGTATCTAAAGCAGAGGAGAGAATAGTATTATAGGAAGGCATGGCTTTTTCAGCAGATTCAGATGACAAAGTGGAGGAAAAAGGTGATAAGACAGCAGTAGAGCGAGCCAAAGATTTGATAGTGTGAGGATTCCTAAGGATGTTGGTGGAAATTAGGCGAGACTGATGAGGGGAGTGATTTAAGAGTGAAGGTTAGTAGGTGATGGTCAAATAAGGGAAGAACTGAGGTGGAGAAGTTCGAAAGCAAACAATTGGAAAAGGAAATGAGGTCAATGCAGTGGCCATGCTGGTGAGTAGAGGTAGTAGAGCCCAGCTGGAAGTTCTTACCACTGATGCTGGTGGTGTATGCAAAAAACACAGCCATATCAGGTCTGACTAAATTTGATAGGTCCCACCCTATGGAATTCCTTACCTGCCAACCCCCAACATGAACCCTCTTACCACTAGTTCAAAACCAAGCTCAAGACGCACCTGTTCTGTATTGCTTTTGACCTTCCTCAGCCTGCCTCTTAGTCCTTCTTCTACTGTCTTTTTTTTCTTTACTGCTTATGTGATGTATCGCTTCCCTGTTCTAAAATAGCATTCCTTTTCCTTTATGTTATCTGCATTGCACTTTTTTGGATTGTACACCACCCTGTTGCTTCAAAGGTGCGGTATATCAAGAAATAATAAACGATAATGCTCTCCGGACAATTTATTTCCCTGCTGCTTGATTGTACAGTTTACAAGCTGCAACCAGACACTGCACTGCTTGCTCAGCAGGGCTTCATGGACCCTGCCTACAAAGGCAAATAAACCAACTTTTAACCCTTCTCTACCGTTGATAGCACACTGAGCCCTAGGGTACCTCATATCTTTGCATCGACCCTGACTGGAGGAGATAAAGAAATGACAAATGGATGGGAACCCTGAAAACCAGAGCAAAGCAGAACCAGAGACTGATTAGAAAAATAAAATCACCAGACAGCAAAAGCAGAAAACAATTTTTATGTTCAATTTAGTGACTAGAATATGACAGTTTTTATAATTTACATGTGTTATAGTTAGATGCCTCTCTTTGTGTAACTCTAGTGTTGCACTGGGTTCTTGGGGTTTCCATTTAATTTTTGTTTGCATATGTCTATTTTTAGTTTGTGGCACTTATTCTGTGCTTGGTGAGGGTCTACCTATGCACTAGGTGTGTGACTGAGGTATTCTGTTAGTATGGAGTTTCTATGTAGATATCTGTAGTAATCTGACTTGTTCAGTTTTTCCAGTAAGTATATGGATGTTCTAGGGACACACTGCAATATTTACCTTTTCTGGGTAGGTTTCTTGTGTGAGTTTTGGAAGTTAGTGCTGTTATGGAATAGTAGATTTGCTCTAGAGATCCTGTGCTATGATTCTTATTTTTTTCATTTTGTTCCTTGTGTGGAGTCAACTGTAGAGTGTCGGAAGGATATAGTTGGCATATGGATAGTCTCAGATTTGCAGCTTTGTGTTTCTGATGCTGCCAGTCTGAAATTTAAAATATTTTTTCAGTTCAGATTCAAGGAAATCTCAAATTTTATGGGAACATCTCAGCTGTTGACTTCTGGGCTTCTCTAACTTTGGTGCAGTCTAATCGAGCCTGTGCACTATGATCTTGAATTCACAGCTACCATTTGCTCATTTATATTCCATTTGCTCATTAACCTGGTCATAGCACTGACCAAATAAATCTGGTATGCAAATTTGTCTGTAAAATAAGGCCAGTGGATATGCAAATATTTATACAAATGAAGCTCCAAATTGAGTCTCCGCATATGGCCCCACCTCACTCTTGGAACGCTCCTGCAAGGGAAGACAGGAGGTGGCATCTATCGATGGGGATAGGAAGCACTGTATAAATAGGGTGTGAGGGAGACGGAGTGAGATTATAGTGGGTTATTTTAAGATGGCCTCTTTAAGATATAGTGGGCCTGATTTGGGGTCCACTATCTATTTTACTACAGCCAGGAACAAATAATGTTCCTGGTTGCAGCAATGCAAATTTATATTTACCACAGATTAGTGACTTCCACAGTAAATATTCTGCAATAAAATGTGTTGACTGCTTGACTCCTAAAATGCTTTTAAGGTTCAGAGCCACCACTTTGATGCCGAGTAGCAACAGGGTAGGAGTGTAGGGGATTTCTATTGCCCCCAACACAATACCACCAGGGATATCCTTGGTAAGTGCCAGGGAAGGGACAAAATTGGAAGGGGGTGGCAGCAGTGTTGAGTGGGGGATGGGTTGGGAAGCTCATATTGGGGGGAGGACTGTGTTGTTGGGGGCAGCTTTTGGGAGTGGATATTGATGGGAGGGACTATGCTGAAGGGGTCTACTGGAGGTATAGGAGATGCCTCCAAGGGTGTCAGGAGTTCAATCAGGGGAAGTTTGGTAGCATAAAGCTGCCCTAGGAATCAGGGTTTGGCAATTTATTTATGATTTATTTATCTAGCATGGCTTGTTTAACGTTTTTCACCGGGTCAAAGCGGTTTACATTGAACAAGATCATAAGTTGCTACATTGCAACGATTTAACTTATGTACATATGTTTATGTTTATGTTTAATTTCTTGATATACCGCTCAGGCCGAAGCATCAGAACGGTTTACAATACAATTTAATTTTTAAGAAAATACGAAAAGAACGCCATATATGAGATAGGACAGAGTGAGAGACAGTGATAGACAAAGGAACAGAAGAGAGAAGAAGGAAGGAGAACAGCAGGTTACAGCCATGATATAACAGCATATGTCATGAAATAGATTTTACTCACACGCCACGGCTCCACGCCTAAGGGCCACGCCAAAGGGCCCTCTGGCGAGGCCCTCAGGCGCGGGCCCGCAAGGTGCGGGCACGCCTCAGGAGCGGCAGTATTTGGGCCGTTGGAGAGGGCTGCTGAGGGCTGCTGATTGGCAGGTGCAGGAGGTGAGGAGGAGCTCCTGCTCACTCCCTCTGATGAAGTGTGCTGCCCCTCGATCTCATTGCGCGCCTCAGGAGCGGCGGTATTTGGGCCGTTGGAGAGGGCTGCTGATTGGCAGGTGCAGGAGGTGAGGAGGAGCTCCCGCTCACTCCCTCCGATGAAGTGTGCTGTCCCTCAATCTCATCGCGCGCCTCAGGAGCGGCGGTATTTGGGCCGTTGGAGAGGGCTGCTGAGGGCTGCTGATTGGCAGGTGCAGGAGGTGAGGTTAAATTCCCTACAAGGCAAACTTATGTACAATAAATACAGTAAAATCTGTTATGTTTTTGTAGGTTGACCATAGGTGAATGACAATTCTTGTTCTCGCCACAGAATGCATCGCAGCTCTTGCAACATTGACGAGACATGTCTGCTGTAACAAATCGTTGTTTAGGCAAAAAGCTCACACGTCAATGCTATTGTTAAGTACACAAACTGCTATCAGTGCCATGCATAGCATCTGTGAATGAAAAGCTGCTTTTATAGCCTGTACAGCCAGCGTCCATCCTAAGAATGCCCACGCATTCCTGAGCGGTATCATTTCAATTGCACATTGTGAGCGTGCACCGAGAGCAGGACTGGGGTTTCTAGTCCTACAGGTGCTCCTTGTGGCCTTGGGCAAGCCATTTAACCCTCCATTGCCTTAAAAAAACAGATTGTGAGCCCTTCGGGGACAAGGGAAATAAATAAAAAATATATAGCAATATATATATATATATAGATACATACACGTACACACACAGTACCTGAATGTACACCTCTTCGACTCATAGAAAAGTGGTATATAAGCCTAGTTAAATAAAATACCCAGGCATGCGTAGCCTAAACAAAACGGTTTACTTTCTAGGCAACATATGAGTAGACTTAAAATATGCGATGAAATCAGAAAAATAGGCGATTGCAAAAATAATAGTGCGTGATAGGAAGATTTGAAGGTGATTTTTGTGATCAGAAACCAAAAATCCCTAAGATACACCCAAAAGTGTTCAGGAAGCAAAATCTTTGTTGTCCAGTGTAACTCTCTTCTGTAGCTCTCAGTGGAGTGCGAGCCTGTGACCTTGGTTGCTAATCAGTGATTTATGACTTTCACATAACTTGCTACCTCATATTTCTAATTTATAATATATTTCCTTTATTTTTCTAGCCATAATAAAGTCTAATATATATACACACACACAGACTTGGCTCTCCTCTGTGGTTCATTTGTCAGATAGTCTCATAGTACCCAGGGCAAGGGGAAGTCGCAAGCCTTCCCTAAACCAATTGAGTATATATTTGTTTTGCTACTAATAATCTCTACGGTCCCTTAAGGTGCCTCTGCACATCACTGGAAAAGCCAGCAGTCTCCCTTCTCCTCGTATGCTGACAGATGTGGGACGGTATCCACTTGTTACATGAAGCAGTTGCCTCCACTTTGATTTACACATCACCATGGCCTGGGTCCCCACCAGTCTCTCGGTGTCCCTCATAAACCCTTCATACTTCCCTCAATTGCCTTGTCTCATGTCCCTTCACTAACTTCCTAGTCTCTCTCTCTCTCTCTCTCACACATTCATAGCTTCCAGGTAACTAATGGGGATGAAAACCTGCCACTCATTCCCTTTACCTTGCTATCTGCAGAGCTGCCAAACATCACATCTCCCACTCCCAGTCCGTCCCCCCCCCCCACCCCCCCCCCCCCCCACCACGATTTGTCTCTCTGTAAGCTTGAGCCATACATTGCAGGAAATTTGTTCTGGTCTTATGGTTTCAAGTCTCATAGAATTTCTTGAACTTCCTGTACCACACAGCTCAAGCTTACAAAGAGCCAGTTTCTGGTGGGAAAGTGAGAAGCCTGCTATGTTTTGGCAGCTCTGTAAAAGAAAAACCTTTGAGGTCATGAAATCCTGACCACTAGGGTGCAAATTATAGGTGCCGTACGTGACTTGGCTCTCTGGATTTATTGAACCCTCCATTACATCATGTTAATTTTCGCAGTTAATGTAGCGCAACTGCAAAAGCTTACTGCACTTTTGTACATAGGGCCTATAGCTGTTGACTTGTGCAAAGAAAATAAGAGCATAGGAAGTGCCATACTGGGTCAGACCAAGGTCCTTCAAGCTCAGAATCCTGTTTCCAACAGTGGCCAATCCAGGTCATACGTAAGAACCTGGTAAGTTCCCAAAAAGGCACACAGGTTCCACAATGCTTGTCCTGGGGCAAGCAGTGGATTTCCCAGGTCCTCTTTAAGAAGACTTGCTAAAATTTACTATCAGCCTCACCCCTGCTCCTTTACAATTTGTTACTCACTGCGAAAAGGGATGCGTTCAGGGTGGAAGGGAGGACAGAGCGGGCTAACCATGCACAGAACTTCATTTTAAAATGGAGATATGCAGTTACGTATAGGAAATAGATGCAAAAATAAACCAATATATAACAAGTAGCTTCACAAAATATAACACAGGCTATAACACTTTACTAATCTATATAGTCAATAAGTGAAAATGCTATTTAGGAAGCGTTAGCACAATAAAAGCTGCCACAAGTGCTATGTGGATAGTTATTTGGATAGCAGGCTGAAAAATGCAGCAACTGGTTAGCACCAGGTGGCCAGAATCAAATCTGGCTATTCAGCGCCGGTCACAATCCGGATAATGGTTCTGAATATCCCATTTCAATTTAAATGGCATGGCCAGGGATTTAAAAAAACACCAACCACAGAGTTAAAATATCAGGCAGACTATTTACGTTACCGGATATTTCTATTATTTCAGCATGCTAATACAATCTCAAGCCGATACTATTACGAAATTGAATAAAGCGTTGCATAGTCTCACGGCACATGAAATATAAAACACAGTCATGGAAATGTCAGCAAGCATGCTCTTTCTAGATATGATTTTATAAATTTCTAGCAATATACAATTTTAAGTCCCTGTTCTGTCAATATATAGACTGTATCATTTATTTTGAGGAAATATATTGTTTGGTGGAGAAAGAATCCAATCGATCAAAGTGTCAGGATTCAGCTCCTTTGCAGTTTATCTTCTTGTAAACTCACCACTGGATTCTGTTTCTTTTCAGACAAAACAGGTAGTGCAAGTCTTCTTTAATTTTCTTAAAGAGAGCAAGTTGCAGTTTGCTTGACCTTTTATTTGTTAATGAAAGCGTCTTATTTATTTTATTTATTTATTTGAACAGCTTTTATATACCGCTGCTTCCAAGGATCAGCAGCGGTTTACATTACAAGAAAAATCAAACAGATACATAGAAGTTTATGGAACTATATTACATTATAACAAGAATTGTATGAAATATTACAATATAACAAGAACAAAATTGAACTATATTACATTATCTGTATAACAGGTATAAGAGTGAGCTTAAACCTTGAACTATATTACATTATCTGTATAACAGGTATAAGAGTGAGCTTAAACCTATTATAGGCGTTTATGTTGACTTTTATATAGATGTGAGAAGAATCATTAGTATGTTAGTTATCGCTTACAGTTGATATTGTTCCAGTTGTATATATATATTTGGATGGGGTAAGTAAATTCAATTCAATTTATGGTGGTTGGGAGGCAATACTTGTTTCTCCATTGGTGTAGTGTTGTCTGAACAGATGGGTTTTTAGGTCTTTTCTGAATGTTTGTAGATCTTTTGTTTCTCTTAATTGATCCGGGAGATTGTTCCACAGTATTGGAGCTACTAGCGAAAAGGCACTGTTACTTGTTGAGTGTTTTGTTTTCCTTATTAGTTCTGGTACTGCTAATGTGTTAAGGTTTTTTCTCCGTCTTATCCTATTTTCGAATGGGCTGTGAAGAAGAGTAGTTAAGTATGATGGGGCAATGTTATGAATTAATTTGAAAGTGGTTAACAGTATTTTGTATTGGATCCTACTGAATAGACACTGAGCCAATACACTCGTTAGATCATAGATGTCAAAACAAACTCCAAATACTCTACTTTTTCATGCACCGGGCCTTTATAACTCCTTCGAAGCTGGCCAAATGGGATCCTGGCAACACGGGTAACTGTTGGTCTTGCTCAAGGGCTAAAGGCACGTATATGCACATGTTTTTCGATTGCCCCTTGGTCCAGAGGTTCTGGAGGCAGGTGTGGGCGAGGATGCAGGCGATCTTGCACTTCTCTGCGGAGCTGGAGTGGAGCAGGATCTTCTTGCGGTCTTCTAGCGTGTTTCCTGGGGGGAGCCATGATCAAAATTTCTTATTTAACTTTATGGTGGCTATTGCTCTGAAGATGATCCTGTGGAAGTGGAAGAATTTCCAGAGCCTAAGCTTGGACGGCTGGTGGAATTTGGTTTGCCACTATTCCAAGCTGGAAAAAATCTACTCCAAACTCCACCACCCGGACAAGGGGGAACTGAACATCCGCAGATGGTCTTTATTGGATCAACTCGTGGCTTGCTCTCAGGTAGCGTAGGGGTGCCCACCTGGAGGTCCTGCGCCCAGGGGCCTAGGGTCTCAGTAGGCTGTCCTGTCTGGAGTGTAGTTGCCTGGATGGCAGGGGTGGGTGTCCCTTGCTTCCTCTTACATTGTATTTTGGTCCTCGATTATTCCCAGAGAGCCGGGGTGGTGGGCGGGTAGGGGGGGGGAGGGAGGGCGGGTCGGTTGTTGTCTGTATGGGTTGTTTTCTGTGTTGTGCTGTGGATGTTTTGATGTTTGGTGTGTAAAAAGTTAAATAAAGACTTAAAAAAAAACAACAAACTCCAAATTGTAGCATTACTGGAAAATGAAAGCATTACATTTTGAATGTTTCCTTTAAGTTAACTGGCCAACCAACCATGGCAGAGACCACGGTACTGCCTATAAGAGACTGATCATGTTCATATATTTCTGATGACAAGTTTAAATACCATGCCGTTGGAAACAGGTCAGCAACTGGAGAGGGGAGGATCCACATAGGTTAGAAAAACTCTTAAACGGGCAATGCCTGTTTCCACAGTAAATTTCTTAAATTCCAACAAATTGAAATTACACTTACCTGGTAATTGTAGTTCCTTGAGTGACGACAGTTTAGTCCTCCACCTCTGGGTAGTGCAACTCCTCCTGCAGCTTGGAGACTGGACCAATCAAAGTCTTGACATCACTGGATGCAGCGTGCTGGAATTCCCCATCAGCCCCAGTGAACTATTGACAAAGCAGACTCAAAAGAGCAACAAACAAGTAGCTAACAGTTTAACACCTAATCTGAACGCTTAACAAGTCATGAACCTCCCCTTTAAAAGGAAAGGGTGAGATTTCCGTTATTAACGCTCTTCCCCCTGCCGAGCCAGGAAACAATTAGAGGAAGAAGTCAAAAAGGAAAGAATGAACCTGAGAACTGGTCATCTTGATACAAAAAAAAAGCTCAGCTGTATACCCTTCTCTCACTCCTGAACGTGTGCCGAGCTAATCTATGAATCCGAGGGCGGGAATGAGGACTAAGCGTAGTTACTTACCTGTAACTGGAGTTCTCCGTGGACAGCAGGATGAGTCAGCCACACCAGGTGTCGTCCACCGACGGCGCCTATACGGAAGTGCTCTCTGGAGCTCAGAGTCCTTCTGAGCATGAGCCAGAAACCCCACCCCACTAGCCCGCCCCTAGCTAGCCAGTGAGTCTCTAGCTGTGCCCGGCATGTCCGTGGCTAGGGGCGTGCTGAGGCCGACCTCGGCCTGGGGAGGAGGGTGGGAATGTGTGGCTGACTCATCCTGCTGTCCACGGAGAACTCCAGTTACAGGTAAGTAACTACGCTTTCTCCTAGGACAAGCAGGATTCGTCAGCCACACCAGGTGCCTCCCAAGCTGGTTTAGCAGTGGAGATGGAGGCCGAGGCAAGGATAAGAGAAACATTTAAATAATTTTTATTCTCACACAGTGCAGTTTAACTTGGAAGGTTAACAACAGTGCAGTATAACTTGGTTGGTTAACAATACGGCCGACATGGCCGGCAATGGGGCCAACATGGCCGACTAACGATGCCCGCATGGGCAACCATAGGGCCAACATGGCCAACGAGGGAGAGGGCCAATATGGCCAACGGCTAAGGTCACAAGGCTTAGAGGCGTACATCAAAGTTACCACATGGATGCACAGCCTGAGTCATTAGAGAGGCAGTGCTGTTGCATTAGCAGTGGAAAGGACAGCTTGTCCAAACGCGCAGCGAGCCTGCGTGTCCAAGTCTAGGCAGTAATGCTTTTGAAAGGTATGGGCAGAGGACCAAGTAGCCGCTCTGCAGATTTCCGCCAGGGGAATGGAGCGCAGGTTCGCAATAGTGGCTGCCAGTGCCCTGAGCTGGTGTGGACCCACGTTAGGGGCCGTTAGCGTGCCTGCCAATTTGTGGCAGAGGCCTATGCAGGCCGAGATCCATTGTGCCATGGTGCGCTTAGTGACCGGGGCGGCCGGGTCTGTTTGGGTCGTAGGAGACGAAGAGTTGAGAACCCTTCCGCAGCGGGCCCGTCCTGAGGATGTAGATCCGGAGGGCTCTGGTGCAGTCGAGTGTGTGCAGTCTCTCCTCCTCTTGGGAGGAGTGGGGCTCAGGGTAGAAAGTGGGCAACTCGATGGTTTGGTTGATGTGGAATTCCGAAGACACTTTGGGGATGAACTTGGGGTGAGTGCGTAGGGTGGCTCTGTCATGCAGCAGTTGTGTGTATGGTGCGTGAGCCACCAAAGCCTGGAGTTCGCTGATCCTGCGAGCAGAAGTGATAGCCACTAGGAATAAAGTCTTCCATGTTAGATGCTTCATGGTGGCCGTGAGAAGTGGTTCGAATGGCGCTTCTGTCAGCTGTTGGAGGACAATATTTAGATCCCAAACCGGCGCAGGGGCCCGTATGGGAGGCTTTAGATTGTTCAGCCCCTTCATGAAGCTTGCAACCAAGGGTAGTGAGGCAATGGTTCCGTTGTTTGTGCGCTCATGGAATGCAGCGATGGCTGATAGATGTACCCTGACGGAGTTGGTTTTTAGCCCCTGTTCCGAGAGTGAAGTGAGGTATTGTAGGACGCATGGAACAGGACAGCTGGAGGGGTTGATCCCTCTGGGGCCACACCAAAGGCTGAAGCGCTTCCACTTGAGGGCGTAGGATTTTCTGGTGGACGGTCTTCTGGCCGCCAGGATGATGTGCTGTACTTCCTCTGGCACGCTCATTGCGGAGAGGTTCCTCCGTTCAATCTCCACGCTGTCAGTGCCAGGGCACCCAAGTTGGGGTGTAGCGTGTGCCCCTCGTCCTGGGTTAGCAGGGTCTGGTGGAGAGGGAGGCGGAGGGGTGTCTCCTGCGATAGGCGTAGTAGCGTTGGGAACCACATCTGCCGGGGCCAGTAGGGGGCAACAAGGATGGCATGGGCTCGGTCCTGGATGATCTTCTGTAGTGTTTTGGAGATCAGGGGCGTGGGGGGGAAGGCGTATACTAGAGACCACTCCCCCCAGCACACGGCGAAGGCATCCGAAGCTACGCTGCTGGCTGTCGGTCGCTTGGAGCAGAATAGGGGGCATTTCTTGTTCTGGTCCGTAGCGAAGAGGTCGATGTCCGGTTGGCCCCAGCGGTTGAAGACGTAAGCGGTGACTTGGAGACTGAGGGTCCACTCGTGTGGGTTTAGCTGTCGGCTCAGTCTGTCCGCCAGGGAGTTCTGTACACCCGGGAGATAGGATGCTCTTATCCAACAGTGTTCCTTTAGGATCAGCGACTAAATCTTGAGTGCTTCTCTGCATAGCGGTCGGGAGCCTGTTCCCCCCTGTTTGTTGACATAGAACATGGCCACCTGGTTGTCTGTCAGCATTAGAAGAGACTTGTTGTTGATGTATTGTTGGAAAGCCTGTAGTGCGTATCTTATGGCTCTGAGTTCCAGAAGGTTGATGTGGAGGCTGGTCTCTGCCAATGTCCAGGCTCCTTGTGTACGCAGATGGCCCATGTGGGCTCCCCATCCCGTCTGGGATGCGTCTGTGGTGATAGTGACGTGGTGGCTGGACTGCTGAAAAAGCTTCCCCACCATGAGGTTCCGTTTGATTGTCCACCAGCGAAGGCTCTTCTTGGTGTGGACGTCGAGGGTGATGCGTAAGGAGAGCGGTTGTGTGCGCTGATTCCAACACGAGCGTAGGCGCCACTGGAGGGTTCGCATGTGCAGTCGTGCTAGAGGCAGAACGTGGGTGGTAGCGGCCATATGTCCCAGGAGGCAGAGGAGGGATCGGGCCGTTGAAGTTGTTTGATGGGAGGCTGCTGTGGCGAGGGAGGCCAATTTCTTCGCCCTCAGTGCTGGGAGAAATGCCTTCCCTTCCACGGTGTCTATGCAAGCCCCTATGAATTCCAGGCGCTGAGTGGGGACCAGATGCGACTTCTGGTGGTTTACCAGGAAGCCGAGGGCATTGAGAAGGGCGATGGTTCGTTTGATGGCCCACCGTGTCTCTCCCGGTGATGGTGATGACAGAAGCCAGTCGTCCAGGTAGGGGAAGACGTGTATGCCCTGCTTCCGCAGATGTGCGGCTGCCACCGCTACGCACTTCGTGAACACCCGGGGTGCTGGCGAGAGGCCGAATGGGAGGGCCTTGTATTGGTAGTGGCCCCCAAGGGCTTGGAAACGTAGATACTGTCTGTCCTGGGGGTGTATCGGGACGTGTGTATATGCGTCCTGCAGATCCAAGGAAGCAATCCAGTCCCCGCGTTGTAGAAGGGGGAGGATCGTGTCCAGGGAGTACATGCGGAACTTTTCTTTGAGGATGAACTTGTTGAGGTTCCTCAGGTCTAGGATAGGGCGTACACCTTCCGATTTCTTCGGTACTAGGAAGAATCTGGAGTAGAAGCCCTGGTTGGTTTGTTCCGGGGGCACAGGTTCGATGGCTTGTGTTGTCAACAGATGCATCACTTCCATGTGCATTGGCTGGGACGTTTCGTTGTCGTGAGGTAGAGGTTTCGCGGGGCGGCCATGAGGGCGAAGCATGAAGCGCAGGCGATATCCCTCCTGAATAATCCGCAGGACCCAAGTGTCCGAAGAAATAGCTTGCCAGGAGTCCCAGAAAGCTGTCAACCGTCCTCCCACTGGAAGGGTTGCCCGTCCCTGCGCGGACTGGTTGTCAAAAAGATGGATTGTTTTTGCCCGAGAGAGGTGGCTGTTTCTTTTGTTTCCTGTCTCGTTGTTGCTTATGCTGGTGTTGGGTTCCATAAGGGGATCTGTAGGCCGGCTGTTTGTAGCGTGGCTGTTGCCATTTGCGGTATGAGGGATACCCTTTGTAAGGGGTATACGATTTTCTGTTGTAAGATCCCTTATTGCCGGGGTTGCGCTCCAGGCCGTCCTCGGCAAGGGTTTGCAGGGTGGAGCAGTGCTCCTTCATATCGTTAACAGTGTCTGCCACCTTGTCCCCGAAGAGGGATTCCCCATTGCAGGGAGCATCGGCAATGCGTTCATGAGTGTCTTCGCGTAATCCGGAGGCTCTCAGCCATGCGAGCCTCCTCGCGGAGATGGCGGTGCCTGCCGTGCGTGTAGCAACCTCAAAGGAGTCATGAATTGTGCTGATGAGGTGCTTTCCGCATTCTTTTAGGTCGGCAACAATGGCTGAAACCTTTGCTTTTTCTTCGGATGGCAGCATTGTTGAGGCGTCCTTGAGAGTTGCCAACAGGGCGTCCTGGAAGAGGACGTGTTGAAACTGGTGTGCAGAAATGCGCGCATTCAGCATGGCGCCTGTGAAAACTTTCTTGCCGACGTCGTCCAGGAGTTTGTGGTCCTTTCCTGGAGGTGAGTTGGCATGATTGCGTGAGGACTTAACACGCTTTAAAGCAGAGGACACAACAATGGAGTGATGAGGCAGCTGGTTTTTCCCGAATCCAGGAGTTTGTTGGATTAGGTATTTAGCGTCCAGTTTCTTGGGGCACGCCGGAGAGGAGGCAGGGCTTTGCCATAGTTTAGTGTGCGTGTCTTTGAGACGCTGATGTATTGGCAAGGAGATGGGAGTCCTAGGGGCGTCGAGATATTTGAAAACCTCTGGGCCATCCTGTAACGGATCTGGCGGAGTGAGGTTAAGGGTGGCTGCCACTTTACGCAAGAACTTAGGGTATGTAAGGTCTTCTGGGGCCATAACAGATGGTGCTGGATCAGCTCCTGCAGATGGTCTGGTGGATTGGGACTCCTCGCTCTGTACAGAGGTCGCTTTGCCCTTGGGGGAGTCGCATCCGAGCGGTGTGGCTACTTCCTCCTCCTCTAGACTAAGGAAGGATGATGACTCTGGATCCGCAGAGGAGAAGCTGCTGAAAGATTGGTTAGCAGGCTCTGCTGTCTGGTCAAGAGGGTCTCCTGAAGCAACGATCTGGGTGGTAGCCTCTGTGGACCCATCTCGTGTGGCTGCTGACCCCTTACGGAGAAGCTCGGTGAGGCTGGAGAGCAGCTGCAGTATGGTCTCTTGATTGGGGAGAGACACTGCAGGTGAACAGGCAGTTTGCAGGATTGTCCCTGGATTGTGGAGAGTCCCTGCAGGAGGGCTTACAGCTGGCCGCTGTGCAGACCGAGGGGGAAGTCTTTTGGACGGTCTGGAATCGGGGCTGAGGGAGGGAGCCCTTTGCTTCCGTTTGTGGCTTTTGTCCCTGCTCCGATGTCTGTGCTGGTGCTGAGGGTTGCTTTCTCCGCTCCGGTGGCCGCTGTGTCCGCGATGGTGCCGGTGCTTGCTGCTCCCCTTACTGTCTCTGCTCTTACTTCTGTGAGATGACATGGAGCCGGCACGGGGGGGGCGGTCCTTGTCTGCCCCGAGGTTAGGGGAGGCCCTGTGACGCTCTGGGGAGATCCTGAGCTGATGGCCAATGGGAGCGGGGGGGGCGGAGTCCGGTAACCCCTGACGCTGTCCAATAAGAGTTGAGTGGGCGGGGCTCGAGACCACGATGTCGTCAAGATGGCCGCCTCCAGGGACAACGTGGTGGGAGCAGCATGGGACCTCCCGGGGGCTCAAATTGGCAACGGGAGGGTTGCAGAGGCTCGAGGGGGATGCGGGAGGGAGCCGCTTTTCACCCCGAGTACTTTTAATTTTTAGGGAGTCTGACCTTTTCGACGTTGGCTGTTCTCCGGTTTTCTTTTTTGTTGCTGGCTGCTTCCCGGTAGTCTTCGACGCTGCAGGAGCTTCGGGTAGAATCGCGGGGGCCCCTGTGCAAATTGCAGGGCTTTGAACTGCACGGCCGGGGATGACAGACCCTGAGGACGCATCCCGTGCCGGCGAGAGGATTTCTGAAGCCTCCTCGTTAAGGGAAGCGATGTACTCCTTCAAGGCATGGCTTCTCGATTTTAAAGCTCCGGGGGACATCTGGGAGCAGTGCTGGCAGTCCTGAACCTGATGGCCGGAGCCCAGGCATCGAACGCAGCGGTCATGAACATCGGAGCTGCTCATTTTCCTTGAGCAGGAGCTGCATTTCTTGCATCCAGGTTTTGCTGAAGGCATCTTCTTGTGAGTATGTTGATTATGTTTATTTTCTGGCTGAGAGAGATTAGATCCGCGTGTAGTAGGCACGGCGGAAGAAAAAAGACTGGCTAGCTAGGGGCGGGCTAGTGGGGTGGGGTTTCTGGCTCATGCTCAGAAGGACTCTGAGCTCCAGAGAGCACTTCCGTATAGGCGCCGTCGGTGGACGACACCTGGTGTGGCTGACGAATCCTGCTTGTCCTAGGAGAAAACTGTCGTCACTCAAGGAACTACAATTACCAGGTAAGTGTAATTTCAATTTCCTTATCGTTCCTCCAGTTTAGTCCTCCACCTCTGGGATGTAACAGAGCAGTACTAACGGGAGGGACCCTGCCAGCCGGCACGCAAGACTGCCGACGCAAAACAGGCATCCTTCGCCGCCAGCACATCCAGGCGGTGGTGTTTACTGAAAGTATGAAGAGACGACCAGTAAGTAGACCGCATGCGCGGCGTTGTCTGAATCGAATGGTCACGGAGATAGAAGAAACTGGCAGTGAAGATCATGGTAAAAACTTTTCCAGTGTCAACACAGCTTAGTTTCGCACGTATATAGTCTAATAGGAAATATGTTATCAATATACAGAACTAACATGTGATTCCCTGTTTAGAACGTGAAAATTGCCAGAAAATCATAAGCGGGAAGACTATCAGAAAACTATGAAGGAACAATACGCAATGAGGAAGCATGAGTGAGTCCGGCCCCTGAAGAAACAGCTTGGATGTGAAACGCAACAGCGCTGAAATTGGCATTGGGCATATTTAAAGATAAGCACTCATTTTCTCTTTTCGCAAGTAATGGTGCGCATTTAAAAATAAGCACTTATTTTCTCTTTGTGTAAGTAACACAAGGGCATATTTAAAGATAAGCACTCATTTTCTCTTTTCGCAAGTAATGGTGCGCATTTAAAAATAAGCACTTATTTTCTCTTTGTGTAAGTAACACAAGGGCATATTTAAAGATAAGCACTCATTTTCTCTTTTCGCAAGTAATGGTGCGCATTTAAAAATAAGCACTTATTTTCTCTTTGTGTAAGTAACACAAGCTAAAAGTCAATGGATAAGCCAAAAGTTAACAACTGAGTGGGAAGCAATACACAGGTCATTGATGCAAAATAGAGCAAAAGGTCGATATCAAATGAGGACCGCAGCTCTTTAAAGTCTGAGACCTGTTGCTTTCATTTGAGATTCACATATAATTGATGGGAACAAAATGAAACTAGAGTTCTGTAGTGGATATTGGAGTAACACTTTTTTCATATAGCTCAACTACCTTTTCCGTGGCTTTTTCGCTCTCAGCCTGGGACTTTGCTTGAATCAACCAATCGTCGAGGTAAGGATGAACTAAGATCCCTTCCTTCCGCAAAGCTGCAGCCACCACTACCATTATTTTGGTGAAAACGCGTGGAGCCGTCGCCAGCCCAAAAGGCAGTGCCTGATACTGGTAGTGCCCCCCAAGGCAACGCGAACCGCAGAAACGTTTGATGTGACGCCGGATCGGGACATGGAGATAGGCCTCCGTGAGATCGAGAGACGTCAGATACTCTCCCCGACAAACCGCCACAATAACTGACTGCAGTGTTTCCATTTGAAAATGCGGCACCCGGAGGCAACGATTTACACCTTTGCGATCTAGAATAGGGCGAAGAGACCCGTCCTTCTTTGGCACCACAAAATAAATAGAGTCGCGACCCAAGTCGTATTCCGCTATCGGCACCGGAACGATGGCCTCTAGCCGCAAGAGCCGGTCCAAAGTCTGATGCACCTCTAAGGCCTTCCGTGGCCCTCTGCAGGGAGAGCTCACAAAAGAGTCCAGCACCAGCTTTGCCAGATCCAGTGCATAACTGTCACTGATGATCTCTAAAACCCACTGATCAGACATTATGTGGGTCCAGGCAGAAAGGAAACCCCGAAGGCAACCTCCAATCGGTTGACTTTCTGCCGGGACCCACAGCCATTCATTGTGGCTTTCGAGCGCCCCCTGTGGACGCCGCTGCGAATCCTCTACTTGCCCCACGAAACCCTCAGATCCCTTGGGCTCGAGAAGCAAATCTTCCTCTTTGGGACCCCTGCATGGAGACTAGACACACTGGGGCTGATGGGGAATTCCAGCACGCTGCATCCAGTGATGTCAAGACTTTGATTGGTCCAGTCTCCAAGCTGCAGGAGGAGGTGCACTACCCAGAGGTGGAGGACTAAACTGGAGGAACGATAAGGAACAAATGGCGTGTGAGTAAAATCTACTTTATAACTTTGGGCTTAACTGTTATGCTGCTATATCATGGCTGTAACCTGCTGTTCCCTTCCTTCCTGTCTCTTCTTTTCTTTTGTCTATCACTGTATCTCTTATTCTGTCCTATCTCATAAATGGCATTCTTTTCTTATTTTCTGTGATATTTATACTGTATTGTAAACCGCTCTGATGCTTTGGCCTGAGCGGTATATCAAGCAATTAAACTTAAACTTACATATTTATTAATGTGGTTATTTTAGAATCTGTAGTTGTGTTTTACACACGAGTGTGATGGCAGAAAAACGTGCAAGACACATCCACATGTAAAATGCAATTTTAGAAAGATTACGATTTACACATGGCCATGTCTGAATTACAGGGGGTGTCATATGCGGGATGCATGTGGAAGACAAAAATCTTCCACATCTGGACTTACACCTCCTCCCTGGCACAAATAGGCTTTTGAAATCCACTTTTATTGGTTCCACTTAGCATCGGAGCATATCGGGGGTGTTCCAGGGGCAACACACGGGGATAATCAGGCAGCGGATGTGCGCAAACCCAGATATTCGATGTTGGTGGCTGGATATGGTCCTGGTATTGAATATCCAGGTTAAGTCTTCAGTGGCGACGGCTACACACAATTCTATCGGAATATCCTTGTAGCCGGCCACAACACTCGCATTTCGAATAGACTTAACTTAATTCTGCATCAGGGCTAAGATAATTCCTTTAGATATATTCCAACACTTCAAAATCACAGAACAAATACTTCATCTCCCAACAGCTCCATCTTCAAACAATCTGATCTTCACATCATCAGTGAGCTTCCTTGGCTTGTCAAAAAAATGGTCACAGCGTTCTTTTAAAGTTCTCATAACTCCACCCACAAGAGGTCTAATTGGCCAACATAACTGATGAACCCATATTAGTTCAATCTCCTTGATTTAAAGTGGTCACGTTCTGAAATGTTGGCACGTACATGTGTAAGTTGACGGAGTTGCCATGTTGATTTTTCCCATGTTTATATTGGTGAAAAAATGTCTCCTGCTGTACATGGATGTTGACCTCCATGTGTTTTGTGCTTCCTTATTTGATTTAAAACACGTCCATGGTGAGGGGTAGAAATGTGATGATTTTACATTGAACATACACATGCCCACCCACTCATACCTAAATATGCAGATACGTTCACCTGGACATCCCTGCAACCATATAAACAGCCTTTTTAACATGTGCCTTTAAAGGAACAAGTAAAAGATGTTGCTACATATAGGGCTGCAAAATCCCAGTACAGGTGAATAATAGAAAAGATTTGTTTTTTCTACTATTGTTCTACTTCATTCCCGCATTTGATATATTTGATCACATCAGCAGACTGATATGATTGGTATCAACAGCATCATATTAAAGTAGTTTGAATTACTTCTTGCTCTGTTCGCTGGATGCAAGTCAGACTTCCTGTCTGTAGCCAAATATCTCGAATGTGAATACCCCCGGAATCAGTGCTGTCCCCATCCGCCTACTTAGCATAACTGAAGTAATCCAAAGGTATGATGTGCAATGATAGATCTATATAGCCTCATAAAGAATGTATCCATTCTTAAACGCTTAGGGGCATATTTATTAAAATGCACTTAGCATGCGAGTGGGCCAGAAATCTAGCGTGGAGGCCTGCACTAATTGCAGTGGCATGCACATCAATCCCCCTGCCATTAGCGAATTGCAAGTGTGCAGCACCTCGCTAACTGGCAAGCAGGTGCATTTAATGCCTCCCATTGACGTAGTGTTATGTGCACCTATGCTAATGCAATGCTGTGGCTGGCTCACACCCAAAATGACGCCACTAGTTGTGATTTGCCATTGCCCACATTCCTTCCCTTATGTGACCACTTTCCACCCAATCATGTGATAATTGGTTAACATGGGATTTTTAGTGGTGGGCTGTGCATTACCTTTTAGCATGGCATGCTTGCTATGGGCTAAACCCTGTGCTAATGGTTAGTAGACTTTAGTAAACATGCCCCTTAATGCTGGCACAACCACGAGTCACAAACTGGCAGAAGGAAAAGGATCTCAGTCAATGGCGTAAGTTCAAATGAGGGGCCCCTAAGCAAAATTTGCTTAGGGCCCCTCATAAGGGCGGTGGCCACAAAAAGGGGGGAGAACACCTTCCCCCTTCTGTTCCTTTCCCTGCCCTTCCCCCCCACAAAAACGTAGGCAAAAAGTGGGAGCTGGCAAATATCATACTTAGCTTTAAAGAAGTTTGCTGCGCTGCTCCACACCCAAATTCATTCAGTAAAGAGCTGCCCCATAGCAGTCAAAGGCCCAGGAAAGCATTTCCCATTGAGGGGATGAAATCTCAGATATTGCAAGACTTGGGCCAGTCAATAGGAAATGCTTTCAAAAGCCATGGGCAGCGCTTTACAGAAAGAGAAAGGGCGTGGGGCGGAGCAGAGCGGCAAACCTCTTTTAATGTTAAGTGTGAAGAAGTTTGCTGTTGCCATGCCATTTAGGGATCACTGATCTGCCCCCTTCCCTGCATTGTGGGGCTGTTTGGGCAGGATTTGCGCCACTTACCTCAGCACTAAGTAGCTATAGCATACATAAGCTGATGATACATCACCAGTTATAAAAATCCTTCAAATTCAATATGTTCCAGTAATTACAAGGAAGCGAAGGGTAGTGGTGGTTGGTGATTCTCTTCTGAGGGAGAGTGAGGCTTCCATCTGCCGACCAGACTTGATGTTCAGAGAGGTATGCTGTCTGCCAGGTGCCAAAATCCGAGATGTTATGGTGAGTTTGCCGAGACTCTTCAAGCCCACTGATTATTACCCAATGTTGCTAATCCACGTTGGCACAAATGATACTGCTAGGTATCCCTCTGAGCATATCAAAAGTGACTTCATGGCTCTGGGACAGAGGGTGAAGCAGATAGGGGTGCAGGTGGTGTTCACATCAATCCTCTCTGTTGAGGGTAAAGGCCAAGGCAGAGAAGCTTGCATCCTGTAGATGAATGCATGATTGCATGGATGGTGTCATCGAGAGCGTGATGGTTTCCTGGACCATGGGATGCTGTTCCAAGGGTTGCAGAGCAGAGATGGCGTCCATCTGTCCAAGAAAGGTCGACTTCAGTAATAGACTGGCTAATCTACTGAAGAGGGCTTTAAACTAGATTTGCTTGGGATGGGTGAAGAAAGCCCCCAGGTAAATGAAACATTAAATACCTTTATGGAAATGGGTAAAGGGGGCAACATATAAAAAGCAGTGTCTATAAATGCCCATAGCATCGGAAATATGATCCCAGATGTTGAAGCTTTAATGGGAGAGGCTGACTTGGACTTAGTGGCAGTTACAGAAATATGGTTCACAGAAAACCATGACTGGGATGTAACTATACCAGGCTATACTTTATTCAGAAAGGACAGGGTAGGAAGAAGGGGAGGAGAAGTGGCACTATATGTAAAAAAATAATATTAAAGCTTTAGAACTACAAAGTTTAAAAGGGAGAGAGGAGGCACGGTTCCTCACGGGCGACTTATAAACAAACTGATCGCCATAGGGATGGACCCTAAAGTTACTGCTTGGGTTAGAAATTGGTTGAGTGAGAGGTGACAAAGAATACAGGCAAATTGAGCCCACTGAGGAAAAGGAGATTACCAGTAGTGTGCCCCAGGGATCTGTCCTTGGTCCGATTCTTTTTAACATTTTTGTTAGTGATATAGCGGAAGGGCTGGCGGGTAAGATTTGCCTCTTTGCGAATGATACCAAAATCTGCAATAGACACCCAGGAAGGTGTAGATAACATGAGAGGGATCTAGCTAAGCTTGAAGAATGGTCTAGAATTTGGCAGCTGGGATTTAATGTTAAAAAATGGCAACCATGTTTCAATTTCAATATTATCTAACTCCTAATATATATCATAAAGTTAAAAACCATAGCATCGTAAAACTAAATAAAGGGGGCTACAGACAGGCGAATGTAAACAGACATTGAGAGTTATGCCACATAGAGCAAGAGAGGACATAAAAAAGTAAAAGCAGGACATAAAGTTAAAATTAAAATAAAAAAAAGGGGAAGAAGAACAAGACCAAATTATGGAAACTGCATTCATGGAGATAGCCACAGTTAACTCATTGAAGTAGCACATCAGATTATTTACTCTATAGTTGTTCAGCATATGGTGTCCATATAAACAACTTTTCCAGGCATCTCTCCTTACAATCTAGATGTCTTGATCTTAAAAAAGCATTTAAGTAATTAGATATATACTCTTCTGTATCTACTCTATAACTACTAATCCTATGAGTCTCAGGGCATTGCCTATATAATCTTCCAAGTTGATTGATCCTGTTCAAGGTACATGTCTTGGTTTATGTTGTAATGTAAAGCACTTTGAATCTACGATAAGGTGGTATAAAAACCTGTTAAATAAAAATAAAATAAAGGACCCGAACCTGCCACTAGAGGAGCTAATAACATGTTAAACATATTAAGATGTATACCCGGGTCACAAACTGAACAAGCAAACACAGAAGACCATAAAACTGTACAAGTGTACATTTATTTATTTGGGGGGGGGGGGAGGGGGTTGTTTCCCAACTACCTCAGGCAAAGCGGAGAAGGGAAAGCCAGAGAACCCCACCGTAATAGTGCCATATAAATGTATGGAAGACATGAGGGGATACTATGTTACAGTACATGAAGAGTCAGTATTCCAAATTAGAATGTAGCAAAACCAGGCAACTAGGGAAGAGTGAGTCAGACCCCGCAGGTCTGAATAGAGCCAGTACTACCGTTAGACGTACTAGGCAGCCCTCTGGGGCACCCATTGCTGCCCTGCTTGGGACCTGCAGCAGCATGGGGCTCATTGCTGCTGCCCCCTCAAACCATCCGGTACGGACTTCCTGTTTGCAAACAAGACGTTGACATCGGGCGTCAGTCCTGGAGAAGGGCTGCAGCGGTAACAACGGATGCCAGATGGGGAAGAGGAGGGGTGCAAGGAATAAGGTTCACTTAGGGTGCCTCATCTCTTTGCGCCCGCCCTGTGTCTAAATTGTTAGCACTTAGCTGGATAGCGGCTTCTCAAGCCAAACATTCAGCTAGTTGGTTATTTTATAAGAGGATACGAAGTGCTTAAATAACTAAAATGTCTACATTTACACATACTGTTAGCACTTAAAAATAAATGGCTCCTTTTAAAATTGCCCCTATTTGGCTGAATGTATCTATTTTAAAATGTGAAGGGATTTGGAGTGATTCAGGAGAGAGGAAAAAGCTTTATGGAAAGCACTGACGTTCAGACGATCTCCCCTCTATCTTATCAGTTTAAAGTTATATAGAAATTTTCATCATTCAGACGTGAATGCATATTTCTGCTGAAAAAGCAGTTTTAAATGGTTAACTTATCCTTTTAGAATTGTGCCTTGGCCACCCCAATGAATATTGATTTCAATGTATTTTATATTGGAGAGTTTGTCTTGTTTGTTTATCTTATTTACATTGAGGCACATTCCGGTTTGTGTGTCCCCAGGCCGATTCTGCGGAAACAGAATCACATCACAGTGGCTGGATGTCCGGGAGGTGCCCCAATTCAGACACCATGGATGTCCAGCCATTTGCCAAGCTAACTCATTCAGGCTCCTTCATGGAGCTGCTATGCCATGACGTCCTTTCGCCATGAAGGAGCCGCAATCACCAGCCACCACATTATTCTTTCTCCGCACCTCGACTCCCATTCCGGCCTTCCATGGCCCGGATTGTGCTACAGGGAATTCCCTGCATTCCTCACCTTTCTGTCTCCGTCAGCCTCCACTGTCCACCCATGTCCATGGGGACTTATTCCACCTCCAAGTCCCCCTCTAACTGTGTGACCCCAGGGACGTACAGTGCTAACCTCAGAATCGACCCTGTATGTCCAGGGTCGCAACCCCACCTGCTGTCCACCCTTACTCCTCTCCCAGCCCACCCCTTTCTGCCCACAAACCGAGCTCCCCGCACAAGTGGCCTATACATGCAGGGAGCTCTGCTGCCTATGAAGGGATCCAGCCATTTAGCAGGTCTGGACGTCCAGATCAGATGTCCAGACCCGCTAAGCAGAGACCGAAATGACCCTCATTGTGTTTTATGATTTATTGACGTACAATATATGTAGTTCATTTCAAGCACTGATGCACAGGTGCAAGAGAAATTTTGCTAAAATAAATGATACATGAATATTAAAAAAAAGAAAAAAAAAAAGATTCCTTCATGATGCCAGAACAGAAAACTTTGTGGGCAATATAATGGAGGAGCATCATGTGATAACATTTTCTGAAGGCCTGTAATTAATAAATAGCAGTGAGTGTATTCAATCTAGTCAGAATTAAGTCTTCAGACTTAGGGCCTTATATAATAACCCACAAAAATGTTAGCAGGTTGGTCTATATTTCTGCAAAATTTAACTAAAAAATACAAAAATGTTCCCTCTAAAATGGCCTCTTTACTAGTTAGTTAACTAAACATCAACACCCTTATATTAGAGTTATGGAGCTCAACTGACGGCATTACAGACTCCTAAAAATGTGCCAAACCATACAAATTACACCATCATTGCTCCATCTAATCAACGCTAAAGATGTTCAAATCACCCCCTATGTTTAGGATTACCCATTCAGTTGTTCAGTGGCATGAGTCATAATCTGAAGGATTTACTGGTTAAGACATGTCCAAAGCCTCCTCTTGTCAAGAACTCTGATGGGCAAGTCAGGTGTGGCCATTGTGTTGTACGCCAATACACTTGTGAAATAATAGTCTTTGAGCATTCCTCTTTGAGGAGCCCATATTGGCTGCGTGTATGTCGTGTATAAGTGAGGGTGTTATTTATGTTATATTATGTCAGTGTAAAAAAATTTACATCATTCAAACATGGTTAGTGCTGCTGAATATTAACCATTTCTGCTCCTGCACGCCCTGTTGCAATCCATGTAGAACTGGCGTGTGTCATGGGCGTTCCGGGGTGGAGCGGAAGCGGCTCCCATTGCTAACTGGGCAGTGGTGGTATTGACTTGCTGCCTGATTAGCAACCGCTCGGTAAAGATAGGCTTGGAATAAGCTGCCCTATCTTTATCTGGGGGAGCTAACCCGGCAGCGGCTCAGTATCTCAGCTGCTGGTTAGCTTCTGAGCTGGCAGCAAACCCGGATATTCAATTCCGGTGGCTGGATATGGCGCTGACACGGAATATCTGGGGTTAAGTTCAGCGGCGACGGATATGCGCTTTAGAGGAGCATAACCGTCACAACTGAATATCGGGCCCAGTTTCTATTGCAGTTATCTTAATCCTGGACATATTTACATTTTTAGTTTTCTATCTCTCAGACTATAATGCCAATTACATCTGTTGCTAAGGTTAATTCCTCGTCTCTTTTTAACTGTCTGGACCTTATCACCCAACGGGGAATTTTTATAATCTTGGTTCTAAATATATGTAAGTCCTTTTTTGTGTGGTCCAGATAGTTGCTTTGAAGCTACTTGGCAGAGAAGGGAGCACACCTATCCAAGGAGATGATGACCCAATGGTTCTCAAACTATGGGTTGAGACCCAAATGGGGTCACATCATAAGTGCATGGGGTTACAGGAACAAAGCTGCTCCCTACCACCTGAACATCTGTTGTGACCTATACCCGGTACTGGCCGTCAGCATGGAGCCTTGAGTCAGTGACCGTTCATAGGTCCTGCCCCCTCCTCCTGTGTAGGCTTCTTGTTAGGCTGGAAACCCATGCAGAGTACTAGGGTCCGTGAGTGCATTGACGCACAAGACTCTGCACTGATTGTTGCTATTGTTAATATACCACTGCTGCTACTATTGGTGAATTCATGCTTTGGGTAAGTGGGGGTAGAAGAAAGTGAAGGGGAGGGGAAAGACGTGAGGGTCTGCTTTTTTTTTTTCATCATCTGGGGTCATGTCAATTTTTAAGTGTTTTAAACCGCATAAAAGTTTGGAAAGCACTGTGTTAATCAGATTTTCTGAGCTCCTGGATATAAAAGTGTCAGGGTACTGACTCCCAAGGAGACTGGATACAATGTGTCAATAGTTAGCAGGAATGTGGCACTTGACACTCACAGTCACCTCTCTCAAATAAACAAGAGTCCAGGCCAGAAATCTGCGTTCTAAACCAAGGCCTTACTCAAAAATTAGGGTCACTGATAAAATATTTTACCTCATTTCTTTCAGTTTTTATGCACATTGCTCGTCTTTAATTTTCTCAAGATTCACTTAAATTCTATGACCAATTGCATGTGTCCCTTCAAGTAGTTCTTTTACTTTATGTTTATTACAAACTTGTTATACCGCTGTAGACATGGGCAAGTACTGTAACTCAGCAGGTTTACAGTGAAACATAATAAACAGAAAAAGGAAAAGAACGCCATACTCTACACTTGCCACAGAGCCAACCAGAGAGGGGGTGGAGCTCTCATCCTTGCAAAAGCCGAACTACAATTCCAACTAAATCACCATAGAAAACGACTACTGCACAATCAACCTATTATACAGAGCACCATCATCATCACCAGAGGATCTCTCAACAATAATCAACCTAGCTTGTAGCACAAATAAGCCACGATCCCAAAACTGGCTACTAGGTGACTTCAACTTACCTACCCTGCAGCAAACTCAATCCGCTGCCTTCCTTGAAGCACTTGAGGAGTTGGGATATAAAGAACTAGTAAATGCACCTACACACTCGATAGAGAACATGCTGGATCTGATTTTCGCCCCACAAACGGTATTAGAAACAACCCACGACCCTGCATTATCTATAACACCAGTACCTTGGTCCGATCACAGTCTGCTCAGATTCCAAATGCCCACCAAACAGCACAACCAGAATACCAACAGAGCCACTGCCTTTCTAAAAATGCCAGCGAGAAGATTTAGACCTTTTGCCAAAGAGTAAATACTTGAGAAAGTCCTTCCACTCCTTGATAACTCAGCCCACGGATTGGACGAAATGATTGAGAATTGGGACAACAGTCTCAACTCCATCTCTCACCACCCAGCCAAGGGCAAAAAGCCAAGAAAACGACAGCATGCAGCTTGGTACTCCAAAGAGCTCCGCTCATCACTCCTCCACCTACGCAAGCTCGAGAGACGATGGCGCCAATCATGCTCCCCTGAAGCGCACAGTGATTATAAATTATACCTGAAAAAACATCGTGATGAAATAGAAGAGAGAAGGAAGCAGTTCCATACAGACCTCCTGAAGCGCTCAATAAACAAGCCACACGACCTGTTCAACATTGTAAAGACGTTAGCAAAAGAATCAGCACCAGACCAGCCATACATGCCACATCCGCAGGCATACTCTGACTACCTACAATAAAAGATGATCCTGACTGACAAGAGCACAAACCACATAAGTTACATCCCTCAGCACAAACAACCACCGCCATCTACACTGTCCAAATTCAACACCATATCAGACAAAGAGATAGAAGACACCATTGCCTCCAACAACACTACGGCACCCAATGACCCCTGTCCAGCATCCTGGATAAGAGAAATGCATTGTGAACTAAGCCAGTTCATGGGCAAAATTCTAAATAAATCACTCTCAATGGGATCCTTTCCACAAAAATTAAAAAACACATTAATCAGACCGCTATTGAAAAGCAACAAGATGGACCCATCAAAAGTTGAATCATACAGACCGATATCAAGCATTCCACTGCTTGCCAAAATAATCGAAAAGGTAGTACAACACCAAATTCAACACCACATTGATACCAAAGCTCCACTGGACCCTTCCCAACATGGATTCAGGGAAGCACACGGTGTTGAAACCCTCCTCGCCACCCTCTTCAACACATTAATCTTGGGAATTGATAATGTTCGACAGGGCTTTGCACTCATTTTCATGGATATCGCTGCGGATTTTGACTCTGTGAGCCATGAGATACTCATAGAATGTCTTAAGGAAAAAGGAATACAAGGCATTGCCCTAAAGTGGTGCAAATCCTACCTGTCCAACAGATGGCAACATGTGAGGACTAGTACCTCAACCTCAGAACCTTTCCTATAAAAACAAGGTGTGCCCCAGGGATCATCTCTATCGGCATTAATGTTTAATATTTACATGCAGCCCATCTGTGCTCTGATCCGCTCATTCAATGTCCACTGCCTAGCATACGCAGACGATATCCTTATATTCATGCCATTTGCAACTGACCAACCAGATTTCTCTCCGCTAACAAGATGTTTCGATACAGTCACGGACTGGCTCCACACGCAAAACCTTTGTATCAACCACAACAAGACAGATGTCCTCTTCATCACTAGGAGCCAAGAATTCACCCCCCCCATCCTCCCTAAAAGTCAAGAATGTGGAGCTGATAACCAAACCCACAATTCGATACCTTGGTATCACACTGGACCAAAGGCTGGACATGAAAACACACACATAAACCACAGTAAAAACAATATACCACAAAATAAGGACACTTCGGCATCTACGAGCACTACTAGACCCCAGCGACTTCCGAACAATATACCAAGCTCTGATACTCCCGCATTTTGATTAAGCAAATGTTATACTATATGGGCTCCCGCAGGCAACGCTACACCCGCTCCAACTTGCAATGAACACAGCCGCAAGAGTTCTAGTCGGGGCATCAAGAATGGATCACATCACACCAATCTTGAAGAATCGCCACTGGCTACCCATTCAGGCCAGACTTCTCTACAAGAACTTAGTCCTGACCTTCAAAGCCCTAAACAATCATCCCCCCACATCCATCAACGAGATGATCCACGTTATACACCCAAACAGAACCAGAAGATCCACAACGGTGAACACCCTGATGATCCCAAAAGAAATGACTACGTGCTCAAAGACAATATCCAACAGGGCCTTCACGATCTACGCACCCAGAGCCTGGAATGCCCTTCCAACAGACATGCGAGTCACCACTAGCCTGACTCAATTCAGGAAGGCACTGAAGCATCATCTGTTCATAAGGCACTATCCAGAAACTAGCTATAGAAACCAACCAATGAGCACTCACATCAAACATCTAGAGCCCCCTAACAACATTCCCAGCAAGTTAAAGAATAGCCAACTCGAACTAGACAGTCCCGAATAGACGATACCCCGAAAACATAGGCATAATTGTAAATAAACTGTAGAAATGTTACCCCAGTTAAATCCAAGTTTCAATCCCTGTTCAATGTAAATACTATGCGGCCCGTCTGCACGGTATATTCTGTTTAATGTACACCGCACCGATATGTAATAGCGCGGTATATAAGAGAAGTTAAATAAATAAATAAAAAATAATAAAAAAATAGTGCAGCAGTAGGAAGAATGAAAAGCAGAAGAGAGACAAAGAGAAACAGTAAACATATGGGAAAACAAAGTTATCACCGCATCTCTAGTTCTGAGAAAGCCTGTTCAACATAATGTGACTTCAGAACTGTTTTGAGGTGTTTTTTTGTTTTTTTTTTAATGAGGACTCCTAGCGGATGCAATCAGGTAATGTGTTTCAGAGGTTTACTCCTTTACTTCTCTCCAAAATGCTTGGGTGAAGAGCTGGTATCCCATAGTTCCCCGGCCCTCTGTGGATACACAACCCTTACAGGGGTACCTTTGTGCATTTTTCCTATTTTGCTGGTTCCTTCTCATTTCTGGCTGGGTTGTTGCTGTCAACTGCGGTCTTCTCTGTGTTGCTCTTCTCTAGCCTTTGCAGCTGAATTCTGAAGAGAGCTTTCTTTAGGTTGAGCCCTCTCAAAGCCTCTTTTATTCTCTTTTCTGGTTAAGGTGGCTGGCATAGTTTCTCCTTAAGCTGTGTGAATAACTGACTGGGTGCCAGAGGTGCCTGCCACTTAGGACAGTTACTCCCTAGTAATGCATGGTGCATTGTCTAAGAGCCAAAGACAAGAAACTGCCTTTGGGTTTAGTTTTTACAATCAGCGGACTTTTTCCTCTCCTGGGAATCTCCTCCCAGCCTAAAATAACTGGCAGAAAGAACCTTCCATAATCTGGAAAACGCTACACCTTTCTTCCTACATCTTGCAAACATTAGAGGAGACAATGGATGGTACCACTGTTCTTAGTGCAGCAGTCCAAGCAGTCTCTACATATATTACAATAGACAACTAGACTACATACGACATAATTAGCATTTCTAACTTATATTTTGATTTTCAAGGTCAAATATGGCCATTAAGGCACACTTATGTGTTACATGATAACTGTTCCGTGAATCCTGATTCCAGACCACTGGGATATAGCCCCCCTTCCAGATGGGGGAGGCAGAACAAATCGCTGCTCCACCCACTATATCCTGCCAGCATTCTTTTATGGCCTCCATAGCCAAGTCCTTAAATCTTTTACTGTCTATTTTTACTCTCAGTACTCCCAGATTCTTTGGGCCGATTCCTGGATTGGAATGGCAGGACTGAAGAATACCAGTTATCAGATACGGCATAACTGTACTTGCCTCTTCATCTAGTCCAGACCAGTGGGATGCACAAAGGTCCTCTTCATTTGGGGTGGAGGGACTCCACTGTGGTCACTGGTATTGCCTTTCCAAAGGCAGTTTATTTTCTGGCCATATGGTCCAGTCTATAGTGTCATGAAAAAGGATGGGGAGATGACCATATTGCTGCTCTACAGATGTCTTCCAGTGGAGAAAATATTTTTTCAGTTAACGTGTAATCAAACTCTGGATTTCGTTAAAAAAGGATGTAGTAAAAGCCGATACTGTAGCTTGGTTTAAAAGAAGTTGGATGAGTTCCTGGAGGAAAAATCCATAAGCATAATTAAAGAGAACCAGGAATATCCACTGCTTATTCCTGGGACAGGAGCATAGGAGTAGCCTAGGGGGTTAGAGCAACAGCCTGGTACCCGATCAGGGTTTTATTTATTTAGCTAGTTAATGGGTTCTATAGCGCTTTATCATTAAATCAAAGCAGTTTACATTACAACTCAACTCAAGGGTTATATTACAACAAGAGCAACCGACCTGGAGTACAACAAGATTTGAGGGGAACAATGTTAGGGATCCATCAGATACATTCTGGGCTAAGTGATACTTCCATAATGGTTCAATTCCCACTGGCAGGGTACAATTCCCACTGGTGCTCCTTGTGACCTTGAGTAAGTCACTTTACCTCCATTGCCTCAGAAGAAAAAGCCTGGCAATCTACTTCCAGTCATACCTTGCCAAGAAAACCCAGGGGTTGCTGGGTTGCCAGGAGTCAGCATTGACTTGATGACACTTTAAAAAAAAAAAAAAACAACAAAAAACCCCTAAAACAAAACCCAGGGACAAACAGCATGGAATCTATATACCTTTTGGGAACCTGAGTGGTACTTGTAACCTTTTTTAAACTCAGCTATACCAACAGCTTTTACTACAATCTCCGCTAATGAATTCCAGAGTTTGATTACACGTTGATGAAAAAATATTTTCACCTATTAGTCTTAAATGGGCTACACTGTAGCTTTATTCTGTGTCCCCTAGTCTTTCTACTTTTTGAAGGAATAAACAACCAATCTATGTTTACCCGTTCCACTCCATTCATTATTTTATAGACCTCTATCATATCTCCCCTCAGCCATCTTTATTCCAAGTCAAAGAGCCCTAATCTATTAAGCCTTACCATTTTGGTGGCTCTTCTCTGTACCTCTTATAATTCTGCTATATCCTTTTTAATATATGGCTACCAGAATTGCACATAATATTCAAGGTACAGTTGCACCACGGAATGATACAGAGGCATTATAATATCCTTGGGTTTTATTCTCCATTCTATTTGCTTTCCTGACCATGCTGCACATTGGATAGAGGGTTTCAACACATTATCCATAATAATGCCTAAATCATATTCCTGGGTGGCGGTTTCTAATGTGAAACCTTGTATCGTGTAACCATAGTTTGGGTTCTTCTTCCCTAAGTGCATAACTTTGCACTTGTCCACATTAAATTCTATCTGCCATTTGGACGTCCAGTCTTCTAATTTATAAAGTTCCTCTTGTCATTGTTCACAATCCTCTTGTGTTTTAACAACCTTGAATAATTTTGTTGCATCTACAGATTTGATTACCTCACTTGATGTTCCCATTTCCATGTCATTTATGAACATGTTAAAAAGCAGCAGGCCCAGCACAGATCTCTGAGGTACTATTCATCTATCTCCATTGAGAAAATTGGCAGTTAAACCCCTCTCTCCATTTTGTCTTTTACCCATTTCTTGATCCACAATAGAAACACTACCTCCTAACCCATGATTTTTTAATTTCACCAAGAGTCTCTCATGAGGGACCTTGTCAAAGACTTTCTGAAAATCCAGATACATTATGACCCCTATGCTATAGGGCACATAGCGGGGCTGCACATCTCGCTATTCGTCTTCGTGGTATGCTGCCTCAAATCCCCCCTGCATGCACAGAGTGACAGTGCATACTGCTGGTGATGGGGGTGGCACAGAGGTGGAGTGAAGGCAGGGCCAACCCCCCGTACATCCGGAGATCACTGGAGGGACCTCTGGAGTGGAATAAGAGTGGGGTGCCCCTCTGAACGTGGCCATCAGTCTCCCAGAGCCCAGAAGCACCCCTCCACTGGAACAAAGAGTCAACGACGGTGAGTTCCGCTTCCTGATTCAGGCCCCAGCAGCTTCCATTGGGGCTGGGGGCAGGGACTTGGGGTCTCGGTGGGCAACGGGCACATAGTGCCATGGGTGGACGTCCCCATGGTGATGCAGGGGGATGCCAGGCCACCCCAGGGCCCGATCCTGCACTTATGGGGCCGTCCTGCCCCGGGGTGCCCAGACAGCCCACACATGACCCTTAGGGAAATCGGGCTCTATATCAACCAACCGACCTTTATATACCTGTTATTCACACCTTAAAAAATATAACATATTAGTAAGACAAAATTTTCCTTGGCTAAATCCATGTTGGCTTTTTAGTAATTACCAGCCAATCTCCCTTTTGAATATAGATTATAAAATTTTGGCTAAAATATTTGCTACTATACTGTACTTAGCCGGGTGCTGGATTCGTCAAATGATGTTGAACAAACTGGATATATGAAAGGCAGATTTATTGGTAACAATGCCAGAACTTTTAATGATCTTTCAGTATTGGCAAGAAAAGAAAATAGTCCAGTTATGGCCTTGTCTCTTGACGCAGATAAGGCATATGAGCAAACTGAACGGCCTTATCTTTTTCAGGTTTTGGATTGGTATGGGTATGGCTCGACTTTTATAGATTGGATTGAAATACTGTATTCTCCATACTCACAGATCATGGTGAATGGTTCTCTATCTGAACCTGTCCCTCTGTGTAGAGGTATTAGGCAAGGATCCCTTCTTTCACTGTTTTTATTTAATTTAGTGCTAGAACTGCTTCTTTTTAAAATTAAAAAAGATGTTGGTATTGCAGGTATCATCATGAATGAAGGTAACTGGAAGTACGCGGATGACGACTTATTGGTTTTTATGAAACCTGTGACATCTATTTGTAATATGTTGAAATTGGAGGACTGTTTCTCATTGTTCTCAGGCTTTAAAGTAAATTGAAATAAGAGTGAGCTATTCTCGATGACTGACTGCCACGCAGAATGACCTGAAGGCCTTCCCCTTTCAATGGACATCATGTGCAATCAACTATCTTGGGAGGCACTTTTGCTCACATCCTATTGACATTATCAATTGTGATGTCATGCTCAAGAATTAAAAAAAATAATCTATAATGTTTGTCCCCCTTGTGGGGAAGGTTAGATTCTATTAAAATGATGGCTGTGCTGAAGCATTATGTATGAACTAGAGATGCTCCAAGGTTACTGCCAGCCGTATTTTTATGCCCAGCTGGATAAACCTCTTTTGAGATTTTTATGGAAGCATAAAAAGCCCCGTATAGCTTTAACCATACTTAAAATGTCAGGAAGAAAAAGGTGGGGTTGGTTGGTTTCCCAGGCTTTAAAACCTATCATCTTACTGCAACGCTGCTGCACTATGGTGCGGAATGGATTTTGGATTGAGAAAGAACTTGCAAAACCATTTTCTTTGACTGCACTCCCTACAATGAGTGTTCTTCATTCAAAATTAAGTGCTTCTTTGTTAGTTAGTACTATCAGTACGCTTAAGGAGTTAGATGCTTGTTGTGCATTTCCCTATTCTGCTTCTGAAGGATCTTCTCTATGGTACAATCCGCTAATGCAGATTAAAGGTAAGAAAAATTTTTGGAAGGGTTGATTGACAAGGGAATCTATTGCATTAGACAACTGTTGGTAGTGGGACCATGGTGAGCCAAGAATACTTGATTGCCACCTTTGGGTTGTCTCTGTCTCAAGCACTGAGGATTTTGCGTATGAGTTCGGCATGGGACTCATCTTGGGAGGGGGGGGGGGTGAGTTGGCCCTCATCTGATCTGCCCGACTCTTGCAGAACAGTTAGGGCGGAGGGCAGACCTACCTCCCACTTTTATGCAAGATTGATATGTAATAAAAGCTCTTCACTGCTATGTCTTTGACGAGCTTGGAAATTTGATGCTGGTATCTCACAAGATACAATAATCAATTTTAGCCTGTTTTGGGAGCACACTATGCGTCCTAGTATGTCAAGTAATCTTTCAGAGTCACTATACTTTTTAGCCCATCATGAATATTGGACCCCTCTTCGGATGTATGAGTGGTTTTTCTGCAATCCAGCAGATGTTGGCACTGCTCAGTTGGGGTGGGAACCCTATCACATACGATTTATGAATGTTCTTTTGTTCAAGATTTTTGGAAAGGAGTTTAGAAGTATATCTGCAAAATATTTGGTCTAAGTACCAATTTATCCTTGTAGATTGTGTTATTTCGTTTACAATGTGTAAATGTGAATCTTACTAAATATAAGAAAATACTTTTCAGTATTTTGTTATCCCTTATTGTGCAACACATCCTGCGAAGTTGGAAAGATACTTCTCATTTGAATTTAAAATTTGGTGGCATGCAGTTTGTTTCACATGTAAGTTAGAAAGGGTTGCGTCTGTATCCTCTGCTATTCGTATCCTCTCCTGATCCAGTCTAACTTCCCTGCACGTTGTACAGGGAAGTTAGATGGAGGCAGGAATGGGGAAGATCGGGGGCAGGGTTAGGGCAAGCAGTGGGCGGTCATCGGCCCCAGATGTACAGGGTCGATTCCAGCGTTGGCCCTGTACGTCCAGGGCCGGCGGCTTGAACGGAGAACTTATACCACCTCGGAGGTGGAATAAGTTCACCTTATCAACAGGGGATGGTGGGCCCCGGGGCTCTGAAAGGGCAGGAGGGGGCACAGGACATTCCCCATGGCCCGACCCTGGCCTTGGGAGACCAGATCGGGGGTCAGGCTGCGGGGAAAGCACTCTTGGAGCCAGCAACCGGGGATCGTGGCTTTTTAATGGAGTTGTGGTGCCATGGCAACCGAATGCCATGGTACTCCGGCTCCATTGAAAAGTCCTGACTGAGCTAGCCGGGCAAGGCCTATACGTGCAAGCCAACCTGAATCAGGGTACAGGCCTGTACATGATTCTGATCCCACGGGGCTAGATGTGCTCCATGGGATTAGAATCCTGGCTAACTCTGTGAGTCCGGTTCTGACCTGGTGCACAGAGGGCCGGGACGTCCACATCAGAATCAGACTCTAGATGACTATTCGTCTGGCAACTAATTGATGTATTCTTTGATTTTGTTTTTTTCATGGATCTCTGCCTTTTTGGGGGGAGGGGGTTGTATATATGATGATGTTGGTTGAACTCTCTCTCTCTCTCTCTCTGTAACTGTTTACTCTTTTATTTAACATTTAAACAAAATTGGAAAAAAAAGCAGCCTTCTTTTAGAAAAGTCACCTTTAATTATCATGCTCAGAGAGAAGAAAAATCAGGTATTCTGGCAGCATACCGTGAGGGAAAGCAATTGATTATGCAGCTTGCAAACCATGAGCACTGCAAGAAGGATTTTGTTGGCATACCTAACCACTCAATTCCATTATCATCAATCTTACAATATCATTTTTACCTGTCCTGTTAAAATCAGATCCCTTTTGACATGAAATGTTTAATGGCAGTATTTCCTCCGTGACATAAACATGAAAACAATGTTGCAGTTCTATTATAAAACATTCCTTCCTTACCCATTTCTCTCTTCGACCAACACATTTTAAGGAATGAATGGCTAAAGGAATTTATCTTAAATTTACTTACCTTTTTTCTAATTGCACACAGCCCCTCAAATGTATCATGTTACACTGACTAATTATGTATTGCAACGGTCAACCCCGATGTTGACTTAATGAATTAGTTTATTATCATCGATAATGAAGCTTTGACAGTAATTTAAAACATCTGCAAAACACACAATCTGAGCAATTAGATGCTGGATAGGCTTAACGAAATCTTTCTACTAATCGGAAAAGACCTCAACAAAAATGTAGTTTGATACACTGCTGGCTAAAACATGACAAAAATGACAACAAACAATACATGTAAAAAACATTTGCATTGATCAAAATATTTATTGTAATCTCTTGAAGTTTTACAATTTTCATTTAAAAGGAGGAGTCCAGTGAGAAAATAAAATTGGGTGAAGAACAGAAATACCAAGACCCCTGAGGGACCTTTAACTTTAGAAGTACTTCCCAAAGTTTTATCATATAGGACCACAATTTAACCCTTAGAAATTCATGGGAGCCCAGATGATGATGAAAACCAATATAGAAGACCCCAACTCTGTTCCCCTCTCATCCACTTCCTCCCCCCTTACCTATCCAGAGCATGATGACCGAAGCAGCAGAAGTGGTAGTTGTGGTGGCAGGGCCCAGTGCAATTAGGCAGCTCCTAGAGCACAATGGTCTGGGGGCCCCCTATTAGCACGGATGCCGCCCCTCTCTGAGATGTGGTTACAAACAACCCCGAAGCACTTACCCTCAACATCTGCTGCTGTGAGACGGTTTCTGTTCCTCTTCTACCGAGGCCTGATGCCTCAGTGGGTGTGGGAGTCAAACAGCCTCAAGGTGCCTGAGGTTGAAGGTAAGCGCTGCAGGTACCAGACAGAGGTGGCAGTGGTAGCAGCGGGCACTGGGGAGGAGCTGGGGAGGGCACAAGGGATGAGATTTGCATAGGGAGTCTCATGTCCGCTGGCCCTGGGTGATGGCAATAACAACAGCAATCAAGACAAGGTCCAAAGTATCAGTGTGTCCCCCACAGTTTGGGAACTAATGAACCAGTAGGGTAGTGCTTCTCAACTCTCCTGGAGCACACCTAGCTGGTCAAGGTTTAGGATTCCCAAAATACATATGCATCAAATTGATTTGCATAACTTAGAGACCCATTGTATGCAAGTGTCTCTCAAACATATTTAATGTGATAGTCTGAAATCCTGATTATCTAGATGAGTCTTCAGGAGAGGGTTGAGAAGCACTCGAATAGGAGTGAGGGTATAGGGATGTGATGAACTATTAGGTCAGATGGGATTTTCTATTATGGTCTGGGGGGTGTATGGGAGGGGGTATTACCAGCAGGCCTGGATTTCTGCACACTGTCACAATAGGCCTTTGCCTAGGGAGACAACTTTCGGGGACAACATTTTTGTCAGCTCTTTTTTGGTGCCTACCGATAGTCCTGGTGGCTACCATAGGGCAGAAGGAAGCAATGTAGCCTTGGATGAGTTAAAGTTAGAGAGGTGTGTTGCCACCAATGGATAAATCCATCACTTGATAAGAGATCAGATACCTGTTAAATCTTAGTATACTTTCCTAAGGCTGTGCTAAATACATCAAGGCCAAATGGCCTTCAAAATTCAATATCTAGTGAGATAAGCAGTCACAAGCTCTTTAGCACTTTATAAGTGTGGAACCAGATTCCGAAAGGAGCACATCCAGACCGTGCGGATGGCCCATGTAGGACAGGCCTGTTAGAACTTGATTCTGTATGGTGGGAACAAAACATTCCCGCCACACAGAATTGGGCCAGAGGACGGCCTGACAAGCCCCTGCATGCCTACAGGGACATCCTCCCTGCAGGCATCGCTGGTTCCCATGGCTTAGATCCCCCTCTTCCCCACCACTTGACCCATGGCTGGCCAGCCGGGGCCTGGATCAGGTGACATGGACCCCCCTGCACCCGATCGCCACGCCGGTGCTTATTATTCCACATTCAAGGTGGAATAATTAGCACGTCCCCTCTGACCCCACAGGACATACAGGGCTGTAACCTGAATCGGCCCCAGGGCCGGCCCGTCCATTGTGCAAGTATGTTGTTTGCACAGCGCCCCACGTTTCAGGGGGCCCCGCGCAAACAACATTCTGCATCTGCCGGTAAATTTTAAAAAAACAACAACTTGCTGCTGCTGCCACCATGGCAGCGGTAGAATCGAGCGTCCTGCGGGGCCCCCCTGCCCGGCAGAGTCCTCCATGCGGCCTCAGCTCCTTAAGTGCCGGCTTTCAGAGTCGCAAAGGGAGAGAGCTTCTCCCTCGCAGCTCTGTTAAGCCACTGGCGCTGATGGGAAACAGGATTTCCTGTTTCCCATCAGCCCCAAGGGCTTAAACAGAGCCGCGAGAAAGGGAAACTCTCCCTTCGCGGCTCTGAAAAGCCCGTGCTGAGGAAGCAGAGGCCGCATGGAGGACTCTGCTGGGGAAGGGGGGGCCCTGCTGGACGCTCGATTCTGCTTCTGCCACAGTGGCAGCGGCAGCAAATTTGTTTGTTTTTAAATCTACCTGGGCTATGGGGGGGGGCTAAGACTGGAAGTGTGCTGATGGGGGGGCTGGGACTGGTAATGGGCTATGGGGGGCTGGGACTGGTAATGGGCTATGAGGGGGGCTAGGACTGGAAATGGGCTATGGGGGGCCTAGGACTGGTAATGGGTTGATGGGGGGCTAGGACTGGAAATGGGCTAATGGGGGGCTGGGATTGGAAGTGGGCTGATAGGGGGTTTAGGACTGGTAATGGGCTATGGGGGGACTAAAACTGAAAATGGGGTGATGGGGGGTTTGGACTGGTAATGGGCTATGGGGGTGGGGCTAGGACTGGTAATGCGCTGGGGGGTTGCTAGGACTGGAAATGGGCTGAGTGGAAGGGGGGCTTGAACTGCAAATAGCTGATGGGGAGGGGGCTTGGAATGGAAATGGGCTGTGAGGGGAGGGAGCTAGCACTGGAAATGGGCTGAGTGGGGGGGGAGCTAGGACAGGAAATGGGATGATGGAGGGGCTAGGATAGGACTGGAAATGGACTGGGGGCATGCTAAGATTGGAAATGGGCTGTGGTGGGGGCTTGGATTGAAATGGACTCATGGAGGGGCTAGAACTGGAAGTAGGCGTCAGAAATGGAAGTAGGCGTCAGATTTAGGCGTCATTGTGGATAACATGTTAAAACCCTCCGCCCAGTGTGCAGCGGCGGCCAAGAGAGCAAATAGAATGCTAGGTATCATAAGGAAAGGAATGGAAAATAAAACAAAAGATATTATAATGCCTCTATATCATTCCATGGTGAGACCGCACCTTGAATATTGTGTGCAATTCTGGTCGCCATATCTTAAAAAGGATATAGCGTTATTAGAAAAGTTTCAGAGAAGAGCCACCAAAATGGTAAAGGGGATGGAAGGATACTCCCATGAAGAAAGGCTTAAAAGGTTAGGGCTCTTTAACCTGGAAAAGAGACGGCTGAGGGGAGATATGATAGAAGTCTATAAATTAATGAATGGAGTGGAACGGGTAAACGTAGATCGATTGTTTACGTTATCAGAATATAGAAAGACTAGGGGACATGCAATGAAGCTACAGGGTAAACTATTTAAGACTAATAAACGAAAATATTTTTTCACTCAACGTGTAATCAAACTCTGGAACTTGCTACTGGAGGATGTAGTAAAGGCTGTTAGTGTAGCTGGGTTTAAAAAAGGTTTGGACAAGTTCCTGGAGGAAAGGTCCATAAACCATTATTAAGAAGGGACCCAGGATATCAATGCTTGACCCAGTACAGCATTGCAGAATCTGTGTCTTTTGGGGAAACTGCTAGGTACGTATGAACTAGATTGGCCACGGTTGGAAACAGGATACTGGGCTTGATGAACCTTGGTCTGACACAGTATGGCATATCTTATGTTCTTATGTTCTTAAGCTCATGGGGGCTTGGATTGGAAATGGGCTGAGTGGAGCGGAGCTAGGATTTGACATCGGCTGATGGTGAGGCTAGGAAAGGACTGGAAATGGGCTGATGGGGGGCTGGGATTAGAAATGAGCTGATGGAGGGACTCGGATAGGACTGGAAATGGATGGGGGAGCTAGGACTGGAAACGGGCTCATGCGGGGACTAGAAGGGAGCGGATGCTGGGTGGGGCTGGAACTAGAAGGGAGCTGATGTTGGGGGAGGATTAGAATGGGATGGAGCTGGGAGAGTGAAATGGAGAGGGGAAAATTTTTTTGTGTGGGAGGGAAGACAAATCTACAATTGGCCGGGTATTGGGAGAGTAAGTGGGGATTGAGGATGGAGGGGTAAAATTTGAGTGGATGAAATAGGAATGAGGAAAGAGCAAAAGGAGAACGATTAGTATGTTAAAGCAGATTTAGAGAGAGAATGGAAAAAAACTAGAAGAGAGAAGAAAGGACAAATGGACAGCAGACGATGGAGAGTTAGCAGAAGACACGAAGAAACCAGAAAAAAGTGGCTGGAGCAATTGCAACTGAAAAGAAATGCACAAAAGGTAGAATAATATCTCTTTATTTTGAATTTATTAACTGGAATATGTCAGCTCTGGGAAATGTGCATCATTAACGTCTGCGCTTTGTTTAGTACAAGAGGAAATTAATTTATAGTTTTATTTCTACAGTGTTGTTGTACATTCCAGGTTTGGCTTTTGGGGTTCCCAGTTTAATTATTGTCTTCCTGTTTCTAAACTGTGATTCCTTGTTTGGTGAGGTGTATGTTCTGCATGTGTAACTGAGCTGAGGTATTCTGTTTATGTAATTCCTATTTGATATTGCCACTTGTTCTCTTTCCCCAGTAGGTCATGTATTGTTATTCTATGAAATGTATTGGTTTAATATTTGCAGTGTTGCCTTTTGATAGGTAGGGTATGGTGCTTTGTGAGTCCTGTTAGTGCTGTTACAATACGGTGGGTTTGCTATGGGTTCTAAATGGGCAGTGTTTGTAGTAGTTCCTAATGTGCTGTCAGACGGCTGCCTAGGGTGAGAACTTACACAATCTTGACGATGCATATATTCATATGATTCTAGCAAGGTATTGTGGGTATTGTAGTTCATTCACTCCCAAACACAGCTGATGACAATAATTTGAGTTGTGAAACCAAGTGGTAAGATCAATAAAATACTTCTTTTATTGATGGGGTTTAATTCACCCAGCACATGTATGCTTGATAGCACTATAAATGAGGTTACTTGCTTGCAGTGTTTAAAATGGATAACAAAAATCACAAAATAAACCAGAAACAACCTTCAGCTTGTCAGGCAATTAGCTAATGTTTTCTTAGCAAATAATTACCAAATACAAAGGCACAAAGTAAAGAATAAACTTTGCTGGTTAGGTTAACTTCTGCTTATTTTTCCACGCCGATCTCAGCAGTGATTCTCTCTTGCTCACACACACAATCAGGTGCAGCCCTAATTACTATCAATGGACCAGCTGAAAGCCTTAACTGGCTGGCTGCTACTGTGTGAACCCAAATCCTGCTTTAAGAGCTGTTTGCAGTGGAAATAAAGAACAAAGTTAGGTTTCTTTGTGATGGCTGATGTGTTTGCTCATAGAAAACTAGCAATAGCATTTAGATAAAGAACAGTCCATGTAAATAGTTTCATCTGCTGTATTTCCCCCTGCATCAACAATCATAGGGTCAATATCATACATTGGCACAGATGAGTCTTTCATTAAGGCACTATCATGAGAATGCTTATTCCCTTGCTGCCATTCTCTATTATAGATAGGGTCTGGATCAGTGTTCATACCTGAGCCTCTCCTGCTATCATTATTCCTCTCTGTATAGCCTGGCCAATATGTAATCCAATTCTGATGTCCAGCCTTCCAATCTTGATCCCTGGACGCTGGATCTTCTCTCACATACCTTCTGGCCTTGGTCTGAAAGTCCCTTCCACATGCAGTCTTCTCGCTTCCAGGTAGCCACTGGTGATTCCTATCTCTGCCACTCCATTCCTCTGGCTGAATCCAGTCCAATGGACTCTGCTGGCTTTTGGAATACCTCCCAGTATGAGTACTGCCTTGGAATCTCCCAGACCTTCCAATGGCCTTTCTTCTCTTCCTTCCAGAGAGTTTCCTTCTCTCTCTATCTGCTTGGCTTGGCTTCTGTTTCTCCAGGTGATACTGGTGCTTGTAGCCGTTGCTGTCTCTGTATCTCTTCCTCCCTCTGTAGCTGAAACTGTTTCCTGAAGAATAAGCTCTATTCTTATTCTTTCCTAATGTGTGCTGCTCCCTAACACAGCGCAGCTGTGTTGAATCAAGCCCTGCCCTTTGAGATGAGTGCTTAGGGATTACCTCATAGCTCTCTTGATTGCACACACATTCTCTCACTTCAGCCCCTCTCATGGCTGCTGGAAAGCTGGTGCATTCTGGGACTGGTAGTCTTTTATGTGAAAACTCTGTTTTCTCAATTCTACCAGAACTGACAGGTTGCTTGTTCAGAGTCACATCATCTTTTCTATAGCTCCTACCTGAGCTATAATAAGCTTCCTTATCACAGTGCCTGGTGGTTGGCACTGGATTATAGTAACGTAGAAATCTTTTAGTCTTTCTTTATCCATAAACTCATTAAGAGGCATGTTTACTAAAAGTTAGCGTATGATAACATTATGCAAATATCTATGCAAATGAGGCCCCTTATGCAAATGAGGCCCCGCACCCAGTCTCTGCACATGGCCTCGCACCCCCATTGGGCCGCCCCTGATCATCCCTATATGTCTTGCCGGCTTGGCCTGTCCCCGCTCCGCCCAGACCCTGCCCCCTCTGGCTCTCCCCATCCTGCTGCTTTAACCGTGCGGGGAGAGTAGGAGGGGGAATAGGGTCAGGACAGATTGCGGGGCTGCACATTCCACTGGGACATGCAGCCCCGCAGTCCGCAACTCATAATCGGGCCCTTAATTTATATGTTCTTATGCATGAACTTGTAGTGTGCATATTGTAAGGAGTACCACTGGGACATACAGGGAACCTGAGGGAAAAAGGGGGACTCTGAAGAACGGGATACCCAAGCAGAGGACAGGAAATCCTAGAAAGGGAAAATCCTGCCCTGGAGGAGGGCTCCTTACAGCATGGCAGAATAGAAAACAGGAAAGGGAGGAGGAGCCAAAATGGAACAGGAAACAGGAAATAAATAAACTCACAGAGAGGCTAAGTGGAGGGGAGAGGGGAGGAACTGGCAGAGAAGCCATCAGAGTCCATGGAGATAGATACTTGGGAGCTGGAAACTGAACACTCTGCAGAGTCTATGGAGATAGAGGCTATGGAAAAGAACTCACATGCTGATACCAGTCTGGCAGACCATTCAGATGATGAGGAGATGCAGATAAATTAAAGGACACCCTTATTTGTTTTGTAAATACTTTCATACTTTCTAGTGTAGGCCATTTTGGGCCTTTTTGCTTTGTCTGTCTTGGGAAGCATGGGCGGGTCAGTGTGCAAGGGAAACACTGATAGGGACTGCCACAGCCATAGGTTACAGGATACCCAGGCTGAAACTGTTTTCTTTTGTTAAGACAGAGGAGTGCTGCACATTCAAACCAGTGGACTAGGGTAGGCTGTGTTCATGTGTTTTATGTTTATTAGAGTTCTACTGTCTTGATGACTAACCATTGCTATATGGCTCAAAGAGATAAAGTACTGCACAGCTAACTCGGAAAACTAAGCACAGGCTGCATTTGTTCTGCTTTTGAGGATAACTCGTATGTTGTTTGGATTTGGAATAGTGTTGTCTGTTGTGACTGCCTGAATCTGACCTTCCCTGGCTTCCATCCTTCTGGGAATCAAGCATATCGACATCTGGAATAGTTGGCAGGACTTTTGAAAAGGCGAAGGGCTTAAAACTACATCTGGCTCAACCCCTCAATGTTAGAAGCGAACTCCAGTGGCCTCCGAAAGTAAGGGTACCTAAGGAAGGGTTCGTTGGAACTGTGGATACTAAGAGGGGTGAAGGAGCTAAGACCTTTGCCTAGGTCCAGGAGAGATGGTTTAAAGAACAGAACTTGGGTTTGTTTTCTTTTGTTGCTTTCAGGTGCAGTGGGGGCAGCATAGAGTCAAAGGACATACTGCCTTGGCTGGCTCTGCAGCTGCAGAAGCATCAGTAGGATGCTGAGCCATGCTCTGGAAGCCGGACGATAGCAGCAGCAGTCTTTACTAGACTTATTGAAGGGACAGCTGCAAACTACAGATTGGTTGTTGGAGCGGGACGGTATTACAAGGACAGCCCGATGTGAAAGCGAAGGAGCGCTGTACACTGCTGTGGGAACTGGTGGATTTGATCCATTAACTGTGGGTAAAATGAGTGAGCATGATACTTTTTTCATGCGGCCGGCATCACGGTTTTTAAATGGACGTACCCCGTGGTATCAGAATCGCGATCCCCTCTGTACGTCCGACTCAGACCAGATGTACAGAGGGGATCGATGTCGGGGATGTAATCGGGCCTAAAGTGGTTGGAAAATATGGATTTGGTGACAGAAATTAAGCTGATATAATTCTGCAAGACCAATGATCTATTCATCTCAAGCACCTTCTTCTAGCAGCACCTGTACACATGGACTTCACCCAATGGATTGTACAAAATTCAAATTGACCATATCTGTGGAAGTCAACGATGGAAGAGCTCTACAACATCAACAAAGACAAAACCTGGAGCTGACTGTGGTACAGATCACCAACTACTCGTATGCAAACTCAAGCTAAATTTGAAAAAGAGCAAGCCACTCATGAATGTAGCAAAATATGCCCTTGAGAATATACCACAAGAATTTAAAGACTGCCTGCAATATCAATTTGCTGTTTTAGATACAAATCCAGAAGAGTTAGATGATGACTTCAAGAAGGTTGTGTTGGAAGAAAGTGAGAAATCTCTACAAAAGGTGAAAACGCAAAAATGGCCAAAATGGCAGACCAAAGAAACTCTGAAAATTGCCTAGAAAGCCAGAGGAGAAAGAGAGGCAATCACAGAACTCAGAGATTTCCAACACACAGCAAGGCAAGGCAAGGCAAGGAGAAATACTATAATGACGCATGCAAGGAAATAGAACAAGATTGGCTTTCCTAAAGCTACAAGAGTTAAAGAAAAAATTCCAGCCTCGAATTGGAATTTTACAAGATGCTCAAGCATCCATGTTGAATGATGCTGAGATCATCAAGGAAAGGTGGAAAGAATATACAGAGTTATTATATGATAAAGATCAAGTGGACCAACAGCCGCTTCAACCTGTACCTTATGATCAGGAACCATTGGTGATGAAAGAAGTCAAAGCAGCATTGAAAGCCTAATCAAAAAACAATGCACCAGGCATTGATGGCATTCCCATTGAAGTATTACAGCAATCTGATGCAGCTGTTACCATACAAGGCTCTGTCAGGAAATTTGGAAGACAACATGATGACCAACTAACTGGAAAAGATCTGCGTTTATACCAATAATAAAGAAAGATGATCCAACTTACTGTGGAAATTATTGCACAATCGCTCTGATCCCACATGCCAGCAAGATTCATTCAGCAGTCTACAACCATACCTGAAATGAGAACTACCTGAAGTGCAAGCAGGGTTCAGGAAAGGGTGAAGAAAGAATAATTAGACCTTACCTGCTAATTAGCGTTCCTGAAGGAACTCCAGTCCAGTCATGGACTGGAGAGACGCTAAGGAATGAGAGAGATCATCGCGGATGTGAGATGGATCCTTGAAAAGACCAGAGAATACCAAAAGGCTATCTATATGTGTTTTATTGACTACAACAATGCAACAATGCTTTTGGACTGTGTAAACCATGAGAAACTCTGAGCCACATTAAGAAGCATGGGTATACCAGAACACCTGATCATGGATCAAGAAGGAAACGTTCGAACGGAACAAGCAGAAACAGAATGGTTTAAAATCAGCAAAGGTATATGACAGGGCTGCATACTTTCCCTCTACCTGTTTCATTTATATACAGAACAAATCATCAGAGAAGCAGGACTATATGAAGACAACCAAGGTGCGAAGATTGGTAGGAGATTCATCAACGACTTTCGCTATGCTGATGATACTACATTACTGGCTGACAGTGAAGACAATCTGAAACATTTGCTTTTCAAGACCAAGGAACATAGTCTCAAATGGGCCTGCATCTTAATGTAAAGATGACAAAGATCCTGTTGAAATAGTGGACAACTTTAACCTACATGGATCAACTCTCAATAAAAAAACAAGCAGTCAAGAAATTGGACGATGCATTTTATTTATTTACATTCTCTTATATACTGCGCTATTCTGCATCAGTGCGGTTTACATTGAACAAACTGAAAATTACATTGAAAAGGCATTATAACTTGGAGATAACTATTTTACAGGGAACATTGCTCTTGGCAGCATTGCTCTTGGCAGAATGGCTGTAAAAGACCTAGACAAGAAATTTTCAATAATGTCATATGGATGCGAAAGTTGGACAGTGAAAAAGACAGACAGGAAGAAAATCGATGCCTTTGAATTATGGTGCTGGCTACAAATACTGTGTGTACCATGCCCAAAGAACAAACCAGTCAGTACTAGAGTAGATCAAACCTAAGTTTTCTTTAGAAGTTCAGATGACAAGACTTTGACTTTCATACTTTGGACATATCATGTGAAGAGAGATATCATTAGAGAAAGACATCATGCTTGGCAAGGTAGAAAACGCAAAAGAGGAAGGTCAGCAATGAGATGGATCGATACAATAACAGCAGCTATGGGTGCCACTCTGTCAACAATGAGGCTCGTAACTGAAGACCGAACACAGTTTAGGTCGCAATGAGTCAACACCAACTCAATGGCGTTTAATAACAAGATAGTACTGAATTCTGCTAGTAGAAGTTGCACTAAAGGATTCAGATTCAGAGGAAAGGTACCCTTCTCCCTTTAGCCAGTATATCATGCACATCTATCATGATTACTAAGGTGGCAGATATCTGAGGGAGGAAAATACAAGAAAAAATTGCACATATGATATAGTTTTGAAATATTTAAGGTTAGAAAAAAAGACAGAAGCTATAACTGTTTTAAGGTTAAAAAGAAGAGAGCTGCTATCAATAAAGTGGTAGACAGACACCTTCAATACTTTGATGAACTTTACACTTTTAAACTTCCTAATTATTCTCAAGGTGGTCACAAATGATTTAGGAAGATAAAGTTTTTAATTAACTAGTTGTCTAACAATAAGCTATCTACTTCAGCTTTCAAATAAATTCACTCTGATATTGCACTTTAGAGAAATGTCCACTACATCTGTCATTAGATGACAACTAAGAGGTCATTCATTAACTTGAAACAAAGATGTGCATGTCATGATAAAATAAAAGATATTCTTATTTAAACTGAGTACAAACATGACATTTTTTTGACCTAACAGGCTAGCATGCAGTTACAGTAATTTGCACCATATAATGTGAGCTTAAACCTGTTGTCCAACTAAATGAAACAACTGTTTATACTTAGGACGGAGGAATTCCCTTTGTGTTTTTCTCCTCTGTGAACAATCCTTTCAGTTACTGGTGAAACATTTTAAGGGAGACTTTCTCCATGATTGTTCTTGGCTGTGTAAAACAGAACAATCCAGTTATAAGAATACTTCATTCATGCTGAAATTTAGAGTGCCGACTGCCCTTTTTGCCACCGGGAACAGATTTGATTTCAACCTTCCCTCGGCTCACTTTCCAGTGCATTTCCATCAGCTGGGAGAGGTTTTTGATCCATCCTGACAGCATTTGACCCTTGCAGGTTTACTTTGGAAGGTGAAACCAGTATGGATCAAGCATGGGTAAGCAATTTTCCACTGAAAGCATGTCAAATTGATGCACAGCTTCCTACTAGCACTTCCTTGCTTGAGCTGATGCACAGAAAATGAAACAAAATGAGCTAGTCAGTCACTGCTAAAACTGGAAAAGAATTCTAAAAAGTTACAAGATAGATTGCATCTATTCCAAGTGAGAATTCTGAAAAATACTGAAATTCTTAATTTGGGGGGTTCAAATGCACAATTTAAAATGGCAACAGAAATGACCTATCTACAACAGGAAATGATAAAATATGGGCCGATATTCAGTAAGCGTTTTTAAAGCAACTGGCCACTGTGGCTGAAGCTAGATAGTCAGAGCCAGCAACTGTATGTCCGGTTTTAGTGCTGACCGCCACTGCTATTCGGATAGCTGAGATGCTCAGCTGCATAATTGCATAACAGCCTGTCCTAAACTTTGTGGACAGTAATCCGGTTAGCGGGCTGAATTTATTTATTTATTTATTTAGCTGTATTTATATCCCGCTTTTCACCAGGTCAAAGCGGTCAATTGGGAGATACATTTAACACGAGGGGATATGACACACATACGCTAATACTTAGAGGGAACATGGGCAATGGAGGGTTAAGTGGCTTGCCCAAGACCACAAGGAGTGCCTATAGGACTAGAAATCCCAGTCCCTCTGGCCTGAGATTGCTGTCCCCAGGTGGGACTTGAACCCCCGGCCCTCTGGCCTGAAGTACCTTGTCCTAACCACTAGGCCACTCCTCCCACTCGCTGCTAACCAGATACTGCCCTCACCCCGGCCATGGATAGGCGGTGTTGCGGCGATCCGAGGGAATATTCAGCGGCACGGTCTGGTTGGTGCTGCGAAATATCCCTCTCAGTGGAATTGAAAGAAGTTTTTAATATCAGCTTGATAAAAAACATGATCAAGGCAGAGCTTTCTTAGGGATCGGTGTACTAATAACAGCTTCAAATTAAGTTGATATGCATTAAAGGGGTACTTTTATAACTATGTACATGCGGATACAATACATCCATATATTTCCCTGTGAAGACTTCAATAACTATTCAAAACTAAGTGTATATATATTTCTGCATTGCAAATGACTACATAAGAACATAAGAACATAAGATATGCCATACTGGGTCAGACCAAGGTCCATCAAGCCCAGCATTCTGTTTCCAACAGTGGCCAATCTAGATCATACGTACCTAGCAGTTTCCCCAAGGGACACAGGTTCAACAATGCTTGTACTGGTTCAAGCATTGATATCCTGGGTCCCTTCTTAATAATGGTTTATGGACCTTTCCTCCAGGAACTTGTCCAAACCTTTTTTTAAACCCAGCTACACTAACAGCCTTTACTACATCCTCCGGCAACAAATTCCAGAGTTTGATTACACGTTGAGTGAAAAAATATTTTCTTTTATTAGTCTTAAATAGTTTACCCTGTAGCTTCATTGCATGTCCCCTAGTCTTTCCATATTCTGATAAGGTAAACAATCGATCTACGTTTACCCGTTCCACTCCGTTCATTAATTTATAGACTTCTATCATATCTCCCCTCAGCCGTCTCTTCTCCAGGCTAAAGAACCCCAACCTTTTTAGCCTTTCTTCATAGGAGTAGCCTTCCATCCCCTTTACCATTTTGGTGGCTCTTCTCTGAACCTTTTCTAAAATTGCTATATCCTTTTTAAGATACGGCGACCAGAATTGCACACAATATTCAAGGTGCGGTCTCACCATGGAACGATATAGAGGCATTATAATATCTTTTGTTTTATTTTCCATTCCTTTCCTTATCATACCTAGCATTCTATTTGCTCTCTTGGCCGCCGCTGCACACTGGGCCGAGGGTTTTAACAAGGTATCCACAATGACGCCTAAATCTTTTTCCTGGGTGGTGGTTCCTAATGTGGAACCTTGCATCGTGTAACCATAGTTTGGGTTGTTCTTCCCTAGGTGCATAACCTTGCACTTCTCCACATTAAATTTCATCTGCCATTTTGATGCCCAGTCTTCCAATTTATCAAGATCCTCTTGCAATTTTCCACAATCCTCCTGGGTTTTAACAACTTTAAATAGTTTTGTGTCATCTGCAAATTTGATAACCTCACTTGTTATTCCACTTTCCAGGTCATTTATGAATATGTCAAAAAGCAGCGGACCCAGCACAGATCCCTGGGGTACACCACTATTCACCTTTCTCCATTGGGAAAATTGGCCATTTAGCCCTACCCTCTGCTTTCTATCTTTTAACCAGTTCCTGATCCACAGTAGTACACTGCCTCCTATCCCATGACTCTTTAGTTTTGCCAAAAGTCTCTCATGAGGGACCTTGTCAAAGGCTTTCTGAAAGTCCAGATACACAATATCAACCGACTCACCTTTGTCCACCTGTTTATTCACTCCTTCAAAAAAACATAACAGATTAGTAAGACAAGATCTTCCTTGTCTAAAGCCATGTTGGCTGTCTCCCATTAGGTCGTGACTATCTACATGCTGAATAATTTTATTCTTTATGATGGTTTCTACCATTTTTCCCGGTACTGATGTCAGGCTCACTGGTCTGTAGTTTCCCGGATCACCCCTCGAACCCTTTTTAAAAATTGGTGTTACATTGGCGATCCTCCAATCCTCAGGTATTAGAGATGATTTTAATGATAGTTCACAGATTACTGATAGCAGGTCTGCAATCTCAAATTTCAGTTCTTTCAACACCCTTGGATGTATACCATCCGGCCCAGGTGATTTGCTACTCTTCAGTTTATCTAATAGTTGTAAGACATCTTCCCGATGTATCGATATTTCCTTCAATTCTTCCACACCTTTAAATACCACTTCAGTCATGGGTAACATCCCTACATCTTCCTCAGTAAAGACCGAAGCACAGAATTCATTCAGTCTCTCCGCTATCGCCTTGTCGCCTCTTAGTGCTCCTTTAACCCCTTTATCATCTAATGGACCAACTGACTCTCTCACAGGTTTTTTGCTACGAATGTACTTGAAAAGGTCTTTATTTCGCGTTTTTGCTTCCGCAGCAAGATTCTTCTCAAATTCTCTCTTTGCCTGCCTTATCAATGCCTTGCATTTGACTTGCCAGTGCTTGTGCTGTTTCCAGGTTTCATCGTTTGGCTCTTTTTCCATTTCCTGAAAGATGCTTTTTTGGCAACAACAGCCTCTCTGACCTCACCTTTAAACCATGCTGGCAGTTTTTTGGACTTCCTTCCACTTTTCTTAAAGCGTGGAATACAGCTGGTCTGGGCTTCCAAGATAGTATTTTTCAACAACACCCAAGCTTGATGTACGTCTTTAACCTTTGCAACTGCTCCTTTTAGTTTTTTCTTAACTGTTTTCCTCATTTTATCATAGTCTCCCTTTCGAAAGTTAAAGGGTAGTACTGTGGATTTCCTTACTATCCCTCCTCCACTAATTAAATCAAAGGTGATCATGCTATGATCACTATTGCCAAGTGGCCCCAACACCCTTATCTCTTGCACTACATCTGGTGTTCCACTAAGGACTAGGTCTAATATTGCTTCCCCTCTGGTTGGTTCATGAACCAGCTGCTCCAAGAAGCAGTCATTTATTTCATCTAGGAACTTTATCTCCCTAGCATGTCCTGTTGTGACACTGACCCAGTCGATGCCGGGGTAATTGAAATCACCCATTATTATTACTTCACTGTAACTTTTGCTAGCTTCCTTGATTTCTTTGAGCATTTCATCATCCATTTGTTCATTCTGGCCAGGCGGACGATAGTACACCCCCACTGCCATCGCCTTCCCCTTTTTACATGGAATTTCAATCCATAGAGATTCTACAGCAAATTTTGTTTCTTGCAAAACTTTAATCCTTTCTGACTCAATGCCCTCTCTAACATAGAGCGCAACCCCTCCACCAATTTGGTCAGCTCTATCATTACGATATAGTTTGTACCCAGGTATCACAGTGTCCCACTGGTTGTCCTCCTTCCACCATGTCTCTGATATTCCAATCATATCTAACCTCTCGTTTAGTGCTATATATTCTAACTCTCCCATCTTGTTTTGTAGACTTCTAGCATTTGCATACAAGCATTTTAGAGACTGTATTTTATTCATATTAATTTGGCTATTGGTAGACATGGGTGATTTGGGATCTTTAAGTTCTGTCTGCTCCATACTCGAGGGCATTTGGGCTACTTTACTCTCTTTTTTGGAACCTCTCTGCTTTTTGTAGTATCCTTCAAGGATACATTCTTCCGAACCATGCGCTCTTGGGCGACTGTCGGCTTTCCCCTATTATCTAGTTTAAAAGCTGCTCTATCTCCTTTTTAAAGGTTAATGCCAGCAGCCTGGTTCCATCCCGGTTAAGGTATATGTGATTACATTTATACCTGCTTTTCAGCACGCATGCATTTTCAAGGTTCAGTGCAAATGCCTGAATTTTCCAAAAGTATGCATGCAAACACAAGCTCTTCACTAGTCCTCCTCTAAGAAAGTCTCTGCTCAATCTGAGCAAAACTGTGAGCATATAGGCAGTATAGGGGGTATTTTAGAAGTCCTTTTTGTGATTTGCACCTCTGATAACAGACATCTAAAGCACAGAGACACCCCCTACAGGCATTTTAGAAGCCGGGTCTATGGATGCCCCCAGCTCGAGGATATCTAAGTCAGAACAGGGCCGTAGTGGAGGTCCCACCCACTTTCAGAAACTTCCTGGATGTCTCGAGCTGTATCGAAGGTTATACCTACTCCAGGCATGAACAGGCAAACATCTGAAGAGTGTGAGGAGGTGGTACACTCATATCCCCTTTATTTTACAAATTGCCACGTAGCTGAACGTCACTGTGTCAAACCTTGCTTAAAATGGACGTCTCCGCCCCATAGTGGGGATATCTATATGGCCACTGGCATAAACGTCCATATCGGGGGCATCTGTTTCTAAAATCGGGCCAAAATATAGCTGTCCCTGGAGTATTTCTGCATGTTCTGCCCTAAGACATCCCATATTATACTTGGACGCCCTTTCTAAAATGGCACTTGATATGTGCAGTTTTATGTGTTTATAAAGGCCTATTTCTGTGGGCAAATTACTACTTTACCAACAGAAATGCTTTTGAATGATCATTTGGGGAGTCATTTGATGGGCTCACTTCTGTCAGGCTCCCTAAAATGGAGAATTACCTGAGAAAGCAGTAGCAACCAGTATTGATCATATCTGAGGTGGTTGCCCACCATCTCACACAATGTGTCACAGCAGTCCTGCAAGACAAAATGACACAGCTGCAGGACACCCCAAATGATATGAGGGATACTTTGCAAAGCCAGGGGAGCAAAATCGCTGAAACAAGCAGTGCATAACTGCTCAAGAAATGGTGGAGGAGGACATAAGAGGCCAAGCTGAGTGTCAGAGACAGCAGAATATACAGTTGACAGAATAGCTTGATGACCAAGAAAATAGAAGCCACCGGAACAACATAAGAATAGTGAAGTGCCAGAGAAGATTAGTGCTGAGGATCTCATACAATTATGTGAAAAATAATTTCCTGAGCTTCTAGGCCTGGAGAAAACGCTGGGGCACAAAGTATGAGCGTGTACATTGGCTAGGACACTATTCATTGGTAATTGGTAATATTTGGGGAACCTTTGTGGGAAACCAGGCCCACACTAGGACAGGGCCAAAAGACCGCGAACAATAGTAGCATGGCTGCTCAACTATGCTGAGAGCATACAAGAAGGTCAGGGGTCTGGTGTGGAGGTGAGCAAAGCTCTTAGTATTCAAGGACTTTTCTGCACAAGTTATGGCACAACCTTCAGGCTATGATACCTTACTGTTCGCAATTGTTAAAGAGCACACATTTCAGTTTGCTGTATCCTGCAGTGGTGAAAGTGGGCTGTTGGTTTTTTTTTTTTTACTAAAACTGCACCATGGTTTTCACCAAGCCTGAGGAACTTTGGCAATTTATGAGACGTCTGCAGCTGACATGAAACCGGACTGTGGTATTTGGGATGGAAGGAGGAAAGGGAAGTAATGCATTGATTGGGAAAGGAAATATGTGAATGCAGTAGATATCATGATACATACTAAACCTCAATGTAATATAGAGGGCCAGAACACGTAAGAGTAGGAAGAAGCTGAAATGTGCATTCCGAAGTGGTGTTGGTAATAAGGGGGGAAGCACAGAGGGATGGAGGATCTGGAGATGGGTATTCATAGTGAGTCCCAATGGAGGGGGTTAGGGGAAAATGGGAGATTGGTGTGTGTGGAAATGAATGTCTGGTGCAGAGAGAGTATGGGGGACGAATCTGCTGGGGGGGAGAGGGAAGATGGGAGTGGAGGAAGAGGGAAGTAAGAGTGGGAAGGGAGTGTAAAGGTGAGGAGGAGGAGGAACATGATGGGCGAGAAAATAGCACAGCTGCTGGCACCTCAAAGCATGTCCTGGAAGTCCTTCTGGGAGGCCTATGGGGCATGAAGATGCATTGGGAGGTGGTGAATAGGCTTTGGTGGAAAAAGGGGGTAAATTACCATTATTAAAATTGCAACCTTGAATGCAGATGATATCCACTCTCTTGTAAAAAGAAGATAGATACTAGCATAACTTAAGAGACATAGGAGTGATTTTGCATTGCTGCATGAGATGCATTTTTCCTTCACTAAACATGTGAAGCTTAAGAGGCCATGGATGGGGGAGGTGGTATCTACATCATTCAACAACAGACAGCACAGAGTTGCCATCCTGATGATGAGAGGATTGGTGTGGACACTACATAAGGCCATTACTGACACCCAAGGATGCTATGTGTTAATATTGGGTTAGCTATATGGGAAAAAAAGTGCTGTTGAGCAGTGTATCTGATCATGGGTTTTTCATGAGAATATTTTATTTATTTATTTAGACAGTTTTGTATACCGCCTTATCCTTCAATCAAAGCAGTCACAACACAATTGGGGGATACATTTAACACGTGGGGATATGAGACACATACACTAATACTTACAGGGAACATGGGCAATGGAGGGTTAAGTGGCTTGCCCAAGACCACAAGGAGCATCTGTGGGACTAGAAACCCCAGTCCTTCCGGCCCAAGGTTGCTGTCTTCTAGTGGGATTTGAACCACTGACCTTCCGGCCTGAAGTACCTTGCCCCAACCACTAGGCTACTCCAAGACAAAACTTGAACTAGCAAATTATTTTGGGAGGTGATTTTATATTACTGTAAACCCAAGGATAGACTGCAAACTAGCTAAAGCCCCAGTTATCAGACATGGTCAAAAGGGAAGGCATTTTTGGCTCCAGCATTTGCATGTGATTGACACCTGGCACGAGCTCCATCCGGCATACTATAAGTATACTTTCTAGTCGGCCAAGTTAATGTCACTAGCGGTCTCAGATTATGGGATGGTGGAGATAACAATGGTAATAACAGGTTACAAAAAAGATTTTTTTGTGGAGACTTAATACAATGCTTTGGAGTGGAGGAGTAGCCTAGTGGTTAGAACACTGGCTTGGTAACCAAGCAACCAGGGTTCAATTCCCACTAGCACTCCTTGTGGCCTTGGGCAAGTCACTTAACCCTCCATTGCCTGGGAAGAAAGGCCTGGCAATCTACTTCCGGTGACACTACCAAGAAAACCCAGGAGCTTCTGGGTTGCCAGGAGTCAGGACTGACTTGAAGGCACACATTGCATTGCAATACAATGCTTTATTCCAATCAGAAGTTTAGGGTGCATGCGTAAAGCCTGGCAGAGTTATGCCAAAACAAATAACCCCTCACAGACTAACGTTAGGAATTTTTGGGAAGTGAGCAAAGCAGTCATGAGAGAAGAAATCATCTTCTACACTGCACAAGAGCATAAGGAGAGGAATAGACAACTATGGGAGTTAACATAGGGGAGGCAAGGAAGCAGAAGGGGATCAGAAGCGGCAGGCCATGTGTGCTGAAGGACATGGCTTGCTGTGGGCAAAAAGCAGCCGCTTTAGGAAATACTGCTGCTACCACTGCCTGTCTCCACCTCAAACAGAATTGGCAGCAGCAAGGGGGGTGGCACAGCCGGTCATTTGTGCCGCCCACCCAGGCTGGCCACCTTGGGCAGCTACCAAAGCTCATGGGCTGGCCATAGCCACATGGCCTATTTTATTACCGTGGGCTCTGTTGTGGTTAGCTTGCACTAACTAGCAGTAAAATATTTCCTATGGGATCTATTCTGTAACCTCCCCCTTTCCCATCCCCGACGAAGCCTCACTACGAACAAGGAGTTTGTACGGGGAGACTAGACAGGTGCGGGAAGGGGTGGTGTGGAGGCAGTGGGAGGTCTGCGACCCTGGACATAAAGGGCCAATTCTGATGTTCGCCCTGTATGTCCTGGGCCAGAAGACTAGACAGGGGACTTATTCCATCCTGGAGGTGGAATACGTCCCCCTAGACGTCAGGGCATGGCAGGCCCGGGTAGCGTCAAAGGTAGGAAGGGGTGCAGGAGATTCCCCACAGCCCGATCCTGGCCTTGGGAGGCCAGATCTGGGGTTGGGCTCCAGGGAAAGAACAAAGTCAGCAGCGGCCGGGGATTGCAGCTCCTGAATGGACCCACGGTGCCATGGCAACCAGACGCCATGGCGCCACGGCTCCATTGAGGAGCCTGACTGAATTATCTGGGCAGCAGCCTGTATGTGCAGGCTGACCGGAATCAGGTCCCAGCCTGCACGTACAGGCTTAGACACAATTCTGATCCCGCAGGAGTTAGATGTGCCCTGTGGGATCAGAATCATGTCTACCACTGTGTGTCCAGGTTCTGACTAGATTCACAGTGGCCCTGGATATAGACATTAGAATAGGCCTCCACGTAAATCAAGCCTTAAGTCACCATAGCCAATTCCACCTATCCTGCACAGGGCATTTTTAACTGGAGTGCTGTTCTATATTTCAAGGCTTTTGACTCTCTATTGCCTTACTCATGCTCTTCATTCTCAGCACCTGAATCTGTTGCTTTTTCTGTAGTGGTGGTTGGTGACTTTCTTCTGAGGGTACTGAGGCATTCATCTACCAACCAGACTTGATGTCCAGAAAAGTGTGTTGTCTGCCAGGTGCCAAAATCTGAGATGTTATAGTGAATTTGCCAAGACTCATCTAGCCTATCTACTATTAGCCAATATTGCTCAACCATTTTGGCACAATGATACTGCTAGGCATTCCACCAAGCATATCAAAAATGACTTCATGGCTCAGGACAGATAGTGAAGCAGACAAGTGTGTAGGATGTGTCTCTTCAATCCTCCCTGTTGAGGGCAAAAGCCGAAGCAGAGAAGCTCGCATCCTGAAGATGAATGCATGGCTGAGTGGATGGTGTCAGACAGCATTTTGGTTTCCTCAACCATGGGATGATTTTCCAAGGGCTGCAGAGCAGAGATGTCTTCCACCTATCCAAGAAGGGTCAAAGTGTCTTCCGCAGCACATTGGTTGACCTACTGAAGATGGCTTTAAACTAGATTTGTTGGGGATGGGTAAAAGAAGCCCCCAGGTTAATGAAAGGCCTTAGGTAAGTAAAATATTAAATACCTCTGTAGAAATGAGTAAAAGGAGCAATATCTGGAAAGAGGTGTTCATAAATGCCTATAGTATGGGAAATAAGATCCCAGATGTTGAGGCTCTGATGGATGAGGATAACTTGGATTTAGTGGCAGTTATGGAGACATTGTTCACAGACAACCATGACTGGAAATATAATTATACTGGGCTATACTTTCTTCAGGAAGACCAAGGCGAGGAAGAAGGGGAAGAGGAGTGGCACTATATGTAAAAAATAATATTAAAGCTATAGAATTACAGGGCTTAAATGTGAGCGAGAAGGCACTGTGGGTTAAACTAAAAAGAAGGCATGGGAAATCCATTTGCATTGGTGTGATATACAGATCTCCTTCACAGGGAGAAGAAATGGACAGAAATTTAATAGAAGACATACGGGGGGTCACATGATGCAGTGAGCTCAGTAGGACATGTTTCTCTAAACTCTGAGTCTCTCCACTTCAAAAAGGCTGCATTTTAATATAATATCCCTACAAACCAATTTCAAGAGTACCTGCTGGTACCGAGGGGGCACCTCATGCGGAGGGGGCACTGAAGGATGGAGCCCATGACAACCAAGGCGACAAAAAAAGACTGGCAAGATCGGCATGAGGCCCCTGAACCCAAAATGGTGGAAGTGGCACCAGTGAGTCCAAAGGAGTCCACGACAACCGTGAAAACTGGAAATCTGGTGGAAGACATCTCTGCTGCAGTTGTCAGAGTGCTGGATGGTAGATTACAGGGGCTGGTGGACCATATGGCACAGATCTCACAGGCCATGGCGAACTTTGTAGAGCACCTTGGTGGGCTCGAACAATGGGTCTCAGCCATAGAAGATGACAGGTCTTCACAGCTGAGTGCCATTGAAAGGCTGGAGGAGCAGCTTATGTAGCCAAGCTGGATGATCTGGAGAACCGCGGCTGTTGAAAGAATCTCAGGATTGTGGGCATTACAGAGACAGTGGCAGATAATGAACCAAGAGGCTTCCTAGATATCTGATTCTACTCAACTACACCTGGGAGAACTCCAGGGAAAATCTCTTATAGAGCGTGCACACTGTTTGGGCCCATGGCTGGTAACAATTGCCTGCTTTCACAACTATTTGCACAAAGAGGCAGTTCTTCGGGCAGCTAGAGAGCGACATGGCTGTGAGCAAGAGGGCCACAAGATCTTGACTTTTCAAGATTACTTACCTATGGGGTAAGCAAACACCGCAAAGATTTTGCCACAGTGTATAGTCAACTTGTTCAGAAGGGGCTGCGGTTCTCGCTGTTATATCCAGCCCATCTGTGTATCATTATGCAGGGAAAAGCCTCCTTCTAAGACTCGCCTGAGGTGGTGAGTTGCCTACCGGACATCCAGGAGTCTCATTGAACCAAACTGCCTTTGTCTACCAATGTGCAAGAATTCTTGAAAGCAGAGTGTTTACGAGTTTGTTATGTACTGCCTCTAATGCCTGAAGCTGAGCTCCCTGGGATGGACTTCCTATAGAGAACGAGGGGACCGCTGGAAGCCTCTAGACCATGGTGAAATATGTTCGGCCTAATGGAGGGGCCTACGGGCCTGGCTTTGGTCACCGGATTGCTATTTTTGATTGCTGATGGCCGACGCCTGGAGGGCTCTGAAAGGTCCTGCATGGATTTGTCACCTTATGCTGTGGTTATATACTCCAAGTTGTTGGCTAACTCTAACTTTTTAGTAATGGACCTGGAGGTGGAACCCGCATCATCGGAAGGCAGACAAGTGGCCTGTTTGGGGGGTGGGGGGGACGGGACTTGGTTTGTTTATTGTTATATGTGGCAGGAGAATGTAAAAAGATTCTGTATTATGTTAAGGATGGGGATGTTTCTCTTATATGTTTTTTTTCTTTTTCTGAAAGCTGTTCTTGGTCACCCCCTCCCTTACTAAACTCTACAACGTCTGATAAAATCAGATCCAAGCATACCACTGGATAGCTCCATATGGGACTATTCACAGAGTACCTGGAATGGCTCCCACAGTACTGGTATGCTTGGTTCTTGAACTAAGGGTGGAAGGGGGTACTTTTTGGTATGCGAGGACATGGGGTACATCACAACACAGTGGAAATTAACAATTCTGAGAACCTCTGGGATACACTGAATTCTGGCAGAGAGGAGAGGGGCACAGGCTGTGGGGTGAATAGATGTGCCTAGACTGTATATCCGAGTGGGGTGAATGTTAAGGAGCAGGGTGGGAAAAGGATGTCAGGAATGGTTAGAGTGGTTTTAGAGGTTGAGGAGATATGCTAAAGTGAATCTGTTGGAGTGAGGTGGACAGCCTCAATGCACTATGGCCTATTGGAGGGCTCCAGATGGAGTATGGGTGATGGAAAGAGGGACAAAGTAGTGGGGGAATGGGGGGAAAGAGATGGGAAGGGGGGCAGAGAAGGAAAATGGTTAAGGGAGTGCAGGGCATGCTGGTGGCTGAGGGGGGAGAAGACAGCACGAGATGGGAGCCGTGGGGGGGCAGATTCTGAAGTACAGGTGTTATGGTTAGAGAGAATATACACTGTAGCTATATTTGCAATAGACCCTGACTAGATCTCTTCGGATAGCCTCCTGGAATGTCTGTGGCATTCGTAACCTAAAAAAGCAGCACAAATTGTTAAGTTTTTGAGAGACCAACACATGGACATGGCACTCTTACAGGAGACGCACATGACAGAAATGCAACATTGTAAAATGAAATGATGGTGGGTGGGAGAAGTGTACGGAGCTTCCTTGGGAGAATGTCGGGCCGTTGTCATCTTGGTAGGGAAGCACATAAGCTTGATAGTTTCTAAGTTGCAGGTAGATCTTCAACGACATTTTCTTTTTCTACAAGGGGGTCTGCAGGGACAACCAATATCCCTGGGCAATGTTCATGCTCCTAATACATATGATGTTGGGTTCTACAGGGAGATGATGTGCTGTATTGTGGAAATGAATCCAGCTCGCCTTGTTCTAAGGGGAGATTTTAATTGTGTTCTTGATGAGATGCTGGATCGCTCCTCACAGGTAGGTGGAGGCGTCGTGTGGCAGTCCCTGCAGATTCGTGGTCCTTATGAAGGATATGAACTTGTTAATGTGTGGAGAGTAATGCATCCAACGGAGTGGAACTACATCCATATCTCTCGAGCGCATGCTTCGGGATCCCATATATACTTCCTTGTAGCTGAGGACATTCTGAATAAAGTCTGTAAGGCAGATATTGTCCCTATCATAGTATCGGATCATGCGTTCATTTGGGTAGATGGGGAACAGTGGGGGTGGGGGGTGCCACTGGAGATTTCCCCTGCACTGTGTGGGAGACCCAGAGTTTTTGACATATCTGAGGACACAATGGGGGGAGTACTAAACTCATAATATGATTCATAAGGATAATCCGGCCCTATTTGAGGAAGTGGCTAAAGTTGTCCTACGTGGAGATATCATGGGGTATTGTAGGGCAAAAAGGAAAGAACAAGGTAAACATCTGATTCAACTGGAGAGAGATCAGCACATGGCATGATGTTGGTTTTCGGCCTCTCGTACACCAGCGCACTGAAGGGCCATGTTGGCTATTCAGGCAGAGCTGAATGATCTTTTACATAAGCGAGCACATAAATCATTGTTCTATTATAGGTACCATCTGTATTGCCATGGAAATAAATCAGGGAAGCTCTTCTTTGGTTAAGACATGGGGTGGGTTGCAGATGATTTGGGCTAGTAAGGATTGGACAGAACAGTGGCAAACCACTCAACAGGGAATCGAACAAGCCTTTCGGTAATTTTATAAAGGGCTATATGGGGTGGAACCTTGTGACCTTGAAAGAGCCCAAACCTACTTGCAAGAGATTCTGCTGCCCCACCTAGTCAGTGACCAGGTGGGAAAATTAAATGGCCCACTGACGGCCCAAGAAGTTCAAAGATGTATCGGTGGATTACGGAAGTGTCGCGCTCCTGGCCAAGATGACTACCAAGGGGAATTTTATCAATTACTGCAAGATAAGGTAGCGATACCTTTGGTAGAGTATTTCTCAGACCTTATGCAAAGATGGGACTTCCCATATGAACCCAATAGAGCACTTATTATAGTATTGCCAAAAGCGGGTAAGGGCCCATTGCTGCCTGGGTCCTATAGATCTATTTCCCTGCTAAATATGGACATAAAAATATTAGCCAAGATGATGGCCGATCGGCTTGCACCTTTTATGATGCTTTTGGTTGGGAACTCACAGGTGAGATATGTGCAGGGTCGTAATATTGCGTGTAATGTGAAAAAAAATGTGGCTGTGCAATATGTGAATATTCAATGGGATCTTCCAATGTCACTTATTAGTTTTGAAGCTGAAAAAGCATTCGATGGAGTACATGTATTTGGTACTAGACAGAATGAGCATTATGGGCCACTTATTTGACATGATCTGCCTTTTATACACACACCCCTGAGGGTCGGTTCTGGTCAATGTGATGCCAACAGCCAACTTTCCCCTAGAGAGAGGCACCTGCCAGTGTGTTCCCTATCTCCTCTTTTTTTCTTGCTTCATTTGGAGCCCCTATTAGAATGTATTCGTACTTACCTGGGGTTGAAAGGGGTACAGGTGGGGAAGGATAATTTTTAGCTTTCTACATTTGCAGATGGTATGTTGGTATGTTTGGGGGACCCTGATATACGTCACTGGAGATTCAGTTGCAGGAGTTCTATGACTATGGTAGGTTTTCAGGACTTAAGTTGAACCTAGACAAGTCTGAAGCTGTGTCTCTTCTCTCTAGAGTACAAAGTAGCTGATGGGGGGGGGGGGGCCCTTCCCATTAAAATGGGCAGTAGGCAGTTTTAAATATCTGGGTTTTCAGTTGCCTAGTGATCCCAGCCAGATATATAATCTAAATGTCATGGAATTAATCAGGGACGAGTAGCGGCGTATGCAGCGGTGGCGGGATTTGCCGTTGTCACTGAGTGGGCATATTAGTTTATATAAGATGACCTTCTTTCCTAAGTAGCTGTACATCCTTCAGGCACTGCCTATTCTTCTTAAACGGAAAGATTTAAATTGGCTGATTGTAGGAAAAGGCATTATAAAAAAAACCTGTTAAATAAAATAAATAAGTAGGTCAACAATTGGGGTCGTCCCTTTAGACAGGGAAGCAGGCGCGCATCAAGCTTGAGGACCTGTGGCAACCATGGGGGGGGGGTATAGGCCTTCCGAATTTCAACCAATATAACTTGGCATGTGTGGGACAACATCTATGGGATTGGATATATATGATATGTCTGAGTACACCCCACTGGATATGGAAAATACCTTGGTGGCTCCACTATCTCTATGCTATGTAATTCATACGGTACCTTTGCAAATTAAGCATTTCCCATGAGGCAATATTTTGGTGTCCTCTGTTTGCCAATGCTGCCGTGTCTTATGTAGACAATTGCAGTGGCCATACGGGTGTACTCCGTATCTTCCCCTACGTGGCAATATGGCTTTTTTTCCTGATATAAAGGGGGTAAATGTTTCATAGTGGCGTTTGCGGGAATAGAGGGAGGTGACCAGCTGGTGACAGAGGAGGGACATTTGGTGCAGTTTTCAGTGCCGAGGGAATGATTTGGCTTACAAGAGGTGGACCAGTTCCCATATATGCAAGCATGGAGCTATATTAGAAGTTTGCCTCAACATGATCTCCGCAGCATGTTTAGTAATAAAGTGAATGAGGTGTTCATGACTGGACCGGAGGGCCGTACCTGGATTGCGGTGCTGCGACGGGCACTGGTGGAACTGAAGGCCCCATTGTCACTTGACACATTGGTAGATCGTTGTAAGGCCGAGTTGACAACCCAGGTGGAAGGAGCAGAGCTTCGGGAGGTCCTGGTGTAGACTCCAGAATTCAGTATCAATGTTGTCTTGCAAGAAATACAATATCGGATAATTAAGCGACTATACTTTGCTCCAAACAGAGCTTACCTGGCTAGGATGGTACCAACTCTCAGTTGTCCATGGTGTACGCCAGACAAGGCCATGCTGGGGACCACATGTTTTGGATGTGCCCAGTGGTAGTGCATTTCTGGAGAAATGTCCAGGGTTACCTGAACAAGGTTCTGGGGAAAAATCCCTCTCTGTCCCCATGAATGGCAGTGTTAGAGACTATGGAGAGTGTGGTGCTGAGTGGTGGGGTGCGGGGAATCAATGGATGCGCCCTGCCCTTTTATTAGTGCGCAACAACATTTTCAGTGCATGGGTGATACCAGGGAGCCCGCTGATGGGACACTGGAGAGTCACTCTTCACCATTAGATGCTTCTAAAATGTGAACGGGGGAGGAGCAGAGGCCAGGGATGGAACACTTTTTTGAAGAATTGGGGGTCTTACATTTCTACTTTGTCTCCCATGGTTTGAAACCATGCATTGAATCAATGTGCTGGTTGAGGTGGCTGAAAGTGAGGCATACTAGGTAGGCTGAGTGAGATGCATGTTGATAAATATGGAGGAATGTGTTGAGGAGCCTGGGTGGGTTAGGGTCCTCTGGAGTGGACCAATGATACTGTTTTGTTAGGTTTGGTTCTTTCCAGCTTTTCTGGTTTTCCAGTTTTTTTATATCTTTATTTTCTTGTCTCTTTCCCTTTCCTCGGTCACCAGCTTGGGTGCGGACTGTACACGAAGGAAGGGAATGGGAAGGGGGAAGGATTAGAGAGGGGTATAGTATCATACTGTATAAGATATGACACCCGAGACTGTGGAAGAGTCAACACGATCCAGGAATGGAGGGAATTGAGAGGGGAGTTAGGAGGGGAGAGGGTGGGAAGAGGTGATAATATAAAAGGTAAAATGGAAATCTTATGTGGCACGGAGTGTCACCACAGTTGTTATAATATGTTTGTCTAGAACTATACGGATATATTGATCTGTGCAGTGACAAATAGGTGCTGTTTGTTAATAAACACAATTTAAACATAATAGAAGAACTTGCTCAAAACACGGTTGCATGTACAATTATGCATGCCAAAAGATCCGACCACAACTCCACTGGCTCCTGATTCTTCAAAGAATCAAATTCAAAGCCCTTACAAACATCTACAAAATAATAAACAACATTGCACCAACATAACCCAGCACAATGATAAACATGCAGCAACACACATGAACAAAAAGAGACAACCTGAAAAACACTCTATCCATCTCAAAAAATGTAAGAAAAGCAAATCAATCAACCACCAGCAGAGCCTTCTCCTTCTACTAACCTGTCCTTTGGAATAACCTACCCAAAACTCTTAAGAGAAATCAAAGACCTCACTCAATTTAGAAAACATCTAAAGACATTCATCTTCACGGACTACTATAAATGTGATCAACAGCCATAAATTTCATATTTACCTCCGGTCAACATCACAGTGACTGTCACCATTTTTTTTTTACTGTTGCCACTCACTCTCTTGTAAAGTAATAAGAATACGTAAACACGTAACTATGTAAATAGTTACCTTACTTTATTGTTATTGTTAACTGCAATTATCTGTAATTGTTTCTTGTAAACTGCATTGCGCAGTAGTTCAAAAGCTCCATGTAAACCGCTCTGATTTTCAAGACAAAGCGGTATATAAAAACAAACAAATAAATGCAGTATTGCCATGAAAGAAGCACTACTGAAAGGTGATTTCAATATGCTGGATGTTGATTGGCACATCCCTGCTGCAGTGTCTTCTTGAAATAAGGTGAACCTCTATTCTCTACAGGTACAGCTATTCCGGCAACTGGTAACAGAGCCCACATATGAAGGAGCCATATTGGATTTGATGCTTACGAATGGAGAAAGTGTTTCTGATGTTATAGTGGGAGATCATCTTGCATCCAGTGATCATCAGATAGTATGGTTCAGTATTAGGACTAGGGCTGATAAAAATCCATTCAAAAGCGCGAGTCTTAGAATTTAAGAAAACTAACTTTGCCAAGATGGGACAATACCTCAAGGGGTCATTAGCGGAATGGGAACAGCTGGGGGATGTAGAAAAGCAATGGGCAAAACTGAAAGGGAATATTTTAAGGGCAACAAACCTTTTTGTTGGAAAGGTAAATAAATGTAAAAGGAAAAGGAGGCCATTATGAGTCTCAAAAGAAGTAGCTGAAAAGATCAAGAAAAAGAGGATGGCCTTCATAAAATACATCACAGAGAGAGGAAGACAAGCATCAATATTTAGAAAAACTTAAGAGAAGCTAGGAAAGTAATCAGGAAAGCAAAGCTACAAAAAGAAGAAGAAATAGCCAGTGCAATAAAATGAATGGAGAAGAATTTTTTCAGATATGTTGGTGAGAGGAGGAAGTGTGAAAGTGGTATTGTCAGAATCAAGTGGGAACGCGAAGAATATGTAGAATGTGATGAGGATAAAGTAGAATTGCTTCATAAATATTTTTGTTCTGTGTTCACAGATGAAGGGCCAGGAGCAGAACCTCAGAAAACACCCACAAATAAGAACAGAAGTGAAAGGGATCTTGAACAGTTTTCAGAACACTGTGTTAGTGAGGAACTAGCTAAACTAAAAGTACAGTAAACAAAGTGATGGGGCTGGATGGGATACATCCGAGAATATTGAAGGAACTTGAGGACATTCTAGAAATTCCAGTATCTGACCTTTATAATGCTTCTTTAGAGTCAGGAGTGGTCCCAAAAGACTGGAGAAAGGCACATGTTGTCCCTTTACACAAGAGCAGAAGTAAGGATGAGATTGAGAACTATAGGCCGGTTAGCCTGACCTCCACGTTAAGTAAATTAATAGAAACACTGCTAAAACAGAGGATAGTGAGGTTTCTGGAGTCCAATGGATAGCAATCAGAGACAGGTCTCATCAGACAAATATGACTGATTTCTTTGACTTGATGACCAGAAAGTTGGAACAAGGGAGAGCCCTAGATGTAGCATACTTAGATTTCAGTAAAGCTTTTGCACAGGCAACTTATCAATAAATTGAGCACCCTAAAATGACTGGCTGGGTTAGAAATAGATTGAGTGAAGGCGACAAAGTGTACAGGTAAATGGAGCACACTTTGAGGAGAAGGATGTTACTGGTGGTGTGCTGCAGGGATCTGTCCTTGTCCAATTCCTTTCCACAGGCTTTGTTAGTGATATTGCGGAAGGGCTTTCGGGTAAGATTTGCCTGTTTGCGGATAATACCAAAATCTGCAGTAGATACCCAGGAAGGAGTTGATAACATGAGGAGGGATCTAGCTAAGCTTTTGAAGAATAGTCAAGAATTTGGTAGCTGAGATTTAATGCTAAAAATTGCAGGGTCATGCATTTATGGGCAGCAAAAATCCAAAGAAGTGGTACAGGGTAGGGGGCAAAGTACTTCAGTCCATGAAAGAAGAGCGGGGCCCGGGCATGATTGTTTCTGATGATCTTAAAGTGGCTAAACAGGAGGAAAAGGCAATGGCGAAAGCCAGGAAGATACTTAAGTGCATAGGGTGAGGAATGACCAACAGAAAAAAAGGAGATAATAGTGCCTCTTTATAAGTCTTTGGTGAGAACTCATTTGGAGTATTGTGTGCAATTCTGGAGATCACACCTTCAAAAGGATATAAACAGGATGGAGTCGGTGCAGAAGGTAGCTACTAAAATGGTCAGTAGTCTTCATTATAAACCATATGGGGAGAGACAAAGATCTTAATATGTATATGTTAGAAGAAAAGCGGGATAAAGGAGAAATGATAGAGACGTTTAAATACCTCCATGGCATAAATGCACAAGAGGCGAGCCTCTTTCGACTGAAAGTAATCTCTGCAATGAGGGGACATAGGATGAGGGTGAAACGGGATAGACTGAGGAGTAATATCTGGAAATATTTCTTTACGGAAAGTGTGCTCGATGCGTGGAATAGTCTCCTAGTGGAGGTAGTAGAGACAAGGGCAGTATCTGAATTCAAGAAAGCATGAGACATACACAGAAGATCTCTAAAGGATAAAAAGGGCCTATAGTAGTTGATATGGAAGGAGAGACTAGATTTATTTATTTAGACAGTTTTGTACACCGCCTTATCCTTCAATTAAAGCGGTCACAACACAATTGGGGGATACATTTAACACGTGGGAATATGAGACACATACACTAATACTTACAGGGAACATGGGCAATGGAGGGTTAAGTGGCTTTCCCAAGACCACAAGGAGCATCTGTGGGACTAGAAACCCCAGTCCTTCTGGCCAAGGTTGCTGTCCTCTAGTGGGATTTGAACCCCCGACCTTCCGGCCTGAAGTACCTTGCCCCAACCACTAGGCTACTCCTCCCCTCCCTAGATAGGCCATATGGTCTTTTTTTCTGCTGTCATGTTTCTATCTTTTTTTTATTTTGAGGTTACTTCAGCTTTGGAGATGTGCTACCTGTACTGGAATGTTCTGTTTACCTATCTTCTGTTAGAAACATCTACGCCTACATTTAAAGCCTTATTAAAGGCATATGATTTTTTTTACAGATCTTTGAGTAGTGGGTGTTGCTGGGTGATTGTGAGGGAGCATTGGAGGTTATGGTATATTTGTTGTGTCCAGTGTTCGTTTGTGAATTGCTAATTGTTTTTTAGATTATGTTGTTATAATGTAAGCTGCTTTGTTGCTATTTTTGTGAAAGCAGTAAATTTAATCAACTAAAATAAAATAATAACAGTTTAAAAAGCTAAAAAAGCAACAGGTGCTATGGCAATAGAATTTCACCAAAGGATATTACTTTACTGTGACATTTGTAACCTCTTCCTTTCTTCCCCTACCCCCCTCCCTCATTACCAGGCAGTCCCTGAAATAGGACACACTTTGGGATCTAAATTATATGTCATATTGAGAAGAAACATTTGATTACTCTTTCCTACTCTTGTTCAGAATTGTATTGCTAAGAATACATCCAATTTTCACCTTGACATATTCGTTTCTCAATACAATTTGATTACAATTCTAGAGATGACAAAAAAACAATGATTTGTCACCATATGCCACTCTAGATAGACCTCAAAAGGGATTGTGTCATATGGGCCTAGACTCACAGAGTAAACTGGACTATAGCAAACTGTAAATAATATTCATTTACAATCAGAATTTATAATTCACTCCCCTACCAGGGCACAACAACTAATAGCAATATCAAACATAATATAAAACCATTGACAATTAAAATCAATAATAAAAAGAATACACTCATAATATAATTACATAATAACAAAGAAAAAATGAAATAGCATAAGCATTGCCCTACAGCGGGTGTTCTCAACCCAGTCCTTGGGACACACCTAGCCAGTCAGATTTTCAAGATAATTGCAATGAACATGCGTGAGAGAGATTTGCACGCACTGCCTCCATTATATACAGATCTCTCATTCATATTCATTGTGCTGATCCTGTAAACCTGACTGGCTAGGTGTGTCCCGAGAAGCTCTACAGGTAAATCCATCAAATTATAAAACCCCGCATGCTACTTATCCCATTCTGTGCTACCAATTTAATAGTTAATGCAATTCAGCATTTTATTTAAAATGACAATGGTTTGTAACAGGATTTTAAGTAAACACAGCAATTTTCCTTCAAAAGGTATACAATACAACCAGTCTTCAGTAAAATCTTTTAAACAATGCCATTCTGATATATTATCTACAGTAGTTTTCCAAATAAATCCATAGGGATTTAAGACCTATAGTTTCAATTATTTTTTATGTATCTATTTAATGAACTAGCATGCTGTTTATTAAAAAATTCCTTAACATAGCTGAAGAAAGCTTAGTTTTTCTTGTATAAATTAAGTGATCAACATAATCTGCAGTTAGTTATAGAGAACCTTTATTTTGCTAGAAATATATATTTATTTAGTGTTTTTCAAATGAATATTTTTAATCAAAGTCCAAGAATACTGACAGTGCAGCAAATTAAGCCAATAACAATTTACTTACTCTAAGGGATATGTTTACTAAAACCCCGCTAATGTGCGGGCCGCGGTAGTGTGCGGGTGCCATATAAGGAGTGGGCGTTTCTTTCTGAAAAAGCAAAACCGGGATTTAAATATGCGCTAAGGTGTGCGGCGCCCATGTGCGCCCCGCACATTAGCGCATGAGAAAGCTGCGCGGGAGGCATAAGTGGCGCGCTGATGTGCAAGCAGAAGAGCAGAGCCACAGCACAATAGTTAAGACACTTACCAAAGGTGCAGGGATCAGGGGTTCAATCCCCCACAGTGTCCAATGAAGACAGCTAGCTGAGGCATTACTTTAGGAGGCATTTCAATATTGGGAGGCATAAGGCAGCATGCTATTGCTTTAGAAGGCATTTTAATATTGGGAGGCATAAGGTGGCGCGCTGATGTGCAAGCACAGGAACAGAACCACAGCACAATGATTAAGACACTGACCAATGGTGCAAGGATCAGGGGTTCAATCCCCCAAAGTGCCCAATGAACAAGGCTGGCTGAGGCATTACCTATTATGGGGAAGATTGCTTTAGGAGGCATTTTATTTATATTTTAATTACATCTACTAGCAAACGCACTCTCAAAGCGTGTTAACATAAGGCGCCCCATAAGGCACATTTTAAAGTGCACTGTCCGCCAAGGCACCCTAGAATGTTGCTTATAGGGCACTTTAGAGGGTGCCGTATGAGTTACAGCAAGGTCATAGCACTGTTTTTGATGGCAGCACTGTGCAGTTTAAGGAATGAAAAGCATAAGTAGGTGCGCTGACATGCAAAAAGGAGCAGCAGTGGAGCACAATGGTTAAGACACTGACCAATGGTGCAGGAGTCATGGGTTCAATGTGCCTAATGAAGAAGGCTGGCTGAGGCATTACCTGTTATAGTTAATATTGCTGTAGGGGGCATTTTATTTTTATTTTAATTAGTGCTGCCAGCAAACACACTCTCAAAGTATTGTAACATAAGGTGCTGCATACGGCGCCTCATAGGGAACCCCAGAGGGCACATTTTAAAGTGCACTGTCTGCCACCGCACCCTAAAATGTCCCCTATAGGGCACCCTATAAGTTGCGTCACTGGATAATGTACAGTGCACCTTATATGGACGGTAACCATAAGGTGCCCTATAAAGCGCCCTCAGAGGCACCTTATGGGTACAGTACGCTGAGGGTGTTTTTGCTGGCAGCAATAATGTACATTAAAAATAGATAATGCTTTGGGCAGCCCTATCAAATAACCACACTGTGGGTTTGAACCCATGACCTCTGTCTTCACAGGCAGTGAAGTAACCATTGGGCTACAGCTCTATAGATGCTAGCAAGCCCCTGGCTGGCTGCAGAGGGAGTGCACGTCACCACAAAGACAGTCTGCTGTGGTCACCAGGATAGGGTTAGCACACCCGTACCCATGATGCATTGCACATGCAAATCAGCTGTCCACAGATAAACACAAGATGGGGTATTCACCCCCACAGCACCTCGGCCTGGTAGGGGGAACTGACCATGTCCACCCCCACAGCACCTCGGCCTGGTAGGGGGTACTGACCGTGTGTTTTACTGCCAAAGAGTAGCTACACACCGTCACATTGTGCGGGTACTGTGCTCACCCTGAGGGTGCGGTGAGGCGCCCAGCACCAGGTCCACAGCACCTTCCATGGCAGAAACAGGCCATGATGCAGGTACAAAGCAAGGTTAATGTGTGAGATAGGTAGTTTCTGCTGAAACACCTTGGATATATCTGTCTGTCTCAGTCAGGTGTTGCCCCTATGGAACCCTAGGAGGATTACCACCCTCCTCCTTCAGGGTGGCAAACAGGATCTCCCATCAACAGATCCACATTCTACCTCCCTGCAATGGTGGCAGTAGAGGGGACCATCAACCCCAGTCCTGCTGGGGAAAAGACACCCTTCAGGGCAGTCAATGCAGCTCTGTACATAACCATAACACAATAGCAGACAGACATTAGGCCTGTATATGCTAAGCAGCACCCCACCACTATCTGATATTCTCCTGCAGCAAGCCTTCAGCCGCTGCACCCTGCAAGGCACTCCATCAAGACACATACCAGCTGCAAACAGTCTGCTAGTTAGTCCATAGTGCATGTTCCTGGTGGAAATGCATGCACCCAGAACTGGGATGGCAGCACACACAACAAGCAGATAAGTCAGTGACTGGGCCCCAAAAGGAAACCCATAAATATCACATGAGAGAAATACTATATAGCACTATGGGGGTGCCTAGCCATGCTGTCATCACTGCACAGTCAGGGTGAGAGTGATCTCCCAGCAGGACATACTGAGGTCACCCTGTCTGTGTAGGTGGTGGACGGGCACTAAAATGTCCCAGTCAGTGCCCTATGCCCTGTGCAGATGCACCCTGGCCAGGCCACCCTGTCCGGGCTATACCCATGGTACCTTGCTCCTCATTATGCACATTGGCAGGCCAATACTGGCAACAGTGCTGGCAGTGTGGGCTGTGGAAGGTGTTTGCAGCCACCACACACTGTATAGACAGACACACACTCCGACACCTATGCCAGCATTGTGCTACTATAGAGGAGTTCAGCAGCCATGCCCACCACACCAGTCCTAGGCACAGTACAGGCATGGATATGGTACGCAATACTATTGGGGGTCACTCCCCAGGGTGGTAAACACTGTCAGAGACCAGACCTGAAGCACACACCGCAGACATCAGAATGATTGTTATGATGGAGTTCAATCAGCAAACTGTGCTTAACGTAGGAATTTCTATCTGCCAGTACTCATAGCAAACGTTTGAGAGCTGTGTACCGTATACCCAGGTGTAGGGTTGCATTGCTAAGGTATGCAAGTGCTAGTATTGGGAGATGCACGCAGGGCCCAATGTCCTGCCTCTCCAGGAGGCATTGGCCAATGGGGCCTGTGGGTGTGGGTGTGGGTGTGTCTGCCCCTGTTGGCTGCTGCTTTACGGCAGAGGTTCCCAACTCCAGTCCTGGTGTGCCAAACACTGTTCGGGTTTTCATGCTGTCCCTCATGAATATGCATGAGCTACATCTGCATACCATGGGGGTGGTGCATAGATATGCAGCACAGGCATCTTTATTAGGGGTAGCATGGAACCTGAATGGTGTGTGGCCCTCCAGGACTGCATTTGGGAGACTGTTTATGGTGTCTGTGCTCGGTGGGGTAAAATATAGGCATATTAACCATGCGTATGTTCTCAGCAATAAAGGTTTGTCCTTACTATCACGGTTTAGTTGTGGGAAAAATATGTGGACTGGGTTGGCAGTAGCCCCAGCTGGGCTTTGAACCTGTGACTTTCTGTTCTTGCACACACTGTCTGTGGGCACTGCACCACCGTGTTGTCACAGATATGCTGCGTTCCCTGGGGAGTCCATGACTGTACATCCGACAGAGCCTGCCTGTTGCAGTGGTCGGTGCCAGCTTGCACAGGGCTAGGCCACTGTCTGCTGTGGCTAGCAGCCACTACCCCCTCCACCACCTGTACCCTTCCGCCAACATGCTGACATGTCCTTATCTTGGAAACAGCATATGACCTGATTGAGTTGTGGCACTCCAGGACTGCATTTGGGGGACTCGACTGTAGGTAATGCCCATTGTTATGGTGTGTGTGCGGTGTAGGGTAAAAAATAGGTGTTTGAACCATGCTTATGTTCTCTGCAATAAAGGAGTGTCTTTACTATCTCTGTTTAGTGGTGGGTAAAATATGGGGACTGGGTTGGCAGGAGCCCCTGCTGGGATTTGAACTTGTGACCCTCTGGTCCTGCAGGCACTGGCTGTGTCTGCTGCACCACACTGTGGCCACAGAGACAGTGCAGTCCCTGGAGATAGGAAACCTGGCCGAACGAGTCAGAAACCCTGCTCTGCACAATTTTACTGTGGGCTCATTCACCTTGTATGGAGACAAAAGGGCAAATAAACCTCAAAAATGACCTCGAAAAAAGGGCAAAAAAACATAACCAAGCTGGCCAATAGTGATATCAATGGGCAACATTAAAAAACACTCCCAGGAAAGCTCCAAAAAAAAGAAATGATTTTTGGAAGGGTCTATTTGCCCTTTTGTACTGTGCACATGTATCACACTGCTCACGTTTTGGAGGTTTCCCCGGTTTTGCTGTACATTGCTGACGGAAATGGTTTCTCTTCCCTTTAAATCGTCTCTATCGCGAGGTTTTCACTCGCGGTATTTTTTAGCTTGAATTTCAGCCCCGCTCCTGTGCGGGGAGCACTGTTCCCTCTAAGCTGTGCGCGTGTGCGCGCGCACACACCTCACCGAGCGAGCGCACATACTTTACAACAAAGTGCACAAAAATTACGGTTCTGATTCTGATAGGAAAACAACACAGACGTCTTAAAATTGAAAAGTTGTTCTGTATTTCCAGTTTTCACAAGTTCTACAATATTTTCTAGTGTAATCAACGTGATGTACATACTGTATTCTGACGTGTAGTCAAATTTTAAAGTATATAACTCCGAGTGTTGTTATGTGGCGCACAAAAATTTAACCTTCCTTCAAAAGCTGCACAGCTGATATTTTATGTGCACACAGCCTACAGAAAATTAGAGGGAACATTGGCGGGGAGCCTCTCCCCTCCCACTCTCCACCCATTGACCCCGTCCCTCCGCCCCTCGGGAGCCTTCCTCCGCCCTCAGAATGCCTTTCCACGCTTCTATCACACATCAGCGCACCGCGCACTTGTGCGGGCCCATTAGTGCAGCACGCACGTGTGCGGGGCACAAAAACGCACTATTAACGTGCGCTAAGGTACCTTAGCGCACGCTCAAGTGTGCCCCGCACAATTGCGCGGTTTAGTAAACATACCCCTAAGGGTATGAATACTAGCTCATCTTAAATTTGAAAAATACAAAAAAGGGATATTTAGACTCAACATGTTGATGGCAAAACAGCCAAGCAAACTGCCTGAAAATGATCCACAGAGTGATCAACAGAGGTAAAGCCAGTCATATGGTCAATGAGACAATCAAAAGTTAAAACTCGGAATGGATGACCTACAGTAAAGGCTGCATATTTTAAGATGCTTTATATAGCCATACATAGCACCTCTACTTGGAAATCTCTCACTGTGATTCTTTTGTTTTTGATGTGTGTAAATTAAACATATAATTTACGGCCTTAAAAATTTAATTCAAACATCTTCTGCTCATAAAGCAGCAGCAGCAGATGTTACATTGTTATTTACTTGTGTTACATATGAAATACTGTTCTAAGTAAAAGGTTAGCATAAACAACTTATATTGAACTACCAGGATTCCAGTGCTATAAATCTACTAAGTGCAATTTTCTATGTAAACAGCAAACAAACAAACAAACAAACAAACAAAAAATCCTAATACCTACCACTCTTTGGAACTCTATAACTGAAACCATTTAATAAGCAGCAGAACATTTGTTTTATTTTAATTATTAACTACCTTTAGAAGAGATTCACCCAAGGCACTGTACAGTAGGTTTAGTTGTTAGTGTTAATGTTAATGTAATGCACAATTAAAACAGTGAGGTAAAGTTGGAAAGAGGCAAATTAAATTATAGCAATAGCAATAATATGAGACAGGCATGTTTACTAAGCTGTGCTACCTGTTAACATGGAAGATAGCAAACACTGTCTGACTGCGTTAACAAATAGTGCAGGACAAAGGCAGCCAGCACCACAATTTAGCACAGTTACTTACCTGTAACAGGTGATCTCTGGGAACAGCAGGAATAAGTCTTCACATATGGGTACGTCGGTACCGACAGAGTCTGCGCGGGAACGCTTCCCAGCGTCCAATCAAAGAGCTTTTGGAAGCATCCCACCACGCCTGCGTGCTGCCTTCCCGCCTTTCCCAAACGCCTCTCCTCAGTTAAGGTTTAAAGCTGAGACAAAGAGAGAGAGAGGAAAGGAAAGATAGATAGAGATACAACTCCTGGGGAGGTGGGTGGGTTGTGAAGACTTATTCCTGCTGTTCCCAGAGATCACCTGTTACAGGTAAGTAACTGTGCTATCTCCAGGAACAAGTAAGAATGAGTCTTCACATATGTGGACTCCCAAGCTGAGATGCCTGGAGTCTCAGCATGTCATAGGTTGGAACATGCAATCCCCCACAAAACCAGGCATCCTGAGGATGGAGGGTAGGAGTTGAAGAGAGAAAGGTGCTGTGGAACAGTTAACCTAGCATAGGATTGCAGACAAGGAGTCCATGTGTGGATGATAATTGTCATGAATGATATTGCAAAGAAAAAATATTGCAATATGGACCTCCCCTAACAGGACTTCAGAGAAGTATGGAGGTTCATGGGATCTACTGGGGAACCCAGTAGAGGAACCTTGAGAAGGACCTCACTGTAAGTGGAGGTAGTAAACCTGTAGGAAAAGCAATGGAGGTCAAAATCCTGAAAGGTAACAGGTAACCCCAGTAGGAAAAACTGGGGTAGTACAAAAACAGTGGGCCTTCAGCGGAAGGCTTTATGATAAAAGCCAAACTCTTTTGGCGGCAGAGTGGCTCACTCTTAGGAACAAAAAGAGAAAGGCTAACCAATTTGGACAAACAGGCCCAGTCCTTGTGGGGAGAAAGGGTATGGGAACCCCTTGTATCCCAAAAGACAGGACAAACACCGGAGGCGTTAGAGCCTGTGCTTAGCTGAAGATCCGCAATGTCTCTCCTAACTGAAGTCAGCTGGGAGAGATATTGGAACATGGAGAGCTTCAGAGGTACCTAACCTTAAGGTTATGGTAGGTGTTAACTACCACCAAAGTGGTTGTGAGTGTAGGACCCCAAAACATGCTGGATAGCATAAGTATGGGTAAAGCCCATCTGTCAGAATCATATAGCTATATGAGCCTCGACAGTCAGGTAGATAAAGCAGAATACATATCTACCGATAGTAAAATATCTCGACAGATATATATATATATATAACATATAGATATATGAGAATATATCTATAGTGAGATATTAAGGGCATAAAATACACACAAATGATAGACATAGACATCTGTAAGATGTGTGCTATAGGTATGAATATATATGCCTCTATATGGAAGTCTGCAATGAAGCAGACAGAGATATGCCTACAAAGAAGTATTCACATAGGAAAATGTGGAGAGGAAAGATTCATCTAATAACAAGAAGGTGGAACCTACTTGAGAAGATATATAGAGAATCAATTCCCACTGGTTATGGCTACAGGGATGCTAGGTAGTAGAATAACCAGGATGGTTACGTGAAAAGCAGAGGATGATATCAGTCTGCAGCCAGCAAGTCCTGAGTATTCTAGAACTCTAGCATGGTAAGTGAACAGAAGACGCATAGGAATGAGATACCATGCTGACCTGCTTAAGGTCAAAAAGGTATCATGCGTTCTTACCATGAGGACGAGCTGGAAGGAGAAAACATATTCCCTATTGGAAATACTAAGGACCAAAGCAGGGAATTAACAACTCCTTAAGCTTTCATGTAAGAGGAGGCCTATGTCCTTTATATGCAAAAGAAGAACTTTTCTAGTCATGGGAGACATGACTGAAAAAGCCTTTTTCAACCATCTAGTATAGCTGTTGGAGAAAAAGCCCCCCATGCTCTCTAGCAAGGACCCATAGTGGAAAGCTTCTCTGTAGAATTGCAGAGAGCATGATGCAGGAGAATGAGGAGATAGAACTGGCTGCAGGAGAGCCAGGACCTATGTCAACTATGCTGCCAAACCCAGGGGAATGGAGATGGCAGAAAGAGAAGACAATCCAACAAGCTTGTAGTGAAAAAATTTCCAAGACAGATGACAGCACTGACTTGGAGCCACTGCTAAGACCAGACAGAATGTTAGTGGAGGACAAATCTGGTTGCTGGTGGACAAGAACCAGTGGTCCAAACATTAACGCTCCTGCATTGGCAGCTGCTTGCCAGACAGCAGAAGAATGGTACTGTTTAAAAACAGAAAGAACAGACAAAACAACAGTAGAAAACTCTGGACGTCTCTGATGAATGGCTTCAAAGCAAGATTGAAAAAGAGGAGTCAACTCAGAGAAGAGAACTCCGCACTGGAAAAGTAAGAAAACTAGAAAGGCTGAAGAAAAAGCCCTCCAGTGAAGCAATACCGCTCTTACAGAGGAAAAAAAACCTGGTAAGAGGGTAAAGAGAATGGAGCTGAAGAAAACTTACAAAGTAGTAAGTTTATAGAAAGGAAAAAAGATATGCTGGCACAGGAAACTATCGTTTGATAGTGGATAGACCGCTTTCCCTAGCAGGAAAAAGAGGAGAACCCTGTGACCTAGAAGCATGAACATCCTGACAGGTCACAGAACATAGAAAGAATGGATGTCTTTCGGGAAGAGATCCATGTTTAGGATTTAGAATGACAGCAGTGGATTGCCTCTATTGAGAAGAAGCAACTGCAGATTCTAATCCCAAAATTCACAAGCATCTGATGGATTGATCAGAAACCCTGTGGTTGCTGGGTTTGCTGAGCCTGGTGAGAGGTTGAACTCTGCAGACCAGGACGATGCTTCCCCTGTTTGGGAACATCTGTATGATGGGCAGATGATGCATAAAACCTTCTTCTCCTATGGGAAGAAAGTTTGGCAGGACATTTCCTACCCACTGGGACAGAAGAAGGTGCAGAACAGCCCTTAGGAACAGGTAAGTCAGTGGAGAACTGAGTAACCTGATGTAAAGACTCCTTGTTGAAAAGATTGTCTCCAGTGCAAGGAGTATGTCCCAGTCTGTGCTGTGCCCATTTGTCCAGGTCTGAAGCTTGGAGCCAGGCTCTACGTCGTGCCCCTATAGTTATAGCAGAGGTCCTGCTAACAGACTCAAAAGGGTCTAGGGAAGCACGAGTAAGAAACCAAGAGATATTCTGGAGGTGCTTGAGCAGTGAAGAATAGTCTGCACTCTTGGACTCTGGAAGGGAAGGAGTCAAAAGATGTAATTGCTTTGTGACCTCCTCAAGAGATAGACTCATATAGAAAATATATGAGAGAATTCTTGCAGAAAGCATAGATGTCTGGAAGATTTGACGTCCAAAGGCATCAAGTGTCTTAGACTCACGACCTGGCGGATAAGAAGAGTGCTTTTTCTTGCTCTTTACCCGCCTCATTGCTGATTCCACAACTATGGAATGATGAGGAAGTTGAGTCTTTTGAAACCCTGGAGAGGGGGGCACCTGATATAAGAGATCAGTTGCTCTGGAAGGTGGGGGTACCCTTAAAGGTGTTTCCCACATTCCTAGAAGGAGATCCTGCAAGGAATGATGCAAAGGAAGCATTATGTTCTCCTTTGCTTTGGTAGAAAGAGAGTCCTGTGCAGGATCATGTTCTGGGATAGGAATAGCAAGAGATCTTGCTATATCCAGAAGGAAACTCTGAAAAGAGGGTTCCCCAACAGGAATTTCCCTTGGACAGGTCAGATCTGAAGAACTAGCCTGAGCACCGACAGAGCTATCCAGATATATAGGAATAGAAGATCCTGCACAGTGCAGTGTGGAATGCTTAAAGGATGGTCGCCGGTACTGGCTGTCAGGAGCAGCGACCGTCATTACCACATTGTCCATGCCAGGTATCGACTCCAAGCTTGGCATAGAAGGGAGCGATCCTGTTGAAAAAAGCATGGTAGGAATTGGCCACGATGCTACTGTGGATACCGGTACCGATGCCAATATCGGTACCGATGTCGGAGTCGAGCCCGACAAAGACATCGGAGCAGTCATCGGTGACAGTTCAATCGGTACCGAGGTAACCGAAAACCTCCAGGTGCCATCCTCGGTACCGAGCCACCGGTATCGATCGGTGTCGGTACCAAAGTGTATTGGTATCGAGTCTTCCAGACTAAAGAGCGATTCTAAACTCGGCATCGATAAGCGAAGCATGGAAGGCACTGACCGTAAGGGTAATAAAGACATCGGTACCGACTTCGGTACCGTGTCTGATACCGGTGAATGAAGGTCAGCTAGTAGCAACTCAATCGGCCTCGGGGGAACCGAGAGTTGCGGATCCGAATCATCGGAACCGAGCCTTCGGTACCGCCGAGAGCCGGTACCAAGGCGAGTCGGTACCCAGTCCTCCAGACTGGAGATCAATTCCAGACTCAGCATCGAAGGAAGCGAGACTATCGATGCACGTCTGGAGGGTACCGATGTCGGTGGTAGTATCGGTGCTGGTACCGATAATGAAAGGTCATTTTGGAGTGTATCCACCGGTCCCGAAGGCACCGAGGATGCCAGATGACCATCCCTGGTGAGGAGTGTTTCATCCAACACCAGTGACGATGTCGGGGTATTGGTACCGCTCGAAGCGGATGCCACCACCGGACACGGCTCAGGTATGTTCTGTGAGGGGTGAACCCCAGAAACAACCTGAAACCCCTGAAAGGCTTTTGAGACTGAAGACTCCTGCCAGGGTTTTGAAGCCAGTAGGCCCTCGAGGGCAAGGCCGGAGCCGTCTACATGCTGTGCATGAGACCTACCACTCAAGGGCTGGCTAGTCTTAACAGACTGTTTGTGGGTTACCTGATCCTGTGTAGAAGAAGAAGGGGACGGTGCCCTGAAGCTGGAGGGAAACCGTGTATCGAGGGAACCTTGATATTGAAGACCTCTTCTCACCAAACTGTTGTCAGGACCCAAGCAGGTTAGACACCGACTTCGAGGGTCTAAAAATAAAGTTGTACCACCACAGTTTGAACATTTCTTGGAGAAAGTGGCTGGCGGTTCCATGAAGGAAAAAGAAGAGGCCTAAAAGGCCTAAGACACCATGGGACACTATGAAGAAAAAATATTCCCTGAAAAAGGAGATTTTACACCGGCGGTACCGGTGGCGTCGGGAAGACAGCCGCGACCACAAGAAAACTAAAGAAATAAAACAAGAATTTTCTGCGGTGACAGGAGGACGTCCTGCCGGCTCCGTGGAAAAATGAAAACTGAGGAGAGGCAGTTGGGAAAGGCGGGAAGGCAGCATGCAGGCGTGGTGGGATGCTTCCAAAAGCTCTTTGATTGGACGCTGGGAAGCGTTCTTGCGCAGACGCCGTCGGTACCGACGTACCCATATGTGAAGACTCATTCCTGCTTGTTCCTGGAGATTCTGCTCTATCTGCACAAAATGAGTCAACTTTCAGAGTGGGCTGAAAATGGACAGAGAGGGTCTGCAACCCATGGTTACTGTGGGTGTCAACAGTATGCGGTAACCATGACCGTGTGGGTACAGATGTGCATCCACGGTGCTACTGGGCTACGCTCTCTGCAATGTTGGTGCGTTAGCTGCTTTGAAATGTTGTGCACACTCCCAGAGAGAGCGTGCCGCAGTTTCTGCTAAAGTAGTGCTATTTGCATGAGTTAGCTGCAAAAGCCTAACGTGCTTTACTAAACATAACCCATAGTGTCGATACGCTATACATTAGGGAGTAACTTTATAGATTTTTCCTTTCAGGAAAACTGTTTTACCCGCAGAAAGGACTTATAGATATATATATATATATATATATATATATAGGGTAATTTTATAGATGTGCAAATATCTGTGGTGACAAGACGTTGTGTACTTTCATGTCACCAGTGTGAAAGAAGGTTTGGATACATAGTTTGGGTTGAACACAGGTGGCGTTTTCTTGGCAAGGTGTGACCGAACATAGATTGCCAGGCCTTTCTTCTGAGACAGTGGAGGGTAAAATGACTTGCCCACGGACCACAAAGGAGTGGCAGTGGGAATCAACCCCTGGTCTCTTGGGTCACCAGGCTACTGCTCTAAAGACATGAAATGAAGGTACATGGAGATAACTTAAAAGCAACAGAAGGAAATACTATTTCACAGAGACAGTGTTGGATGCCTGGAATGCTCCCCCAAAGGAGGTGGTGGGAGCAAAAGCATTGACGGAATTCAAAAAGGCGTGGGACAGACACAGGCAATAACTACAAAATAAGAGGGTGGAATCGAAGCAAGCGTACATAACTTCATATACAGAGTGGGGCAATCTACCTGGAGCAGCAGGTACAACCTTAAGCGAAGGCACAGAGAGAGAGTAACCTGCACAGATGCAGCTCTACAACACTAGCCACCTTATTGGGCAGACGAGATGGACCATGCTGGCATTTACTGTGTTACTACGTAATGAAAAGGTCTGATTAATGTGTTAGGACTATAGGAGTTAGTGTCGCTGAATATCCCCCCCCCCCCCCCCACCTCGATGCTAACCAGATATGGAGCAGGGGCAGCACATTTAGTTAGTCATTCAGCGTCAATACTAAGCGACTAACAGGCTAGCTAAAATTCCTAAAGTTGGAAGAGGTGGAAGACTGTCCTAACTTTAGCAATGCTAGCTAGCTTGTTAGTGGCTCAAAATTGCCACTGACTGGCTAGCTAAAGTGCTATCCATGCAAACCAGATATTACGTGCCAATCACCAGATATGGCCTAGCTCTGAATAACCAGTTTTAAAGCAGCAATGGGCAGCCGCTTTAACAGCACTGGCCGCCACTGCTAGATATCCTCCCCCATGGATATTAAGATGCGCTACCACTAACCTCTTATTTTCCCACAGGTCCCATTTTATGCAGTGGAATCTAGGGCTCGATATTCAAATATTCGATATTTACAGACTTGTAAACCGTGTAAATACCACTTAGAGGGATATTTAGCGGCGCTAACAAGGTTAGTGCAGCTGAATATCTCCGCTTAACGCTGCTATATACTCCGATGCTAACCATGATGTAGCACTGAGATGTGTCATGGGCGGTCCGGAGGAGTCACCTGTCGCTAAACAGGCAGCGACCCACAAGTAAAGACAGACACAGCAAAAGCTGGCCTATCTTTACCCGTAGGAGTTAACCAGGCGCTGGCTCAATATCGCCACTGTCCAGTTAGCTTCTGTGGCAGTAGAGGTTGTGTGACAAACCCGGATATTCAATGCCAGTTGCCAGATATGGCCCCAACATTTAATATCTGGCTTATCTCTTCAGCGTTGGCAGCTATCTGCTATAATCGCGATAGCCGCCAGTGCTGAATATCGGGCCCTTAGTTACACATGCAGTAATGATAAAATAACGTGTTAGTAGCACGTTAGTAACTACAGCCCTTAGTGTGCATTAATGCAATTTAATGCAAGCAGTACTGTTGTCAATATAGCCTATTTATCAATTATGTAAATTTAACCCCATGGTTGTGAGGTGCCCTAATATTACAGATGAAATTTAACAATTTTTCCCTTTGTAATGTACAAAAATGAATAGTCTTGCAGAGGTATCACTGGTCCTAGAAGTTGTATAATATATGTGAGGAATTTCCTAGATGGCTCTTCCAATTGAGGGATAAAGGAAGGAGATATAATGTCATGGGAGTTATAAATGGTGGCATTTTACTTATCAGATATTGTTCTTTCCTTGAGTCCTGCTAAACCGGTCCAGAAAAGTGGGTTGTGTTCCCTTACCGGTAGATGTGAAGACAGAGAAAGGTTCCAGAGTCTCATTACATCACTGTCCCGTTAACAGCCTGTGCCCCTAAGGGCATAATCCAGTATCCATACCCAAGCATATGGTCATGAATCTGTGCAACCTGAACCTTCAGGGAACTAAGAGAAAGATCTTTGTCCAGGCCATCCTGAAGAAAGGCAAGCAAGGATGGCAAGTCTGCAGTATTAGTTTTAACCCGACGCTCATGGCACTAATGCTCAAAAAGGCACCAGACATGCATGTCGGTCAGGTTGGTAGATCCTTTCCTCACCTTGAGGAGCATGGAAACCATGGCAGGAGAGACGTCCTTACATGCTAAATGACTCCTTTCAAGAGCCAAACGTAAGCGAGAAGGGAGTCAGGTCATCCAGAAGCTCTTGATGTAACAGCCCACGGGCTAGGGGCAGTCACAGAGGAAGTTCCTACAGGAACCACATCAGGTCCCTGAACCATGGCCTCTATGGCCAATCCAGCCTGGATGTCACTTTAAGCATTGAAGGACATGTCTCACAAGCAGGTGACTTATAAACAAACTGAGCACCCTAGGGATGGACCCTAAAGTTACTGCTTGGGTTAGAAATTGGTTGGGTGGGAGGCGACAAAGAGTACAGGTAAATGGAGCTTACTCTGAGGAGAAGGATGTTACCAGTGGTGTGCCCCAGGGATCTGTCCTTGGTCCGATTCTTTTTAACATCTTTGTTAGTGATATAGCAGAAGGGCTGTCGGGTAAGGTTTGCCACTTTGCGGATGATACCAAAATCTGCAATACAGTAGACACCCAGGAAGGTGTAGATAACATGAGGAGGGATCTAGCTAAGCTTGAAGAATGGTCTAGAATTTGGCAGCTGGGATTTAATGTTAAAAAAAGTAAGGTCATGCATTTGGGCTGCAGCAATCCAAGGGAGCAATATAGTATAGGGGTTGAAGTACTTTTGTCCACTAAAGAAGAGTGGGACCTAGGCATGGTTGTGTCTAATGATCTTAAAGTAGCTAAACAGGTAGAAAAGGTGATGGCAAAAGCTAGAAGGATGCTTGCGTGCATACGGAGAGGAATGGCTAGCAGAAAAAAGGAGGTGATAATGTCCCTGTATAAGTCTTTGGTGCAACCTCATTTGGAGTATAGTGTGCAATTCTGGAGACCGCACATTCAAAAGGATGTGAACAGGATGGAGTCGGTGCAGAGGGTGGCTACTAAAATGATTAGTGGTCTTCATTATAAAGCATATGAGGACAGACTTAAGGATCTTAATATGTACACCTTAGAGGAAAGGCGGGATAGAGGTGATATGATTGAGATGTTTAAATACCTCCGTGGCATAAATGTTCAGGGAGAGAGCCTCTTTCAATTGAAAGCAAGTTCTGCTACGAGGGGACATGGGATGAGGGTGAAGGGAGATAGATTCAGGAGTGATATGCGGAAATATTTCTTTATGGAAAGTAGTGGATCCATGGAATAGTCTCCCAGTGGAGGTGGTAGAGATGAGGACAGTAACTGAATTCAAAAAAGCATGGGACAAACACAGAGGATCTCTAAAGGTAAAAAGGGGACTGTTGTAGTTATTGATATGGAAGGACAGACTAGATAGGCCATGTGGTCTTTTTCTGTCATCATATTTCTATGTTTCTAAGCAGCCACAAAGGAAACATACAGCAAGCACTGATTTCACCAAGACTGAACTAGGGCGCCAATGCCCTGAGAGCCGGTCTCCCTGCGATAACTGAAGAATCTGTGTGCTTTGGCAGTGGACCAGGCCACCATCAGATCTAGCTCAGGACAGCCCCAAAGGCACAGAATCTGCTTAAGTACTGCCTGACTCAGGTTCCACTCCCCAGGGATGAGAGAGTTTCAACTGAGGAATTCCGCCTCAATGTTGTAGATTCTGGTAATGTGCTGTGCTGAAGAAGCAAGGAGCTTCCTTTCCACCAAGGAGAACAGGAGGGTCATCTCCAGAGCCATCCCAGTACTATTTCTACCCCCTTACCAAAGGACACATGCCACAGCCATGGCATTGCCTGAGTACACCTGGACCACTCTGTCTTTGACTAGTGTTCAGAAATGCAAATGGGACAGATCAATGGCTCTTGTCTTGAGATGGTTGATGGGCTATGCCAACTTGCAATTGCTCCAATGATCCTAATCTGTTCACTTCTCACAAAGGGCTCCCCAGCCAAACAGACTGGCATCTATCAAAAGGCTGCAGATAATCCCAATGCCTGTGAGCCTGTTGAGTTTGGAAGGCTGCTAGCTGGGCCAACAACCTTTTCACCCTCTCCTCAGGTAGGAAGACATTGCCTGAGTGTCAAAATGCACTCTCAGGTATTCCAGTGCATCCAGATACAGGTAAACACAGATAGCGTAGTTACTCACCTGTAACAGGTGTTCTCCAGGAGCAGCAGGAATCAGTCCTCACTTATGGGTGACGTCGGCGCCGACGGAGCCCTCGCGGAGCAATTTTCCCCAGCTTTCAAAGAAAGCCTTTGGGAATTGCAGCGCGCATGCGCGGTCCTCTTCCCGCCCAAGGGTGCCATCTTAGCCAGTCAGATGACATAGCTAAAAAAGACAGCATAAAAATTTGCAAAAAAAGTAAAGCAGACGATTGCAACTCCAAGGGGAGGAGGGAGGGTTGTGAGGACTGATTCCTGCTGCTCCTGGAGAACACCTGTTACAGGTGAGTAACTACGCTTTCTCCAGGACCAAGCAGGAAGTCAGTCCTCACTTATGGGACTCCCAAGCTTAAGGCTACCGGAGACCCTAAGCACAAAAATGAGCTCCCTCTAGCTCAGCAGCACAGAAGGAAAGAATCTTCGCTGAATTATTACCCACCGGTAGCCCACATCCGGGATGGAGGGTAGGAGTTGCTCAGACCTCAAAGAGATTACGGAGGACTGCCTGTCCGAAAGCACTGTCCCTGCGGGACTCCCTCTCGAGACAGTAATGGACCGCAAAAGTCTGACTCGTAGACCAAGTAGCGGCCCGGCAGATGTCTGCCAATGGAACAGAGCGGAGGTAAGCCACTGACGTGGCCTTCGCCCGAACGCAATGAGCCGTGACTCGACCTTCCAAGGAGAGTCCGGCTGCCCCATAAGCCCAAGTGATACAGTCCGCAACCCAGATGGACAGAGTACGCTTGGAGACCGGGAGCCCCAATTTATTGGGGTCAAAAGACACAAAAAGCTGAGCAGCTTTACGGTGCTCCCGCGTACGGTCAAGGTAGAAGTTCAAAGCCCTTCTACAGTCCAGGGTATGGAGGACCGTTTCAGCTCGGCTGGAGTGTGGTCTGGGAAAGAAGGTTGGAAGTACCACCTCCTGATTGATATGAAAAGGGGAGACCACTTTTGGAAGAAATTTTGGGTGAGTCCGTAGGACTACCCTATTTTTGTAGAACCGAGTGTAAGGGGGATCAGACACGAGGGCCTGCAATTCACTTACGCGTCTAGCGGAAGTGAGGGCTATCAAGAACAGTGTTTTCCAAGAAAGAAAACGGAGAGAACAGGTAGCCATAGGTTCAAAAGGCGGACAGGTGATCCGCTGTAAAACCACATTCAGGTCCCAGTCAGGCGCTGGCGGGCGCAGAGGTGGTTTAAGTAGAAGGAGACCTCTGAGAAACCTCGCTACGAGAGGGTCGTTGGAGAGAGGTCTGCCGTCCACCGGCACATGATGTGCTGAAAGAGCACTGAGGTGAACCTTGACGGAGTTGGACTTAAGTCCCAGATTAGAGAAGTAAAGCAAGTACTGCAAGACCACCGACACCGGGCAGGAGAAGGGATCCTGAGACTGTCGGGTACACCAAACGGAAAACCGACGCCATTTAAGGGCGTAGCATTTGCGGGTAGAAGGTCGTCGCGAAGCTAGGATGACTTCCTCCACCTCTGCCGGCAGGAGAAGGGGAGCGAGGACTACCCTCTCAGCAGCCAGGCCATGAGGTTGAGAGACCTGAGGTTGGGGTGTAGCAGAGACCCCTGATCCTGAGTGAGGAGATCCGGTTGTAACCCCAGAGGGAATGGATCCTCCACCGCTAAATGCAGCAGGAGCGGAAACCACGGCTGTCTGGGCCAGCGAGGGGCCACCAGGATCATGAAGGCTTTGTCTCGGAGAACCTTGAAAAGAGTCCGAGAGACTAGCGGGATGGGAGGGAAAGCGTACAGAAGGCTCCCCGACCATGATAGTAGAAAAGCGTCTGCCGCAACCCGAAGGGGGTGTGGCTGACGAGAGCAGAAGCGAGGAAGTTGCCGGTTGTGAGGACTGGCAAAGAGATCCACCGTGGGGAGGCCCCACTTTAGAAAGAGCTTCTGAACTACCAAGGGATCCAGACGCCACTCGTGCGGCTGGAGGATCCTGCTGAGTTTGTCCACCAGGTAATTCTCTTGGCCTGGGAGATAAACTGCCTTGAGGAGAATGCCGTGACTGACGGCCCAAGAGCAGAGCTTCTGTGCCTCCCGGCAGAGGAGGAAGGAGCCCGTGCCCCCCTGCTTGTTCACGTAGAACATGGCAACTTGATTGTCCGTCTGGACAAGGACGGACTGGTGAGAAGTCAGGTGGGAGAAGGCCTTGAGAGCCAGGCGGATCGCCCTGAGCTCCAGGAAGTTGATCTGCTGAGCAGACTCCCACGTGGTCCAGAGGCCCTGAGTACGTGCCCCTTGGCAATGCGCTCCCCAGCCCAGGAGGGATGCATCTGTTGTCAGCACCCGGGCCGGCTGAGGTGACTGGAAAGGCATTCCGAATATCAGGTTTGGTTGCTGAAGCCACCACCGGAGAGACGAGATCAGCGGCTCGGAGACGCGCACTAGGTCTGCTAGGCCGCCTGTGGCTTGTCGCCACTGCTGGCGGAGACACCATTGAGCAGGCCGCATATTCAGGCGGGCATTGGGGGTCACATGGACGGTGGAAGCCATATGGCCGAGTAGTCTCAGGAAGCGCCTGGCGGAGACCAGGGGCTGGCTGCGAAAACGGTCGGCTAGGTCCATGAGCCGTTGAGCCCTGTCGAGCGGTAGGTACGCTCGTGCCTGAGGAGTGTGCAGCCTTGCGCCGATGAACTCGAGATCCTGTGAAGGGAGCAAAGTGGACTTTGCGAAGTTTATAACAAAGCCCAAGTACTGCAGAAGAGTCACCGTGCGGCGTGTGGCGTTGGTGACCTCCGGAGCGGACGCTGCTCTGATGAGCCAGTCGTCGAGGTACGGAAAGACATATAGGCCGTGAAGCCGGAGATGGGCCGCCACCACCGCGAGACATTTTGTGAAGACTCGCGGTGCGGAGGACAGGCCAAAGGGCAGTACTCTGTACTGGTAATGATTTCCTGCCACCACAAACCTTAGGTATTGGCGGTGGCTTGGGTGGATGAGGATGTGCGTGTAGGCATCCTTTAGATCCAAGGAGCATAGCCAATCTCCCTGCTGGAGGTAGGGCAGAAGGATTCCAAGGGTAAGCATTTTGAACTTCTCCCGCACAAGGAACTTGTTGAGGTTGCGCAAGTCCAGGATGGGTCTGAGGCCTCCTGTTCTCTTTGGTATTAGAAAATACCTGGAATAAAAGCCTTGACCTTTTAGGTGGTGGGGCACCGGTTCCACCGCCTGTTCCTGTAGAAGACCTGCTAACTCCTGAAGGAGTAATTCCCTGTGCAGAGGGGGTCGTGGAGGTTCTCCCGGAAAATAGGAGGGAGGGACCTGGTGGAAGTGGAGAAGATAGCCTTCTCGCACGACTTGAAGCACCCAGGCATCTGAGGTGATGCTGGACCACCTGTGGGCGAAGTGAACCAGCCGGCCTCCGGTGCTGGGAGGAACCAGCGGGGGGGGAGAGGCTATGCTTAAGGAGTCAAAAACCCCCACCCTGCTGAGCAGGGGCTGGTGATGCAGGCTTGGGGGCTTGCTGCCTACGGGACCCGTTACCCCGTCCCTTGGCCTGCTGGCCCTGTTGGGGAGCTGCAGGGGCCTGATAATGGGGGTATTGTTTGTAGGCAGCCGCCTTCCTCGGGTAAAAGGACTTTTTTCCCGAGCCCTTCTTTTTCTGGGAAGGGGCGGAGGTCTTCCTAGAAAGCCTGGTCCTGGTGAGAGTCTCTGTCTCAATTTGTGCAGCCTTTTCAGCCATGGGCTTGCCAAAGAGGTTTTCGCCTCGGCAGGGGACATCGACCAACTTGTCCTGCACCCAGGGCTCAAGGTCAGACGACTGAAGCCAAGCCTGTCGGCGGGCACCGATGCCGGCTGCGGCCACTCGAGCCGATGCTTCAAAGCCATCATAGGCTGCTCGGGATATGAATTTTGAGCATTCCCGAATGCCAGTGGACAAGGCCAGGAACCTCCGCAAGGGTTCCTCGGACAAACCAGCGGAGAATCCGGCTAGCTCTTTAGCCAGGTCTCGGAGATACATGCCCATGTATAGCTGGTAGGTTTGGACACGACACGCAAGCATAGAGCCCTGGAAACACTTCTTACCAAGGCCATCCAGGTTACGGGCCTCCCTGCCAGGAGGCACCGAGGAGTGCATCTTCTGGCTCTTAAGACGATGCATGGCCGATTCCACTACCATGGAATGGTGTGGTAGCTGTGCTTTTTGGAAGCCAGGGCTCTTGCGGACTCGATAGATAGAATCGACCCGCTTGCTCAGGACCGGCGAGGTGGCCGGACTCTCCCACATGCGGAAGAGTAGTCGTTCCAGCATAGGAGGAACCGGTACAGTAAAGTGTTCCCTTGCGGGAGAGTCATACTGGAGGGCGTCGAGCTCTTCGGCTCGAGGCTCCTCCTCGGGGTCCGCAGGGAAGGCCAAAGCCTTGGCCATATCCCTGACGAAGTCCGAGAACCGGGCATCCTCCGGGGGGGACTGCTTCCGAGGTTCGGACTCCGGTGAGTCCGAGGGGACACACCGAGTCCGGAAAGAATCAGGCGACTCTTCCTCTTCAGACTCCCAGACCGACTCCGACGAGGACTCGGTGGGGTCGGCCCGGGCAGGGCGCGGCGCCTGCCGCCCCGACGCCGAGGGAGTCGGCGTCGGCGACCTCGGTCCCGAACGGGAGGCCGAGGGTGACCTCGACCGAGGATCGACTCGAGTTCGCATCGACTCGAGGATCGGCTCGGTCTCCGGGGTCGACTTGGACGTCGACGTCCCGGCGGTCGGGGCAGCGACGCCAGCGAAGCCAGCGAGCAGTGCCCGCTGCTGGTCCATGAAGGCAGACAGTCTGCTCTCCAAGGCCGTCAACCTGAGTCCGAGCTCAGGTGACCCAGCAGCCCCCGACTCGGGCCCCGACGGCGTCGGGCCCGACGTCGGCTGTCGCGGAGGCGAGTCCAGGAGGACCACAGGACTTACCCGAGCAGGCAGCTCCGACTCCAGGCGAGGTCGCTTCGGGAGGTGCTCCTTCTCCAAGGACCCGGGGCGGCTATCGGGGCTATGCGACCCGGCCCTCGCGGAGCCAGGAGCGTCCACCGACGACGCCCTCGCGGGTTTCACCTTACGTCGATGGTCCCCGGAGGGAGAACCCCTGTCGGAGGAACTCCGGCGACGGTCCGAGCTGGAACCTTTGGACGCGGAGGCCTCCGACGAGGTCCGGGTACGGCTGGGGTCAGCGAAGATCCTATCCCGCTGATGCCGCCGACTTCTCAACGCTTTGGAGGACATTTTGCCGCAGGGCCCACAGATCATTTCTTCATGATCCGGGCCCAGGCAGCGGAGGCAAAAGTCGTGTGTGTCAGTTAGTGACATATTTCGGTCACACTGACCACACCGCTTGAAACCACTGGCAGCCATCGGGGGAAAAAGGGCCCCGGCGAGGTCAAAGGACCGGGCTGCCAGGGAAAAACCGAAAACGAAAACTGACTAAGTCAGAAAAACCGAAAAGAAGAAGAGGACTCGTGACCGGCGTCGCGAGTCCGGGCGGGAAAAAGACCGGCGTCGAACCGAAGGAAAAAGAATAAAATTATGAAGAAATATCAACTTTTTCGCGGGGACAAGACAGGGACGTCTGTAGGGCTCCGCGGAAAAAAGAAGACTGGCTAAGATGGCACCCTTGGGCGGGAAGAGGACCGCGCATGCGCGCTGCAATTCCCAAAGGCTTTCTTTGAAAGCTGGGGAAAATTGCTCCGCGAGGGCTCCGTCGGCGCCGACGTCACCCATAAGTGAGGACTGACTTCCTGCTTGGTCCTGGAGAACCCTTGGTGCTTAAGCACAGTGGCCACCACCATGATGACTTTCAAGAACATCCTTGGGGTGGTAGTGAGGCCAAAGAGAAGAATGGCAAATTGAAAATGAGAAACAAGCATGGTGAAGTGGAGAAAGCTCTGTTGATCCTTGTGGATAAGAATGTGGAAATAAGCTAAGGCTAGATTCAGAGGCGTAAGGAACACCCCGCGGTGCACCACCTGGATCACTGACGACAGGGTTCCATACAGAAGTATAGGGTGCACAGGTCAAGGATCACCAAGAGACTGCCTTTTTTCAGCACCACAAAGTAGATGGAGTAGTGGCCTAGCTTAGAAGGGGAAATTAGGATCACTGCCCATAGATGGAGAAACCTTTCCAGAGTGATATGAATGGTGGGTCTCTTGGCCGCTTTAACAGATATGGAGATGAAGGCATCCAGGATATGCTCTCTGCATTCCAGGACAAGCTGTGCTGAATGGTGTCTAGCACTCAGCGATCCTTGATGACCCAAGCCCAGTCCTGGTAGAAAATGCACAGCCTGCAACTCACTGCAGGCATCCTGAAATGGGCCCCAAACATGTCATTGTGCTAGATGGGAGGTGGCACTTCTGGAGGTGATAGAATCTCAGAGCCTGCAAGCCAAACAAAAGGACTGGGACTGAAAACCAGAAGAGGAAAAGAAGGTGGGCTTTCAGGGGTGGTCCTTACTGGAGTCCTGGGAACCCTGGGAGTCTGGGTATCGCAAATGAGGAAAACAGGTGTACATCAAGGAGGAGGATGCCTCCCAAGCCCCTTTGGCCTAGCCTCCAGGAGGTGATGAAGTTTGGACTCACTCACATCCTTAACCAGTTTCACCAAGTCCACCCCAAACAAAAGCTTTCATTTAGAAGCCGATGAGGATAAAGCAGAATTGCTTAATAAATATTTTTGTTCTGTGTTCACAGATGAAGGGCCAAGAGCAGGACTTCAGAAAACACCCACAAACAGGAGAAAACGTGAAGGGGATCTTGAATGATTTTCAGAAGACTGTGTCCATGAGGAACTAGTGGACAAAGTGTTGTGGCCGGATGGGACATATTTGAGAATATTGAAGGAACTTGGGGACAGTTCCAGCAGCTCCACTTACTGACCTTTTCAATGCTTCTTTAGAGTAGGAAGTGGTCACAGAGGACTGGAGAAAAAAAAATATGGTCCCTATACACAAAAGCAGAAGTAAGGATGAGGTTAAGAACTACAGGCCAGTTAGTCTGACCTATGTGGTGAGTAAAGTAATATAAGCACTGCTAAAACAGAGGACAGTGAGGTTTCTGGAGTCCAATGGATTGAAGGATACGAGGCAGAATGGGTTAACCAGATGCAGGACTTGTCATACAAATCAGATTGATTTCTTTGACTGAGTGACCAGAGAGTTGGATTGAGAGAGACTGCTAGATGTGGTGTACTTCTTGTTAAGTGCTGTCGAGTTGGTGTCAACTCCTGGTGACCCTCTGGATAGCTGATCTAAACTTTGTTCGGTCTTCAGCCAAGCGGCTTATTGTTGATAGAGTGGTATCCATAGCTGCTGTTATTGTATCGATCCATCTCATTACCGGCCTTCCTCTTTTATGGTGACCTTCTACCTTGCCAAGCATTGTTTCTTTCTCCAATGATCTCTCTTTTTGCATGATGTGTCCAAAGTATGAAAGTCAAAGTCTTGTCATCTGAACGTCTAAGGAAAGCTTAGGTTTGATCTTCTCTAGTACTGACTGTTTTTTCTTTGGGCAGTCCATGGTACACACAATATTCTTCACATGCACCATAATTCAAAGACATCAATTTTCTTCCTGTCTATCTTTTTCACTGTCCAACTTTCGCATCCATATGATGTTATTGAAATTACCATGGGTCTGAACAAGTCAAATATTTGTATGGAGAGAGACATCTCTGCTCTTGAGAATCTTTTCTAGGTCCTTCATAGCTATTCTACCAAGAGCAATATGTTGTCGGATTTCTTGACTGCTAGTCCTTTCTTTATCGATTGTTGATCCAAGTAAGTTAAAGTTGTCAACTATTTCAATTTCTTCTCCATCAATGATGAACTTACTGATTTTGCCAGTTGTCAGGATCTTTGTCTTCTTAACATTAAGTTGCTGACCCATTTTAAGACTATGGGGTATATTTACTAAACTGCGTTAGTGCAATTCGCGTTAGGAGCCGCGGTAGTGACAGAAACCCCAAATAAGGACAAGGGCGGTACATCGTCACCACTAACGCGCGTTACAAAAATTAACGAGCGTTACCGGGCGCCGTGGCACATTACTGCGCGTTAATCGTAAGAAGACGTACAGACACAAAGCACTGAAACAGAGCTGTAGCACAATGGTTACGGTACTGACCGCTGTTACAGGCAGCATGGGTTCGAGTCCACAGTGTGCCTAACGCAGAAGGCTGTCCCAGGCATCACCCTGTACATTACAGAGTGAATGAGGAGGCATGTTTTTCGTTACGTTGAGTATTGGTGTCAGAAAAACACCCTCGGAGTGTGCCTAGCCACGTACGTTGGTGCGTGCGAGGTTGCGTGCGTTGGTACGTGCGTAGCCCCGTGCGTAGCTGTGCGCGTACAATCGTGCGTGGGTATGTGTGTTTTTACGTGCGTGGGTACGTGTGTTTTTACCAGTGTGGGCATCTTATATTACAGACTCTGTAGGGTGTCTTGCACCTATGCATTATGCTAACAGATGTACGTGTGATGGCCTATGGTTTATCAGAGCCTGTGAGCAGGTGCTGGAGTTTCACAGGGTTGGATTGTGCCAGTCACACCCATGATGCACTGCACATGCAAATCAGCTGTCCACAGATACACACCATGGGGAATGCCCCCCACAGCACCTCGGCCTGATAGGGGGTACTGACCGTGTGTTGTACTGGCACAGAGTAGCTACACACCGTCACATTGTGCGGGTACTGTGCTCACCCTGAGGGTGCAGTGAGGCGCCCAGCATTAGGTCCACAGCACCATCCATGGCTGAAAGAGGCCATGGCGCAGGTCCAAAGCAGTGTTACTGTGTGAGATAGGTAGTTTCTGCAGGAACATCTTGGACATCTCTGTCTGTTTCAGTCAGGTGTAGCCCCCCTATGCACCACCACCCCCCTCCCCCAGGGCTGAGGGTGGCAAACAGGGTCTCCTATCAAAAGATCCACAGTCTACCTCCCTGCAAAGGTGGCAGTAGAGGGGAACATTAACCCTAGTCCTGCTGAGGAACAGACATCCCACAGGGCAGTCAATGCAGCTCTGTACACAGCCATAACACAATAGTAAAGAGACATTAGGCCTGGATATGGTATGCTGCACCCCACCACTATCTGATATTCCCCTGGTGCAAGCCATCAGCCACTGCAAGCCACTCCATCACAACACCTACCAGCTACAAACAGTCTGCTAGTGCCCAGTGGAGATGCCTGCACCCAGAACTGGGACGTCAGCATACACAGCAAGCAGATACATCAGTGACTGGGCCCCAAAAGGAAACCCATATTTATCACATGAGAGAAATACTAGATAGCACCATGGGAGTGCCTAGCCATGCTGTGGTCACTGCACAGTCAGGGTGAGAGTGATCTCTCAGCAGGATATACTGAGGTCACCCTGTCTGTGTAGGTGGTGGCCGGGCACTACAATGTGCCTGTCACTGCCCTATGCCCTGTGCAGATGCACCCTGGCCAGGCCACCCTGTCCGGCCTATACCCATGGTACCTTGCTCCTCATTATGCACATTGGCAGCCCAATACTGGCAACATTGCTGGCAGTGTGGACTGTGGAAGGTGTTTGCAGCCACCACACACTGGATAGACAGACAGCCACCCCCACACCTATGCCAGCATTGTGCTACTATAGAGGTGGTCAGCAGCCATACCCACCACACCAGTCATGGGCATAGTACAGGCATGGATATGGTACATAAGGCTGTTGGGGGGTCACTCCCCAGGGTGGTGAACACTGTCAGAGACCAGACCTGCAGCACACACCGCAGACATCAGAATGATTGTTATGGTGGAGCTCAATGAGCAAAATGTGCTTTACGTAGGACTGGAGATCTGCCAGTTATAATGGGAAACGCTTGATAGCTGTGTACCGTATACCCAGGTGTAGGGTGGCAGTGCTGAGGTATGCAACTGTTAGTATTGGGAGATACAGGCAGGGCCCAATGTCCTGCCTCTCCAGGAGGCATTGGCCAATGGAGCCTGTGGGGGGGTGTCTGGCCCTGTTGGCTGCTGCTTTATGGCAGAGTTCCCCAAATCCAGCCCTGGTGTTCCACACACTGTTCTGGTATTCATGCTATCCATCATAAATATGCATGAGCTACATCTGCATACCATGGGGGTGGTGCATAGCTATGCAGCACAGGCATCTTTGTTAGAGGCAGCATGGAACCTGAATGGTGTGGGGCCCTCCAGGACTGCATTTGGGAGACTCTGCTCCAGGTAATGCGCCTGTTTATGGTGTCTGTGAGTGCTGTGGTAAAATATAGGCGTATTAATCATGCATATGTTCCTAGCTATACAGTTTGGTCCTTACTATCACGGTTTAGTTGTAGGAAAAATATGTGGACTGGATTGGCAGTAGCCCCAGCTGGGCTTTGAACCTGTGACCATTTGTTCCTGCACACACTGTCTGTGTGCACTGCACCACTGTGTTGCCACAGATATGCTGTGTTCCCTGGGGAGTACATGACTGTACATCTGACAGAGCCTGTCTGTTGCGGTGGACGGTGCCAGCCTGCACAGGCCTAGGCCACTGTCTGCTGTGGTTTGCAGCCACTGCCCCCTCCGCCACCTGTACCCTTCCGCAAACATGCAGACATGTTCCTATCTGGGAAAAACATATGACCTGAGTGAGTTGTAGCACTCCAGGACTGACTTTGGGGGACTCGGCTGTAGGCAATGCCCATTGTTATGGTTTGTGTGCGGTGTAGGGTAAAATATAGGTGTTGGGACCATGCTTATGTTCTCTGCAATAAAAGAGTGTCTGTATTCTCACTGTTTAGTGGTGGGTAACATGATGGGGACTGGGTTGGCAGGAGCCCCAGCTGGGCTTTGAACCTGTGGCCCTCTGGTTCTACAGGTACTGGCTGTGTCTGCTGCACCACACTGTGGCCACAGAAACAGTGCAGTCTCCGGAGATGTGATACCTGGCCGCACGAGTCAGACACCCTGCTCTTCACAATTTTACTGTGGGCTCGTTGACCTTGTATGGGGACAAAGGTGCAAATAAACCTCACAAATGCCCTCCAAAAAAGGAGAAGAAAACCATAACTAAGCTGTGCAACAGTGATATCAATGGGCAACCTGGAAAACACTCCCAGGAAAGCTCCATTAAAATGCAGTGCTTTTGAATGAGTCTACGGAGCGTAGACCCTTCAAAAAATCATTTCTTTTTTTTGGAGCTTTCCTGGGAGTGTTTTGTATGGTTGCCCATTAATATCACTGTTGCCCAGCTGGATTATAATTTTCTTAGAATTTGTTGTGGTCATTTTCATATCATATTTGCTATTTTGTTCTGTGCACATGTATCACACTGCTCACGTTTTTTAGGTTTCCCCGATTTTGCTGTACATTGCTGACGTAAATGGTTTCTCTTCCCTTGTAAATTCGGGCACGCTCCTGTGCGGGGAGTCTCTCCCCTCCCGCATTCCACCCATTAACCCGTCTCTCCACCCCTCGGGGGCCTTCCTCCGCCCTCATTTCGCCTTTCCACGCCTCTATCGCACATGAGCGCCCCGCAAACGTGCGCGTTTTCGGCGCACGTGTGCGGGGCCCGTTAATGTGACGCGCACGCGTACGGGGCGCTTAAGAGCACTTAAATGCATCATTTTAGGGCGCTCAAGTGCGCCCCGCACAAGTGCATCGTTTAGTAAACATACCCCTTAGACCCAGTGGAGCACTGGACAACGTAGTTTGTTGAATCTGAATGCAGTTCTCATGTTGAGAAAACTTAAACCAGTCAAGCAATGATTTCAGTTGATATAAATACAAATATGTTGTCAAATATGAGATCTCTTTAGGTCTACTAATATTACAGTAAAAAATGGAGCGTGAACCAGTATATAAACATAACACTAGGGGCAAGATATGCAAAATTAGAGGATGATGTAGCAGGCTGATGAAAAGAAAAATAATCCTTATCTAAATACAACTTTGTGATAAAATTAGCCTGAAATCAAATCCATTGTGCTACAAAGGCTATAAGTCTGCTGTTCGCAGCAGCAAATGATGATCTGGAAGGAAATAAAGCACAGAAAAGGTCAGTGGAGGCTGACCCTGCTTCAACAGGGGTCAGGCATCTTTGAGCTTTGTCCCCTCAGGCACTGTTTGACATGTTGTTACAGCAAATACATGGTTAGTTAGAATGTCAGGGACCTAGCAATCAAAGACAACAAGATAGTTATGTCAAAGCTAAAAGTGCCACTTATGTTCAGCAAATGAACTGAATTAAAAAAAATCAACAACTTTTTAAAAGCTGTTTTAAAAGGAAGGCAGACAAAATGAGCTCAGCTATGGAAATCACTTTCATGTTTAGTGGTCCATTGGATACCTGCTGTTGAAAACTAGTGCCAGATCAGGTTTTTATGATTACCATTGACTATTCACAAGATGACATATTTTAGAAAGGATGTCCAAGTGTAATCTGGCCATTCAAGCTAGAATATCTGGGGAAAAAAAAAAGAGGCAAATTTGGGCACGCTTTCACAAATGTGGACATGCTTGATATGGATGTCTACAGATCTGTCTACGTAGACGTCCCTGATGTAGTATCTAATACCAGGGAAGTCTAAGAGGTAATGCAGTGATGCCTGCAAACACAAAACACTTATTAATTACAGAAAAAAGAACTCTGCAATTGTGAATCATACTGAGGATTCTGAAGTGCCATCTTTCTACACCAGTTAGAATTTGGGGGGGGGGGGGGGCAAAATTAGCATTTCCCCAATACTTATTTGTGCCTGGACCAGGTCTATAGTTCGTCAAGACTGCAGACGTCCTTGAATTTTCTAAAATCGATTGGGGACACCGATGTCCACCGTCCTGCTCAGGACACCTCCATTATACTCCACTGCCTACTTGGACATTCCCGCAGTAGAAAAGTTTAAAACCCATTTGTGAAATGGCTCCGGGGGCATCTCAGCAGTTTGGACATCCACATGTATGTTTTCATACACCCAGAACCTGTCTAAGCCTTTTAAAATAACCTCCTTTGTAACAAAGGTGTTTTTGATGCTTGGCAGCCTTTTCTCCATCATATGAAGGAAACTAGTAGGTTATATCATTTTCATTGGACATCCATATGAGTTACAAATTGGCATGTGAATTTGAAAAAAATCAAACTGGAATAGAACCATTACCTCAGTTTTCTGATTAGCCAGTAATAAAGTAGTGTGCTTGTCACGCTAATTTGCTTTACACATAGAAATATGGTCAAACAAGTTGCAAATGATATTTATATTTACTTTTGAGACTTGAAATCCCTCTTTTGCATGTGAAACCTGAAGCATGTTCCAAATAGCAAAAAATGCAGTTCAAACAAAATTAACAAGTCACAGGTATAACAGTGTACAAAAACAAGAAACCAACAAGACTACAGATAAAATCAAACTCTGCCCCAGAAGCCAAGGACTCAAGCAATTTCACCCTATTAAAACTAAAGGGTCCGATTTGTGATTATTTTTTGAAAGACAGAGTAAGAGAGTCAGGTGAGGAAGGGGCTGGAATGTGAGAAGAGCTTGTTGGGATGATTTAAGATGGCAATATGGCGCATGGTGTTCTAACAGACTGCTCAAATAGAATGGCCCTACCAAGTTAAAACATTTGAAAACCAACAAAAAATTGAGTATTTGGAATATCTTCCAGGTAACTTCGTGAGTTACTCAGCAAAATTTGTATAGGTAAGTATAGATGGTGCATTTTTAATTTAATTGGTTCATTCAGTCAAACAAATAGCTGGTCTAAAATTATCTAGATAAATTTGACCAGATAACTAATGTTTATAATTAGCAGTTGGACTTATCTGGTTAAGCCCACTAAATATCTGAACACTAACCCTGTGAAAATCAGCTGTTCTGAAACCAATTCTCTTGTTGGCTGGGAGCCTTTTAGGATAGGAAAATATGTGTGTGAATGATGTATGTATTTATTTATTCTTGCTCTTGATATACTGCTTAACAAGTAAATGCTGGCATTCTTCCCAATTAATATCTCTACTATAGTATTCTGAAGAACCTGCAGCCATTTGATTGTAGGACTTAAAAGAAAATGGTTGAAAAAGTTACAGATTACACAAAATACAAAAGCTAGGTTTTTATGAGGAAGCAATAGGAAAGCATTTAACCATTCTTGAGAAAGTTACACTGGCTTCCTGTAAAGAAGAGGTATAGTTTCAAACTACTAGTGTTAACATTTAAGACCATAAGAAATGGAAAAGCCTTGTACTTAAAAAAAATAGATTATAGGGATATATCCCAAAAAGTCATTTACGTTCCTTCCGAGGTAATTTTTTGGAAATTCCTGGTATGATATTCATTCATAAGGCAACATGGGTTGAAGGCATTTAGTGTGATTGGTCCTGAGCAATGAAATGCCTTACCACATTATTTAAGAGAAGAAACCAATTTATTGAATTTTAGAAGGGGATAAAAACATCATCAAAACATTTGTTTAATGGAGCAAGATCACAAGACAGAAGATCAACATACAGTACATGTCAACAATATACAATTGCCTGCATAATAGAAACCGCCGATATCTAGCCTTTATACCTAGGGAATGTGATGCCGTGGGCAAGTCTTCAACAATACGACAACTCCCCCCTCCCCCCCCCCCCCCACGAGTGGCTCAGGGCCCTCTTCCTCTGTAACCTAGTATCTCCCCTTCTTTTTCCCTCCCCTACCTCCCCCTTCAGGTGGCCAGCATCACCCCTTCCCTCCCCTAACCTTCCAAGGTGATTGGCACCACCACTTCCCCACAACCTCCCCAGGTAGATAACATCGTCCCTTCTGTCCCTATCCCCCCAAATAGATATCATCACTCATTCCCTCCCCCTCCATGTTCAACCTCTCCCATTCTCTTCCCCCAGAAATGTCCAGCATCTCTAGTTTCCTACCATTTCATCCCCATTCCTCCTGAAACCAATGCCGCTGCTACCCCACCTTTACGGAATATAGGAAGATGAAATCGGTGTAATCATATTAATTAAATCTTAATTTACTTTAAATATTTTTGGGAGATTATACAAATATGGATAAAAGCTATGACACAGGGATGGCTCAAGACAATCTACTGCATAAGGTGAGAGATAAGCTGCTCCTCCCCTGCCTGGCAGCTACAATGGAGGGGCCTCCCCAGAGCTCTAGTCAGGGAACAGGGGGTCCCCTCACTCAGAACACTGGTCAGGTGGTTGCCCCAAGAATAAAGAAAGCAATATAATTCCCAGGCTATATAATTAAAAAAATGCAATCATATTTTTATGGAGCAAAAATTGTAGCAGTTTAATTATCTAGCCTCAGAATCTAATATAAAACATATTGACGCCTGACAATTCACACAGGACCGGCATGGTATTTAATGTAAATATATATTTTGCAAAATACAAAGGAAATGCAATAACACCAAAATAACATTGTTGTTGTTGTTAAGTGCCGTCGAGTCAGAGTGAACTCATGGCGACCCTCTGGATAGCTATCCTAAATTGTGTTTGGTCTTGAGTCAGGCGGCTCATTGTTGACAGACTGGTACCCCGTAGCTGCTGTTATTGTATCGATCCATCTCATTGCTGGCCTTCCTCTTTTGCGCTGACCTTCTATCTTGCCAAGCATGATGTCTTTCTCTAATGATCTCTCTCTTCGCATGATGTGTCCAAAGTATGAAAGTCGAAGTCTTGTCATCTGAGCTTCTAAAGAAAGCTTAGGTTTGATCTCCTCTAGTACCGACTGGTTTGTTCTTCGGGCAGTCCATGGTATACACAGTATTCGCCGCCAGCACCATAATTCAAAGGCATCAATTTTCTTCCTGTGTATCTTTTTCACTGTCCAGCTTTCACATCCATATGATGTTATGAAAATACCATGGCTTGAACAAGTCGAATCTTTGTATGGAGAGAGACATCTCTGCTCTTGAGAATCTTATCTAGGTCTTTCATAGGCATTCTGCCAAGAGCAATGCGTCGTCGGATTTCTTGACTGCTTGTTGCTTCTTTATTGATAGTTGATCCAAGTAGGTTAAAGTTGTTCACAATTTCAATTTCTTCTCCTTCAACAATGAACCTGTTGATTATGCCAGTTGTCATGATATTTGTCTTCTTTACATTAAGGTGCAGGCCCATTTTGAGACTATGTTTTTTGATTGTGAGAAGCAAATGTTTCAGATCATCCTCACTTTCAGCCAGTAATGTGGTATCATCAGCAAAGCAAAGGTTGTTGATGAGTCTTCCACCAATCTTCACACCTCTGTTGTCTTCATACAATCCTGCTTCTCTGATGATTTGTTCAGCATATAAATTAAACAGGTAGGGGGAAGTATGCAGCCTTTTCTTACACCTTTGCTTATTTTAAACCATTCTGTTTCTCGTTGTTCTGTTCAAACTGTTGCTTCTTGATCAATGTACAGATTGTGCGACAAAAAAAGGAAATAGAAGGATACTCCTATGAGGAGAGGCTTAAAAGGTTGGGGCTCTTTAACTTGGAAAAGAGAAGGCTGAGGAGGAATATAATACAAGTTTTATAAATTAATACATAGAGTGAAACGGGTAAACGTAGATCAGTTATTTACGCCATCAAAAGTAGAAAGATTAAAGGATACACAATGAAGCTACAATGTAGCCCATTTCAGACTAATAAGAGAAAATTGTTTTTTACTCAATGAGTAATCAAATGTGGAATTCGTTACTGGAGGATGTAGTTAAAGCTGTTGGTGTAGTTGGGTTTAAAAAAGGCTTGGACAAGTTCCTGGAGGAAACTGAGGTAATCTACTGCTTGCCCTTGGACAAGCATTGTTGAACCTGTGTGCCTCTTTGGGAATGTGCCAGGTATTTGTGACCTGGATTGGCCACTGTTGGAAAGAGGATACTGGGCTTGATGGACCTTGGTCTGACCCAATATGGCATTTCTTTATGTTATGTACACCTCCAATACTCGATGCCATCACATCAGGCATCAGAATGTGTAGAAGATAAACAACCCCACAGTGCCAAAGTTGTAAGCACCACGGGGCTGTTTGAGTCCATTGCTGCTGCTACAGGTCTCGGAGAGGGGTGGCAGTGGCAGGAACTGGGGCCAGAGCAGGGAGCACAGGGGATGACGTTTGCCTAGAGTGCCTCATCTCCTTGTGTTGGCTCTGAATACATGGGATAGGGGTGGAGGAAGGGCATGGTAAGCACATGGCAGGTAGTGTGGGGGGGGGGGGGGACATATCCCATACTGTCCATGTTGCCATTACCACAGGTTCCCCTAATGCCACCTCAATAGGTGAAGTTCAGTGCACTTGGCCATGCACCTGACAGTTACCGCAGAGGCTTTGCTTCTGACATACATTAGTTTTTGTGCTAAATGGCTGTTAGGTGCAAATACCTACTGCACATTAGTAAAAGGGTCCCATATTGTTCTATTCTGAAAATTTGCTGCAATATCTGTGGATTGAAAGGGCAAGATACATGTCAGTCAATTCAAAACTGCAGCCTGGGTAGACAAACCAAGGGGCATGTTTACTGAAGTGTGTTAAGCACTTTGGGCTTTACATGCAGGTGTCTGGGTCTGTGCTAATTGTTATTATATGATAAAAACACTACTGTGTAAAAATCTGTGTTGAGTCCTCGCGTGGGTTTGGGTGGGATTGAGCTGCACTAACAGCTTTTACTACATCCTCCAGTAACGAATTCCAGAGTTTGATTATGCATTGAGTAAAAAAATATTGTCTTATTAGTCTTAAATGGGTTAGATTGTAGCTTCATTGCGTGTCCTCTAGTCAGGGGCGGCCCAAGGGGGGTGCGGGGCCATGTGTGGAGACTCAGTGCGGGGCCTCATTTGCATAAGTGGCCTTATTTGCATAAATATTTGCATAATGTTACCATACACTAACTTTTAGTAAACATATCTCTTAATGAGTGTATGGATAAAGAAAGACTAAAAGATTTCTACATTACTATAATCCAGTGCCAACCGCCAGGCACATTAGGAACTACTACAAACGCTGCCCATTTAGAACCCATAGCAAACCCGCCGTATCCTGACAGCATTACCAGGACTCACAAAGCACCATACCCTAACTATCAAAAGGCAACACTGCAAATATTAAACCAATACATTTCAGAGAATACTGGGGAAAGAGAACAAGTGGCAATGTCAAATAGGAATTACATAAACAGAATACCTCAGCTCAGTTACACATGCAGAACATAGACCATCACCAAACAAGGAATCACAATTTAGAAACAGGAAGGCAATAATTAAACTGGGAACCACAAAAGCCAAACTTGGAATGTACAACAACACTGTAGAAATAAAACTATAAATTAATTTCCTCTTGTACCAAACAAAGCACAGACGTTAATGATGCACATTTCCCAGAGGTTTCATATTCCAGTTAATAAATTCAAAATAAAGAGATATTTCTACCTTTTGTGCATTTTTTTTCAGTTGCAATTGCTCCAGCCACTTTCTTCTGGTTTCTTCATGTTTTCTGCTAACTGTCCATCGTCTGCTGTCCATGTGTTCTTTCTTCTCTCTTCTAGTTTTTTTTTCCATTCTCTCTCTCTACATCTGCTTTAACATACTAATCTTTCTCCTTTTGCTCTTTCCTCATTCCTATTTCATCCACACAAATTTTACCCCTCCATCCTCAATCCCCACTTACTCTCCCAATACCAGGCCAATTGTAGATTTTTCATCCCTCCCACACAAAATATTTTTCCCCTCTCCATTTAACTCTCCCAGCCCCATCCCATTCTAATCCTCCCCCAACATCAGCTCCCTTCTAGTTCCAGTCTCACCCAGCATCCATTCCCTTCTAGTCCCTGCATCAGCCCATTTCCAGTCCTAGCCCACCATCAACCCATTTCCAGTCCTAGCTCCCCCATCCATTTTCAGTCTGAGTCCCTTCATCAGCTCATTTCCAATCCTAGCCCCCCATCAGCCCACTTATTTCCTAGCCCCATCATCAGCCCATGTCAAATCATAGCTCCCCTCCACTCAGTCCAATTCCAGTCCAAGCCCCCCCCCATGAGCCTACTTTCAGTTCTAGCCCCTCCATGAGTCCATTTCAATTCAAGCCCCCACCACAGCCCATTTCCAATCTTAGCTCCCCCCAACAGCCCATTTCCAGTCCTATCCTAGCTGCTCCATCATCCCATTTTCAGTCCTAGCTCCCTTCCCTCACAGCCCATTTCCATTCCAAGCTCCCTCCCCATCAGCTATTTGCAATTCAAGCCTCCCCTTCCACTCAGCCCATTACCCCCCAACCCATTACCAGTCCTAGCCCCCCATCAACCCACTTCCAGTCCTAACCCCCCCATCACCCCATTTTCAGTTTAAGCCCCCCCCATAACCCATTACCAGTCCTAACCCCCCCATCAGCCCACTTCCAGTCTTAACCCCATCAGCCAATTGCCAGTCCTAACCCCCCCCATCAGCCCACAGCCCATTACCAGTCCTAACCACATCGCCCACCTCAAGTCCTAACCCCTCCCCATCAGCCCATTTCCAGTCCTAGCCCCCCCCCCATAGCCCATTAGCAGTTCTAACCCCCCCCCATCACCCCATTTCCAGACAGCCCCCATCAGTCCACAGCCCATTACCAGTCCTAACCCCCCCAGACCGTTAGCCGTCCTGACAAACTCCCCCAGCCCATTAGCAGTCCTAACAGCCCCCCCCAGCCCATTAGCAGTCCTAACCCCCCTAGCCTATTAGCAGTCCTAACCCCAACCCCTAGCCCATTAGCAGTCCTAACACCCCCCCAGCCCATTAGCAGTCCTAACAGCCCCCCATAGCCCATTAGCAGTTCTAACCCCCCCATCATCCCATTTCCAGACAGCCCCCATCAGTCCACAGCCCATTACCAGTCCTAACCCCCCCAGCCCCTTAGCAGTCCTAACAACCCCCCCAGCCCATTAGCAGTCCTAACCCACCCCCCCCTAGCCCATTAGCAGACCTAACCCACCCCCCCAAGCCCATTAGCAGTCCTAACAGCCCCCCCCCGCCCCAGCCCATTAGCAGTCCAAAAAAAAAAAAAGCTGGCTCTCTGGCTGCTGCCGCTGCCGCCGCGGCAGAATGCAGTGTCCCGCGGGGCCCCCTCTGCCCGGCTTTCAGATTCGCGAAGGGAGAGTGTCTCTCCCTCGCGTCTCTGTTAAGCCCGCAGGGGCTAATGGGAAATTTCCCATCAGCCCCTTTAAACGCGAGGGGTTGATGGGAAATTTCCCATTAGCCCCTGCGGGCTTAACAGAGACGCGAGGGAGAGACACTCTCCCTTCGCGAATCTGAAAGCCTGGCAGAGGGCTCAGCCGGCGCAGAGGGGGCCCCGCGGGACACTGCATTCTGCCGCGGCGGCAGCAGCAGCAGCCAGAGAGCCAGCTTTTTTTTTAAATGTAATTTTGAGGAAAGCAGAATGTTCTTTGTGCGGGGCCCCCTGAAACGCGGGGCCCTGTGCAAAAAACATTCTTGCTCAATGGACGGGCCGGCCCTGCCTCTAGTCTATCTACTTTTTGATGGCATAAACAACTGATCTACGTTAACCTGTCCCACTCCATTCATTAATTTATAAACCTCTATTATATCTCCCTCAGCCGTCTCTTGTGAAAGTTGAAGAGTTCTAACCTTTTAAGTCTTTCCCATCCCCTTTACCATTCTGGTGGCTCTTCTCTGTACCTTTTCTAATTCTGTAATATCCTTTTTAAGATACAGTGACTAGAATTGCACACAATATTCAAGGCGTGGTCACACCATGGCACGATACAGAGGCAATATAAGATCCTTGGTTTTATTCTCTATTCCTTTTCTTATGATTCCTAGCATTCTATTTGTTTTCTTGGCCACCGCTGCACACTGGTCCAAGAGTTTCTACGGAGCTGAAATTTCTGGACCAAAATGATCTCAGTGTACCATCATCACTTGAGTCCACTTTTTCAATAGATAAACAAAAGATGGCCAAAATTTATCATATTAATCTGACTAGGCCATATTTATATTTACTGTAAAACTAGCTTTTGCTAACTAATTGAAAAGAAATATAAAACAAAACAAAACTGCAAAACAATCTTTGGCGTTGAATAACACGTATTTACTCTCTTAAAATGCAATTTTGCATAACAACTTCTCAAAAAATGAGTAAAATGCAACATGATTCTATGATTGAAGCCTGTCCACAGTCAATTCACATAACTGCCTTGTACTTCACTTAGACCTGCTCATCCTGTCAAGCAAGAATAAAATCTCATAATCATTTTTAGCACCCCAGAGCCTTTCCAATTCTCAAAGTAATATTACAAGCATCTCAAGTAGAGCACAGTAATACGTAACACTGCAGTCAACCCATTTAATGCTATCAAGAAGCAGAACAGAGATAACAGAGGCTGTAAATTTATGAAATCCTGTCTGACCATCAAAATCATGATATGCAACTCAAATGAGTACTTCCAGCCCTTTATTTTGCTTTAAAGGCCACTGGGAACATAATATAACACAATTAAGTTAGTTGTCTTGCTTTGTAAATCAATAGGCTTGCAGTACTAGTAGGTTTGGACACAGCAAAGGCACAGACTTCATTAGCAGAGCTGCATAGATTCAAACAAAATCATATTTTGTGACATATAACAACAAAAGGAAATTGCCCAGGTTATTTCATCAACAAATACATACTTCATAAACGCTACATTAGCATATTTGTAAAATGGAAGAATGTGTTCAGGGCATTTTTACTAAGCTGCACTAAATGTGAGAATTAATGCTCACTAACAGTGTATGGGCTTGACAGTTTGTGCTAATTGCCGCATTAAGGCCCAAACTGGGAATGGGTGGCAACTGCACCTTGCAGTTAATGGCACATTAAAATACCAACCAGTAGGGGCATGTTTTCTAAATGTCACCACTCATTTAATGCCGCTATGGCCGATTGCATTCCTATAGCCACAGCAGCATTTAACACATGGTAGCATCCATTACTGTGCGGTAACAGGGCCGGTCCAATGCATGTGTGAGAATTTTGTTCGCACAGGGCCCATGATCCAGGGGATCCCATGTCAACTTCAAGCTGCATATGCTGACCAACCGACCGACCGACAGAGTGCATCCCAGCTCTGGACCATTTGTAGGGCCACCCCATCCATTGTGCAGGAATGTTGCTCGCATACGGTCCTAAGCCTGCCTGACCGGCCAGAGGGAGCCAGGGAGGCCCGAAGCCCCGGTTCACCTATGCAGCGCCACCGGAGTGAAGAGTGGCGTTTTCCTTCACTCCTGCGGCTGTGCTCTCTTGCAGCCTGCCAGTGTGCTGAGTGCCGGGAGGTTAAAGGGCATTTCTTGTTTCATACAAGACAGGAAATGTCCTTTAAGCTCCTGGCACTCTGTGCAACCATGGGCTGCAAGAGAGCATAGCTGCTGGGGTGAAGGAAAACGCCAATCTTCATTCCGGCAGCTGTGCAGAGGTGAACCGGGGTTTCGGGCATCTCTGGCTTCCTCTGAAGCCCGTCAGGCAAGCACGGGGCTCTTCTAAGGGGAGCTAAGACTGAAAATGGCTGATGGGAGGCAAGAGCTGCAAATGGGCTGATGGAGGGGCTAGTAGAAGACGGGAAATGGATGATGGGGGTTTAAGACTGGAAATGTGCTGATCGGGGGGGCTTGGAATGGAAATGGACCTGATGGGGGGCTAGGATAGGACTGGAAATGGCTGATGGGGGGGGGCTAGGACTCGAAATGGGTTGATTGGGGGGAGTCTAGGACTGGAAATGGACTGATTGGGGGGGCTTGTATCATTCATTTCTATTAAAGGCAATGGAGCAGCCAATTTTAGACTATAACAATGGAGTTTTCTATTCATATTCAATGAAACTGTAGTGGAGGAGAATCCTAGTGAATTGAGAACCACAGAATTCAGGGTTCAAATCCCACAATGCTCTACTTTCTCAGGTACAAATGTAGACTATAGCTCACCGTGAGCTAGTAACGAAAAACTGACACCAGGAGAAAGACAAAGCAGCAAAAACATTTGGAGTCTTCCTGCTAAGCACCAGAAGAGATATAAAGTGACACCAACATTTTCATGCTCTTTTTAACTTATTTTCTATCACGATTCTCATAATGGAGTCTGTCAAGTATTGCACATCTTAGAGCCTGACTTTTCTTGACACACACACACACACACAGAGTCGGTGCCTAGGCCTGCTCTACCTGGTCCCTGTTCCTTCTCCATCTCTAATCATTTTCATTCCTTTTCCCTCTGAAGCCTATACCTTCCTAGAATAAGCGTTTTTTCTCTCTGAAATTCAAGTGAGAAATGGCATCAAAATGATGTTAGTCAAAGATCTATGATGACATCATAAATGTAGCGCCTATTTTTAAAAAAAAGGTTTCCAGGGGTGAGCCACCAAAAATGGTAAAGGGGATGGAAGGATACCCCTGTGAGGAAAGACTTAAACGTTAGGGCTCTTCAACTTGGAAAAGAGACGGCTAAAGGGAGATATTATAGAGGTCTATAAATTAATGAATGGAGTAGAACGGGTGAACATAGATCAGTAGTTTACTCCATCAAAAAGTAGAAAGACTAGGGAACATGCAATGAAGCTACCATGTAACCCATTTAAGATTAATAAGAGAAAATATTTTTTTCACTCATCGTGTAATCAAACTCAAATTTGTTACCAGAGGATGTAATAAAAGCAGTTAGTGTAGCTGGGTTTAAAAACAGTTTGGACAAGATCCTGGAGGAAAGGTTCATAAACCATTATTAAAGAGCACCTGGGAAATATACTACTTATCCCAGGACAAGCACTGGGAACCTGCCAGGTACTTGTGACCTGGATTGGATACTGGGCTTGATGGACCTTGTATGATATTTTTTATGTAATAGGATTTGGAAGGATAGATAGGATTGCTTGGTTGCTTATTAAAAGGTTTACATATGATAGGTCAAGTGATCCCTTCCCTAGGTGTCTCCACTGTGTCTGACTATCACACTCAGTGGTAACAGAGCCCATGAACCTCATGAGAAAAAGCTGAATCCGCAACAACTCCACAGACAAGATACAAGGCAGTGAATAAAGTGGTTATCCTCTGGGCAGCAAAAAATGAGACTCGCCATGGAGCCCATTGGACAAATACAGGGTGTGTCCTGATTAGGAAAAAAATGCTGGTCCAATGGGCTCCTCCAGGGACTTGTCTCCCACTCTATTGCCCAGAGAGTAATTATTCACTGGCTTGTACATTAAGGGGGTACTTTTATAAGGAGATTCATAAAGTTACACGCTATCTATGCAAGCAACCCATATTTTAGTGATTCATACACATTAGTGAGCATTTATAGTATGCATGTACTTTCCTTAAGTATGCACATAAACCCAATGGTGCGCATTTTCACTATAGGCGTGTGCATGGCAGAGATTGAATGGAGTATGGACAGGGTAGACAAGTACACACAAACCTTGGGGCTGGTGTAATTTTAATATGCTTTTTCACCCATTTATCTCTATATTTTCAAATGCACAGACTTGACTTTATAAAATAGGAATGCGATATGCACATAAAAATTAGAGTTAGCAATGTGGGGCTTTATAAGATTACCTTCCACAAATGCAGATCCTCTGACTGTAATTGTTTGTCTTTAGTCTCCGCGCGCAAGGATCATTAGCTTGATACCCTGTAAGCCTCTCAGTAACCAAACAAAAATAAGTGTGGTTGTCCTGTCTACACATACTATAACGGATACCAAAAATGGATGGATTTGTTGTTTCATTCAGGACCCATGTCATTTTGGTTTGCTGAAAGGTACACATACCAGAAATGGCTTTATTCATCGATTTCATTTCAAATCTATGGGGTCCTTTTACTAAACACCACCAACTGGTTAACGCATATTTTAACATGCAGTAACTGGCCATGGTGAATGCTAGCTAATACACTGGCATGCCAGCTACCCTCTGCTAAAATACATGGTAATGAGCCACTGTGCGCTAAGGTGGTAAGCATGGATTAGAGGCATAGTAAGGTTGTGGAAAGGACATTGCCACTAGCACAAGGGCAATTGCTGTTCACTCAGTGGCGCTGTGGCAATTAGCGCACGTGTGCATAGCAATATTTCTGAGGGTATTGTTAGGTGCGTCCATGTGTTAACTGCTGGGCACTTACCACACGTTAATCTTGTCCCTAATCGTGTGGTAAGAGCACACTTTTATTAAAGGGCCCCTATATGTGCTATTTTCCAGCAAAATTTGCAGGTATGAAGTGCAGATACCTTATACCTGTAAGCAATTTTCCCTTTAAAAATTAGCTAAAAGGCCCCTGCGTACAAACTCTTTGCAGGTTTAACCTCTACGTGGGCTGTCTGCAAATTGCACCCATTTAGGTTGTTGTTTTTTTGTTTTTTGTTTTTTTTAATGAACAGAGAAAATTGTTTTCCATTTCTGTGAAGAAGAAAATACAGGTTTAAAATAATCATCAGGATATTATAGCCATTGTTTTTGGTTGGATCTCCCCTAAATCTATAGTTTTCCCAGAAGTTTGCTTTTATCAGTGACGGTGAGTCTCTTGAATGCCATGTGAAAAATTGAGTTGATGGGGGGCATATTTGGCAGTGGCAGATAGGCAAAATAAAATGCCTAGCAGTTGCCACTTTAACTGGAATTGGATATTCAGCCGTGGAACATATCCGGTTTCAGCTGCTGAATATCTGGGTTGGCGAGCCACCGGCCACATTATCCACTTAGTGGTGCTATTGAGTTGTTAACCAGATAGTGCAAAGTGGTTAAAGTTAGGACCGTCATTCATAAAACCGTTTAAGCTAGCCAGTCAGTGGCTAAATATCTCCGTTAACTGGATAGCTAGTGGCTGTCACTGCTCCCATGCCAATAGATTGCTTTAAATTCTACTGGGCATTTTTCAGGAGTCGTTGCGGATGTTCAGCAGTGGTGCCACTGAATATTATAGTGACTGCTTTTTAGCCAATTAGCAGGTCTAGTAACTAGCTAAAATGTTTTGAATATGCTCCCCCTATCTTTTTAGTGATGTGCTGTAGGAGTTTGTTGGCGTTCTAAGCAGTTAGCTTATCCGTAAGCTATCCAGCGGGGCTGGGTTTAAGAATTTGGCGCCCATAGGCAAGAACAGACAGCAGATTCCAGAGACCCTTAAGACTGGGAGAGCCAGCAGAGGAAGGCCAAAGTGCCACAGTGGCACTGTTTTGAAGGACCACACAGACATGACCCTAAAATAAGTGGGAGGAGGCTCTTCTTTGACTTGGGTATTTGGCACCTTCATAATTTGGCCAAGTAGCTGCTTTAGAGATGCTCTCCCGAGAAGTTAAGTTCAAGAAAACTATTATGACGGCAGCAGCTCTTCTCTGATAAGATGTAACTGTCCTGTTCGGAGGGAACCAGTTTGGCTATAACAGAACTGACTATATGATTCAAGATAATTTGATTGCATTTGCTTTTCTACATGAGTACCATTGGTTTGGGTCATCAGAGACAAAACGTTGAACAGACTTTCTGAATGTTGTTGTCCTATAGTTAATTGGTAAGCTCTAGTTTAGAGACTAGAGTGTGGAAAGATTTCTTGAATTGATACATATGAGGTTTAGGATACAAGTCAGAAAATTATTTTTTTCTTTATATGAAAAGATGTGACTACCTTTGATAGGAACTTAGGACGGGCCCTTAAGAATACCTTTCTGTGGTGATATTGTGTGTATGGTTCATACGTATAAGGCTTGAAGTTCACGGATTCTTCTGTCCAAGATGAATGCTAATTGGAAAAGTTCCTTTCAAGCTAGATACATTAGAAACAAACAGGTCAATATTCAACCCACGGCAATCAGTGCTGATAAAGCGCCTGGCTGCCATGGGAAGAAATGAAACCAGATATTCAGTGCTGGAGCCTATCTGGTGTCCAGTGCTGAATATTCCGTTTCATCACAAATATTTTTTGTTATTTGGTCAGTGGTGATATTCAGCTGCTAAACCAGATAGCAAAACCGCATAAAGTTAGGACAGCCATTGTCCTGTACTAACTTTATGCAGCTACCTGTCCGGTTAGAAGGCTGAAAATTGCCGCTTACTGGATAGGTGTTTTGACCATCACAGCCCCACTCATGGATTGCCCCAGCACTCTCCGATTAGTGCAAAGATTGTCTGTGAGGATATTCAGCAGCACTAGCAGGTTAGTATCACTATATATTGGGTTCAGCAGGGTTTATGCAGATTGCAAGTCCTGCTAACCTTGCGAAAGTATTCATCCCCTCTGCTTTTGTCCTGTTTTGTCGCATTACGTACAATCTGACTAGGGAGTTAGACCGAGGGAGAGCCCTATATGTGGTGTATTTAGATTTCAGTAAAGCATTTGACACCATTCTGCACAGGCAACTTATAAACAAACTGAACACCCTAGGGATGAACTCTAAAGTTATTGACTGGGTTAGAAATTGGTTGTGTGGAAGGCGACAAAGGGTACAGGTAAATGGAGCTCACTCTGAGGAGAAGGTGGTTACCAGTGGTGTTCCACAGGGATCTGTCCTTGGTCCGATTCTGTTTAACATCTTTGTTAGTGACATTGCGGAAGGGCTGTTGGATAAGGTTTGCTTGTTTGCAGATGATACCAAAATCTGCAGTAGAGTAGACACCCAGGAAGGAGTCGATAACATGAGAAGGGATCTAGCTAAGCTTGAAGAATGGTCTAGAATTTGACAACTGAAATTTAATGCTAAAAAATGCAGGCTCATGCATTTGGGCTGCAAAAACCCAAAGGAGTGGTACAGTGTAAGGAGTGAAATTCTTCTGTCCACAAAAGAAGAGCGGACCTGGGCGTAATCATGTCTGATGATCTTAAAGTAGCTAAACAGATAGAAAAGGCAACTGCGAAAGCCAGAAGGATGTTGGATGCATAGGGAGAGGAATGGCAAGTGTGACATAGTGGGTCCCTCCAGCCCTTCAGAAAGAGCTAAAAAGCAGGAAACAGGAGTAGTGCTGAAGCATAAACAAAAGCACATGGCTAATGGTGGCCATGGAAACCAAGTACAAGGGAAAAAAACACACCTGTGCTGCCAATCAGACAGGGAGTCACGAGCTAATTCAGAACACCTGTTAGGGGGTGGAGTTAAGCACTACCCTAGAATTCAGACTCATAAAGAGGTCCCAGTAGAGGAAAGGGAAGGTATCCAAGATATTCAAGGTATCAGAAGGATCCCGGGTATCAAAGGTGTCGAGGAAAGTTGGGAAGGTATCGAGGAGAACGGAACAAGCAAGGTTATCCCAGGGAGGAGAAGGACAGAGTCTCCGTGGAAGGGAGGAACCAAGCTTCCATTCAGAGAGAGGACAGAGTCTCCAAGAGAAAGATACAACAGAAGCAGACCAGGTTATCTGCAGTATCCTGAGGATTACAGAAAGGAGAGAAAGCCAGGAAGGCAGTTTAAACCTTCTGTGCACAAGTCAGGTTTGGAACCTACAGCCATTCCTACGTTTCAGAGTAAACCTTGTTCAGCCAGGTCTAGAGGTAAGCCTAAAGGCTGGGGTTTTAATAATCACTGTGATTTTATCTACCCGGATGGTTGGGGCTGTGAGGAAAGTGACTGTGATGAGAATGCTTGTTTAAAGCAGTACCTGATTCAAGAGTATAGCCAGAAGCCTAAAGCAGTGAGGAAAGGCGTGGCACAAGATTTAACGTTGCAAACATTTCCTGCCTCAGAAGAGGAATTAATGGAGACAAACTATTTAAGACAAATAAGAGAAAATATTTTTTCACTCAACGTGTAATCAAACTCTGGAATCTGTTACCGGAGGATGTAGTAAGGGCTGTTAGTATAGCTGGGTTTAAAAAAGGTTTGGACAAGTTCCTGGAGGAAAGGTCCATAAACCACTATTAAAAAGGGACCCAGGATATCAATGCTTGACCCAGTACAAGCATTGTGGAACCTGTGTCTTTTGGGGATATTGCTAGGTACGTATAACCTAGATTGGCCACTGTTGGAAACAGGATACTGGGCTTGATGGACCTCGGTCTGACCCAGTATGGCATGTCTTATGTTCTTATGTTCTTATGAGTCAGAGTTTGTAAATACGCCAGAGGAATTAATGAACTGTACGATTACATTATCTAATGATATATTATCCCTGCGTTGAACTAATGCTTTGAAGAGAAATACAGAATTGTTGGGATTTAAAAGTACAAAGCTGTGAAGAAAACAGAACTGTTTACCTTGATTGCTGGAAGCCATGTTTTTGTGCTGAAGTAAGCTGTTTGAGTTTGAAAGTTTTATTTTGTCCTTCTGCCAGAAGCACCTGGTTTTTGTACCTTATTTTTCCTTGTTGAAATCCACCCCGGGAGGGGAATAAATCCTTTGTTGCTTTAACCACTTTTGAGTCACACTACCCTTTATTGGATGGTAAAAGAGAACTACATTTCCCAAAAGGCTTTGCCTCAGGAAATAGTGGAATACCTGTTCAAGAAGGAAACAAACCCCTTAAGCCCTACATGCCTTCGCTGGGGGCATTAATAGGGGGTCACACAAGGAAGGTGATAATGCCTCTGTAAAAGTCTCTCATGCAACCTCATTTGGAGTATTGTGTGCAATAATGGAGACCGCACCTTCAAAAGGATATAAACAGGTTGGAGTCGGTGCAGAGGGTGACTACTAAAATGGTTAGAGGTCTTCATTATGAAGCATATGAGGAGGGACTTAAAGATCTTAATATGTATATGTTGGAGAAAAGGTGGGATAGAGGCAATATGATAGAGATCTTTAACTACTTCCACTGTATAGATGAAGGTCTCTTTCAATTGAAGGCAAGCTCTGCTACAAGGGGACATAGGATGAGAGTGAAAGGGGATGGACTCAGGAGTAATAGGCAGAAATGTTTCTTTATGGAAAGAGTGGTAGATGCATGGCATAGTCTCCCAATAAAGGTGGAGGACACAAGGACAGTATCTGAATTCAAAAAAAGCAGGGGACAAACACATAGGATCTTTAAAGGTAAAAAGGGGACTATTGTAGTTGATATGGAAGGACAGACTAAATAGGCCATGTGGTCTTTTTCTGCCATCATGTTTCTATGTTTAGTGCACAGCATATGGTGTGGGTTAAAACCACTACTCCAGATTGCTCCTGATCAACCTTAAGCTCTTTGGATGTTTTACGTGATGGTTTTCCAACAGTTCATACTAACCTTTTAAGACTTCTTGAATTAATTTTCCTCATCTTACTACATCCTGGAAGGTTCTTGACAGTTCCATGAGCAGAAACCTCTTAATAATACTGTGAACTATAAACACAGGAATCCCAAGGTCTTTGGCGATGTCCTTAATATGCTTTTGATGTTTGGTGATAATGGCTTTCTGATAGTCTCAGGCAGCTCTCTTGTCTTCACAATTGTGAAAATGGAACAGGGAGTGAATGTGGCCATTTTAAGCATTAGAACCATCATTGGTTGATTCAAGTAATGTGAGTACTGACAATTGGTCACAGCTGCGTCTAATTTTACTCCAAAGGGAATGTGGTGGTTCTGTTCAAAATGATTTGAATTGTTTATAAGGGTAACAATCATGTCCTGGCAATGTCCCAGTTTTTATACTGTTTCCTTTTTTAATTGGTCCTGTTTTATTTGATTACATTTTGTGTGTCAAATCTGTGTGCATATTATAATCCAAAGCCTTTTCACTGGCTACATTTTTTCATAGAAGTTATTGGACATTAAGGGACTGAACTGCAAGAGTTTCAATAATATTGAACACAACTGCATATGAAAGAGGGGTAGAAGGGACAGCTAAGGGAGGACAAGGCCATAGCGGAGAGAATGAATTAATTCTTTGCTTTGGTCTTTACTGAGGAATATATAGGGAAGTTACCCATGCCTGAAATGTTATTTAAAGGTCATGTATCAGAAGAACTGAAACAGATCTCAATAAACTGGGAAGATATATTAGAATTATTTCATAAACTACAATCACCTGGACTGGATGGCATACATCCCAGGGTGCTGAAAGAATTGAAATATGAGAATTCAGAACTATTATTAGTAATCTGTGAACTATCATTGATGTCATCTACAGTACCTGAAGATTGGAGAATGACCAATGTAATACCAATTTTAAAAAGAGTTCCAGGGGTAATTCTGGAAACTACAGACTGGTGAGCCTGATATCAGTAGCAGGAAAATGGAAGAAACCATTATAAGAAACAAAATTACTGAACATGTAGATAGTCATAGTTTAATGGGAGAAAACTCACGAATTTAGCCAAGGAAAGTCTTGTCTTACTAATCTGATACATTTTTGAAGGTGTGAATAGACAGATAGACCAAGGTGAGTCATTTGATATAGTGTATCTGGATTTTCAGAAAGCATTTGACAATGTCCCTCATGAGAGCCTCTTGGCGAATTTAAAAAGTCATGGGATAAGAGGCAGTATATTATTGTGGATTAGGAACTGGTTAAAAGACAGAAAACAGTCAGGCTAAATGGCCAGTTTTGTCAATGGAGAAATGTGAATAGTGGAATACTCCAGGGATCTGTGCTGGGCCCACTGATTTTTAAGATATTCATAAATGACCTGAAAATAGGAACGACGAGCGAGGTGATCAAACTCGGATGACACAAAACTAACCAAAGTTGTTAAACACAAGAAGACTGTGAAAAATTGCAAAAGGACCTTGATAAATTGGAAGACTAGGCATCCAAATGGCAGATGAGATTTAATGTGGACAAGTGCAAAGTTATGCATTTAGGCAGGACCGTACCTAGCCCTATGCGAGTGGTGTGGCCGCACAGAGCGCAAGGCTCAAGGGACACATTTCGTCTGTCTGCCGTTGCCTGCCGCCGCCACTTTTTCTTCTCTCAGCAGTGGCAGGCTAAGCAGGTCTGGTCCTCCAGGAGGGACCAGACCTGCTTAGCGTGCCGGCGACTTGCTTATCAGGTGCGTGCCTCTTCTCTCCCGCCCTCATAAAGTGGCTAGATGGAGGTGTGCGGGGGGGCACGCGCATGATGTACAAGTCGCACAGGGTGCATTTCACGATCGTTACGGCCCTGCACTTTGGGAAGAACAACCCAAACTATAGTTACATGATGCAAGGTTCCTGTGCTGAGGTATATGACAGGCTCCCCATCCCCCCCCCCAACAGGGAAATCTCCCAGCCAAGCCAAGCACAAGTAAGGGGTTGCCCTAGAATAGATTTAAATCCCTGTATCTTTAGGGGAAGAGGCTGGAGAATGTCTTGGGAGGGTGTGGCCCGTGCTCAGGGTTTATCCCCAGGAGCAGGAGACCTGGAGAGGGGAAGAGGAGTCTGGCTGCTTGCAGCTTACTTGCAAACAACGTACCTGTAAAAGGGAGCCTATTGAATGGGCTAGTTGCTGACTGGTGCAGGCTTAAGGGACCGCCCTTGAAGAAAGGAAGGAGGTGAGCTGCCTGGGCATATTGTTTGTTTTCTAACTATTGTTTGGGGCGTGGCTGAGAGCTATACCCAGAGACCGAAGACCGGTGAAGCCAACAGGTTGGAGTTCCGAGCTTTGAGTATTTGAGGGCCGGGAAGGTCCTAGAGAACCAGCCTTGTGAAGACAACAAGTTGGGGAATTGAACTGTTGGATAGCCGAAGCATAATAAAAGTTGTTTGGTTTTCCCTTACCTGTGTGCTTGCCTAATGTCCTAATGTTTTTAAAGATTTCTTGCTGCTGCAGGCTACACTATACTGGGAACAAGGAGGAAGCCAGCCCACAGTACTGAAAGAAGAAAGAAGGGAAGAGGGTTTTTTTTCCCTCTGGTACATGGCTAAAGGGGTTAGCTCTGCCGCAGTTAGGGAAGGAACTTCAGTTTAGTTAGAAGCCAGACAGATGGCACTTTTGTTTTCTTTTTCCTACCCAGGGTGGGTGGGTTGGAACCCCCCCCCCCCCACCAAAATTAAACCAAAATGGAGAGATTATTCCAGGCTCTGGTGGAAGGGCAACCACATCAGCAGTTACAGCACACCCTAGTGGAGGAACAGCAACAGCTGCAACATGCCCTACTGGAACGACAGCAGCAACAGCAGCAGTAACATCTACAGCTGCTACAGCACATTTTGCAGCCACAAGGGGCAGGGCAACAACAACTGCTACAGAAATCAGTGGAAATGCAGCAGGGTTCACTAGCGCAGGTCCCTCAGGTGCTTCAAGGATGGCAGCTCCACCCCCTGGTTCCACTACCACCTAAAATGGGGGATGACGAGGATTCAGATCACTTTCTAGTAAATTTTGAGCAGACAGCTCAACTGGCTGGCTGGCTGTCCGGAGATGATGTGGACTACATATGTGGGAAACTTGCTGACTGGAAACAGTCAAGCCACCTTCCAGGAGGCTAGCCCTGATGGAGGGGCCGCCTATGCAGCAGTCAAGACTGCCATCTTGAAGCAAGACAGGTGTACGCTGGAGGCCACCGGCAATAGTTCAGAGGAGGGGTCCTGGGACCCAAGGAAAACCTCTGGCATTTCTTCTATCGATTGAAAGAGACTGCCTGGAAATGGCTGCAACCCGAGGAATGGAGTAGAGGTGGCCAAGATTGTTTTGCTGGAACAGTTTCTAGATGGCTTGACCTCCTCCATGAGACAGTGGGTATGCCACTTCTCTAAATTGACCCTGGAAAGTGCAGTGGAAGTTGCAGAAGGATTTTATGAAGCTCAGCCTATAAGAGGCACCCAAAGCAAAGGAAACAAGGCCAGCCATAGCCCAAGGCAGCCAGGGAGGAAAACCTGCACCTTTGAGGGACCCCATACCAAGGCCTCCACGTTCCCCACCTTCTCGAGGATCCCTGGGTAGTTATTTGACTTCCTTCAAGTGTGGAGGCAGGGCCATTATGCACGTGAGTGCCCCATGGCAACGGGAGAACCAGTGGACATAAACATGATAACTTCCCACAAAATTTGTGGGAGCATCCCTAGCAGAGGGGAAATTGTTTTTAATACTCCTAGAACTGGGAGGCATGGGTCTGCAAGTCCTGGCAGACTCAGGAAGTGTGAGGACTCTCATCAGGTGAGATATCACGACAAGGCATTGGATAAATTATGAGAAGCTCGTGCATCCATGGAGACCAACGATCATATCTGATGGTTGAAAATTGAATTAAAAACCCCCGGGGAAAGGGAGACTCTTGAGGTGGTGATCATACCCTGGATGACTTACCCAGTGATCATAGGCCAAGATATCCCTAATTTTAAAGATATCTGGAACCGGGGAAAGGGCAACCCAGTTTGCACTTCAGGCAGTTCTCGTTCCAGGTATGGTTGTAATCTCTGCTGAATAATCTTGAGTAGAATCTACCGTAGTCTGTAAACACAACCTTAGTTAATCTCCCCCATTGATCTGTACCCTCAGCACCATAACTAACTTCATCCTGTATAAACCATTGCTGCTTTAGTGTTAATAGCTGCACTTTAAAGCACATCTTTGAACTACATATAATCATTCAAGTTCAATACCCTGTTTTGTTTAAAAGCTTGGTTTTGGTGCTATGTTATATGTAAACCGCCCTGAATTAATGATAGGGCGGTATGAAATAAACTGTTAAATAAATAAAAATAAATAAAATCAGCCTATCCCCACCTTAAAACATAAACCTCTCCAAAAAACACAAAAGAAATGGCAACGTGCAGAATAATGGGCCAGGCACATGCAAGTTTCCGATCAATTTTAGAAACGTGCGCAGGTTTGATAAGGATGGCAGCACTTGGGAGACAATTATCATGATGGTATTTCAAAGCGGGCCCATCTGAGAACCACATAAATGTCCCAGCCTGCCTCTCTTTGCAAGTGGAGATGTGCAGTGGCATGGCAGTCAACAAAAATGTCCATTTACCTGCATGCTTTTTTGACATAGCAGAAAGTATTGGGGACATGAGAGTGCTTTCTCCACAGGTGTTAGGTTGCCAAAATAAGCACTTTTCTGGTGCCTATTTGTGCCCCAGGCAGGTAGAGCTATGGAAACACGTGCTGGCAAGTTCCAACATGCATCGCTTTTCCAAAATCGGGTGCATATATGTATCTTTTTATCACCAATATACGTCCACCATGCCCCTGTAAGACACGGACATGATTGCACCAGGCACGTGCAAATTCAAGGCTCTCTAAAATGACTCGTCGTCGATGTGATTTGCATTTTCAGACATGGAAATCACAAATAGAACTTCTAAAATGACGCCCGTAATCTTACTGCATCACTCATTAACTGCCATTTAAATGTGCATGTTAATTATTTTCTAACTTGCAGGTAGACATTTTTAGTGTGAATATTTTTGCATAGACCATACTGTTTCTCATGAGGCCATTGTTTCCCATGATGCTAACAGTAAGCTGTTCTAATCAAAGAAATAGCCTCTCAGTGGAGTTGCAAATGTGATTGCTGTCTACACATTATAGTGCAGTTCTAAATAGTTGTATTGGCCTTGTACAAAACCAGCATCCTGGTAGATTATGATACTGTACGTCTTTAAATATTGATTCTAGTAAGAGTTCACCTCTTGCACCAAAATCTCAAGCTGTTCCTCAGATAATGCTTTTTTTTGTTCTATGAGTTAATTCTCTGTGATAACTGTATGCAACCTTTGCATTTATTTTCAAAAGAAAGAGGCAAAATAAAACAGAAAATTGCTTTCTCTCTCTCTTTTTCAGGTCATTTTATTGAAGCAATAATCTAGCTTCCTATTTTAACTCAAAAGCTTTATAGAGTTTAAACTGCATGCAGGCACAGTTTCAGGGTACATATCATTAGTATATACAAAATATATTTATGTAATTATGAGAATTTGTTATACTGCCATCTGAACCAACATACTGACTTCATAGCGGTTTACAATATCATAATACCAGAAAGGGTTCAATACAAAAATAATAAACAAACATGAAAAACATTAAAAAGGGAATAAGACATAAAAAATTTAAGGGGGGGGGATGTATAGGACAGCAGTTTTCACCAGTAGACTATGTGATAAATTCAGAACACAAAGAGTCAAATTTTATAAAGATCACCCAGACTTATGCACATTTTCATGCACATATTTCAAGCCTATTTTATAAGGTAAGGCATGAGTGTACTTTATGTTATAATTTAGTGCCATAAGTGGTCAAAAACATGTGCTAAGCACTTACTTATACATGCCTTATGGCAGTTGGAAATGCCCGCACTTAGATTTTTCAATAGCGCAAATAAGTTATATTATTTTATAATTTGCACTTCCAGGGCAAACTAGGCAGTTTGGGGGGGGGGGAGGGGGAGGGGTGGAGTTGGCAACAAAGAGCAGGGCATTAAAAGCTAAACAATAGATTCTGACAGCCAAGGTGGGTGCAAGGCTTAAGGTCTGCCTAGAGCTCCAGAACCTTGAGCCAGCTCTGAGCGCTTCTCCCAAACCCTGCGCTTGTACGCTCCCATAGTGAAAGTACACAACCATTGGTCCGATGTGAGCATTTAGAGAACAGCGGTTGGCTGCACTACTAAAATACCATGCTTTCCACATAAATCTAGGCGACCCTCATAAAATAACCCTCAAAATACCCCCTACAGAATTTTAAATGTATCATACTGTGCTTATCATAGTATAGACCATAATTTTGCATGGTGGAGCCCATGTTCACCTACCCCCTACAATTTTTCATGAGCTGTAGATGGGATAGGCAGGGGGACTCTTGCCTAAAGGCAAGGAAAAGGACAGAGCAGGTGCCCAAAGGTGTCGTCTCTCTCAGGCCAGGGGTGAGGGTTGAATTGCAGGGGCTCTCTCTTTCAGGGTATACAAACACCACTGCTCACAACGAGCCTTGCATTACCAGAACTGGGAATGTATCAGTATTATTTGCCTCATAGTAGCCTGGATGTTTTAATGCAATGCTTTTTTGGGAGATAAAGTAAGTTGTTAATGGAAGTGTTAACACGGCTTAATTCTGTAATATATGTTTTTTCAGAATGACAGTATCATCCCAAGAGCTCCTTCATTTTCTATCCTTTATCAGGTACTAAGCTGAAATGGCTGCAGTTCATGTTAAACTGGGCTAAATTTCAAAATAAAGATTCCTGAGGTGATACAGTACTCATTAACTATCTCTGGTACTTCAATTTGAATAGAATTTTATTCTAAAATTCTGAAAATATTCAACCATGTTGTTGTTGTTAAGTGCTGTTGAGTCGGAGTCAACTCATGGCGACCCTCTGGATAGCTATCCTAAATTGTGTTCGGTCTTCAGTCAGGCAATGTTGACAGACTGGTACCTGTAGCTGCTGTTATTGTATCGATCCATCTCATTGTTGGCCTTCCTCTTTTATGTTGACTTTCTATCTTGCCAAGCATGATGTCTTTCTCTAATGATCTCTCTCTTCGCATGATGTGTCTAAAGTATGAAAGTCAAAGTCTTGTCATCTGAGCTTCTAAAGTTTAGGTTTGATCTCCTCTAGTACCGACTGGTTTGTTCTTCAGGCAGTCCATGGTATACACAGTATTCGCCACCAGCACCATAATTCAAAGGCATCAATTTTCTTCCTGTCTATCTTTTTCACTGTCCAGCTTTCACATCCATATGATGTTATTGAAAATACCATGGCTTGAACAAGTGAAATCTTTGTATGGAGAGAGACATCTCTGCTCTTGAGAATCTTATCTAGGTCTTTCATAGCCATTTTGCCAAGAGCAATGTGTCATCTGATTTCTTGACTGCTTGTTGCTTCTTTATTGATAGTTGATCCAAGTAGGTTAAAGTTGTTCACGATTTCAATTTCTTCTCCTTCAACGATGAACCTGTTGATTATGCCAGTTGTCATGATATTTGTCTTCTTTACATTAAGGTGCAGGCCCATTTTGAGACTATGTTTTTTGATTGTGAGAAGCAAATGTTTCAGATCATCCTCACTTTCAGCCAGTAATGTGGTATCATCAGCATAGCAAAGGTTGTTGATGAGTCTTCAACCAATCTTCACACCTCTGTTGTCTTCATACAATCCTGCTTCTCTGATGATTTGTTCTGCATATAAATTAAACAGGTAGGGGAAAGTATGCAGCCTTGTCTTACACCTTTGCTTATTTTAAACCATTCTGTTTCTCCTTGTTCCGTTCCAACTGTTGCTTCTTGATCAATGTACAGATTGTGCAAGAGAATGATCAGGTGTTCTGGTATACCCATGCTTCTTAATGTGGCCCAGAGTTTCTCATGGTTTACACAGTCAAAAGCCTTGCTATAGTCGATAAAGCACAAATAGATATCCTTTTGGTATTCAACCATACAGAGTAATTATACTGCATGAACAACAAATTTTAAAACTGGCTATGTAATCTACGTACAGAGACATTTAATGATGAAAAAAGGTGGAGGCTGTTATTTTATGAGAAATGATAATCAGTCTAACCTTTGTGGTGAGTAAATTATCGGAAACGCTGCTCTAACCTCTGTTGAGTAAATTATTAAAAACACTGCTCAAAGAGAAAATAATGAGGTTTCTGGAGTCCAGTGGATTACTGGATCGGAGGCAGGTCTTGTCAGACAAATCTGTTTGATTCCTTTGACTGGATGACCAGGGGCTTTGGCCAAGGGAGAGCCCTAGATGTGGTGGATTTTAGTAAAGGCTTTGACACCGTTCCACACAGGCATCTTATCAACAAACAGAGCACCCTAGGGATGGATTCTAAAAATTACTGATTGGGTTAGAAATTGGTTGAGTGGGAGGCGATAAAGAGTACAGGTAAATGGAGCTCACTCTGAGGAGAAAGAGGTTACCAATGGTGTGCTGCAGTGATTTGCCCTTGGTCCAATTCTTTTCAACATCTTTATAAGCGAAATTGCGGAAGGGCTATCGGGTAAGCTTTGCATCTCTGCGGATGATACCAAAAATCTGCAATAGAGATGACACCCAGGAAGGAGTAGATAACATGAGGAGGGATCTAGCTAAGCTTAAAGAATGCTCTAGAATTTGGCAGCTTAGATATAATACTAAAAATGCAGGTCATGCATTTGCGCTGCAAAAATCCAAGGGAGCAGTACAGTGTAGGGGGTGAAGTAGTTCTGTCCACAAAAGAAGAGCGGGACTCTTAAAGTAGCTAAACAGGTAGAAAAGGCGACTGCAAAAGCTAGAAGGATGCTTGGGTGCATAGGGAGAGGAATGGCAAGCAGAAAAAAGGAGGTGATAGTGTCTCTGTATAAAGTTTTGGTGCAACCTCATTTGGAGTATTGTGTGCAATTCTGGAGACCACACCTTCAAAAGGATATAAACAGGTTGGAGTCGGTGCAGAGTGTGGCTACTAAAATGGTTAATGGTCTTCATTATAAGCATATGAGGACAGACTTAAGGATCTTAATATGTATACTTTAGAGGAATGGCGGGATAGAGGAGATATGATACAGATGTTTAAATATCTCTGTGACATAAATGCAAGGAGGAGAGTCTCTTTCGATTGAAAGCAAGTTCTGCTATGAGGAGACATAGGATGAGGGTGAAAGGGGATAGACTCAGGAGCAATATGCAGAAATATTTCTTCATAGAAAGAGTGGTAGATGCATGGAATAGTCTCTCAGTAGAAGTGGTAGAAATGAGGACAGTATCTAAATTCAAAAAAGCATGGGACAAACACAGAGGCTCTCTAAACGAAAAAAGGGGACTATTGTAGTAGATGATATGGAAGGGCAGACTAGACAGGCCATGTGGTCTTTTTCTGCCATCATGTTTTTATGTAATTAGTTTTTGAAGTATGCCTCATTTGCAATACAAACATTTAAAGAATTCAATATCATGCTTCTATTGCTGCATTGTGCTGCTCTAGTGAACACTGAAAAAAAGCACTTCGCTGGAGTGAGACATGAAGAATACAGAAATCATGATCAAAGATAGTTTCAATCGCTTGTTAATTCAACTTTGTAGTCACTTCTTGGATAATTTATAAACTGCCTTATCCTCATACTATGCTCCCACTAGGAACTAATTCATCACTTCTATAACACTATGGTTAAATAGCGTAAAGTACTCCTATACAGAGATCCCGAGGTTGGGTCCAAATGTTTTAATAGGGTATGTGGGGAAAAAGTCTAGTCTGTTCCATGAGAGAAGCAGCATAAGAGAGAGCCTAAAGAAGGAGAGGGTAAGGAAGGTCAACACTGAAGGTCACTGCTGACTAACTTCAGAGCAGGCTGCCAGAAGCTCCAAGAAATCAACATGATACCTCTTAGGAAGTAAATCATGTCTTGGAAGGCATATCACGTGCCTACAGCCAGGAGATATTTTATTTTCTTTATTTAAAAACACTAATATATCGCAAATATGTCATACATTCTATGCAGTTTACATAAAGTTAAATGTTAGATGCAGAAAATGATTGATACCTATCAGGGTGTGAATCTAAAATCCCTTAAAACTGAAAGGAACGGTTAATTGGAAAAGATAAATGCTCAAACCACTCCTGGACATCCTTACTGGTACTGTGGCTTGCTTTGGACTTATGCTGATTCAGTCTTCGAGGCCTTCCAGACCCATCAGGTTTGTTACTGGCTTAATTATGATGAGAAGGTTCATGACAAGGTGGAAGAGAATAGGCACATTTCCTGGGTATACAGGTTGTTGGTCTGTGGCTTACTCAAATAGCAGCTGGGGGTCATGGGATGTCTGGCATAGATCTACATAAATCTGGGGCTGGGGGAATGCTAGGAGCTAGTCATTCCTTTTGATCTGCTGGCAATTCAACTGGATAAGTGAAACCAAGTTCAGAATGGGAGGGGGGAGGAGGTTTGTTGGAGATTCAGCAAATTGTCATGCCCCTTCCATGACTGTTAGTTTAAACAAAGAGCTCCAGCGAGTAGTGAATCTAGTAAATAGGACTTCCTTGATGCAGCAGGCACTCACTCCTGTTCTTTATGTCCGCATTGAGGCCTTAGCTATCTCCTATTACCCCAAGTAGGATGAGACCGTTATTTTGGGAATGATTTTGAATTTAGCTTTGCCTATCCTTTACAGATAGGGTTTTCAACAAGCTGGTATCTAATTCTCTTTTTGTTAGTCAGAAAGAGATGATGATTGATAAACTGAACTCGGAGCTTAGGGCAGATTGCGGACCTTTTGATCGGTGTCCTTTACTAGTTCTTTTTGTGTCTTTAGGCACAGTTTCCAAGAAATATCCTAAAAAGTTCATACTAATTCATAACCTTTCATACCCCATTGGTTTATTTATAAATGATTTTCTGCCTAGGGAATTGTGCAAGGTTCAGTATGTCTCTTTTGACAGCAGGCCGACTTTGTTCAGGAAGTCTGGGTCAGGAGCACTGTTAGCCAGACTTTTTTTCAGCTTTTGGGTTTTAACTTTGAAGGTAAGATTTTTGATAAATGCATGCCCATGGGTTGCATAATAATCCTGTTCATATTTTGAGATGTTACGCAGTTTTTTTTTTACTGGGTACTAGAACACTCCCAATGTCTGAAGAGCTTTACTTAGATGACTTCTTGTTTGTAGGCCCTCCTCGTTCTGCTACTTGTCGGCTGTTGATGGAAGCTTTTGTATCCTGGCACATTCTTTTGGAATCTCTTTGGCAACAGATAAGACTGAAGGTCCCATCAATATGTTAACTTTCATTGGCGTGGAGGCCAATTCTGTTGTGCACATCTCCAGCCTGTCTGGCCGGTCAAAATCGGGATGTGCTCCAGTGCACCCAGTTCTCATCTCATGGGGACCAGACATACCTGCAGGATCAGAACCGGGTCTACAAGCCTGTATGTGCAGGCCATGTCCCATTTCTGGCCTTTCGGATGTCCAAGCAACTCCCCAGCTAGCCCAGCCTGGCTCCTGCATGGGGCAGCAGTGATATGGCGTTCTGTTGCCATGCCATCATGGCTCCAAGCAGAAGCCATGATCCCCGGCAGCAATAGAAAAGTTCTTTTCCCCACAGCCCGAATCCCAATCAGGCCACCATGATCTCAGGTGTAATAAGTCCCCTGTACAAACGGCTGGCCCAAGACATACAGGGTCAACTTCAGAATCGGCTCGGTATGTCTGGGATCATGGTGCCACCCATAGCCTGCTATTGCTCTGCCTGCGGCCCGCCCCCTCCTGCCCACAAACAGAGCTGCCCGCACAGCTCAGATCTACCTGTGGGGAGCTCTGTTTACCGGACGCAGGCCTGGCGTTTAGTGGGTCTGGACATCCGGATCGGATGTCCAGACTCTCTATTTGCAGTTCAGAACAGACCCCATGGTGATCAATACAGTAGGGATGACCTTACGCCTTCCTTCTGATGAGGTGGTTAAGTTACAGTTCCAGGTTCAATCAGTCTGTTCTGTGAAAAAGGTGACTTTGAAACATATCCAATCAATGGGTTTGTTCCCTGAATTTTGTCTGCAGAGTAATTCCTATGGGCCATATATTTATTTGAAGACTGACAGGGTCAATGGCAGGGGTTTGGAGACAGAATCATTGTATTAAGAATTCTGCTGGAATGGGAGAACAACTTGATTTCCTGGGAGCTGCTGCGGAGTCTTACCATCGCCGCGGTGCAGTGTAGCAGGCGGGAGCTGACTGTCTTTTGGGTCAGCTGCAGGCATCCGGTGGCCGTCCTAGGCGCTGAGGACCCCCCGCACCCTACAAAGCTCAGCAGGTTTACTCGCGGCCGCGAGTTTGCGGCCTGCGAGGTCGTGTCTAAAGGGGCGTGTCACAAGGGGTAGGACATGCTCCTTCTGTGCTTCCTGAGGTCTTCGGAAAGTGCCGCTGAGTGAAGTGTTTTTTCCATGGGGAAACGGAAAGCCAAGATGGTGGCTAAAGCTACAGTTGGAAATGATTTGCGAGGAGGTAAGGTGACTGGCCCTATGGATAAACATTTGATCTCCCTGCTACCTGTTAGTCAATCTCCGGATGGGGCTTCTTTGAGCCTGGAGAACCGGACACCACCTCCTTTCCCTCAGCCTTCAGGTTCTTCTACACCCGTGGGGTTGTCCCCTATTCCTCTTGCCTTGACTCTTTGTCCAGTTGACCCGGCTGTACCTGAAGCTGTGTCTCCCCTTCTTAATCGGGAGATGACTCTTTTGGACATTTGGCAGACACTTCAACAAATTGATTCACGTTTGTCTTCAACTGTTTCCTCCTTGTGTAGGTTTACGCATGATGTAGTAGCCAAAGTTAAAGATATATATTCCCAAATGGTTTCCTCTATGAAGTCTATTGTCCGTTTGGATTCTCAGTTGCAAACCCATTGTGACCTTTGTGTCACTTCTATTAAGGATGTTTCTTCTATTTCTTATCGGGTTGAGTCACTTGACAATCATCAACGGGCAAGAAACTTAGGTTTCTTAAATTTTCCTTCTACTCATTTGCTTTCTTTTGAGTTGTTGTTGCAAAAATATTTTTCTGAGGTATTACATCTGAAGGAAACCTTAGAGCTAGTACAACTTTATTCTTTTTCAGTGGGTGTTCAGGGTGATCCGATTGCAGATGGGATTTCTCCCCCGTCTGACAATTCGGTTGCCAAGAACCTCACGGCGTTTTTGGAAGATTCATTGGATGTTATAACCAAACGCTGTACTTTGGTGGTAACATTTAAGTCTGAATCTATCAAATTGTCTGTCTTGCGTGCTTACTTTAAATACAGGGAAGTTGTATTCTGTGGATTTAAGATTTAAGTGTTCCCAGATGTCAGCCGGGTCACTCAGCTCCGGCGGAAGCAGTTTCTTGAGTTAAAATCTAGGGTTGTGGCTTTGGGAGCTTCTTTTTTTCTGAAGTTTCCATGTCGCTGCTTAATAACATTTGAGGGGAAAAATTATGTTTATACAGACGCCTCTGCGTTGCGTCAGTTTTTGTCTGCAAAGGAAGTCTTGGGGGATGGGTAGGTGATTTGCATATCATAGCTCCCTAACGTGGAGTTTATACTCCTTTTTTCTTTAGTTTATTCTTCTTCCTTTTTAAGTTGATAAGGTTTTCTCCCTTGATGTGTTCATCATGTTGTGGTTGTTTTTGTTCTTGAATAGTATTATAAACGGTGAATTCTGTAGAATTATATATCATGTATTATTGTATTCAGGAAAAGCTTAAATAAAATATTTTAAAAAAAAGAATTCTGCTGGAACGAGAACTGATTTGCGAGTACAGAATCCATTTTTGCAGGATTTTAATGAGATGTCTGCCTTGCAAAGTGAGAAAATTCTCGGGTGTGACCTGTAATTATTTTCTGATGCAAGTGGGGGTTTGGAATTTGGCCTTTTTTGGGTCAAAGGAGTGGGTTGATGCAGAGGCCATGCTGAATATCACCTTTTAGAGATTATTTCCGATCGTGGTGGCTTTAGAGATTTGACATTTCCGACTTAGAGACAAGGTGTAATGTTTTGGTGTGAATTATGTTGTGGTAGTAGTCTACTAAATGTTTGCTGATTACTTCCTTGATGAGAGAATACATTTTTCATTGTTCGCATTGTTTGTCTATGCCAAGCATGTTCCAGGTATTAATAATGTTATTGCTGATTCTCTCTCGTGCTTTAAATGGGCTGCATTTCAGGAGTTGGCACCCAGAGCTGATGTGGAGGAAGCAGAGGTGCCAAATAATCTTTGGAATTTGGGCTCGATGACATCTATGACTTGTTGAGACAATCAATTGCACCAATGATGTGGGCATCTTACATCAATGGCTATCATAGAGTGACCTCCTTTTTGTCAGCCATGGATGGTCTTCGGGTAAGGTGTCAGGTAGAAAATATTATATACTTAGGCAGCAACCTAAGGGCTTGGGTTATTCTAGGGTGTACCTTAATTCATGTTAACAGCTTTTCATTTTTTGCCAAATCTGTGGGCTGGGGGAACTCAGCATCAGGAATTTTAGTCAAATTGGTTATTTGGGTTAGGGGGAATCTTCCCCAGGGACTAAGGATTTAAGGAGGCCTATCACTCATGAGCTACTTGTGCAATTGTGATAGGCATTCCTTTTGGTAGCTGATTCTGAATTTGAAATGACTGTTTTGTGCAGCCTCCTGTTTAGACTTTTTAGAGCCCTTTTGTATAAGTGAACTGATAATAAGAACTTGTCAGACTGATGAGGGTACGGGATACCTGCTAGAATATGTGGATGTGAAGTCTGAGAAATCTAAAACAGGGCATCTAAAACAGGGCATGAGGCTCCTAGAAGCCTAGGAGTTATTCTCAGCATGGTTTAAGGCATGGTCACATGCCCTGTGAAAAAATTAAAAGCCTATTTATTATTGCATCCTTAGATAAGGTATATTTGTTTATCCATTTGAATTCATCCCCTTTAACCCGTTTTCAATAGTCTGCTGTGTTGTGTCGGGTCCTATTCAGGTTGGATTTGGATCCTTCTCAGTTTGGAACTCCCTTGTTTCAGATTGAGGCTGCTACGAGTGCAGCTTGTGCTGGGTTGGGGGAAGCAATCATTAAACATATTGGGAAATGGCAGTCAGGTACATTCTCTAGTTATATTCAGCCTGGGGCTGCGGTGCTTCATCCACATTCTAACGTGTTTGTTTTCTGTTTCAGATAGACTGTCTATCTGAACGATTTTCTGGTTAATTGGGCACTCATTTATTGAGCTGAACATTAAGCTGCTTAGCAGCCTTATGGCTATGACCTCGGTCTGGCTGCTTTTGGAACTTCAGCTCTGTGGCTTGGTTGAGAGAGGAATGTGTTGGCGCCAGCTCCTCCCAGTGATTAGACATCATGTACAACTGAACAAAAGAACATAAGATATGCCATACTGGGTCAAACCAAGGTCCATCAAGCCCAGTATCCTGTTTCCAACAGTGACCAATCCAGGTCATATGTACGAAGGTTATTTTTAAAGTAAGGTCCGATTGGCTGTAGCTTTGTAAAATTATTCCCCCTGTAGAAACAAGCATGCGTGTCGGCTCCCGGCATGCCTTGTGCAAAAGCAGATGCCATTTGCAGTCATAGCATCACTTTGTACGGTTTATACTGAGATGTTAAAATGTTTAAGACAATTGAGTGGCCCTCCGACTGTGAAATACGGTCTGTGATTCGGTTTTTGACAGCAAGGACCGTGTCATCAGTGGACATTCATCACCAGATATGTGAGGCGTACGGCCCCAATGCGATGAGTAACAGCAAAGTGCGTAAATGGGTGAGATTGTTCAAGGACGGGCGGGACAATGTTCATGATGAACCGCGATAGGGTCGACCTTTAGTAATCACACAAGATTTGGTGCGCACAGTTGACGCAAAAATTCATGAAGAACAGCGATTCACGATTTCCACTTTGTCACTGAAATTTCAAAAGTCAGTGCTATGCAAAATCGTTTCTGAAAAATTGCAGTTCAGAAAACTGTGCTCGCGATGGGTTCCCAGGCTGCTTTCCGAGGCACACAGTTGCCATATCTTGCATGTTGAGATTGTCTGTTTGACTTTCACTTTGACTGGAGATGACGTGTGTCTTCATTCCATCGACTGCCACTTTGATTCTGGAGTTATGTGAGAAACCCATGTCTCATCCTCTGTGACATTGTGGTCCAAACGTTTATCTCCTTCCTCATTGTATTGGATCAAAAATGTCAAAGCACTAGCCATTCTCCTTTTTTGGTGTTCCTCGGGAAGCAGCCTGGGAACCCATCGTGAGCACAGTTTGTCCCGCCCATCCTTGAACAATTTCACCCATTTACGCACTTTGCTGTCACTCATCACATTGGGGCCGTACACCTCACATATCTGGTGATGAATGTCCGCTGATGACACGGTCCTTGCTGTCAAAAACCAAATCACAGACCATATGTCACAGTCGGAGGGCCGCTCAATTGTCAATCATTTTAACATCTCAGTATAAACCTACAAAGTGACGCTACGACTGTAAATGGCATCTGCTTTTGCACAAGGCAAGCAAGGAGCCATCACGCATGCTTGTTTCTACAGGGGGAAAAAATTTATAAAGCTACAGCCAATCGGACTTTACTTTAAAAATAACCCTCATACCTAGCAGTTTCCCCAAAAGACACAGGTTCTACAATGCTTGTATTGGGTCAAGCATTGATATCCTGGGTCCCTTCTTAATAATGGTTTATGGGCCTTTCCTCCAGGAACTTGTCCAAACCTTTTTAAAATCCAGCTACACTAACAGCCTTTACTACATCCTCCAGTAACAAATTCCAGAGTTTGATTACACGCTGAGTGAAAAAATATTTTCTCTTATTTATTTGTCTTAAATAGTTTACACCTGTAGCTTCATTGCATGTCCCCTAGTCTTTTTATTTTTATTTATTTTATTTAGACAGTTTTGTATCCCGCCTTATCCTTCAATCAAAGCGGTCACAACACAATTGGGGGATACATTTAATATGTGGGGATATGAGACACATACACTAATACTTACAGGGAACATGGGCAGTGGAGGGTTAAGTGGCTTGCCCAAGACCACAAGGAGCATCTGTGGGACTACAAACCCAAGTCCTTCCAGCCCAAGGTTGCTGTCCTCTAGTGGGATTTGAACCCCCGACCTGAAGTACCTTGCCCCAACCACTAGGCTACTCCTCCCTGATGACGTAAACAATCAATCTATGTTTACCCGTTCCACTCCGTTTATTAATTTATAGACTTCTATCATATCTCCCCTCAGCTGTCTCTTTTCCAGGTTAAAGAACCTTAACCTTTTTAGCCTTTCTTCATAGGGGTATCCTTTCCATCCCCTTTACCATTTTGGTGGCTCTTCTCTGAACCTTTTCTAATAACGCTATATCCTTTTTAAGATACGGTGACCAGAATTGCACACAATATTCAAGGTGCGGTCTCACCATGGAACGATATAGAGGCTTTATAATATCCCTTGTTTTATTTTCCATTCCTTTCCTTATGATACCTAGCATTCTATTTGCCCTCTTGGCCGCCGCTGCACACTGGGCCGAGGGTTTTAACATGTTATCCACAATGACGCCTAAATCTTTTTCCTGGGTGGTGGTTCCTAATGTGGAACCTTGCATCATATAACCATAGTTCGGGTTGTTCTTCCCTAGGTGCATAACTCTGCAATAGAGTAGAAACCCAGGAAGGTGTAGATAACATGAGGAGGGATCTAGCTAAACTTGAAGAATGGTCTAGAATTTGGCAGCTGGGATTTAATGTTAAAAAATGTAAGGTCATGCATTTGGGCTGCAGTAATCCAAGGGAGCAATATAGTATAAGGGGTGAAGTACTTTTGTCCACTAAAGAAGAGCGGGACCTAGGCATGGTTGTGTCTGATGATCTTAAAGTAGCTAAACAGGTAGAAAAGGCGACGGCAAAAGCTAGAAGGATGCTTGGGTGCATACGGAGAGCAATGGCTAGCAGAAAAAAGGAGGTGATAATGCCTCTGTATAAGTCTTTGGTGTGACCTCATTTGGAGTATAGTGTGCAATTCTGGAGACTGCACCTTCAAAAGGATGTGAACAGGATGGAGTCAATGCAGAAGGTGGCTACTAAAATGATTAGTGGTCTTCATTATAAAGCATATGAGCACAGACTGAAGGATCTTAATATGTACACCTTAGAGGAAAGGCAGGATAGAGGCGATATAATTGTGATGTTTAAATATTTCCATGGCATAAATGTTCTGGAAGAGAGCCTCTTTCAATTGAAAGCAAGTTCTGCTATGAGGGGACATGGGATGAGGGTGAAGGGAGATAGATTCAGATGTGATATGCGGAAATATTTCTTTACAGAAAGAGTAGTGGATCCGTGGAATAGTCTCCCAGTGGAGGTGGTAGAGATGAGGATAGTAACTGAATTCAAAAAAGCATGGGACAAACACAGAGGATCTCTAAAGGTAAAAAGGGGACTGTTGTAGTTGTTGATATGGAAGGACAGACTAGATAGACCATGTGGTCTTTTTCTGTCATCATATTTCTATGTTTCTATTGAACTGTATTGGTTCCAGGACGATCCCTGAGGCACAATACTATGCGCCATCCTTTCTTCTGAGTGAGTTCTATTTACCACCACCTTCTGTCAGTCAATCAATTTCTGATCCAGTTCACCACCTTGGGATCTATCTCCAAGCTGCTCAGCTAATTGATAAACCCCATATGAAGAACAGTATCAAAGGCTTTGCTGAAATCTAGGTATATCACATCCATTCACTCCCTGCAGTGCCAACTTCACTCCCCTCACCTTGCAACAGTTTCCTGCTGCCAACAATCTTCTTTCCCCAGATTTCCCCTCCCTCTCACCGGATTCACAAGTCTCACACTGGACTTCCCATCTGTCCGCAGCCTTGGATCGGGTGGCTCCCCTTCAGACTCTCCCTTCACGTCACTGTCCCTCTCAGCCATGGTTTCACTCAGGTCTGTGCCTCCTTCGCTCTCATCTCCACTGGGCGGAGCCGTTATGGAGAAAGTCCCATGCCCCATTTCTGGTGACAGTTTTTAAGGAGTGTCACTCTCACTATCGCTCCCATGTCCATCTTGCTAAGCTTATACACTTTTCCACTGCAATCACCACTACCCCTAATCATACTCGTCATCTCTATTCTTTCTTCAGATCTCTTACCTCCCTTCACTCCTCCTCCCACCCCAGGCTCCCTCTCACTACGCCCACCCCCAGTTAGTTGGCATCCTTTTTTCATTCAAAAATCATATATCTCCGTGCCTCCCTTCCTCACTGCCCCCCCCCCCCCCCACTATCCTCCCCCCTTCCCCCTTCTCCTCCTCCTCCCTCCCCCTCACTTTCTCATTGCTGGACATCTTTCCATCCTCTCACCATTTCAGAGCCTATGAAGTCTATTTCCTCTTCCAGTAAAACTACTTGTTCCATTGATCCCATTCCCTCCTCATGGCTCCCTATACCTTCCCTGGCTCTTCCTCCTCCTATCCTCACCATGATCAACTCTAGTCTCTCCATGGGTACTTTTCCTCTCCTTTGGAAATATGCACTTATTCGCCCAATCCTTAAGAAACCTTCTTTTGACCCTCTTATCCCTGCTCACTATCGGCCAGTCTCTCATCTCCCCTTCCTTTCTAAAATACTGGAAAAAGCGGTATTCACTCAACTTTCTCTTCACCTGGACACTATTAATTTTCTTACCATCGACAATCAGACTTTCGCCCCAGACACAGCGTAGAAACTGTCTTTATCACCTTCCTTAATGAATTGCATGTCGCACATGATCGTGGTGATATCTCGGTGGCGATTTCCCTGGATCTATCAGAAGCCTTCAATCTTGTTGATCATTCTCTCCTCTCTCATCTGCATGATGCTGGGCTTCAGGGCACTGTTTTCCAATGTTTCCACTCCTATCTCTTTTCCCGTTCTTTCTCTGTCCTCTCCCATTCCCCCTCACGTGCCTCCTCGGACCAACTTCCTTTACAGTGTGGTGTTCCCCAAGGTGCTGTGTTGGTTCCTCTCTTGTTTAATGCCTTCCTAGCCCCTCTCGCCCTTTTGATCCAACAATCTGGTATCCTGGCTTTTTTCTATGCTTTTGATTTAATGTCCTCCATCATCATACCTCCCCCCTTCTTCCTGATCTCTCTCCCCTGAACTCTTGTCTCCTCTCTGTTTCCAGCTTGCTCACTTCCAACTGTCTCCACTTGAATCTTGCCAAGGCTATTTGGTTCCCCATGGTAGTCTTCCCCCTCAACTAGCTCTGTCCTTCGCCGATTCTTCCATTCCTTTAGTCTCCTCCTTCTGGTATCTTTGTGTCCTGTGATTCTGATCTCTCCTTCCATGAGCACATCTTCAATGTCACTAAAACCTCTTTCTTCCATCGCCAACAGATCTGTGCCATTCGTCCATTTCTCACTCCCCAAGTTCTTACTATTTTTACTTTTTCACTTGTTTCCTCTCGCCTGGATTTCTGCAATTCAGTACTCTCTGGCATTCCTAACTCCCAACGGAGTAGATGTCAATGCATTCAAAATACTGCCGCATGTATCATCACCCATTCTTCCTGTTTTGATCATGTCACCCCACTTCTACTCCATCTGCACTGGTTCCCTGTAGATTACTGCATCCGTTTCAAGCTTCTTACCCTTGTACACCAGGTTATCTAAACACGCACCCCCGATATCTTGCCGATCTTCTCCATTCTCTTACCCCAGTCGCACTCTCTGGTCACTTCATATCAATTGCCTCCACCTTCAATCCCCCTCCCAGGCACACCTGCAATCTACTCACACCTCCACCTTTTTATTTGTTGGACCCGCACTCTGGAATTCACTACCTACTTCCCTCAGATTCGAACAAGATTATCGTACCTTTAAATCCCAGTTGAAAACCCACTTATTTTCCTCTGCATTCAACCTTCCCTCCCTCTCTGGATGAACCCTTGTCCTCTTGTGTATTCCGCCCTTTCTGTCTGGTATGCCTGGTCCTCTCTTTTCTGTTCTTTTTGATATTGTCATTTCTTTTCCTTTCCAGGCCATCGGCCGTCTGCTTTGATTTTTGACTCTGTACACCGCTTTGCTTTTAAATTGAAAGCTGGTATATCAAATTCAAAAAACATAAACAGACTTTGAATGACCCTGTTCTAGTTCTCTGGTCACCCAAAGAACTCATTCAAATTTGTTTGGCATGATCTTACCCTGGTAAAACTATGTTGCCTCAGATCATGCAATCAATTTGTTTCCAGAAAGTCCACTATTCTTTCTTTCAAGAGTGCCTCCCACCAGAGGTAAGGCTTACTGGCTATAGTTTGTCCCCTCTTCCCTATTACCACTTTTGTGAAGAGGTAGCACATCAGCCCTTCTCTAATCCTGTGAAACCTCTCCATCTGGTCCATGGCCTTGTCCACTTTTGGTTTTGCAAGTTGTTCAAACACATCATCTTCTGTAAATGGTGTGGTATCTACTCCATTTCCATTTGTATATCTGTCAATCATACATGGTCCTTCTCCAGGATTTTCTTTAGTGAATACAGAACAGAATTATTTGTTTAACATTTTTGCTTTTTCAACGTCACCTTCCACAAATCTGTCCTTGGCACTTTTGAGTCTTGCAGTACCACCTCTGATTTTCCTCTTCTCCTGAATATGCCTGAAAAAGATTTTGTCTCCACGCTTCTTGTAGTCCAACCAAGACCACAGCCCATGGGGCCCTTGATAAATGTATGTAGTCCCACATCCCAGAGGGCAGCGCATGCCACCCATCCACCAAACCACCCAATTTACACCAGTAAGACACTCTATTTGCTTTCCAGACCCCCTCAACCCGTCCAGACCTATCCTGCTCCAGATCATGCATAAAGTTAAAATCTCCCACTAGAATCACATTACCATGTGCCTCCGCTGTTACCTTCTGCACCACCTTTTTGGAAAAATGCATACTCATACCCATTAGGGGCATAGATATTGCTTAGCAAAAACAGCTCAAAGATTTTTACTTGCATAAAAATAAAGTAAACATTAGGATCAGCCTCCCATTCTAGTGCTTCAAAAGGCACCCCCTTCTTCCCCAATGTTGCTACTCCTCTCTTCCGGGATCCTGACGGGGCACTCAATACGGTTGAGAGCCAGCCTCTCAAGTTTAACAAGTTCAGCTTCGCTCAGATGGGTTTCTTGGAGCAACACAATCAGTGCTCCCTTAAGGACCTGAAGTATTGTGGTCCATTTGACTGATGACCCAATGCCTCCAACATTCCAGGTAATTAATTGGAATTTAAGTGACACCTCTCTCTCCAACAAAGCTAACCCCATGGTTTTCCATCAAACTAAACCCTATGAGCCATCCAGCCTTGACACGTAGGGTTTACCCCAAATTCTCCCCCACTCCCACATGGCTCATCCTATAGAGTCCTTGCCTAGCTCCTCTCATAGATACTGTGAAAATATCTCTCCTTCACTTCCTCTCCTCACTAAGCACCTCCATTCACCCCAAATGTCCCTACCACTTGCCACCCCCCAAACATGCTGTCATCATTCCAGTCCCAAAGTCGCACCACACCCCATCACACCATCCCACAGTCAACACCAAATATCCCCCAAACAGTATATATATTAACCCCATGCTCCACACACCTCATGAAGCCAGCCACTATATACGATGCCTCCCGGATGACCTTTACCCCTTATGTCCACTCGGCTGCACACCCCTCACACAGAACTGCAAATGGCAATCCAACATGGAAGAGAAAGAAGGTGAAAAGAAAAAAGAAAAAGCATAATAGTCTGCACAATCTGTTCGAGTCTGGTCAGTCACCTGTCAACCATCTGCATATCTATCAGTGTTGCACACCAAAATCTGCAGGACACTGTCCATTTCAGATTGTGAACTCACAAACCTTTTCACCACCACAGCCCATTTGAAGACATGGGGCTGACAATCAAACTGCATCCATAGCATAGATGAGTATGCCAAAGTAAAATCTTTCTTTTGAACAAACAAGATAGCACGAGCTCTTTCCTCTTTGCTGCCACCATTGCTGAATAATTCTGTAACAAAAGTTTTTTTATTCTCCAAGCCCAACTCTCTCTCCTTCCTGTATGCCTGCAGCAGCTGCATTTTATGCTGAAAGTTGAGAATCCAGACAATAATCACCCTTGGCCGGCCTCTACCTCACACCTTAGGTTCAACTCAATGTGCATGTTACATAAGTAATTGGCCTACCAAAGGTTCCAGGCCCAGTTCCTTCGGCATCTAAGACTCAAACAGCAAAGACAAAGTGGCGTGTGACACCTCTCTGGCACTTCCACTAACTACACATTATTCCTTTGCAATGATTTTTAAGATCATTTACTTTTGCCACAAGGTCCTCTATTTTTATATGCTGTCCTTCAAAAGCATGATCCTGCCAGGCCTCTGAATCCTCCAAGGAAGACACAACACAATTAAAATCTCCCCCCCCCCACCACCACAACCAGGGAGGAGGCATTATAGCCCCTCAATTGCTTTCCCAGCCCCCCCCAAAGAAAAAGCAGCATCCAAGATAATAGGGCCATAGACATTGCAGAAGGTGATGGTGGTCCTAAAGAGGGCGCCCCCCACAATTAGATAACGCCCCCGGGGGTTCGCTATCTGGGTATTGTGATAAGGAAGCTTATCATAGCTCAGGTAGGAGCTATAGAAAAGATGATGTGACTCTGAACAAGCAACCTGTCAGTTCTGGTAGAAGCAAGAAAACAGAGTTTTCACATAAAAGACTACCAGTCCCAGAATGCACCAGGTTTCCAGCAGCCATGAGAGGGGCTGAAGTGAGAAAGTGTGTGTGCAATCAAGAGAGCTATGAGGTAATCCCTAAGCACTCATCTCAAAGGGCAGGGCCTGATTCAACACAGCTGCGCTGTGTTAGGGAGCAGCACACATTAGGACAGAATAAGAATAGAGCTTATTCTTCAGATAACAGTTACTACAAGCTCCAGCCCAGTTTCAGGAAAGGAGACAACAACGGTTTGAAGAACAGCTTCAGCAAAAGCCACGCAGATAGAGAGAGAAGGAAACTCTCTGGAAGGAAGAGAAGAAAGGCCATTGGAAGGTCTGGGAGATTCCAAGGCAGTACTCATACTGGGAGGTATTCCAAAAGCCAGCAGAGTCCATTGGACTGGATTCAGCCAGAGGAATGGAGTGGCAGAGATAGGAATCAACAGTGGCTACCTGGAAGAGAGAAGACTGCATGTGGAAGGGACTTTCAGACCAAGGCCAGAAGGTATGTGAGAGAAGATCCAGTGTCCAGGGATCAAGATTGGAAGGCTGGACATCAGAATTGGATTACATATTGGCCAGGCTATACAGAGAGGAATAATGATAGCAGGAGAGGCTCAGGTATGAACACTGATCCAGACCCTATCTATAATAGAGAATGGCAGCAAGGGAATAAGCATTCTCATGATAGTGCCTTAATGAAAGACTCGTCTGTGCCAATGTATGATAGTGACCATATGCTGATTGATACAGCAGATGAAAATACAGTTTACATGGACTGTTCTCTATCTAAATGCTATTGCTAGCTTTCTATGAGCAAACACATCAGCCATCACAAAGAAACCTAACTTTGTTCTTTATTTCCACTGCAAACAGCTCTTAAAGCAGGATTTGGGTTCACACAGTAGCAGCCAGCCAGCTAAAGGCTTACAGCTGGTCAATTGATAGTAATTAAAGCTGCACCTGATTGTGTGTGTGAGCAAGGGAGAATCACTGCTGAGATCTGCGTGGAAAATAAGCAGAAGTGGAAAATAAGCAGAAGTTAACCTAACCAGCAAAGTTTATTCTTTTCTTTGTGCCTTTGTATTTGGTAATTATTTGCTAAGAAAACATTAGCTAAATGCCTGACAAGCTGAAGGTTGTTTTCTGGTTTACTTTGTGACTTTTTGTTATCCATTTTTAAACACTGCAAGCAAGTAACCTCATTTATAGTGCTATCAAGCATACATGTGCTGGGTAAATTAAACCCCATCAATAAAAGAAGTATTTTATTGATCTTACCACTTGGTTTCACAACTCAAATTATTGTCATCAGCTGTGTTTGGGAGTGAATGAACTACAATACCCACAATACCTTGCAAGAATCATATGAATATATGCATCGTCAAGATTGTGTAAGTTCTCACCCTAGGCAGCCGTCTGACAGTATCCAATACAAAATCCACCTCTTTACGAATTAGGATGGCAACCCTGGCTTCCCAAACACCAGAGAAAGCCTCATAGGCCTTCCCCATCCACCAGCGCTGCAATTTGTCATGCTCCTTTGCCTCCATACAGCATGGCCATATCAACTTTCAGGTCTCTGAGCTGCTTAAGAACTTTATGACGCTTAATAGAGGAGCCAAGTCTGCCAACAATCCATGAGATACACTGCACAGTCAAATCACCCACAGTCTGCTCATTCAAGGACCCATACCGATCCATTCTTATACAAAGCCCACAGCAAGGTACTCCCCAGATTCCCAGCCTAATCGCCCTGCCCCTACCGGGTGTCAGTCCCATGACATCCTGTGTAGTTCAAACCTCCTGAAGGTCCTTCTCCTCCTTCCCTCATCTCTCCACCATCCCCCTCTACTTCTCCCCTACCTTGCTCCCCACCTCCCTTTCTTGGACATTTGTATCTACAAACTCTCTCACCTGCATCCTATGGAGCACTTCTGACATATTGGGAACTGCCCCCTTCACACACTCAAATACCCATAAGCTTCATCTACCCAGAGCCTAATAACCTCCCTGACCCATGCACGCCCTTCACCTGACAATCTCACACTCAGGGCCGGCCCGTCCATTGAGCAAGAATGTTTTTGCACAGGGCCCCGCGTTTCGGGGGGCCCCGCGCAAAGAACATTCTGCTTTTTTTTTCTTAATTAAATTTTTTTTAAAAAAAGCTGGCCGCTGCCGCCGCGGCGTCATGGAGTGTCCCGTGGGGCTCCCTCTGCCCGGCAGAACTCTCCCGACGCGGCTGAGCCCCTCTGCGCCGGCTTGCAGATACGCGAAAGGAGAGTGTCTCCCTCGCGTCTCTGTTAAGCCCGCAGGGGCTGATGGGAAGCAGGGGCTGATGGGAAATTTCCCATCTGCCCCTGCGGGCTTAACAGAGACGCGAGGGAGACACTCTCCCTTCGCGTATCTGCAAGCCGGCGCAGAGGGGCTCAGCCGCGTCGGGAGAGTTCCGCCAGACAGAGGGGGCCCCGCGGGGCACTCCATGCCGCAGTGGCCAGCTTTTTTTATTTTTTTAAATTGCCATGAGCCGATGGGGGGCGGGGTAGGACTGGCAATGGGCTAGGGGGGGGGAGGCCGGGCAATGGACTAGGGGGGGGTTAAGACTGGCAATGGGCTGGGGGGGGTTAAGACTTGCAATGGGCTGGGGGGGTTTCAGACTGGCAATGGGCTAGGGGGGGTTAAGACTGGCCATGGGCTGGGGGGGATTTAAGACTGGCAATGGGCTAGGGGGGGTTTAAGACTGGCAATGGGCTGGGGGGGGTAAGACTGGCAATGAGCTGGGGGGGGTTAAGACTGGCAATGGGCTATGGGAGGGGGTTAAGACTGGCAATGGGCTAGGGGGGGTTAAGACTGGCAATGGGCTGTGGGCTGATGAGGGCTGTCTGGAAATGGGGTGATGGGGGGCTTAGGACTGGCAATGGGCTATGGGGGGGTTAAGAATGGTAGTGGGCTGATGGGGTGGGGTTAGGACTGGTAATGGGCTATGGGGGGGTTAAGACTGGTAATGGGCTGTGGGCTGACGGGGCCTGTCTGGAAAGGGGAGGATGGGGGGTTAGGACTGGTAATGGGCTATGGGGGAGGGGTTAAGACTGGTAGTGGGCTGATGGGGGGGTTAGGACTGGTAATGGGCTATGGGGGAGTTAGGACTGATAATGAGCTATGGGGGGGCTAGGACGGGAAATGGGCTGATGGGGAGGGGTTAGGACTTGAGGTGGGCTGATGTGGTTAGGACTGGTAATGGGCTGTGGGCTGATGGGGGTTTAGGACTGGCAATGGGCTATGGGGGGCTGACTGGAAATGGGCTGATGGGGGGTTAGGAAAGGTAATGGGTTATAGGGGGGGCTTAAACTGAAAAATGGGGTGATGGGGGTTAGGACTGGAAGTTGATGGGGGGCTAGGACTGGTAATGGGTTGGGGGGTTGCTAGGACTGGAAATGGGCTGAGTGGAAGGGGAGGCTTGAACTACAAATAGCTGATGGGGAGGGGGCTTGGAATGGAAATGGGCTGTGAGAGAAGGGAGCTAGGACTGAAAATGGGCTGATGGAACAGCTAGGATAGGACTGGAAATGGGCTGTTGGGGGGAGCTAAGATTGGAAATGGGCTGTGGTGGGGGCTTGAATTGAAATGGACATGGAGGGGCTAGAACTGGAAGTAGGCTCTTGGGGGGGCTTGGACTGGAATTGGGCTGAGTGGAGGGGAGCTAGGATTTGACATGGGCTGATGGTGGGGCTAGGAAATGACTAGAAATGGGCTGATGGGGGGCTAGGATTGGAAATGAGCTGATGAAAGGACTTGGACTGGAAATGGATGGGGGAGCTAGGACTGGAAATGGGCTGATGGGGGGCTAGGACTTGAAATGGGCTGATGCAGGGACTAGAAGGGAATGGATGCTTGGTGAGACTGGAACTAGAAGGGAGCTGATGTTGGGGGAGGATTAGAATGGGATGGGGCTGGGAGAGTAAAATGGAGAGGGGAAAAATATTTTGTGTAGGAGGGATGAAAAATCTACAATTGGCCGGGTATTGGGAGAGTAAGTGGGGATTGAGGATGGAGGGGTAAAATTTGTGTGGATGAAATAGGAATGAGGAAAGAGCAAAAAGAGAAAGATTAGTATGTTAAAGCAGATGTAGAGAGAGGGAATGGAAAAAAACTAGAAGAGAGAAGAAAGGACAAATGGACAGCAGATGATGGAGAGTTAGCAGAAAACATGAAGAAACCAGAAGAAAGTGGCTGGACCAATTGCAACTGAAAAAAAATGCACAAAAGGTAGAAAGATATCTCTTTATTTTGAATTTATTAACTGGAATATGTCAGCTCTGGGAAATGTGCATCATTAACGTCTGCGCTTTGTTTGGTACAAGAGGAAATTAATTTATAGTTTTATTTCTACAGTGTTGTTGTACATTCCAAGTTTGGCTTTTGGGGTTCCCAGTTTAATTATTGCCTTCCTGTTTCTAAATTGTGATTCCTTGTTTGGTGATGGTCTATGTTCTGCATGTGTAACTGAGCTGATGTATTCTGTTTATGTAATTCCTATTTGACGTTGACACTTGTTCTCTTTCCCCAGTATTCTCTGAAATGTATTGGTTTAATATTTGCAGTGTTGCCTTTTGATAGGTAGGGTATGGTGCTTTGTGAGTCCTGGTAGTGCTGTCAGGATACGGCGGGTTTGCTATGGGTTCTAAATGGGCAGCGTTTGTAGTAGTTCCTAATGTGCCGGGCGGTTGGCACTAGATTATAGTAATGTAGAAATCTTTTAGTCTTTCTTTATCCATACATTCATTAAGAGACAAGTTTACTAAAAGTTAGTGTATGGTAACATTATGCAAATATTTATGCAAATAAGGCCACTTATGCAAATGAGGCCCCGCACCGAGTCTCCGCACATGGCCCCGCACCCCCCTTGGGCCGCCCCTGCTCACACTCATGTCCCAGTCCCACTCTCTCAGCCTCACCCCAGTCCCATTCTTTCAGCCTGCCCCTCCCCCCCCCAGCTGTTTCCCTTCTGCATGCCAAGTCCAACATGGATTCCCCTTTCACACCCTAACTGCAATACATCCCCCTAGTACCAAACATACCAACCACACACGATTCTTCCCTCAGCAGGGAGATTACAATGTCCAGATCCACAGTCCAAGAGGCAAGGCAAGTTTTGTCATACCTCCCAAGGCCCCATCTGGCCTCTGCCAAGTGAGCTCAGGCTCCAACCAGACAGGGTACAAGTTGAACATTGTAGTCCACATAATAGTCCATCCCCGTGGTGGGAAAAAAAACAACAAACACTGATGTTTGGTGCTGGGACTGCAGTGGTAGAAAGGTGCCAGGCTTCCTCATTCCTGCTCTTGAGAGGGCGGGGAAAAAATATCCTGGATGTGTGTCCATGCGGCCTCGACCGTATTGAATACTCGGGCCACCTAGCTATGCATGATATGCAGTCTTGCAGGGTACTGGAGCATAAACTTGACTTTCGTTGCTATTAGGGTCTGGCATAGTCCTGAAATGCCCAGTGGTATTGGCTCATTTGCAGTGAGTAATCCTGAAATATAAGGATTTTGTGTCCCTCATGCTGCAGTGGAGCATAGCTCCATGCCACTCCGAGTTCCTTGTCCTCTTGGAAGAAATTAAGAAAGCGGGCCAGGACCACTCAAGGCCTCCTGTCTGCCTCCCTTCATGGTCCCACCCGATGGGTGCACTCAACAGGTCATAGTCTGCCCCCAGAGTGAGCACCAGCGGTAGCAGGGTCTCCAAAAAGCCGCGGAGTTCAGCATCCAGTATCAATTCGGGAATACCCACAAGTCGAAGGTTCTTACGGGTAGTTCTATTCTCCATATCGTCCAGTTTCTCTGCTTGCTGCAATGCAGTTTTCTTAATGGCTGCAAGATCCTTTACAACTCCTTGCATCACATCCTCCATCTACCTTATGCAGCGCTCTGCCTCCTGTAGACAGCCCCTAGCCCCTCAAGGGTCCAGGTGGCAGCATCCAATTTACCGTCCATTGCATCAAAGCACTCTGCCAGTGCTCCCACCAGTGTTGCGATGACATCCTCTGCCAATGCTGCCTCTGCTGGGGAAGGCGGGGAGCTAGGCCTGTCTGCCATCTTAGCACATTCCGGCAGGACCTTCTCCTGGTCCTTATGTGCCGCCTTCGTCACCGCCCACTTTGGAATCCCTCATTCGGGGCAGAAGACTGTAGCCAGAGCAGATCTCCTCACTGCTTTTGGGGGTTGCAGGCCAAGATAACTGTGTTAATGGTGCATTTCAGGGGAGGGAGTCCCGGAGAGCAAGCCCCATGCACCCACTCACTCATCACGTCACATGATCCTGCACCATATCTTAAAAAGGATATAGTGGAATTAGAAAAGATACAGAGAAGAACCACCAAAATGGTAAAGAGGATGGAAGGATATCCCTATGAAGAAAGGCTTAAAAGGTTAGGGCTCTTCAATTTGGAAAAGATGGCTGAGGGGAGATATGATAGAGGTCTATAAATTAATGAAAGGAGTAGAGCGGATAACATAGATCGGTTGTTTACTCCATCTAAAAGTATAAATACTAGGGGACACGCAATGATGCTATAATGTATTACAACTCAGTTAAGACTAATAAGAGAAAATATTTTTTCACTCAACGAGTAATCAAACTGAAATTCATTACCGGAGGATGTAGTAAAAGCTGTTAGCGTAGCTGGGTTTAAAGAAAGGTTTGAAGAAATTCCTGGAGAAAAGGTCCATAAGCCATTATTAAAGAGGACCCGCGAAATCCACTGCTTCCTCCAGGACAAGCATTGTGGAACCTTTGTACCTTTTTGGGGACCTGCCAAATACTTGTGACCTGGATTGGCCACTGCAGGAAACAGGATACTGGGCTTGATGGACCTTGGTCTGACCCAGTATGGCATTTCTTTTTCTTATATTCTCTTAAGTCTATTTTATAAAGACGAGTAGATGCCTACCTATCTTTATAAAATAGGACTTAAAACAGGAACATTTGGCTGCCCTAACCTAAGTACCCTGTTATTTGAATTACCCTCCTAGAGATAGATGTACTAAGCTGTGCTAGTACATCTATCACATGAGCGGTATGTACACCAAGGTGCCATGTTATTCAGTGGGACCTCGGTGCACATACCAAGTGTGCTTAGTAAACTTATCCTTTAGTGTGTAAATATTCAACTCCCTAACTAAAAGCTTCTACACATATGTTCTCTCTCTCTTTTCACATACACATACATACACACACACATATCTATATATCTATATAGATATAGATATAAAACATCTGGTTCCATTAGACTCAGATAAAGAGAGATAGAAGCAAGACAGAAGGATAGCTATATAGAAAGTGATGCTGGTATTGTGTTGTGCGCAGACACTTGCATCTTTTAACACATTAAAAACGTTCTTCATTCCACTTTAAACTCTTTTCTTGAAAGAATAAATATCTCCCTAGCAATACAGTACCACAGAGAGGAAGATAACGATATGGCTGAGGTTACATCGGTCATCAGGAGGGAGTGATGGACTCTTTAATTTCAACAGCACTTTACTTTTGACCCATAGCATATGGCTTCTGTTACTGACAGAGACACATGAAAAAAGCTGTTTAAAGCTGGTGTGCAAATTTGATTCCCTGTGTCCTCAGTTCAATTGCCAAAGTGGCTGCACATCATCTGGAGACTTCAGGTACCTGGGGAATTCAATACCTTCCACTCTGTCAATATGATATGACTTGGTTTGTAACAGGCATCTCCCTCGCTGCTGTTTTATCTCTTTCATCTCACAAACCCTTAACGGTCAAAAGAACAGTAGATGCATTTTGGTGTATCATGTTACCTGCTCACCAAACTGCCAATGCTTTTTTGAGTTGCCAGAATTTTCTTTCAATTATTTGATATTTTCAAGCAATAGCAGAAAATATAGCATATTAATTACATACATATTAATTCTGGTTTTAGTCTAGTTGTGTGTGCTTCATAGAAAGAAGGTGCGATATTATCTGCTTTTCTGGATAATGCAATACGATTATAAGATGGCTTACAAGTATTTATTTCTCTTCCAGGAGCTATCTATATTTCTATCTTCTGTAATGTAATGAAACAAAGATTATAATACAGGTTTAGTAGGAAGTCATCATTTGCATTGTTTAAACTTAATAAGAAAGCCATCTTAGTTTAGATTGGTTACACCGTTCTATAGCCAAAACCCTCCAAAATAAATTTAATATGTCTGGGTTGCTGAGAACACAAATGATGCTTAAACTTGTTTATTGGTTCTAGTTTTCAATTTACACTACAGCATCAGTATATACAACCTCAGCTTCGGAAGTGCAAAGGATATGCGAGTTATAAGGGGAAGGGATCTCAATTTAAACTATAAATTACTGAAATACATACACATCTTTGACTGGATTTGTGATAAATCTATATTTTTGTTTGGAAAGTACTTGCTTTTCAGGCAAAGCAATTAATGAATGATGCAATTTGAGGGTGCTATTGCATCATACATGATATGGATTACATCATGGTTTTCCTAGAGGTCATCGATGATGCAATCCTAAATCAACTAAATTACATCACTCTAAAGAACAAATTGTGCAACATTTTTCTTAATGAACATGATGTGTCAGAAGTATTTATCTGTAGACCTGTCTTCTTAGGGGCTTGTTTACAAAGCCGTGGTAGCGGTGTCTGATCGTTATCGTAGCCGCAACCCCATTGGTTTCAATGGGGGCACGGCTCCGATAACAATCGGAAACCGCTACCGCGGCTTTGTAAACAAGCCACTTAGTGTTTGATTTTTTCCATTTAGCCAAAGTGAGAGATGCCTCGTAATTGTTTGAACAATGCATATCACTTCTGCTACGTTTGTGGTGAAGTGACTTTTGCATCAAAAAGAAGCAATATAACCACTTTGATTAAGAAAGCCTACAACTTTTACTTTGGTTCAGAATTGGACAAGAGCTGGGCCTCACCCATATGCTGCAACACTTGTGCAACAAATCTTCACCAGTGGTTGAATAGAAAAAAGAAGTCCATGGCTTTTGCAGTGCCAATGATTTGGAGACAGCTGACAGATCATATCAGCAATTACTTCTGCAAGCAGTGGTTGGACCCGTCTTGCTAGTGTATTATAAGCGTGCAGCCCAGGCACAAATGTCGAGCAGTTTAAAACCCTGCATCATCTCACACACATCAGCATTGATGATACTTGTTGGAAACGTCCAGAAGTGAACAAGGCGCTCGTCTAGGGCATTGGTATTGGATGAGCAGCATGATATATCTGCCACAGCAGCACAGCACTACAACCTGACAGCCCATGAATATATCTGCTGGCAAACGAGCACACAGATATATATATATATACAAAGCAACATCACTCTTGAAGCATGATCAGCTACTCGTATATATTTGCGTTGGATAGATGTGAAAAGGCAGCTGATGTGATGAGCCGCTGAGAAGTTGGGAGAGAAGGCCTGTGCTCAATGAAAAGCTAGGATTGGAGACAGCAGAGTACAGCTGTGGGAGAGGCATGCAATTGAGGTATAAGAATAACTGGCAAAATGAAGGATTGGCACCAATATGTGCTGCCAGACCAACACCTCCCCTGCATAGGGTGCTGCGTAGCAGTGCGTATCTATACCAGGGAGGCTAGGCAGGTACTGTGGGCCCTGCTCCTCACCCTGACCAAAGGAGGATGTGTCTTTTGGCCTACTGGCTCATGCTTAGGTATCTAGATTAGAGCACTGAATGTGGGCTTGCTTGGTTTGGAGCCTCCTGATCAGTGTAGTCCCCTGCTTTGAAGATAAGGTATTCTACGGGCATGGGAGCTCATGTGGGCTTCTAAGAACATGTGGATCTTCATTTCCCTGAGAGCTCACTGGTTCTGGCTGGAAGCTGCATGGGGTTGCTTGTGCCCATGGGGATGTGTAGGCTGTCCTGCAGTATGTCTACAGAGCTCTCCCCATGGTGACCATAAGTAAAAGGTCCATCAAAGCCCAGTATCCTGTTTCCAACAGCGGCTAATACAGATCACAAATAAATGGCAGGCTCCCAAAAAGTTAGAAAGGTTCCACAATGCTTGTCCCAGGGTAAGCAATGGATTTCTCAGGCCCTCTTTAATGGTTTATGGACCCCACTTTTACTACAGCCTCTGGTAACGAATTCCAGAGTTTGATTACACGTCAACTAAAAAAATATTTTTTGTTATTAGTCTTAAATGGGTTACATTGTAGCTTCATTGCATGTCTCCTAGTCTTTCTACTTTTTGATGGAGTAAACAACCAATCTATGTTTACCTGTTCTACTCCATTCATTAATTTATAAACTTCTATCATATCTCCCCTCAGCAGTCTCTTTTCCAAGTTGAAGGGGTTTAGACTTTTAAGTCTTTCCTCATAGGGGTATCTTTCAATCCCCTTTACCATTTTGGTGGCTCTTCTTTGTACCTCTTCTAATTCTGTTATATCCTTTTAAGATATAGCGACCAGAATTGCATACAATATCCAAGGTGTGGTCACACCATGCAATGATATAGAGGCATAATAATATCCTTGATTTTATTTTCCATTCCTTTCCTTATGATTCCTAGCATTCTATTTGCTTTCTTGGCCGCCATTGCACACTGGGTGGAAGGTTTCAACATATTATCCACAATGATGCTTAAATCCTTTTCCAGGGTGGTGGTTCCTAATGTAGAACCTTGCATTGTGTAACCGTAATTTGGGTTGTTCTTTCCTAGGTGCATAACTTTGCAGTTGTCCACGTTAAATCTGCAAATTTGATCACCTCACTTGTTGTTCCCATTTCCAGGTCATCTGTGAATATGTTAAAAAGCAAGGAGCCAAACACAGATCCCTGGAGAACTCCCTGGTGGGAGCATGGATGAGCGTTGTGGATTGACACCCATACCCCTGGCTGAGGGCAGCACTTCTCACTAGGAAGAGTAATGTGACAGATGCCAGAGGCCTGTTAACCTTCCATTGCAGTCTAGGTAATCAAGTACTCTGCATGCCTCAAGATGAGAGGGGTTCAAACTGTCATTCCTCATGGTGGGCATGGCTGACGCCCTGTCTGTACAGAAGTGAGGCCCCGGGCTCATTCAGATGTTGCATTTGTACTCCATCTCACCCTGAAATGACTGCAACATGCTTGCTTCCCTGATATGCATGCTCCACTCCCTTGTATTTTAGCCCATTGCTCTGAGTTGTGCAGCAGGATGTTCCTATTCCTATGTCAGCCCTCTCTATCCTTCACTGGCCATTTACTAGGTCCCCTGTTAGTAGGGTAGGGGGCCAAGGTATTGCTGTCTGATATCTGCCGGGGTTTGTTTGCTTATTGGTGGCCCTAACATGGCACTGATAGTGAGCAATAACAAGGCATTCGTAGCAAGCGTCTTCATTGTGTGCATGCACAATGGGCACGCGTACCCTACTATCATGCTAGACACACACCTAGTGCAGGCATATATCCTTTCTGTGACTGCGCCCCCTCCACAGTAAATTTGCATGTTAACCTTGCATTTGCCCCACACTCCTTGCAGCACTGTAGTAAATATGCCCAAAAAATCAAAATATTTGATGTCTCCTCCACACCATTCACTTAAACCCAAGCATCCCACAAGGCGCCACCTTCGCTGCCCTTCTTTTCAGTACTGTATATACCTATAGCCACTCTGCTCAATTATTAAGTTCCACAGCCTACTCTACCACTTCCATGCTGATGACATCCTTATCTATACCTCCTTCGACACCAAACAACCCACCTTCACAAAGTTACAGCTTTGCTTCTCTGAAATCTCACAATGGTTCACAAATAACCACCTCTCCAACTATAAAAAAAAAAAACTGAGGCCCTCTTCATCACTAAAGACGGTACATTTATCCCCCGTTACCATAATCCTAAACACATCAAAGTACAAGAAGAAATAAAATACCTCAGCATCACTCTGGACCACAACCTCTCCTTCAAACAAGTGAAGAAAACGGCAAACTCAATCTTCTATAAGATCCGCACCCTCTAGCACCTCCACCCAATCCTAGACCCCTCTGACTTTAGATCAGCACTGCAAGTAGCTATCTTTCCGATCCTTAACTACTGCAACTCCATTTACCAAGGTCTCCCGCAATCAACCATCCTTCAACTACAACCCTCCATACCGCTGCACGCGTCCTTCTGGCAGCTCCTAAACAAGAGTACATAACTGCCATCCTCGGGCAACTCCACTGGCTTACCCTCAATAGTCGTATTAAATACAAAACACTGATTATCACCTACAAAATACTTATGGGACTCTCCTCCGCCCAACCTCTCAGCCTTCTCCACCCTTCCAACCAAAGCCAGCCAGCCGCCAATCTACCAGCAACACCTTGATCACCTCCCTCTCGAAAACTAACAGCGCTGTGCAAGAAGAGCATTTGACTTTTATGCACCCACTCTATGGAACCCTCTCCCCGCCACCATCAGATGCATCAAAGATCTCTCATCATTCAGGAAGCACCTGAAAACTCATCTATTTATTGAACACTATGGACATGGAACTTAACTATATACATTGGTATACTTTTGTTGGGGTGTGTGGGTGGGCAGGGTTAAATATTTGTATAAACCAGTTCATAACTAAATTATTTGTACATAGTTAATATATGCTTACTCCATATTTTATTGTATCCTTCAGTTGATTGTATACCATTTTGACCCGGCGAAAAGTGGTATAAAAACACAGCTAAATAAATAAATAGTTGAGATAAAGAGGCCAGTCATTTTTTTTTTATTTCAACCAACAGAACGTATCTATTTACTACATAGTAGATATTACAGAGAGTCCATGCAAGGGTATTGGGCACTCTGGGCTTTATGGTCCCCCCCCCAACACGATATTAATTAAATGCATAAATCACGATCATCCCACCACCACCCCTCTCACAACAATCCTGTAAAAATGTTTACTTAGACATCATGGGGTCGATATTCTGGGGCGGCAGCTCGATTCTTTAAACAGCAAAGCCGCTGCCACTTTAAGAAAGCCTTGATCTTCAGCGCTGGAACTTCTCCAGTATCCAGTGCTGAATATCCGGGTTCGCCAAACGGCAGCATCATACTCCAGATAGTAGCGTTATTCAGCCACTAAACTGGTAGTGAAAACCAGTTCAAGTTAAGACGGCTATTGAGACAACCTAACTTTAACTGGTTTGGCTATCCGATTAGTGGTTGAATATCACTGCTAACTGGATAGCGACCCGCACCACCCTCAGTCCACCCACAGACTGCTCCAGGTTTCACCCGACATTTTTTAAGCAAGCCGAGGCGATATTCAGTGCCGCTGAATATTGGGCTCAGTGGCGGCAGCAGCATGGTGCCTGAGAAACTGCCCTTTTTACCTTCCCCACCTCTTCTAATGAGCCTCTGTTTGCAGATCTCTCAAAATGCTTTGAATATCAGGCCTGATCATTTTAAATATTAGGCTTTGCTTTATATGCATTTGTGTATGGGACTGCTCTCCCCGAGGGAAAAAGTATGTGCTGATGGTTCTTTGAGATGTCTGGTTGTCAGGATCTATTGTTTTGCTTTGATTTTACAGCAGCTTTTATGACACCCCAGAAGCTGCCACTTTAAAGATCATGTTTACTAAACAGTGGAAGGTATAATCGGCCACTGTACCCATAGGAATAATATGGGCACTGCAGCAGATAACGCACACTAATGCCTAGTAAATATGGTCCTAAATGATTGCCTAGTCTTGCTTGATGATCAAATCAGACATGGAAATATATAAACTTATTATCTAAGTTACAATCTAAATCACACAAAGAGAAAACAAGGGAAGAATACCGAATTATAAGAGTACAATCTTCCCATCTCAGTCTTAGAACAACAAAACTTATGGACTGTACACTGGAGGGAAGATAGCCTTCTCCTGGGCCAGAACATAGGAAGGCAGCACTCTTGTGTTGCCCCAGGCTACTGCTTGGTCCAATAATGGCCCTGTATCAGTATGCATATTCAAAAAAAATAATCTGTGCTTGTGTCACTAGAATTAGATTGTAGATCCACATGCTACATGTCATATATAATATGAAGGTACAGTAGATGCAAGATGCTTAATATTCTCCACGTAAGTTATTTCTGTCCTCCAATATATTCAGAAAACTGTCAGAAGTGATTTAGAGAAAATTCCCACGAAAAGAAATGAGCGAGAAGAAATGGAAGAACGTCTTTGAAGTCTTTCTACAGTTAATCATTAATGTGCATAAAAATCATTAAACTTTATTTCTGTACATTTTGTCGATCACAGAGCCTTAACACTAGAAGCCCCAAAAGGAATTTTACCTAGAAACCCCAAAGTGCGTCAATTGACGCATTATCACAACGACTGCGTATAGCATGAAATGCAGATGTGAATTAATGTGAAGTTACTTATTTGTTAAATACGTGCAGTAAGTGATGTCATTACATGACATCATCGTGTGTTTATTGTTTGTAATGTCGGAGTAAAACTGTAAACAGTGATTGAGATGCGCCACCTAGTGGGAACATGAATTTATACCTAGAAGCCCCAAAGTATGATATTTGATGAATCCAAAACAACTGAGTGCATCAATTGACGTACTTTGGGACGTCTAGGTATAAATTCATTTTCCTGCTAGGTGGTGCATCTGTCATTAATTTTCGATGCACATATTTGAACATCTTGACCTTGCTAACAAAGTCATCGAACATGACTGACATGGTTCTAGCATTGGCGCTGGTATACAACTTCGAAGATGCATTTGCGTCAATTGACACACTTTGGGGCTTTTAGTGTGACCTTTAGTGACCTTGCATGCACCTTAATGCAGGTACACTAGAGTGGAGGAGTAGCCTAGTGGTTGGGGCAAGGTACTTCAGGCCAGAGGTTCAAATCTCACTAGAGGACAGCAACCTTGGGCCAGAAGGACTGGAGTTTATTATTTTATTTATTATTTATTTAACATTTCTTATATACCGCCTTTCATGATATCAAGGCGGTTTACATTGAACAAACTGAAATTACATTGAACAGGGCATTATAACTTGGAGATAACTATTTTACAGGGAACATGGGCTATGGAGGGTTAAGTGGCTTGCCCAAGACCACAAGGAGCACCTGTGGGACTAGAAACCCCAGTCCTTCCGGCCCAAGGTTGCTGTCCTCTAGTGGGATTTGAACCCCCGACCTTCCGGCCTGAAGTACCTTGCCCCAACCACTAGGCCACTCCTCCCTTTCTAGTCCCACAGGTGCTCCTTGTGGTCTTGGGCAAGCCACTTAACCCTCCATAGCCCATGTTCCCTGTAAAATAGTTATCTCCAAGTTATAATGCCCTGTTCAACGTAATTTCAGTTTGTTCAATGTAAACTGCACTGATGCAGAATAGCACAGTATATAAGAGAATGTAAATAAATAAATAAGTAAAACGGATTCACTGAATGAGAACAAAAAGGTGTTCTAATTGGCATCTGAAGTCACTTAAGTTGTCCAAAAGTAACAAAGAGATCAAGGCATCTTCAGAGCGATGCATTCTAGCTGGATGAAGGCTACGTTATCACATAACTTGAGACAAGATCTATCACACATTCATTTAATTTTATTATTGCACTGAATGAAAGAACTAGGGGTTAATTCATCCCTACTCAAGACCTAAGACTGTTTCCAACAGGGATGATTATAAATTATGCTGTGAATCAGCATTTCAATATATGCAGGTATATCATTTCTTCTCGAGTTATAGGAAACCATCTCTCAAACCTATATCAAGTAGAAAATGAGAAAGCATACATGGGAAGTGATCTGAAAGGATGCAAGAAGGCGAAATTTAAAGAGGTAACTTTCAAAGCTCATTAGGAATCTGGGTCCAACTCTCCTCTTAATAATATACAACCAGAAGGAATATACATAAATACTTGCTGTGCACTCCAACTTGGGGGAAATCTTTTTCAGTAATGTACCACATTTTAAAATCATGGGAGTATAGTTAAGCCCAAAACTAGCCTTTTTTATTCAAACACAAGGTACCTGCATTGTTTCAAAATGGATAAAGTAGCATGCAAATTTTTAGCTGCTTAGCAACACAGCATCCAACCACAAGATAAGAACTTGCCTAGGCAGCAACTGCTGTTACAGAAGGCCCTTCTACTCCTTTAGTTGGCTAGGGTGGGACAAAAAGGTATTCACAGCCCACAAGGGGAAGGGAGACAGTCATCACTTATGGATCACACCTAGTAGCGAGCAAATTCAGAGCTCGTGACTGAAGAGATCCGGAATCAGCTCTGATGTACGGCCACAGCAGTGAGAGGAGCAGTGATGGTAGGGGACAGAGAACACCCTAGAAGTTTAATAAAGCACAGCAGCCTCGGCCTCTTCTCATTAACAGTAGTCTTTCCCGGCAGCTGAAGCACCAGCTCCCACTGCAGGGCTGAAGTTTCACAATGACAGCTGTGAAAACACATGGCTGTTATCATGAGACTTGGATCCGGGCTTGGGAGCTGCTTCTCCAGCTACTAATAACACTGCTAATAGACAGAGATATAAGGAGGCAGCATGACAAACTTATTTTGAAGTAAGTGATGTTTGCTGCGCTCTGCCTCCACCATCAGTGGAGGTTTCACCGATAGTAGGTGTCTAGTTACAAAGGTGTGTTAACGCTAATGTGCATCAATTCACCATTAACATGCATTAGTAGTAGATAGGTCCCATTGAACAACAGGGGACCTGTGTTAAAATAATGTGCCTTTGTAACTAGGCACTTTAGATGGGTAAACTACTGTTTACCCAATGAAAAAAGCTTTGAAATTTACCCGCTCTAGATAGTGTGGAAAGGGGCGGGGAATGGGTGTGGGCTGTGCTTTGCAGTAACACGTGCAAGGCAATTCTATGAGATGCAGCAAGATTTCCATATATGTTTACGTGGCTACATTATGAAATGTTAATGGTTTACACATGTAAATGACCAGCTACATGTGGAGTTTAATTGTGCCATCAGCTGATGGCACGTGCTTTCAGAGTTCAAATATATGCATGTATGTTTTAGAATATAGCCCAATGCATGTAAGGTACTCTTGGTCATTTACAGCTGCTCAAGATATAGTGTAAGTGATCACGGCTTCATTTATGCACATTCTTGGCCACTTACACTAGTACTCTATACAGTCAAATCCACACAGATTCAACTTAAATGTGCACATGAATCTAGGCCCTACTTATACAAGGACTCTCAGATGACTAAAATACTGGCATTTAGGTGTTTTCTTACAACCTAAAAATAGGTGCCTCTTTATAAAATTAGTCCCTTAAAACAAACTTTGCATTGTCTGTATGTAAGCTTAAGGGCATTTTTATTAAAATGCATTAAGTATTTGCAATTACGTGTTGGGTCGTGCCCATGACCTCCCATACAGTTGACACAGTGACAATATACTTACCACACATTAACTGCATTGTGCTAACATGGAAGCACAGCACTACCTATCAACATGATATTTTGTGATCTACATTATCTGACAAGCTAACAGTTAACGTGCGATAAGTCATCAGGGGGAGAATTCCATAAATGGCGGCTAGATTCGCATGTCTGGGTTTTTTTAGGTGTCATCAAATCAATGCTGACTCCTGGCAACCCAGCAGCCCCTGGGTTTTCTTGGCAACATATGACCAGAAATAGATTGCCAGGCCTTTTCTTCTGAGACAAGGGAGGGTAAAGTAACTTGCCCAAGGTCACAAGGAGTGCCAGTGGTAATTGAAACCCAATCTCCTGGGTGATAGGCTGTTGCTCTAACCATTGGGCTACTCCTCCATGTCACATGTGTTAATAGTGCCTATTCCATAAAGTTGAATATGCGTTTGACTTTATAGAATATTAGCATTAATAACTGTGAACATGCACAAATGAAGCCATGCTCATTTACACTAGTTCTAGAGCAGCTGTAAACGACCACGCATATCTTACACATGTTGGGCCATATTATGTAAAGTACACTGGTAATTTTGCACACCCATCTAACTCCCACACCCACAGTGAAAGTACATGCCATCAGTCCATGGTGGATACTTTGAGAAAAGCAACTGGCTAAACTCCGAGCGTTAAGTGGTCATCCATTTGCATAAACCACTAAAAGGTCGTGATTTGAGCAGGTAAACATGCACAGAAATCTAGCTGCGCCTTAGAGAATTAACCCCTTAGCATGATGTATCACATAGGCACATAAATGACAGCTTATAAAATACTGACCAACATAAAATTATGCATCTTAACTGATAGCACGGACTTTCACTGTGGGCAGGCATGGGTGCAGCATGGTTGGTGAGAGCAAGTAAGCACATTGATTATAAAATATAAAACTTTACATGCATACTTGCAAAATGTTGGTGCAGGTATTTATACCAGCTCTAGGGCTACTTATGTCACGATTTTTGCCACTTGTGATAGTACTTTTTAAAGAAAACTAGGCACTTACTTTTCTTCTTTAAAATAGCATCTAAAGGGGGCACCTCTAAAATATTACCCAACAAATGTACACGTTTCAACTTTTTTTTGAATGCCATTTTGAAATGTTTCGCAATCCAAATATATTTATATAGAAATCTTTTCAATATCCGGGCTTGTGGAGACACTATAATTTTCCAATGTTTTTGATTTTGATATATTTATGAATATGTAGCCAAACATTTACCAAGGATATTTAAGACGCAGACACTAGTTATATTACTTAAATTTCTTGTTTTTCTTTCATAATAGTTTGATATGTCCTTATTCTGGAACAGTATCAATTAGTTGGAAAAAAAAATTTATACTAGAAAATTTATTCTGTAGTCAAGGCAGAGAAGCTCACATTCTGGACATAGATTTATTTAACCTGTTTTTTATACTGCCTTCTCCTAAAATCAAAGCGGTTTACATCAAACTTCAAACTAACTTGAAAAGGATACATTCAATATTTAACTTAACTTAGGGTATTTAACAGGGTAGTAAACTATTTACAAGATGCTAAACTTATATAGGTTCTGTTTGGGTTGTTCTGGTGTTTCAAAGAGACTTTGGGGGGGGTCGGTGTAGTTGAATGATTGCATGGTTGCGTGGATGGTGTCACTGAGAGCGGTTTGGTTTCCTGGACTATGGGATCCTGTTCCAGGGGTTGCAGAGCAGAGATGGGTCCATATGTCCAAGAAAGGTCAATGTATCTTCAGTAGCAGACTGGCTAATCTACTGAAAAGGGCTTTAAACAAGATTCATAGGGGATGGGTTAAGAAAGCCCCCAGGTAAGTGAAACATTAAATACCTTTATGGAAAAGGGTAAAATGGAAAACATATGGAAAGCGGTGTGTATAAATGCCCATAGCATGGGAAATAAGATCCCAGATGTTGAAGTTTTTTAGTGAAAATATTTTTATTGTATTTCACCAAATATAAAGATCAATTACATTTAGCGGAAAATCAGAACAAACACAAAGAAAGAAAATACATCAAATGTTGAGAAACAAAAGGGATACAGTCCACATCATGGGAGCGAAGTGGACAAATTAAAGAAACTATCCATGAAACTAAGGCCAAAACCAATTATGGCCCATTAATTTAGAGAGGAAACAATCAGCCTACATCATCCCCAACAATGCCCCGTTTGTCTGTCAAAAACCTTTCCAGGTGTGCTACATCTACAAAAATAAAGGACGCGCCGTCAAAATTGATGACATATTTACAGGGAAATCTTAAGAAAAACGTGGCACCCAACACAAGCACACGAGGCTTCAAAGATAAAAATTGTCTTCAGTAGCAGACTGGCTAATCTACTGAAGAGGGCTTTAAACGAGATTCATTGGGGATGGGTTAAGAAAGCCCCCAGGTAAGTGAAACATTAAATACCTTTATGGAAATGGGTAAAATGGAAAACATATGGAAAGCGGTGTGTATAAATGCCCATAGCATGGGAAATAAGATCCCAGATGTTGAAGTTGTAATGGGAGAGGCAAACTTGAATTTAGTGGCAGTTACAAAAACATGGTTCACAGAAAACCATGACTAGGATGTAACTATACCAGGCTATACTTTATTCAGAAAGGCCAGGTAAGAAGGGGAGGAGTGGCTGCCCTATATGTAAAAAAATATTAAAGCTTTGGAAATACAGAGCTTAAAAGGGAGAGAGGAGGCACTGTGGGTTAAACTAGAAAGAGGAAAAGAGAAATCTATTTGCATTGGCGTGATATACAAACCTCCCTCACAGGAGGAAGAGGTGGATGGAGAGTTAATTGAAGACACACGCAGCATTGTCAGGAAAGAGAAAGTGCTACTGATAGGGGATTTCAATATGCTATATGTTGACCGGCACATTCCTGCTGCAGTATCATCTAGAAGTAAAGAGATCCTGGATTCTCTACAGGGAGAACTATTCAGGCAAGTGGTAACAGAACCCACACGTGAAGGGGCCATACTGGACTTGGTGCTTACCAATGGCGAAAGCATTTTTGATGTTATAGTGAGAGATCATTTTGCATATGGTGATCACCAGATGGTGTGATTCAGTATTAGGACTAGGGCTGTTAAAAACCATTCAAAAGCGAGGGTCTTAGACGTTAGAAAAACTAAGTTTGCCAAGATGGGCAAATACCTCAGGGAGTCGTTAGCAAGTTGGGAACAGCTGGGGGATGTAGAAAAACAGTGGGCAAAACTGAAAGTGGATATTTTAAGTGCAACCAACTGTTTTGTTAAAATGGTAAATAACGGTAAAAGGAAAGGAGACTGCTATGGTTTTTGAAAGAAGTAGCTGAAAAGGTGAAAAAAAGAGAGGGAGGCCTTCATGAAATACAAGAGATCACAGAGAGAGGAAGACAGGCATCTATCTTTGGAAAAACTTAGAGAAACTAGCAAAGTAGTTAGGAAAGCAAAGATTCAAAAAGAGAAGGAAATAGCCATTGCAATAAAATGGGGAATAAGACTTTTCAGATATGTTAGTGAGAAGAGGAATGACAAAAGTGGTATTGTCAGACTCAAGAGTGAAGGGGAGGAATATGTAGACGTTGATGAGGATAAAGCGGAATTGCTTAACAAATATTTCTGTTCTGTGTTCACTGAACAACAACCAGGAGCAGAACCTCAGAAAACACCCACAAACAGGTACAGAAGAGAGGGGCATCTTGAACAATATTCAGAAGAGTGTGTTCATGAGAAAGTAGCTAAACTTAAAGTCGAAAAAGTGATGGGAATGGATGGGATACACCCTAGAATACCGAGGGAACTTGGGGACATTCTAGCAGCTCCTCTGACTGACCTTTTCAATGCCTTGGAGTCGGGAGTGGTGCCAAAGGACTGGCGAGAGGCACATGTGGACCCTTTACACAAAAGCAGAAGTAAGGATGTAGCTGAAAACTACAGGTCGGTTGGTTTAACTTCGGTGGTGAGTAAATTATTGGAAGCGCTGCTGAAAGAGAAAATAGTGAGGTTTCTGGGGTCCAGTGGATTACAGGATCCAAGGCAGCATGGATTCACCAGAGGCAGGTCTGGTCAGACAAATCTGATTGATTTGTTTGACTGGGTGACCAGGGATTTGGACCAAGGGAGAGTCGTAGATGTGGTGTATTTAGATTTCAGTAAAGCCTTTGACACTGTTCCTCACAGGCAACTTATAAACAAACTGAGTACCGTAGGGATGGACCCTAAAGTTACTGCTTGAGTTAGAAATTGGTTGGGTGGGAGGTGACAAAGGGTACAGTTAAATGGAGCTCACTCTGAGGAGAAGGAGATTACCAGTGGGGTGTGCCCCAGGGATCTGTCCTTGGCCCAATTCTTTTTAACATCTTTGTTAGTGATACAGCAGAAGGGCTGTCGGGTAAGATTTGCCTCTCTTGCGGATGATACCAAAATCTGCAATAGAGCAGACACCCAGGAAGGTTTAGATAACATGAGGAGGGATCTAGCTAAGCTTGAAGAATGGTCTAGAATTTGCCAGCTGAGATTTAATGGTAAAAAATGCAAGGTCATACTTTTGGGCTGCAGCAATCCAAGCGAGTGATATAGTATAGCAGGTGAAGTACTTTTGTCCCTGAAAGATTAGCGGGACCTAGGCATGATTGTGTCCGATGATCTTAAAGGAGCTAAACAGGTAGAAAAGGTGACAGCAAAAGCTAGAAGGATGCTTGGGTGCATAAGGAGAGGAATGGCCAGCAGAAGAAAGGAGGTGATGGTGCCTCTGTATATAAGTCTTTGGTGCGACCTCATTTGGAGTACTGTGTGCAATTCTGGAGACCGCACCTTCAAAAGGATATAAACAGGATGGAGTCAATACAGAGGATGGCTACTAAAATGGTTAGTGGTCTTCATTATTAAACATATGAGGACAAAGTTAAGGATCTTAATATGTACACTTAGAGGAATGGCGGGATAGAGGTAATATTGGAGGAGTGGAGTGGAGGAGTGGCCTAGTGGTTGGGGCAAGGTACTTCGGGCCGGAAGGTCAGGTGTTCAAATCCCACTAGAGGACAGCAACCTTGGGCCGGAAGGTCTGGGGTTTCTAGTCCCACAGGTGCTCCTTGTGGTCTTGGGCAAGCCACTTAACCCTCCATAGCCCATGTTCCCTGTAAAATAGTTCTCTGTGTGCTGTGCTTTCCTGTCTAATCAATGTGTTTATATCTCAAAAATTTCCTGTCATGATTTGACAATTTCCAATCTGTAATCAAAACCGCTGCTGATCACTGGAAGTAGCGGTATATAAATGTATACTAAATAAATAAATAAATAAATATTATTGAGACGTTTAAATACCTCCATGGCATAAATGCACAGGAAGAGAGCCTCTTTCGAATGAAAGCAAGCTCGGTTACAAGGTGACATGGGATGAGGTTGAAAGGGCATATTTTCAGGAGTGATACGCGGAAATATTTATTTAGGGGAAGAGTGGTGGATCCGTGGAATAATCTCCCTGTGGAGGTGGTAGAGATGAGAACAGTATCTGAATTCTAAGAAGCATGGGACAAACACAGAGGATCTCTAAAGGAAAAAAGGGAACTGTCATAGTGGTTGATATGGAAGGGCAGACCAGATAAGCCACGTGGTCTTTTTCTGTCATGTTTCTACGATAAAGAAAAACAATGTTACATCAGAAGAAACTCTAAATTTCCCTTTTGCTAAACGGTGTTGTGAAGTCAGCATGGGTTTGGTGCGTGTTCAGTATGTGCTGATTTCCATGCTAATTGTGCTACGTTCATTGGGATGGGTTAGGGGAAGAGAGTGGGTGTGGTGAGCACAATGCTGTTAGTGTTCAGGTTCGCACTGTGCGCTACCTGCATCTCTGGCGATTAGGACGGCTTCATAGAATGCCACTTCTAAAAGGTGGCGTTCAGTGCACCTGGGGTAATAGCGCATGCTGCTGAGGCATGTTCAAGTACCATTCTGTGCAGTAACTTCCAGGAACATGCTGGACATAGCAGCATCAGTTACCGCACAACGGTAAAGAGCAATTTAATAAAAAGGCTCCTAAGAGACGGGGGGGGCTAGGACATTCAAAGGCATTTACATGGTTTGCACACATGCAAACCATGTAAATGCCGGTTGGTGGGATAGTCGGTGGTACTAACAGTTAGTGCCGCTGGCTATCTGCAGGTACCCCGCTACACGCCCTGATGCTGCGTGGTTAGCATCAGGCCATGTCATGGCATATACAGCACTGAACATATAGATGTAATATACAGTCCTTGCTCATCAGAGCTTACAATCTAATCAATTAGAAGATCACCACAAAACTGGGGACTAGAATATGGTACAATACACATAAGCAGTGAAGAAGAAAGTGAGAAGCAGCACCAGGATCCAAAAGCAACCTCGAAGAGGTGGGATTTTAGCGTGGATTTGAATTTGGCTAGAGAAGAAGCTTGACATACTGACTTTAATCGTTTTTTCCAGGAACATGGAACAGCAACATGGAATGACTAGAGTCTGGAGCTGGCAGTGGCAGAGAAGGGCACAGATAAAAGAGATCTGCCAGAGGAGTGGACTTCCCAAGGAGAGGAGTAGAGTGAGATAAGAGAGGAAAAGAAGTGAAGAGCTTCAGAGTGAATGGAAATGGAAATGCATAGGGAGCCAGTCAAGTGATGTAAGAAGAGGAGTTACATGAGCATAGCAACACTGGTGGAAGAATAAGCCGTGCAGCTGAGTTTTAAACAGACTGAAGTGGAGTGAGATGATTTAGAGACCAGTGCCTGTGAGGGAGACCATCAAGGAGCAGATTAAAACAGTCGAGAAGGGAGGTGACTAGAAAGTGGATAAGGGTTTTAGTAGTGTGTTCAGACAGGAAGAAATGAATTTTGCTGATGTTATAGAGAAATCTATATCATAAAAAAAACCGAACAAGTTAAGTAGGAGAAAGTTTCTTTTTGTCGGAGCAGTCGTGACCAAGGAAGATAGAGGGAACCATCATCCCGCTGCGACTGCTCCTTTTAATTCTTTTAAAGTGAGCAAACTTTACACTTTACCCTCCAGCTTCTTTTTTATAATGGCGTCTGATGTCATTTCTGACGGTGGAGGTGCCGATCAATCAATCATGCCTCATTGCCGATCAATCAATCACCGCTGAGTCGTGATTGATTGATCGGCACCTCCACCGTCAGAAATGATGTCAGACGCCATTATAAAAAAGAAGCTGCAGGGTTTCTTTGGGTTTAATGTAAGATAGACGGTAACGGGAGTTCTCTAACCTGAAGCAGGGTCTTGAAGACAAGGACCCGAAACGTGACATGTAGTATACGACTACCATCCACCTCACTTCATCGGTTTGACAACGAGATAAAGCTAAGTGTAAAGTTTGCTCACTTTAAAAGGAGCAGTTGCAGTGGGATGATGGTTCCCTCTATCTACCTTGGTCACGACTGCTCCAACAAAAAGAAACTTTCTCCTACTTAACTTGTTCGGGTTTTTTATGATATAGATTGGTTAATTTATTCCTCACAAGGGTCATGTTTATGCTATTTAGGATGTTATGGAGAAAGAAGTAACAGGTTTTAGTTAGCTGTTGGATATACGCAGAGAAAGAGAGAGTAGAGTCAAAGATGACCCCAAGATTGCATGCTGAGGAAACAGGTAGGATTGTAGTGTTATCCACAGAAATAGAGAAGGGAGTTAAGTGGGAGGTGGGTTTAGAGGGAAAGATAAGGACTTCAGTTTTGGCCATGTTCAATTTCAGATATAGGTGAGACATCCAGGCATCAATGTAAGATAATTAGGCAGAAATCCAAGCCTGGATTCCCAGAGAGATTTCAGGTGCAGAGAGGTAAGATCTGACAGTCATCAGCATAAAGTTGGTACTGAAAACCATGTGAGGAAATAAGTGCACCAAAGGACCGAGTGTAGAGAGAGAAAAGGAGAGGTCCCAAGTCAGAGCCCTGAGGTACACCAACTGAAAGTGGGATGGCAGTAGGGGAGGATCCACCAAACTAAATGTGATGGTAGAGATAAGAAGAAAACCAGGACAGGACAGAGGATAGGGTATCGAGGAGAAGGTGATCAACAGTGTCAAAGGCAGAAGGTAGGTTAAAAAGGAGGAAGACTGAGTAAAGGCTCTCGGATATGGCGAGGAACATGTCACTGGAGACTGTGGCAAGAGTCATTTCTGTAGAATATAGAGGATGAAAACCTGACTGAAACGGATCCATAAGGGCTTGAGAGGAAAGGAAGTCAAAAAAGCATTGGTGAACCACTCTCTCAAGTAGTTTTAAAGCAAACAGGAGGAGAGAGGCTGATAACTGAAAGGACAGGTAGGATCTAGCAAAGGCTTTTTGAGGAGAGGTGTAACCGCAGCATGTTTCAAGGCTACAGGAACAGTTGCAGTGGGAAGTGATAGGTTAAGGATATGACAGATAGAAGGGATGACAGCAGAAGAGATAGAGCTTAGTAGATGGGAAGGAATGGGATCAGAGGAGCAGATAATGAGTTTGGAGAAGAAGAGAAGGTTTGCAATTTCCTCCTCAGTGATTATAGAAAAGGAAGAAAGGGTGACAGAAGTTGAGGGAAGGATTTGAGATTGAAGAGGGGGAAGGCAGAGTGAAGGTAACCCTGTGGATAATTCAAGGCTAAACGTCTGGACTTTGTCATGAAAATAGTCAGCCAAAGTCTGGGCAGAAAGAGGAGGAGGAATTGGGAGAAGAGGCACCTTGAGGAGAGAATTGAGTATAGTGAAGAGACAGTGAGGATCAGAGGCAAGAGAGTTAGTCAGATGGACACAGTACTCTTGCTTGCTGAGTGTATGGCTGACTGGAAAGCAGTTAACATGAATCTGAAATGTAGGAAGTCGATAAAGATGCATGATTTAAGCCAAAGGTGCTCAGCTGAAAGGGCACAGGAATATAGGTAACAGGTTGTTGAAGACAGCCAAAGTTGAGGTACAGTACACCACAGAGCGTGGAATGGGAGGAGCCAGGGCATCATTAAAGCAGAGGAGAGTATAGTGTTATTGGAAGATACTGCTTCCTCAATGGACTCAGATGACATAGTGGGAAAAGAGGTGATAAGACAGTAGCGGAGATAGCTGAAGGGTCAATAGTGTGAAGATTCCTAAACATGTTGGTGGAGATCAGGCGAAACCGAGATGGGGGGTGGTTAAGGGTGAAGATTAGCAGGTGATGGTCCAATAAAGGAAGGTGGAGACGTTTGAGGGTGAGAAGACAAGGCCATGGCAGTGGCCGTGCTTGTGAATAGGAGCGGTAGACCATAGCTGGAGGCTGCAATCTTTATTTTCAATTTGGAGTGTGAAAGAAACCACTGAAAATTAAGAACTCCTCTTTTAATCCCTCTGTAAAGAGCTGGCCAAAACAAACACTTTTCAAAAGCCTATACATGCCAAGAAGCAGCTATAAATCTCTATGTGGAAATTTTTTGCTATGTAAGTGCATTCCTTTTATGAAAAGGAAATACACATGTAGATTTTTGACTCATCAAGGACACGCCCAAACCACACCATCAACATATCCCCTACAATTTCTGCATATTATTGACATCCATGTGTAATTTGAGCCCTTTCTAAAATTGCTATATCCACATGGATGTCATTTCTATATCTACAGTAAATGCTGAAAATTCCATGTGGAAAATGTGAAAAAGAATTCTAAAATAATCCCCTTAAATCAGGGCCAGCTCAACCATCAGACAAAATAGACAGTCGGAGGGGGGGGGGGGGAGGAGGGAAGGTAGCAAATAACAAGACATTCAAAGCTAAACAATAGATTCTGACAGCTGGAGGGGGGCCCATACGGCTGAAAGTGTGTGTAGAGCCTCAATACCTTGAATCAACTCTTGGGCAGGCCTTCTCCTTAATGCATGTTTAAACCACTAAGGGAGTAATTTTATAAGGATTTTTCATGCGTAAAGGCCTTTTTACACTTGTAAAAGGGCTTTTATAAAATTACTCCAGTGATTACACATATAAAATTATGAATCATGCCATGAAGACAGACATGTTCAGGGACAGAGTTTAGATAGAACAGTGGCAGATTTTGTGATCAATGTACATTACTGATAAAATATTTTCATATGCATGTACTTTATGACCAGACAGAAGTCTACAGCTTCAATATAGGCTCAATTTCTGCTGCTTTTGCCCTAGTATTTTATAAAGATACATAGGGGTATGTTTCCTAAACAGCAGTAAGGGAGCATGTCTTTCCAAGTGGTAACAGCAGTGATAAGGAGTTACCGTGTAATAAGTGTGCTGAGCGTGTTCTGGCATAAAGGTGGTAGTGGACACTTAATGGGCGGTAACAGGACATGCTGTGTTAAGGTGTCTTGCATGCACCTTAATGCAGGAAAGCCTCTGAAATGCTGAAAGGGGGTCCGGAAAGGCATTGGAGAAGGTATGGATGCAAAGATAGTTGGTAGTTGATGGAGCAGATTCACCTGATGCCTGGCTATGCAGAAGTATGTGTGATGAACATGTTTGACCTAATAGCAGGCCTCTGCTGTAGACTAGGCGAGATAGGCGGCTGCCTAGTGATGCTGGTGTCTGCATTGTCATGGGTGGGTGTTGGCGGCAGCAGAGTTAGCGCAGGGGTTACGGCAGGGGGGGGGGCGCTGTGACAGGTGTGCAGTCCTAAGTACTCCTGAAAGCCAACATCATGCCGTAAGCTATACTACAGTGTCTGTGAGGAGTGGGCATGTATCCAGAAGTACCGTCAGTGTGTGTCATTCCATAGGCCAGGACAGTGTCTGGGTGGAGGTAGCATGTTCCGGATGTGGGCAGCAAAGTGAGGATTGTCCATTGGTGCTCATGTGGAGCAGTCACAGGAGACATTTGCATGATATGGCTAACTGCTGCAAATGACCCTTGATGGCCATGGTGGGACAGCTTACTGGCAAATACATGAATAACCTTGATGGCCAAATGGTGGGTGCAGGGATGTGTCATGGATTTTCCAAGCAGAGAGTTTGCAGTGTGTGTGGTGGGTGGATGTATGGGATTTTACTGGCCAAAAGCATTGAGTGTGTGTGATCCAAAAATAGCAGTGCCATGGGATACATGAAACACCATTTCTGTGGGTGAAACTGGAGCCTCAGCCTGTGCAACTGCAAGACAAGAGTGACATGATAGAAAAGGACAACTTGAACCCATTTGCCCCATATGGAGCAAGTAATGATAGCAGAACGGCGCAGGGTATGACTATGCAATGAGTGTTATGTGCCTGAATGTACGAGATATATCCTCTTTACGTAAAGCTGGGCGGTCACAATAATGGCACAACAGAAAACACATCTATATCAGTTCTCCCAGACATCTGCTGCGTATACATGACTGACCCGCTGAAATGGGCCACAGCAGAGCCACTAAAGCCATGCTCTCAGATGTCCATGATGGGGAATGTCATGTTGGGCTACCCAACGAGTGGTCATAATGCATAGAAACATAGGATGATTGTCTACAGGTCACAGCAGAGCCAGGACTGTGTGAGGTGGGTAAATGACTTGAGTAGCACCCAGGCACAAAATGAACAAGTAGGAATCAAATCCTGGACCTATGACTATGGAGACATTGCACCAACCGGAAGTCTACACCTCCACACAGCTCCATACAGATGCATAGAGTCTGTAGGTCTCTGATCAAACTGTTTGCTATATATGCCGGTATAGTTTGGGCCTCCACTACCCATAAGGCACTGAACATGCAAAACAGAGGTCTGCAACTGATGAACCAATGGAGAATGCACTGATCCAGCACATCAACTCAGTAAGACACAATGACTGCGTATGCTATATGTGCATAACAATTGCAAGCCGTGCTGCAGAGCGGTTTCAGCTGTCACCCCGAGGGTGAGGATGAGTGCCCAGCACCTGGTCCACTGAACCTGCACTGTTAGAGATCTTCTCTGCTGGCCATGCTGCAGGTCAACATCACTGTGTGGCAGGCGTTGTCTGCAGTGTGTTATGCTTTTCTCTTTGTTTCCTGCATGCTTGAAGCATGCTGTAGGTGACAGCAACAGCTGGGCCCTGTGTTCTGCCCATTTGGGATACTAACCTTCCGATAACAGTGCAGGTCAGTGCCCAGTGCCAATATGCTGATGCCATGGACAGCCACTGCAGTGGGGGCATATAGGCTGATGTGGGGCTACTGCTACTTTCCTGCCATGACCCCAGTAAGTAGGCTATGAACTACTGCTGCCCCAGCCATTGAGGACCAACAATCAACCACAGCACACAGAGTAAGACTGCCCCGATGCTCTTCACTGGGCTGTGTCAGCCATGCACAAAACAACTGCGGTTGGTTTACTGGTCAACATGTATGGCATGTGCTTAGAGCGACCACGAGCACCCTGCCTTGGGATACTTAGCGTTGACACCCAGCATTTTGCTCCATGATTAGCATCCCCAGACAGAGACTGCATTCACATCGCTGGATTCAGACATTATAATAGCTCTGTGTGGATACACAGCTGTGCCATGGTCACTTTTTGGTCATAGTGAGAGTGCCATCTCAGCATGACATGCTGTGGCCACTCAGGCAATGCATCTGGATGATGGGCACAATGACATCTCAGCCATTGACCCTACCATTGTGGCAGACACATCCAGACCAATCTGTGCTGTTTCAGGTGATACCCACAGTGCTCTGCCTCGCGTTATGCACATTTTCAAACAAAGGATAGGAACAATTCGGACAATGTGAGCCAAAGTGAAGTGCAGAAAGCCACATGTCAAAGGGGAACCATACACACACACATGCATATACTGTCATTGGCGCACTGTGCAAAAGTAGGGATGGCTGGCATTCCTGCCTGCCACTACTGTCTCCATGTCAGCTCAAGGACTGATAACATGTGCTCTGTGTGCAGGCACTATTAGTGCATCTTGGCCTCATCGCATGTTGTTACCAGCCACTCAGCATGCTATTAGCCTCCAACCAGCTCTGGATAGTGGAGCCTGTCTGTGCTGCTAGTGGAAGTTTCCACCATTTCTGGCCACCTCCTTGGGGGTTGCACATGCTGGAGCTGTACCTACACTGTTGGCTAAACCTTGTCCACAGGAACATGCAACACAGAAATCCCAGCGGGGACCTGAACCTGTGACTCTCTGCACATATACACACTGACCGTGTGTGTCGCACCACCATGCTTCCATATGGGGTAACAGCCCCTGTTGCTGACAGGCTCCCCTTAAGCTGGCCTTTGGCACATGCTGAAATGCGCATGGCACAGAGGACTAGGACAAGGCTTCTGTCTGCTGCAGGCTGGTGCCGCTGCCTACACAACCACCACCACACCATGCAGATATACCCATGTGCTGTCAGTGGTGGTGGTTCACAGTCCCAGAATGTTAAACATGTGGGTTAAGTGGGCACAAGGCCTGGATGGGGGGTTCAGAGGCATACTTGGATGGCCATGCAGCACTCCCCCCCCCCCCCACCAGCTATATCCAGGAACAAGCAGGAATGTAGTCTTCACATATGGGACTCCCTAGCTCCCAGATCTCTGAAGAGTTGAACCAGGTCAGAAAGCCGGACAAGGTCACCTGAACCTAGACTTACCCGTCAAGGGGATCTGGCAAGAAAATGGTGAGGGGTAGGAGTTGTTTCTATGTTCCAAAGAGATGTTGAAGGACCACCTGGACAAAGGTTGCATCCTGGTGGGTGTTCTTGTCCAAGCAGTAATGGGCTGCAAAGGTGTGGATAGAGGACCATGTTGCAGCTCGGCAAATCTTGTCGATGGCTACTGAGTGTAGATTGGCCACCGATGTTGCCATTGCATGGACATTATAAGCAATAACATGACCCGTGAGGGAAAGTCCTGCTTTACTGAAGGCAAAAGAAATACAATCCGCTATCCATCTGAACAGCATATATTTTGTTACTGGAAGACCCAGGTGATTAGAATCAAAGGAAACAAACAATTGGGAGGATTTCCTAATGCCCTCCATCCTTTGAAGATAGAAGGCTAGAGCCCTCTTATAGTCAAGTGTATGTAGAGTTGCTTCTGCACGGGAAGCATGAGGTCTTGGGAAAAAGACCAAAAGGATCACTGACTGATTGATGTGGAAAGGACACACCACTTTCGGTAGAAAGCGGGGATGTGTCCGAAGGATGACTTTGTCATGATGAAATCGTGTATAAGGTGCATGAGCCACTAAGGTCTGCAGTTCACTGATGCATCTGGCTAAGGTCAGGGCTATGAGGAATAAAACCTTCCAAGATAAGTACCATAGGTGTATGATTGCTAGGGTCTCAAACGGGGACTTGAGGAGTTGAGCCAATACCACATTAAGATTCCACATAACGGTGGCCAAAGGGGTGACTTGGTGAGAAGGCAGACCCTCATGAAACGTACTACAAGAGGAACCGTGGAGAGGGGCCGACCATCCACGAGTTTATAAAAAGCTGAACTAGCACTGAGGTGCACCCTCACCAAATTCGTTTTGAGTCCTAGAGAGGATAAATGTAAGTGGTATTGAAGAAGCATGGGTACTGATGCTTCAAAGGGATTTTGATTATTTTCAGAGCACCATGAGGAATATCTACACTATTTGAAAAAGTATGTCTTTCTGGTTGAAGCTTTCTGGAAGAAAGGAGGATATCCTTTACGGCTCTAGATAGTGATAGATTTTGAAAAATCATGCTGTCAGGCAGAGAGACTGTAGATTGGATGGAGGAATGTTTCGTTGTCCTGAGACAGAAGACCTGGCCTGGATCCCAGTGGAATCGGCAGAGTCTGTGTCAGCAGAAGCAGGAGGGGAAACTAAGGCTGACGTGGCCAGCGAGGGGCTATGAGGATCATAGATCCCTTGTCTGCTTGGAGTTTGAGGAGGGTCTTTGGAATGAGGGGAATTGGGGGGGGGGGGGGGTAATGCATAAAGTAGTTCCCGTCCCCAGAGGATCATGAAGGCATCGGATGCCAGAATGAATTTGGATGGCATCCTGTAGCAGAACTTTGGAAGTTGTTAGTTCTGTGGAGTGGCAAAGAGATCCATCACTGGAGTTCCCCATATTTGAAAGAGTTTTGCCACTGTTTTTGGATCTAAGGACCACTCTTGAGGTTGTAAGATCTTACTTAGATATCCGCTAAGTGATTGGACTCTCCTGGAATGTAAAGTGCATGAAGGTACATGTGGTGGGGAATGGCAAAGTTCCATAGCCTGCAGGCTTCCTGGCATAGAGGAAGGGGGCCTGTCCCACCTTGTTTGTTTATGTAGAAAATTGCCACCTGATTGTCTGTCCTGACTAGTATCCGACTGTTAGAGAGGTGATGTTGGAAAACTCTGAGGGCATTCGTGACTGCTTGAAGTTCAAGGAGGTTTATCTGCTGGTCATTTGACTTGAGGTATTACCACAGCACTTTGTTGCGCAGCATTCATTCTAATACAACAGCAGGATTTTAGAAAGCAACTTGGACCCTTTTAAGTCTGTTATCCTTATTCCCCCTGAAGAAGGCCTTACCGGCCGAAATGCATAGGGGTTTAATAAAAGGGGTTTAATAAAACCTGAAATCTGCCAGTCTGTGTACCAGCTCCTTGGTTTCCATAAGAAACTACATGTACTGTAGAAGCCATGGGTCCCAAAAGGCATAGGAAGCCTCGAGCCGTGGCAGTCTGTTGCTGGCGCATGTGGGTGGCTAGGTCCACTAACTTGCTCATGTGATCCACAGGAAGGAAGGCTCTGGACTGTTTTGTGTCCAGTATGGCTCCTATAAACTCCAACCTTTGGATTGGAGCAAGGTAGGACTTTGGGAAGTTTATTACAAATCCCAGGTACTACAATAGTGCAATAGTTCTTTGACGAGGTGAGCAGAGCTCCCCAGGAGAGTCTACCTTTATTAGCCAGTCATTTAAATAAGGGAAGATGAAGACTTTGTTAGTTTGAAGATATGCTGCCACCAAGGCTATGCACTTTGTGAAGACCCTTGGTGCAAATGCAAGACTGAAGGGAAGGAACCTGTATTGGTAATGGGTGCCCTGACAGATGAAGTGAAGGTACTGCCTGTAGTCTGGATGAATCAAGATGTGTGTGTAGGCCTCTTTGAGGTCTAGGGAACAGAGCCAGTCTTGTTCCTGTAAACAGGGCAGAAGGGTTCCCAGAGAGATCATCTTGAATTTCTCCTTTACAAAGAACTTGTTGAGCTCCCTGAGGTCGAGAATAACCTGTAGGCTCCTGACCTCTTTGGAATGAGGAAGAAGTGGGAGTAGAAGCCCTTTAGCAGTTGGTTTGGGGGAACTGTTTCTATGGCTCCTTGGGTAAGGAGGCTGACGACTTCCTGCTTGAGCAGGGTATCCAGGGGAGACTTTGTGGGAAATTCCCCCCTGAAGAGGTGAGGGGAAAGTTCCCAAAAGTTCAGTTGGCAACCTTTCTGAACTATGGACAGAGCTCACTGGTCTGTGGTGATGGAATGTCATTGTTGTACAAAGTAATAGAGTCGCCCTGGGATGGTGGTGGGCTCCTGAATGTGCAGGAGAAGACTGGCTGTGCTCCCTATGTAGGAGTCAAAAACTTGGTGTAGTCAGTGCTTGGGTGACTGTGTCTTGGCTAATCTGAGCTTTTTTGCCCATTTAGGACCCTGTAGTTTCTGTTGGGTCTGATAAGATGGGTGGGAATATGAGGGGTAGAACCTTCTCTTCTTAGGGTAAAAGGGTTTTTTAGTTGCTACCTTTTTCTTGGTATGGTCAGGAGTTTTCCTAGATAGCCTCTTTAGGGTTGTGCCATCCGTTTCAAGCTTTCCAGCCTTCTCCCTCCAACTTTTTTCCAAAAAGGTTCTCCCCAGTGTAGAGTATATTGTGCAGTTTGTCTTGGACCCATTGTTCTAGGTCTGAAGCCTGGAGCCAAACTAGCCTTACACTGATGGCAATGGAAGAGGCCCTGCTGGTTGACTCAAAGGCATCAAATGCTGCCCTATTTACAAATTTTGAGACATTTTGGCTATTTGCCAAAACAGCCTGGAAGGCTGGCCTCTTTTCCTCTGGCAGGAAGGGGAGGAAACCTTCCCAGAGTTTGTTCCTTGAGGAACATCCCCATATAGCGGATGTAAGAATTAATCCTGCTGGCCAGTATGGATGCCTGAAAGGAACGCAGGGCAAAGGAATCAAGATTCCTCAATTCCTTTCCTGGAGGAATTGATGCATGGTTCTTGTCGTTTTTTATACAATGCATCGCCGATTCTACCACCATGGAATGGTGTAGAAGTTGTGGCTTCTGGAATCCAGGACACTTCAGTGATACTCTGTACATAGTGTCTAGTTGGCGACTGATCAGGGAAACGGTGAGAGGAGTTTCCCACATCAGGAGCATGAGATTATGGAGGATCCAGAGTACCGGGAGGATTGCAGCCTCCTTCGGAGCTGTAGGATACAGGAGTCCTTCCAAGCTCCTCCGCGCTCTGTTCCGGTTATGATGCTGCCGGGATCGAAAGGCCGGCCACCATGTCTTGAATGAACCCCTGAAATGACATATCTTCAGGAGGGGATTTACACAGAGTATTGATGGGCAAAGACAAGGGTTCCGAAGCGATGTCCTAGTGGTCATCGGAATTGAAAGAACAGTGGTCAGAATCAGAGGAATTCGAATCGGATACCGGCGAGTATCGACTATGCCAATGGCGGCATTAATGATGTCTATGTTCAGTAATGTCCTCGGGTGCTATACCCAGGGTAGACCATGGGTTATCAGTTACCAATACTGGTGTCAGTACCGAGAGTTCGGTTCACGGTACTAAAGGCAGTTCCGAAATCGATGGAGTCATCGAGGTTGATGTTCCTGGTTGCGGTCCCACGGTTGTCAGTGTAAGAGGAACTGAAGCCGCAAGGAGGGCTGCTATAGTTCTTTCCAAGGACAGCATTCGCTGATCCAGGGAGGTTGCCTGCATCTGGTCCAATGAAAGAATGGGGCTTGGTGCCACCATACCAGAGCAAGGCATCAGGGGCTCTCCGGAGACCAAAGTCTCGGGTGCCTCCCGCGTCCCCATTAAAACTTTGGCGAACAAGTCCTCCCACCAGGGTTGCCTAGACCGATGTCCAGAGTTGGAAGTAGTCCTGGATGAGTCCCGGTGGTTAGAGAGGGATCTCTCCCTCAATTCTCGAGACTTGCCTGAGGAATATTTGGACTTTTACTTTGGATCCTTCAGCTTCTCTGAGGTGTCTCAGAGTTTTACCTTATCTTTTGAAGGTGATGTGTTTTTGTTTGGTCTTCTTCTCAGAGTGCCTTGACTCCATTGAATGCTTGGATGCCCCCTGGAAGAAGTGGAGGTCAATGACAGAGTCCAATGGGACTCCAAACCTTTCAGCCCAGTTCCCTAGGCCCCTCTTCATCATCTGTTTGCAGAGGGAGCATTCTTGGGGTATATGGTCGGGACCAAGACATTTCAGGCACCAATCATGTTTATCTGTCACCGAAATGGTCCTGGAGCACTTGGTGCATTTTTTGAAACCACTGGAGGGTTTCTCTATTGTAAAGATGGTGGGCACAAGGCCCTGAGGTAAAGAAAAAAAATTTCTTTTTATTTTCCCTTTCTTCTTAACCTCCCCCCCCCCCCCCGCCAAAACAAAACAAAGAAGAAATAAAGGAAATCAGCATTGGGCGATACAGGTGCGGTCAGGTAGGTGTGGTTTAGAGGAAAGGTTTTACAGTTCTTGTCTCGATGAGAGGGTGATGACCCATTGGCTCCATGGAAAAAGAAGAACTGAGGAGAGGGAGTTGGGAGAGTGGGAAGGCAGCAGCACAAGCACAGTGGAGTGCTCCCCAAGGTTTTCCTATTGGTAGCTAGGGAGTTTCCCACGTGGGCGCCGTTAGTACCCAATGTCACCCATATGTAAAGACTACATTCCTGCTTGTTCCTGGAGATGATTTTTTTTATTAATGAAATTTATACATTTATTATTTATTTATTTATCTGGTTGTGCTATACTGTTTTTCTACCAGTCAAAATGGTTTACAGGAACAAGGTGAAACATGGAACTTTCAGGTGCATTTAGATTACATATAACACGACATTAATGAGCAGGGGGATTAACAATTTCAAAATGGGGCATAAAACTGTCAGTTGCACTAGGGTTACATAAACGATGATGAGCAAAGTTTGGGTATAATGCTTAAAACATATTTATATGATTGGTAGGGGGCTAAAGGGGAGGTGGAGGTGGAGTGGCTAAAGATAGAGGAATGAATGGGACCTCTGATGTGGGGAATTCAAGAAAGTGGGGTACGAAAGATCTTGTTTGCTTGCAGGTTGTGCTGCAGCATCGCGTTATCTTTGGGGTCTGGGCCGTAGTGCTCCTGGAAGAGAAGTTTTTCAACTCTTTCGGAAGTCCTGGGTTGACTTGCTGACTCTTAGTGCAGGAGGTAACAAGTTCCAGAAGGTAGGGGCATAAAGTTAGAAAGTTCTAAGGTGTGTGGTTTGGTTACTCTTGCAGATTTGGGGTAGCAGTTTGAGGAGATTATTGTGCTGTCTCTTCTCGGTCTGTTGGTGTTGGGAGTGTTGATTAATGTTTGAAGATGTTCGAAGGTGAGGTTGTGAAGTACCTTGTGGATTGTGCTGAGGACTTTGAATTTGACTCTTGAGGTGATGGGTAGCCAGTGGAGGGATTTTAGGATGGGTGTGATGTGAGTCTGTCTGGTTGCCTGGTAGATGGTTCGTGCAGCAGTGTTTTAGGCGAGTTGTAGTGGGAGAAAGGTGTGCTTGGGTAGGCCTTGTTATATCGAGTTGCTGTAGTCGAGTAGGGGAGCGATGGTGGCTTGGCACACTGAGCGGAGGTTTTCTGTTCTGAAAAGGGGTTGTAGATTTCGCAGAGTTCTGAGCTTCAATAGATAGACTTGGTGACATTCTGGACTTGGGCATGGAAGCTTACTCTGCACCCAAGCTGATCCTGTCAGGTTGAAATTCAAAAAGGTTTGTTCTATTAATTTTGGGAATATAACACAGGCATCCTGTTATAAAATCAAATCCTATGCGCACAAAATTTATCTGGATAAAAAGAGGTTGCTTGATGGGCATTCCCAGGATATAGTTTAACTTTAGCTGGCCAATGCTAATATTTAATGTTGACTGACCAAAGACATGTAGGCAACTCTGTCTGGCCAAATACTAAACTAGATAACTTTTTCCAGGTAACTATCGATTTGACTTAGACCACATGGATAAAGGTTGAATATCTAGATAAAATTAACCAAAGTTGAACAGCTAACTTTCCTTTCAGCAGCTTTTTAAATAGAAACCTCAATGTATATAGTTTATTTATTTTATTAACATTTCTATACCGCGATTTCCAGAAGATCAATCGCGGTTTACAGGTAAAAACAATTTGAGTAATACAGAACGGTTATATACTCATTTACAATGAACAATGTAGAACTATTTACAGTGGTATAATAGACATTTAACTATATACATGAACAAGTTAGTGAGCATTCAAAGATGGGTTGGTTGGGAAATATCTATATCAATTTCTTTGTTTGAGAAGAGGTAGCGGGCACTGGGTTATGCTTGGGAAGGAGGTTATCTTGAGTTCAGTGTATTATGTAGGTCTTGATTGCCAAAATGGAAGGTAAACACTTACCCAGAAGATATATTAAGGAGATATTTGGGGGATAATTTTATAAATCATTTATAAAATTATAGCCTAACAGGCTTATTCCGTTCCAGACGTAGATCCCCTCTGTATGTCTGGTTTGAGCCAGACATACTGAGAGGATCGCAATTCTGATCCCATGGGGCATGGCTAGCCCTGCGGAATCAGAATCGTGAACAGTCATCTGGCCTGCACATACATGACTTGTCCGACTCAGTCAGGGCTTTTAAATGGAGCCGCGGCGCTATGGCATCCAGTTGCCATGGCACCGCAGTTCCATTTAAAAGCCGGCGATCCCGGCCACTGGACAAAAGTGCTCATTCCTCGCAGCCCAACCCCCGATCTGGCCTCCTAAGGCCAGGGGCTCTGGGGAATGTCCTCAGGCCCCCCCCCCCTGCCCCATCCGCGCCTCGGCAGAAACAAAAAAAAACATATCCAGGGAAGAATTATTTCCCCGCACATGTCACCAGCCCTGGACCTACAGGGCCAACATTAGAATCTGCCCTGTAGGTCCAGGGCTGGCGATTGCCCAGACTCAGCCCCTGAGCCACCCTTTCCCCGCCCCCATCTAACTTCACCGCACAACCGACAGGGAAGGTAGATGCGGGAAGAGGAGGCATGAATAGCAGGATGTCCATCCCCTCTATTTGTGTTACAGAATCAGGCCCTAAGAGGGCAATTTTCAGAACTATATTTCTGTATTCTAACCTGTGTAGGTGGGTCAAGTTACACATACAGGGCTATATATGCATGAATTCTTACCTGCTTTTTGAGACCGTTTCATTTATAGACATGTTTTTGAATTTTCAAAAGTATGCATGTGTTTCACCTTACAAAAATGATACTCCCCAAATAATAGATGTTAATATATGCACATAATTTTTCTGGGGTAATTTTCAAAGTGCAAAGGTGTACTTGATTTCATTTTGAAAATCCAGCATAGTCTACATAGTAGAAGACGACACATGTACTTTTGATGAATATGGGTAATTTCTGTGCATAAATCTAGTTTTACATGCAGAAAAGGACTTCTAAAATTATGTAGACATTCACATGCATATAAATATAGATGCCTAGAAGATCACACATAATTATACATGTCCCATGCAGTGGTATTCCCAGGTCATAGTTTGGGTGAAATGGAGGTGCGTGAATAGAATATGGGTACATGCATATGTAGAATGTGAGTATACATTTACACCGCCAGCCAGGTATAAATCTGTGCATTTCAGTTTGTATGCTAAGGGGTTGATTAAAAGGCCCTATTTTATAAAGGTACATAAACACCCATGTTGCCTTTACAAAATAGGTTTAAAATAAGCACCCCGGTGGACTTTAAATATAGGTATTCTGTTATAAAATGAACTCCATAATGGAGGAAAAAGCTATTATTAAGAGCCACAAGAATAACCTTGAATTATTCCTTATTATATTTATGGCTGTTGGGCAGTAAAACTATCATCCATGTTATGTGTACAGATAATTCTGGTAAAATTTAGAGGAAAGCTTACTATTATTTATTGGGTTTTTTGTATTTCCATTTTACTAACTAAAACATTCACCATCTGGAGCGAGTTGGTATCCACTAGTCAAAATCTGATGGGCTGCTGCTATGGATACTGAAAACTCTCACTGTCATGTTTCCAATTGTTCCTAACCTTTCTCAACCAATTTCCTTCTGAACTTCTGAAATGTTCACATAACAATCGTAAAATTATTATGGCTATTGACCTGTGTTAAAAACCATCTCAAAAACGTATCATATTTTCTGCTACCAAGCCACCATAAAATATGATGCATCATGCTGTCCCATTTCAGGAAGGCTACCAGTGATCTGTAGACCGAAACCTACTCTACTAGTTTCCATGATTTCCTTCAGTATACAGCCATGTCTGCCTATTCCACTGAGGCAAGGCCATGGGTCAGCAATCGCCATTTCCAGTAAAAAAAAAATCTCCATTTAAATGCAAATGTTGGCCTTTTTTCTGACCTTTAAACAATCATCTTGTAGAACTGCAAAAGCAAATTTGGTGTCTTAATATCTAATGGAGTAGCTCACTCATGCATCATTATATACTGTAATACTAATTTCTCTTGTGATGATATCTCTACCATTATGCTTTCCCTAGGAACAGAATCAGTAGTTTTCTTAATTTTTTGTGTACATCAAAAAAGCAATTTCTTACTTACCATATGCACATTTCTTCAGTTTTTCATCAAAGATTTATGGCATTACTGCTTAAGATTTTATCAGTTTATCACCGCATTCAATCAGAAGCATTGCACTTCAGCTTTCTCAGCTGTATAACTTACCTTGCCTCTCTCAACTAACTGGCCTTTGTGTGGTAGCCAGGTTAACTGTTACTTTAAATTAAATATCTCTCCCTGCTCTGTCCCCAGAACGTGCTGCGTTTTAAACTTTTTTTCCTGCTCTAGCCTACCTGAGGGACTAACCCCCTCACCCCCTGCTGAGGGTACAGGACAGGGTACCTTGTAACAGCCCTCTTTTAATAGGTCTTATTTCCCTCCCCCCTCCCCAACACCCACCCACCCCAGGGTAATTGTAGCTTTATAGGTACTTACACGTCGTACAGGAAAGGGGCTGCTCTCAGGTACAGCTCTTTATCCAAATTAGTCATACATTGAGGACCTGAGATTAATTAAGCTTCAAGTGAACAAGGTATATTAGAGGTATTAGATACACTTTTATTAGTATAAGCATCTACACCAACCCTTAGTAAGTACAGAATTTAAAAATCTAAACACAAGCTTTAAACTAAGATGCAGACAACAGTCCAGCAGCGAGATGGGGGCTTTACAGTCTTTTGCATTGAGTGTCACATATATGATTTTCTCCCAGTAGGTGAGAGGTCTTACATGCGCACTAGGTGCAAGGAGCTCTTTGCTCTCAGGAAACGAGTCCGTTCTCTAGAGGCTAGAGTAGCAGACTTGGAAAACATAAGAAAGACAGAGAGGTACATAGACGAGACCTACAGGGATATAGTGCTGAAGTCCCACCTCCAGTCTGGCAGCATCCCTGTTGCCATGGAGGAGAGAGGTCACGTGACAGGAGAGCATCACCCTGCTGTGGCAGGATGTGATCCTGTAACTAGGACCTGTCCTCCAGGTGATGTAAAACCCTCTCGCACTGAGGACGTTTCTCCAGGGCCATGTGGAAGGGTTAGGACAGCTGTTATAGTTGGTGATTCAATCATTAGGCATGTAGATAGTTGGGTGGCTGGTGGATGTGAGGATTGCCTGGTAATATGCCTGCCTGGTGCGAAGGTAGCGGACCTCACGCACCGCCTAGATAAGATCTTAGATAGTGCTGGGGAGGAGTCGGCTGTCTTGGTACATGTCGGTACCAATGACATAGGAAAATGTGGTAGGGAGGTTCTGGAGGCTAAATTTAAGCTTTTAGGTAGGAAGTTGAAATCCAAAGCTTCCAGGGTAGTGTTCTCCGAAATGCTTCCTGTTCCACGTGCAGGACCCAAAACGCAGGCAGAGCTTCGGAGTCTCAATGCGCGGATGAGACAATGGTGCAAGGATGAGGGTTTGTGATTTGTTAGGAAGTGGGGAACATTCTGGGGAAAGGAGGGGCTCTTCTGAAGGGATGGGCTTCCCCTTAACCAGGATGGAACCAGACTGCTGGCATTAACCTTTAAAAAGGAGATAGAGAAGCTTTTAAACTAGAAAATCGGGGAAAGCCGACAGTCGCCCAAGAGCGCATGGTTCGGAAGAAGGTATCCTTGAAGGATACTACCAAAAGCAGTGAGGTTCCAAAAAAGAGTAAAGTAGCCCAAATGCCCTTGAGTATGGTGCAGACAGAGCGTAAAGATTCCAAATTACCCATGCCTACCAATAGCCAGATTAATATTAATAAAATACAGTCTCTAAAATGCTTGTATGCAAATGCTAGAAGTCTAAACAATAAGATGGGAGAGATAGAATATATAGCACTAAATGAGAGATTAGATATGATTGCAATCTCAGAGACATGGTGGAAGGAGGATAACCAGTGGGACACTGTGATACCTGAATACAAACTATATTGTAATGATAGAACTGATCAAATTGGTGGAGGGGTTGCGCTCTATGTTAGAGAGGGCATTGAGTCAGAAAGGATTAAAGTTTTGCAGGAAACAAAATTTGCTGTGGAATCTCTATGGATTGAAATTCCATGTATGAAGGGGGAAGGTGATGGCAGTGGGGGTGTACTATCGACTGCCTGGCCAGAATGAACAAATGAATGATGAAATGCTCAAAGAAATCAAGGAAGCTAACAAAAGTCACAGCAGAGTAATAATAATGAGTGATTTCAATTACCCCGGTATCGACTGGGTCAGTGTCACAGCAGGACATGCTAGGGAGATAAAGTTTCTAGATGAAATAAATGACTGCTTCTTGGAGCAGCTGGTTCATGAACCGACCAGAGGGTAAGCCATACTGGACCTAGTCCTTAGTGGAATAACAGATCTGGTGCAAGAAATAAGGGTGTTGGGACCACTTGGCAATAGTGATCATAGCATGATCGTGTTTGATTTAATTAGTGGAGGAGGGATAGTAAAGAAATCCACAGTACTACCTTTTAACTTTTGAAAGGGAGACTATGATAAAATGAGGAATATAGTTAAGAAAAAACTAAAAAGAGCAGTTGCAAAGGTTAAAGACTTACATCAAGCTTGGGTGTTGTTTAAAAATACTATCCTGGAAGCCCAGACCAGCTGTATTCCAGGCATTAAGAAAAGTGGAAGAAAGTCCACAAAACTGCCAGCATGGTTTAAAGGTGAGGTCAGAGAGGCTGTTGCTGCCAAAAAAGCATCTTTCAGGAAATGGAAAAAAGAGCCAAACGACGAAAACTGGAAACAGTACAAGTACTGGCAAGTTAAATACAAAGCATTGATTAGGCAGGCAAAGCGAGAATTTGAGAAGGAACTTGCTACGGAAGCAAAAAGCACGAAATAAAGACTTTCTCAAGTACATTCGTAGCAAAAGGCCTGTGAGAGAGTCAATTGGACCATTAGATGATAGAGGGGTAAAAGGGGCAGTAAGAGGAGACAAGGCTATAGCGGAGAGACTGAATGAATTCTTTGCTTCGGTCTTTACTGAGGAAGATGTAGGGATGTTACCCAAGACTGAAGTGGTATTTAAAGGTGATACTGCAGAGGAATTGAGAGAAATATCGCTACACCGGGAAGATGTATTACAACTATTTGATAAACTGAATAGTAGCAAATCACCTAGACCAGATGATATACATCCAAGAGTGTTGAAAGAAGTGAAATATGAGATTGCAGACCTGCTATTAGTAATCTGTGAACTTTCATTAAAAACATCTGTAATACCTAAAGATTGGAGGATCGCCAATGTAACACCAACTTTTAAAAAGGGTTCCAGGGGTGATCCGGGAAATTACAGACCGGTGAGCCTGATATCAGTACCGGGGAAAATGGTAGAAACCATCATAAAGAACAAAATTACACCTCATGTAGATAGTCATGGCTTAATGGGAGACAGGCAACATGGCTTTAGATAAGGAAGATGTCTTACTAATCTGATATGTTTTTTTGAAGGTGTGAATAAACAGGTAGACAAAGGTGAGTTGGTTGATATAGTATATCTGGACTTTCAGAAAGCCTTTGACAAGGTCCCTCATCAGAGACCTTTGGCAAAACTAAAGAGTCATGGGATAGGAGGCAGTGTACTATTGTGGATCGGGAATTGGTTAAAAAATAGAAAGCAGAGGGTAGGGCTAAATGGCCAATTTTCCCAATGGAAAAGGTGAGTAGTGGAGTACCCCATGGATCTGTGCTGGGTCCGCTACTTTTTGACATATTCATAAATGACCTGGAAAAGGGAATAACTAGTGAGGTTATCAAATTTGCAGATGACACAAAACTATTTAAAGTTGTTAAAACCCAACAGGACTGTGGAAAACTGCAGGAGGATCTTGATAAATTGGAAGACTGGGCATCCAAATGGCAGATGAAATTTAATGTGGACAAGTGCAAAGTTATGCACCTAGGAAAGAACAACCCACACTATGGTTACACAATGCAAGATTCCACATTGGGAACCACCACCCAGGAAAAAGATTTAGGAGTCATCATGGATAACATGTTAAAACCCTCCGCCCAGTGTGCAGTAGCAGACAAGAAAGCAAATAGAATTCTAGGTATCATAAGGAAAGGAATGGAAAATAAAACAAAGGATATTATAATGCCTCTGTATTGTTCCATGGTACGACCGCACCTTGAATATTGTGTGCAATTCTAGTCACCGTATCTTATTTATTTATTTATTTACATTCTCTTATATACCGCGCTATTCTGCATCAGTGCGGTTTACATTGAACAAACTGAAATTACATTGAACAGGGCATTATAACTTGGAGATAACTATTTTACAGGGAAAAAAAAGGATATAGCGTTATTAGAAAAGGTACAGAGAAGAACCACCAAAATGGTAAAGGGGATGGAAGGCTACTTCTATGAAGAGAGGCTACAAAGGTTAGAGCTCTTCAACCTGGAAAAGAGACGGCTGAGGGGAGATATGATAGAGGTCTATAAATTAATGAATGGAGTGGAACGGATAAACGTAGATCGATTGTTTACGCTATCAGAATATAGAAAGACTAGGGGACATGTAATGAAGCTACAGGGTAAACTATTTAAGACAAATAAAAGAAAATATTTTTTCACTCAACGTGTAATCAAACTCTGGAATTTGTTACTGGAGGATGTAGTAAGGGCTGTTAGTGTAGCTGGGTTTAAAAAAGGTTTGGACAAATTCCTGGAGGAAAGGTCGATAAACCATTATTAAAAAGGGACCCAGGATATCAATGCTTGACCCAGTACAAGCATTGCGGAACCTGTGTCTTTTGGGGAAACTGCTAGGTACGTATGACCTAGATTGGCCACAGTTGGAAACAGGATATTGGGCTTGATGGACCTTGGTCTGACCCAGTATGGCATATCTTATGTTCTTATCGAATGGTTTAATAATATAAATAGCTTATAAAATAGAGAGCAAGCTCAACAACTGAGTCAGAAAGTTGCATCTCAATCATTAGTAAAGAAAAAAAAGGATTTAATGTACAAATAATCATCCATAAAGGGGCAAAAAGTACAATTTGATGGCATACAATTTAAGTCAATTCTCTTTACTTTGGGGTCCTTTACTAAATATAATATTGTAATTTTTTTGCCTGTTTTGAGTCAAAATGAACATAGCTTAGATGCAACTATACTGTGATAATTGTCGGAGGGCATAGCCAGCATGTTACAGTCCTTGATGGCTATTGTGGCTGCACTTATCGCCATCTATTGAGTAGGTGGTAGGTGCATCTGTACTAACTGCAACATTGGCAATCAGCGCATGCTATTGATACCCCCGCTAACTGCAATATGCAGTCAATGCTCACTTCTTGAACCAATCCTGCCCAAACGCCACACCATCATGTAATATGCGATTAATGCACAATTTTGCGCACGACAATTATCCCACCTGTGCAATAACTACTGTGGGTCTGAGGAAGTGATTAACGCCAGTGAAATATATGTTAACTACATAACACCCTTTAGTAAAAGGGTGCCTTAGAAATTGGGGTCATTTTAAAAGTCATTTCTGCAAGTAAAGAAGAGCCGTATGCATGGAAATGCAATGTAATGTGTGCCTTCGAGTCAGTCCTGACTCCTGGCGACCCAGAAGCTCCTGGGTTTTCTTGGCAGTGTCACCGGAAGTAGATTGCCAGGCCTTTCTTCCGAGGCAATGGAGGGTTAATAGGTGCTTATAAATTTATGTAACATATATCAGAGATGTGCACAGGAAATAAAAATTTAGTTCATTTTTGCTTTTTCATGACATTCAATTGTATTTTCGGTTAGTTTCAAACATTTCTTTTAATAGGGTATTTGTAATACATGCTAAATTAACACACTTTAACCCATGAATTTCATGGTAACATAGTATATGATGGCAGATAAAGACCAGTATGGTCCATCTAGTCTGCCCACAAAGGCGCAAGAGTAGGTGCACTTGCCGCTCCATACAGGTCACCCCTCCCCTTGCCTTTATTTAAGGGATGTACCCACTGCTCCGTGCAAGTCACCCCTATTTGTTGAGATAAAAGAGATAGTTATGTTTATTTTGATTTTATCCTGCTGCTATAAAGGGATCCACTGTGTCTGTCCTGTGCCATTTTGAATTCTGTTACTGTATTTGCCCCCACCACTTCCATTGGGAGGACATTCCAAGCATCCATCACCCTTTCAATGCAAAAGTATTTCCTAACATTGCCTTTCAGTTTACCTCCTTGAAGTTTCATGTTATGACCTCTAGTTTTACTGCTTCCCTTTCTTTGGAAGAGGTTTGTTTGTTCATTTATACTCTAAGTATTTAAAGGTCTGAATCATATCTCCCCTGTCACTCCTCTCCTCCAGAGTGTACATATTTAGGTCTTCAAGTCTCTTCTCAAAAGTCCTATGACGCAGGCGCCAAATCATTTTGGTTGCCTTCCTCTGAACTGCTTCCAGCCTTTTTATATCTTTTGCGAGATCTGGTCTCCAAAACTGAACACAATATTCCAAGTGAGGCCTCACCAGCGACTTGTACAGTGGCATTAGTACCTTTACCTTTCAGCTGATAATTCCTCTCTGTATGCAACCCAGCATTCTTCTGGCTTTTGCCACTTCCTTGTCATACTGTTTCGCCACTTTGAGATCCTCAGAAACAATCACTCCGAGGTCCTTCTCCTGGTCCGTGCACACCAACCACGGCCCCCCCTATCGCATACAATTCCCTTGGATTTCTGCTTCCCAAGTGCACGACATTGCACTTCTTTACATTAAATCTCGACTGCCAAACATTAGCCCATTCTTCCAGCTTTTGTAGCTTTCCTCATGTTATCCACATCCTCAGGGGAGTCCGCTCTGTTGTAAATTTTCTGACTTTTCCATTCAGTCCTTCAGCAATATCATTCACAAATACATTGACCAGTACCAGTCACAGGACGAACCCTGGGGCACACCGCTAATCACCTTCCTTTCATCTGAGTGAGTTCTGTTTACCGTCAGCTTCTGTCATCTGTCAATCAACCAATTTCTGATCCAGTTCACCACCTTGGGACCCATCCCCAAGCTGTTTAGTTTATTGATAAGCCTCCTATGAAGAACAGTATCAAAGGCTTTGCTGAAATCTAGGTAGATCACATCCATCACATGCCCTTGATCTAGTTCTCTGGTCCCCCAGTGAAAGAACTCAGATTTGTTTGGCAAGATTGTCCAAACCATGTTGCCTCGGATCATGCAACCGGTTGATTTTGAGAAAGTCCATGATTCGCTCTTTCAGGAGCGCCTCCATTACTTTTCCCGCCACCGAGGTAAGGCTCACGGGCCTGTAGTTTGTCACTTCTTCCCCATCACCACTTTTGTGAAAAGGTGCCACATCAGCCCTTCTCCAGTCCTGAGGAACTTCTCCTGTTTCCAAGAATCTGTTAAAAACATCCTTTAATGGCCCTGCAAGCACCTCTCTGAGCTCTTTCAGTATCCTGGGATGTATCCCATCTGGTCCCATGGCCTTGTCCACTTTCAGTTTTGCAAGTTGTTCTAACACATCATCTTCTGTGAATGGTGTGGTATCTACTCCATTCCCATTTTTATATTTGTCAATCAAAGGTGGTCCTTCAACAGGATTTTCTTTAGTAAAAACAAAACAGAAGTATTTGTTTAGCATTTTTGCTTTTCCAATGTCACTTTCCACAAGGCATGCTATGTCAATTGGGGGCATGTTTACTAAGCCCTGTACCAGTAAAGCGCATGTGGTACATGTTACCAGCACAAGGCACATCACCAACTACAGTTAGTGTAGGCAAGCTGTGTGGTACAACAGAGACCGGGCCACAGATATAATTAACTTCACCCATTGTGGTGCCAAGCACAGTTAGCATGGGCCACTAATGTTCATGCTAGTTGTGACACACCGGGAACGACCACAATCTATCCCTGTCTTGCCTAATCCTTGCCCTGACCAGGGTAGTATGGAATTTTTAGCACAGAGGTCTTGCACTACATTTTAGAGGCACACCCGAATATACACCAGACCTCAAGCTATACGTTAGCATGGTTTAGAAGACATGTCCTTTAGTGCACATTAATCAATTTTGCATGCCCTAATTTCTTTAAATATCAAACCACAACCCTTGTCAGGAATACCTGAATCAATCAATATATAAAAACCTGAACAAAATTAAACAGGAAAAAGTTTCTTTTTGTCGGAGCAGTCGTGACAAAGGTAGATAGAATTTCTTTAAGGCATGCTAACAAATGCACACCCTTGTAAGATATGAATATAAATTAATGTGCTTACATAACTTGTATGCATAACCTTACAGGGGGTGGGATGTTGGGTTTGCATTTAAGTGCTTATTTTTGAAAATTTCATGTCATTTATTCATTTATAACCCACTTGTTTATATAACCCTAAGCAAGATACAATTAACATAGGACCTCAAATACAACCAGAGATGCCAGAATTAAAGTTAAGCTCCAGCAGCGGCGCTGAACTTTACAAGCATATTCAGCAGCCCTATCTGTCTAACTTGTGCTGCTGAATATATGTATAGGCAGTAACCATGCCAGGGACTTATCGTTATAGTGGCTGAATATTACCACTAAACTATACATCAGCTCCATCTTCGCCCCTCTCCAATACTGGCCTCTTACACAGTTAAAATCTGGCCGTTCAGTAAGTTAAATGGCTGGAATCTATCCGTGTAAGGGCTGAAAATACACAAATAAGCAAGTTGTGTATTCCACCACCTGCTGGTGGAACTTGATTGAAAATTAGGCCCATAAAAATGAATTCATATTGAAAAACAACAATAGTGTGAATGCACATGAAAGAACACAGAATAGTTGTGCATTCTAAAAGTTAGGTGTAAACATAAGCACATACATTCACTGGCATAATTTTTGAAAAGGAAGTATGATATACTTTCATTTTCACCAAATCCAAGAGCCTTTACTCGATCCTTATCCTTCTTGACCTTTCTGCTGCTTTTGATACTGTTGATCATAACCTTCTCCTTGATACCTTGTTTTCCCTTGTTTTTAGGGACCCTGCTCGGGCTTGTTTTCTTCTTATCTGTCCCATCATATCTTTAGTGCATGTTCTATTGGATCCACCTCTCCACCCATCCCACTCTTGGTCGGTGTACCTCAGGGCTCTGTCTCGAAACCTCTCCTTTTCTCGCTCTACACTCAGTCCCTTGGTACACCCATCTCCTCCCATGGTTTTCTTTATGCTGCTGAATCTCGTAACTTATCTCTCTACACCTTAAACCTCTCCAGGAATCCAGGCCAGTATCTCAGCCTGCTTATCTGACATTGCTGTCTGGATGTCCCACAGCTATCTGAAACTGAACATGCCTAAAACAAAGCTCCTTATCTTTCCTCCTGACGCTATCTCCTCCCTTCCTCTATCTCTGGATAACACTCTACTGCTCCCCCTGTTTTCTCAGCTCGCAACCCTGGGGTCATCTGACTCTTCTCTCTCCTCTGAAGACATCCAACAGATAGCTAAAACCTGCTGTTTTTCCTCTATAACATCAGTAAAATTTGTACCTTCCTTTTTGAACACACTACTAAGACCCTTATCCACGCTCTAGTGACCTCCCAAATAGACTATTGCAACCTGCTGCTTTAAGGTCTCCCTCAGAAACATCTCTCTCCTTTTCAATCTGTTCAAAACTCATCCGTATGGCTAATTTTCTGCCAGTTTCTCTATGCTCACATAACCCCTCTTCTCAAGTCACTTCACTGGCTCCCTACCTGTTTCCACATTCAATTCAAATTTCTCCTACTGACTTATAAGTGCCTTCATTCTACAGCACTTCATTACCTTTCCTCTTTTATTGCTCCCTACACCCCTCCTTGGGAACTCTGCCCTGCAAGGTACTTCAGGCCAGAAGGTTGGGAGTTCAAATCCCACTAGAGGACAGCAACCTTGGGCCGGAAGGACTGGGGTTTCTAGTCCCACAGATGCTCCTTGTGGTCTTGGGCAAGCCACTTAACCCTCCATAGCCCATGTTCCCTGTAAAATAGTTATCTCCAAGTTATAATGCCCTGTTCAATGTAACTTCTGTTTGTTCAATGTAAACCGCACTGATGCAGAATAGCGCGGTATATAAGAGAATATAAATAAATAAATAATCCCTTTTATCTGTACCTCCCTCTGCCACTACCAACTCCAGACATTCATTCTATCATGCTGCTCCATATGCTTGGAACGAACTACCGAAATTAGTACACCAGGCTCCTTCACTGGCCCTATTCAAATCCAGGCTAAAAACCCACCTCTTCAAGGCTGCATTTGGATCCTGATCTCCTTATTCTCTTGCTAGTCACCTATCCGTATCTTGCCATTCCCTTTGAATTACCCTAGTCCCAGAAATGGCAAGTCACATGCATTAGGCATAAGACACAAGCATTTGGCTTCACTTGCAATTACCACCCACTCTCATTCATCCGATGCCAGCCCACCTCCGCGACTCCGCTGCCAGGACTTGCTGCCTCCCCCCACCTGGGTGCACCTCCGCACCACTATCTGACACCCTCCCCCCACCAGTGCCCAGCTCCGATGCTGCTGCCATTACCCGCAGAAGCAGCAATACATCAAAAAAACAGAGCGGAGCCTGCAAGTTACTTTAGACACATCGCTCAGGGCTCTGCTGGTCCTGCCCCTAGAAACAGGAAGTTTTCATCGGAAGGGGCAGGACCGGCAAAGCCCTGAGCGGCATGCCTAAAATAACTTGCAGGCTCCACTGTTTGTTTTTTTTATATATTGTCACTTCCGCAGGTCCCAGCAGCAGCGATGGTGAGCACTGGCAGAAGGAGGGCTGCTAGATAGTGGCAAGAGTCCCAGGAACGGCGGTGGAGCCACGAAGGTGGGCACCAGCAAAGGGAGGGAGTTAGATAGTGCTTTGATGGGGGAGGAGAGGAAGTAGACGGTGAACATGGGAAAACAGTGACCCCAGCTGAAGGAGGAAGAAGAAAAGGGATACAGTTAAGAGATTATGTTGGACATGAGTGGGTGGGGGGGGGGGAGATACTGAACAGAGAGTAAATAGGGTGACAGGAGAGATGCTGGACATAGGTGAATAGAGACACGGGGGGGATCAGATGCTGAACACAGAGGAGAGGTGACAAGAAGATACTGGCACATGTTGCTGGAGGATTAGGGTCACAGAGAAGGTTATAGAGACAGAGAGAGAATGCTGAATATGTGGTGGTAGGGAATAGTATGATGTGGTAGATACTGGATGCAGGGGGGAGTTGGGACACAGATAGGAGTTGTTGGACATAGGAGGAGGACTAGGACACACACAGTTCCTACTCATCAGAACTTACAATCTAATCAAGATTAAAAAAAATATCACAAAACTGGGGATTAGAGTATGGTGTATCTGATGGGATCATGTCAAAGTCGCGTGGAGGTGTGCCAGGCGCAGGCTGAAAAAGATACACATATGAGTTTGAGTTTGGACCGGCACTGCACGTATCAACTTGTAGTTGGAGACATCCATGGTTATATCTGTTCTAAGGCACGAATTGAACTCAGAAAATTGATCATTTTGGCACTTCAACAACTTTAAGAAAAAAAAAGAATGCCCACTCACACCTTTGATATTTTTTGCTCTTTCAAAAAATCACAGCAATAAGTAAAATAGCATTTGTCCTAGCTCCAGCACCACTAAGCTTTCTTCTTTTCAAGATCACAGACCAGGACATATGTGTGGTGAGAGATACATGGGTGTGTTCTGAAATAGGGCGATGGACATGTCTGTATTCACGGAATGGCAGACATCCATATCTGACACATGTAAAACTGGACAGAAACCGTAACGTGCCAGACTCATCATGCAGCATGTCCCCATTTTCCCTTTTATCTTTCGTATACATGTACCTTCCAAGATGGGGAACAGCCGCTTTTACAATGCACTTAACATGTGCCCACCTTCTCTGCTGCCCCTCTCACTGATTTTCAGATGTTTTGACTTGAGCATTCCAGATTTCATATCCACGGCCTTTCTAAAATGTGTCTTCACACCAAAGTCCAAGGACGTTAACCTAAAGGCAGTGAGAAAGAAGCCTTCCCCATAGGAACCCACTGGACCAACAAGAGAGATATCTTATCAGTGACCATATTTCAGCAGAGCCAGGCAGACACAACCTTACTGGTTCCACAGTTTCCAATGGACCCGACCAGCATCTACTACCAATCCAGCTCCTTGAGCATCTTCCATTGTAGGTATTTTTATTTATTTATTAGCTTTTATATACTGTACTATTTGGTATCAGAGCATTTTACAAGCAACATTAACATTCAAGCAACTTTACATAGAACAGGCATAAAGCAAGCATAACAAAAACAGGTAACTTTACATTAACAGGCATGAGCAGCAACTTGGTTAATAGAGGAAGGGAACTGTTAACATACCAAAGCGTCAACGAAAGGGAAAGGGTGAGAGGGAGAGAAGGGGAAGGGGAAGGGACAGAGGTGGGATCGGGGCAGGGGAAGAAGGGAGAAGACGTTATGTAATCAGCATTATGGGAGTCCTTATGTAGCTCACACCTTTCCAGTAGTAGTTTAAAGTGAGTTACAATCAAGCACACTGGAGGATTAAGTGAATTAAATAGGCCACACAGAGTATCATTGGGATTTGAATCCTAGTCTATTTGGTCACCAGGTTGCTGCTCCACTCTCAAGCTTTGCCTGTTTTTACTCCTGCTCCCTACTCTGTTTGAGCTCCAGCCCTGCTCCTGGCTAGTAGAGTATAAATCTTTAAATACTGATATTTAGGGGGATGTTTACTAAAGGGCATTAGCTGTCATCATGGCACTAATGCAGGAAAAATGGAGCCATGAAGAGAGCTAAGGTGGGTGAAATGCAGCAACCGCAGGCAATTTTCTATAATAGTTGCATCTCCTGCAGATGAGAGGGAGGCAGGATAGGGGCAAGGAAAAGGTGTGATGGTAGGAAGCAGCTAGCACATAAGCAATTGTCATATGCTGGCTGCCCAAATCGTTGATAGCACAGCTGCAGATAATGTTACCTCAAGAAGTGGCATTACCTGCATCCAACCCATCTGTGCCACTGTGCAGCCACTATCAATTAGCAGCAGTAACATGGCGACCTCTGCCACAGCACCCCTCAGGTCCCTTCCCTCTTGCAAAAGATACTAGTACCTCGAATCTTCCAATCTGGGGAACCATTACCAGGGAAGGCCAATCAACCCCTGACAGCATCAAACCCCTATGGGATGCTGTACAGGGTGAGGGTCTTCTCGCTAAGGGCCAGCACTGCGAGATCAGTGCCATTTTGTATAGTGCCGGAGATGGGGGCGGAGGCAGGAGCAGGATGGGGCCGGTCCAGTCCCCTTCTCAATGGGCCACCATGGAACTTTTAGGTAATATGGTAACGCACATTAGTAAATCTAGCTGTATATACATTTTAGGGATGTGCATTTGTTTTTACAAAAATGTATTGTACAAAAAAAATCAACACAACACATATTAACTTATGAATTAATACATGAAAAATTGATTTGCATGCATTAAGATCTTTGAATGTGCGTTAAAATATTTTTAGAAAACTGAATACCTGAACACAAAAGTCTGAAAATCATAAAAAATTCTAAATATTCTAAAACTAAATCAGAAATTGTTTGCATGTTCATAACCCTACTATTAATATTCCCACCCTTGGAAAGCTAATGAGCTGGCTCGCTTTTGCATCATGCTGCTAATTACTGGAGATCATCTCATCTTTATGTGATGCATTTCATTGCTGCATTTACCCTATTATTGACCAGCTATGAAATATTATTTATTTTTCTGCATTCTTTATACTGCTTAATGTGGTAATCAAAGCGGTTTACATAGAACAATGTTGATCATGTTTTATTACATATGTATTTGTATGAGATTGTGTGCATTTCTGCACTATGTTTTGTTGCATGTATTCTGTGGCGGCTAAGTCTGTGGCGGCTAGGTCTACGTATTATTGGGATACATTGAGCCTGATTCCATAACGTGCATGTCCAACCTGCAGACATGTCTATATCAAAAACAGGCCCCCTTTGATGGAGAAGAAATTGAAATAGTGGACAACTTTAACCTACTTGTATCAAGTATCAATAAAGAAAAAACAAGCAGTCAAGAAATCAGATGACGCATTGCTCTTGGCAGAATAGCTATGAAGGACCTAAACAAGATTCTCAAGAGTAGAGATGTCTCTCTCCATACAAAAATTCAACTTGTTCAAGCCATGGCATTTTCATTAACATATGGATGCAAAAGTTGGACAGTGAAAAAGATATAGACAGGAAGAAAATTGATGCCTTTGAATTATGGTGCTGGTGACAAATACTGCTTATACAATGGATTGCCTGAAGAACAAACCAGTCAGTAGTAGAGGAGATCAAACCTAAGCTTTCTTTAGAAGCTCAGATGACAAGACTTCTACTTTCATACTTTGGACACATCATGCAGAGAGAGAGATCATTAGAGAAAGACATCATGCTTGGCAAGGTAGAAGGCCAACGCAAAAAAGGAAGGCCAGCAATGAAATTGATCGATACAAGAACAGCAACTACGGCGTGAGACAGGAAATGCTGTCATTTACCCTTAGTGCGCGCCAGGCTCGACTTTAATGTTCCCTGTAAAATAGTTATCTCCAAGTTATAATGTCCTGTTCAATGTAATTTCAGTTTGTTCAATGTAAACCGCACTGATGCAGAATAGCGCGGTATATAAGAGAATGTAAATAAATAAATAAATAAACAGATCTGCGGGAAAGAAAGGAAATGCAGTTCTCTCTCGCGGCTCTGCAGAACTGGGGCGCTGGACCTGTCAGGCAAGTGCAGGGCCTCCCGTGGGGGAGGGGGGCCCACTGTAATATTTATTTATTTTATTCATTTAAAAGGATTTCTATACTGCCTTTTCCTTAAATCAAAGCGGTTTACAATACAACTAAACGTGTTACATCAAAGGGCGGGGCACATGCAGGGTGTTAGCAGTGGGGATTCATAGAATGTGGTCGAGTGGAGAATATAGTAACATAACTATTGACAATGTGCACTATATACAACATGAGCTATTTACAGGTAGAAAAATGTATTCATCAAGGGAGCAGGGTGGGTTATCGAAAAAGGGTTGGGGGTGGAAGGAGGAGCGGGAAGACAGGGGCAATTAAGAAGCTAGTATATTGTGTCCTGTGGTCGAGCTTATGTAATGTCACCAGCGTTCTATATAAAGTGTGGTTTTGAGCATTTTTCGAAAGTCTTTGATATCTTCACTGTTTCTTAGGTGATACAGGAGGGCGTTCCATTGGGTAGGAGCAGCCAGAGATAATGCTCTTACAGATGTTGTTTGCTTCACTTTTGTTTAGGTGCTGGGGATTAAGATGGAATCTATCCCCTTTCACCCTCATCCGATGTCCCTTCGTAGCAGAGCTTGCTTTCAATTGAAAGGGGCTATCCTCCTGTGTATTTATGCCACGGAGGTATTTAAACGTCTCAATCATATCACCTCTATCCCGTCTTTCCTCTAAGGTGTACATATGATATGACTAGATAGGCCATGTGGTCTTTTTCTGTCGTCATATTTCTATGTTTCTATTTGTCAGACAAATCTGATTGATTTCTTTGACTGGGTGACCAGGGAGTTGGACCGAGGGAGAGCCCTAGATGTGGTGTATTTAGATTTCAGTAAAGCCTTAAGTCTGTCCTCATATGCTTTATAATGAAAACCACTAACCATTTTAGTAGCCACCCTCTGTACTGACTCCAGCCTGTTCATATCCTTTTGAAGGTGCAGTCTCCAGAATTGCACACAATACTCAAAATGAGGTTGCACCAAAGACTTATACAGAGGCACTATTACCTCCTTTCTTCTGCTGACCATTGCTCTCCCTATGCATCCAAGCATCCTGCTAGCTTTTGCCATCAACTTTTCTACCTGTTTAGCCACTTTAAGATCATCAGACACAATCATGCCTAGGTCCCGCTCTTCTTTAGTGGACAAAAGTACTTCACCCCCTATACTATATTGCTCCCTTGCTGTCTGCATATGAGTAGATGCTTCTAAAATAAGGGCCTATATCACAGTGGCAACAGAGAAGAGGTGCAAATTATAGGCCAGTATGTGTTATCTTGGTGGTGAGAAAAGTAATGGAGATGCTGCTGAAAGAAAAGATAGTGTTTTTCCTGGAAACCAAAAGGTTGCGAGATAAAAAGCAACATGGCTTTATTAAGGGAAGATTGTGCCAAACAAATCTGATTTATTTCTTTCACGGGGTGACCAGAGAACTAGATCAAGGGCACGCAATAGATGTGGTCTACTTAAATTTCAACAAAACCTTAGATATTGTTTCCTCATAGGAGACTTGTGAATAAACTGAGCAGCCTGAGGATGGATCTCAAGGTGGCGAACTGGATAAAGAAATGGTTGACCACTAAAATAAAATAAATAAATAAAAAAGGGTAATAATGAATGGAACTCACTCTAAAGAAGAGAAGGTGAGGAGTGGAGTGTGTCAGGGATCATTCCTGGGACTGCTACTGTTCAGAGTTTCTGTGGGTAATATTGCCAAAGGATTAACAAGAAAAGTATGCCTTTTTGCATATGACGAAGATTTTCAATAGAGTGGACACTTCACAGGAAATAAACATGAATAAAGATCTACAAAGATTAGAAGAACGGTATAATGTTCTGTAATTAAAGTTCAATGCAAAGAAATGCAGAGTGATGCAAATGGGATGCAGAAACCCAAAGGAGCTGTACCTGATAGGAGCGAGAGGCTGGTATGTACGGACCATTAGAGGGACATTGGAGTGATAGTGTCTGAGGATCTCAAGGAGGCAAAGCAGTGTGTCAAAATGGCGGCCAAAGTCAAAAGGATGTTAGGCTGCATACAGAGAGGAACAAATAGCAGGAAGGAGGAGGTATTAGTGCCCTGTACAGATCGTTGGTGAGGCCTCATTTGCAGAACTGTATTCAGTTTTGCTGACCATACCTTGCAAAATATATAAGACTTGAAATGGCTCAGAGGAAAGCAAACAAACGATATAGGGCCTGCACCAGAAAACATATATACCTTAGAGGAGAGGAGGAACAGGGGGGAAATGATACCGATGTTAAAATACTTAAAGGGTATTAATGAAAAAACAAACCTTTTTCAAAGACGGGGAAACCACAGAACTAGAGGACATGAAATAAAGCAGCAAGGAAGTAAACTTAAAAACATCTGGAAATACTTTTTCATGGAAAGGGTGGTTGATGCCTGGAATGTCCTACCAAAAGAGGTGGTGAGAGCAGAAACAGTGACAGAATCGAACAAGACATGGGATACAGAGGATAACTATATAGCAAAAGGATGAATCAAAGCAAACATAAATAACTTTATAAATAGAGAGGGGCGACCTGCCTGGATCAGCAGATGCAACTCTACAACTTTAGCCACCTTACTGGGCAGACTAGATGGACCATGCAGGTCTCTCTCTCTGTCATTTACTATGTTATTATGTAACATAGGTGGGTGACTATGCTGGCTAAACATTGACCTCATGACACCTAACTGGCAAAGTGCCTTCACCTCACTTTCTGCCCAGACTATGGCTGACTACTTTCATGACAAGGTTTACAAGATTATTCTTGAGTTCCCTACTAGGTCTCCTCCACCTCCCCTTTCCCTATTTCATTCTCATATTTTTCCTTCAACCCCTGCCAGCCTCTCTTCATTTTCTAAAAACGCAGAGGTAGAAATTACACATCTTATCTTCTTCTCCAAATTTATTACCTGTTCCTCCTCTGATCCTATTCTTACCAGGCTACTCAGCTCTATCTTCCCTGCTGTAATCCTTTCCATCTGTCATATCCTAAATCTACTATTCTTGTTGCCTTCAAACATGCTTTGATTACACCACTTTTCAAAAAACTTTCACTGGATCCTGCCTGCCCACTCAATTAACATACCACCTCACTCCTCCTTTTTGCATCCAAACTACATGAACATGCTGTTCACCACCACTATCTTGACTTTGATTTCAAGTCATTCTTGATCCATTTCAATCAGGCCTTCAAGTCATTCTTGATCCATTTCAATCAGGCCTTCAAGTCATTCTTGATCCATTTCAATCAGGCCTTCTACAGAAACAACCTTTTCCAAATTCTCTCGTGACTTGTTCCTGGTCAAATCCAAACCAAATGTCTTTACTTGATCCTCATCCTTATTGACCTATCTCCTGCTCTTGACACTATTGATAATCACCTTCTCCTTGATACACTGTTCTCACTTGGATTTTGGGGCTCTGTTCTAGCTTGTTTGTTTGTTTTTTTTATCATCTCCAGCACACTTTTCGTGTATGCTGTGGTACATTCCCCTCCGCTGCTCTACCGCTATTAGTCAGTGTAACTAAGGGTTCTGTCTTTGGACTTCATTTCTTCCCTTTCTATACTTGTTCTCCTGGTGCTCTAATCTTCTCCAATGGTTTTCAGTACCATCTTTAGGCTGATGACTCCCAGATATACTTCTCTGCACCAGAATGGGCCCAAATCTTAGCCAGCTTGCTGATATTGCTGCCTGGGTGTCCCACCATCATCTGAAACTTTACATGACTAAGACAGTTTTTTATCTTTCTCCTTAAACCCACCTTCCTTCTTTCTCAATTTCTGTGGATAACAATGTTGTCCTCCCTGTCTTCATAGCTTGTAAATTCAAGGCAATCTTTGCTTCTGTATAACATCAGAAAAGTTTGTCTCTTCCTTTCTGAACAAATTACTGAAATCCTTATCCACAATCTCATTACCTCCTGCTTAGACTGTTGCAACCTGTTCCTCACTGGTCTCCAATGGAACCATTTCTCTCCCCTTCAATCTACTCAAATTTTGCTATATGACTAATTTTTCATCAGTGCTGCTATACTCACATAACTCCTCTTTTCAATTCATTTTCATTGGGTTTCTATCTGTTTGCACATACTGTTCAAACTTCTTACTCACCTATAAATGCATTCATAAGAACATAAGATATGCCATACTAGGACAGACTAAAGATCCCTCAAGGCCTGCATCCTTTTTACAACTTTGGCCAATCCAGGTCACAAGAACCTGTCAGGTTCCCAAAAGACAAGGCAAGGATCTACCATGGAAGAACATTTATTAGAAACTAAGAGGTCAACCTGATGTGTTTCGGCAGGGAGAGGCCTTCCTCAGGGGTTGAATGACCTTGAATATGCAGAGATTACAAAATTATACAGAAATAGCGAAATGTGACACCTGCACGGCATCCACCATTGACAAATTTGTTTAGCTAGTTCCTCACTAAAAAAGTCTTCTAAAAATCATTCAAGATCCCTGTCCCTTCTGTTCCTATTTGTGAGTGTTTTCTGAGGACCTGCTCCTAACCCTTCATCTATGTACACAGAACAGAAATATTTGTTAAGAAATTTCGCTTTATCCTCATCAGCTTCTACATATTCCTCCCCTTAACTCTTGAGTCTGACAATACCACTTTTTCCCTTCCTCCTCTCACTAACATCTCTGAAAATTGTTTTATCCTCCCATTTTATTGCATTAGCTATTTCTTCTTCTTTTTATTTTATTTATTTATTTAACATTTCTTTTATACCGCGCTCTTTATCATCAGTGTGGTTTACAGTTAACAGAACGACTCGAGGACCGCAGGGCACTCCCGAGTTTACATCAAACAGGGAAAAACAACTTGGAGAAAAAACAGGGAAAACTATGTACAATTTACATACTGCTGTGTCAATAATGTTACAAGGGTAGAACAGGGGATGATGTTACAAGGGTGGAGCAGGGAGTGAGAACCAGTGTGGACCGTGTTCCATTTACGGGCCACTTCCTCTTATCAAACTTGTGTATGCTGTTAGGCTATCAGATTGAGGGATGGTATGCGTGAGGATGTGAGGCGTGAGGGGGATTGTTGTGTTGTAAAAAGTACGTAATGAACAAATGGTGCTTGAGGGCCTTTCTAAATTGAGTGATGTCCTTGATTGCTCTGATGTCATGTGGGAGGTTGTTCCATGATCTGGATGCGTAGGACACAAATGCCCGATTGTTAGTTGATTGTGCCCACTTTGTGGATACCTTTGGCGTAATAAGTGTATTGGAGGAGTGCAACCTCTTGGCTCTGTTGTTGGGAGGTTGGGAAATGAGCATGGAGATTGAGGAGGGCGCAATGTTGTTTATGGCCTTGAAAGTGATTAGCAGGGCCTTGAAGGAGATCCTACAGCTTATCGGGAGCCAGTGTAGATCTCTTAGGACGGGGGATATGTGCTCTCGTCTTGAGGTCCCACACAATACACGGGCAGCAGCATTCATCGCTAATTGCAGAGGATTAAGTGTGTTTTTGGGGAGGCCTTGCAGTATAACGTTTGCGTAGTCAAAATGAGGTATGACAAGAGCCTGGGATATTGTGCGGAAGCTGTCAGGATCTAGCATAGGTCTTAGGTGGCGAAGGGTCTTGATCTTGTAATAGACAGATTTTACTGTGTGGCTTATGTGCTCTTTGAAGTTTAGTTGCTGATCTAGTGTCACACCCAGGTAGCGTATGGCTGATTTGATTGGTAGTTCGGTATCTTTCACCGTTAGGGATGTTGGAGGAGAGAAGTTTTTGTTTCTGGTGATGGTTAGGACCTCGGGTTTTTTTAGATTTATCCTTAGGTTCTGGTTGAGGAGCCAGTCTGTTACTGAGTTGAAACAATCAACTAGAGTCGTGTAATCTGAAAATGTGACGTTGAAAGGTGAAAACAACAGCATGTTGTCTGCATAGATAAGGCATGATATTCCAAAGGCTCGGGTGATTTCGCAGATTGGCTGCATGTATATGTTGAAGAGCAGCACGGAGAGGGAGGAACCCTGGGGTACTCCCTGCTTTTGTTGGAACGGTTCTGATGTACTAGAGTCAATCCTGACTTGCTGCCATCGGTCTTCAAGATAAGATTTGCACCAATCCCAGGCTAGACCCTGAATCCCCTTCTCGTGGAGCCGAGCTAGTAGATGGCCATGGTATTTTCAATAACATCATATGGATGTGAAAGCTGGACAGTGAAAAAGATAGACAGGAAGAAAATTGATGCCTTTGAATTATGGTGCTGGCGGCAAATACTGTGTATACCATGGACTGCCCGAAGAACAAACCAGTCTGTACTAGAGGAGATCAAACCTAAGCTTTCTTTAGAAGCTCAGATGACAAGACTTCGACTTTCATACTTTGGACACATCATGCGAAGAGAGAGATCATTAGAGAAAGACATCATGCTTGGCAAGATAGAAGGTCAACGCAAAAGAGGAAGGCCAGCAATGAGATGGATCGATACAATAACAGCAGCTACGGGTACCAGTCTGTCAACAATAAGCCGCCTGACTGAAGACCGAACACAATTTAGGATAGCTATCCAGAGGATCGCCATGAGTCGACTCCGACTCGACGGCACTTAACAACAACAACAACATTAAGTCTGTAATGACTGGCCATTTTTTGCGGGCAGAGCGTGCGTTAATAAGGGCGCACCTGATGTCTTGGTGCACTTTCGGCCTACAGGATCTTTTGTTGGTTGTGTGTTCCAAGTTAACATACAGCAAATGTGGCTGTCTTCTGTATTGTGTGTGTCCTGGAGATTGGTGTTGGTTATGGTAGTGTTTTTTATTTGAGTTAATGAGTTTTGGTATAGGGTTGTGGTTGTGTGTGAATGCAATGGAGTAGTAGAATGTGCTTGTGAGGAGGTAGAGGAGAGTAAGAGCTAGCATGGAGATGGCCATGATTAGGTGTGGTGTGGTGCTTCGAGCTAGATTGTTATGTTGTAGCACCGACTGGGAGACAAATACAGGGAAATTACATTTACTTTCTAACCACAGATAAAGATTCAATGTTGCAACACACTCTTTTCTAGGAAGGTCAAATTCACAAGGAGGTTACCTTGTTTTCATGTTACATTTATGCTTCAATGTTACAGCATGGTTGTGCTTAGCTACAAAGCACAGACATCATGACATATTCAGATAAGCTAGCGTAAGGTTTGAGTCTTCTGATTATGCATCCGTATTTCTATTTCTGAGAAGGTGCAATGGGGATCTCCGGTTCGTGTGGCAGCCGAGAGTAGACTATTCCTGATGGAGGGAGATAAGGGAGCGAGATCTATAGCTCATCAAGTTACCTTATCTATGCAGAGGTGGGCTTGGGTAGCTGTGGTTTATGTGGCATTTTTCTATCTCTCCGGTGGAAAGGCCGGTGTGGGTGAGAGCAGGAGAGCGTCCCTCGCAGTGATTGAGGTCTTCTCCTTGAAAGCAGGAGTCTGTTCTGATTGAGACGGACGGTGATGGTGGCTGCTGTTCACGTTTCTGTCTCGGGGGCCAGCTCTGACCAGGAGATCAGTGGGGTTGATAAAGTCTGGTAGAAATATTCTAGAGGGCCGACGCCTATGGGCCACGCCAAAGGGCCCTCTGGCAAGGCCCTCAGGCGCTGGCCTGGCAGGCGCGGGCCTGCCGGCTGCGGCTGTTTTTAAAGTGTGGTTTCCTCCTCCCACAGCACCGATTGGGCTGGAGGCCTGAGCAGGAAGGCTGGCCAGCCCGCTAAGGAGCTCGACCCCGATCGGGGGAGCTGCAAGATGACTGCGGGCTTAGTTTTTTGTATCTTTGCTTTCCTGACTACTTTGCTAGCTTCTCTATGTTTTTCGAAATATAGATGCCTGTCTTCCTCTCTCTGTGTTCTCTTGTATTTCATGAAGGCATCTCCCTTTTTCTTCACATTTTCAGCTACTTCTTTTGAGAACCATAGCAGCCTCCTTTTCCATTTACCTTTATTTACCTTTCTAACAAGGAGGTTTGTTGCCCTTAAAATATCCCCTTTCAAACCACATTAATAAAGAAGAAAACCTAACAAGACGGCCCTCTAAAAGGCGAATCTGGCTAACACAATTCCCCAGCCCTATACCCTCCCATGCACCCGGGAAAGATACCCCGAGACGTGGGCTAAAGTACTTCTTGTAGGGATTCTTGTATTGTTAATTATTGTTGTTGCATTGTATTTCTATGGTTCTTTTATTCTGATAATTGTATTGTCAGGAAAAAAATCAATAAATATAAATGTTAAAAAAAAAAAAATCCCCTTTCAGTTTTGCCTTCTGTTTTTCTACATCCCCCAGCTGTTCCCATCCTGCTAATGACTCCTTGAGATATTGTCCCATCTTGGCAAAGTCAGCATTGCTAAAGTCTAGGACACGCTCTTTTGAATGGATTTTATCAGCCCTAGTCCAAATAGTGAACCACACCATCTGGTGATCACTGGTGGCGAGATGATCTCCCACTATAACATCAGAAACACTTTCACCATTGGTAAGCTCCAAATCCAGTATGGCCATTTCACATGTTATCAGAATAATTCTCCCTGTAGAGAATCCAGGATCTTCTTACTTCTAGATGACACTGCAGCACGGATGTGCCAGTCCACATCCAGCATATTGAAATCACCTTCAGTAGCACTTCCCATTTCCTGGCAATGCTGCGTATGTCTTCTTTTAAATTTCTGTCCACGTCTTCTCCCTGTGAAGAGGGTCTGTATATCATGGCAATGCAAATTGATTTCTCTTTCCCTCTTTCTAGTTTAACCCATAGTGCCTTCTTTCTCCTTTTTAAGCCCTGTAATTCTATAGCTTTAATATAATTTTTGCATATAGTGCTGCTCCTCCTCTTCTTCCTACCCTCTCCTTCCTGAATAAAGGATAACCTGATATGATTAAACCCCAGTCATGGTTGTCTGTGAACCATGTCTCTGTAACCACCACTAAATCTAAGTCAGCCTCTTCCATTAAAGCCTCAACATCTGGGATCTTATTTCCCATGCTATGGGCATTTATACACACTGCTTTCTAGACGTTGCCTCTTTTACCCATTTCTATAGAGGTATGTAATGTTTCACTTACCTCGGGGCTTTCTTCACCCATTCCCAATTAATCTAGTTTAAAGTCCTCTTGAATAGGTTAGCCAGTCTGCTACTGAAGACATGTTGACCCTTCTTGGACAGATGGATGCCATCTCTGCCCTGCAGCCCTTGGATCATCATCCTATGGTCCAAGAAACCAAAATGCTCTCAATGACACCATCCACACAGCTATGCATTGATCTCCAGGATGCAAGTTCTCTGTCTCAGCCTTTACCCTCAACAGGGAGGACTGAAGAGAACACCACCTGCACACCTATCTGCTTCACCCTCTGTCCTAGAGCCATGAAGTCACTTTTAATATTCTCAGAGGGATACCTGACAGTATCATTTGTGCCGACATGGATGAGAAACATCGGGTAATAGTCAGTAGGCTTGATGAGTCTCGAGAAACTCTCCGTAACATCTCAGATTTTGGCACCTGGCAGACAGCAGACCTCTCTGGACATCAAGTCTGATCGGCAGATGGATGTCTCAGTATCCCTCAGAAGAGAGTCATCGCTTCCTTGTGGTGACTGATTCTGCAACATTTGGGTGCTCGAGCTCTGGTTCTTCCCTTTCCTGAGATGTTTTCACCTCCTCCACTTCCTGGGCTGCATAATGGTTATTCAATTTAAGGACTGGAGGAGTTGAATTGGTGATTCTGCAGGCCCCAGTGACCTGTGTCCAACTTTCATCATTTTGAAAGCTCTATCTTCACCTCGGTTGGAGTGCTTGGATGTTTCAAGAAGCATCTCATCAATGTACTTCTCTCTTGAATGCTCCTCAGCCTCACCACCTCTTCTCTGAGCTCCTCCACTTATTTTCCGAGAGCTTCAGCATGCAAGCATCCTGCACATGGAACCAGCCCTTCAACTGGCAGTGGGATCTCTGTCTGGACAGAAGTAGAATCTGTAATGGGGGCAACAGCTTTGGAAATATGATTTTTCCCAGGCATTGTTCTGTTGGAGGAGCTGTGGTACCTGTTGAAGTAAAAGAGAGAGACCTACCAAAGTCCCTGCCTGTTCCTCAGCTGTCTCTTATAAGCAAAAGCAATTAACATATTTTAATTGTGTTCTAACAGGACTGTTCTAAGTCCCTGTGTGTACCTAATTTGGAAATTGCCCTATAAAGCAAGAATTCTCAGATGGGGTGGGTGGGAGGGAGCTGGGGTGGGTAGAGAGGGACCTAATATGATGAGGTCAGTGACTTCAAAGAGCTAGCTGTGAGTGGGTAGCCAGAACAAAAAACAATGAACTGACCTACAGAGCTTTGCCCTTTACCACAAAAAATTCCCCCTTTGCAGTACAGAAAACAAGAATTAGCTTTTACAAATGAAAACCAAAACCCTTTCAGGTGCTTTCAGGCAGAGAGATTGTAGTTAAATGCCATACAGTATTACCTTTCTTACAATAGAGTCCATGTTAAGAATGTCAGCTCTCTTCCTGCTACTTCCTTCCTGCTACATCCTTCCCTGTCTTATGTCAGCTCCCTTCCAGTCTCCACATCCTCCCACTGTCAGCTCTCTTCCAGCCCCTTCCTTCATCCCACGTCAACTCCCTTCCTGATACCTCCTTCCCCTTGCAGCCACAGCTTCTGCATTCTACAGAGCCGGTTGATATAGTGTATCTGAGACTTGACAAAATTAAAACATCATGGGATTGGAGGCAGTGTAGTATTGTGGATCAGAAACTGGTTAAATGACCAATTTTCTCAATGGAGAAAAGCAAATAGTGGAGTACCTCAGGGATATGAGCTGGGCCCACTGCTTTTTAACATATTCATAAATGACCTGGAAATGTGAATAACGAGTGAGGTGATCAAATTTGGATATGACACAAAATTATTCAAAGTTGTTAAAACCCAAGAGGATTGTGAAAAATTGCAAGAGGACCTTGATAAATTGGAAGACTGGGCATCCAAATGGCAGATAAAATTTAATGTGGACGCAAAGTTATGCACCTAGGAAAGAACAACCCAAACTATGGCTACAAGATGCAAGGTTCCACATTAGAAACCACTACCCAGGAAAAAGATTAGGCATCATCATTAATAATACGTTGAAACCCTCCGCCTAATGTGCAGCGGCAATCAGAAAAGCAAATAGAATGCTAGGAATCAAGGAAAGGAATGGAGAATAAAAGCAAGGGTATTATAATGCCTCTGTATTGTTCCACAGTTCGACCGCATCTTGAATATTGTGTGCAATTCTGGTCGCCATATCTTAAAAAGGATATAGCAGAATTAGAAAAGGTACAGAGAAGAGCCACCAAAATGGTAAAGGGTATGGAAGGATACCCCTATGAGGAAAGGCTTAAAAGGTTAGGATTCTTCTACTTGAAAAAGAGAAGGCTGAGGGGAGATATGATAGAAGTCTATAAATTAATGAATGGAGTGGAACAGGTTAACCTAGATCAGTTGTTTATGCCATCAAAAAATAAAAAGACTAGAGGGCATGCAATGAAGCTACAGTGTAACCCACTGAAGACTAATAAGAGAAAATATTTTTTCACTCAACGTGTAATCAAACTCTGGAATTCGTTACCGGAGGATGTAGTAAAAGCTGTTAGTGTAGATGGGTTTAAAAAAAGGTTTGGACAAGTTCCTGGAGGAAAGGTCCATTAACCGTTATTAAAGAGGACCTGGGAAATCCACTGCTTAATCCAGGATGAGCATTGTGGAAACTGTGGACTTTGGGTACCTGCCAGGTTCTTGTGACCCAGATTGGCCACTGTTGGAAACAGGATATTGGACTTGATGGACCTTTGTCTGACCCAGTATGGCATTTCTTATGTTCTTAGCTATAATAATTTAAAAGAAAAGCAAAACTGGTGTCGAGCCTTCCGGCCTCTGTTATGGAATCCCTGCTGGTGCATCCCGCCCCTTCTAGCTTACTTCCTTTTGAGGGCGGGACGCAGCAGCAGGTGTTCTATAACAGAGGCTGGAAAATTCTGCACCAGTTTTTCTTTTATTTTAAACTATTAACACTAGCGCAGCCGTGGCTCTGTAAGATGCAGGAGTTGTGGCAGGATCAAGAGGCAGGAGACAGAGGAAATGTTGGTTTTCTGTTCTGGCCGCTCCTGGTCCTGCAGCTAGAGCAAAAAACAGCTTTTCAATAGCCCGTTTTAGCTCTCTGCCGGCAGACAGCCTGGTTATATAAAAACCGGCCAGGCCGGTTGAATACCGGCCAGTTGGCAAACCTAGAAAAAAGTAATTTTTATTGCAGTCCTACTATTAATTGTAATTGTTGTAAGTCCAGAGTCCACAGGGATCAAATAATTTCAGCACTGCCTCACTGGTACTTACAGTTATGAAGATCAATGCATCTTCCTTTGACAGCAGAACAAAGTAGTAAAGGATTGCATTATCTGTACTGCAATGATTTTTTTTAACTCTCTTTGATTCCCTTTTGTCCCGATGTCTCTAAATTAGTAGGACTGATTTCTTAATTTCCTTGTATTAACACAAACAGCTTCTTTATTCATTAATTTAAGGCTTAACTTCTGAATTTCTAACCTTGTCTCTGTAACGTTTTAATATGAGCATGTTTGATGCTCCCAGAAACATTGAAATTTGTAATAACAGGAGCTGGAGTGTCAGCATACAAATCAATCCCACGCAAAATGTCTACACCAGAGGGCATAATAAGTTCATTAGTATACATTTGCCATGCTTTATTGTGTGTGCATGTCGAAGTACAACCCTAGAGGCCCAATAAGTCTTTTAATGTTTGATTAGAGAAAGACACAAGTTTCAGAAAAGCTGACGGAGAAGCAAGTCAACCAAATACATTTCAAGTAAACACAGCTCCAGCCAAAAGCAAAATAAGCCTTTGAAGTCTAGAAGAACTGAGAAATGAAAGTAAATTCTATGAGAAAAACAGAAGAGCAATATGCAGGAGAACTCACAAGCTTGAAGCTTCAAATATTTTAATTCAGATGTTTTCAACCTGTGGCATTTAGATCTATAAATCTTTTCTTTAGCACCTTATTCATTCTTTTGACAGAATTTTCCTTATAGTTTTTATTGCCTTATCCTTAATGAATTGCTTAATATGGTCTGATGATTCCATTTCAGTGAACACTAATACAGGGACTTTTATCAAATTATTATCTATTTCCCAAAATATTTTAAAAATATATAAAAATTTATCATTTGTTTATCATGAGCCCGATATCCATAAAGCACCGAGAACCTTATCAGGGGCCCTTAAATTAGATGCTTGAATTCAGAAAGCAAAAGGGCAATAAAATATTCTAAATTTAGACACCTTAACTTTAACTTTTGGCATCTTAGGATGGGGCTCACCTGAATTAAGGTTCTTAAGCTATGTGCCAAGAGCAGGAAATCAGTGCTTAACTCCCAACTTACTGCCATGGCCCCACCCTGGACCTGCCCCGTTCTAAGACACCTCAAGTTAGTAATCTTCTGATATAAAGCTCCTCAACGTAGGACCTCAGAATCAGAAAGTTTTTAAATTCAAAAGTATAGGCAACTAGCTCTGAAAATTAGGTGCCTAAACATTTTGAATAATAGTTTCTATATACGTTGCTGCTGTCCAGTATTTGCCATTTAGCACAGACAGAGAGGTTCATTTGAAATAGACGATAAAGATGATGAGTGATGAGTAGGACCTCCGGTGAGGAAGGTGGAACACATCTCACTCTTAATTCCTGCCATCAAAAGCACTCTACAAAGAGATTTGTTGTTCCCAAGGACTTGCAGTTTATTCATTCATGGAACAGCATTGTAGAAGTGTACAGAAGAGGAAAGGCGGTCTGCTAGTGTATGGTCACTGTCCCAAAATACGGGGTTTGCCATTCCCTATTCCATTGCAACGGGAATTGTGAGAGGCCATTGCGCTGGTGTCCTGGCGACTGTTAATAAACAGGGTACCTAATTGGGGCCTAGACCAGCCTTGTAGATTAGGCTGAGGCCCTTGGTAGAAGTTGTAGGTTGGGGAGGGGAAGTGTTTATGAAGCTAGGTGGCATATTGAGTGCAGGGAGAATGGGGGGGGGGGCAAATTTTGAGTAGCCCATTGGTGGAGTGGGTGGTAGGTTTAGGTTGGCGTGGCTTGCCAAAGGATCTTTGTATGGCAGATGGTAGGATAGGGGCATCATTTGTGTGTTCACCTGTGTGGCATTTTTTGCCTCCCTCTTACCCACTTTCTGTTTGTTTGAGGTGAGTGGTTGGCTTGTGAGTTGAAGTTTTTGCTTGTTGCAAGCTGGGGGTATTGTTGACTACCCGAGGCAATGGGCTTTCTAAGCTAGTTTTGGGACTGGATGGTTTAGGCTATCAAGCAATGACAAAGTGGAAGTAGAATGGACATAGGAAATATCCAGTCACTTGGATCCTCAGTCCAGTGTGCTTGTCCTCAGCTAATAATATGGCGAGGATGGCAAGGGAGCAAAGGATGGGGACCTGCATGTTGGAGAATTGGATGGGAGAACGACCTAGCTAGTAGTATAGTGGGTCAGTGTACTTTATGTGGTCCCATGGGGCAAAAAGGCTGTTAATCTTCACTGAATTTTGAATTGGTACAGATTAATCTTGTTTTATTATGCATTTGGATGTTAATAAAGCTGCCAACTCTTTCGTCCATCTGTTGTTGTGGTTGTATGTTTGTGGGATATTCCACTGGAACGTGGGGGGGGGGGAGGGAGACAGTTTGTTGGGAGGTGCAGTTAGGTTGATGGGAGTGGAAGAGGGGGTGGGCAGTATAGGCAGCACCATACCTAGACCTGTACCAGCGGCGCAGCCACACAAAGCGCAAAAAAAACAGAGGCGCATTTAAGATTGCCAACTAATTGGTTTTAGGCTGGTCCAGCCTGTTTTCTGAGCTGAAGGCCAGTGGCTGGCAGGACGGTAAAAATGGCAAATGAAGGGCTGTTTTTTGTGCCGCCTATCGGCCTCTGCTCCCCGCCCCCCCAAGCTGTCTGCCCTGCCTGCCCTTGCTCTGCCGCTGCTTTTCCCGTTGCCTTGGCGGTGGCAGCGGCAGAAAACCTCCAATTTAAAAAACAAACTGCGTGTCTTTGGGAGTCGGCACTTGAATGACTGGTCTGGTCCCTCTCTCCTCTGACACAAGCATACATCAAAGGAGGGAGGGAGGGATCAGCCCAGCCATGCAAGTGCGGAGTCGGAAAGGCCCATGGTTGTTTTTGTTTTTTTTATTGGAGGTCCACTGCCACCACCACCAAGGGAACGGGAAATTAGTGCACGGCAAGGGCAGGTTGGGCAGACGGCGCAGGAGTGGTGGGGGGAGCCAGCTGGACATGAGCAGGTGGGATAAGATGGGGAGATGCTGGACATGGGGGGATAGGGGCAGAAGGGCTATACTGGGCATGGGGAATGGGCAAATGATAAAAGACTGATGTTATGGGGGGGGGGCACCAGGTTTGCAAGTTGCACAGGGCATAGTTCTGGCTTGGTACAGCCCTGAGTATAGGATCCATACCAGATACACTAGTGTCAGACGGCTGCCTAGGGTGAGAACTTACACAATCTTGACGATGCATATATTCATATGATTCTTGCAAGGTATTGTGGGTATTGTAGTTCATTCACTCCCAAACACAGCTGATGACAATAATTTGAGTTGTGAAACCAAGTGGTAAGATCAATAAAATACTTCTTTTATTGATGGGGTTTAATTCACCCAGCACATGTATGCTTGATAGCACTATAAATGAGGTTACTTGCTTGCAGTGTTTAAAATGGATAACAAAAAGTCACAAAGTAAACCAGAAAACAACCTTCAGCTTGTCAGGCAATTAGCTAATGTTTTCTTAGCAAATAATTACCAATTACAAAGGCACAAAGAAAAGAATAAACTTTGCTGGTTAGGTTAACCTCTGCTTATTTTCCACGCAGATCTCAGCAGTGATTCTCCCCTGCTCACACACACAATCAGGTGCAGCTTTAATTACTATCAATTGACCAGCTGTAAGCCTTTAGCTGGCTGGCTGCTACTGTGTGAACCCAAATCCTGCTTTAAGAGCTGTTTGCAGTGGAAATAAAGAACAAAGTTAGGTTTCTTTGTGATGGCTGATGTGTTTGCTCAGAGAAAGCTAGTAATAGCATTTAGATAGAGAACAGTCCATATAAACTGTACTTTCATCTGCTGTATCAATCAGCATAGGGTCATTATCATACATTGGCACAGACGAGTCTTTCATTAAGGCACTATCATGAGAATGCTTATTCCCTTGCTGCCATTCTCTATTATAGATAGGGTCTGGATCAGTGTTCATACCTGAGCCTCTCCTGCTATCATTATTCCTCTCTGTATAGCCTGGCCAATATGTAATCCAATTCTGATGTCCAGCCTTCCAATCTTGATCCCTGGACACTGGATCTTCTCTCACATACCTTCTGGCCTTGGTCTGAAAGTCCCTTCCACATGCAGTCTTCTCTCTTCCAGGTAGCCACTGGTGATTCCTATCTCTGCCACTCCATTCCTCTGGCTGAATCCAGTCCAATGGACTCTGCTGGCTTTTGGAATACCTCCCAGTATGAGTACTGCCTTGGAATCTCCCAGACCTTCCAAGGGCCTTTCTTCTCTTCCTTCCAGAGAGTTTCCTTCTCTCTCTATCTGCTTGGCTTGGCTTCTGTTTCTCCAGGTGATACTGGTGCTTGAGCTTGTAGCCGTTGCTGTCTCTGTATCTCTTTCTGAAGCTGTTCTCGTAGCTCTCCCTGAAGCTGGGCTGGAGCTTGTAGTAACTGTTATCTGAAGAATAAGCTCTACTCTTATCCTGTTCTAATGTGTGCTGCTCCCTAACACAGCGCAGCTGTCTTGAATCAGGCCCTGCCCTTTGAGATGAGTGCTTAGGGATTACCTCATAGCTCTCTTGATTGCACACACATTTTCTCACTTCAGCCCCTCTCATGGCTGCTGGAAACCTGGTGCATTCTGGGACTGGTAGTCTTTTATGTGAAAACTGTTTTCTCACTTCTACCAGAACTGACAGGTTGCTTGTTCAGAGTCACATCATCTTTTCTATAGCTCCTACCTGAGCTATGATAAGCTTCCTTATCACACTAGCTACCCTTGTTATAAAAGTTGATTAAGGATACCCTGGTCCAGGCAGCATCTAGTCACTGTCCCAAGATGTTGGCAAAATTGGTCTACTAGAATGCTTTCTCCATCCCCACTCAAGTACCTGAAACTTATAGGTTATACATTTAGACCAGCTCCAGGGCTAGTCCATGCCCGCAATGATCTGTCACTTAAGCTAGCACTTCATAAAGAACTCTCTCCTAAAATATTTCCACTTATTTATTTTATTTGAGAACTTGGATTCTTCTGAGGCAATGAAGGGTTAAGTGACTTGCCCAAGACCACAAGGAGTGCTAGTGGGAATAAATCCTGGTCCCTTGAGCAAGATTAAAGGCATATTATTTCTCTTTGCTGTCTGTGCTGGACTGACTGCTGGCAGATGGGGGTACAGCTGTAATCTTAATTCTTGGATCTTTCCTTTTCCTCTTGTTCATTAATAAATTGCATTGTTGATGATGGAATGAAGGGCAGTAGAGCAAATCTAAATAAATATAAACAAGTAGGTCCCCGTTTGTCTTTATAAAATTGCCTCCATAAGTGACTGAAAACATATTTAAACTAGGCACTGCCTTCTAAAAATTACCCTCTAAATTAGGATAAAAATAAGTACCTTCAGATCTATTAACTCAGGTGCCCAGTTATAAAGTTACTGTGCAAAACCTTAGCACACTCTAGTAAAAGGGGGTCTCAGACTTTTTTCAGGTAGTCTGGTACATTACATACTGGCAGAGAAGACATGTGAATATAAAGGTGTGCGCTGCACTGTATCACTCCCCTATTTATAGACCCTTATTTCTAATACAAAAAATATATTTTTAATTTGTGAATGCATTTAAAATATTGCTAGTACTTTAGAGCTGAGACTTTGTGAATGCAATGAATGATTTCTTATTAGTATATTATAGTAAACACATGGAATCAGGAAATCAAACACCAAAACTGGAACAAATACATCATGTTAAACAAATATGGAGATATAAATATTTATTTCAAAATTCACAATATCAAAACCCTTACCGTCAAATCTTTAATTAAGGGAAAGCTCTGTGATTGCCAGGTCACACTTACCTATAATTCTTCTTCAAGTGGTGAAACTGAAGTGTGTGGAACTAAAGTGGCTGTCACTGACTCGAAGGCACACATTGCATTGCATTAATAACTACCCACTTTAAAACTACAGAACACTTTAGATTTAATTTCCATAAAATCCACCACTTCTTTTCAGACCCCAGAGCAGCAGGGATGATTTCCTCCAGTTCCTCCCTTCCTGGCAGCTCTACTACTACTACTACTACTATTAAGCATTTATAAAGCGCTACCAGTGGCACGCAGCGCTGTACAGACATGTAGGAGACGGCCCCTGCTCGTTAGAGCTTACAATCTAGTCAAGACAAAACAAATAAAACATAGAGTAATAGTCTATTCAGGGCAAAAGTACAAGGCATGGCATTTACAATCAAGGCAGACAAAGGACTGAAGTCAAGATCTGAAAGCGACAGTGAAGAGGTAGGTTTTCAACCTGGATTTGAAGAGGGATAGGGAGGGTGCTTGGCGTACAGACACAGGTAGGTTGTTCCAGGCGTAAGGTGCTGCAAGGTGAAAGGAGCAAAGTCTGGATTTAGCGGTGCGAGTGGAGGGTCTGAATAGAAGTACTGTAGTTTGTTAGAAGAGCGAAGTTCCAGAGAGGGGTTGTGAGGAGAGATGAGCGTTGAAAGGTATTGAGGGGCCGCAGAGTGAATGCATTTATAGGTCAGGAGGAGAAGTTTGAACTGGATGTGGAAGCGGAAAGGGAGCCAGTGAAGTGACTTGAGGATAGGAGTAATGTGGGCATGGCGAGGCTGGCAGAAGATTAGTCGAGCGGCAGCGTGTTGAACAGATTGAAGGGGAAAGAGATGGCTCACAGGGAGACCAGCAAGGAGCAGGTTGCAGTAGTCGAGGCGAGAGGTAATTAAGGAGTGGATGAGCGTTTTAGTAGTGTGTTCAGAAAGGAGGGGCGGATTTTGCTAATGTTGTAAAGAAAGAAGTGACAAGTCTTAGCTATGAGTTGGATGTGTGTGGAGAAGGAGAAAGAGGAGTCAAAGATAACCCCCAGATTGCGGGCCGAGGAAACAGGGAGGATTATAGAGTTATCAACAGAGACTGAGAAAGGAGGGAGAGGAGGTGAGATATTGGGGGGAAAGATAAGGAGTTCAGTTTTGGCCATGTTCAATTTCAAGCGGCGGTGAGACATCCAGGCAGCAATGTCCAAAAGACAGGCAGAGATCTTGGTCTGGATTGCCGGAGAGATTTCAGGTGTAGAGAGGTAAATTTGGGAGTCATCGGCATAGAGGTGGTACTGGAAGCCATGGGAAGAGATAAGCACACCAAGAGATTGGGTATAGAGAGAGAAGAGGAGCGGATCCAGGATGGATCCCTGGGGTATGCCAACTGGAAGCGGGATAGGAGAAGAGGAAGAGCCACCAGAGCATACACTGAAGGAGCGTTGGGAGAGGTACGAGGAGAACCAGGATATTATCAAGCCCCTAAAACCAAGCGAGGGTATCATGGAGAAGGTTGTGGTCAAGAGTGTCAAAAGCAGCAGAGAGGTCGAGAAGGATGAGGACAGACTAGAAGCCATTAGATTTAGCCAGGAACAAGTCATTGGAGACTTTGGTAAGAGCTGTTTCAGTAGAATGTAAGGGACGGAAGCCGGACTGTAAAGGATCCATGAGAACATGAGAGGAGAGGAAGTCGAGGCAGCACCAGTGGACTGCACATTCAAGTAATTTAGATATGAAAGGAAGAAGGGAGATGGGTCGATAGTTAGGACGACAGGTGGGATCGAGTGAGGGTTTCTTAAGGAGAGGTGTGACCACAGCATGTTTGAAGTCTGTGGGGACAGTTGTAATGGAGAGCAAGAGGTTGAGAATATGAGAGATGGAAGGGACAATGGTGGGGAAGATGGGGCTTAAGAGGTGGGTGGGGATAGGATCAGAGGAACAGGTGGTGGGTTTGGAGGAAGAGAGAAGGAGTGTGGTTTCCTCTTCAGTGATCACAGGGAAGGAAGAGATGGTGGCGGAGGTAGCAGGGATGGAGGGGAGAATTGGGGAGGAGGGGAGGTAGATGAAGAAGTGGGGAATTGGAGGGTGATCTTGTGGATTTGGTCATGGAAGTAGTCAGCCAGGATTTGGGCAGGAAGGGAGGGCGGGGCCAGGGGCGGGGGCACCTTGAGGAGAGAACTGAGGGTATTAAAGAGATGGCGAGGATTAGAGGCAAGAGAGTTGGTCAGATGGATGTAGTATTCTTGTTTGGCAAGAGCTATGGCTGACTGGAAGGAGCCAAGCATGAATTTGAAGTGTAGAAAGTCTTCTGGGGAGCGGTATTTGAGCCAAGCATGTTCATCAGAATGGGTACAGGTGCGTAGATAGTGGGTAGTGGATGAGAGCCAGGGCTGAGGTGGAGAACGTCTCACAGGACATGGGGTGGGTGGGGTAAGAGCATCCAGAGCCGAGGAAAGTACAGTATTATAGGAGGTTACTGCCTCATCGACGGATTTGGAAGCTATAATGGAAGAAAGAGATGGAGAAATGGTGGAGGAGAGAGTGAAGGGGTCAATAGTATGAAGGTTTCTAAATAGTTTGGAGGAGACAAGATGAGATTGAGGCAGCGGGAGTTGATGATTAAAGCTTAACAGCTGATGGTCCGATAAGGGAAGAATTGAGTTACGGAAGTTCGATGGAGAGGACTTAGAGAAGAGTATCAGGTCAAGGCAGTGGCTGTGCTTGTGAGTGGGGGCAGTGGAACAAGGTTGGAGGTCAAATGAGGAGGTAAGGGCGAGGAGCTTTAATGCATGGGGATCAGAGGGGTTATCGACGTGGATGTTAAAATCCACAGGAATAAGAGTGGGGGAGGAGGAATTCAGAAAGACAGAAAGCCAGGAGTCGAAGTCGGAAAGGAAGGTAGAAGAAGACTTGTCAGAAGGGCGATAAATAACAGCTACTTGGAGAGGAAGTGGTGTGAAGAGGCAAATGGAGTGGACTTCAAAAGAGGGAAAGGAGTGAGACTGAGGCAGCAGGAGGGGTTGGAATTGGCAAGCGGGAGAAAGTAGAAGCCCAACATCACCACCGCGGCCAGTGGAATGAGGTGTATGGGAGAAATGATAGCCCCCGTGACAGAGAGCAGCAGTAGATGTGGTATCATCTGGGAGGAGCCAGGTTTCAGTTAGGGAAAGAAGATGTAGAGCGTTCGAGATAAAGAGATCATGAGTAAAGGCAAGTTTATTAGAGACCGAGTGTGCATTCCACAAGGCACATGAGAAGGGAAGAGTGGAAGGGGAGAGGAGAAGGATATGGATGAGACTGGACAAGTTACGTGAGGATTGCTTTCCAGAGTAGGACAGAGATCGAGGGGGGCTGTTGTGTGAGGATCTCTTTCCAGAGTAGGACAAAGAACTTGAGGGGCCAGGGTTGGGGTTGATATCTCTGGATGAGTGTGCAGGGTTGGGGTTGATATCAGTGGAGTGTGAGTGTGCGTTCCATAAGGCACATGAGGGAGGGAGAATGGGGGGGGGGAAGGAGAGGGATATGGATGAGATTAGACAAAGTACAAAGATTAGGGGAGGAGGCGAGTCTGAAACACAGCAGAGACCAGACACTCTCCTCCCTAATCCAGCACCTCTTCTTTTGCCCCTGGCCTGTTTGCCCCCTCCTTTGGCTGCCATTTCACTGTTCCACTTCCTTTTTGTCTATAAATAAAGCCCTGATAATACACCACTGTCCAATATGTCCTAAAAAAAAAAAAAAGTGGCCAGTGAAATGGCTTTGGACTGTCTATGCCCATATATTTGACACATAAAAGAATCAAATAAGACCAAAAAGAAAAGGTAGGCAATAGTATAAAAACTGGGACATTGACAGGACATGATTATTAGCACCCTTATAAACAATTCAAATCCGTTTGAACAGAAAAACACACATTCCTCCCAGCCCCCGCCAGTTCTCCCCATCCTGCTGCTCTAGCTGTGCAGGGGAGAGCCGGAGGGGTAATAGGGGTGGGACGTGCAGCCCCGCAAACCACGACTTGGAATCGGGCCAATAGAGAGTAATTTTCCAAGGTATTTCTGCATATAAAACATGGAATTATGAACAAAAATATATCTTTTTAAATTGCTCCTCATGTAAGTGCATATGTATATACTATGTGTGCAGCAAATCTCGCATAGGTACCCATAAGATTAGGGTGACATTCCTGGGGAGGGGTTGTGGTAGAGGGAATTTACACACATACTTTTGCATTTTCCAAAATATATGCACAAGTGTTCATGGAAAAAGCTCAAGTACAAATAGAATATATGAATCTGTGTGCACATATTTTTCTCAAGTTAATTTTGAAAAACATGTTTTCTTTTGAAAATTAATGTAAAGTCTAAGGGTAAAAAGTACCCACTAACTTTATACATGAAAGTTGTCCTCGTAATTGGTTGCAGGATGACAAATTCTTCTGGAATAGTTTTGTAGTTATCAGAGAGGCCCAGTGCAATCTATTATCAGAAACTTGAGTTTCCTAAAAATTGTGCAGCTGCAGTCAAGATGATAAATCTGATTCCAGGGATGCCACAGGTGAACCATCCCTAAGAGTAAATGAGATTTTTTTCAGCTGGTACATCTAGGGTATAAATCTAGAAAGATTTAAATGTAGTAGCGCTTTACCAGTGAAGAAAGCTGCATAAAATGATATTTGCTTTCCTGTAGAGCCTCTGAAAGGATACAGTGTGACGGCAATATGAGTAAATTCTCTGCGCTGAAAATTGCTCTCCAAGCAGTTGCTAAAAGTATGTGAATAGGTTTCACAGCACCCACACGTATGTACAGGGAAAAGGGATGGTGCAAGAAGAGACAGAACACTGGAAGGTGAGCTCAGATTTCTTCCTACTAGCTAGTGCTCTTCGTTTTTCTTCTCGTAGGCTCATATCTTATGAAAGAAAAGACCAGGATCACATTGGCGCTGAGGCTTTAATGCTGGAGAGAAGGGGCTCAATAAGCGTGAAAGTGCGAAAGCCTTCAAATGAGTGTGAATACTCCTAAGGAGTGAGACTAGACATCTCAGAGACTCTGACCACAGAATCTGCACTGCGTCAAATTCACAGTCAAAAGGTAAAACTGCCTCCTATTTAGCTAGAACAGCCTATACATGCTGATGCCTTCTCCTCCAACTCCTGCATTACTGGGTGTTGCTGATTCCTGATAGCCTGGACAAAGCCAAGAGTACCATCTCCTGTTCTAACAATACAGAACTGGAGCCTTTACCTCTTCAGCTGACCCATGCAGGGGCGAGGCTTCCTCCTGCAGCAGTGGAGGGCAGATAATACATTACAGTTACCAGATTTTTTGCAGGCAAAAAATCTGGGAAGCTTATCCAAAGGGTGTTTCAGGTTTGAACAAAAAAGCGTGAAGGAGGGAACAGGAGGGAACCCTGCCCCTCCCCCTCCAAGCCATCCCATGAGAGCAACAATATTACTTCCAAGCAGCAAATCAACAGAGAAATAATAACAGTGATGCATTTCTCCCATACTGTGGAAAATATAAAGCTAATGAATGTAAACTGAAAATAAAATCTTTTTTCTAACCCCTTCGTCCACAGTGCTGGAATCAGGGACAGGAAGCTGCCAAATAGTTGAGAGCCAGGGACGCAGCTCTAAAATCAGGGACAATCCTTGAAAACTGAGGACATCTGGTAAACTTACAATACACCTAACGCTCAACCTATTGCCCTTCTTTTCTATGACACTCCCACAGGGGTGACACAGTTCTGCAGCCAGCAGCATGAGCAGGGTTCCATACAGAGATGACGAGCACAGAACTAGGGGGGGTAAAGGATAAGCAGTGCAAGGGAGCAGGGACTAGCCAGAATATGAAGCGTGCATGGAAGAGGAGGACATTACACGGGAGGGAAGAAGGGTATGGATGAGAGGTAAGACACTACATAAGAGTGAAAAGACAGGAAACTATCGCAGGGAGGGTCAGAGAGCTTGACTAAAAATCCCTTACCAGAGGAAAAAAAACCGTACTCTTACTTGAAATGATCATTTAGAGGTCCATTTACTAAGGCATGTTAAAATTGTCTGTTAATCCATGTTAATTGCTTATTTTAATGGAGATCTTGGTCACAATGTTAATGCTCATTTTGCATAAAGCCCTAAGTAAATCCGGCATTAAAGCCAGTTTTACGACCTTTGTTACACTCATGCATTATTACCACCAGTAATAGACTGCTCTTATTAACAACAGTCTCAGATGTGCAGGCTACTAGGCTTATAATTATGTTAACCACCATGAAGCCAAATATTCATAAATAAAGAAATAAAGAAAACGGTAACATAAGGCATGATGTGGGCCATCATCATAACAAGCAAAATAAGGGCTGCAATCCTTCCTCCCCTCAGACTTTAAAGGCCACCCATGTTCTGTGGCCTAGTAGCCCTACTCTGTGAAGTCCCCTCAACACCCCCTTAGCCTTACCCTCACTGCTCCTAATCACTCAAGGCGGCCTCCAAACGTCAATGTGCACCCATTTGTCTTATGTCAACAAAGACCCCCACAAGCCAATAATCTACCCTTGCTATCCTAATTAAAAAGCTTTGGGGCCCCAATCCAGTCTCTCCCCAACCACCTCTGAAAGATTGTTAGTGATGATCACCGTATTTTAGTTAAAAAAAGATCATTATGAACAAAAGCACTTTGTGATAAAAAGTGGGTAATTATATGAGGACTTTACGCTCATCAATGGACTCTCATAAAATTAGATAATGTCTAAAAATACGTATATTTCTACAGTACACGTTCCCAGGGACAAAGTTTGGGTGGAACATGGATGGCGTCGCAATTTACAGTGCTACCATCGGATTTAGTGGCAGTTATGGTAACATGGCTCACGGGCAGTCATGACTGGGATGCAATTATACCGGGCTATACTTTATTCAGGAAGGACAGGGTAGGAAGAAGAGGAGGAGGAATGGCACTATATGTAAAAAATAATATTAAAGCTATAGAATTACAGGGCTTAAAAGGGAGCGATGAGGCACTGTGGGTTAAACTATTAAGAGGGAAAGGAAAATCCATTTGAAGTGATATACAGATCTCCCTCATAGGGAGAAAAAGTGAATGGAGATTTAATAGAAGACATACGAGTTACCATGAAAGGAGCAGTGCTACTGATAGGTGACTTCAATATGCCAAAAATCCATTCAAAAGCAAGGGTCATAGACTTTAGGAAAACTAATTTTGCCAGGATGGGACAATACCTCAAGGAGTCGTTAGCAGAATGGAAATAGCTGAGGGATGTAGAAAAGCAATGGGCAAAACTGAAAGGGGATATTTTAAGGGCAACAAATCTTTTTATTAGAAAGGTAAATGTAAAAGGAAAAGGAGGCCACTATGGTTCTCAAAAGAAGTAGCTGAAAAGGTGAAGAAAAAGAGGGAGACCTTCATAAACTAAAAGAGATCACAGAGAGAGGAAGACAGGCATCTATATTTGGAAAAACAGAGAAACTAGCAAGGTAGTCAGGGAAGCAAAGTTACAAAAAGAAGAAGAAATAGCCAATGCAATGGGGGGATAAGACATTTTTCAGATATGTTAGTGAGAGGAGGAAGGACAAATGTGGTATTGTCAGACCCAAGGGTGAAGAGGAGGAATATGTAGAAGCTGATGAGGATAAAGCAGAGCTGCATAACATATTTCTGTTCTGTGTTCACAGATGAAGGGCCAGGAGCAGGACCTCAGAAAACACCCACAAACAGGAACAGAAGTGAGGGGGATCTTGAATGATTTTCAGAAGACTGTGTTCTTGAGGAGTTAGCTAAACTAAAAGTAGATAAAACAATGGGACCAGATGGGATTCATCCAAAAATACTGAAGGGACTTGGGGATGTTCTAGCAGCTCTACTTACTGACCTTTTACTTCTTTAGAGTGTGGTGAAGAATGCCCTCCAGAAGAGATGGAGATTGAGGAAAATCCTGAGAAGGGAAAGGATTCACACAGGATTTTCAATTCTGACTTGAAAAAAACACACTGCTCTGCTGAGCTGAGCACAGACACCACCCCAGGGGAGGAGTTAGGCTTCAATGCTAATTGGGCACACCCAGGGGTTGGACAAGGAGTGCCGGGAAAAGAAGCCCTTTTTAAAGCCTTGAACAGGGCTGCTAGAGAGAGTCGGTCGGAGACCAAGTGGAGGTCGGAGTCTGAGGCTAAGTGTGACTCTGGGAGTAAGAGTGAGTCAGAGTCTGTGAGGAGGAGCAAGAGAGGTTCTGCAAGGAGTTCTAAAGGCATTACTAAGAGGAGTCCTATGAGGAAGGGATGGAGCAATGCTTTAGAATCTTGGGAGAAGACAGAACCCTGGAATAGAAAGCCTCAAAGGCAGGCACACTCTGAAGGAAACTCTTTCTACCGAATAGAGCCTGGACCTGGGAAGCCCAGAAAAACCAACACGTGGAAAGAAGGCATTTCCTATACTGGCAGGCAGTGCTATAGAAAGTTACAGCAAAGAGAAAACCTTCCTAAGGGAAATTCTCCTAACAGAAGAATTAACCACAAAACTCCTGAGCTTCCAAACAGGAGAGGAGTCTTGCAGAAAGAAGTCAGTTCTTATACAAACAATGCTGGAGAAGGTAAAGCGCAATTTCCTATCTTTAGTGCTTTGTTGAAGAAACCTTTTCATTGCCCTGAACTGTATAAGCAAAGCTCTGCAATAGAAACAGTTAGTGACTGGGAGAAGGGCATAACCCTTACTGATAACTGCCAACCTGATAACAAGCAGGCTGAATTGCTCCTAAAAGAATTTCAGCAGTTTTTAGAGCTGAAAGCAGGGAAACATCAGAAGCTTGAAGAAGACCGTAGTTCCATTAACTCAGAGGAGTACATGCAGGTAGAAAATGATTTGCCTACCTTAACCACTGATCCTTGTAGCATGGACTGCTCTTTTTGTTGTAGAGAATAGCAATATAAAGAAGCGTTGAAAGTTTGTATGAAAGGAATACAGAACGTTTGCTATTTCTGCTGCCTTTGCCGTGAGAGTTCATAATTGTTTTCACCTGTGTTCTAAAGCCACGCTGTGAGCTGAACAGCTGTTAATGTGAGGCTGCAATATTCTTGAGTTACCACTCGAGGCAATGCTGAGTTTAAGCTCCTCTAAATATGAAAAGCTGAGTTAAAGCTAATTCAATTTCAGTTGTTCCTGAGTTTCTGTTTACTTCTGCTTATGTTAAAAGTTGCACCTTTACGTTTGTATCTATGAATTTTGATGCGCTGGAGAACATCCCCAATACAAATAAATATTCTTGCAAAGCCTTACCATCTTTGGTCGCAACTACAATTTATTCCCTAAAGAAAATAGAAGTAGACTTCAGTTCCCAGCATTCATAGGGAACAGTTCTACCTATACTCACAAGGGACAATAAGGCCACTCCTGCCTGTAAGCTCCAGGGCGCAGGCAGGAGCGTCACAAGAGTCACGAATGGTCCCAGAGGGATGGCGAAATGCGCGTTTGGTCCCTTTACACAAAGCAAAAGTAAGGATGAGGTTGAAAATTACAGACCAGTTAGTCTAACCTCTGTGATGGGTAAATTATTGGAAATCCTACTAAAAAAGAGAGAATAGTGAGATTTCTGGAGTCTAATGGATTGCAGCATCCGAGGCAGTATGGGTTTACAAGAGGCAGGTCTTGTTAGACAAATCTGATTGATTTCTTTGACTGGGTGACCAGGGAGTTGGACCGAGGGAGAGACCTAATGAGCTGATGGGAGGGTAAGCTTGGACTGGAAATGGGCAGATGAGGAGGGGCAAGGATTGGAAATGGGGGGACAAGGATTGGAAATGAGCTGATGGGGGGCTAGGACTAGAAATGAGCTGATGGGAGGGTAAGCTTGGACTGGAAATGGGCAGATGGGGAGGGGCAATGATTGAAAGTGAGCTGATGGGGGGCAAAGATTGGAAATGAGGGGGCTAGGACTGGAAATGTGCTGATGGGAGAGTAAGCTTGGACTGGAAATGGGCAGATGGGGTGCACAAGGATTGGAAATTGGCTGATAGGGAGGGGGGAGTAGGACTGGAAATGAGCTAATGGGAGGGTAAGCTTAGACTGGAAATGGTTGATGGGGGAAGCTTTGACTGGATCAGTATGTTAAAGCAGATATAGAGAGAGAATGGAAAAAATCTATTAGAGAGAAGAAAGGACACATGGATAGCTCACAGAAGACACGAAGAAACCAGAAGAAAGTGACTGGAACAATTGCAACTGAAAAATAAAATTCCCAAACAAAAGGTAGAAAAATACTTTTTATTTTTAATTTATTAACTGGAATATGTCAGGTCTGCGAAATGTGGAGGAGTAGCCTAATGGTTAACACTGGCTTGGGAACCCAGAGAGAGGGTTCGATTTCCACTAGCACTCCTTGTGGCCTTGGGCAAGTCACTTAACCCTCCATTGCCTCAGAAAAATCCAAGTTATCAATGCCCCTGTTAAATGAACATTATCAAGTTTAAGTTTCAATGTAAACCGTTTTGATTGAAATGATAAAGCGGTATATAAAACCTTTAAAATAAAAACATCTTTGCATTTTTGTTTAGTGCAAGAGGAAATTAATTTATAGTTTTATTTCTTCAGTGGTGGTGTACATTTCATGTTTGGCATTTGGGGTTCCCAATTTAATTATTATCTTCCTATTTCTAAATTGTGATCCCTTGTTCTCTATGTGGTGATGATCTATATTCTGCATGTACAACCAAGCTGGGGTATTCTGTTCATGTTGTTTCTATTTGACAGTCCCATTAGTTCTCTTTCCCCCAGTGAGATGTATTGGTTTAATATTTGCAGTGTTGCCATTTGAAAGGTGGGTTTGGTGCTTTTTGAGTCCTGGTGGTGCTGTTACGATACGGTGGGTTTGCTATGGGTTCTAAATGGTCAGTGTTTATTGTACTTCCTAATGGGCCTGGCAGTTGGCACTGGACTATAGTAATGTAGAAATCTGGTAGTCTTTCTTTATCCAGACACTCATTAAGAGGCATGTTTAATAAAAGCACATGTTACCATTATGCAAATATTTATGCAAATGAGGCTCCTTGTGCAAATGAGGCCCCACAATGAATCTCCGCACATGGCCCCGCGACCCCCTTGGGCCGCCCCTGCCTGGGGCACTCCACTATTCAGCATTCTCCACTGGGAAAACTGGCCATTTAGCCCTACTCTCTGTTTTCTATCTTTTAACCAGTTCCTGATCCATAATGGCACACTGCCTCCTATCCCATGACTTTTTAATGTCACCAAGCGTTTCTCATGAGGGACTTTTTCAAAAACTCTTTGAAAATCAAGATACACTGTATTAACCAGCTCACCTTTATCTACCTGTTGATTCATATTTTAAAAAAAATATCAGATTAATAAGACAAGACTTTTGTTGGCTAAATCCACAGAAACAGAAAAACATGAGAGCAGAAAAAGAGCACATGGCCTATCTAGTCTGCCCTTCCATATCAACTGCAATCATCCCCTTTTCCCTTTGTTAGATGCATGACTGCTCTCTCTGCATGCTGGATTGGAATTTGGGAAATAGGACTTTTTGATCTGTGAGACTGATAGAGACCGAATGAAGAATCTGTCTAGCAACTCTACTCCCTCCCCACTACCCACTCAGCAATTTCTGTGACTTACTTCCACTTCAGTGCAGGAGCAATGACTGAGAAAATCTTTTACTCTTTACAACGCATTCCTTGGAAGGTTTCAGAGAAGGGATCTCAATGTATAAAGCAGCCCGTTCCTCTCTTCTACTCCAATTTATCTCAGACTTACAGGCTTAAATATTTTCAGCCCCTGTGTCAAAGAATATGAGCTGAAATACTTTGCATTTCCTGCTCTTAGACGTCACTTCTTCCCATCCTCCCAGCAAGCCTGCATTGGCACTGCACCAGCGGAAATGGTTTCCACAGAAACGTTCACAGTGGCATCTGCCTTCATACTAGTATTGCTGGATTTCTCTGCAGCTTTAGTCACCATGGATGACAATATCATGTTTGCACAGATGACAAACAGTGACACGGTATTTTCATGATTCAAATCATAACAGACAACAGTCTCTACTTTGTTCAGCAACTTCCAAACTATTTGGACTCTGAGCTGCAGAGTTGGCTTTCTTCCATTAAACTATGACTCTCTACATGTTTTTGAGTGGAATAGCTTAGTGGTTAGAGCAACAGCCTACAACCCAAGACATCTGAGTTTGATTCCTACTAGCACTCCTTGTGGCCTTGGGAAGTCACTTTACCCTCCACTGCCTCGGAAGAAAAGGTGTGGCAATTTTACTTCCAGTGAAACTTTGACAAGAAAATCCAGGAACTTCTAGGTTGCCAGGAGTCAGTACTGACTTGATGACACTTTACTACTACTCAACATGTAGGATTTTCTTTTCTTTATAATGGTTTCTACCATTATGCCTGATAGTGATGTCAAGCTCACCGGTCTGTAGTAGCAGTAACTGCTTATATGCGTTGATAAAATAGCACCAAAATAGGTTTAGTAACTAGGAAGAAACCTAATCACAATAAAATGTTTTATCTCATTCCCTGGAAAAAGTAGATAATACCCTTAAAAAGTTTCCAAATCCAACCTTTTTTTTTGTGTGCGATACACAACATACAGTTAGGAACCATTTTCAGGGACTGTGAGCCAGATTCATTTCAATATCTTAGTTACTGTGAAAAGCATGCCTGTTAGGAGTACATAATCACCAGTTCTAGAAATCACTATCTTAGACTTCCAAATGTGACAGGTTCTTCTTACTTTACTTTATTTATTTAACCTTATTTACATTCTCTTATATACCGTGCTATTCTGCATCAGTGTGGTTTACATTGAACAAACTGAAATTACATTGAACAGGGCATTATAACTTGGAGATAACTATTTTACAGGGAACATGGGCTATGGAGGGTTAAGTAGCTTGCCCAAGACCACAAGGAGCACCTGTGGGACTAGTAACCCCAGTCCTTCTGGCCCAAAGTTGCTGTCCTCTAGTGGGATTTGAACCCCTGACCTTCTGGCCTGAAGTACCTTGCCCCAACCACTAGGCCACTCCTCCACTCCACTCCACTGTTTTCTATACTGCCCTTTCCTGAAATCAATGCGGTTTACATTGAACTTGAACAGGATACGTTTAAACTGGCTTAGGGTTTTTAACAGGGAAGTAACGATATACAATTTGTACAACATATTTACACATCCACATGGGTTCTGTCCGTTTGCATCTGATTAGGGTTCTGATGTCAGTTTAAATAGTTCTGAGAGTCTTTGGTTGGAGCCAGTTGTTATCAGACTATGTGATGTGACCATAACGTTTTGAGTTTTTTCCGTAAGTCCATGACATCTCTAGTGGAACGGATTTCTTCGGGGAGGGAGTTCCATAGTTGCGGTGCACCTACTGTAGCAATAATGCAGAAGATAAACGAGGTCCCCAAAAGAGAGCTCCATTCATTCACTTGAGACAGGTCAAGTCTTCAGTATGACTTGCAGCTAGAATACGAGCAGGACATGAATGCACATAGTTTTCCATGGTCTATACACAAAATGATGTCCCTGCTGAAATCTATGGGATGTGGTATCCAGCTTTTCCCCTGATTCCTGCCCATTTGTTCATAAAGCATCCAACTTCCTCAAACTAGTAAATGGCAGGAAATACCTCCACAATATAATCTTCCAGATGTAAACCTTCATAAAGAGATTCATAAATAAGGCTGAACATGCAGCCCTTTGCAGGAATGCACATGGACTTCTCAGCATGTACAGCGGGAGCAGGGATTTTAGACGCTGACAAAAATTATGCATCTCACAAATTAACGTTCCTAGCTGCAGCTACACATGTGAGTTCCTGGCTGCAGGAAGGCAGATAGAAGGCGTAACTTGTGGCCTGCTATCTCTTAAAAGGGCCAGTGAGGGAATAAGTAACCCAGCCCCAACTTCCATACTCCCTGACATCAATCCATCAAACCCCGGGTGTATCCCTCCAATATCACGCCATCAACTCCCCACCCTGATCTCACTCTATTTCCCTACCCCCCCCCCCCCCCCCCCGCATAACTCCTTGACAGCATGTCATACACATATCAGTTGTCACATTTCTTACCATGAATTTCCCTAGTGTCTCATGCAGGACAGGAATGATCCCTAGATACTCCAGCCTGTCAGACCCCAAGGTTCCAAATGGCCCCTCTGACTCCCTAATGATAGCTTGGAGGTACTACTGCAAGTGTCAAGCTGCATACTGCCCTTATTTGCTAGATGAACTCTTAATGGTAGTACTACATAACTACCATAGGTGGGAGTGGCTGACTTGGATTTAATGGCAGTTACAAAAATATGATTCACAGAAAACCATGATTGGGATGTACTGGCTATACTTTATTCAGAAAGGACAGCGTAACAAGAAGGGGAGGAGGAGTGGCACTATATGTAAAAACTATTATTAAAGCTTTGGAATTACAGAGATTAAAAGGGAAAGGTGAGGCATTGTGGGTTAAACTAGAAAGAGGGAAAGAGAAATCTATTTGCATTGGTGTGATATACAGACCTCCCTCACAAGAGGAAGAGGTGGACAGAGTTAATTGAAAATAAACACAGCATTGCTAGGAAAGGGGAAGAGCTATTCATGCGAGATTTCAACATGCCAGATGTTGATTGGCACATTCCTGCTGCAGTATCATCTAGAAGTAAGGAGATCCTGGATTCTCTACAGGGAGAACTATTCAGGCAATTGGTAACAGACCCCACATGTGAAGGGGCCATACTGGACTTGGTGCTTACCAATGGTGAAAGTGTTTCAGATGTTGTAGTGGGAGATCATTTTGCATCCAGTGATCACCAGATGGTTCAGTATTAGGACTAGGGCTGTTAGAATCCATTCAAAGGTGAGGATCTCAGACTTTAGGAAGACTAACTTGGCCAAGATGGGCCAATACTTCAGGGAGTCATTAGTGGGATGGGAACAGCTGGATGTAGAAAAACAGTGGGCAAAACTGAAAGGGGATATTTTAACGGCAACCAACCTTTTTGTTAAAATGGTAAATAAAGGTAAAAGGAAAAGAAGACCGCTATTGGTTTCGAAAGAAGTAGCTGAAAAAGTGAAGAAAAAAAGGGAGGCCTTCATGAAATACAAGAGATCACAGAGAGAGGAAGACAGGCGTCTATATTTGGAAAAACTTAGAGAAGCTAGCAAAGTAGTCAGGAAGGCAAAGATTCAAAAGGAGGAGGAAATAGCCAATGCAATAAAATGGGGGGATAAGACATTTTTCAGATATGTTAGTGAGAAGAGGAAGGGCAAAAGTGGTATTGTCAGACTCAAGGGTGCAGGGAAGAAATATGTAGAAGCTGATAAGGATAAAGCGGAATTGCTTAACAAATATTTCTGTTCTGTGTTCACAGATGAAGAACCAGGAGCAGGACCTCAGAAAATACCCACAAACAGGAACAGAAGCAAGGGACATCTTGAACAATTTTCAGAAGACTGTGTTCGTGAGAAACTAGCTCAACTTAAAGTAGACAAAGCGATGGAACCGGATGGGATACACCCTAGAATATTAAGGGAACTTGGGGACATTCTAGCAGCTCCTCTGACTGACCTTTTCAATGCCGCGTTGGAGTCGGGAGTGGTGCCAAAGGACTGGAGAGAGGCTCATGTGGTGCCTTTACACAAAAGCAGAAGTAAGGATGTGGTTGAAAACTACAGGCTGGTTATTTTAACTTCGGTGGTGAGTAAATTAGTGGAAACACTGCTGAAAGAGAAAATGGTGAGGTTTCAGGATCTGAGGCAGCGTGGATTCACCAGAGGAAGGTCTTGTCAGACAAATCTGATTGATTTCTTTGACTGGGTGACCAGGGAGTTGGACCGAGGGAGAGCCCAAGATGTGATGCATTTAGATTTCAGTAAAGCCTTTGACACTGTTCCTCACAGGCGACTTATAAACAAACTGAGCACCCTAGGGATGGACCCTAAAGTTATTGCTTGGCTTAGAAATTGGTTGGGTGGGAGGCGACAAAGAGTACAGGTAAATGGAGCTCACTCTCAGGAGAAGGATGTTACCAGTGGTGTGCCCCAGGGATCTGTCCTTGGTCCGATTCTTTTTAACATCTTTGTTAGTGATATAGCGGAAGGGCTGTCGGTAAGGTTTCCCTCTTTGCTGATAATACCAAAATCTGCAATAGAGTAGACACCCAGGAAGGTGTAGATAACATGAGGAGGGATCTAGCTAAGCTTGAAGAATGGTCTAGAATTTGGCAGCTGGGATTTAATGTTAAAAAATGTAAGGTCATGCATTTGGGCTGCAGCAATCCAAGGGAGCAATATAGTATAGGGGGTGAAGTACTTTTGTCCATTAAAGAGGAGCGGGACCTAGGCGTGGTTGTGTCTGATTTATTTATTTTATTTATTTAATTCTCTTATATACCGCGCTATTCTGCATCAGTGCGGTTTACATTGAACAAACTGAAATTACATTGAACTTGGAGATAACTATTTTTACAGGGAACATGGGCTATGGAGGGTTAAGTGGCTTGCCCAAGACCACAAGGAGCACCTGTGGGACTAGAAACCCCAGTCCTTCCGGCCCAAGGTTGCTGTCCTCTAGTGGGATTTGAACCCCCGACCTTCCGGCCTGAAGTACCTTGCCCCTTGATGACCTTGATGATCTTAAAGTAGCTAAACAGGTAGAAAAGGCGACAGCAAAATCTAGAAGGATGCTTGGGTGCATACGGAGAGGAATGGCTAGCAGAAAAAAGGAGGTGATAATGCCTTTGTATAAGTCTTTGGTGCAACCTCATTTGGAGTATAGTGTGCAATTCAGGAGACCGCACCTTCAAAAAGATGTGAACAGGATGGAGACGTTGCAGAGGGTGGCTACTAAAATGATTAGTGATATTCATTATAAAGCATATGAGGACAGACTTAAGGATCTTAATATGTACACCTTAGAGGAAAGGCGGGATAGAGTAACTGAATTCAAAAAAGCATGGGACAAACACAGAGGATCTCTAAAGGTAAAAAGGGGACTGTTGTAGTTGTTGATATGGAAGGACAGACTAGAGAGGCCATGTGATGTTTTTCTGTTGTCATATTTTTATGTTTCTATGTCAGAAGTACCTTTTTTAATCCAAGCACCAATAGGACAGGAACATCCTGGAATCATTTCTGGCCCTTACTAGACATCAGGGGAAATATGTGGGGGGTTGGGGAGATGATGAAGTGATAAGGGAATGAAGTACGTGGGATGGGGAGTCAATGGAGAGATGTCTGGGAAGGGATTTCAAGAGGGGGGTTGAAATGTGTGCCTGGAGGGGGAATCAGGGGAGGGTGGTAACAAATGTTTGTACTTGCCCCTTTATTTAGACCCCGGTTCTAAACCGATAGCTGGCACTTATGTTTGCTTCAGGACAAATGCAAACCACTATTTTTTTTTCATGTATTCCCATTGTAAGATGGGGAATAAATGTCTTAATGTTTGGCCTTCGCAAGCCACAAGCAAACAATGTCATCTTGAAATCTCTGCATAGTAGAAATGGCAGCTTTCTGAAATGATCATTTACACATGTGTGCAATCTACACATGTAAATGCCGCTATTGAAATGTAGAGATGCTTCTAAGATAACTTCCTTTGTGTCAAACATTTTTATGACTATGCATACATTTTTAAATATCGTACTGTACTGCCCTCGTTTCCATTGAGAATATGTATATTTTATTCATGCAAAATACACATCCGTAAATGAATTCTACAAGGAAAATGTAAGAGAGATAATTTCATTTCCAGTAAACCAGTTTAATAGAAATAGGTTCTGCAATCTAATTGTACACCACCTGATCAGGATGGTAACATAATTATGCCCATTTTTTCACTTTGAAAAAAATCAATCAGCATTTTACACTGATCTGTTCAATTGCTAGGAGAGTAATATATTCTACTAGCAATTTGTCTTAACAAATACATTGCAGATGGAATAATTTATTTATGTTGTAATTAAACAAGTTACACAAAACTTCCAAAACAGCAGTCATCTTAGTAAGCTGACATGTGAGAGAGCTAGATTTATTAATGGAAATCCTTTTTCTCCAGGCTGACTGCAGCTAGGAACTAGTGGTCTTTAGTAGGTGCAGTTACACTGTTGTTGTTAAGTGCCATCAAGTCGATGCTATTTCTACTACTACTAATCATCATTTGTATAGGGCCACAAAGCATACGCAGTGCCATACAGACACATATAAAAGACGGTCCCTGCTTATCAGAGTTTACAATCTAGTCAAGACAGACAACACAACAGCTGAGAAAGCATAGTTACTCACCTGTAACAGGTGATCTCCGGGAACAACAGGAATGTAGTCTTCACATATGGGTATCGTCGGTACCGACGGAGCCTGCGTGGGAACGCTCCCCAGCGTCCAATAGGAAAGCGTTTGGGAGCATCCCACAGCGCCTGCATGCTGCCTTCCCGCCTTTCCCAACTGTCCCTCTACAGTTGAGTTTAAGGCTGAGACAAAGAGAGAGGGAAAGAGAGAGAGATAGAGAGTTACAACTACTAGGGGAGGTGGGTGGGTTCTGAAGACTAAATTCCTGCTGTTCCCGGAGATCACCTGTTACAGGTGAGTAACTATGCTATCTCCAGGAACAAGCAAGAATGTAGTCTTCACATATGGGGACTCCCTAGCTGCAGATGCCAGGGAGAAGGCCCCAGAAGTTGTGTGCCCCTGTGAAAGGGCTCCACTTCCCCCCATGGATCTCTGGCATCCTACCAGGGATGGTGGGTAGGAGTTGATTAAGTATGGAACAGGTGTTGAAGAACAGCCTGACCAAACAAGGCATCCCGGCGGGAGTCCTTGTCTAAGCAGTAATGGGCTGTGAAGGTATGAACCGAAGCCCAAGTAGCTGCTCGACAGATGTCGTCGTTAGATATAGAGTGAAGATGAGCCATAGAGGCTGCCATGGCTCTCACATTGTGAGCTGTGACATGGCCTTCAAGAGGAAGGTTCTTACTCTCATAGGCAAAAGATATACATTGTGCAATCCAGCTGGAGTGTTCTTTTGGAGACTGGAAGTCCAAAATGACTAGGATCAAAAGCAACAAAGAGTTGAGAAGACTTTCTATGTTGCTGTGTCCTTTGCAAGTAAAAGGCCAAAGCCCTTTTACAGTCCAAATTATGAAGATTCCTTTCTGCATATGAGGCATGAGGCCTTGGGAACAATACAGGAAGGTAAATGGCTTGGTTTAAATGAAAAGGTGACACCACCTTTGGCATAAAGTGTGAATGAGTCCTAAGGACTACCTTATCATGATGAAACATTGTATAAGGAGGATCAGCCACCAACGCTTGGAATTCACTGATGCGACGTGCTGATGTGATTGCAATAAGAAAGATCACCTTCCAGGAAAGGAATTTCAAAGAAGTAGTGGCTAATGGTTCAAAAGACGGTTTCATGAGCTGCCCAAGAACCAGATTTAAGTCCTATGCCATCGGTGGTGGCTTAAAGGGAGGCTTAGTTAAAAGACGGCCTCTCATAAATCTCGCTATGAGAGGATGAGAGGATGCGAGGAAATAGGTTGTCCATTTAGAGGCTTGAAAGAAGCTGCAATAGCACTCAAATGAACTCTCACTGAATTGGTCTTAAGCCCTGCATTTGATAAATGAAGGAGATACTCCAGTAATGATTCCAGAGGTATCACAAGAGGGTTAAGACCCTTCTGTGAGCACCATATGGTAAACCTTTTCCACTTAAATGCATAAGAGTGTCTTGTGGAAGGCTTCCTGGAAGCATAAAGGATATCCTTTACCTGCTGAGAAAGGTTAAGACCGTGAAGTTCTAGGCTTTCAGCAACCAGGCCCTGAGATGCAGAGACTGGGGATTGGGATGCCACAGCATCCCGTCCTCCTGAGAAAGGAGATTTGGAGAAGATCCTAACTCCAGAGGCGGAGCTTGAGAGAGATGTAGGAGCTGAGGTTACCACATTTGCCGTGGCCAATGTGGAGCTATGAGAATCATATGACCTCTGTCTCTCTGAAGCTTGAACAGGGTTTTGGGAATTAGGGGAATGGGTGGAAAGGCATACAGGAAGTCCTGGCCCCAATGGAGGAGGAAAGCATCCATGAGTCTGACAATACCACTTTTGCCCTTCCTCTTCTCACTAATATATCTGAAAAATGTCTTATCCCCCCATTTTATTGCATTGGCTATTTCCTCCTCCTTTTGAATCTTTGCCTTCCTAACTACTTTGATAGCTTCTCTAAGTTTTTCCAAATACAGATGCCTGTCTTCCTCTCTCTGTGATCTCTTGTATTTCATGAAGGCCTCCCTATTTTTCTTCACTTTTTCAGCTACTTCTTTCGAAAACCATAGTGGTCTCCTTTTCCTTTTACCTTTATTTACCATTTTAACAAAAAGGTTGGTTGCCCTTAAAATATCCCCTTTCAGTTTTGCCCACTGTTTTTCTATATCCCCCAGCTGTTCCCATCCCACTAACGACTCCCTGAGGTATTGGCCCATCTTGGCAAAGTTAGTCTTCCTAAAGTCTAAGATCCTCACCTTTGAATGGATTCTAACAGCCCTAGTCCTAATACTGAACCACACCATCTGGTGATCACTGGATGCAAAATGATCTCCCACTACAACATCAGAATCACTTTCACCATTGGTAAGCACCAAGTCCAGTATGGCCCCTTCACGTGTGGGGTCTGTTACCAATTGCCTGAATAGTTCTCCCTGTAGAGAATACAGGATCTCCTTACTTCTAGATGATACTGTAGCAGGAATGTGCCAATCAACATCTGGCATATTGAAATCTCCTATCAGTAGCACTTCCCCTTTCCTAGCAATGCTGCGTATGTCTTCAATTAACTCTCTGTCCACCTCTTCCCTCTTGTGAGGGAGGTCTGTATATCACACCAATGCAAATAGATTTCTTTTTACCTCTTTCTAGTTTAACCCACAATGCCTCCTCTCTCCCTTTTAAGCTCTGTAATTCCAAAGCTTTAATAGTAGTTTTTACATATAGTGCCACTCCTCCTCCCCTTCTTGCTACCCTGTCCTTTCTGAATAAAGTATAGCCAGGTATAGTTACATCCCAATCATGTTTTTCTGTGAACCATGTTTCTGTAACTGCCACTAAATCCAAGTCAGCCACTCCCACCAAAGCTTCAACATCAGGGATCTTATTTCCCATGCTACGGGCATTTATACACACTGCTTTCCATATGTTACCCATTTCCATAAAGGTATTTAGTGTATCACCTACCTGGGGGCTTTCTTCACCCATTCCCAATGAATCTAGTTTATTAGCCAGTCTACTACCGAAGACGCGTTGACCTTTCTTGGACAAATGGATGCCATCTCTGCTCTGCAACCCTTGGAACAGCATCCCATGGTCTAGGAAACCAAAATGCTTTTAATGACACCATCCACGCAGCCATGCATTCATCTCCAGGATGCATTCATCTCCAGGTAAAGGCCAAGGCCTCTCTGCCTTGGCCTTTACCCTCAACAGGGAGGATTGAAGAGAACACCACCTGTGCACCTAACTGCTTCACCCTGTGTCCCAGAGCCATGAAGTCACTTTTGATACGTTCCGAGGTATACCTGGCAGTATCATTTGTTCCAACATGGATTAGCAACATTGGGTAATAGTCAGTGAGCTTGATGAGTCTCGGCACACTCTCCGTAACATCTTGGATTTTGGCACTAGGCAGACAGCATACCTCTCTGGACATCAAGTCTGGTCAGCAGATGGATGCCTCAGTACCCCTCAGAAGAGAGTCTCCAACCACCACTACCCTTCGTTTCCTTGTGGTCACTGATTCTGCAACTTTGGTGTACTTGAGCTCTGGTTCTTCCCTTTCCAGGGATGCTTTCACCTCCTCCACTTCCAGGGCTGCATAATGGTTCTTCAATTCAAGGGCCGAAGAAGTTGGATTGGTGATTTTGCAGGCCTGGTGACTTGTGTCCAACCATCGACATTCTGTTGGCACCCATCCTCTCCTCTGCTGGAGAGCTTGGTTGCTGCAAGAAGCATCTCATCAATGTACTTCTCACTGTCTTGAATGCTCCTCAGCCTCGCTACCTCCTTTCTGAGTTTCTCCAATTGTTTCCTCAGAGCTTCAGCATGCAGGCACCCTGCACATGGAACCGGCCCTTCAACTAGCATTAGGACCTCTGTCTGAACCGAGGCAGAAGCTGTAACGGGGGCAACAACTTTAGCGATATGATTTTTCCCAGCCATTGTTCTGTTCGTGGAGCTTAGGTATCTGTTAAAGCAAAAGAGAGAGATCTACCAAGTACCAGCTGGTTTTCCAGCTGTCCTTTCAGAGAAAAAGCAGTTAAATCTCTTTAATTATATTCAAAATGTGCTGGTCCAATTCTCTGTGCTTTGTTAAATGGGGAGGTGCCCTATAAAGCAAGACTGCTCACTAGGGGTGGGTGGGAGTCGGGTTGGGTAGGGAGGGAACTAACACCTGATTAGGTGTTAGCAGTTCCCAAAGCTGAGGAGGTTACTAGAGTTCAACAACCTACCCTGCTCAATGAAATTTCCACTAAAGCACCAAAAAGAAAGTAACCTTGCTTTAAAAATATACAAAAACCCTTTTAAGAGCTCCCAGTCAGAGAGCTAGCAATTTAAAAAAATAAACCCTCAAATCCTTACTGTTGGTTGATCTGTAGAGCCCCTGTTAGGAAAGCTGTAGAGCTTAGTAAACTAGTGGGGATGGGATCAGAGGAGTAAATAGTCAGTTTGAAGGAGGAGAGATTTGCAGTGTCCTCCTTAATGATTTCAGAAAAGGAAGAAAGGGTGACCGAAGGTGAGGGAAGGATTTGGGATTGAAGAGCAGGAAGATGAGGTAGAGGTGACCCTACATAAAATTCAAGGCCAATCTTCTGTATTTTGTCATGGAAGTAGACAGCCAAGGTCTGGTCAGACAGTGAAGGAGGAACTGGGGAAGGAGGGACGGACCTTGAGGAAAGAGTTGAGCATAGCAAAGAGATGGCGAGGGTCAGAGGCAAGAGAGTTAGTCAGATAGACATAGCACTTGCCAAGCAAGAGTACTATCGCCGACTGGAAAGATGTTAGCATGAACTTGAAATGCAGGTAGTCAACAAGGGTACGTGATTTAAGCCAAAGACACTTAGCAGGCATAGGAATGCCGGAAGCGGGTTGTCAAGGACATCCAGAGTTTAGATCGGTATGTCTCACAGGGCATGGAATGGGAGGAGCAAGTGCACCAAGAGCAGAGGAGAGTATAGTGTTATAGGAGGATACTGCCCCATCAACGGACTCCGATGACAGTGGAAGAAAGAGGTGATAAGACAGGAGACAGCTGAAGGTCGACAGTGTGAAGATTCCTAAACATATTGGTGAAGATTGAGCGAGACCAAGATGGGGGGTGGTTAAAGGTGAAGGTTAGCAGGTGATGGTCAGATAAGTTGGAGAAGTCTGATGGTGAGCAGTTGTCGGAAAATACAAGGTCAAGGCAATGAGCATGCTTGTGAGTAGGAGCAGTAGAGAACAACTGGAGGTTGAATGAGGAGGTTAGGGAAAGGAGCTTTAAGGCATAAGGGCTTTAAGGCAAAAGGTTATCAACATGAATGCTAAAATGCTCAAGAATAAGGAAAAAGGAAGATGCATTCAGAAAGGAGGAGAGCCAGGAGTCAAAGTCTCATGTGTGTGTGTGTGGGAGGGGGGGGGGGGGGTCGATAAATGATAACTACCTGAAGAGGTAGTGGAGAAAACAGACTGATGGCACGGACCTCAAAGAAAGCAAAGGAATTAGATAGAGGCAGAAGGAGATGCTGGAATTGGCAGGAATGATAGAGTAGGAATTCAACACCGCCACCATGACCAATGGGCCAAGACATATGGGAAAATAGGTAGCCTCCGTGACAGATGGCAGCAACTGAAGCTGAATTTTAAGGGAGAAGCGAAGTTTTGGTTAAGAGCCAGCAGATGTAGAGTATTAGAGATAAAGATGTCATTGAAGAAGGCAAGTTTATTGGAGACAGAATATGTATTCCATAATTTGCATGAAAAAGAGAAAGAGAGGAGAGGGATATGAACAAGATTAGAATGGTTACACATTGGCCTGCAGTCTAGGGGGGGGGGGGTGCAGGGTTGGGGATGACATCTCCATATGAAAGGAGGAGGAGATGTTGGAGATAACAGGGGAGAGAGTAGGCAATACGATTGAAGCAAGGGCAAGGTTCCCTCAGTGAGTGGAGATGGCTGAAAGAGAGGCAGAAGAAGGTAAAGCTCAAGGGCAGATAAGGTAGAAGACAAAATGGTAGGGGAGGTGGAGACAGTAAGTAGTGGGTAATGAGAAGTAGGGCCATGGAACTGAGGGAATGAGCGGAAAAGACTAAGGAGAGTTAACATCAAGAACAACCCTATAGATAGCTGCCCATCTTGTGATTATCCCCTGGCTTTTCTTGTAAATGTGTGATTGTAAGTAGGTTTATGTTTATATTTAAAACTTTCTATACTGCCCTAGACCCAAAGGTATCCGGGCAGTTTACACAGGTTAAAAATTAAGAGAGTATAGAAAAGGAACGCCATATAATATAGAAAAAGGGACAGAAAAGTATAGAGGTAAGGTTTAGAGTATAGAGTAAGTGGATTGGAAATTGCACTAGATTACCAAGCCATTCTTCTGTGTAGCATAACTACAGTACCCGGTATTCCATGGTAGCCTTCTATCTAAGTCAGTCCAACCCTGCTTAGCTTCCAAAATAAAATGAAATCAAGCTCACTGAGGGCAGCATGGTCATAGGTACATAGTGAAGCCCTTTGTGAATACACAAACATGTATATGGACAGATGGCACTATTGCTTAAGCTAAATGTACTAATAAATTAGCCCAGGATAGAGAGTCCCCAGCCACCATTAATCTGCCAGCATTAACCCGATGGGTTTCTGGCCCATGTTTTCTTTTTTATCGTCTCTCAAATGCACATCCTCTGTCATAACTTTGAAAAAACTAAGATATTTGCATTGTTTTTAGAATAGATTTGGGTGTATTTTCCATCCTCAAGCAGATAACGTTTTGACCATTTCAGCAGCATTTCTTCACTGTAATTAGCCTAGAATAATTATCCTAGAATAAATACCTGGGATAATTAGTTTGAGGCACATATCATGGAATAATTACCCTGGGATAAATACTCTCGGGTACTCAGATTGGCTTATTATCCCAGGGTATTTATCCCAGAACAGTTATTCCATGATGTATATTCTGGGCTAGTCATCCCAGTGTAATTAAATTAAATTAATGAATTACAGTTGTGGTCAACATTATTCACACCCCTGCATTTTAAGTATTTTGTGTACAATATCTTGAGAAATAATTGGAAATTTTCCAACTGTATGTCATCATAATATTTTAATATTTTAATGTTCACAGATATACAACAAAAAAGATGACTGTGCAACTTAGACATTGTAATTTCTGAGAAAAAAAAACCAAAATATGACCTGGAAAAGATTAATGGCATCCTTCATTAATATTTGAAGGAGTGGCGGCCTAGTGGTTGGGACAAGTTACCTCAGGCTGGAGAGCCAGGGGTTTGATTCCCGCTCAGGGACAGTAACCTCTGGTGGAGGGACTGGGGGTCTCTAGTTTCTCATAGGCAATCCTTGTGGTCTTGGGCAAGCCACTTAACCCTCCATTGACTCAGGTACGCATGTAGATTGTGAGCCCTTTGGGGACAGGGGAATATATACAGGACTTGATTGTAAACCGCCTAGATTGCATTGCTTCTCAGAGAGGCAGTATATGAATGTTTCAAATACAAATATTTGGTTGCACAACCCTTGGCAGTGATGACAGCCTCCAAACATTTCTTGTAGCCATCTATAAGTTTCTTACATCTGTCTGCTGGTAGTTTCTCCCTCTCTTCAACTGTGATTTGTTCCAGCTCATGAATATTTCCAGGATTCCTTTTAACAATGGCAGATTTCAGCTCTTTCCAAAGGTTCTCGATTGGATTGAGATCAAGACTCATTGCTGGCCAGTTTAAAACAGTCCATTTTTCCTTTTCAACCATTACTTTTTACTTCTGGATGTATATTTTGGGTCATTTCTGTCCTGCTGGAGGACCCATGACCTTTGACTCAGACCTAGCTTTCTGTTACTAGGTAGCACATTTCACTCCAAACTATCTTGGTAGTCCTTTGACTTCATGATTCATTTTATACATGCCAGGCCTCTAGTTTCTGAGGCAGCAAAACAGCCCCACATTATGGAACTTCCGCCATATTTAATTATAGGAAGGATTTTTTTCCCTTATAAGCTTAATTTCTTCGCCTATAAATGTATCATAGGTCTGCACTGCCAAAGAGCTCAAGTTTGGTTTCATCTGTCCACAGAACATTTTCCCAGAAGGATTGTGGTTTCTCAAAGTTGGTTTGGGCTGTACCACCCCCCACAGTTTAGTTGTGACTATATCTGTGCCATGGTGCAGCAGGTAGACTGCCACCCGCCAAGGAAGCGAGAGGTTCACAATTTCCTCCATGGCACTAATGATTTTGTCCCAATAGCTTCACACCTCCCTGCATTCCCACCACATATGAATGATGCTCCCCGCACTCTGCACGATCACTAGCAAGCATCAGAGGAGAGTGTACCTGCCTTATGAAGGCGTACCGGCGTCAGATATTACCTAAGCAACACCTTATAGCTTTTTCCACTAAATTAGTCGCTATAGATAGCTTAGCAATTCTCTAGGTTGCTAGCGCCCATGCCTACTACTACTACTGAACATTTGTATAGTGCTACAAGACATACACAGCACTGCATAGACACATGTAGAAGATGGTCCCTTCTCATCAGAGCTTGCAATCTAGTCAAGACAGACAACACAGTAGCTGTAGACATACGATACAGCTAGGGGGAATGGTAAGGAAGCACCCCCAAACCTCTCCCAAGTCCCTCTCCCATTTCTACATGTATATTCCCTTCCCAGGTTCCCCATTGTTCAGGCCCCTATAGATTTTTGATAGCAGTCCCTTTTTCTCCAGAATCCCTACACAAAGCACCTCAAACCAAGATTTCTCTTTCTGTAGGTCATCTCGGATCTCCCTCTGCAATAAGAAGTGCTGCAGCTGGAGATAGCCATAATAGTTCCCCATCTCCAACTGGTACAGATCTCGCAATCCCGTGAAAGGCCATGGGGTCCTTGATTGAAAAGCTGCGTTATCTGCCCTAGCCCCTGGCACTCCCAGTGCCAAAGTAGCTGTGCTCCCGGGCCCTCTCCCTCTCTGAAACAGGCAGATAGCATCATCATATAGAAAGCTTATTTCCCCACCAACTCTCATCAATACCTATGCCAGAGCTCCAGTGTGTCTCTTATGAAGGGGTTCTTCTTTCTTCCCCCCCCCCCGTGTCCCTCAAAGGAAGGACTCCAGTGAGGGCCTAGCTAACTGGGCTTCCTCAAGAGCTACCTACTGCTTATTGCATTTCCACAGCCAGTAATAAATCCCTTTCAGCTGCACCACTGGGTTGTATGTTTTCAAGTCTGGGAGCCCAAGGCTCTTCTCCCTGCACTGCCACTTAAATACCTTCTTCGCAATTTGGAGGGCCCTACCATGCCACACAAACTGCTCCCACCTTCCTTTGGACCATGCATAATATCCTATCCACAATTTCTACTGGGAGGGCCTGGAATAGGTACAGAAACTGTGGAAAAAGCATCATTTTCACAGCTGCCCCCCCCCCCATCTATGATTAGTGTCCTTGTCCCCACCTATGGAGTAAACTATCAACCTCTCCAACTAGCTTTTTGCAATTTGCCTCATATAGGTTCTCATGTGACGCTCCATCCAGATCCCCCTGTATGCTTACCTAAAGGGGAAGCTAGCCTGGAGCCATGCTTTCAGCTCTTCGGGGACTGTTAGATTGAGGATTTCTGATTTTCTCCATTTCAACCAAAACCCCAACAGTCTCCCATACTCACACAGTTCCTACATAACTAAAGGCAGGGAGATATGTGGTCAGGACATTGCCAGTATAATGTCATCGGCGAATAGCGATATATGATATCTGCAGTCTCTGACTTGTATTCCCTGAAGATCTCTACTCATTTGTATGCATGCAGCCAGGGGGTCTAGCACCAGGGCAAATAACAGGGGTGGCAGGAGGCTTCCCTATCATGTACCCCTACCTATGGGAAAGAAGGGTGAATACACCCCATTGGCCTTAACACAAGCTTGTGGATTGTGGTACAGGGCTTTAACCCAGCCCAAAAACCCTTCTTTAAACTCCATCTTCTCGAATACCTGGAACATAAACCCCCATGACACATGATCAAACACCTTCTCGGCATCAAGGGAGAGCAACAATGCTGGCTCCCTGCCTTGCTGAGCTGCCCAAATAAGGATGAGGTTCTTGCGGACATTGTCTGGTGCCTATCGACCAGGTATAAACCCCACTTGGTCCTCATGGATTAAGTCAGAGATAACCCTATTCAGCCTGGTGGCTGAGATCTTAGTGAGAATTTTTGCGTCAAGATTCAGGAACGAGATGGGAAAATATAAGGTACATGCTTGTGGGGTCTTTCCCTTCCTTAGGGATTAGTGAAATTCCCACCCATCCCATAGTATCAGCTAACTCTTTCCCCTGCACGGTAGACTGATCAGCCTAAGAATAGGTCCTATCAGTGACTGTCCAAATTTCCTACAGAACCGTGCCGTTAGGCCATCAAGGCCGGGTGCCTTATCCAGCTTTAGTGCTTGAAGCATGCCAAACACTTCCTCCGCACCAATCTCCCTATCCATCCCTAACTTTATCTCCTGTTCTACCTTTGCAAGTGGTACAGAGTCCAAATAGCTATGGACATCTGCAGTGGCTTCAGAGGGATCACATAGAAATGCATATAGAAAGCTATGAACTCATTCCAGATATCCTCCTCTTTGAAATACCTCAGCTGCCAGGTATCTACCCGTCTTATTCCTTCCCTCAAAGTTTTGACATACTATCTGCACATGATGGTATATTTGCTCTGCTTCTAATGCGCTCAGCTGCACCCATACTGACATTTGCCCTCGATACCGCCCTCTACAATCCCTCGCTTCGGTTTCCACCAATTGTAGTAACTGCTGATGGAGTTGCAACTGCCTTCCCTCTCTCACTTGAGTCATGCTCCCCACTTCAGCAAGTGCCCCACAGGGTAGCCTTAAACCTATCCGACATGTGCCCCATCCCAACTCCCCACTGTCATTTATAGTAAAGTATTCTTAGATGAGGCCCTTCACCTCCTTCACCACTCTCTCATCATCCAGCAAGGAATCATTTAGCCTCCAAAACGTGGTCCCGTGTTCCTCCCCCCTATACCCAAGCTGCACCTCGACTAGTGCATTATCAGCCCACGTGATGACATCAATTTATGCCCACCTGAATCCTCACCACTCCTTCCCTTCTCCATCCAAATCATGTCTATTCGAGAGTAGGAGCCATGCACCGATGAGTATTTATTTATTTATTTAAGAACATAAGAACATAAGATATGCCATACTGGGTCGGACAAGCGTCCATCAAGCCCAGTATTCTGTTTCCAACAGTGGCCAATCTAGGTCATATGTACCTAGCAGTATCCCCAAGAGACACAAGTTCCACAATGCTTGTACTGGGTCAAGCATTGATATCTTCGGTCACTTCTTAATAATGGTTTATGGACCTTTCCTCCAGGAACTTGTCCAAACCTTTTTTAAACCCAGCTACACTAACAGCCTTTACTACATCCTCCAGTAACAAATTCCAGAGTTTGATTATACGTTGAGTAAAAAAATATTTTCTTTTATTAGTCTTAAATAGTTTACCCTGTAGCTTCATTGCATGTCCCCTAGTCTTTCTATATTCTGATAAGGTAAACAATCGATCTACGTTTACCCGTTCCACTCCGTTCATTAATTTATAGACTTCTATCATATCTCCCCTCAGCCGTCTCTTTTCCAGGTTAAAGAGCCCTAACCTTTTTAGCCTTTCTTCATAGGAGTATCCTTCCATCCCCTTTACCATTTTGGTGGCTCTTCTCTGAACCTTTTCTAAAATCGCTATATCCTTTTTAAGATACGGCGACCAGAATTGCACACAATATTCAAGGTGCGGTCTCACCATGGAACGATATAGAGGCATTATAATATCTTTTGTTTTATTTTCCATTCCTTTCCTTATCATACCTAGCATTCTATTTGCTCTCTTGGCCGCCGCTGCACACTGGGCCGAGGGTTTTAACATGGTATCCACAATGACGCCAAAATCTTTTTCCTGGGTGGTGGTTCCTAATGTGGAACCTTGCATCGTGTAACCATAGTTTGGGTTGTTCTTCCCTAGGTGCATAACCTTGCGCTTGTCCACATTAAATTTCATCTGCCATTTTGATGCCCAGTCTTCCAATTTATCAAGATCCTCTTGCAATTTTTCACAATCCTCTTGGGTTTTAACAACTTTAAATAGTTTTGTGTCATCTGCAAATTTGATAACCTCACTTGTTATTCCACTTTCCAGGTCATTTATGAATATGTCAAAAAGCAGCGGACCCAGCACAGATCCCTAGGGTACACCACTATTCACCTTTCTCCATTGGGAAAATTGGCCATTTAGCCCTACCCTCTGCTTTCTATCTTTTAACCAGTTCCTGATCCACAATAGTACACTGCCTCCTATCCCGTCACTGTTTAGTTTTGCCAAAAGTCTCTGATGAGGGACCTTGTCAAAGGCTTTCTGAAAGTCCAGATACTCAATATCAACCGACTCACCTTTGTCCACCTGTTTATTCACTCCTTCAAAAAAACATAACAGATTAGTAAGACAAGATCTTCCTTGTCTAAAGCCATGTTGGCTGTCTCCCATTAGGTTGTGACTATCTACATGCTGAGTAATTTTATTCTTTATGATGGTTTCTACCATTTTTCCTGGTACTGATGTCAAGCTCACCGGTCTGTAGTTTCCTGGATCACCCCTGGAACCCTTTTTAAAAATTGGTGTTACATTGGCGATCCTCCAATCTTCAGGTATTAGAGATGATTTTAATGATAGTTCACAGATAACTAATAGCAGGTCTGCAATCTCATATTTCAGTTCTTTCAACACCCTTGGATGTATACCATCCGGCCCAGGTGATTTGCTACTCTTCAGTTTATCTAATAGTTGTAAGACATCTTCCCGATGTATCGATATTTCCTTCAATTCTTCCGCACCTTTAAATACCACTTCAGTCATGGGTAACATCCCTACATCTTCCTTAGTAAAGACCGAAGCAAAGAATTCATTCAGTCTCTCCGCTATCGCCTTGTCGCCTCTTAGTGCTCCTTTAACCCCTTTATCATCTAATGGACCAACTGACTCTCTCACAGGTTTTTTGCTACGAATGTACTTGAAAAGGTCTTTATTTCGCGTTTTTGCTTCCGCAGCAAGCTTCTTCTCAAATTCTCTCTTTGCCTGCCTTATCAATGCCTTGCATTTGATTTGCCGGTGCTTGTGCTGTTTCCAGGTTTCGTCGTTTGGTTCTTTTTTCCATTTCCTGAAAGATGCTTTTTTGGCAACAACAGCCTCTCTGACCTCACCTTTAAACCATGCTGGCAGTTTTTTGGACTTCCTTCCACTTTTCTTAAAGCGTGGAATACAGCTGGTCTGGGCTTCCAAGATAGTATTTTTCAACAACACCCAAGCTTGATGTACGTCTTTAACCTTTGCAACTGCTCCTTTTAGTTTTTTCTTAACTGTTTTCCTCATTTTATCATAGTCTCCCTTTCGAAAGTTAAAAGGTAGTACTGTGGATTTCCTTACTCTCCCTCCTCCACTAATTAAATCAAAGGCGATCATGCTATGATCACTATTGCCAAGTGGCCCCAACACCCTTATCTCTTGCATTAGATCTGGTGTTCCACTAAGGACTAGGTCTAATATGGCTTCCCCTCTGGTCGGTTCATGAACCAGCTGCTCCAAGAAGCAGTCATTTATTTCATCTAGGAACTTTAACTCCCTAGCATGTCCTGATGTGACACTGACCCAGTCGATACCGGGGTAGTTGAAATCACCCATTATTATTACTGCGCTGTAACTTTTGTTAGCTTCCTTGATTTCTTTGAGCATTTCATCATCCATTTGGTCATTCTGGCCAGGTGCTCGATAGTACACCCCCACTGCCATTGCCTTCCCCCTTTTATATGGAATTTCAATCCATATAGATTCTACAGCAGATTTTGTTTCCTGCAAAACTTTAATCCTTTCTGAGTCAATGCCCTCTCTAACATAGAGCGCAACCCCTCCACCAATTTGATCAGCTCTATCATTACGATATAGTTTGTACCCAGGTATGACAGTGTCCCACTGGTTGTCCTCCTTCCACCATGTCTCTGATATTCCAATCATATCTAACCTTTCATTTAGTGCTATATATTCTAACTCTCCCATCTTATTCTTTAGACTTCTAGCATTTGCATACAAGCATTTTAGAGAATGTATTTTATTCATGTTAATTTGGCTATTGTTAGACATGGGTAAATTGGGATCTTTAAGCTCTGTCTGCTCCATACTTGAGGGCATTTGGGCTACTTTACTCTTTTGTGGAACCTCTCTGCTTTTGGTAGTATCCTTCAAGGATACATTCTTCTGAACCATCAGCTCTTGGGCGACTGTCGGCTTTCCCCTAATATCTAGTTTAAAAGCTGCTCTATCTCCTTTTTAAAGGTTAATGCCAGCAGCCTGGTTACATCACGGTTAAGGTGAAGCCCATCCCTTCGGAAGAGCCCCTCCTTTCCCCAGAATGTTCCCCAGTTCCTAACAAATCCAAAACCCTCATCTCTGCACCATTGTCTCATCCACGCATTGAGACTCCGGAGCTCTGCCTGCCTTTTGGGTCCTGCGCGTGGAACAGGAAGCATTTCGGAGAATGCTACCATGGAAGTTCTGGATTTCAACTTCCTACCTAAAAGCCTAAATTTTGCCTCCAGAACCTCCCTACCACATTTTCCTATGTCATTGGTACCGACATGTACCAAGACAGCAGACTCCTCCCCAAGCACTATCTAAGACCTTATCTAGGTGGCGCGTGAGGTCCGCTACCTTCGCACCAGGCAGGCATGTTACCAGGCGATCCTCACGTCCACCAGCCACCCAGCTATCTACATGCCTAATGATCGAATCACCAACTATAACGGCTGTCCTAAGCCTTCCCTCATGGGCACATGGCCCTGGAGAAACTTCCTCGGTGCGAGAGGGTTTTACATCACCTGGAGGACAGGTCCTAGTTACAGGATCACTTCCTGCCACACCAGGGTGATGCTCTCCTGTCACGTGACCTCTCTCCTCCATGGCAACAGGGGTGCTGCCAGACTGGAGGTGGGACTTCAGGACTATATCCCTGTTGGTCTCGTCTATGTACCTCTCTGTCTGTCTTATGTTTTCCAAGTCTGCTACTTTAGCCTCAAGAGAACGGACTTGTTCCCTGAGAGCAAAGAGCTCCTTGCACCTAGTGCACACATAAGACCTCTCACCAACTGGGAGAAAATCATACATGTGACACTCAATGCAAAAGACTGGAAAGCACCCATCCCGCTGCTGGACTGCTGTCTGCATCTTAGTTTTAAGTTTGTGTCTAGATCTTTAAGTTCTTACTTACTAGGGGTTGCTATGGGTATTTATACCAATAAAACTGTACCTAATACGTTTTATATACCTTGTTCACCTGAAGCTTAATTAATCTCAGGTCCTTAGTGTATGACTGATTTGGGTAATGAGCTTCACCTGAAAGCACCTCCTGTCTTTTAAGATGTGTAAGTACCTATAAAGCTATGATTATCCCAGGGGTGGGTGGGTGTGGGGAGGGAGGGAGGGAAATAACACTTATTAAAAGAGGGCTGCTACACAGTACCCTGTGTTGTGCTGCTGAGGTAAGCTAAATTCTGATTTGATTTAAATTATAGCTCTTAGCTGCTGCTAGGCTCTAACTTCTTATGAAATTTGAACTTAAAATTTAACATCTCTTCTATACCGCACTATTCACATCAGTGCGGTGTACATTTAACAGAACCTAAAGTTACTGCTTGGGTTAGAAATTGGTTGGGTGGGAGGCGACAAAGAGTACAAGTAAATGGAGCTCACTCTGAGGAGAAGGATGTTACCAGTGGTGTGCCCCAGGGATCTGTCCTTGGTCCGATTCTTTTTAACATCTTTGTTAGTGATATAGCGGAAGGGCTGTCGGGTAAGGTTTGCCTCTTTGCCGATGATACCAAAATCTGCAATAGAGTAGACACCCAGGAAGGTGTAGATAACATGAGGAGGGATCTAGCTAAGCTTGAAGAATGGTCTAGAATTTGGCAGCTGGGATTTAATGTTAAAAAATGTAAGGTCATGCACTTGGGCTGCAGCAATCCAAGGGAGCAATACAGTATAGGAGGTGAAGTACTTTTGTCCACTAAAGAAGAGCGGGACCTAGGCGTGGTTGTGTCTGATGATCTTAAAGTAGCTAAACAGGTAGAAAAGGTGACGGCAAAAGCTAGAAGGATGCTTGGGTGCATACGGAGAGGAATGGCTAGCAGAAAAAAGGAGGTGATAATGCCTCTGTATAAGTCTTTGGTGCGACCTCATTTGGAGTATGGTGTGCAATTCTGGAGACCGCACCTTCAAAAGGATGTGAACAGGATGGAGTCGGTGCAGAGGGTTGCTACTAAAATGATTAATGGGCTTCATTATAAAGCATATGAGGACCGACTTAAGGATCTTAATATGTACACCTTAGAGGAAAGGCGGGATAGAGGTGATATGATTGAGATGTTTAAATACCTCCGTGGCATAAATGTTCAGGGAGAGAGCCTCTTTCATTTGAAAGCAAGTTCTGCTACGAGGGGACATGGGATGAGGGTGAAGGGAGATAGATTCAGGAGTGATATGCGGAAATATTTCTTTATGGAAAGAGTAGTGGATCCGTGGAATAGTCTCCCAGTGGAGGTGGTAGAGATGAGGACAGTAACTGAATTCAAAAAAGCATGGGACCAACACAGAGGATCTCTAAAGGTAAAAAGTGGACTGTTGTAGTTGTTGTTATGGAAGGACAGACTAGATGGGCCTTGTGGTCTTTTTCTGTCATCATGTTTCTATGTTTCTATGTTAACCTTATATAAAGCAGTCAGGCTGCATTGAGTAGAATGAGAATTGTCTCTTGCCCTGGTGAGTGAGGCGCCACGCATCTATAACTCTCTGAGCCTGTAGCAATTTTTTAGGTTGGGTCCTATCTGCTGCTCTTCCTAAGCCCAAACCCAATCCCAAGTCATATCAAAGTCCCCCCAATGATAAGTAGCCCCTCCCCCATTTTATCCAATTATTCCCTGACCTCTGAAAAATCACGCTTGTGTTCCCGTCGGAGCATATATATTACCATTTTGATCCATTTGCCCTCTTTCTTTAAGAGTGCCAGAAGGTATCTACCTGCCCTCTTTCGAAGCACTTCCCCCACCACCTCCTTCAGCTGATCTTCCACAAGGAGTGCTACCCCCCCCCCCCCACGCTTCTTTCATTCAATTACGTTAGATGCATGCGGTCTCAGCAATTAGTTTTTGGGCATTACTAAATGTTCATGTGTTCTCAACAAGTGGGTTTCCTGTAACAAGACTAGAGAAGCATTCTGTCGGTGCACTTTTCTATACAATTTCTGCCTTTTGAAGGGGGAGCCGAGGCCACGTACATTCAGCATGACTATTTTGCTCATTCACCATATTCCCAGCTCCCCCTTTCTCCTTTCACTCTAAACCCCGCTCCTTCCCCCTGCCTTCCCCCTTCGTTGTTTCGCGTTCCTCCTCACACAACTGGTTCCAAGCGAGACAGCCACCCCCATTCTCAGATGGCTAGGCCCAATACAGCAAATCCTCCTCCTACTGCTCCCCAGCCCCCCAAGCCCTCCCCCTCCAATCGCTTCCTAACGCTCTCCAAATGACCATGTTGTCCCACTATTCCAATATATATGTCCTACCCTCCCCTTCCCCTCCATTCCACCCTTCTCTTCCACTCCTACCCCTCCAAGCAGTTTTCTCTGATAGTGCTACCCTCAATTCCCACCACTTTCTACCCGCATTGCAAACTCCCGATATAACAAAGGACAAACTTTGGTTTAAACAATTTAAATAGTCCATACAACCTATATCCCCATTCCCCTCCCACTTTCCGTCTTCCCACCTGTCCAGCGGGCACCGCCAACAGGTGGGCCAAGTATGGAGGTATTGTCCCTCTCTGTAAATATGACATTATCTCAGAGCAATTATACAGACACCACACGACCTCTCCCGGGCTTCATATTCATGTCATCTCCATAGTTCTGGAGGCAGCATCCCGGCTGCTGGATTGCCTCCAGAGGCACATCCTTCCATAGGCCACATGCTGACATCATGGACGCTGTCATGGTGCTGGGCATAGCAGGTCCCCAGGTTCCAGGCCCACCATGCCCATGTCCCCCATACCTTTATCGCTTCCTCCCTGGAGCAAACTCACCATCTCTTCCCCTTCACGGTAAAAGCGAGTCCAAAAGGCAAAATCCATCCATAGCGGATCCCTTCTTCTATCCGTGTTTTTCATTTGGACTATGGTAGAGATATTATTCAACTAAAGTTAGTTATCAAGGTCAAACCTAATACTCCTAAACACTGAGCAACTTAATCGGTCTGCCTGAACAGCCACCTTAATTCAAAATATACGACATTAGGTACTGTCGCGCCCCGTACCCAGGCGGTCACCTATAGGCCGGGATGTGCCTTTGTATTGTCCTTAAATAAAGAAATCCAGAACCGAGGCTTCTGGGAGTTGTAGTTGTGAGGTCTCAAACAATAAAGTTGTGACTTGAGGGTTTTAGGCAAACACAGGAATTGTATTTTTCTCCTTTCCAAAAGAGCATTTAAAAGCTCAACGCATGGCAAAATAAATAGGATTCTTCTCTACACAACATTCTAACAAAAAAGACCCTCTTTACCGGAACAGAACACTACAACTGCTTCTATCAGCTTTAAGCACAAATAGCTGTTTCCTTTTAAACTTTCAGCATTCAAAAATAAAGCTTTAACTGCTTCTGCCAGCTTTAAGCACACGTAGTTATCTATTTCAAACTTTCAGTCTTCAAAAATAAAGCTTTAAGTGCTTCTGTCAGCTTTAAGCATATGTAGCTGTTTCTTTCAAAGCTTCCAGTATTCAAAATAAAACTTTAACTGCTTCTGTCAGTTTTATTCAGACAATTTGTTTCTCCTTCCAAAACCTAGAACTTTTATGCTGTTTTCTTGCAAAGCGAGCAGTCCATTAATGATTCTACAGACTCCTTATCAGAATCATAACACTCTGTTTGCATTTGTTCATAACCTGTGTCTGTTATATCTGGTTTAAATCAGCATGCACAATCTCAGGCTTAATCTCTTCTAACAGCTCTAGGACCTTTCTCCAGTGAGACTTCTCTTTATGCTCAGGGTTCTTAGCAGGCACATGGAGATTCTTTTCTTTCATCAACCGGCACAGAGCCTCTAACTTGCTCACACTACTTTTATTTACAGTTCTAGTCACACACCTTTTGGGAGTTGGCAGTTTTCCAGCAGGTTCATGAGCTGCTGCTATCGTACCTTGCTCCTTGTCAGTAGCTCTCCCAGGCAAAACCCTCCTGCCTCCAGAATCAGCTGCAGTTCCCCTGCAGTACTGACTTCCTTCTGGAACGTGGCTCCCTGTGTGTTGGTTTCCTTTGGAATCATCTCTGGTGCTGACCCTGGTAACTCTTTGTCCTTCAGCTCCCCTGAAGTTTCTTTCTCCTTCCGTTTCCCTGGTGGTCTCCCCCCACTCTTCTAATCCCCTGGGCTTATATGAGTGTGCCTGAACTATCGGGCCGTGCTCCTCCCCCAGGTGCCTCTCATTTACTTCACAGCTTGCCTCAGAGCTTGGGCGTGGTCTGTACCCAGCAACTACGTGTGTTTTTTTTCTCTTTGCCTGCAGTCTGAAAACCACTGCTTTCTGGCCTGTCTCTTTCCTTAAAGGTAAAAGCCTGTTTTTCTTCCAGTTCCATAGGCTCAGATACACTTTTCCCATCACAGTACCAATTCTCCTACAACAAAAAAACAACATAAACTTAACTGGAGGGGGCAACAGATGGCCACAAACAATTGCTCAAAAGTACTTAGCTTGCAACAGTTAGCTCTTCAGGCAGAACAATCACCCATGGTCACCCAACAAAAATCTCTGTTTCGCCGTTCCTGGATTCATCAGGGGTGATTCTCACAAAATGTTTGTTCTCATGCTGACCATAGGTTATCGTTTTGCCTGAAGAGCTGACTGTTGCAAGCTAAGTACTTTTGAGCAATTGTTTGTGGCCATTTGTTGTCCCCTCCAGTTAAGTTTGCTGTTTTTTGTTGCAGGAGAATTGGTACCTTTAAGTAGTGGTGAAGTGATGGTGTTCACTCTTTTTTTTGAGGAAATGCTTTATTTTGATGAAGTTTATCAATTATATTTCAATAAAATAAGTAAAAATTTGGTCTCCAAATTCAATAATAAAAATGAAATCAAAATGTTTTTCTGGATGGTGATGGTGAACAAACGTATCCCCTTCGGACAGGTTCCTGCTGTATAGAGGGAATACGGTAAAACTATTGAGGCCTTTTCTGTCCGTTTAAAAGGTTTTAACAAAAAGGTTTGGAAAAGTCAGTCATATATTTTGAATTAAGGTGGCTGTTCAGGCAGACCGATGAAGTTGCTCAGTGTTTAGGAGTATTAGGTTTGACCTTGATAACTTACTTTAGTTGACTGTTAGAGCTATAATTTATGTATGTTTGTGATCCAGAATTTTTTTGGTTGGTGGGTTTTAGTACTATCAGGGTGGGATTTGTTTTGTTTGCAAGAGATATATTAACATTTCTGACGTTCTCAATGGTATTATAATCTGCATAAGTAGTCTACCTTATTTTGCTGTTAACGTGCTTTCTTTTGGGTTAAACTGGAGGAATAAAAGTTTATGTTACCTGTGTGTGCTGTTTGGAACTACAGTTTGTGCAGTATGGAAAGGGGCTTCCTATCAATCAAGGCAAGGTTCCAGGTTGATTATTCCCCACAAGTAAAAAAAAAAACACCATGCATAATCTGTGTCACTGAAACATGGTTGTCAGACACAGATCAAATTGTAATCAATCAACTCAAAACCCCAAACTATCAAATATTTCATTCCCACCAGTCCTCCAAAAGAGGTGGAGTACTAATCGTCATAAAAGAAGAATTAAAAGCAACCTTACTTTCTTCAACAAGCACACAAAAATTTGAAACTCTAACCATAAACACAAAAAAACCTTAAAATCTGCCTAGCCTACAGATCACCCGATGCCCCAGCAGACAGCCTGGAAATTCTTACAGAAAAGCTATGAACATCTACCAGCAAGCAACCACTTATACTACTAGGTGACCTTAACCCTTGCCTCACTACCTCACAATCAATCAACAGCTTTTCTATCCATGACCCATAATATGAACTTCCATCAAATAATCAACACCGAAACACAAAATAAAGGTAACACACTGGACTTAGTCTTCCTGTCTAACACAATCCACACTAACTACGATCCTAACTCCCTATTTATTTATTTTTTTATTTTATTTACATTCTCTTATATACCGTGCTATTCTGCATCAGTGTGGTTTACATTGAACAAACTGAAATTACATTGAACAGGGCATTATAACTTGGAGATAACTATTTTACAGGGAACATGGGCTATGGAGGGTTAAGTGGCTTGCCCAAGACCACAAGACCCTAGAAATAACTCCAGTCCCATGGTCCGACCACCACCTCAAAGGTCTTCAAATCTCTATTCAACAACCAACTACCCCTCAACAAATTAATCCCATACAAATACAGAAATTTAAAAAATTTGACAAGGACGCTTTCTTAAGACAAACCACACCACACCTGTCTACACCATCCTCCTCCCTGGATGAAACTATAATAAATTGGAATAGCACAATATCCAAAGTGTCTATCATACCAGTACAGTTTCCTCCTAACACAAAAAAATACAGCAACACTTGATTCAAACCTAAACAAAAACAACTTAAAAAAAGAATTACGCAAAACAGAGCGCAAATGGCACAACTCAAAATCCCCCATACATCAAACACAATATATGGCCTCCCTAAAACTCTATCGTGACACAATAAATAAACTAAAAAAAGAACACTACACCAATATTCTATCAAAATCTATCAACTGACCTAGAGAACTCTTCCAAATCATCAAATCACTAACCAATAACAACTCAAACAATGAATCCATAGATTCCCACATAGACCCCCAAACACTGGCAAATTTCTATAAGACCAAAATATCCCAACAAATGCCAACCCAATACACCCCAGAACCTTTACCTACTACACTAAAGCATATATGGTCCTCCTTCTCCCTTACAACTAAGGATTCCCTTGAGAATATCATCACAAAAGTAAACACAATAACTTCACACCTTGACTCTTGTCCAGTAAGCTGGATCAAGGCAATGAAATCTGAGCTAACTCCAACAATACTGTCCATTATCAATACCTCTCAAAAAATTGGATACATGCCACCTGCACTTAAATATGCAATAATATGTCCAATACTAAAGAACAACTCAATGGACAAAAATAGCCCAACATCTTATAGACCTATAGGGTGGCCCAAAAAAAGTGAGCAATCAAAAAAATCATCACCACTAATTTGCAAATAAGTGAGAACATCTCGTAGCATATAAATATAAATTATTTAAAAATTCAAAAAGACAGATGTAAACGATTGATAAATTTTAAAAAAAAAGATGGCGACTGGAAATTGTCAAAATAAAGACGTTATATAGCTAAAAAAGGTAAATAAGTAAACTATTTAAGCTTTTAATTTACGAGATGTTCTCACTTTTTTTGGGCCACCCTGTATATCCAGCCTCACACTACTAACCAAATTAATTGAAAAAGCTATCCTCATTCAACTCCAGGACCACATAGACTCCTATGCCCCCCTGGATCCACAACAATATGGATTCAGACCATGGGGCTTGTTTACAAAGCCGTGGTAGCGGTTTAAGATCGTTATCAGAGCCGCGGCCCCATTGATTTCAATGGAACCGCGGCTCCAATAACGATTGGACACTGCTACTGTGGCTTTGTAAACAAGCCCCCATATCATGGTACTGAAACCCTCCTCATCGTTCTCTTTGACCGTATTTTACGATGCATTGACAACACTGAAAATGTATACTTCCTCTTATTCTTGGACATCTCCGCAGCTTTTGACAGTGTGAATCACCACATCATGCTGTCCAGGCTATTACACATAGGAATTAACAACGTACTCCAATAGTTTAAGTCATATCTATCAGACATAACCCAACAAGTTAAAATAGGCAATACTACCTCCACTATCTACAACCAAGAACAGGGTCTCCCACAGGGCTCAGCGCTCTCTGCACTATTATTCAATATCTACCTCCAGCTGATCTATACTATATTCAAAAAATTCAATATATCATACCACATATACTCGGATGATATAATGCTATATCTCCCATCCAAAGTTAATAATCCCCCAATCCAACACATTTCTGACTGCTTCACAGAATTTATGAACTGGCTATCATCCCACAATCTTAAAATCAACCTCAACAAAACAGAGGCCCTTTTTATAACACGTAATCAAAACTTCACACCACCACCTGTCATCAAAATTCATAACACAACTATAATCATTAAAGAAGAGATAAAGTACCTTGGTGTCATACTAGATTGCACGCTAAACATGGATTCATTCATTAAGCACACTACCAGAAAAATATTCTACAAACCGAAACTACTAAAGCAGCTCCACCCACTCCTTCACTCGAATGACTTTAAATAGTACTTAAAGCAATTGTCACCCCTCACTTTGACTATGCGAACTCCATACTCCACGGCTCGCCTAAACAAAAAATACGACCCCTACAAACTGCACATCATATAGCTGCTAGAAAAACAGCAAATGCCAACCCAACTGACCACATAACCCCAATACTAGCAGATCTACACTGGCTCTCTACACACTACCGCACTCAATACCAAATAATCCTAACCACCGTCAAGCCCTTCAATGACATTTCCCCTTCACATCTATCTTCCCTCATCACTTGCGAACATACCTCTCGTACTCAATGAGACTGTAATAAAAACAAACTCACAACTGCACCTGACTTCAGGAAATCTTAAAAAAATTACAAACAGAGCTTTCACCCACTGCGCCCCCACACTCTGGAACAAACTCCCAGACAGCCTGAAAACCACAAAAGATTTATCCACCTTCCGAAAAAAACCGTAAAACTTACCTTTTTATACAGCACTTTGGCACTATTAAATAATATACTACCTTCTCACAGTCACCCCATTCAATTTACCTAGTCTCTCATTCAAACTGACCACACCAATACCACAAGGCAAACCACACTTTGTATATAGTTAAAACATGTTTTTATTGTTACAACTGTACAGTACATAGTTAATATTGTTCAATGTAAACTGAATTTGTATTCTCTGTACAATTCCTTGTTGTTATCTGTAAACCGCAATTGATCTTTAGGAAACTACGGTATAAAAATGCTAAATAAATAAAGTATTCACAGCGCCCCCTAGCTGTGACAGTACATATATGAAAGATGTTAAAATGAAATTAGCAGTTGATGAAAGAAATATGAAGAAGTCGTTTGCAGAATTGTAATGTGGATTCCCCTTGTAAATATAAAAACACATTACAGGCTAACCACAAAAAAAAAAAAAAAGAAAATTAAAATATTACAATCCAAAGCTAAAATTTCTATGAATCATTGCAGGACTGTTTCCCTAAATGCCATTAAAGTTACTTTTATAAAGTGTCTGTTTTCCTTTAGTTCTAATAATTAATTCATTTTGCTTATATTAAAAAAATCTTCAAAATCATGGTTTATGTATGTCAGTAAAAGAATTCAGCTAAAGGCAATATGCCATGCCATAACCTCAATTACGACCTACAAAAGGTGCAGCTTCACTTATCTTCAACTGCAATCACCACTTTCAAATGCAATTTTATATAGGCTATTAAGTGCCATGATTGTACAGAAAATGTGCACCATTTATAACAGGAAACAAATCAGCTGTAGTTTAGAGATGGAATAAAGGATCAGTAGTTAATGAGCTATTTACAGAGAATTTAATGGAAAACAACAAAACAAGTAGAGGTGTTTTAAAAAATCTGGAATCTATATAGTAAACGTGTTAAGGCAGTTTCTTTTCTTGTGTGGACCTGACAGTTTCCTCCTGCTCCTTTTCAGCTTCCAGATCAATCAGAACCAGAGTCAGGATCTAACCCCACGAGCTTACCTATGGATTTTTTCCCTATTAGATTTATTTCCCTGTCCAGCTCACTGAGCCGTTCATTGAAGCAACAGTCCTCAGATGGAGGCAACAGCTCTTTCTAGAACCCTATAATTATGAGCCTGAAATCTGGATAATGGGTGTGATAGTTGCATGATAACTAGGGCGACTTCCTTCCAGGGACTGTGCATCTTTCCCCCTGTAGCATCCATGTCGGGGAAGTTTGTTAAAAACACAATAGTATAACCGTTCCTTTCACTGATCAGATTAATTGAAAGATGCAGAAAGAGCAAGAAGCTACCACTTAGTATCAGACTTGATATTGTATTCTGTTTAACAAAAGTAATTATTAAGCAAGGATCCGTGATTATGTTATGTGACAGTTGATTAGTGGGCTGTCATACTTTGGAAGAGAGATGATAGTCTACTATCTATTGTATATTTAGAACTGGATCAGTGTAAACAAAGTCAATCAGAAATTGCTTCATGAGATGGCTAGTCTAACTACACAAGTTATCCAGCTATTTATACACTAAGGATTATTTATTTCCAGGACTTGCTGTACCACCAATGTGCACAAAAAGGCCAGCTAGGCGGTTTACACTCATTAAAAATAACTTGTTAAAAATTCCCTCCCCTCTGACCAGCTAACTCTGTGCACAGAAAACATCTGGACGAGGAGCATGCCAGTAGTGTGGTCTAATAGTCAGCCCTGGCTCCCCCAGTAATCTTACGGACTCGTTTAAACATCTGGGGGTCATCATGGATGGAGAGCTCTCCTTTGTGAATCAAATCTCTGCTATTGTAAAATCTCTGTTTCAAGCCCCTTTGCTAGTTTCAGACAATGTGGTCATACGCCGACTTGGCAGCTCAACATACTTTAATACATGCACTGATAAACTGCTTGGACTACTGTAACTTTTTCTTTACAGGAGCATATTCAATTGATCTTGAAAATCTTCAGACAGTTCAAAATGCTTCTATTTGAACCCTCTCATATGGATATAATGTGATCACAAGATGCCTTTATTCTTACATCTTCACTGGCTTCTTATCGCCTTCAGAATGACATTCAAGATCTTTGCTTTAACTCAAATGTAGAGCCGACCCAAAGGCTTTTGTTGCTCTAGGCAGGCCAATTGTGACACCCTACGCTGCACCGCAGCACCGTCCACCATTTATCTCACCTGGGAGAGGGAGCGGCACTGTGATCCCTCAATGCAGCAAAAGTGCTGCAGCAGGCCTTAAACGTTCCCCCATACAAGCCCACATTCCCATGGGTGTCAGGTCTCAGCGAGCAGCACAGTGACCCTCGACTCCCCCAAATGTTTTTAAATCGGCTGCCACTTCAGCAATGTGGCAGGCTTTAAAGTACCACATGCACGTGCCCTCACGGCCTGCCACTCCTGAACCTTACCGTGCCAATGCAACTTCCTGCCCCCTCTGACAGGAAGTTGTTTCGGTAGGGCAGGAAAGGCAGGCCTTGAGGGCATGTGCACGTGGTACTTTAAAACCTCCCACATTGCTGAAGTGGCTGCCGATATAAAATATTTGGAGGGGTCACTGTGCCGCCCTGCTGGGACCTGCTGCCTAGTTTGCCTAGTGGGCACGCTGGCTCTGCTCACATGGCAGTATATACTGATAAACAATGGTTGCTCACCTGTAGCAGGTGTTCTCTATGGACAGCAGATTAAGCCCTTGTGTATGGGTGATGTCGGCAACAGAGCCCTCTGTGGGAGCTTCCCAATTCCTTCTAGAAGCTTTTAGAAAGCCCACCATGCATAAGCATGTGTTCCTGCCTGCCACCACTGTGCCTGAGATTCTTAGTCATGTAGAAAGCTGAGCCAAAGCTTAGTCATGTAGAAAGCTGAGCCAAGGTGAGGAGGTTGCATTGTGAGGACGTATCCTGCTGTCAACAGAGAACACCTGCTACAGGTGAGCACCCTCGTTTTCTCTGTGGTACTCCTTGCTATGGCTGCCCCAAGAAAATAAAAATAAGAACAAAGTGCTGCAAGAAGTAAGAACAAAATAGCATAACTTGCTTCTGTTTTTGTTTTTGTATAAAGTTTTCTTCTTTTTTTTTTTTTTTGGAAGAAGAATTTGAAATGCCTCAAGTACTTTTTTTTTTTGGGGGGGGGGGGGCCCAGAGGCAGCCTTGATCAGAAACCCTTCTTGTTCCTATCCTTTTCAATATCTTTCTGGCACCCCTCCCCCTTCTGATATAATCTCATTTGTGGCCCTTTTTTATTCTGACGATATCTAGATTCTTTACCAGCCACCTATCTTCCAATATTTTGTCTCTTCAGTCTTGCCTTCAAGCGGTAGCTCAATAGCTATTGCTGAATGGTTAGGTGAGTATTGTCTTCATAGGCAGCGGAGTGGGGTGGGCCACAGAGGTCATGGCCCCACCAATATTCTGCCCAACATACCATTAGCAACTAAATAGCTAGGGAGCAGGACTGCAGATTGGTTCCTTTAGCCCACTGCCCCTGAGTGTCCTTATTTTAAATGAGGGAGGCATGGCCTAGTAGTTGGGGCAAGTTGCCGAGAGCCAGGGGTTCAAATCCTGCTGGAGGACAGCAACGTCATGCTGGAGGGACTGGGGTTTCTAGTCCCACAGGAGTTCCTTATGGCCATGGACAAGCCACTTAATCCTCCGTTGCCTCAGGTACAAAATGTAGATTGTGAGTCCTTCAGGGATAAGGGAAATATATACTGTACCTGAATGTACACCGCTTGGACCCAGTGAAAAGCGGTATATAAACAGTACTAAATAAATAACCTCTAAATGCAAGGCTATCTACTTTCTCTCCCCTCATTCTTTTCCCTCTCTCCTTCCACCTTCAATTGCCTCGTCCCCTCTTCCTTATCAGGACTCTATAAAAACTCTCGTTATCTCTTGATTCTGCTCTCTCCTTTAAGCCTTATTTTGTCTCTAAATTCTGTTTTTTCACTCTCCGCCATCTCTGCTCCTTAAACGCTGCTCTCAGATTATCACCCAACTGGATTATTGTTCCACACTCTGTAATCCTCCCCCAATACTCTCTTCGTCATCTCCAACTTATCCAGTCCACCACTGCCAAACTAATTTTAATGCTGGCTCTTTCTACTGGGATGGAATATGCTAATTACCCGGTGTCCCAAAAGTCAGCATTAAAACTGGGAGAGGTAGTCAAACACATGCGCGCAGAAGTCAGCGCATGTTGTCCTGGAGAAACAAGGTCATCTGAGGTGAGGTTTGATACTTCACCTCAGATAATCAAGGCACAGGAAAAGCCCCTTGATTGCCATCAGTACACTGTCGGGGTGCCAGAATCCCCCCAGGACACTATCTCCCCGAAAGAAACAAAAGCCCTGGTAGCCCAGCGGCCACAATTCCCTCTTCCACACCCAAAAAAATCCCTGGTGGCCCAGTGGCCTTGATCCTCTCTACCCTCATCAATACCTTAAATCATGGGGCAGGAGTGTTGCCCAAATGCTCTCACCCCTGTGCCACCATCTTGTAAAATGGAGCACCTTGCCCCATGCAGTGCATCCTGGGATGCATCGGGTGGGATCAGACTGCTGTACAAGGCAAAAAATGCCTTACAAGGCAGTGACTCCCCATTGTTGCATCCTGGGATGCACGAATAGAGCTTCCAAAATTACCTCCATATTTGCTAGAGGCCTTTATTCTAATATTAGCACAGTTTCCTCCTAAGCACCAAAAATGGCCCCTTCCATGGTACACTGCCATACTGCCAGAACCCTATCCTGCAAATGAATGAAGCTTTGTGGGTAACAAACAGTCTCTATTATTTTGAACAGAACATAGATAGTAAGGCCAAGCAGAGCTCTACCCTATTTCTTGTAAAGTTATTTGCCCTACAACACTATTGCTAGAACCTTTGGTTCCTCTATCTCTTATGGTCTCTCTGCATAAAAATATAAGATATGTCATACTGGATCAGACCAATGGTCCCATCAAGTCCAGTATGCTGTTTCCAAAAGTGGCCAACCCAGGTCACAAGTACTGTCACCACCAGGGGGCAGTTTGCTGCTGATGGTGAAGAAATAGTTGTGCAGACTCGAATGGTAAAGCAAAATGTGGATTTATTCCCCTCCCGGGGTGGATTAATAAACAAGTGAACAGAACACAAGCAGAAACAAAAGTATTCCAATCTTTTGGCAAAAACACAAAGGACATACAGCAATAACTTCTTGCTTCAAGGTAGGAACTTAAACTGTAGCACACAGGCTTTTGCTCTGTCTAGCGCAGAGATATTCTTTCAGATGAGACTAATGTACAGTCCATTAGGTCAGATACAGATGAGGATTCACTGAGAGAGTCCACTAACATGGGTTCCTCCTCACGTTCCAAACCCTCTTGGTTGAAATCTGTTTGGACATTTCCCCTTGGCAAGCCCTCACGGTAAGTTTCTCTGTTGCTATCTTCTGTTTGGGGTAGAGGAACTCTCTGTCCCCTCTTGCTAACAGACTTTAGCTTGTAAGGCTTCTTTTGGGGTTTAAAGCTTACTGCCAGCTCCTCTTCTGACATATACACGTCTTCTGGCCAGTCTCTAAGCTTTTCTGACGGCTGTGAATGCTCTCTATTCAGGTAGTTAGGTTGGGAGTAGCTGCCCTGCCCCCACCTCTGGCTTCCTGTGTAAGGTTGCTCTGCATTCACTCTACAAACACTTTTATTCCTTTTAACCTTCAATGGCTCACATTCATTCCCCAAGTCCCAGCTTCTTGTTACATACTTTTTAGCTACTGGCTTGCAGTTCCTCTGGTTAGAACGTAGGTTCCATGCTGCCGTGTCTCTGCAATCAGCAGGAGCTGCCCAGCTGGCTTCGGCTCTAGCAAGCTGCTTCCTCCTAGTGGATTCTGGGTATCTCTGAGGTTGAACGCTTCCTGGTTCAGACTCTGAGTCACTTCCTATACTGAAGTGAGAGACTCTTCCTGGTTCCTCTCTGGTAACTGTTGTAGGTAAGACAGGCTGTCTTCTCTTCCTACAGTGCTCACCTTGTTCCAGGTTTCTCCCTCTCAGGGTTTGTTCCAAATCTGAGCTCTCTGACAATTCCTCTCCTCCTGGCAACTCTTTGGAGGTGTCGTCCTTGTAATGCTTCCCCCTTGTGTTCCCTGCACTATCCTTATAAGGGCTATGCATACTCCTCCCTACCAGGTATGTGCTATTGGGAATTAGGGCGTTTCTTCTTACTACACGTTTCTCCAGACCTCGTGGCTGCCTTTGTTGTCGTTGCCACTGACAACAGCTATCCACCTGGTCTGTTCTCCTGTCAGTTTTTGCACTGACATGCTGCATGTTTTGTATTTTAACAGTGGAAATTGGGGCTTCTTCATCACAGTACCTGTCAGGCTCCCAAAAGGTACACAGGTTCCATGCTGCTTGTCCAGTGGGTAAGCAGTAAATTTCCCCAGTCCTCTTTAATAGTGGTTTATGGACTTTTCCTCCAGGAACCTCTCCAAACCTCAAATCCAGCTACAACAGCAGCTTTTACTACATCCTCTGGTAACAAATTCCAGAGTTTGATTACTTGTTGAGTAAACAAACATTTTCTCCGATTATAATTAGTCTTAAATGTGCTTGCGTGTTCATAGACCCAATGTGGCAAGAGATAAACCATGGAAATTAATGAAAAAGTTAAGAGGATAACTATGGTTAAGTGGACTTCTGCAGAAAAGAGATATAATTTACTGCTACTTTTATGCCATAAGCCCTATATTTAAATAAATAGGGTATGCAAAGAGAATCCGCCAAAAGCTGGAAGAAAGAGGAAAACCTCCAGGAGGCGGCTCTCTGATACAATGCAAGTACTACGCTGAGCATTAGCAGTAATTTTGAGAGACTGAGATCATACTCCACAAACCTTGGCTTAGGAAAGAGGTTCATGACTGTCATGGTATGCACAAAACTAACCCATTTGGAAAAACTGCCCCAAAGGTTGATGTAAGCCACATAATCATTTCATTATCGTTCATTTTTAAACCGAACATGACATGAAGTTCTGAGGGAGAGGGCGATTCCACCTTCAAATGTCGTCACAGTCTGACCTCAAACCAGTGACCCTCGAATTAGAAGGCAGAAATCTTGCAGGAAAAGCTATTATGTCCCCAGAGGAGGAGAGAAGTGGGGTTGGCTTTGGCTAGCCTTCTCTTTACTGTGTCTTGTATTTTTGGTGATCTTCGTTCCTGTTTCCTGATTGGCCCAAAGTTTGTCTAGTAATTTTCTTTTACCTGGTTATGGACAATCAGGATCTGAATTAGGCTAGGTAAATATCTCTGATAGGATACTTAGACATGATTTCGCAGAATTTCTGGCACAAGAACATGACATGCCTTTGGATTAAGTCTGTAGAACAGGAGTCAATAGAGTCACAATGCAAAAAATCCAGCTAGCATTTTACATAGAGCTCAAGACCAAACACATTTTGTGCCACTCAGGAAAAAGAAACTAAGATCACCAGAAACACTAGACATAGTTTAGAGCAGCGTTTTTCAACCACTGTGCCGCGGCACACTAGTGTGCCGTGAGATATTGTCTGGTGTGCCGTGGGAAAAATTCCAATTTCATCCGTAACATGTGGCCTCGGCTCACAAATTAGGGTTGCCAACCGGCCGGTTTTCAGCCGGCCTGGCCGGTTTTTCCATGGCCAGGCCGGCTGCCAGCACAGTTGTAAAACCGGCCATTGAAAAGCCGGTTTTTTGCTCTGGCCGCAAGATCGGGAGCGGCCAGAGCAAAAAAACGGCTTTTGTGCCGAAGTCCGCGGTGCGAACGCGATCGCGATTCCCTATAGCAGTGCAGCCGCTGGTTCTGCTTTGTACAGAGCAGCGGCTGCACTACACTTACATTGAAAAGTAAAGAGAAACTGTGTCAGGAGCCCTCCGATCATGCAGAGCCCGAGGAAGTGATGTCATGGGGGCGGGCTCCTCACAGGCTGTCTTTCCTTTTCAAATTAACTTTAGCTGCAATAAAGTTAATTTGAAAAGGAAAGACAGCCTGTGAGGAGCCCGCCCCCATGACATCACTTCCTCGGGCTCTGCGATGACCGGAGGGGGCTCCTGACACAGTTTCTCTTTACTTTTCAATGTAAGTGTAGTGCAGCCGCTGCTCTGTACAAAGCAGAAGCAGCGGCTTGGGCAGAGAGGGTGTGTGTGTGTGTGAGTGAACCAGCAAGGGGGGGGGGAGTGTGAGTGAACCAGCAAGGGGGGGGAGTGTGAGTGAACCAGCAGTGGAGGGGGGGGGGTGGTGTGAGTGAACCAGCAAGGGGGGGGGGGGCGATGGTGTGAGTGAACCAGCAGGGGAGGGGGGGTAAGTGAGTGAGTGACCCAGCAGGAGGGGTGAGTAAGTGACAGGGGGGTGGGTGAGTGAACCAGCAGTGGAGGGGGGGGGGGGTGGTGTGAGTGAACCAGCAGGGGAGGGGGGTTGGTGTGAACCAGCAGGGGAGGGGGGTTGGTGTGAGTGTTTGATTCCTATTCAAGAGAATTACTTTATATATAGTCAATATAGGCACAGAGGTAAATTTTTTTAACATTTTCTAATGGTGGTGTGCCTCGTGATTTTTTTCATGAAAAAAGTGTGCCTTTGCACAAAAAAGGTTGAAAAACACTGGTTTAGAGCAAGCTGGCTGATGCCTATCCTCCCTGGAGGTACAATAGCTCCTCCTGCAAGTCCCCCGGCCTTTTAATCCAATGATTACTGGATCTAGGTAGTGATAACAGTGAGGGGGAAAAAGAAAATATATAACTTAACAAAAGTGGGGAAGAGACCATTTACTTTTCTTTTATTTGCATGAAATCTCTATCAACCTTTCAGCTGTGCTTTTTTGTTTGGCCTGCAGCAATAGCTACTTCTTAATTAACAAAATTGCCCTGAAAATTTATAAAAACAATATGAAACAAAATGAAGAAGATTTATAAAAACAAGCCAATTTTTTTTTAATTTTGCCTACACGCCCCTAGTGTTTAGAGCTTTCTACTCTCTGCACAACTTGGGACAATGATCAGGCATTTCTGCTGTGTTTATCACAGCTTTGTGGAGAGCTGTGTCCCACTGCGGTGCCTCAAGTCTAGCCTAGTATATGCCGGCTTCAGGGTTTAAAAGCTGGGATGCAGCAACTACTGCTGGGACTTGGTAGAACAAAAAATCCTTATCCAAGTATCTTATTAAGGGCATAAGGGGAAGAAGTAGTGGAAATAAAATGAATGTACTGGGGAATGGGAGAAAATAAAGAAAATATAATAGTGCTGGGGGGGGGGGGGGGATGGACAGGGGGAAATGGTATTGATTAGGCCAAGGTAATGAATGAAGCATTGCCAAGTTCTGGAGAAACGTTTAACAAATATTTTAAAAAACATTAATTTTCCAAACATAAGTGTACATATCAGCTTCCTTTTTATCCCCAAATGAAGCATTGTGTGTCCAGAAGTGAAATCGCTTCCACCCTGGTCTCACCCCTGCAGTTTACTTCTGGCTCTGGCTCCACCCCCACAGGTTACTTCTGACTAAGGCCCCACCCACAATTCCACTTCCTTTTTGTCTACAAATTTAAGACTTGGTGATAATGCTTCAGGTCCCTTTTACTAAAGTGCGCTATGCACTTGGCACAGGTTTTGGCATGCGCTAACTGCACATTGTGGCCCACGGTAACTGGTGGTGTAGGCCAGCACAATCACTGTGGCTCTGTTTCTGTGCTAACTGTAGGTTTGGGTAGTAAGTGGGCAGGTTAGATGTGGGGAGTAGGCATAGTCATTGCACCTGTCCTAACTGCAAGGCTTGCTATTAGCGTGGGTGCAATTACCACCACATCAGTTGGTGGCGGTAAGTGCCCCTGTGCCAATTTTAGCACGTTAGGGTACAATGCAGCATGTTAACTGTGGGGGATGTGGACAGCATGCCACCGTGGTGTTTCTAACATGCCATGATTTTGTAGCTATCAGCATGTTATTTGTAAAACCACAACGCGCTTTAGTAAAAGGACCCCTTATTCTCTATAAGTTTCAGGTTTCTCGATCATTCTTTCTCCGGAGGTCATTAGTGCTGTATTTGAAAGCTGAGGATGGGCATGTGGCGAGACCAAGATACTGTATGCATGTTTAGATCTGTTTAAATTTGATTATGTGGTCATTTCACATAGTAAACCATAAGAGAAAGACAGGAGTATTCTCTGCAAAAGAAGCACTCTCTGTTCTGGACTGATGCAGCTGTCCTATCTACTGTATTTGAAGAGAACAGAATTGAGAGATGGCCAGGCCATTGAAGTTAAAGTCCCAGTCTGTCTTCTGATACTAGGGTTGCCAACTTTTTCACCGAGAAAAACCCGACACCTGTGGCTCGCCATGCCCCACCCATTCTCCGCCCCTAGCCCCACCCCTGCCCCGCCCCCAGTCCCACCCATGCTGCACCCCAGCCCCACCCACAAATATTACCGAGGATAATAGTAGGCTAACTCCCTTGGTCAGATAATAATTAAACTGGGAACCCCAAAAGCCAAACATGAAATGTACAACACTGGAGAAATAAAACTATAAAGTAATTTCCTCTAGCACTAAACAAAAACGCAAAGATGTTAGCAACACACACTTCCCAGACATATTCCAGTTAATAAATTCAAAATAAAAAGTATTTTTCTACCTTCTGTTTAGGAATTTTATTTTTCAGTTGCAATTGCTCCAGTCACTTTCTTCTGGTTTCTTCGTGTCTTCTGCGAGCTATCCATTTGTCCTTTCTTCTCTTTTAGATGTTTTCCATTCTCTCTCTATTTCTGCTTTAACATACTGATCGTTTCCCTTTTGCTCTTTCCCCCATTTCTTTCCTTATTCCTTTATCATCCACTCAAATTTCACCCTCCCATTCTCAATCCCCTCTTACTCTCCCAATACACGGCCCATCGTAGACTTTTCTTCCACACAAAATATCTTTTCCCCTCTCCATTCTCATTCCCCATCCCCATTCCCTTCTAGTCCTCCCCCCAAAATCAGCTCCCTTATAGTTCTAGACCCACCCAGCATCCACTCCCTTCTAGTCCCATTCTCCCATGCCCCCACATCAGCCCATTTCCAGTCCTATTCTAGCCCATCACCCATTTGCAGTCCAAGCTCCCCCCATCAGCCCATTTCTAGTCCTATTCCAGCTCCTCATCAGCCCATTTGCAGTCTTAGCCCCACGTATGCTCTTTTCCAGTTCCATTCCAGCCCCCCATCAGCCGATTTCCACTCCAAGCTCCCCATCAGCCAATTTCCAGTCCTAGCCCCCTCGTCAGCCCACTTCCAGTCCTATTCCAGCCCCCATCAGCCCATTTCCAGTCCTATTCCAGCTCTTCATCAGCCCATTTCCAGTGCTAGCCCTCCCATCACAGGCCATTTCCAGTCCTAGCCCCACCATCACAGCCTCTTTCCAGTCCTAGCCCCTCCCCCCCACCATCACAGCCCATTTCCCGTCCTAGGCCCCCCCACCATCACAGCCCATTTGCAGTCCTAGTCCCCCCCCCCCACCATCACAGCCCATTTGCAGTTCTAGCCCCCCTAATCACAGCCTATTTCCAGTCCAAGTTCCCTCTCCCCCCTCCATAGCCCAATTGCAGTCCAGGTCCCCCCCATAGCCCATTTCCAGTCCAGGCCCCCTCATAGCCCATTTCCAGTCCAGGTTTCCCCTCCATAGCCCAATACCAGTCCAGGTCCCCCACCCATAGCCCATTTCCAATCCAGGTACACCCCCCCATAGCCCAATTCCAGTCCAGATCCCCCCATAGCCTATTTCCAGTCCAGGTTCCACCCCCCCCCCCTATAGCCCAATTCCAGTCCAGATCCACCCCCCCATAGCCCAATTCCAGTCCAGATCCACCCCCCCATAGCCTATTTCCATTCCAGGTTCCACCCCACCCCATAGCCCAATTCCAGTCTAGGTTCCCCCCCCCCATAGCCCATTTCCAGTCCAGGTACAACCCCCCCCCCATATCCCAATTCCAGGCCAGTCCCCCCCCCCCCAATAGCCCATTTCCAGTCCAGGTCCCCCATCCCCATAGCCCATCCAGTCCTTGGCCTCCCCCCCCCCAACAAAGCCCATTTGTAGTCCTAGCCTCCCCCCCCCCCGACCAGCCCCACGGCTGTCTGAGGTGCTTCAGAGGGAGCCAGGGAAGCCCGCGCGAGGAGCCGGCTCCCTCTGTACAACCGCCAGCGTGTAGATCTTTTTCCTTCACGCTGGCGGTTGTTTCTGTGAAGCCGTGAATGCTGGGAAAGGTTAAAGGGCTCCCTCCCCCGCGGACTTTGGAAGAAAAGCCGGTTTTTTGCTCTGGCCGCTCCCGATCTTGCGGCTAGAGCAAAAAGCCGGCTTTTCAAGGGCCGGTTTTACATCTCTGCCGGCAGCCGGCCTGGCCATGGAAAAACCAGCCAGGCCGGCTGAATACCGGCCGGTTGGCAACCCTATCTGATACGCTTTGACTTGGCCAAGATGAACAATTTGATGAAGTTTTTCTGCTTGCTATAATGAAGCCTTCAGTGTTTTCACTTGGAAGGTAATAGCAGGCCCAGAAAAATGTATTTCTAGGCAAACATATGGCTTATCAAATCAATTAAGTGAAGTGACTGATTCTAGAGTAATGAACAGTACCAATGACCCATATGCTGATATGACTTAAGAGAAAAGGATTAAAATATGCTTTATTTTATCTTAATCAGCGCAATATAACACTCAAAAATCTGTGTCAAAAACAACCCACAAAAACACAACCAGGTAATTTAGCTTATTTATTTTATGATAAATTAAATTCTCTGGTTGTGTTTTTGTGGATTATTTTATCTTAAATCAGAACAATTTTGTATGTTTCTATATTAGGAGAAAATTATAGAGTTCTAACACAGTTTTAATAATGCACACTAATTTTATTTAAGCTCTGCTTGATACAAGAAAGCGAGTTAACCCATGCCCTTTATCCATATATATAAAATGCTGCTATTTGCTCCAGCAGAAGTGATCATTCCAGAAGGCACATTTTCATTGACAGTCTGGTTTAGCACATATTTATAAGATTTCACATTTGCATTTACTCGTTTATTTAGCCATGAAGAAATGAGGTCACTTTTTTAGAAAGTGCCAACATGAATAGAAAAAAAATGGTTATCTTTCTTCAGCTTCAATAAGATAATGTCAAAGGGAGAATATTTCTTCCATTAACCCTTTGACCCTTTCAGATAATGACTTCTTGTTCTCTACAGTTCAACAAACAGGGTCTCATCCCAGATTCTAAACTATAGATAACCCTAGGGGTGCAGTCTTTCAAATTACATGGACAAGTTTCCTAGTGCCGCACACTGATATCTAATATATTTAATGTTACAGCCAGTCTGTCTACACAGTCTGATGGATTCTTATCATACTCCCAAAGGCACTCAGAAGAAACACTATATTAAGGTTACCAGAATTTTACAAGCAAATCTGGGGCAGTTGGCCTACATGTGTGTGTGTAGCAGGGAGGGGGCGGCGGCGAGGTAGGGATACCTTAGCTTAAGGTTTGAGCAATAAAGTGTGGGGGGAAGGGGAGTCATTATCCTGCCCCAGTGGTGGGAACCAGCCAGTTCACACAAACTGGTTCCTAGCATTTCCCACGTTCGCCGAACCAGTCCCTACTGGCTATTTCACTGCTGGATCGACACTGTCGGGTGTTTTGAAAGCCACCAGTGCAGATCGGGCGGTAAAACAGTCTGTAGGGAACGATTCGGCGAACATGGGAAACGGTAAGAACCAATTCACGCAAACTGGTGTGACCAGCTTCCTAACATGGATCAAACCAGTTCCTATGAGGATTTGAATCCCATCATGGCCTTGCCCCCCTCCCCCATCTATCCCATGATAGCAACAATATCATTTCTAAGCAGATAAATTGACAGAGAACTAGAAAGAGTGATGTAGTTGCACCATACTGTGCAAAATATAAAGATAATGGATGTAAGTACTAGAAACTGACCTCTTCCAATCACTAAATTGAAAATATTTATTTTTCTATCCCCTCTGTCCCCATTGCTGGAATTGGGGACAGGAGGTGCCAAACAGTTGGACGTGTGGGACACAGCTCGAAAATCTGCTGTAGCAGTTACCGCATGCAAATTAGTATTTTAACTGCTTAGTGCACTTCAGTAAAAGGGCTTCTAAGTAGATTATGTGCCCATAGCCCAACTCAATCATCATGCCATTTTACCTACACTCTACCTGAGGTTGTATTTGAGGTTTCTTTTGCTCGAAAAGATATCACTTCTTACAATGACCAAAAGAAAATTTGTTTGTCATTGTACAAATAAAAGCAATACAAATATTTCACATTTTACTCATATTTGCATTTCAAATAAAAAGTATTCAAAAAGACAAATTTCACGTTGCTGCGTATTTTGTAAAAATACTTTGTTTCTGGTTATAGTAAGCCTGCACCACTGCCAGATTGTTCCAGGTTTACTAAAATGTTAGTGGGCCGCAATAATCAAAGCAATTGTCAAAGGTAAAAACAATGTTTTACCTGCAGAAAAGGGATCTTTGAAAACTGAACCACCATATATGTAGGTAAATCTCCATGCATTCTTCTTTAAACACATAGGGCCAGATATTCAAAGGCATTTATATGGTTTACTTTATTTATTTAGCTGGATTTCTGTACCGCGGTTTACATCCAAGATCAGTTTTACATTGACCATTAGAACTATATACAACATGCATTACTTAGCGTGTTTTTTAACTATGTACATATTTACGGGGGGGGGGGAGAGGTTGGTGAGCTGTCGGTACTACGTTTTTAGGCTGACATGTTCAGAAAATAGGTGTGTTTTTAGATGTCTTCTGAAGGTCTTGATGTCTGAGATGCTTCTCAGAGTGTTCGATAGGATGTTCCATATGGATGGAGCGCTAAGTCTGAATGCACGTCCATAGGCTTGCTGGTTATATTTGTTTTTTGCATGTGGGATGGTAAAGGAGGTCTGGAAGGCAGTTTGTCTTCGTCTGTTATTTTGTGCGATCTGAAATAAGGTATGGAGGTGCGTTGGTGGGTCAGAGTGTAAGGATTTATGAGTGAAGAGTGTTATATTAAATTTTATGTGGCTGGGTAGTGGTAACCAGTGGAGCTGTTTTAGGATAGGTGTGATATCATGTCTTGCAGCACCTTGAATGATGCATGTCATTGTGTGTAGTGTGGTCCATATAGGGAGCAGTGTGGCTTTTGGGAGGCCATGATATATTGTACTACACAAGGCTACTCGCTCTTCTGCTTTCTTCTACATTGGTCCCGCCCTTTGGAACTCCCTACCCTCCTCCATCCGGCTTGAGCAACAGCATACCGCCTTCAAGAACAGTCTCAAAACCCACCTGTTTGCCCTTGCCTTTGACCTCCCTGATCCCTCTGTGTACTCTTACTCTCCCTCTCCTCCCCCTTGTCTCGCTGTATGACTCTGCTGGTTTGCTTTCCTATCCACTATTGTAACTTCCTTTCCTTTGCCTCATTTTTGTATATGCTATGTAAACCGCTTTGATGTTATCGTTTATCGGTATATAAAGTTAATAAACATAAACATACTGCAAAAGTCGAGATGAGGCAGGACCATTGCTTGGAGTGCAGAGCGGAAGTCTGGTGGTTCGAGAAGCGTCTGGAGGTGTTGGAGGGTTCTTATTTTGAGGTATATTGTTCTGGCAATATTACTTGTGTGCTTTGAAGTTCAGGGTATGATCCACTGTGACCCCGAGGTATTTTATTTCAGTCTTGAAAAAAACTTAAAATGTTTCAGCATTAAGCCTTCATCAGGGGTTAAAGGAACATAACAGTTCTTTCATGCACTGATGCTCCTTGAGTGGGATCTTTAGCAAAAGGAATTGGCTCTGCACACGTTTGTATTTTCAAGTGGATAGACAATTGGGAAGAGTGATTTAGCACCGCCCTTTCGGAATGGGTTCTACGCATGTTCTGTTACGTTCCTTTGACCCCTGATGAAGGCTTAATGCCAAAAATGTTAAATTGGGTCCTCAATAAATAAATACCTCCTGTTAACCTTACATAGTGTGGCTATGGTTTTGTGCCCTCCGCTACTTGCCTGGTGAATATTGCCACTGCAGTTAGCTTCAGCGGCATGTGCGGCTGTGCAGCAACCCCAGATATTCGGATGCTGGTAGCCAAATATGACCCCGGATTGAATACCCTGGGTTAAAGTTCGGTGGCGATGGTTATGTGCCTTAGAGGCACATAGTCATTGCAAATGAATATTGGGCCCGTACTTTTACACACAAAGTCTGGAAGTATTCATGTAGGGGAGGGAGGAGGGAGGAGTAGCCTAGTGGTTGGGGCGAGGTACTTCAGGCCAGAAGGTCAGGAGTTCAAATCCTACTAGAGGACAGCAACCTTGGGCCGGAAGGACTGGGGTTTCTAGTCCCACAGATGCTCCTTGTGGTCTTGGGCAAGCCACTTAACCCTCCATTGCCCATGTTCCCTGTAAGTATTAGTGTATGTGTCTCATATCCCTGCGTGTTAAATGTATCCCCCAATTGTGTTGTGACCGCTTTGATTGAAGGATAAGGCGGTATACAAAACTGTCTAAATAAATAAATGTAGATAGGATTAGGTCAGGAAGGCAGCAATGAATATAGTTGTGGATTTTCAAAGCTATGCATGTTGACTGGCTGGAAAAGGACACCTCCAGAAAAAGCAGACAGAAATCAGTGTGGGTAATTTTCTAAGAGCGATTATCAAAATGTTCCGTGCTTAGCTTTGCTTTGTATACTGGTGAAAACCTTATGGGTAAATAGCACCTATGGCCAAGGCCTGCCCAAGGTTATCTGCCACCCTAAGCAAACCATCAGCCATGTGCCCCCCCCCCCCCCGTTCCCCCTTCCATAGTCCATGCACTCACCTGCCCCCTAATAGTTAAGCCTGTTGCCTTTCCCACATGCTCCTCCCCCCAGGTCTCCAGCATTCCCCCCCCCCCCCCACCATTGGCCATGTGCTCTCACTACCCTATCTCCGTCACTACCCTATCTCCATGGAAGGCCCGATAGTCAAGTTTCAGAGTCAGCAGTGAAACACTGAACAATCCCTAGAAAGTCCTTTAAAGCTTCTCTTAGTGATGGGATTTTTAGCATACGTGGATGTGCACATGTGAGCACACTCAAGACCTGTCGCATTCGGACACCTCAAGGCTCTAATGCATGTGCATATGCACACACATACACTAAGCCCATCACCTGTACTACTTCGCTGGTAGTGGGATTACATGGATATGAGATTGTGTCAGACAGTGATTGGTGTCAAAACTCAACCCAGCAGTATCCTGTTCCCAGTGCTGCTTCGCTTCTTGTAAGTATTCATTGGGAAGTGAGGTGTGCTACTGCCGTGTGTTGTGTGTGTTTGACCCAACAGGTGGGCAGTGCATGATATTAATCGCCGCCTCGCTGGCCAGGCCCATTCAACACCTGATGAAGCCTTGTCCAATGCCAATTCACTGTGCACATGATTCATGCACCATCCCCTACCCACCACGTGCTCCTTGGCACAACAAACGAGCACCTGCACATACCTCTTTGGTGCATCATATCGGGCCATCTGGGCCAGCGACCAAATACAGTGTGGAGGAAGAGCAATGGGGAAGTACAGAAGTACAGAGAAAATAGCCAGTCGCTGACTATGATGTTATTTTTTTTTTGCACTGAACCTGGAGCTCTGAGCATGACTGCTAAAGCCTGAGAGAAGAAAGGGGAGGAATTAAGGAGACTAACCAACAGCAAAACTGAACTGTTACCGCAGGGCTTCATTTATCTGTTGGTAGCTGGGCCCCAATGATGCAGGGGCTCAGGGCAGCGGCCCCTTTTGCAGATACATAAAAGAGGCCCCACTTAGCACACGTTAAAGGGGGGAAAACACATTATTTTACCATAATGCACAATTTGCTACCCCAACACATGTTGAATTCTAATGAGATGCAAAGCACCTCATCAGTATTCAAACTGAATAATGCTAGGCTCAGTGTGAGGAGTATGTGATTATAGCTAGGGATCACAAGCACCATTTTGAAACAAGAGCTGGCACAGAATGAGGGTTGCTCTCTTCTGGGTCCCACTAGACCAGTGGTTCTCAACCTTTTTTGTACCGTGACCCCTTTTACCGTTGGTCAACTTGTGATGACCCCCAATGATAAAATCAAATGCGTCTCTCTTCCTTTACTGTTAACGCATTGTCGCTGTAATCATTTGTTGAATTATTAATATATTATAGGCCTTTGCAATATGTTTTTATTTATAAAACACTTATTTAAACCACAATAATTAATCACAAGTAACATTTGATTTCAAAATTATGATGATTTTGTAGTCAAATCACTAATATGAAATAAAATTATTTTTTCTACCTTTGTTGTCTGACCAATTTATTCTCTGATCATGCTGGTCCCGATCTGAGGCTTCTGCTTTCCTGTCTTCTCTTAGCTCTCTTTCTGTGGTCTATGGTCCATCTGCCATTTCTTATCTCTTCTTTCGTTTTCTTCACTTCTTTCCATCAGCCTATTTCCAGTCCCAGTAACCCTCCCCAGTATCAGCCCCTTTCCAGTCCTCACTCCCAGTACCTTCCAATGTCAACTTGCATTCCCATGACTGCCACTGGTGTCCATTCCCTTCCAGTCCCCCTCCTTCCCCACTGACCAGTCCCTTCTAGTACAAATACCATGGCAGCCCCTCTCAGATCCACTCCCTTCCAGTTCCATTCTCCCATCCCCTTGTATCAGCCCACTTGTAGCCTTAGCCCCCAGTTTTTTTCCAGGGCCAGCCAGCTCTATCCTCCCCTCCCCACAATCAGCCCATTCCCAGTCAAAGCCCCCCAATCAGCTCACTTCTAGTGCTAATCCCCCCTCAACCCCATTACCAGTGCTAGCCTCCCCTAATCAGCCCAATACCAATCCTACCCCCCCATCAGCTCATTACCAGTCCTAGCCTCCCCTAATCAGCTCATTTCCAGTGCTGGTCCCCCCCTCAACCCCATTACCAGTGCCAGGCTCCCATAATCAGCCCATTTCCAGTCCTAACCTCACCGATCAGTTCATTTCCAATGCTAGACCCCCATCAGTCCATTACCAGTCCTACCCCCCCCCCTTGATAAGTCCATTCCCAGTCCTAGCCTTCCCTAATCAAACCCATTACCAGTCCTAGCCCCCCCCCCAATCTGCCCATTACCAGTGCTAGCTCCCTCATCAGCCCATTATAATCCTAACCTGCACTGTCTCTCGCCTCTGTCCAGCATTTATCCCGTCTGTCCAGTATGTCCCCCTGTCTCTCCCCTTTGTCCATTCCAGCCCCCTCCCTCCATGTCAGCCCCATCCTTCCATCTGTCCATGTCAGCCCCCCTCCCTCCATCCATGTCAGCCCCCATCCTTCCATCTGTCCATGTCAGCCCTCCTCCCTCCATCCATCCATCCATATCAGCCCCCTTCCTCCCTCCCTCCCTCCATCCATATCAGCCCCCTTCCTCCCTCCCTCCCTCCATCCATGTCAGCCCCCATCCTTCCATCTGTCCATGTCAGCCCTCCTCCCTCCATCCATCCATCCATATCAGCCTCCTTCCACCCTCCCTCCATCCATGTCAGCCCCCATCCTTCCATCTGTCCATGTCAGCCCCCCTCCATCCCTCCATGGCAGCCCCACTCCTTCCATCTGTCCATGTCAGCCCCCCTCCATCCCTCCATGTCAGCCCCCATCCTTCCATCTGTCCATGTCAGCCCCCTCCCTCCATCCATATCAGCCCCCATCCTTCCATCTGTCCATGTCAGCCCCCTCCATCCATCCATATCAGCCTCCTTCCTCCCTCCCTCCATCCATGTCAGCCCCCATCCTTCCATCTGTCCATGTCAGCCCTCCTCCCTCCATGTCAGCCCCCATCTTTCCATGTCCATGTCAGCCCCCCCCATCCCTCCATGTCAGCCCCCCCATCCCTCCATGTCAGCCCCCCTCTGCCGAGGTCAGCCGTTTTGCAGGGTCCCGGCCCCCTCCTCCCCTCTCCTCATGTCTGCCCCTCTTTTAATGCAGCCGCGGCTCCCTGCCTCTTAGGGAACCGCGGCTGTACCTGTAAAATCGTTGCGGAGCCCTTCCTGTCTCGACGGGCTCCGTGCAGCATTGTCCCGCCTCCAAAGGAAGTTGTTTGCCACTTCCTTTGGAGGCGGGACAATGCTGCACGGAGCCCGTCGAGACAGGAAGGGCTCCGCAACGATTTTACAGGTACAGCCGCGGTTCCCTATGAGGCAGGGAGCCGCGGCTGCAGAAGAAGGCAGTGAGTTTAAAGGAGTTTGCCGCTGCCGAGAAGCGGACTCGGCAGCGGCAGCAACTTGTGCGCGTTTTTTTAAAACTTGGTGGAGGCTAAGCGACCCCCGCCAAATCCTGTGGCGACCCCCGTGGGGGTCGCGACCCACAGGTTGAGAACCGCTGCACTAGACCATAAGGCTTGCTTTCAGATAGGCCTGGAAGGGCAGGGGGTCTTCAGGGGAAGTTTGTCTTTGAATGAGCCTTTTGCGGAGGGGTGATAGGTGTCATGTAAAGGAATGGCGGAGGTTTATTTTGTGGTGGGGTATCTGACTCCTTGGTGGTGCCAGGGGGATAGGGCCCCCCGAGATTACCTGTTGCATATTCCATACCCGGCCCCTTTAAAATGGTGGCCAAGACTATAGGGTCGTGTGTTACAGATCCAAGGCTCCCAGCTTTGAGCTAGCAATATTATGGAGACATTACGTGACTAACATTTACGCAGTATACCCTTCCCGTCCGGCAACACCCCCCCCCCCCCACACACACACCCCTCTTGTATATATCCCATTGTAAATATCTCACTCCTGTACATATAGCACCACAAATCAAGATATACCTACCCACACACCCACGAACACTACCTTCACCACTATTGCATGCCGACACCCCTGCACCATCCCAACTGATTGGTATGCAGTTTAAAACCGCTTTGATTCAAGGATAAAGCGGGATATAACTACAGTCAAACCTCGGTTTTCGTATGCCCCAGTTTTCGTTAGCTTCGGTTTTCGATGACTTTTTTCATTGCTATGTTGTCTCAGTTCTCGTATATCCGCTCGGTTTTCGTACAATTTAAAATGGTCCGTACCGGACTTCCGGTGACATCAGAAGGTCGAATGGCGGCGATTTAGGGGAGCTCCGCCACCAACCCCTGCCATACAAGCAATAAGTCGGTGCAAAACGCTGGCTGGGTGAAGGGGACTGCCGGAGATAAAGAGTAGAGAGCCCAGACTATGGCGGCGAGTGAGTGCGGGTAGCGCAAGCCCCAGGAAATTTCTCAGTGGCGGAGAGAAGAGAGTGCCGGAGGAGCCACGTGGCCGCCCTGCAAAAAGGCCGGTGAGGATATCATCAGGTGCGGAGGCAAGAGAGACGCGCCTAGCAGTGTGAAGGGGTACAGGAGAAGCACCCGCACTGGATTGCGTCAAGGTCGGGCGCTGCAAGGACCCCCCCGGGACGTCCAGGAAGAGGAGTGGGCTGGCCAGAAAAAGCAGGCCGGGGATCGTCGCCAGTGCAGTCGGAGACCCGGTGGGCAGCAGAGACAACGCGGCAGCCAGGGAAAGGAGCCGGTCTGAAGGTGCTGTGTGGGGGGAGCCAATAATAGAATACTATAAAAGCAGAGAACAAGTGAGAGGAGGAGAAGGCGAAGTGCATAGAGGCACAGAACACCTGGCACCAATCCGGTGGGAGAGAAGGCCTTAGCAGCGCAGAGAACACCAGGGCAGAAGGAGCAGCAGCAGAGGGATACAAGAAATAAATAAAACAAATTTATAATAATAATAATTTTTAAAAAAAAGTCCGTACTGGGGGGGGGGGGGGCGCTCAGTACAGTACAGTCTTGTTTTTGTGATCCAGAGCTCTTTGCTTTCAGTGATCCTGGGCTTTGAAAAATACTGTACTGTAGCAAGAATCAGTGAGAGTGTGGCTTCCGATGCTCCCTGCTGATGGCGAAACTTTGAGGGATCTGTGTGTGTGCTGTCTGGTGAGGTGAGAGAAGTGCCGGGAGCTGTTCTGATGCTTCCGATGCTGCGGGGGAGAGAGTCGGCGTTCAGAATCTCTGTGTGTGCTATCCGGTGAGGTGAGAGAAGTGCCTGGAGCTGTTCTGATGCTTCCGACGCTCAATTAGGACCCCCTGCTGGGACTCAGTCTGCCTTTGTTTCTCGTTGAGTGAGCATCACCCCACGCATTCATTGAGCCATGGGGCCAAAGAAAGTTCCGAGTGCCAGCCCTTTGACAAAAAAGGCAAGAAACGTGATAGAATTCAAGAAAGTAGCAAAGTACGAAAGTGGCGTACGCGTGGCCGATCTCACCAGGATGTACAGGAAGTCCGCATCAACAATCAGTTCCATCCTGGTGAAGAAAAACGAAATCAAGGAAGCTGATGTTGCAAAAGGGGTAAATGCGCTAACGAAACAGAGATCGCAAACAATCGAAGATGTTGAGAAGTTGTTGTTGGTGTGGATCAACGAAAACAGTTAGCGGGAGATAGTGTTTCGGAGGCGATAATTTGTGAAAAGGCAAGGCTGTTGCATGCGGATCTTGCAAAGAAAATGCCTGGAACAAGTGCTGATATTACTGAATTTAAGGCCAGCAGAGGCTGGTTTGACAAATTTAAGAAGCAAACTGGCATACACAGTGTGGTAAGGCATGGCGAGGCTGCAAGTTCGGACAAACTTGGGGCCGCAGAATTCGCTGATGAATTCAAGGAGTATGTAGAGGCTGAAGAATTCCTCCCCCCAACAAGTCTTCAATTGTGATGAAACAGGCCTCTTTTGGAAGAAAATGCCAAAGAGGACCTACATGCAGAAGGAAAAGGCACTGCCAGGACACAAGCCTATGAAGGATAGGCTAACTCTTTTGTTGTGTGGTAACGCTAGTGGGGATTTCAAAGTGAAGCCTTTACTGGTGTATCACTCTGAAAATCCCCGAGTGTTCAAGAAAAACAATGTCATCAAGAGTAAATTGTGTGTGATGTGGAAGGCTAACAATAAGGCATGGGTCACGAGGCAAATTTTCATTGAGTGGGTCAATGAAGTGTTTGGCCCGAGTATGAAGAAATATCTCCTGGAAAATCAATTGCCACTCAAGTGCCTCCTGATAATGGACAATGCTCCTGCTCATCCTCCAGGCTTGGAAGACCAATTGTTGGAGGAGTTTAGTTTCATCACAGTGAAGTTCTTGCCCCCTAATACCACTCCTCTCATCCAGCCCATGGACCAGCAGGTCATTTCAAACTTCAAAAAACTCTACACCAAAGCACTGTTTCAAAGGTGCTTTGAAGTGACCTCGGACACTGAATTGACTCTAAGAGAGTTCTGGAGGGATCACTTCAATATCCTCAATTGCATAAGCCTTATAGATAAGGCTTGGCAGGGGGTAACTTCCAGGACGTTGAACTCTGCTTGGAGAAAATTGTGGCCAGAATGTATCCTCGAGAAGAATTTTCAAGGGTTTGAGGCTCACCCTGATGACCCTATGCCTGTTGTGCAATCTATTGTGTCTTTGGCGAAGTCCATGGGATTGGATGTGAGTGGCCAGGATGTGGAAGAGTTGGTGGAGGACCACAAGGAAGAGCTAACCACTGAAGAGCTGCAAGACCTTCAACTGGAACAGCAACAGACGGTAGCTGAGGAAATTGCTTCAGAGGAGGAGGAAGAAGAGAGAGGAGAGAAGGTGTCTTCTTCAGTGATTATTTTGGTCGCCTCTCTCTGAACCATTTCAAGTCTTTTTATATCCTTTGTGAGATGTGGTCTCCAAAACTGAACACAATACTCCAAGTGAGGCCTCACCAATAACTTGTACAGGGGCATTAATACCTCCATCCTTCTTCTGGTTATTCCTCCCTGTATGCAGCCCAGCATCCTGCTGGCTTTGGCTACCACCTTGTCACATTGTTTTGCCGCATTGAGATCTTTAGACACGACGATCCTATTAAGTATGCTGTGATCTAGTTAAGTGTGCTATCTGTGCTTTTCTTAATCATGTGATGTTTGGTATCGTGCAAAAGCTGTTTGTCAGATTTACAATGAGTGGAAAAGCTGAACAGCAAATTTGCATTAAAATCTGCCAGAAACTTGGAGATTCGTGCAGAGACCTATGACAAGTTACAGCAACCGTATAGTGATGAATGCATGAGTCATGCTCGACTTTATGACTGGTACAAGCATTTCCAAGAGGGCCACCAAATTGTTGACAGTGACAAATGTTCTGGACGGCCATCCACGAGCCAGAAAGAAGACAAAGTTGAAGCAGTGCATGCCACAATACGCTCAAATGGTCGATTGACTATCAGGGAGTTTGCTGAGGACATGGACGTCAGTTTTGGGTCAGTACAGTCCATTCTTACTGTCGATTTGGGGATGAGACGTGTCTTCAAAATTCATGCTGAAACTCCTGTCCCCTGACCAAAAAGAAGTTCAAATGTCTGGAGCCAGGGAGGAGTTGGAATGCATTGAAAATGACTCAGATTTCATCAAAAAGATTATTACTGGTGAAGAATCATGGGTTTGTGATTATGACCTGGAAACTAAGGCTCAGTCCTCACAATAGAAGGTTCCAGACTATCCCAGGTGAGGAGCAATGTCAATTTTAAGATCATGCTCATTTGATTACATGTTCATCATGAGTATGGTCCAAAAGGCCAAACCATCAATTAGGAGTATTACCATCCACATTCTGACTCGTTTGAGAGATGCATTACATTGTAAGAGGCCAGAGCTGCACAGGAATTGTGAATGGTTGCTTCATCACGATAATGCCTCAGCTCACACGTCACATCTTGTCCAGCAGTTCTTGGCCAACACCGTATTCACCTGAACTCACACCCTGTGACTTTTTCGTGTTTCCAAAACTGAAATCATCACTGAAAGGAAGGAGATTCAATGACTTTGAGACCATTAAGCAAAACTCGACAACAGTTTCACAGCATAACAAAAGTCGCATTCCAAAATTGTTTCCAGCAGTGGCAGAATGCTGAAAGTAGTATGTTTTAGTGGAAGAGGACTACTTTGAACGAGAAAGAGTGCAATGTCAGTGTTATACTTCTTGTGTTATTGTACAAGTCTCAATACTTCTTGATTGCACCTTGAATATCTCCTGCCGCTCTGTGAGTTGATAAAACTATATGATGGAGATTTCCTCTTTTTTTTTTGGTTAGTAGTATATAGCTGAATAACATCAGCAAAAAAAAAAAAGGAAATCTCTATAATACATACACATATATTAAAGTATTTTATAATGCACATGTGTGCATATGAACTCTGCTGCAGCCTGCCCAGACCAAGCCCCTGGCTACACCTTCTAGCAAAATAAATGCCTTCATGCCAAAGCAGATACTTTTACGCCAGTCAGTACTTAATGCCCATATATGTGCACAAATGACTTTATAAAATTATTTAATTATTTATCTAATTATTATTCATAATATACTTTCTACCGTGTGAAAAGCATGCAGATTATGGCTCATTTATTTATTTTATTTATTTATTTAAAAGGATTTAATATACCGCTTTATCTTTAAATCAAAGCGGTTAGCACATCAAAACAATCAAGAGTGGGAGGGTGAATACATGCAGTGGATACATCGACTAGTGTGGTGTGGGTGAGCAGCGTGAATGATTAACTGGTGAGCTATATACGTTGTGAGCTATGAACAGGGGCTATATACAGGTAGCGGGAGGGGGGAGGGGATGCAGGGGTCATGCATAGGTTGGAGAAGGCTGGTAGCTGGTTCACGTGAAGTCCTTATAGTATTCTGTGAAGAGTGGTGTTTTGAGCAGCTTTCTGGAATTCTTTCCAGCCTCTCTGCCTGTGTGTAAATATCGTGTATGCCCAAGAACGCTTAATTATCGATGTTTGTATCTGTGGTGCCTGTGTGTGTTTGTCTGCTTTGTATTTGTACATGTGATGTGTTTGTGTAATCTTCTGTTTTGTATGTTTATCAGTGTTGTCTGTGCCTGTGTGTTTTTATGTGTATCTACGTACATACATGTTTGCAAATGTGTCTGTGTGCATACCTGGGTATATTTGTGTGCGCATGGGTCTCTACATCGGCATTGGCTTTCTGTGTATCTGTGATTAGGAGAGGAGATGAGAGGGGAGGGGCAGACTGAAAAGTGCAATTCCTTTATCACTACGTACAGTGAATCAGTGTGTAAATGCTGCAGCTGTTAGAACTGCTTTTCCTATAGAAATGCATCCAGGTTTTTTCTTTTTTGGGGGGGGGCAGGAAGGTCATTTCTCTTCAACCCCTCCATCACATGTAGAAACGCCATTTCTAGAACACATGAATTTACCCTAACTCACTTCCTCCTTTCCTGTGACTAGAGCAGCCTTCCACTGTTTCCCCATACTGCCTTGCTATTTATTTATTTATTTATTTATGCTTTTCTTCTATACCGCTTTTTCCCAAGATCAAAGGCGGTTTACAAGTAACACAATGAACAGTTTACAATTAACATAATGAACATGGTTTTACATGGAACATCTTGTTTTTTCAAACTACGTACAATTAACTTTTCGTAAACAACAACAACAAGTAACATGGAATATATAATTATGCAGATGTTGTAACTATTTACATTAGTTAAATATTTACATTATTCAATTGTTAATCGTGGTTTTTAATATACTAGGGATTTCTAGCTGGACTCTCCCAACAGTTTCTGCTGCTAGTTACCTCGGAAGCAGGCAAGGCAGGCTCACTCACACAGGAGGGAGAAGTAGAGAAGTACCATATTGGTTTTCAACTCTGCAAAATGTACAGACACATTTGCTGTTCCTGAAAAAAGGCAGATTGTTGGCAATCCTAACCTCCGCAGTCCTGAGCACGTCTCAAAGGGCCCCTCCCCCCAAATATTTGGACCCAAAGTATGTAGATAATGTGCTTTCATCTGGCCCTGCCTACAGCAAGATATTAATTGGTAGTACAAATAGCAACTACTAAGAAAAATGTATATTTAAGTCTATTAGTTTTCACAGTATAATAAACAGTAAAGAAATGAAATGTAGATCCGAATAACTAAAATGCATCCCATCAGGGATTGGAACTCCTTATGTGCGTGTCTGTGTGGCCTGCACATGGGTATATATCTGTTGTGTATTCTGGGTATGCTGTCCATGTGTTGTGTCGTGAGGGGGGGAGTTAGTTGGGGGAGAGGGGGCAGTTTTGGGGATGGGAAGGTTTGGGGTGCGATTGGGTAGTTTTTTGAGGTGGAGACTTAGTATCTGGTGTGGATGGGCAGACTGGATAGGTCGTATGGTTTTTTCTATGTTTCTATGTTTGTGCAGTGGAAGCAGTTACAGGTAATCATTTTTTTGGATGTGACAGTTTGTAGGGTGGTGGGACAGTTGGGGTACTTTTTTGGGGAATGGAAGTTTACAGGGTTGTTGAAGGGAGTACTCTTTGGGGAGCAGTTTTTAGGGTGGTGGGACAGCTGTGGAGATTGTTTTTGGGAGAGAACAATTCATATACTGCCTTTCTTTAGAAAGGCAAGACTTTTTTTTAACATTCAATAAAATATAGAAGGGGAGCTGCATAAAATTAGCAGCAACAAAAAGACTCCCATTTCCTCAGTTCTTAAATAATCATATTTTTTCTTGAGGAAAATTCACTTTGTTAAACTTTATTTGGATTTTCATCATCTTTAGATTGTTTTTTTGCATTTATCCCTGAACCGTATGGATTATTGCAACTTCCTTTACGATGGTCTCTCTCAGTCCTTTAATTGTATTCAAAAGTTCAAAATTCTTACAGACTCTGAAAAAATATGATCATATCGCTCCTTTGCTCAAGAGCTTACATGGGTTTCCACTTCAATACCGTATTACATTTAAAATTTGTACTCTTATTCATAAAGTTCTTAATTACAAACACTCCTCTGTAACTCATCACTTCTTATGCAATTATCCCCTTAAGCCTACTTTGTGCAAACTAGATTAATCAGCTCCTACTTCTCACCACGTACAATTGCTTCCTTGATATTTCCACTGAAACTGCTTTCTCTTACGGTCTTGTTCTCTGGAACATTCTCCCTCAACATCTGAGAAGCGGAGAAAACTGTACCAAATCGAAACCCTCTCTTAAAGCACATCCCTTCACGATGGTTTTTTCAGTCCCTCCTGAAACAGTTCTGGAACAAGATTATCTATCCTGTTTCTCCTTCTTTTCTTTCGTTTTGGATTTAAAATGGTATAGCAAATCTCAAATAAACTAAATCGATATTGGACCTCAGAAATGCGCACGGAATTTAAATGAACATTTATTTAAGCGCATAAACTATACGTAACAAATGAGGGAAAGCTGAATGAGTTTGCGAGCAGATGTTAGCGCAGAGATTTTGGTGATGCAGATGCGCTGTTCTTACGGTCTCAATTTGCAGAAAGTGTGTTCAGTGGAGCTCGTTGAAATAAAGATATGTTTTAGATAGGACACGGAGATTAGAACTGAGATGTCAAAGTCAGGACATACTCAATTCTGATGGCATATTAGCAACAGCCCCGCTATACGGGGAGCCGTTTCTAAAATACACGTACGTGGGCAATAGGAGGAGTCATTTCAGAAAGTTACACATGGGAAAAATGAATGGGGATGGCGTGACGACTTACACTTCCGCTTGCATTTCACAATGAGCACGTGCAAATGTCGGCACTTACACACGTATCTGGTTCATTTCGCAAACATGGACGCGCAGATGCTCTTAAGTACAGAAAACTCTATTGTCCCCATTTCAATTCAACGGGAGACAGGACAGGATTAGCCTGTTTGAATCAAAACCATAGTTGTTCGAAAGGGTTGAAACATTTCATGGAAGCTGCATACAAACAGAATTATTTTTGTGGGTGTTCCAGCTTCCTATGGCTTTATTGTTAGCTTATTGCAGTATTTTTATGATAAGAAGTATCCCTAAATTAAATCCTATGAGAAATGTAATCTAATGAATAGCTACATATACTGGTATCTTTTGTTACTGAGTTTTTCTTACATGAAGATATTTGGTCTTGATTGTTGCTGTTTCCCCTGGAAATGTAAGCAAGCTTTATATATTCACCATTAGCTAATAAGCTACTATTTTCTATGCTACTGTGAGGATTTATTTATTTTATTTAACTACATTTGTATACCGCTTTTCACCAGGTCAAAGCGGTTTCCAAAGAACAAAACATACATTGAACTTTTTTTTTTTTTTTTTAATATAAGTGAATACTTCACAACCGCCTCAATTACACCTAAGCAGCAAAATTTCTCGCGGGCTGTTGAATTTACTTTATCACGCTTGCTCCCCTTTCTTTCATTCAGGGAAAATGATTTCCTTCACATTCACTCAGTTTTCTGGATGATTTTAAGAAGGAATCCCTGAGCAATAGCTATTTGTTTTAAATACTGAAAGTCAAGGGGGTCGACATGATGAGGTGAGAGTGAGCAACGTGCTCGTCAGCTCTTTTAGCTTCCCCCCTACTTCTTCCACACTTTACACTTAAAATGTGACCCCCCTGCTCAGGTGTAAATTGAAGACTTGATACCCCTCTCAGTGGTACTTACACTGGTGGTCTGAGGTTTTCCTAATGGCATCCAAATTCGCTCAAAGTAATAAGGACAAAGCTAAGCAGCAGGATGGCAGAGCAGCCCCTGGTGAGCCCAGGTGAGAAACATGCTGGCAGAGGAAGTAACAGATGCCATGACCATGCCTTATACAGGAAATTTGAGGTTGTCTTTAAGAAATTGGAGTCAATGTCGCAGGTGATAGAAGGCCTGGGAAAGCGGCATGGCGATGCCTCCGCTGCATCGGGATTTAAAGTGCCAGCGCTAACACGCTCACATCTGTTGCTCCTTACCCCCCCTTTGACACAGCTTCTGCCACTCCTGCGGGCAATATGGGATGAGGTGTGAATGGAGGTATGTAGGGAGACCAAAGTAGTAGGCATGGTGTGTCAGTGTTAACAATTTGAAATTTATGCAAGAGGAAGCAGGAAGGCAATGGCGTGATGTGATCATACTTTTTTTGCCCTATTTTCAGTGTCACAAGCCTGGGATGCTTATTAAACAAGGAACCGGTTAAAGATGAAAGTCATCTCTTGGTTACCCAATTAAGAGGAACAAAGTTCTACAGACTCTTAGACCTCAAAGCGACGATAGCTTTACTACAAAAAATCCATCACAATGCCATTGAATACAGCAAGCTGGGAAGAGGATAGGTTGGTCAAGTGTTTGGCTTGCCTGCTGTGAATAATAAGTGTAAGATGGCTATATTATTTGGGAAGGAGCACACTTTGGGAGCAGCAAAAATTGTCTAGGAGGCTTCAGGGTTGTCAAATAATATTATGCAATGTTTATGCACCTGTCAGTGACGTGCATTTTTTCTTGCAGTTGGCGATGGAGTTGGAGCAACTCCCATATCATCACATTGTTCTTAGGGAGGGCTTAAATGAAGTGTTGGATTCTGGGGTGGACTGTACGGAGGAAGCAGAGGTGAGCAGGTCATGTATTACAAGATGTGTGCAGCAGCTGGTGAACTGACTTAGCTTGGTGGATAAGAACATAAGATATGCCATACTGGGTCAGACCAAGGTCCATCAAGCCCAGTATTCTGTTTCCAACAGTGGCCAATCTAGGTCATCTGTACCTAGCAGTAGCATATGTACCATGGGATGCTTGGAGAACTCTCTATTATATGGAGTGCAATTATATGCATGTATCTAGGGTGCATGGCTCTAGTTCACGTATTATTTGTTAGTATCTGCCCCACTTTTCTGCAAGAGTAGAAGATGCTTTTATATGGATTATGCTAGATTGACTGCTGAGTGAGTAAAGTTATAGGCCTTGGCCCTAGAGTTATATAGAGACAAGAGGTTTGCACTTTATTTGAAGCAAAGGTGGGATGGTATTGAGAATAATCGGGCGCATGTGGATTCTCCAGTGCCCTTGTTTGGAAACAGCCAAGGTTGTCTTAAGAGGGGACATTATAGCTTATTCAGTGAGGTGGTGGAAGGAACTGAATGCTAGGGTGTTCTGGCTAGAGAAACAGGTCTGCTGGGATCACCGGGTTTATGCCCTACACCACACAACGTGAACTAGATCAGCATTGCTAGTCTCAGGAAGCTTTGAAAACATTGCTGCTGCAGAAGAGAGCAAAAAGACAACGTTACTCTAAGTACCAGCTTTTCCAGTTTGGTAATAAGTAGGCAGCTACTGGTGAGATATCTGAAGGGATGGCAGGGATCATGTTTTATTCTGGTGGTGAGGGATAAACAAGGGAAGCTGCAGACTGACATGCAGGGCATTGGGGAGATTTTTCATGACTATTACAGCAGCCTTTTCTCTGGAAAACTGGCATTGATTCCTAATATTTGGGACTACTTGGACAAGGTGAGTCTCCCCAAGCTGTAACAACATAATTGTGGATGAAGTCTTAAGGGGGATATTTCATTTCCAATGTTGTAAGCCACTCAGTGCAGTTGGGTTTAGCGTTGAATGTTATAAACCGCTTCAAGGTAAAATAGATTTACCATTAGTTGAGATCTTCAATGCACTTATAGAGAAGGGGAAGTTCCCTTATGACAACAATCGGGCCCATATAACTATTATTCTTAAGGTCAGGAAAGATGGGACTGCGCCAGAATCATATCGTTGAGTATCTTTGCTGAACTTTGATATGAAACTGTTAGCTAAGGTTATGGCTGACTGTTGGGACTGGTGCTGCCAGAGTTGATTCATGGAAACCAAGTAGGGTTTGTTCAGGGCTGCTATGCAGTTACCAAAGTGCGAAGGATTTTGGCCTCCCTGGAATGGGTAAAGACTCAGGGGATTGCATCCCTGCTTGTTGGTTTTGACACCAAGAAGGTGTTTGATAGTGGTGAGTTTATCTGTTTGAAGTTTTGCACGCCTATGAGCTGGGGCAGCTATTTCAAAAAATGGTGCATCTGCTTTATTCTTCCCCCAAGGCAGAGATGTTAGTTAATTGTGCCTTTTGGATAGCTTTAATTTGCAGCATTGGAGGAGACAGGACTGTCCATTGTCACTTTTGCTGTTCATCTTGACTCTGGACCCTTTCATTAGGAGTATTTATTGGTGGTAAGATAACTAATTAATGACATCTCTCCCTCATTCCTTAAATCTAGAATTCAACCACAAACAGACTCTAGGAACAGAAGAAAGAGTAACCAAAACATACTTGCCATACCTTCCTCAGTCCATAAAACAAAACAACCAGCAACAGGGCCTTTACTTACAGCACACCAACCCTTTGGAACTCATTACCAGATCCCATCAGGTCAATCAAAGACCTGTAGACCTTTCGGAAAGAGCTAAAGACGCTTCTTTTTACCGAATACTTTAACAACATTTTACTGAGACAATATTGTTACCCATGCCCATCCGCAACCCTCAAATTCAAGTATATGGTTAACAATCGCCATTTAATCTCCTGATCCAGGAACTCACTTTGTACATAGTTAATTGCATTTATATTTTTATGTTTCATGTTCTCATGTAACTGTAAATAGTTAAACCATTTTGGTTGGTAATAACTGTTCTATGTAACTGGTTTGTTTAAATGTAAACCACCCCTGATCTCTGGAAGGGGCGGTATAGAAAAACTGCTTAAATAAACAAACTGGTACTACTTCATTTAAGTTGGTGCCTTACTGATGATCTCCTGGTGCATTTGATGAATCCATGTGATTCACTGAACAGCCTGCTAGAGGAAGTTCAATTCTTTGGGTCCTTTGCAGGACTGAAGCTCAATAAGTCCAAGGTGTTGGATATTAGAGGGGAGTTGCAGCAAATTTGGAAAGGGACTTTTCCTTTGAAGTGGGTGGGACAGGCCTTCAGGTATTTGGGAATTTGGTTGCCTATGGATTCAAGGCAGCTTTATGCTCTTAATTTAGAGAGGCTGATACCATTTGTATGGAAGAAGCTAAGGGACTGGCGACCATTGCCGTTATCATTGCTGGGATGAGTGGTGGCCTATCACATGACACCGTTTCTAAGAATCTTGTACATGATGCAGGTGTGGCCAAAGGATATCTGGAATGTAGAGAAAGAACACCTTCCTTTGGAGGGAAAAGAGGGCATGAGTGCCTTTGTTTCATTGTAGAGAAGGGGAGAGAGGAATCGAGCTGGCCTGGGTATGCCTGACCTAGCGCGTGAATTGCTACACCTCTGAGACTGGCTGGCTGGCACCTTGAAATTTTAGCAAGGCAGAGACTAAAGCTGGGATGGTGCATCCGCTAAGTTTGGCATCAGTTCTGCATCTTAAAGCAAAGTTGCTTCCCAGATATCTTCTGGGGAGTGTGTTATTGTAACAGATCCAGGCTGCATGGTGGAAGTTATGTAAGCTGATAAGGGGCAATCCACGAATTTCTAGTTTCCTTTCATTACAGGGTAATGATGCTTTTCTGCCTAGTTTGGAGGCAGGCCTGTTTCAGTCCTGGGCTAAAAAAGATTTGCAGACTGGTGTAGATGGTGGATGAACGAGGTGTTTTCCATACATTTCAATACCTGAAACAAAGTTATCAGTTGAAAGGTAAACAGTTTTATGTGAACTTACAATTGTGACATTATGTGGCCCCTCTGGATGTGATTAGGTTGGGAGAGTCCATGAGGAAAAGTGGGAAGGCTTTTTGAGTTTGAAGATAGGGAGGCAATATCTATTTCTTTGTACTGTAGCAAACTCTGGGAGTTGATACCCTTGGGGCAATGTGATGATCTAGCTGCAAAATGGGGGGTAGAATTGAGAGTCACAGTGATGGTACAGCAGGAACTCGTGAAGTGACTTAGTGGTTAGGACAAGGTACCTCAGGCCAGAAGTTCAATTCCCACCTAGGGACAGCAATCTCAGGCCGGAGGGACTGGGATTTCTAGTCCTATAGGCACTCCTTGTGGCTTGGGGGAAACCATTTAACCCTCCATTGCCTCTGGTACACATAGAATGTGAGCCCTTTGGGACAAGGTAATGTATCCAGTTCCTGCTAATAGTGATTATAAACCACTCGATACCCTTCAGCCTGGGCAGTATATCAAGAACTTATATAAACAAATATAGATGATAGAGGGGTAAGAGGGGACAAGGCCATAGCGGAGAAACTGAATGAATTCTTTGCTTTGGTCATCATTGAGGAAGATATAGGGATGTTACCCATGAATGAAATGGTATTTAAAGGTGATGCTGCAGAAGAAATGAAAGAAATATTGATATACCGGGAAGATGTATTACAACTATTTGATAAACTGAAGAGTAGTGTCACCAGCAGAGGCTAAACTAATGTTATTTAGCTTAGTGCACTACTGGCCCTGACCTTTCTATAAAAAGAAAGTGTAGTTGCAAGTCGAGGGTCAGGTTTAAACAAGGATTTATTCCCCTCCCGGGGTTTTGCTGGACTTTCAAAAATAATACAACTTCCAAACTCAAAAGATAACCATACTTCTGGCATAAACAAATGGGTAAAGAAAAGTAGCTTCTTGCTTCACAAATCAAATGACAAAACAGACTATATCATCAAGGTAAAGACCTGGGCAGTTTCCACTGTGCAGACCTGTTCTCTCTAGCAGGCTTATCTGCTCTCAGCGCAGAGAGGTCTCTTCAGTCATCACTAGAGAACAGTCCATCTTTTCCTCATAAGATAAACATTCATTCTGGTCAGTACACATGGGCTCCTCAAGTGCCTCGTCTTCCCTCTGGCAGAGAGTTTGTAACCTCCTCCAGTCAGTGACTGGTCTCTCTTCAAAACTCTCTTCCTGGTCAGGGAGATAATTATCTGAGCCTTGATAAAACTGCTTTTCAGCTTTTCTGTTACACCTTGCTCTTGTCAGTTTGCTGCCAGGCTTCTCACACAAACATTCAGGCTCTGCTCTCATACAAATATCCTGAAGCAGTTCACTATCTCTATCACAAGGATGTGAATACCTTAAAAGCTTCTGGCTTTCATTAGCAAAGGGTTTTCTGTGGTTAAACTCACGGTTGGAGAATGACTGCCTGTTATGTCTCCCAGCCCTTCTTGGCTTCTTATTCCAGGCCTCAAAATACACAGGGTTAGGCTGACAATACTCTGACCTTTTGTTGAAGGGTTTTAGGTTCTCTCTAACCTGCCAGGTTTCACAAATGCTTGCAGCTTCTGTGTCATCAAAACCTTCGTCAGAAATCATACAGGAATCACATTCAGCCTCTCTCCCTGGATTCTCTCTCTCCTGGACTCGAGCATAATAAGGATTCTCCTTTCTGGCCTGCTCCCAAGCTCTGGCCCGTTCCTGCTCCTGAACTAACTCTGCTTGCCTGCCTGCTTTCTTATGCAGAGTTATGGGCGTTTTCCTGCACATGTGCAGAGTGTTTCCCTCAGTGTTTGGGGAGTGTCTGTTGGCTGGGCGTGCCTTCAGGTCTCGTGCCTCAGCCTGCTCTAGTTGCCTATAGCAACTAGGAAGCTTTTTCTCTCCCTTTCTGTCAGAGTCTGTGCCGTACTCTTCAGCTTTTTGTGTCTTAAAGTTACAGGGCATATTTTCGGTGTTACACATCCCCCTTCTTAAGACATTACGAGCTGCTGACGTCCTCGTCGGACAGCGCGTAATTCTGCTCAACGCATCCGCATTACCATGCAGCTTCCCTGCACGGTGCTGTACCTCAAAACTAAAGGCTTGCAAAGCTAAATGCCAGCGCGTCAGTCGTGCATTATTGTTGCGCATTTGGCTTAGCCATTTTAACGGTGCATGATCTGTTATTAATATAAATTTTCGCCCTGTCACATAATATCGCAATGCTTCTACCGCCCATTTGATGGCTAAGCATTCCCTTTCTACAGTAGAATACTTCCGCTCCGCATTGGACAGTTTCCTACTTAAGTAGGTAATCGGGTGTTCGACACCATCAAATTTCTGGGACATAACTGCCCCCAGTCCAGTCTCAGAAGCGTCTGTCTGGATAATGAATGGAAGCCGGAAGTCAACTCCCTTTAATACAGGAGCTTTACACAACTTCTCTTTAAGAGAGATAAAAGTCTCCTCAGCCTCGGGAGTCCAATGCACTTTATTTGGGGCATTTTTCCTAATCATGTCTGTAAAAAGGCTGCTCTCCTCCGCAAACCTGGGGATAAACCGTCGGTAGTAGCCGATTAGGCCCAAGAAGCTGCGGACATGCTTCTTTTCTACCGGTCGTGGGAAGTTCCGGACACTCTCTATTTTGTCTGCTAGAGGTTTTACTATCCCATTCCCAACTAAATGACCCAGGTATTTAGCTTCTTTAGCCGCAAAAAGACATTTTTTGGGGTTCAAAGTGAGACCCGCTTTTCGAATGGCGTTTAATACCGCCTCTACCCGAGATAGGTGTTCTAGCCAGGTGCCGCTATGGATAATAACGTCATCCATATAGGCCAACGCGTAATCTTGATGTGGCCTTAGGACCTGGTCAATAAGACGCTGGCACGTTGCCGCTGCGCCCTGTAGCCCAAATGGCATACGCCTAAATTGGTATAGGCCTAAAGGGGTGGAAAAAGCTGTTTTTGGCTTCGAATCCCTCGTCAAGGGGATTTGCCAATAACCCTTGGTTAAATCGAGGGTTGTTAGAAACCGGGCCTGCCCTAGCCGATCTAACAGATCGTCGATTCTTGGCATGGGGTATGCGTCAAACTGTGAGATCGCATTTACCTGCCTAAAATCAATACAAAAACGAAGGGAGCCATCCGGTTTTGGGACGAGGACTATTGGGCTAGACCAAGGACTATGAGATTCCTCGATCACCCCCATTTCCACCATTTCCTTGACTTGGGCAATGACCTCGTTTTGCTTCGCCTCTGGCAACCTATAGGGGCGTTGTCTAATAACTTTCCCCGGAACTGTAATGACCTCATGGGCTACCAGGCGTGTTTCACCGGGCACCACTGTCAAAACATCGGAGAATTTCCTTAATAGCCGGGCTAACTCTACCTGCTGATGTTCAGACAGGTCCGTACCTGTACGTATTTCGGGTTGTTCCCTCCAATCTGAGGGCTGAGGGCCTAAGTCCTCCTCTTTCCTTTCCTCAGCGATGGCTGCTAAGCCCTTAACATCTTTTCTGCCTGTGGAGCCAAACCCCCCAGACCCACGGCCTGTAGAGGGTAATGAGGATGTCTCTAACAATACCGGGAAGCCCACCCGTTCACATATCAACTGGGCTATTCTTTCACCCCTTTTTATTATGAAATCTTCTTCCCCGAAGTTAAACAGTAGGGCCTTGACCACCCCCCGATAATCCGGGTCTATTACCCCGGCCCCAATGTCAATTGAATGATTGACCGCTAGGCCAGACCGTGGTGCTATGCGGCCATAACATCCTTCGGGGATTTGAATGCTCAACCCGGTATCCACGAGGGCTTTCCCTCTCTTGGGGACTACTGTATCCTCATTGCTGAAGAGGTCATAGCCCGCTGAGGCTTCAGTAGCTCTTTGGGGACTCTTTACCTGCTGGGATGTTTTCGTGAAGTGCAACACAAACCCTTTTTTAATTGGGGGTTTCCCTTCCACCCGTGGTTTCCCAAATAAAGCACTTGGGATCTTTTGTGCAATGGCTTCAGTTATGTGGGCTTCGGACGATACCTCCCCTTAGTGGTTCTTCGGGGCCTACTTTCCCCTCGAGGCCTTTCCCCAATTCCTCCTTAAATGGGGGCCAGTCACGGCCTAGGACCACCTTAAAGGGAAGTCGGGGGACAACTGCCATGTGTACCTTTCCTCTGGTATTCAACCCATTCACACTCATGTCATATATCGGGTAAAAAGAGGAAGCACCATGCACACATCGCACTTTCACACGACCATCCGTACTATCCCACTGGGTAGGATTGTGGGCCTGAATGGCCTTCCACATTTCCTGGGAGACCATACTCTGGTCTGCCCCAGAATCCAGGAGTGCCACCGCATCTATACCCTCCACCTGGACATCTATAATAAACTCCTCCCCACCGTGTATTTCTCTTCCTGATACAAGGGCTATGTGTTCTTTACAGTCCCTATGTACATGACCATTTTTTCCACAGTGGAAACATCTTATCAGATTATTATAGCTTTTTACATTTTCTTTTGGGACCGTAGAAGCATAAGCTTTCCTTATACCAGGCATCCTTCCCATGCCTGTTACCCGCATCATACTATCACTAGAAGCTCCGGCCAATGCAGCTTCAAAATAGCATTCGGTCATTTCCGCTGCTTCTCTAGTGGATTGACATTTTTGTAACAGCAGGAAAGCTTTTACTTCGGCGGGTACAGCTTCAAAATACTGCTCTAGCAGCACTGCATCCATTAAAGTTTCTATCGTGGCCCTTTCTGGAGCCAACCACTTTGCTGCTAAACCTTTCAACCTCTGCATTAAAGCTTTAGGTGTCTCCTGGGGCAAGAGCCTTGCCTCCCTAAAAAGTCGGCGATAATGTGTAGGTGTTAAACCTAGCCTATCTTGAACTGCCAATTTTACATCTGGATAACTGGTCACTAGGCCAGCGGGCATCGCCTTATAGGCCGCCAATGCCTCTCCAGTTAACGACATGGCGAATCGGACTGCCCATTGGTCTAGGGGCCACTTAGCCGCCTGAGCAATTCGCTCGAATGCGTCCGAATAATCATCAAAGTTATCACTTTTTTGTAAAGGTCCTAGTGCCAATGCACCATAGTGTTGTACTCCTACCGCCGTTGGTACCGGTACACTTTCCTCCGCAGCCGCAGTAGTGGATGTCCGCTGTAGTAGCGTGGTCACCAAGTCCAACAGGGGCTTTTGTTGCGCAGCCAGTGCTGCCATAGTCCTGTCCTGGGCCTGTCGTGCCAGCTCACTTTGTGCCTTCCACTGCTCTTCCATCCATTTCATCATTTCTTTGGAATCCATCTTGGCGCTTGCGGTATACCTGTATAGGCGAGAAAAAACAGAGGGCCCACCAAGTGCGGCACACAATATAGTTCTTTCTCCCTATCTGCCTTTATCCAGATATCTCTCTCCCCCTTTCTCCACAATCCTTACCACCCGTGCCCAGCCACTTGTACCTTAGCACGGTGAAGGATCTTATTTTGAGAAAGGTTCTCTGCACCTCCGTCCGGTCAGCTTGTGGATGTCCTCTCAGTATCAGGATTTTCTTCCTCTCAGGATTTCCTTTGCTGCTGTGAGTTTTTTTTCCTTTTTTTTTTCTTCTTCCAATCTGTTTCTCTTTTGAAAAAACTTTGGATAGTAGTATTGCTTTTTTTTTTTTTTTCAAAAATCCTGCCAACTATGCCATTTTATATGTCACCAGCAGAGGCTAAACTAATGTTATTTAGCTTAGTGCACTACTGGCCCTGACCTTTCTATAAAAAGAAAGTGTAGTTGCAAGTCGAGGGTCAGGTTTAAACAAGGATTTATTCCCCTCCCGGGGTTTTGCTGGACTTTCAAAAATAATACAACTTCCAAACTCAAAAGATAACCATACTTCTGGCATAAACAAATGGGTAAAGAAAAGTAGCTTCTTGCTTCACAAATCAAATGACAAAACAGACTATATCATCAAGGTAAAGACCTGGGCAGTTTCCACTGTGCAGACCTGTTCTCTCTAGCAGGCTTATCTGCTCTCAGCGCAGAGAGGTCTCTTCAGTCATCACTAGAGAACAGTCCATCTTTTCCTCATAAGATAAACATTCATTCTGGTCAGTACACATGGGCTCCTCAAGTGCCTCGTCTTCCCTCTGGCAGAGAGTTTGTAACCTCCTCCAGTCAGTGACTGGTCTCTCTTCAAAACTCTCTTCCTGGTCAGGGAGATAATTATCTGAGCCTTGATAAAACTGCTTTTCAGCTTTTCTGTTACACCTTGCTCTTGTCAGTTTGCTGCCAGGCTTCTCACACAAACATTCAGGCTCTGCTCTCATACAAATATCCTGAAGCAGTTCACTATCTCTATCACAAGGATGTGAATACCTTAAAAGCTTCTGGCTTTCATTAGCAAAGGGTTTTCTGTGGTTAAACTCACGGTTGGAGAATGACTGCCTGTTATGTCTCCCAGCCCTTCTTGGCTTCTTATTCCAGGCCTCAAAATACACAGGGTTAGGCTGACAATACTCTGACCTTTTGTTGAAGGGTTTTAGGTTCTCTCTAACCTGCCAGGTTTCACAAATGCTTGCAGCTTCTGTGTCATCAAAACCTTCGTCAGAAATCATACAGGAATCACATTCAGCCTCTCTCCCTGGATTCTCTCTCTCCTGGACTCGAGCATAATAAGGATTCTCCTTTCTGGCCTGCTCCCAAGCTCTGGCCCGTTCCTGCTCCTGAACTAACTCTGCTTGCCTGCCTGCTTTCTTATGCAGAGTTATGGGCGTTTTCCTGCACATGTGCAGAGTGTTTCCCTCAGTGTTTGGGGAGTGTCTGTTGGCTGGGCGTGCCTTCAGGTCTCGTGCCTCAGCCTGCTCTAGTTGCCTATAGCAACTAGGAAGCTTTTTCTCTCCCTTTCTGTCAGAGTCTGTGCCGTACTCTTCAGCTTTTTGTGTCTTAAAGTTACAGGGCATATTTTCGGTGTTACAGTAGTAAATCACCTGGACTAGATGGTACACATCCAAGGATGTTGAAAGAACTATGAGATTGCAGATCTACTATTAGTAATCTGTTTACTATCATTAAAATCATAGTAACTGTAATACCTGAAGATTGGGAATTGGCCAATGTAATGGTAATTTTTAAAAAGGGTTCCAGGGGTGATCCGGGAAACTACAGACCAATGAGCCTGACGTCAGTACCGGGAAAAATGGTAGAAACCATTATAAAGAACAAAATTACTGAACATGTAGATAGTCATGGCTTAATTGGAGACAGCCAACATGGCTTTAGCCAAAGGAAAGTCTTGTCTTACTAATCCACTATGTTTTTTTGAAGGTGTGAACAAACAGGTAGACAAAGGCGAGTCGGTTGATATAGTGTATCTGGATTTTCAGAAAGCCTTTCACAAGGTACCTCATGAGAAGCTTTTGACAAAATTAAAAAGAGTCATGGGACAGAAAGCAGTGTATATTGTGGATCAGGAACTGGTTAAAAGACAGAAAGCAGAGGGTAGGGCTAAATGGCCAACTATCCCAATGGAGCAAGGTGAATAGTCGAATACCCAGGGATCTGTGCTGGGTCCACTACTTTTTAACATATTTGTAAATGACCTGGAAATGGGACTAAACGAGTAAGGTAATCAAATTTGCAGATGACACAAAACTGTTCAAAGTTGTTAAAACCCATGAGGATTGTGGAAAATTGCAAGAGGGCCTTGATAAATTGGAAGACTGGACATCCAAATGGGAGATGAAATTTAATGTGGACAAGTGCTAAGTTATGCACCTAGGAAAGAACCACCCAAACTATGGTTACACGATGCAAGGTTCCATTTTAGGAACCACCACCCAGGAAAAAGATTTAGGCGTCATCGTGAATAACATGTTGAAACCCTCTGCCCGGTGTGCAGCGGCGGCCAAGAGAGCAAATAGAATGCTAGGTATCATAAGGAAAGGAATGGAGAACAAAACAAAGGATATTATAATACCTCTGTATTATTTCATGGTGCGACCATGACAGTTATCGCACTCTAAACCACGCATTAACTGCTTAGTGAACTTTAGTAAAAGGGCCCTTAAGTGTATGCATATATCTATATAGCTATGTATAGATACACACATGCACATACAATGCATAACAGGGGATAGATCATGCCACACTCGATGGTCACTCTTCTACGAACATCAGAGGTATGCTGAAAATCATGCCCAGGAGTACACTGTCACAATCTAAATATTTTCTTTTTTGCCAGTATAAAGCAATTCTCTTTGTGGCTTAAAGCAAAGGTAGTTACGGCATGGGATAATGAGCCATACAGACCTCGTTTTAGCATTCACGCTGTGGGTTAGAGACTTTTCGAACACAGTAGCAGCAAGCTTGATATCGCTACAAGACTGTCAAGTTCGTCTGTTATTTAACAAATTCGTCTGTTATTTAACAAGTTTTACCATATTTAGTCATTCATGATTAATGTATTTAGCAAAATTGTACCAAGTTAACAAATGTTCCATGTAAAACAGCTAAATTGTACCTAGTTAACAAATGTTCCATGTAAAACAGACTTGTAAATCTGTTCATTCCTTGTTCAATGTAAACCGCACCTGATCTGTGGAAGGTAGCGGTATATAAGCAACTGTTAAATAAATAAATAAATAAATAAAAATATTTAGTTATGAGGGGATAGAAATGAAGAAACTAAGTCAGGGCTTCCCAGACCTGTCCTGTGAATCCTAAAGCCATTTAGGGTTTTGGAACGTCTATAGTGGAAATACAGGAGATAGATTTTGCATGCACTGGAGACTCGGCGCATGCAGGTTTATCTCACGCATATTCACTGCAGTGTCCTGAAGAATATGCTCGATAAAGCACTGCATGCGATGCTGTCTCATGCATTTTATTTGTAGTTATCCTGAAAAACAGTCTGGATAGGGAGTAGAGTTTGGAAATCTTCTTTGACACAGCTTTTACTTAGAGAGAGTGGGGCTGGGGATCACATCAGAAGTGACTTATTCTGGACTTTTGTTCTATTTTATCTGTATTAGCTATCTTATAGGTCACTATTTTATTTATTTAACAGGTTTTTTATACTGCTTTATCATTTCAGTCACCGCAGTTTACAATGTAACTTAAACTTAGTAATGTACATTAAACAGCAACATTGATGACTTGGATTCTTCTGAGGCAATGGAGGGTTGAGTGACTTGCCCAAGGCCACAAGGAGTGCTAGTGGGAATTGAACGGTCTCTAGGTTTCCAAGCCAGTGCTCTAACCATTAGGCCATTCCTCCGCTCCACTAGGACTCTTCTGCCTACTGTATTCAATGATAATGTAGCTTCAGGGCCACTTCAACCCATTATCGGGCAGTTGGCAGCTTTAGGATGGGCCCAGTGATTGAGACAGGTTTATTTATTTATTTATTTAGCATATATTTGTATGCCGCTACTTCCAGTGATCAGTAGCGGCTTGATTACAGGCGTGATATTGACAAATCATGACATAAATTTAATGGAGTATACAATTGATTTGAAAGGGAAAGCACAGCACAGCACACAGTGTAGGGTCTTAAGGAGAGGGACAGATATTCACATATTCACATATATACATAACTGCATCAATGATCTGTCTAGGTGATGCCGTAATGGGATTGGAAAAGATGGGTTTTAAGCTTCTTCCTGAAGTCCTTTAGGTCGGTGATCTGGCGTATCTCATAAGGCAGGTGGTTCCAGAGCATGGGAGCCGAGTATGTGAAAGCCCGGTTGCTTGTCCGTGTGTTGACTGCTCTTATGCTACTTGGTACGCAGAGTGTGTTAAGATTTGTGGTCCGTCTGCTTCTGTTATTAGGTTATCTCAGGTCGGAGGGCTGGGGGTCCAATTCCTACGCAGGGACAAGTAATCTCAGGCCGGAGGGACTGGGGTCTCCTTGTGGCCTTGGGCAAGTCACTTAACCCTCCATTGCCTCAGGTACACTTAGATAGTGAGCCCTTTGGGGACGAGGGAATAAAAAGTGCCTGTTAGCATGTATGTGTTAACCACTCTGATACACACAGTAAAGGGCAGTATATCAAGTGCCTAAAGCATAAACCCTGGCTGCCCCCGCCTTTGCTGCCCCCACACATGCATGCAGAGTGCCTGTTTGTCACGTGACTCTGACTGAGTCCTGACTTGATTTGTGTCACTCAGGCTGGGCCGACCTGCCATACTGACTGCCAACATTCAGCATGCTGCCGGAGGCATTGAGATGGTGAATGTGGAAGCAATGAGAGGCAAGCACAGCAGCAGGTAGCCACTCCATGGATTGCATCTGTGACTTTGCAAGGCCCTATTTTGCTTTTTGTTTGTTGTTGGTTGGTTGTTTCTTGCTGAGCCGAATCCAGAGAAAAAAAGGATTTAGCAACGTGAAGGGGCTCAGCTCAGCTGGACCGGTATACTCTTTGGGACTGTGCTTATTTATGGGCCGCAGGGCAGCTGTCCCTTTTGCCCATTGGTAAAAGTGGCCCTGTGTAACTTATCTATGTCTCAGCTATTTATTATGGCTATGGATTATTAGAACTTTCTATACTGCTCTATGAACATCAGAGAGGTTTACAAATCAAAATCATAAATAGGGAGAAAAGAACTCCATATTAAAAAGGTAAAGCAGAGAACAAGATTCGAGAGAACACATGAAAACAGAAAAATACTGCAGGGGATACAGTGTGGGAATAACTAGGATTTAATGTGAAAGGCCTACTAAGTTGATTGTGTGTATTTTATATTATTTTATTGCAAATTGGTTTGTTGTTCCTTGAAAGGTGGTATAAGCAAGATTTTAATAAACCACAACCATACGACTCAATCTCTTTATTTAATTCCAACTATTTATTAAAGATAAGCAGAGCAAAGAACTTACTGTGACAGTTAAACCAAGAGTTCAGCATTAATTCTGGTACAATACAGCAGGCTCAAACTGCTTCAGTTGGATATCTACTGACGGGGTTGTGCACTTAAATGATAACTGGAGGCGTGAAGCAAGGGTAGATGCTGGAAGTTGAATGCTGAACCACTAACAGAATGTGGCTGGATGGTGAACCGTTGACCGAGGGAATAAATGTTGACGCCTGAAGAAATGGGTGCTGAATTGGTGATAAGATGATGGGATTCCAGGGGGGAAGGAAAGGAAAAGAAAGGCTGTGAAGTTTGGCTTTTTATGCCCCAAAACAGTGCTCATTTATTAATTTCAAATTAAAATACTAAAAGCATATAGAATTGGTTCAGTGCTTCTCTCTCTATAATTAAACAATAAGCAAGAGTGTTAACACTACCCTTAGGATTAAAATACAAATGTTTAATATGTCAGCACAAGAACTAGCTATCATAACATAATCACTCTTAAGACAGCTACATAGAAAATCTGTTTTTCTCTGTAATTCTCTTCCTTCTCAGGTGAATCTCCCTTTATCAGTGGAGTGCTTTGGCAGACTACCAAATGATTCCTTTTACCCGAACGACTTTAATCCTTAGAGCTTCTGAGCTTCATCCAAATGTAATGAATACAAATTAGACTCTTATTTTACAGCACTATGGTGATAACCTGCCCCTGTGAGTAAACACTAGTTCAATACCTGCAAAAATGTCTATCTTGTGTCTTCACTCCCGTTTTCCTTTTCAAAAATATTTCTTCAATAATTATAAGAATATTTGCTATTGAGATTAAGGAGAAAAGTACGGGGAGATATTCAAGGGCAGCAGCCAGTGCTTTTAAAGCAGTTGGCTATTGCTGTTTTAACTTAAACCTGGATATTCAATGCAGGGGTCATATCCGGCCACTGGCGTTGAATATCTAGGATGTCCTGTTACCTGTGATATCACCAAAGTCACTAAGGGGCATATTACTAAGCTGGGCTAAGTTGAAATCAAGCCACTTGAGAAGCTGGCCATGACTGCGCGTACATGCACGAGCTTAAGCTTAAAGACCTGCCGTGATGCTGAAATGGCTTGCATCGTGGTGCCGCCCACCGGGGTCTGCTGCCTTATGCGGGTGCTTAATGGATGGGCCAGCACTGATTGCTGCCATGCCCATATTATTCCTATGGACACCAGGACAAACAGCACGCTCCATTGTCCGTTAGCACATGCTAACATCTAGTAAACAGGCTCCTCAATAAATATATTGCATACTACTGGTTCTTGCCTTCAATTCTAATGCACCTAACTGATCTTTTTCTTGTCTACTGACCACTACTCTGCTTGTTTTGTTACTTATAAAATATCTCACTCAATAGATATCTTTCTGCCCAACAACCATATAGTTAGTTTATTTATCAGTATAGAACAGCGTCAAAGACAGTGAATGTATCTCTTTCTGGCCTGTAGGCACCACGTGGCTCTTGCTGCCCACTCTCTGCCAAGCCTCCGCCTTAACCCCGCCTATATCCATGCACCACTCTGGTAGCGCAGCCGTTTTTGTGTGGGAACCTTATGGCTTTGTGCTCCTTGCTACTGTATAGCCAAAACACGCATTAGCACTGTGCTAAACCCTATGCTCCCAGTTACCACACTTTAGTAAACATGCCCCTTAATGTTCAGTTCAACATTTTAATTATTTACATCATTCAAATGCAATATCAACTGGTTGATTTTAGGATGCACAACTGGAGAGTCATTTTATAACCAGGTACATTGTTTAAGGCAGCCAAAAGTGCCGACTTTTCTTTATAAAATAACAAATCCAAAACGCAGACTGCAATGGTTTGGCCACATTTGCAGAATGAACGCCAAGCGACTGCCATACAAACTCCTCTGGCGAGAGCAACCTGTCCACTGGAGGGTTCAACAAACAGCCCCCAATAAAGCGTGGCTCAAACACATCGAGGAAGACCTAAGGAATCAGTGAATGACCATGAACAATGCCAGAAATATCATCGCCAATTGCCAATATTGGAAGCATATTGCGAACATCACACGGAATCCAGCGGCACCTACAGCAGCGTACTAGTTAAGAGGACAACCTGCTCCCCATATGCCAGCTAAGGATTAAAGAAGAAGATCCTCCTACCAGGCTGTAGTTATACCCTCTGTGCCAATGTATTGCCAATGCATTGCATGGGCATGCCACCCATACAGAACAATGCCCTGGCACCTCCCCAAAATATTCCATGGCTCAGGAACCATTTTGGGAACCATCTGTTAGGGAGTCTGCCTCTGAAGTAACACACACTACATCCTATCAGCCATAGAAACCCAAAGAGCCCTGCAGGACATACACAGCCCTGAAGGGAGAGAGGATATAAATATACCTACAAGATGTCTGATCCCAATGTATGCTGTCAACATTGCCATATGCTGTACTACTGCTCTGGGGAGGGGGGCATAAGACAAAAAGCACCCGTGGGAACCTATGACCCCAGCACTGGCCCGCATAAAACAGAGGCTCTACACCTGTGCTTGGTCTGATGTAGAAGCACCTTAGCAAGTGTGACCAGCTGCAACTCTGGTCTCTAATTGTAAAAGAGACCAAGGAGAGCAGTAGGTGCCTGCACACTGCCAAAGGAAACCAAAAAAAAGCAGGCACAAAAGAGACTGGCGAACATTCAATTCAGATAAAAACCCTTTTATTGGCCCCTACGCATTTCGGCTCAAAAGCCTTCTTCAGGGGGTCTTTAGAGGGAGCAAACCTCAAAAGAAATGACATTGAATAAGTATAAATGAGCATAAATAAACATAACACGACATATTTAAAAACAATATGTTATAAAATCATAAACATGCAAAATATAATAATTTTAATAACAATAATAAAAATAAAATTAAAATCACTCCTGTTTGTACCATGTATAATATAATAACATGAACCAAATTTCATAAAGTATATTAAACATATGGAGACACAAACATGCAAATTAATAAAACCTCAAGAGTGCAAATCAACAGTAATAGGATAAGAAGGACCACATTAATAACACGCAGGAGATTTCACTAAAACATCGTATCTTGTGTTGAAAAGTACAAATAAAAGAAATGTACAATTAAAAGAAAAAAGAAAATTGAATTAAGAATTATAACAGAGAAACAGGGATGAAGAGAATAGGCAAAAAAGAATTCTTGACAATACCTTTAATTTCCCGTGGTATATACCAACCACTAAAAAGACAAAATTGTTAAAAAGTAATAAATAATTAAGCATAAAAAATAAATTAATAAAATCATAAAGGCATAAAAGAGAATAAACTCATTCGTTGACTATTGCTACCCATAGTTGTGATGTCAGAGCTTGAGACTTTTTGAAATAAAAATAAAGCACTGCCATAGGACATTTTATGAAGAATCATTTAAAGAGACAACAGACTTTGCCAAAGGAACTCACTTGTGTTTTACCTGAATTGAACGTTCGCCACTCTCTTTTGTGCCTGCTTTTTTGGTTTCCTCTAATTGTAAAAGACATTGCATTTTTTGGTCAAACCAAAGTTGATCAAGACATTCTTACACTGACCCCTGATGCAGGCATGTGGTTTAGCATGGCACGTGGTGGCAAGGGGACTTTCAGGCATAGAACCAAACAAAACCCACTTATTTACCTTCAATGGTCCAGCAAACACTCCCAACTTGTTAAAGGCTGGTTCTCAGTGCCCTTTCCCTGACCCACAATTAAAGCACAGAAATCAGTTCAGCACAAAGTTCAGTCAGTCATTTGGGCTTTAGTGTCTGTAAATATGATTCCCACCTCCTGAATCACCTACCTTACAGCCAGACTCCTCTCCCAGCTTTGCTTGGAAGGAACTTTGTCTCCATGGGCCTCTTTTCTCCTTTGCACATGGCTGGCTTCTTAATTCCTCTGTCTGACACACGCCCTCCCAGCCCTACATTCTGAACTGTAGACTCTTAAGGTGAACTGCTGATAATCCCTTTTGGTGAGGGATGGGTAACTTCCTAAATATTCTATCACATACCCTCCCCCTCAGCTTAATCATGTCCTGTTAAGCATCTGCCACAGCCAGGACCCCCACACGAGAAAGAAGTCAGCATTCAGATGGGCCAGGCACACCCTGTGACAGATCTGAAACTAGTAGGGCTATAGAAAACCACTGCATAATACGGCTACTGGACTTCTTATGTTGTGCCAGCCATTTGAGGTCATGGACGGCACAGTCGGTAGTGCCCACTTGACAGCTAGAGCTTCTTTCTCAATCACAGAATGTTTCTTCTGAGAGAGCAGCTTCCTGATGTTGAATGCCACGTATGTTCTTCACCTTTGATTTCCTGGACCAGAATGGCTCCTAGGCCCACTTCTGATGTATCTGTTTGAAAAATAAATGATAGAGAGAAATCAAGACAGGTGCCGAGCACATGGCCTCCTTGAGACGCTGAAAGGCCTGGTCCAGATCTGGTGACTATTGAGTCAGCCTGAGAGCTGTCTTCCAGAGGATATTAATTAATGGTTCCGCAATCTCTGCAAAGTAATGGATAACCTGGTGGTAATAGCCAACCAATCTAAAGAAGGCCGGAACATTTTTCTTCAACTTCAAGGTAGGGATTCAGGAAATGACATCCACCTTCCGTAGTTGAGGTTGTATCTGGCCATTCCCGATAAAGTAGCCCAGATATTGGATGTCCCAGCCTCCCAGGTGACTTCTTCCCCTTCACTGTAGTCACTGGCTGCGCTTCATAAAACCTGCTATTTCCAGTGTGCATGCCAGTGTAAGCTTAGGGTGCTGGTATACCCACTAGGGTGGCCAAGCCATCTAAAAATTGCTCCAATAGCACAATCTTGGCTATCTCTGTCCCGATCTTTCCCTCCAGTTGTAGCCATGTCTATGCAAGATTCTTCAGTCGATAGAAGAGAGCCTTTGGAGATTCTTCTATATGGAGGCCCCCCTCCCCCCCCCTTCCTGAATCGATGGCAGTAGACCTCCAGTGTACAGTCGGCCTGTTCCAGTATGGCAGCCTTGACAGCTATGTATGAAGCTCACCCATCTGGGATGGCATCCTCTAATGTAGCATGGCTGCTACCTGTTAGCAGATTCCCCAAGTAAGTAGTCCATGTTGCTTCTGACCACCTGGCCATGTGGACAGTTCACTCAAAGTTCATCAAAAAATAATTAGATTCATCTTCAGCCATCATTTTAAGTAGTGCTTGTGCTGGAGAGTGGAGCTGTGATCTCTGTAGGGCCTGAGTCAACTGAGCCAGGGAACTCTTCTGTAGCTCCCCCTGCACCTGAATAAGGTTCTGTATCTGCTGTTGCTGCACCTCCAGGAGGATGCGTTGAAACTTCTGTTGACGTTGTTGCTGTTGCCCTTCTGCCAGAATCTGGAGGAGCCACTCCATTCTGGCTTGTCTGCTCTCTTGCAACCACAGCTCATTCTTTGGCAGCTGAGTTAGCTCTGCACCCTTTCAGCTCCAAAAACCTTTTAACGGCCTCTAGTGGCCAAAACAAAACCTTTCCTGTCCGGCACTGACTAAACATTTCTTCAAGCTCCCTAAGCTAGAGTGAGGCTAACCATCTTAGCCCAAACAACAAAAAAAAGCCCTGCTGCAGAGAGACGCAGCCCTGGAGGTATGTGGATTTGCCCTCTGTCATGTGGTTAAAGGAAATCCCCAAGCTGCCACCATTTGTGGTATAATGTGGCATGCAGTGGCAAGAGGGCTTTTAAAATATCAGGCACACAACAGTTCAGGGCTAAACAAAAAACACGTATTTCCTTTCAGTGGTTCAGCAATCACTCTCAGCTTGTTACCTTCACAAGGCTGGTTCTCCGTGCCCTTCCCCCTACCCACAATTAAAGCAGAGTTCATTTCAGCACAAAGTCCAGTCACTTGGGCTTCAGTCTCTGTAAATATGACTCCCACCTCCTGAATCGCCTACTTTACAGCCAGACACCTCTCCCAGCCCTGCTTGGAAGAAGCTTTCTGTCTCCACAGGCATCTTCTCTCCTTTGTGCATACTAGCTGGCTTCTTAATCCCTCTATCTGAGTCACAGTCTCCCAGCCCTGGGTTCTGAGCTGTAGACTCTTAAAGCGGACTACTGATAATCTCTTTGAAGAGGGATGAGTAACTTCCTATATACACCATCACAAGGCATTTTTGCCAAAAATTTGGTCGTCGATTTTTGAATAAAAGTTTGCATCTATGAAGGTATAATTGGTGTGGCCATGGTTCTTCTCTGCGCCCTTGGTGTGCTGTTTGCTGAGGACTTCCTCTCTTCTGTTTGCAGTGGAGATGACGGTAGAAGCCCAAGTGGCAAACTGATGGCTGGGGGAATGCAGAGCAGCAGCAACCGATGGGGTACCTAGCCACTACTACTATTACTGATCATTTGTATAGCGCTATAAGGCATACGCAGTGCTTACAGACACATGTAAGACACTGTTCCTGCTCATAGGAGCTTGAAATCTAGTCAAGACAGACAGCACAACAGCTACTGTAAGGACAAAGATATATCTAGGGGAGTGGTATGGAAACACATAGGAGCCTAGGCAGATCAGGATTGAAAAGCGGCCTCAAAGAGGTGAGTTTTCAGCCTGGATTTGAAAATGGGCAGAGATGAAGCCTGCCATACAGACTCAGGTAGTTTGTTCCAGGCATAAGGAGCAGCAGGTGAAAGGATCAAAGTCTGGAGTAGGCAGTAGAAGAGAAGGGCACAGTTCCCGAGGAGGGCGGTAGGAAGAGATAAAAGAGGAAAGGTAGTGAGGAGCAGCAGAATGAGGGTACTTTAGGTCACTAGGAAAGAGTAGTTACTCACCTGTAACAGGTGTTCTCCAGGAGCAGCAGGAATCAGTCCTCACATATGGGTGACATCGGTGCCGACGGAGCCCTTGTGCGGAGCATTTCCCCAGCATTCAAGGAAAGCCTTTGGGAATGCAGCACGCATGCGCGGTCCCCTTCCTGCCCAAGGGTGCCATCTTGCTCAGTCTGATGACATAGCTAAAAGACAGCAAAACACAAAATGAAGGATATGACTGCAACTCCAGGGGAGGAGGGAGGGTCATGAGGACTGATTCCTGCTGCTCCTGGAGAACACCTGTTACAGGTGAATAACTACTCTTTCTCCAGGACCAAGCAGGAAGTCAGTCCTCACATATGGGACTTCCCAGCTCTAGGCTACCGGGAACCCTAAGCTGAAAAAATGGCTCCCTCTCAAGAGCCTCAGCATTCGTGATAAGAATATCCTCTGAGAACGCCCCCGTATGGTAGCCCAACACAAGGGCCGGAGGGTAGGAGTTGCCTAAACCTCAAAGAGATTACGGAGTACCGCCTGTCCGAAAGCACTGTCCTTTCGGGACTCTCTCTCGAGGCAGTAATGGGCTGCAAAAGTCTGGCTTGAAGACCAAGTTGCGGCCCGGCAGATGTCTGCCAACAGAACAGAGCGGAGATGAGCTACTGACACGGCTTTTGCCCTGACACAGTGGGCCATGACTCGTCCCTGCAAGGGGAGGTTGGCTGCCTTGTACGCCCAGGCGATACAATCTGCTACCCAAGTGGACAACGTATGCTTGGAGACAGGTAACCCCATCTTATTAGGGTCAAAGGAGATGAAGAGCTGAGTAGCCCTTCGATGCCCCCGCGTACGTTCTATGTAAAAAGACAACGCCCTCTTACAGTCCAGGGTATGCAAGACTGTTTCAGCCTGGCTGGTATGCGGCCTGGGAAAAAAGGTCGGAAGAACCACCTCCTGGTTGAGGTGGAAAGAGGAGACCACTTTTGGAAGGAACTTGGGATGGGTCCATAGGACCACCCTGTTCCTATAGAACCGTGTGTATGGCCTATCAGAAACCAGAGCTTGTAGTTCACTCACACGTCTGGCCGAGGTAAGAGCCACCAGGAAGAGCGCTTTCCAAGAGAGGAAACGCAAATGCCAAGTAGCCATCGGCTCAAATAGTGGGCGAGTAAGTTACTGCAAGACCACGTTCAAATGCCACTCAGTCGCCGGTGGACGAACCGGAAGCTTGAGTAGAAGCAGACCTCTGAGAAATCAGGACACCAAGGGGTGAACCAACAAAGGCTGTCCTTCCACCGGTGAGTGGTGCACTGACAAAGCACTGAGGTGAACCCGAACAGAGTTAGACTTAAGGCCTAGGTCTGACAGGTGAAGTAGATACTGCAGTACTACTGGCACAAGGCAAGAGAAAGGATCTTCATTGCACTGAGCACACCATACTGTAAACCTACGCCACTTGAGGGCATTGGACTTTCTGGAGGACTGCCTCCTAGAGGCCAAGACCACCTCCTCAACTTCCTTAGGTAGAAGTAAGGGAGCTAGCACTATCCTTTCAGCAGCCAGGCCATCAAATTGAGGGACCTGAGATTGGGGTGCAGAATGGAACCTTGCTCCTAAGACAGGAGATCGTGTTGCAATCCCAGAGGGAACGGAGTTTCCACCGCCAACTGCAGCAGAAGTGAAAACCACGGCTGCCTCGGTCATCTGGGGGCTACCAGAATCACTGAGGCCTTGTCCCGGAGGATCTTGAACAGAGTTCGGGCCACCAGGGGTGTGGGAGGAAACACATACAGGAGGACCGTAGAGCAAGAGATCAGAAAAGCATCTGCTGCCATTCGCAGGGGATGCAGCTGTCTGGAGCAGAACCTGGGCAGCTGACGGTTCAGTGGACTGGCAAAGAGATTGATGGATGGACGTCCCCAGCGGAGGAAGATCTGCTGGGCCACTAGTGGATTCAACTGCCATTCGTGAGGCTGGAGAATCCTGCTTAGCTTGTCTGCCAGGAAATTCTCCTGACCAGGTAGGTAAACTGCTTTGAGGAACATACCCTGTTTGACCGCAAAGGAGAAGAGATCTCGTGCCTCCTGACATAGGAGCCTGGATCCCGTGCCCCCTTGCTTGTTCACATAGAACAGTGCCACTTGATTGTCCGTCTGAACCAGGACAGACTGGTGAGAGAGGGCATGAGAAAATGTTTGCAGAGCTAAGCGGATTGCTCGCAGCTCCAAAAGATTGATTTGCTGCGTGGCCTCCCGAGGAGACCACAGGCCTTGAGTGCACATGCCCTGGCAATGTGCACCCCAGCCCTTTAAGGAGGCATCTGTCGTCAGCACCCTGGTATGTGCTGGAGCCTGAAAAGGTACACCCTTGAGAAGGTTTGGCAGATGTAGGCGAAGAGTGGCTTGTCGGGCCTCCTGGAGAGGCTGGCCCCTGATGAGCCAGTTGTCCAGGTATGGGAAGAAAAAAATTCCCTGATTCCTGAGATAAGCCGCCACCACCGCCGGAAAGGCATTTGGTGAAAACCCTGGGGGCAGAGGTTAGGCCAAAGGGAACTACCCTGTACTGAAAATGGTTTCCTCCCACCACAAATCTGAGATATTTTCTGTGGTCTGGATGAATGAGGATGTGAGTATAAGCATCCTTTAGGTCTAAGGAGCATAGCCAGTCTTCCTGCAGTATCCCAAGGGTAAGCATCTTGAACATGTCCCTCTCCAGAAACTGGAGGCCTCCTCTCCTTTTTGGTACCAGGAAGTACCTGGAGTAGAAGCCTTGCCCTTCCAGGTGGTGAGGCACCGGTTCCACCACCTGTTCCTTTAGAAGACTTGCCAACTCCTGAAGGAGGAGGTCCCTGTGTAGAGGAAGTCTTGGAGGCTCCCCTGGAAAGTAGGAAGGGGGGGGGGTAGCTGGTGGAAGTGGAGCATGTAGCCCTTTTGGACTATGCCAGCACCCAGGTATCCCCTGTGATGGCTGGCCACCTGTAGGTGTACAGGGTCAGCCGACCTCCTGTGCTGAGTGCAGCCACCGGCGGAGAAGAGGCTATGCTGTGGGAGTCAAAACCACGCTCCCTGCTGTGCAGGAGCCAGAGCTGGCGGCTTGGGGGTCTTCTGCCTATGGGGCCCATGCCCCTGCCCCTTGGCCTGCTGGCCCTGTTGGGGAGCTGGAGAGGCTAGATACTGAGGGTAGGATTTGTAGGCAGCACCCTTCCTCGGGAAAAAGGGCTTCTTTCCCAAGCCCTTATTTTTTTGAGAAGGGGCAGAAGTCTTTCTGGACAGCCTTGTCCTGGTGAGAGTCTCAGTCTCGTTTTCTGCAGCCTTTTCAGTCATGGGCTTACCAAATAGGTTGTCACATCGACCAACTTGTCATCCATGACTCCAGGTCCAATGACTGTAGCCAGGCCTGACGGCGTGCACTGATGCCGGCCGTGGCTACCCGGGCCAAAGCCTTGAAGCCATCATAGGCTGCTCGAGAGATAAACTTCGAGCACTCTCGGATCCCTGTCGACAAGGCTTTGAACCTCTGCAAGGGTTCCTCGGAGAGGCCAGTTGAGAACCCGGCAATCTCCTTTGCCAGGCCCCTTAAGTACATGCCCATGTATAGCTGGTAAGTCTGGACATGGCAAGATAGCATAGAACCCTGGAAGCACTTTCTACCGAGGGCATCCAGGTTCTGGGCCTCCTGGCCGGGGGGCACCAAGGAGTGCATCCTCTGACTCTTCAGGCGGTGCATGGCCAATTCCACACCATGGAATTGTGCGGTAGCTGTGCCTTTTGGAACCCAGGGCTCTTACGGACTCGATAAATGGAAACGACCTGTTTGCTAAGAACCGGCGCCGAGGCCGGTGCCTCCCACATACGGAAGAGCAGCCGTTCCAGCATCAGAGGAACCGGCACAGTAAAGGCTTCCTTCAGAGGAAAATTATACTGGAAGGCATCGAGCTCCTTGGTTCGAGGCTCCTCCTCGGCGTCCGCAGGGAATGCCAAAGCCTTGGCCATGCCCCTCACGAAGTCCGAGAACCGGGTATCCTCCGGGGGGGGGGGGGGGCTTCTCCGAGGCTCGGACTCCGGGGAGTCAGAAGGGATGCACCGGGTCTGGAAGGTGTCCGGAGAATCCAAATCCTCCATCTCCCATGCCGACTCCTCCAAGGAGGAGTCAAGCGGCTCCGGCCATGTGGGCCTCGGTGCCACCTGCCCCGATGCCGAGGACACCGGCGTCGACGACCTCGGCCCCACACGGGAGGTCGAGGGGGACCTTGAACGAGGATCGACTCGAGACTTGATGGACTCGAAGATCGGCTCGGCCTCCGGGGTTGACTTAGACGTCAAACCGGCGATCAGCACCCGCTGCTGTTCCATGAAGGCAGCCAAGCTGCTCTCGAAGGCCGTCAGCCTGAGTCTAAGCTCAGGAGACTCAGCAGCCCCCGACTCGGGCCCCGATGGCGTCGGGCCCGACGTCGGTTCTCCCAGAGGAGAGTCCACGAGGACAACAGATCTTACGTGACTCAGGGACTCCGGCTCCAATGCCAGGCAGTTTGGATGGCCTCTCCGACTCAGAGAGCCCGGGGCGGTGGTCAGGGCTACGCGACCTGGCCCTCGAGGACCCAGTGGCCTCCACCGACGCCGCCCTCACGAGCTTCTTCTTCCTTTTGTGCTCCTGGGACCACGATGGCGCTCGGGTCAGACTCCCGAGATGTCGAGGCCTCTGACGAAGTCCGGACGCGGACTCTGAAAAAATTCTTTCACATTGATGCTGACGGCTCCGAAGTGCCTTCAACAACATTTTGCCGCGTGGGCCACAGACCAGCGGGTCATGGTCGGGCCCGAGGCATCGGAGGCAGCAGTCATGTGTGTCGGTGAGAGACATAAGTTTCTTACACCGATCACATTTTTTTAACCCGCTTGCAGCCATCAGGGGAAAAAGGGCCCCTGCAAGGTCAAAAGACCGGGCTGCCAATGAAAGTAACAAAAAAGGCACGAACGCTAGTCACAAAAAAAGAAATTACGGACTCGATACCGGTGTACCGAGCCCAGGCGGGAAGGGGAACCGGCATCGAACCGGATAAGAAACATAGAAACATGATGACAGAAAAAGATCACATGGCCTATCTAGTCTGTCCTTCCATATCAACAACTACAACAGTCCACTTTTTACCTTTAGAGATCCTCTGTGTTGGTCCCAAGCTTTTTTGAATTCAGTTACTGTCCTCATCTCTACCACCTCCACTGGGAGACTATTCCACGGATCCACTACTCTTTCCGTAAAGAAATATTTCCGCATATCACTCCTGAATCTATCTCCCTTCACCCTCATCCCATGTCCCCTCGTAGCAGAACTTGCTTTCAATTGAAAGAGGCTCTCTCCCTGAACATTTATGCCACAGAGGTATTTAAACATCTCAATCATATCACCTCTATCCCGCCTTTCCTCTAAGGTGTACATATTAAGATCCTTAAGTCTGTCCTCATATGCTTTATAATGAAGCCCATTAATCATTTTAGTAGCAACCCTCTGCACCGACTCCATCCTGTTCACATCCTTTTGAAGGTGCGGTCTCCAGAATTGCACACCATACTCCAAATGAGGTCGCACCAAAGACTTATACAGAGGCATTATCACCTCCTTTTTTCTGCTAGCCATTCCTCTCTGTATGCACCCAAGCATCCTTCTAGCTTTTGCCGTCGCCTTTTCTACCTGTTTAGCTACTTTAAGATCATCAGACACAACCACGCCTAGGTCCCGCTCTTCTGTAGTGGAGAAAAGTACTTCACCTCCTATACTGTATTGCTCCCTTGGATTGCTGCAGCCCAAATGCATGACCTTACATTTTTTAACATTAAATCCCAGCTGCCAAATTCTAGACCATTCTTCAAGCTTAGCTACATCCCTCCTCATGTTATCTACACCTTCCTGGGTGTCTACTCTATTGCAGATTTTGGTATCGTCCGCAAAGAGGCAAACCTTACCCGACAGCCCTTCCGCTATATCACTAACAAAGATGTTAAAAAGAATCGGACCAAGGACCGATCCCTGGGGCACACCACTGATAACATCCTTCTCCTCAGAGTGAGCTCCATTTACTTGTACTCTTTGTCGCCTCCCACCCAACCAATTTCTAACCCAAGCAGTAACTTTAGGGTCCATCCCTAGGGTGCTCAGTTTGTTTATAAGTCGCCTGTGAGGAACAGTGTCAAAGGCTTTACTGAAATCTAAATACACCACATCTAGAGCTCTCCCTCGATCCAACTCCCTGGTCACCCAGTCAAAGAAATCAATCAGATTTGTCTGACAAGACCTGCCTCTGGTGAATCCATGGTGCCTCGGATCCTGTAATCCGCTGGACTCCAGAAACCTCACTATTTAAGAAAAGCGAAAATCGCAGAAAAAAAAATCTACTTTTCCCGGGTGACACAAACTCACGTCCATTGGGCTCCGTGGAAAAAGAGAGACTGAGCAAGATGGCATCCTTGGGTGGGAAGGGGACCGCGCATGCGCGCTGCATTTCCAAAGGCTTTCCTTGAAAACTGAGGAAATGCTCCGCACGAGGGCTCCGTCGGCGCTGACGTCACCCATATGTGAGGACTGACTTCTTGCTTGGTCCTGGAGAAGTATTTGAACTGGAAACGAAAATGTATAGGGAGCCAATGAAGTGACTTGAGAAGAGGGGTTATACGAGCATATTAAGGCTAGTGGAAGATTAGTCGTGCAGCTGAGTTTTGAACAGGCGGGGGGGCGGGGGGGGAGAGATGATTCAGAGGGAGACCAGCAAGGAAGAGGTTGCAATAGTCTAGACAGGAGGTGACTAAAGAGTGGATAAGCATCTTAGTAGTGTGTTCAGAAAGGAAAGGGCAAATTTTGCTGATGTTATAGAAAAAGAAGTGACAGGTTTTAGCTATCAGTTGGATGTGTGTGGGGAAGGTGAGGGAGGGGTCAAAGACGACCCCAAGATAGCTCCCCTCTATCTCTCAACATTGATATTGGGAGTGGCAGGGGTAGCCCAAGGGGGGTGCGCGGCCATGTGCGAAGACTCATTGCAGGGCCTCATTTACATAAGGGGCCTCATTTGCATAAATATTTGCATAATGTTAACATGCACTAACTTTTAGTAAACATGCCTCTTAATGAGTGTCTGGATAAAGAAAGACTACCAGATTTCTACATTACTATACTCCAGTGCCAACTGCCAGGCACATTAGGAAGTACTATAAACACTGCTCATTTAGAAACCATAACAAACCCACAGTATTATAACAGCACTACCAGGACTCACAAAGCACCAAACCCTACCCATCAAACGGCAACACTGCAAATATTAAACCAATACATCTCAGAGAATAAGAATACATGACCTACTGGGGAAAGATAACAAGTGACACTGCCAAACAGAAACTACATAAACAGAATACCTCAGCTCGGTTACACATGCAGAACATAGACCATCACCAAACAAAGAACAAGCAATCACAATTTAGAAATAGAAAGACAATAATTTAACTGGGAACCCCAAAGGCCAAAGTTGGAACGTACAATAACACCGGAGAAATAAAATTATAGATTAATTTCCTCTTGTACTAAACAAAAACGCAAAGACAATAGCGATGCACATTTCCCAGAGCTGACATATTCCAGTTAATAAATTCAAAATAAAAAGTATTTTTCTACCTTTTGTTGTTTGGGCATTTTATTTTTTAGTTGTAATTGCTCCAGTCACTTTCTTCTGGTTTCTTCATGTCTTCGACTAGCTCTCCATTATCTGCTGTGCATTTGTCCTTTCTTCCCTCCTAGTTTTTTTTTCCCATTCTCTCTCTACCTCTGCTTTAACATACTGACCTTTCCCCTTTTGCTCTTTTTTCAATTTCTTTCTTTATTTCTTTTTCATCCACTCAAATTTCACCCTTTCATCCTCAATCCCCACTTACTTTCCCAATACCCGGCCAATCATAGATTTTTCTTCCCTCCAACACAAAATATCTTTTCTCCTCTCCATCCTGAACTGCCCCAGCACCATCCCCTTCTAGTCCTCCAACATCAGCTCCCTTCTGGTTCCAGCCCACCCAGCATCCGCTCTCTTCTAGTCCCATTCTCCCATCCCCTCCTCCATCAGCCCATTTCCAGTCCTATTCCAGCCCCCATCAGTCCATTTCCTGTCCTATCCTAGCCCCCCATCAGCCCATTTCCAGTCCAAACTCCCCCCATCAGCCCATTTCCAATTCTAGCCCCATCAGCCCTTTTCCAATTCTAGCCCCCCCATCAGCCATTTCCAGTTCTATGCCAGTCCTATTCCAGACCCCCATCAGCCCATTTCCAGTCAAGCCCCTCCCCCATCAGCCCATTTCTAATTCTAGCTTCCCATTGGCTATTTCCTATTCTATCCTAGACCCCCTCCCCACCAAGAGCCCCGTGCTTATTTAAGCTGCTCTGCGCGAGGCCCCGGCTCACCTCTGCACAGCTGCCAGCATGAAAAGCACCGTTTTCCCTCATGCTGGTGGCTGTGTTACTGTAAAGTGTGCTGAATGCCAGGAAAGGTTAAAGGGCATTTCCCGGGGGAGCATCTACTCTGCAGCCCGGTTTCCGCGGAGGCTGAAAGTGCTGGTTTTGAGATCCTCCGACCTTTGTGGGGCAGCCCAGCTGATGTCATCTTCGGGCCCTGATAAAAGACCTTTGCAGTGTGCTGCATTTGGGAGCGTCTACTCTACAGCCCAGTTCCCGTGAAGGGTGAGAGTGCCGGTTTTGAGATCCTCCGACCTGTGTGGGGCAGCCCAGCTGATGTCATCTTTGGGCCCTGATAAAAGATCTGCCGCCTTACTACAGCGCTCTGCCGTCGGCGCTCTTGTTGGGCGTTTCCTAAGGGGCATGTCCAAAGGGGCATTGCACGCCCCTTAGGAGCATGGTAGGAGCAGGACTGGTTAGAGAGTGGTAATGCCCGGCGGGAAAAGAAAGAATAAACTCTCGGTGGATGTATCTCAAGTGGGATCTATTGAAAAACATGTAATTTCCACGCCGGGGTCAACTAACTCAGGTACTGTGCCCTTTCTACCCTTGACCGAGGGAGCGCGTTTGAGCTCAGTTGAGCGAACTCCTCCGCTTCCCCCAGGGTTTTTGGAGATATCTAATGAGCCTCAGACCAGTGTGAGTCTTCAAGGGGTCAGTGAGCTCCCCAAGATGGTGTCATGGAAGGAGCCCGCCGTTCCCTCTAAGGACTCTCAGGTATTCATGATTTCTCTTCTGGATGTATGGCAAGTTGTCTCTCAAACTGAACGTATTCTTACTGAGACTGTCCTCTTGTTTTTTCAATTTACTACGGAAGTAGTTGTTAAGTTTCAAACTTTAGATTCTCAGGTTGGGGCCTTGAGTTCCGTGGTGATGAACTAACTTTGCCAAGATGGAATAACACCTCAAGGAGTAATTAGTGGGATGGGAACAGCAGGGGATGTAGAAAAGCAATGGGCAAAACTGAAAGGGAATATTTTAATGACAACAAACCTTTTTGTTAGAAAAGTAAAAAAAATGTAAAAGTAAAAGGAAGCCACTATTGTTCTCAAAAGAAGTAGCTGAAAAGGTGAAGAAAAAGAGAATGGCCTTCATAAAATACAAGAGATCAGAGAAAGGAAGACAAGCATCAATATTTAGAAACACATAGAGAAACTAGGAAAGTAGTCACGAAAGCAATGATACCAAAAGAAGAAGAAATAGCCAATGCAATAAAAATGAGGGGATAACACATTTTTCAGATATGTTAGTGAGAGGAGGAAGTGCAAAAGTGGTAATGTCAGACTCAAGGGTGAAGGGGAGAAATATGTAGAAGCTGATGAGGATAAAGCAGAATTGCTTAACAAATATTTATATTTTCTGTTCACAGATGAAGTGCCATGAGCGGGATCTCAGAAAACACCCACAAATAGGAACAGGGATGAAGTGGATCTTGAACGATTTTCAGAAGACTGTGTTCGTGAGAAACTAGCTAAACAAAAAGTAGACAAAGCGATGGGGCTGGATGGGATGCATCCAAGAATATTGAAGGGACATGGGCGTATTCTAGCAGCTGCACTGAATGACCTTCTCAATGCTTCTTTAGAGTCGGGAGTGGTCCCAGAGGACTGGAGAAAGGCATATGTAGTCCCTTTACACAAAAGCAAAAGTAAGGAAGAGGCTGAGAACTACAGGCAGGTTAGTCTAACCTCTGTGGTGAGTAAATTAATGGAAATGCTGCTAAAACAGAGGATAGTGAGGTTACTGGAGTCCAATGGATTGCAGGATCCGAAGCAGCATGGGTTTACCAGAGGCAGGTCTTGTCAGACAAATCTGATTGAGTGGGTGACCAGGGAGTTGGGCCAAGGGAGAGTCCTAGATTTCAGTAAAGCCTTTGACACTGTTCCACCCAGGCAACCTATAAACAAATTGAGTACCCTACTTATGTAACCTAAAGTGACTGACTAGGTTACGAGGGGGTGCTGATAAGTCTCTGGCCTTCAGTTCAGGAGGTCCGAATGATTTCTCTGCAGTTTCGTATTTATTTGGTAGTTACTAAAATGGTTATTGGTCTTCGTTATAAAGCATATGGGGACAGATTTAAAGATCTTAATATGTATATATTAGAGGAAAGGTGGGATACAGGAGATGAAATAGAGACATTTAAATACCTGCGTGGCATAAATGCATAAGAGGAGAGTCTCTTTCGATTGAAAGCAAGCTCTGCTATGAGGGGAAAATAGGATGAGGGTGAAAGGGGATAGACTCGGGAGTAATATTGTGATAAGGAAGCTTATCATAGCTCAGGTAGGAGCTATAGAAAAGATGATGTGACTCTGAACAAGCAACCTGTCAGTTTTGGTAGAAGTAAGAAAACAGAGTTTTCACATAAAAGACTACCAGTCCCAGAATGCACCAGGTTTCCAGCAGCCATGAGAGGGGCTGAAGTGAGAAAACGTGTGTGCAATCAAGAGAGCTATGAGGTAATCCCTAAGCACTCATCTCAAAGGGCAGGGCCTGATTCAACACAGCTGCGCTGTGTTAGGGAGGAGCACACATTAGGACAGAATAAGAATAGAGCTTATTCTACAGATAACAGCTACAGAAAGAGCTTCAGACACAGATACAGCAACAGCTTCAAGCTCAAGCACCAACATCATCTCGAGAAGCAGAAGCCAAGCCAAGCGGATAGAGAGAGAAGGAAACTCTCTGGAAGGAAGAGAAGAAAGGCCATTGGCAGGTTTGGGAGAGTCCAAGGCAGTACCTATACTGGGAGGTATTCCAAATGCCAGCAGAGTCCATTGGACTGGAGTCAGCCAGAGGAATGGATTGGCAGAGATAGGAATCACCAGTGGCTACCTGGAAGAGAGAAGACTGCACGTGGAAGGGACTTTCAGACCAAGGCCAGAAGGTATGTGAGAGGAGATCCAGTGTCCAGGGATCAAGATTGGAAGGCTGGACATCAGAACTGGATTACATACTGGCCAGGCTATACAGAGAGGAATTATGATAGCAGGAGAGGCTCAGGTATGAACACTGATCCAGACCCTATCTATAATAGAGAATGGCAGCAAGGGAATAAGCATTCTCATGATAGTGCCTTAATGAAAGACTCGTCTGTGCCAATGTATGATAGTGACCCTATGCTGATTGATGAAGGGGGAGAAACAGCAGATGAAACTATTAATTACATGGACTGTTCTCTATCTAAATGCTATTGCTAGCTTTCTGTGAGCAAACACATCAGCCATCACAAAGAAACCTAACTTTGTTCTTTATTTCCACTGCAAACAGCTCTTAAAGCAGGATTTGGGTTCACACAGTAGCAGCCAGCCAGCTAAAGGGTTTCAGCTGGTCAATTGATAGTAATTAGAGCTGCACCTGATTGTGTGTGTGAGCAAGGGAGAATCACTGCTGGGATCTGTGTGGAAAATAAGCAGAAGTTAACCTAACAAGCAAAGTTCCTTTATTTCTTTGTGCCTTTTTCCTTTGGTAATTATTTGCTAAGAAAACATTAGCTAATTGCCTGACAAGCTGAAGGTTGTTTTCTGATTTGCTTTGTGACTTTATGTTATCCATTTAAACACTGCAAGCAAGTAACCTCATTTATATTGCTGACAAGCATACTTGTGCTGGGTGAATTAAACCCCATCAATAAAAGAAGTATTTTATTGGCCTTACCACTGGTTTCACAACTCAATTATTGTCTTCAGCTGTGTTGGGAGTGAATGAACTACATTACCCACAATACCTTGCAAGAATCATATGAATATATGCATCGTCAAGATTGTGTAAGTTCTCACCCTAGGCAGCCGTCTGACAATATGCAGAAATATGTCTTTACGGAAAGAGTGATAGATGTCTGGAATAGTCTCCCACTGGAGGTAGTAGAGACGAGAACAATATCTGAATTCAAGCAAGCATGGGACAAACACAGAAGGAAAAAAAGAGGACTATTGTAGTTGATATGGAAGAGCAGACTAGATAGGCCATATGGACTTTTTCTGCAATCTTGTTTCTGTTTGTAATCCTATATAACCTTCTCTAAATAAAATAACAAATAAAATGGTTAAACTGTTTATGCATGTGAAATAACGAATTCTGACAATTATTGTATAAATTTCTTCTATCAAGTCACCAGTAAAACAAAACTAACAAAACGCAAAGATGCCCTTGAATGACATCATCAAATCTGGACGTTGTCTTTCAGTTATTATATGGTGAAATAAGCAATTGGTTAGTATTTTAAGGATACACAACCCTGAGTGATCTAGCCATTTTACTTGATTTTTATTTGTAGCTTTATTTTAAGGAACTATATTAATCAGGAAAGCTTAAATATAGGTGCAAATAGGGACAATATAGGTGCAAATGACAAACAGTATCAAAACAGTTCAATGAAGCATACAAAGACAAGACAGAACAACTGTAGATATCAGAAAAAGAAAACTGTGCAGGTTGTTTGCTCATTTTTGCGACTGTAACAATACTCTGGACAACTATGGAAAATATGGGGTAGAGCTCTGTTTATCTGTTAAGAAGACTTGACTAAAACTTTAAGAAGGATAAACAAAAATAGAACAGCTGAAATATTTTACTTTTTGATTCACAGAATGTGAAGATTCCTGTTCAGTCAAGCGAATCCATGAAACAGTTCCTGTCTTCTGCAGTCTGAGATAAGATTTGCTCCCACACTTCAAAGCCATGTTTCACACTAATCAGAATTGATATTCAGAGGTTAAACATGTACATTCATCTACTCACATGTACCCTTCTTTTACTAGTTTATTAAGAAGAGAAGAGCTGTGTGAAATAACACAAATTAATTTATTGCGATAGATGTATTAGCCCACAGGCATGAAAACTTCAGTGACAGAGGGGCTGAGTGTGCAGAGAATATTGTTCCATCTGGTGCCTACATGTTATATACAGATAACAGAACTCCTTATAGATTTTAAACTGCAACTATTGGGGCATTGTTTTCAATGTTATGCAAAAGGACAGACTACCAGATCTACGTTTCTTTTCCAATATAGAAAAAGGTTTCTCAGAATGCAATGACACCCTGTTTTCAAATGATCATTGTTAATGCTACAGAAGGAAAGAAAGAGTAACTCTTTAAAGAGGGCTAAATATTTGAATTTCAAGCCTACCATCTGAGAGTGGAAAAGGGTAGTCTGAAAGTATGATGCACAACAGTTCCTAAGACTTGTTATTTTGAATCTGTTTCTGGTTCTGTGAGACACTGGGCGAGGCAACTGCCGAGGGCCCCAATTTTGAAGGCACCAAGCACCTGAGCTAAACAGGAGTCCGATTCCGCTTGCTTTAAGATCATGCTCTATGATCTTTGGGGGAGAAATTTCCCAAGGAATCACCACTCTCTGTTCCTACCTATAGGTTCCAACATTTTAAACACCGTAAGAGTCTATTTTCATTCAGGGAGCTGCGGGTACAGAAAACTGGACACATTTTGCTGGGTATCTTTTACCAATTATTTAGACACACTTAGGGGGTTAGTTACTAAGCTGCAGTAAAATTAGTGACTGCCGTGGTAAAGAAACAACACAGCCTGCTATAATCACCACAAGCCCTGTTATTCCAAGGGAAAAATAACAACAGACCAAAGAGATCTAGGGGTACGCCAGCAGGAACAACCCACTCTTGATCCAGCTGGTGCTGGGATCAAAATGGCGCATGCAAGCCCCTAGCGATAGTCTCATGGCGCTACTGCTAGGGGTCAACCACAGCAATTGTATCACGAGTCTACTGCAAGGGAATTGCAGACACCAAATTGAACCTAGTGCTGGTATATTTTAAACATACACAGTGCACGTATAGTGAGCATGCATAAATTTACACCTGCTTCAGCATTTGCTCACTACTGGAACTGATTCTGGATACCTATTTTATAAAAGGCACAGTCGCCTATGTTGCCTTTATAATATAGGTGCCTTTGTTAATATCCTACATAGACAATCTGGTACAAAATCAAGTCTTTAACATATTTGCAGATAGCACAGCTTACGTCGAAATTCTCTTGCCTAACACACAAGAAAAAATTAGTTGCACCACATGCAAAAAAGGTCATTATTATGCAGATTGATAATGCAGCTTGCGATAAACTTCACAAGCTTTGTTATTTTAGGAACGTTAACAGTACCTCAAGAGGCTGTTAACTTTCCTCACTAGGAACACTGGCACATTTAATGTGTGAATGAATTCTCCCTAAATAAAGAGGCTGGCCTGATTAAAATAACAGCCCCCCCCCCCCCGCCATCCCTCAGGCCCCATGTCCTGGTGGCCTAGTGATTAAGAGCATGCACCCTGTCCCAAAATGTGCTAGAAAAATTATTTTATTTAAGCCCCACCCCATTTTCAAAGAGTTTTCAGCCATCCATTGGTTCCCCCATCTCACCTCCTGAGCTCCTGCCAGGACATCCCTGGTGGTCCAGAGGAGTGATTTACGATTGCTTATGACCCAGTAGCACAAGTTTCCAAACTGTGCCACCTGCCCTCTAGCAGCAGTCTTGTGGTACTACCATTAGACTTGATTCCTAGGTGTAGTACTACGAGACTACCACTGGGAAGGGGGGTTGGGGGCAAGCAGTTTAACGTTGGAAAATGATACCACCGAGGATCTCTCCTGCCCCATACTAGACCACTAGAAATATCTCAGAAGATACTAGAAGAATTTGGGGTAATCGGAGGTCAGGGTGAGGTGGGGGGGCTAAAGAAGATTTTTTTTGTAAAATTGTGCAGGGCTTGGAGCATTTTCTTTTATGTGTTTTAAGACTGGGTGAGGATATGGAATAGGGGTCATTAACCTGTGCTATTTTACAAGATCTTAGGAAACTGGACTCTTAGTGAGGTAAAGTGGGGGAATATTTTGAAGCTAACCCTGTTTGGACAGAGAAGGAGCAGAGGCAGCATGGAGCTACCCTGAAAAGGGAGGTGCGTCCTGAAAGAGACCAGCCTGGGAGAAAGGAGCCTGAGAGGATACCCAGGCCCATGAACATGAGCTGCTAGAGCTGAGCAGGGAAAGACATCCTGCTGCAGATAGGATCAGAGAGTCAGTTCTGGTAGGGTGAGGAAACCGACCCTGTGAGGCTAGATTCAGTGAGAGGCTGTTGTGGAAGTGAGATGTTGTGCTGAGTGGCTGAGCTGCTAGACCCAAGCAGAAAGAGTAAACTGTAGACGTGACTAGGAATCCACTGCGGAAGTCCAGCTCCAGTGAGTGAGAAAACTGACCCAGTGAGAAGCTGTGCAGAAAGAAAGCGTCTTGTGCGAGACCCTTAAGACAATCAGTTTGAATAGTTCCACTGCGAGAGGTGAATCAAAGGCAGTGAGTGACCAGAGATCTGAACTGGTAAAAGTACTCGGTGAGAATGAATCTAGATTCGAGGCAAGAGAGACTGGGATGGAAGGGACAGTCCCCAGAGTCAGCCTGAGAAAGCAACAGAGCCAACTGAGGTGAGAGAACAGATCTATTTTAAAACTAAGCTGCAGAGGACAGTACCTTAGAAAAGCTACGCTATGACTACAGAGTTGAAAGAAGACAGGACAACCAAGCAAGACCTTGACCTGCGCCTCTGTGTGCATGAGAGAAGTGACTTGAGTTACCATAGGCAGCAGAATGGGGTGGATCACAGGGGACATGGTCCCACAAATATTTTTCCCAACACAGCATCAACAAATAGAGAGCTTGGGGGTAGGATTGCAGATTTGTTTGTCTGGCCTCTCCAACCAAAAAGATGTTTCGCTGCCCCTGTGAGTTGCAAGTCTCTAATCTCATCTTACATGCTCACCAGAGAACCCCGTGAGTCTTTGGCAAGGCTTCTCTTATTAACATGTGTGGCTCTTGTGTTCATGGCTGGCAGTAGAATATCCCTAGAGAACTATCATTTCCTACTTTTTTGCTCTGCACTTAAGATCCTTAGATAAGGGCTGAGCACTGAAACCTGTTTTTCCATCAGGGTCATTACTAGCATTAAATCCAAGCCCACACTATATAGCCTTTTCCTTAAAGTGGTTTTCCATTCTTCTCCTGCTCTAAAGCTATACAGTGATCCCAAGGCACATCCTTTTTCTTACTCTTGAGAGAGAAGTGCATCTATGGTATCTATTATATCTACTCATGTGGTGGCTTCAGCCCTAGCTCATCGCCTGTCGGTCTCTGCCCTGACCCTCTGAAGGAAATAGTTTATCCTGCTGGCCCGTCATAAGCAGCAGCAGCAGATCAGCCTGACTAGTTATGCAAAATTGCATCCACAGCATGAAAGTCTATGTGGATATGACCTCATTCTGGAAACACAGATTGGGGTTTTAAGTGCTTGCCATTTACTTGCAGATCTTTGGCTGGCACGATACATATTTTATAAAAGGCTCAGTGTTCACCCCCTGCGTTATCCAAGTTCTAGCACCTGTTTCATTGTAAATACAGAGCAGGTTAGCCTGCAATGTATAAGCTAATGTTGTATGTAAACGGCACTGATATTAAATAGCGCGGTATAAAAGAGACATTAAATAAATAAATAATAAATAAATTGACCTACGTTTCTGTGACCTAAGTGTTCTCTTTAGTGGTCAGTCTACTTTTATAAAGCTGGGCCCTACAGGCAATATTCAATGCTATTTATGTGACTACATAATGATCTACCCCAGGTAAATTACTTATCTGAAAATGTATGTCCTTTAATCTGGCTGAAAGTACATATGGGGTTCATTTATCTCTCTGTTTACCTGTATAAAATGATGTTACATGCACTGAGGGCAGAACAGTAATAAAACCACCCAATTTCAAGGTTAAATTCAGGTGTTACAATAATAGTTTCCACCTAGGAGCAAGCTGTGATATCATTAGTGCTAATTAAAATTGGTTTATAGGTGTTAGGTATGACCTTGGAAATGAAATGAGCTTTTTCTGTCCTAGCCCTACATTATCCATGTGGTGACCGCATTTTCCATATTTTGCTTCAGCTCAACTCAATGCCTGAAATATTTTCAAACACTTATACGGAGAATATATAAATGCTAATGATCCTAACTGCAATCCAGGATACCCACAATAACAGAATGCCTACATTAGCTTGCAAGCTAAACTTCAATATACACAAGCTAATCAAAGTATACAATCAATAAGCCTTTATGGTAAAGCGTATTCATGGAAGGTTCAATGAGGCATGTTTATGAAAGCACAGTAGCCAGGAGCACAGGTTTAGCACGGGACTAATGCAGGCCTTGGGAGCTGGGTGTACGCAGTAAAAAGGCATCCATGCTAAAAATCTCATGCAGAGACAGTCATGTGCAGCTAGTGCATCTGCTTCTGACTAGAAAAGACACTGCTAGCGTGGACACAGATAACGCCTGCCTTCGACCACTGTGGCAGCAAGTTCCAAACATGCAGTACGAACTCAATTCCCATACAAACAACTGCTCTGGCCATCCCACATATATGCCAGCCATCCATGGACCCAGCCCCCATGCCATCATCTGTATCATGGTCTGACCACAAATCAACTTCTCCTTCCCCCATGCCAGCCCCAGCTCACCCCTGCCCCCATCCTTTAACCAATGAGAAGAAGATTCAAGCAGTTCAACAAGGACAAATTTATTGAAGACATCCTTCCTCAGCTACAAACCGACTCGAGCGACCTCCACATACTAATGGAAAACTGGAACCGCATCACTGAAAAAGCAGCTACCACGACTACTTCACCACACTCTCTCAAGAAACACTCGAAAACCCCATGATACACCCAAACCCTATGTACCATTAAAACTCAACTCCAAAAGCAATAACAGAAATGGCAGAAATCCAAGGACAATGAAGACCGACACAACTACCTAAGGCTACTAAACGTTTACCGTAACGCAATAGACAAGGCAAAGAGCGAATACCACATGAAACTACTCAACTTCTCAATCAATTGCCCAAGAGAACTCTTTGATATCATAAAATGACTAACAAGGACTCCCTCCAATGACAACAATAAATCACAATCACTCCCCAACAATTGGCAACACACTACAAACAGCTTCAACCCCATCTAGAACCACCCCCTCGCCCCTCTGACAAAACCATGCATCCTCCTTTGGCAACATTAACAAGGAACATATTGAAAACATCATGTCATCACTCAATAAAACCACCTCACCCCTCAACCCTTGCCTGGCCATCTGGATCAAGGCAGCCAAGAAAGAGCTCAGCCACACACTCATCAAAATCAACCAATCAATACTCCAACAAGGTGAAATGCCTCCATGCCTGAAAATTTCCTCCATATGCCTCACTCTGAAGAAACCAGATCTAAATCCTTCCAACTCGGCCTCATACAGACCTGTAGAGGCCTATTCCAAATTGTACGTCCCAGGCCACTGTGCGTCCAATCGGAACCGGATGCACAGAGATAGATGGGATATCCATCCTCGCTATTCATGTTTCAGAATAGACCCCATAGCCAGCCCCCTCTTTACTGCCAATCTCATAGAAAAGCCTTCCAACATCAACTACAAGACCATATTGACAGGAACAATTTACTCGACCTACAGCAACATGGATTCTGTCTTCATCCTGCCTTTTAAAGCAAGGTTACTTTCATTTTTGCTGTTTGAGGGGAACTTTACTTGAGCACTGTAGGTTGCTGACTCCAGTAACCTCCTCAGGTTTAGAAACTCTTAACACCTAATCACTGTTTCCCCCTCCCCAGAATACTGCTTGAGAGATGAGGTATTCTTCCCACCTGGGAAGCATTTGCTGACTCTGCAGGGCTTGGGAGCCCTCAGTTTCCTGAAAGCCGATGTACTCATACTTGATTATGGTTCCTTCCTCCATGGTGGTGTGTAGGGTGTACTGTGGTAGGCCTTTAAAGGAGTATGGGTGGCAACTATGAATTGCCTCCTCCCTGCCAGGCAGTTGTTTGGCCACAAGGATTGGTGTCTACTTCCTGGTGGTGTTGGTCTCCAATATGCCTGACCTAGGGGCTGGAGAGATTGGTGGCAGAGAGCACCAGCCATGTGTCTCCCAATTCTGTGTGATCTCTGTGCTGGACCAGCATATCTTCGCACTGGGCCAGTCCCCTCCCCCTTTACCCATTTGAAGGGGGTCCATGCTCCTCACTTGCAGGGGTAAAGTGTTTGGTAGATAAGGGGGATGACAGAGAAGAGACCTCATCTCCCATCTCCCCCACACCCCCCCCCCCCCCCCCGCCCAGCACCAGAGGCCTGTAAACCTGTCTATTGCACCCTAGGTTGTCAGGGTGAGAAGATTTCATATCCAGTGCCCTCATTCTGGGCAATGCTGATTCACTGCCTTCACTAGACCTGGGTCCCCTGCCATGTGGATATAGCATTTTTGCTCTGACACCCACAGACACTGGTGTAGCACTATCTCTAGCCATGCATTTGCATCACTGATTTGCATTCCTCACCCCCTTGTACTTTGGCCCACATCTCCAAGCTGTGAATCAGAATCCACATCTCCTCCTATCAGCCTTCTCATGTCTTCACTGGCTAGTTACACTATGGTCTGCTGGTGTGGATGGTGACCATGTATTTTCGCATGAGTGCTTCAGGGAGAGAAAGCTTTGCTGTACATGCACATCTTTCTCTGTTTGTGTGGTCTCCCATTGTAAGCAGCTATCCCCTGGGGGCTACATATACAACATATCTGCTGTCGGGATCCTCAGGTTCCATGATATGTGGCAGCTACATGAAGTGTCTTCTCTCATCCTGCAGCCATCGCCCATCCAACCCTCCATACAACTCAGAGATGTAGCCCCAGTGACATAAAGCTGTCGGGGAGGTGGGGGGGGGGGGGGTCACATTGGTGTTAGCATGCAACATGCAGGGTGCATATAGCATATGCCTTCATAGCACACATGTGTACTTGATGTGCTGTCACTACTACCGTTTACCTGATATGCTTAGTGCACCATTGGCTGATCTGCCCCTGCCATGGTGGAAAAGCAAGCTATACACAAAGAAACTGCACTAAGAGCAACCAATTAAGACATAAAAAGCTCTTAACTCTTTACTGTAATCCCACCTATCTTATCATTAACTTTCCTAATTTAAAATTCATCCATTAAAGGAATCACTTTCCTTTAGAATTGCATCAAACTCATATAGTCTGTACTCAAGAATTCCTTCAGGGGGCTGGCAGTTACTCATCCATCCCACATGAGAAGAAAAAATACAAGAAAATTAAAAAGGGAGGAGAAAAAGGCCTCAGTCTCAAGCTGTATAATAGGTCTAAAAATCTCCTCTCTCTTTTTTTATATGCTTCTATTATTCTCATATTAACATTCCCCTATAGAATTTAAAACTTACAAAACAAACATTATCCGATTGATATTTTTCAATAATTTTTCTTTTTTCTTTTTTTTAAATTGTTCTTTTTTTAATTATCCTAGTAAACAGAACTGTTACAAAATCAGCAACACTGTAGTGGCAATATATATATATGAAAAACATAACTTTGTATTCAAATGTCTTTAAGCTGGCATTAAACTCAGTCGCAACACTCTAATTGGCATTCAATAGAGTACTCACTCTGATGGGCACCAATTTAGTTACCATTCCTAAAACAAAGATAAAAGGGTTCATTGGAGGGAGACTCCACAATTCATTACACAGTAGATACAATTCACTTAGCTTGGAGCTCTGCAGCATCTCATGAAGGAAGACTCACTACCATACAAAGATCTATGTTTCACTGAAAAGGCTTCATCAGGGGCTCGCTTCACTTTGTCACAAGACGTTTTGAAAGAAATTCACTGCAGCGATGGTTTCTAACAACATCACAGCCCAATTTCAATATGCAAAAACATTCAGGAACAGAGAGGAGGAGCTGCGCAGTGTGCTCACCAAAATTTATTTATTTAATTTATTTAACTGTATTTATATCCCGCTTTTCACCGGGTCAAAGCGGTTTAACATCAAAGGGGTGGGGGGACAGTAATCAATTCTTAGGGTGGAAGGGCTGTCACTGGGGAGGCCAACATTAATGATCTGAACAGACATTAAGGACTTAAACAATGGACAACAGTCTCTTAGTGGGTATGTTAGAAGGTCTGGAGGGGTAGTCAGTGATGGCTGTTTGTTTCTGGTCCGAGGTATTCCTGGAACAGGATGGTTTTTAGTTGTTTCCTGAATGTTGAAGGATCTCCGTTGTTTCTGATTTGACTTGGTAGGGGGTTCCAGAGGGATGGTGTGTATAGTTCGAAGGCTCTATTGCAGGTCCGTTGATTGTATTTAGTTTGTTCGTGGGGGATGGTGAGGGTGTTGCTGGTGGTTTGTCTGGTTGTTCTGTTGTGGGTGGGTTGGGGCAGTAGAGTGCAGAGCTGGGAAGTCTGAGTTTGATAGAGGGCTTTCTGGATAAGTAGGGCAGATTTGTATTTGATTCTTGCTTTGAGAGGGAGTATGTGCAGTTCTCTCAGGACTGGGGTGATGTGATCTTGTTTTTTTGCTTTCTAGATAATTCTTGCTGTGGTATTTAAGGCAGTTCGTAGTGGGTTGGTGTGGGTGGCAGGTAGTCCGTGATAGATTATATTGCAGTATTCCAGGTGGGGGAGCGTCATAGCTTGCATGACTACCCTGAATTCCTGTGGATCAATGAGAGGCCTGAGGCGTTGTACTGTTTTAGCCTTGTGGAATATTATTCCAGTAGTCTTTTTGATCTGTTGCTTGAGTGTGAGTGCTTGGTCTATGATGATTCCTAAGTATTTTATGTGAGGTTGAATTTGTATTTGTGTGGCTCCTAAGTTGAGGTGTAGAGGTGGTGTAAAGTTTGGGTCCTTGGTTACTATGAAGGCTTCTGTTTTTTTTTATGTTGATGGATAAGTTGTTCCTTTGTAGCCAGTTGGAGACTTCTATGAAGCAGTCTGATAGGTGATTGTTCGTTGGGTTGGTGGTTGTGATCGGTCCATAGAGCATTATGTCATCTGCACAGATGTGGTAGTTGATGTTATGAGCACGTATGATAGAGCAGAGTGGTTGCAGGTAGATGTTGAAGAGCATGGCGGATAGTGTGGATCCTTGGGGTACTCCTTGGTGTTGCTGAAAGGGAGGGGGAGGTTGCTATGCTTGTGTGGATCAGTTGTTGTCTATTGGTCAGGTAGGAGTGGAACCATTGAAGTACGACATTTTTTATGCCAATTTCTTGGAGTCTGTGAAGGAGGGTGTTGTGGGAGATGGTGTCAAAGGCTGCGGATATGTCCAGGAAGATCATAGCATATCCAGAGTGCTTGGTCTGTGTGCAAAAGACATTAAAGATACCCCCCCAATGAAGCCTTTTTGGTGAAACAAAGATCTGTAGGGTGGCAAGTCTTCCTTTGTGGGATGCTGGCAGCGTTCCAAGCTAAGTGAATTGTATCTACTATGTAATGAATTGTGGGGTCTCCCTCCAGTGAACACAGTTAAAGGGGGATGGCAATATATATATATATGAAAAACATAACTTTGTATTCAAATGTCATTTAAGCTGACATTAAACTCAGTCGCAACACTCTAATTGGCATTCAATAGAGTACGCACTCTGATGGGCACCGCAGGACTCAACCATTCTTTTGGATTGTGCCCTCTCTGCCAGGCACACCGTGTCTGTTTATCTTCTAGCCCCGGGACTGCCCTTGAAGCGTTCCGATGTTTGTGTAGAACAAAATTTTACACTGTACCAAAAATTCATAAAAATCTGCAGCGACCACCAGGACGCCCCATAGTGTCGACTAGAGGCAGTGTATTGGAGCCATTGTCCATCTATTTAGATTCTTATTTATGTCCCTTGTTACCCACCATACCATTGTATTTACGAGACACTACCCATTTTTTGAGAATTGTGCAAGACATGGCTGAATGACTAGGGGACATGCAATGAAGCTACAGGGTAAACTATTTAAGACTAATAAAAGAAAATATTTTTTCACTCAACGTGTAACCAAACTCTGGAATTTGTTACCGGAGGCTGTAGTAAACGCTGTTAGTGTAGCTGGGTTTAAAAAAGGTTTGGACAAGTTCCTGGAGGAAAGGTCCATAAACCATTATTAAGAAGGGACCCAGGATATCAATGCTTGAACCAATACAAGCATTGTGGAACCTGTGTCCCTTGGGGAAACTGCTAGGTACATATGACCTAGATTGGCCACTGTTGGAAACAGAATACTGGGCTTGATGGACCTTGGTCTGACCCAGTATGGCATATCTTATGTTCTTATGATGGTTGGGGCGCTTTGGGACACTGTTGATTACAAAGGACGATCATTGGTGTGAGGGAGAAAATTGGCCCACAAGTGCTCTTACGCTCCTTGCCAGGGAACGTGAGTGATCCATCATGTACTCCCTACAAGGGCAGGGTTCACAAGTTCCTGCATTATTTGGCAGCCCTGTGCACTAAACACAGTGCATTCCCCTTGCACTTACCACACAGGCTTTGTAGCTACCATGTGTTTTTTCCTGTGAAATGCCCACGGTACAGTAGGTGCAAAGCCCTATCACCCTTTAGTGAAAGGGGCCCTAAATCTCAAATCCAAATTATAGCAGCACTATGCAAGAAAAGGATACAACAATTGTACATAAGAATATAAGAAATGCCATGCTGGGTCAGACCAAGGTCCATCAAGCCCAGTATCCTATTTCCAACAGTGGTCAATCCAGGTCAGAAGTACCTTACAGGTTCCCAAAAAGGTACACAGGTTCCACAATGCTTGTATTGGGGCAACCAGTGGATTTCCCAGGTCCTCTTTAATAATGGTTTAGGAGCCTTTCCTCCAGGAATTTGTTCAAACCTTTTTGAAACCCAGCTACACGGACAGCTTTTACTATATCCTCTGGTAACAAATTCCAGAGTTTGATTACGTGTTGAGTGAAAAAAATATTTTCGCTGATTAGTCTTAAATGGGTTACATTGTATCTTCATTCTGTGTCCCCTAGTCTTTCTACTTTTTAATGGCGAAAACAATCGATCTATGTTTACCTGTGTACTGATCAGATCCCAGTATCACCCTGAAACAAATAGTGCCCAGATACGGTGCATTTAAATAATTTATAGTTTCAGCAGCAACAAGTCATAGTTATGTATAATACTAACCAATTTCCACCAGATTTCAGATTTCATAAGGAGTAATTGCATTCCAGTAGATTTACAAATTACAATTTTGTGAGTCAAATTTCATGTGTATTTAATTTAGTGCAAGAATAATCCCATAGTGCTGTCTAAAAGCAGTTAAATTATTATAATAGTAGAGCAAATGAGAGAATATACCAGTTACCATTTAAAAGGGCCAACACTTGTTAGCAATCTTTTAAATATTGCAGGGATCCAGATTGCTTTGCGATACAAAATAAAACGCTGCATTAGAGGCAGAGTTAGAATAGTTACTCACCTGTAACAGGGGTTCTCCAGGAGCAGCAGGAATCAGTCCTCACATATGGGTGTCATCGGCGCTGATGAAGCCCCAGCGGAGCATTTCCCCAGCTTTCTATGAAAGCCTTTGGGAATGCAGGCACGCATGCGCGGTTCCCTTCCCGCCTAAAGGTGCCATCTTACCTCAGTCAAATGACATAGCTAAGAACAGCACACAAAAATGAAAAATAAACTATGTACAACTGCAACTCCAAGGGGAGGAGGGAGGGTTGTGAGGACTGATTCCTGCTGCTCCTGGAGAACACCTGTTACAGGTGAGTAACTACTCTTTCTCCAGGACCAAGCAGGAAGTCAGTCCTCACATATGGGTGACTCCCCAGCTCTGGGCTACCGAGGAACCCAGGCTGAACAAGAGAACTCCCTCTAGTCTCAGCAGCAAAGAAAGGCTTTTCAAGGACACAACCTCCACCGGTAGCCCAACAGAGGGCAGGAGGGCAGGAGTTGCCTATACCTCAAAGAGATTCCGGAGTACTGCCTGGCCAAAAGCACTGTCCCTACGGGACTCCCTCTCCAGGCAGTAATGGGCTGCAAAAGTCTGGCTTGAAGACCAAGTTGCAGCCTTGCAGATGTCTACCAAGGGCACAGATTGGAGATGAGCCACTGAGGCAGCCATTGCCCCGACACGATGGGCCGTGACCCTACCCTGCAAAGGAAGGTCAGCCGCCTTATAAGCCCAGGTGATACAGTCAGCCACCCAGATGGACAAGGTACGCTTGGACACAGCCAACCCCAACTTATTGGGGTCAAAAGATACGAAGAGCTGAGTAGCCCTTCTATGCCCCTGCATACGGTCAAGGTAGAAGGATAAGGCCCTCCTACAGTCCAGGGTATGCAGGACTGCTTTAACCTGGCTAGCATGAGGCCTAGGGAAGAAGGTTGGAAGAACCACCTCCTGATTGAGGTGGAAAGAGGAGACAACCTTAGGGAGGAACTTTGGATGAGTCCTGAGGACTACCCTGTTCCTGTAAATCCTGGTGTAAGGCCTGTCACAGACCAAGGCCTGAAGCTCACTTACTCGTCTAGCCGAGGTAAGGGCTATCAGGAAGAGCGTCTTCCAGGAGAGGAAGCATAGTGGACAAGTAGCCATCGGCTCAAAAGGTGGGCGAGTCAGTTGCTGCAAGACCACATTCAGCTCCCACTCAGGGGCAGGAGGACGGATGGGAGGCTTGAGCAAAAGCAAGCCCCTGAGAAAGCGGGACACCAAGGGGTGACCAGATAGAGATTGTCCCTCTACCAATGAGTGGTGAGCTGCTAGAGCTGAGAGGTGGACCCGAACAGAATTGGACTTAAGTCCCTGATTGGATAAGTGTAGTAAGTATTGAAGAACTACTGGCACAGTACAGGAGAAAGGATCCTCTGTACGTAGGTGACACCACACAGAAAACCTTTTCCACTTGAGAGCATAGGTTTTCCTAGTGGATTGTTTCCTGGAGGCTAGGACAACCTCTTCAACTTCGTGAGGTAGGCCCCAGGGAGCCAAAACTACCCTTGCAGCCTCCAGGCCATCAAATTGAGAGACTTGAGATTGGGATGCAGAAGGGAACCCTGGTCCTGTGTGAGAAGGTCGGGTTGCAACCCCAGAGGCAGTGGAGGATCCACCGCCAGTTGAAGCAGAAGAGGAAACCAAGGCTGTCTCGGCCACTGGGGAGCTACCAGCAGGACCGAGGCCTTGTCCTGGAGAATCTTGAATAGGGTTCGGGCCACCAAGGGCGTGGGAGGAAACGCATAGAGGAGGCCCTGAGACCAAGAGATCAGAAAAGCATCCACTGCTGTCCGCAGAGGATGTGGTTGCCTGGAGCAGAACTGTGGCAGTTGCTTGTTGATGGGGCTGGCAAAGAGATCCATCAAAGGGAGACCCCATCTCAGGAAGATCTTCTGAACTACTGAAGGATGTAGCTGCCACTCGTGGGGCTGCAGTATCCTGCTCAATCTGTCTGCCAGGTAGTTGTCCTGGCCAGGAAGGTACTGTGATGGCCAAAATGTTCCCGAGCCCTTAGAAGTAGGAAAAAAGCACACTTTTACCTTGAGGGAGAGAAGCAGGAGGCGGGGATGTGAAACACAAAATGTTCTTGAACAGAAAAAAACTCATCTAGTGCCTAGCTACAAGCCACGCCCTAGCTCAGGAACAAGCTGTAGGGCTAACGAAGGCCAGCTGAGGAAGCAGCACGTGGTTACAGCTCAAACACGTGCAGGGAGAGTCCCTAGGGGATTACAAAAGGAAGAGGGCAGTAACAGGAGATATGCTAATGCTTATGCTAAGGTTAATGCTGAGCAGGATCCTGATGCTGATGCAGAGGCCGAGGTTGAGGGGCAGCATCACAGGAGGAAGGGAGTTCCCAGGGGAGGAGCTACCCGAGACTCAGAACACAGCAGAAGTCCTAACGTGCTGGAGTGAGGAAGAAGCTCCCGGGCAGCTAGAGTGGAAGGTATTTCCCAAGACAGCCCAGGGGAGGAGAAGGAACTGCTGAGACAGACTTCTAAGAGAAGCCCAGCCTTAGAGGACACTGTAGAATCTGCTGGAACACTCAGGGGAAAAAGCCATAAGCCAGGGAGGAATCCAGAATGCAGGAGAGTTGCTTTGGAGCCTGGAGGCAGGAGATTTCCTTCTGGGAGAGCCTTAAATGAGGACACTTTTACTGCAAGTCAAAGGCTTGGTGAAAGCTTATCTGGTACAAGGAGAACCTTGAGTAACCCTGTGTCCAACAGCAAGTTAAGCCAGCTGCAGACAATAAGCCAGTTAATGAGAGAGAGAGAATTGCCAGTATATGCTAAGAATTCTAGAGGCAAAGGAAAGTCTTGCTGGAAAAAAATAATTGAGCTGTTAGAAAGGGCAGAGCCTGGGTTTACCCGGAGAAGTTTAAACCACGATACACAAGAGTCAGATATTGAGGAAATGGAGACAGGAAGTTATCCTTCTGATATTGACTCTGAATGTTCTGCAATGGAATGTGCTCTGTGTCACAAGACAAGTTAAGTGTTTGAGCACTATAAGGTGTGAAGCTCAAACAACTACAGTAGCCAGTAAAGAAAAAGAAACAGGCTGGACAATGTTTTAAAGCCCTGTGTGCTTTTAGAAATGTTTCCTTGAATGAAGCCAGAAAGTTTGTTTGAATGTTGAGAAGTTTCAAGAAGGGCAAACTGGCATTTATGTTTAAAGGCTAGAAGAAGTAATGAAGCCTGATTTGTGAATTCTGGAAGTGACAGAAGCTAATTGTGTTAGGAGAAGAAATCCTACTTTTTCTTTCTTCTTGCCCTTGCGTTGAGTTTTCTAAAAGCTCTGTATGGAGATGTAGTAAAAATCAATAAATTTCCTGTGTTAGCCTTAAGCCTCTCGGACTTCAATTTATTTGAAACCCACAACTACAGAAAGAGTGCTCGCCCTACCTTAGGCAACCGCCTAGGGTGGCAACAAAAGGCGACAGTACACAGCCCTGAGGAGCATGTTGTGCTTGAGGGCAAAAGAACAAAGGTCCTGAGCTTCCCGACAAAGGATCCTGGACTCAGTTCCGCCCTGTTTGTTCACATAAAACATGGCAACTTGGTTGTCTGTCTGAATCAGGACAGACTGTTGAGCCAGGGTAGCAGTGAAAGCCTTGAGTGCTAATCGAATAGCTCTGAGTTCGAGGCGATTGATCTGCTGTGCAGCTTCCCAGGGAGACCAGAGGCCCTGGGTGCACTTGCCCAGACAATGCGCTCCCCAGCCTTGCAGGGAGGCATCTGCAGTTAGCATCACTGTGTAAGCTGGAATCTGAAAGGGCACCCCTTTCAGCAGATTGGGTGGGTGTAGCCACCAGTTGAGGGAGTGCAGAAATGGTCTGGACACCCTTATCCTGTCTCTGAGGCTGTCTGTGGCCTGTGACCACTGAGACCGAAGGCACCACTATGCAGGCCTCATATGGAGCCTGGCATTGGGGGTCACATGTACTGTCAAAGCCATGTGGTCTAGAAGCCGCAGGCAGAGTCTGGCGGAGACCAGGGACCTGCTGAGAAACTGACTTGCCAAGGCCATTAACCTTCGGGCTCTGTTTTCTGGCAAGAATGCCTTTGCCAGGAGAGAGTCCAACCTTGCCCCTATGAACTCCAAGTTCTGGGAAGGGAGCAAAGTGGACTTTGCGAAGTTTATGACAAACCCCAGGCATTGTAGAAGAGCAATGGTCCTGAGGGTGGCTTGATTGGCCTCCTGATCTGTCTGACCCCTGATGAGCCAGTCGTCCAGATAGGGGAAGACAAAGATGCCCTGATTTCTCAGGTAGGCCGCCACCACTGCTAAGCACTTTGTAAAAACTCTGGGGGCGGAGGTGAGGTCGAAAGGCAGCACTCTGTACTGATAATGGTTTCCTCCCACGATGAACCTTAGGTACTTTCTGTGGTCTGGATGAATGAGGATGTGAGTGTACGCATCCTTTAGATCTAAGGAGCATAGCCAATCTCCCTACTGGAGGTAGGGCAGAAGGGTTCCAAGAGTAAGCATCTTGAACTTTTCTTTCACTAGGAACTTGTTGAGGTTCCTGAGGTCCAGAATGGGACGAAGGCCACCGGTCCTTTTGGGCACCAGAAAATACCTGGAGTAGAATCCGTGACTGTGCAAATGGGGAGGCACAGGCTCCACTGCCCTGTCCACCAGCAGACCCTGAAGCTCCTGACGGAGAAGGTCTGTGTGCAGAGGAGGCCTTGGAAGCTCCCCTGGAAAATATGGGGGTGGCAGTTGGTGGAAATGGAGGGCATATCCCTTGTGGATTATCTCCAGCACCCAACTGTCCCCGGTGATAAGGGGCCACTGGTGGGCAAAGAGGGCGAGACGACCTCCTGTGCAGGGTTGAGAGAGCAGTGGAGGAGAGGCTATGCTCAAGGAGTCAAAAGCCCCCACCCTGCTGAGTGGTAGCAGGGGCCTGAGGCTTGGGGGTCCTCTGCCTACGGGGCCCATTACCCTGGCCCTTGGCTTGCTGACCCTGTGGGGCAGCTTGGGCAGCCTGATAATGTGGGTACTGTTTGTAGGCAGTGCCCTTCCTTGGGTAAAAGGGCTTTTTACCCGAGCCCTTCTTTTTATGAGAAGGGGCAGAGGTCTTCCTCGACAGCCTTGTCCGGGTGAGGTGCTCGGTCTCGAGCTGCGCGGCCTTCTTGGTCATGGGCTTGCCAAAAAGGTTTTCACCTTGGCAAGGGATATCGACCAACTTGTCCTGAACCCATGGCTCGAGGTCCAATGACTGCAGCCATGCCTGGCGTCGAGCCGCAATGCCAGCTGCCGCAACTCGGGCCGAAGCCTCGAAGCCATCGTAGGCAGCGCGGGACATGAACTTGGAGCAGTCCCGAATCCCCGAGGACAAGGACTTAAATCTCTGCAAGGGTTCCCCGGAGAGACCAGCAGAGAATCCGGCCAACTCCTTGGCCAGATCCCGCAAGTACATGCCCATGTACAGCTGGTAAGACTGGACACGGCAAGCAAGCATCGAGCCCTGAAAACACTTTCTACCAATGCCATCTAGGTTTCGGGCCTCCCTGCCAGGAGGCACCGCAGAGTGCATCTTCTGACTCTTCAGACAATGCATGGCCGATTCCACAACCATGGAATGGTGTGGTAGCTGTGCCTTTTGAAACCCATGGCTCTTGCGGAGTCGATAGATAGAACCGACCCGCTTGCTAAGAACCGTCGCCGAGGCTGGTGCCTCCCACATACGGAAGAGGAGCCATTCCAGCATCGAAGGAACCGGGACAGTAAAGGCCTCCTTCGGAGGAGAGTCATACTGTAGGGCCTCGAGCTCTTCAGCTCAAGGCTCTTCCTCGGGATCCGCCGGAATAGCCAAGGCAGTGGCCATATCCCAGACGAACTCCGAGAACCGGGCGTCCTCCGGAGGGGACCTACTGCGGGGTTCAGACTGCGGTGAGTCCAAAGGGACGCACCAAGTCTTAAAGGTATCGGGAGACTCCTCATCCTCCGTCTCCCAAGCTGACTCGTCCGAGGAAGAGTCGGGGTCCGACCCCGCGGGGCCCTGGAGCACCCGCCCCGATGCCGGAAGCAGTGGCATCGACGCCGTCGGTCCTGAACGGGAGGTCGAGGGAGACCGCGACCGAGGTCGACTCCGAGCCACGATGGACTCGAGTATCGGCTCGGCCTCCGGGGTCGACTTCGAAGTTGATGTCCCGGTGGTCAGGGCAGATGCACCAGACAGGCTGGCCATCAGTGCCCGCTGCTGCTCCATGAAGGCAGACATTCTGCTCTCCAAGGCTGTCATCCTGAGACTCTGCTTGGGAGACGCAGCAGCCACCGACTCGGGCCCCGGCGGCGCTGGGCCCGAAGTCGGCTCCCTGGGAGGAGAGTCCACGAGGACTACGGGGCTTATGTGTCCAGCAGACTCCGGCTCCACACGAGGAACTTTGGCAGGCTTCTCTGGTTCCACAGGCCCGGGGCAACGGTCGGGGGTCTTAGACCTGGCCCTCGAGGAGCCCGGGACCTCTGCCGACGACGCCCTCACGAGCCGCTTCTTCCTCTTGCTTTCCCGGTTGGGGGACTCCCTGTCTGAGGAGCTTTGATGGCGCTCGGGATCGGAATCCCGAGATGTCGAGGCCTCAGACGAGGTCCGGGCCCGGCCGGAGGCTGAGTCTGAGAAAAGCCTTTCCTTTTGCTGCTGTCGACTCCGTAGTGCCTTGGAAGACATTTTTCCACAGGCCCCGCACGACTTAGGATCGTGGTCGGGGCCGAGGCACCGAAGGCAGCAGTCGTGTGTGTCAGTGAGAGACATTAGTTTCTTACACCGATCACACTTCTTAATGCCACTGGAAGCCATCGGGAAAAAAAGAGTCCCCGCGAGTTCAAAGGACCGGCCTTCCAGGGAAAAAGAGAAAAAAGGGCGCGAACGCCAGCCACGAAGGGCAAAAACTGAAAAAGAAGAATCGGGCTCGATACCGGTGTACCGAACCCGGCGGGAGAGGAACCGGCGTCGAACTGGTAGAAAAAAGAGCAAAAAATTGCTAAAAATCTGATTTTAACCGGGAAAACGGGACATACGTCAGACGGGCTTCACGGAAAAAAAGAGACTGAGGTAAGATGGCACCTTTAGGCGGGAAGGGAACCGCGCATGCGTGCCTGCATTCCCAAAGGCTTTCATAGAAAGCTGGGGAAATGCTCCGCTGGGGCTTCATCGGCGCCGATGACACCCATATGTGAGGACTGACTTCCTGCTTGGTCCTGGAGAAGCCAAGTTTCCTAGCTCTATGAGTGAGATTTTAAGCCAGTCCTGGATTTCTAAAAAGCTCATGCTGATGCTTCCAAATACCCCAGACACACCCCGATGCTGACCGCATAACATTGGTGTGTGTGTAGCAGAGGCACCCATGGATATTCAGCGGCATTGTGTTAGTATCGCTAAATATCCCGCTAACCCACTTTTGCATGGTTTGCAGGTCTGCAAACCATGTAAATGCCTTTGAATATCTGCCTCGCCCCCCCCACACACATTTTTTATGTAAACTGACCATTATTGGTTTTTAACAGCCTGAATGCTTTGAAGTGGCTGATAGTACCAACTTATTTAACATCTTTTTTATACCGTCTTTCTACAAGTCAAGATTGTTTACAGAGACCTTTGTGCAAAAAAACAGTAATTTTTACAGTAAGTTGCACATTACAGAGAACAATAACTAAAAAGACTTTAACGCTAACACTTTAAATATAACTTTTTACATGGTGGTGATGAGTTGTGTGTGAATTAGGATGCGCTTTATTCTGTGTTTGGTCCACAGTGTTCAAGGAACAGAGTTTTGAATCTTTTGCGGAGGTTAATGGTTATTTGAACTGATCTTACGTGATATGATAAAGCATTCCAGATGGAGGGAGCATATAGGGAAAAAGCTCTGTTGTTGGTCCTTTGACTGCTTGAGGGTTTGTCTGTGGGTGTATCCAGCATGTGGACTGTAGTTAATCTTCTGGGTCTTCCGGAGCTGTTATGTGTTAGTAAGATAGAGAGGCTGTCTGCCGATTGGCAAGTTAATATTTTATGAATGTTGAGGACGATCTTGTATTTGATCCTGCTTAAGATTGGTAGCCAATGTAACTGTTTAAGAAGAAGAGTGATGTGAGTCTGTTGGGATTGCACCATAATGATTCTTGCTGCGGTGTTCTGTGCTAATGGGAGACCATGGTAGATGGAATTGCAGTAATCGAATAATGGAGTGATTGCTGACTGACAAACTGTGTGGAAGTCCATTGGGGAGAGGAGTTTGCGCAGATTTTTTAGAGTGCGAATCTTGAAGTAGACAGATTTGGTGATGTTGCTAATTTGTGGATGAAACGTGAACTCTTGGTCAATCATGATACCCAGGTAGTTGATTTGGGTTTTGACTGCAAGTGGGATATTGTTTATCGTGATCATTGTTGGTGGATTGAAATTCCTATTCCTTGTGATATCTTGTCCATTTCTAAGGAAGGAGTCATACCAGGAACCACAGACAGTTAATAAAGTAAAGCATAAATTTTTCTACAGTGAGCTTAACCAGCTTATGAAACCAATTACTTATCTATTTTAATATATAGGCATGCTGTAAAGACAAGATCAAGGAAATTTACTGCACCATGCTGTTTATTCAGGTTCAGTTTGGCCAACATAATTCTAAGGTTTTTAGCCTTCTATGCAAAGTTATATAGACTTATTTCCACTCCTTTATAGACTCTTGTAGGAAATGGCAAGGACAACATACTTGAAATGTGATTAAACTTAGGGGCAATGGTCATTTTATTGTTTCCACTTAGCCTCACCATGATTGGTTCCCCTTATGCTTTTTAGTGCACACACACTAAGGGCAACATTTATGGCTAGCACATGCCCAAAATGCCCGCACTAAACATGATGTGCCGGCATTGCTCTATCTTCAGCCAATCGCACACTACCCAGTTATCTTGGGATTTTCAGTGCGAGACCCTATGCTAACTTTTAGTGTAGAGTTGTGATGAATAAGAGGCTAGAAGGAAGCGAGGAATGAAACAGTTAAAAACTTGTTTGATTTCTATTAAATTGTTAAGTACAGATACAGTTAGAAGCTTAAAGTAACCGGAAGGCTTGCATAAATACATGCTTGAAAGTGATGCAAAGCAAAAAGTAGAAATGAGTATGTCTGTTAGACAATGAGGGGTCTTGCAAAGGATAAGAAAAAGGAACCCAAGCTATAAGACATGGGTCAAGAGTCCAAAACAGATTGCTTGATCAGGGAAACGTGGCATAAGCTGTGCGAACTAGTCAATAAGAATAAAGATGTTGCTAGCCAGAGAAATAGGAACATTGTTAAAATATATTTCTAGATTTGACTTGAGAAATTATCAGGATGGAACACCTGCTCCTGGTACCTTTCCATTCTGCTTTCTCAGCATCTGTATTTTTGTAGTCTTAAATTTCAAACCTGTGAAGTTCTGCTTATTAACTTATAAAAGATGTACCTGATCAATGCTAGTTAGAGACTTGTATTTTGTGTTAGAATCCCTGCATGTCTATCAACTCTCTCAATTGCGCAATTTGTATAATAAAGGCTCATTCCAATTATCAAAATAGTACTTTTTTTTTCAAACTTTATATGACAGAAGCCTGCAAGTCATTGGGAGACTGCCCCAACCCTGGAGGGCAGAATAATAGACAGGTAAATCTCTCATAAAGGCTTCCTGCTAGGATTTATTTATTTATTTGGCTACTTTTATACTCCAGTTTATCAGAATGTCAAACCGGTTTACAGATTAACTGAAATTTAAGTCTTATACAGGAACATAGGGATTAGGAGAGTCCCCTTTAAAGAGTGGGGGCAGAGAAGCCCCAGCAGAGTCCTTTAGCATGGAGAGAAAGCTGATTTGTCAGATAATTAGGGATCTGCCTGGAGGAAAAGGGTATGGGGTAGGGTTGCCAACCGGCCGTTATTCAGCCGGCCTGGCCGGTTTTTCCATGGCCAGGCTGGCTGCCGGCAGAGATGTGAAACCGGCCCATGGAAAGCCGGTTTTTTGCTCTGGCCGCAAGATCGGGAGCGGCCAGAGCAAAAAACCGGCTTTTCTCCCAAAGTCCGCAGGGGAGGGAGCCAGGGAAGCCCGCGCGAGGCCCCGGCTCCCTCTGTACAACCGCCAGCGTGAAGATCTTTTTCCTTCGCGCTGGCGGCTGTTTCTGTGAAGCCGCGATTGCTGGGAAAGGTTAAAGGCAAATGGCTGTGAGACATCCAGGCAGCGACTTCAGCATCTGGTTTGGGGGCCTTCTCTGTCTTGGGTGTCCAGAGCAATTGCCTTGCTGAATTCCTCCTAATGCCAGTCCTAACATTTGTATATCTTTTGTTTTGTACTATACAGGGGGAATGCATCTTTGTTTTCTGTGTTGTTGCACTGCATGCAGGGTCTGGCTTTTTGAAATTTCAGTTTCCCTTTTGTGTACATATTTATAGTTTCACATTTTGGGGGGGGGGGGGAGGGAGGGAAGTCCATCTGTGTTCTGCATGTGCAACCAAGGCTGGGTATTCTGTTAGCATATAATTTCTATTTAAGCACATGTGGTAATCTGGTTTATTCAGCTTTCTTAATACTGTACAGTTGATTTACTGGTGTTCTAAGGCCCACTGCAATATTTACAGTGTTGCCCTTTCCTTATAGGGTCCTGGGGTGTGTTTTGGCAGTTAGCGCTGGCATGGTGGATTTACTCTTGGCTCTGAAGAATTTTTTTGTATTTGTTTCCAATAGACCTGGCACTCGGAGGGTTTGTATTGCCGTTACTGAGATCTTCGTTTTGTATGGTTGGTTGTATGGGGAAGTGCTCTAGCTCCGCTCTGCACAGCTTGTTGGGGAAGGGATGTAGGTGTGGGAATCTGTGGATACAGAATATATATTTGGATTTAATACCATATGGAAGAGCATATGTGTATTGGGGGTCTGAGAAGGGGACTGTGGCAGAATGGATGCGGAAGAATGCGTACTCTCCCCACCCTTCGATACGGCCTGTAGATACTAAAGCCTGCATTGCAGTTATTTGTTGGGGGTGGGGCAGAACAGGGGTTGCAGAATGGGCGGGGCAGCTGACAGAGCAGAAGGGGCACAAGTAGCTACAGGTGGCAGGTTTTTCTCTTTCTAAAAGTTGGCAACCCTACTGGGAGCTGTGACTCCTCCTCTGAAAGTGGAGACTGCAGCTCTAGTTCAGCCAAACTGACTATAATCTCTGGGTTGAATGGTCTACTCAGAGCAGATGGTTAGTAAGTAAACTGAGGGTTAGGGGCCCGATATTGAGCTAGGCTCAGTTTCAAAGGGCTATGGCATCTCATCGACGCATAGCCCTCCCCGCTGACCTCTAACCCGGACATTCAAGGCCACGGTGATGGCGGTGACTATCCAGGAATTGCCACACACACCAGAAGCTGCCGAGGCTAACCGGGCAGCAGTGATATTCCATGCTGCCCGGTTAGCTCCAGCGCATTAAAGACAGGCGAGGGTTTTCCTCGCTTATCTTTTCAGCACAGTCGCAATATTGCTGCTGCCTAGTTATCGCTTGTCGTTGACTCCGCTCCATCCCAGAACACCCCCGACACCCCTGATGCTAACCGGATAGCATCGGGGCACGTAGGGGAGTCAGAAGGGGATATTCAATGACACTAACCACGTAAATGCCGTTGAATATCCCGATTAAAGGCACTTAAACGGTTTACTGGGCTGTAAACCATGTAAATACCTTTTGAAAATCGGACCTGGATGTGTTATTCTGTATTATTCATGATATTTTGTGGCTGGGGAAGTTCTGCAGCAGAAGAGTAAAGGTTTGGCTGTAGCCTTAGAAACATAGAAAAACAGAAAAATGACAACAGAAAAAGATCACATGGCCGATCTAGTCTGTCCCTCCATATCTCTCCTTTAGAGATCCTCTGTGTTTCTCCCATGCATTTTTGAATTCAGATACTGTCCTCATCTCTACCATCTCTACTGGAAGACTATTCCACGGATCCACCACTCTTTCCATACAGAAATATTTCCGCATACCACTCCTGAATCTATCCCCTTTCACCTTCATCCCATGTCCCCTCATAGCAGAACTTGCTTTCAATCGAAAGAGGCTCTCCCCCTGTGCATTTATGCCACGGAGGTATTTAAACATCTCAATCATATCACCTCTATCCCGCCTTTCCTCTAAGGTGTATATATTAAAATCCTTAAGTCTGTCCTCATATGCTTTATAGTGAAGACTACTAGCCATTTTAGTAGCCACCCTCTGTACTGACTCCATTCTGTTTATATCCTTTTGAAGGTGCCGTCTCCAGAATTGCACACTATACTCCAAATGAGGTTGTACCAAAGACTTATACAGAGACACTATCACCTCCTTTTTTCTGCTAGCCATACCTATGCACCCAAGCATCCTTTGAGCTTTTGCTGTCGCCTTTTCTACCTGTTTAGCTACTTTAATATCATCAGACACAACCATGCCTAGGTTCCGCTCTTTAGTGGACAAAGATACTTCACCCCCTATTCTATATTCCTCCCTTGGATTGCTGCAGCCCAAATGCATGACCTTGCATTTTTTAACATTAAATCCCAGCTGCCAAATTCTAGACCATTCTACAAGCTTAGCTAGATCCCTCCTCATGTTATCTACCCCTTCCTGGGTGTCTACTCTACTGCAGATTTTGGTATCATCCGCAAAGAGGCAAAGCTTACCCGACAACCCTTCCGCTATATCACTAAGATGTTAAAAAGAATTGGACTAAGGACAGATCCCTGGGGCACACCAATGGCAATTTCCTTCTCCTCAGAGTGAGCTCCATTTACCTGTACTCTTTGTTGCCTCCTACTCAACCAATTTCTAACCAAAGCAGTAACTTACGGATCCATCCCTAGGTGCTTAGTTTGTTTATAAGTCGCCTGTGAGGAACAGTGTCAAAGGCTTTACTGAAATTTAAGTACACCACATCTAGGGCTTTCTTTCGGTCCAACTCCCTGGTCATGCAGTCAAAGAAATCAATCAGATTTGTCTGACAAGATCTGCCTGTGGTGAATCCATGCTGCCTCGGATCCTGTAATCCGCTGGATTCCAGAAATCTCACTATTTTCTCCTTCAGCAGCATTTTCAATAATTTACTCACCACTGAAGTTAAACTAACTGGCCTGTAGTTTTCAACCACATCCTTACTTCTGCTTTTGTGTAAAGGCACCACATGAGCCTCTCTCCAGTCCTTTGGTACCACTCCCGACTCCGAGGCATTGAAAAGGTCAGTCAGTGGAGCTGCTAGAATGTCCCCAGGTTCCCTCAGTATTTCTAGGGTGTATCCCATCTGGTCCCATTCCTTTGTCTACTTTAAGTTTAGCTAGTTTCTCATGAACACAGTCTTCTGAAAATTCTTCAAGATGCCCCTCGCTTCTGTTCCTGTTTATGGGTGTTTTCTGAGGTCCTGTTCCTGGTTCATCTGTGAACACAGAACAGAAATATTTGTTAAGCAATTCCGCTTTATTCTCATCAGCTTCTACATATTCCTCCCTTCACCCTCGAGTCTGACATAATACCACTTTTACCCTTCCTTTTCTCACTAACATATCTGAAAAATGTCTTATCCCCCCATTTTATTGCATTGGCTATTTCCTCCTCTTTTTGAATCTTTGCTTTCCTGACTCCTTTGCTAGCTTCTCTAAGTTTTTCCAAATATAGATGCTTGTCTTCCTCTCTCTGTGATCTCTTGTATTTCATGAAGGCCTCCCTCTTTTTCTTCACCTTTTCAGCTACTTCTTTTGAAAACCATAGCGGTCTCCTTTTCATTTTACCTTTATTTACCATTTTAACAAAAAGGTTGGTTGCCCTTAAAATATCCCCTTTCAGTTTTGCCCACAGTTTTTCTACATCTTCCAGCTGTTCCCATCCCGCTAACAACTCCCTGAGGTATTGGCACATTTTGGCAAAGTTAGTCTTCCTAAAGTCTAAGATCCTCGCTTTTGAATGGATTCTAACAGCCCTAGTCCTAATACTGAACCACACCATCTGGTGATCACTGGATGCAAAATGATCTCCCACTATAACATAAGAAACCCTTTCACCATTGGTAAGTCCAGTATGGCCCCTTCACGTGTGGGTTCTGTTACCAATTGCCTGAATAGTTCTCCCTGTAGAGAATCCAGGATCTCCTTACTTATTTATTTATTTATTTATATTCTCTTATATACCACACTATTCTGCATCAGTGCAGTTTACATTGAACAAACTGAAATTACATTGAACAGGGCATTATAACTTGGAGATAACTATTTACAGGGAACATGGGCTATGGAGGGTTAAGTGGCTTGCCCAAGGAGCACCTGTGGGACTAGAAACCCCAGTCCTTCCGGCCCAAGGTGGCTGTCCTCTAGTGGGATTTGAACCCCTGACCTTCCGGCCTGAAGTACCTTGCCCCAACCACTAGGCCACTCCTCCACTCCTGCTGCAGTATCACCTACTTCTAGGTGATACTGCAGCAGGAATCAGTAGCATGTCCCTATTCCTAGTAATGCTGCGTATGTCTTCAATTAACTCTCTGTCCACCTCTTCCTCTTGTGAAGGAGGTCTGTATATCACGCCAATGCAAATAGATTTCTCTTTCCCTTAATTCGGCCTAGCTGACTGCATTATCTGGACTGGAATAATCTGTTCATGGCAATGTGGGAGTGAGTGAGCAGAGGATTAGACACATTCTTCTGTGTTCCTGTGACACTTTTGAATAAGAAAGGACTAAAAGTAAAACTGTAAATGCTATCCTGAATTACTTTACAATCCTGTTTTTTGTTTATAAGTTAATGCAATCCTGATGTTTGGTGTTGAAAACAGTCTTAGTGACTTTGGTAAGAAGAACTGGAGCTACAGTGTGCAGCTAGGGATATTAGCTTTGCAATAGTCTGGGTTCCTGCCTGACTATGTCATAAAGTGTCTCCTACTTATGATGGTGCAATTTAGTAAACATGTCTGTAAGGGCCCCTTTTAGTAAACTCGCTAAGGATTTGCCATTAACACACTGACCTCATGTGCGTTAATGGCCAAAGCCGCATGTTATTTATCAGGGGTGGGGGGGGGGGTGATCAGTATGTCTCCGGCAGATAGCACGCAAAGGGTTTTTCTAGCATGCGCTCATCTATGTCAGGTTCACTTAGGGGCATTTTTGCTAAAGGGCGGTTGTTAACAATGCATGTTCTGGTGTGTGCTGAATGCACATTGGGACATGCATTGCCAGCTAACGTGAGTCCATGACAGGTAGCACGTGATGACTTCCATGCTAACTGTTCAGCATGCATTAAAGGCGTGAGTGGGTGGGGTTGGGACAGTGAGCGGACATGGTATGCCCTGCAAAGTTAGAATGGGGTTCACATCACATGCTAACTGCATTGGCGCAGGATCAGCTAACACCACCTCAATAGGAGGTGGTAGATGCACCCACACAAACACCACGAGCACTATGAGAAAGGGCTTCATGTTAACTGGCAGGAAAATGCTTTCCACGCCCCGGCAGTTAATGTGGCGTTGCTGCATCTAACGTGCCATCATTTCAGCATTTTTGCCACGTTAGGTGCAACACCATAGCTTACCTTTAATAAAAGTGTCTCTTAATTTCTCCTAAAGGGGAGTCATTAGGTGAACCCATGTTAGGGGCCACATTGCCGCTGAACATGCGGCAGTTGCTCTGGCGCTAGCAGTAATGCAGTCTCTACACCCACTCTCCACTATTCCCCACCCCATCCTGGGCTTTAGTAAAAGAGGCCCTACAATAAGTGTCAATGTCAATGAATGACCAAAGCAAACCAACAGGTGTTTTACTGCTTCAGAATTCCACTGAAAGGGAATACATCATCAGATCATCTTTCAGCACGCACTGACTTAAGGGTGGTATTTCTGATTTAGAACATGTGAATTTATGAGCTGATTTTATAACAAGGCCCATATGTGAGAAGTCCACAGAGTCGCTGATTTTGTAAAGGCAACATAAGTGCCTATGTGCCTTTATAAAATAAATCCAAGAAGCAGCTCCAATAACATATGTGCATGTACTTTCCATGTGTACATCACATCTTCACTTCCACCGTCTAAACTATGCCCTTGAGAAAGCCTACACACAGATTGCATAAAAGGCGGCTTGCATTTTCTGTGAGTCTACTTTCTACGTGCTTATCCAGTTGTGCAATTTTATAAAAGTCCTTTTCTGAGTGTAAAACGGGATTTACTCATGGAAAAACATTTGTAAAATTACCCCTATCCAGAGCTCTGTGAAAGATATTCAATAGTTGGCAGTTATTTTAGAATAAAAACCAAACTTTAATAAAAGCCACAGTACAAAGATTTTACAGTCTGCTGTAGTACTTTAGTATTTAGACCATGAATTTCATATTGTCTTCTTATTTCCAATGCTAGTGTTTCTAGAGCGTTATTAAATACAAGTTGGAAGAGAGAACAACCTCTCTGGTGCACTAATGAACTCTTACTAAAATGGCGTACAAGTTATTTATACAAATGCATTCCTTAATAATCTATAAACGTCTAACCATCTAAATAGATTTAGGAATGAAACCAATTCTTTTATCTGTATCTAAAGCATAAATCTATCAATGGAGTATAAACGTTGGGCTTCATTTACTAATATCTATAAAAATGTTAACACATTTTAATGCACATGAATCTGCAATAATACAATTCAACACAAGTTTAATAAAAAAAAAACCTCATTTTCTATGGCAGTGGTTCCCATTTGGGGTCTGTGGAACACTGGGGAGACCATCGCAAGGGATTTTCCCGAGGGAGACAACCAAAATGCAGTTGTTTATAAAACAGGCAGGCTGACCTGTTCTTTGCGGAGCGCTGTTCTAAGGCAGCTGTTGCCTAATCCTACACTGCCCATGCAAAGAGAAAATTGGCATGAGCAGTGCGGTGCTCATATCTGCGTAGAAAGAAGAAGAGTGTAGCTGACGGCTGCTACAGGGACCCTCAAGCTTCAGAGAGAAGGTAAGAAAGAGTGCAGTTGATTTGCACCATGGTTGAGGAGCCTGAATCATTGTCAAGAGGAGGTAAGAATGATCACCACCACCACCGGAAAAAGACAGAGCAGGTAGGGCAAGACATGGCTGATCACTATTGGAGGTGTTTTCAGCATTCTAGAGAAGGCAGCTATGTACTTAATTCAGAGCACCGATTGTTACTGTGTATCAACAGCATAGCAGATAACACAGAATGCAAGCAGCCACATCTCCATATTAACTGCAAGGCACAGTCCTACCATCATCTCCCAGACCATACCACGCCCATTAATAGGAACTACTACTTTAGATGACCTGGAAATGGGAAGCGTGCTCTGCCCAATCGGGGCAGCCCAGCACATTTTAAAAGAAGCGCCATCGGGCGCTGAAGCCGACTGCAGCCTCCCTGTCCCTCCGGCCCAGCCACAGCTCTCCCAGGCAGGACCGAGCTTGCTGGAGCCGGAAGCCGACGTCCCCAGCATGCTCTGCCCAATTGGGGCAGCCCGGCACATTTTAAAAGAAGCACCATCAGGCGCACCCGCGCCTGGCAGGCCCATGCCTGAGGGCCTCGCCAGAGGGCCCTTTGGCGTGGCCCTTAGGTGGGGTCCTGGGACAAGGACGCCCCACCCCGACCGAAAGCCGACAGTCCAACCAGCCCCAGGAACTGAGCACGACGAAGAGTCACAACCCAGATCAGACCAAGAGAATCCCTATCATCAACGACAGTCAGAACCCAAAACGAAACAAGACGCCTTCAACAAAGTAAGTGGTCTGAGGCATACCAGCTGACTATGTTACCCACCACTTGAACTGTGATAGATAGCTCCTGCCCACGCTGGTGCAAACTAGCCTCGGTTTATCTACCTGCGTTAGTGCATCCTGTGCCTTTGAGACTTGCCTGTGCCAGTGCATCCCGTGCCTGTGGTATTTGCCTGCGTTAGTGCATCCTGTGCCTGTGTTATTTGCCTGTGCTAGTGCATCCTGTGCCTGTGATATTTACCTGTGCTAGTGCATCCTATGCCTGTGATATTTGCTGTTTCTAGTGCATCCTATGCCTGTGATATTTGCCTGCGCTAGTATTTCTGTGCCCGTGGTAATGACCTGAGCGTATGCACGCAGTGTCTGTGAAATTGGCCCATGTTAGTCAAGCTGTGCCGGTGATTCTGCCCATGCTACTACTGCCTGCACCTAGGCACTGACCAGCCGGTGCCTGTGGCCTGTACCCGTGATACCTGTGATAGTATAATCTGTTTGCCTGTGATAGTATAATCTGCTTGCCTGATTCACCTGCCAACCCACAGGAATCCCCTGACCGCAGCAACAGGGTGAATACCTAATATGACGCCCTACCCTACGGCCCTAGTTTGCTATTACCTCCTTGCTGGATGGCTCAGCAACACAATGGCCTATTCTCCTACCCCCAACCACATACCAATCCTACAGAGCCATGGGAGGAGATGGTCAAGCGCTCCCCATCACAATGCAAAAGACGATATGCGCACACAACACCCTCACTTACTACACATCGCACTGCAACATGCCAAGAAAGCCAAACAAGAGAAATACCCCCACCTCCAAAATCTGAAATGTGCCCTCATAAACGCACGCTCAATCCGTAAGAAATGGCCAGTCATCTCAGATTTGATATCCCTCTACGACCTCGACATACTCTTGGTCACAGAGATATGGCTATCTAGTGACGATACGATCCTCCTCCACCAACTCATACCCACCAATTTTTCCATCCACACATGCCATAGAGACGGTCGAAGAGGAGGTGGATTGCTTGTCCTCTCCAAAGAGGATCTCCAATTCAAGCTAATCAATGCCACCAGCACAATGCAACTTGACACAATCACCTTAGCCAACAAGCAGTGTTCCATCAACCTACTATACAGAGTCCCATCAGCTTCCCCTGATGATCTCTCAGCAATAATTGACCTTGCGTGCAACACCCTGAACCCACGCACCCCAAGCTGGCTTCTAGGCGATTTCAACCTGCCAGCCCTGCAAGACACTCAAGCCTCCGCTTTCCTCGAGGCAATCAACGAACTAGGCTACAATCAACTAGTCAATGAACCTACCCACGTGAAAGGAAACAACTTGGACCTGATATTCGCCCCACTGGCAGCCATTGGCCTAACCCACAACCCCATACTGTCCGTTACCACAGTCCCCTGGTCAGACCACAAATTAATCAGATTCCAAATACCCGTGCAGAACAACCGCCACATAAGCTCCAGAAGTCTAGCTGGCACCCCCAGAGCACCTCTGCGAAGATTCCGACTCTTCGACAAAGAAGCTATCTTGAGTAAAACCCTCTCGCTCCTCTCCCCGACAGCGCAGGATCTTGACGAATTGATCTCAAGCTGGGATAATAGCCTCAGCTCCATTGCTCAACTTCCACCCTCAGACAAACCCCCAAGGAAATGAGCTGCCTCACCCTGATACTCCACGGAACTACGATCATCACTCCTCCGCCTAAGGAAGATAGAAAGACGCTGGCGTCGGTCATGCTCCACAGCCGACTTGACGGAGTATAACCTGCACCTGACGAAGCACCGTGAAGCAGTGACAGAAAAGATGAGGCAATTCCACACTGACACCCTGAAACAATCACTAAACAAACTGCATGTCCTGTTCAATCTTGTCAGTAGCTTAACAAAAGAACCATCCCCTATCCAACAAAGTGAGATCCAACCCCAGGAATTCGCTGATTACTTGCAATCAAAGTTATGCCGGACCAGTAAGTCCACAACGACCACCACCGCACATGAGTCACCCTATCCTACACCACTGACCACCTTCTCCACACCCTCGAAGAAAGGCATCGAAGACACCATCGCTGCTATCAACACTACCACCGCACAAACTGACTCCTGTCCTGCTTCTGGATAAAGTCGCTATGCAGCGAATTTAGCCCATTCATAGCCAGAATCATGGAACTGTCGTTCTCAACAGGATCATTCCCACGAAGCCTCAAACACACATCTATCAGACCTCTGCTCAAAAACAACAAACTAGACCCCCAGAAGGTCGACTCATACAGGCCTATATCAAGCATACCACTACTCGCCAAGATAATTGAAAAAGAAGTCCAACCCCAAGTACAGGGTTACATCGACACCACTGCTTCACTGGACCCCTGCCAACATGGATTCAGGGATTCACACGGTGTTGAAACACTCCTCACCACCCTCTTCAATAACAATCACTGGAGTCAACAACATACGCCAGGGGTTTGCCCTCATCTTTTTGGATATAGCTGCTGCATTTGACTCAGTAAGCCACGAGCTCCTCCTGGTACGACTTAAGGAGAAGGGTATTCATGACACAGCCCTGAGATGGTGCGAATCATACCTATCTGACAGATGGCAGCATGTAAGATCCGGTGCTTCAACGTCAGAACCTTTCCACCAGTGGCAGGGTGTACCACAGGGATCCTCCCTCTCTGCCCTGATGTTCAACATATACATGCAGCCCATCTGCACCCGCATCCGATCTTTCAACGTCAACTGCCTGATATATGCCGACAATGTACTGCTCTACATGCCATTCACAACCGACCAGCCAGACCTCTCTCCACTGACAAACTGCTTTGATGCCGTATCAAACTGGCTCCAAACACAAAACCATCGAATACAGCACAAGAAGTCCTCTTCATCACGAGGAACCGTTTTACCCCTCCAACCTCCTTAAAGGTCAAAGAAGCAGAACTACCTACCAAATCCACAATCCGTTACCTAGGAGTCACTCTAGACCAACGCCTGGACATGAAGGCCCACATAAGCAACACAGTAAGAGCAGTTTACCACAAGATCCGGTCACTCAGGCACCTTTGCTCCCTGCTGGAGCCTGACGACTTCCGGACGATCTTCCAATCGCTGGTGATCCCGCACTTCGACTACGCGAATGCAATTCTACAAGGGCTCTCACAATCCACTCTTAATCCACTCCAGCTAGCAATGAACACTGTGGCCAGAGTTCTCTATGGTGCTTCCAGAAAGGATCACGTGACACCCATCCTGAGACATCTCCACTGGCTCCCCATCCATGGCAGACTTTATCTTTATCTTTATTTAAAACTTATTATACCGACTAAACCAAGAGGCATGCGGCGGTTTACAATAAAAACAAAGGGGACTACTGAAGAAAACGAAACAGAAAGGAATGCCAATTTGTTTACAAAAGGGACAGCTGTAGAGAAGATAAGAGACAGTACAGCAATACTGTTAGTACAGTAGAAAGAGGGGAGAACGGAGGAAAACAATAAATGCAAGATCAGGGGGAACCGGTAAGTGCAGTAACAGAGGGAGGAACAGAGGGAAACACTAAACGCAATAACAGAGGAAAACGATAAACACAAAACAGAGGGAAGGGAAACAATCATTTGCCGGCAGGAAGAGGGGGAGGAGGAAGGTCGAAGGCTGTGCAAAAGAGGTGGGTCTTGAGATTAGCATTAAAAGTGCGGAATGAGGAGTCCAGACGTAAGGCTAATGGCAAAGAGTTCCAGAGATGAGGACCAAGGAAAAAGAAAGCAGATGAACGCGTGGATTCAAGACGAGCCCTAGAGACTCTTGTTTAAATCCCTACTATTGACCTTCAAGGCCATCAACAGGATCTCCTCCACCTTCCTCGCGGAGCTTATCCAGCCTACGCCCTCCAACAGATCAAGAAGGTCCGCAGCAATCAACACACTGATAATCCCGAAGGAAACAACACAATGCACGCAGGCAACGACAAACAGGGCTTTTAGTTTCTACACGCCCAGATGCTGGAATGTCCTTCCACCTAACATACGGGCAATCTCCGACCTGGCCCAATTTAGAAAGGCATTAAAGCATCACCTCTTCCTCAAACACTACTCAGATGACAGCGCACATACTGCCACCCCCCCTCCACCAGGCCCACCACACAAACACACACAGCATGCAATAAGGCATCCACACCCCCGGGCGCCAGCATCGACTACACTTACCTGTAAATAGCACCAAGTATGTACCCCTACCATGGTTGATGACGCATACCTGTAAATAGCAGCTTGAATATACTGTGATAAGAATCCTTATCAGGACCTAGAAGAGAGGGGTAAAAAGAAGGAATTTACCTTAATAAAGGGACCCATTTTAAAAGGTCCAGGACTTAAAACTCCATTTGCTCCTAGAAAGCCAGTAATTCCTGGCTACAATGAGGAACAGAGTGTCCCTAGTGGTAGAAAGGATAGGGAATACAGGCTCAGGGAAAGGAACCCTTACGTCACTGCATCCCCTAATCACACAGCTGCCACAAGGGAGTTTGATCTCTCCCACCTGAGAGGGGAGAGGGTGGAGCAGGAGCCTGAGGGGTTTAAGTTTAGCTCAGTTATGTCAGAGAGACCAGGTGAGAGACCAACAGAGAGACAAGGTCAGAGAGCAGCAGAGAGAGGAGCAGGACGATGAAGAGGGACAAGCAAGACACATGGAGAGGAATTGGAAAGACTCCTGAGACCAGAGAGTGCTGTGACTGCTAACCAGAGGAAAAGAGAGAGCAGAAGTTTTGCCTACTCAAGGAATGGAGCAGTGAGAGCCAGAAGCACTAATTGGAGGACAGGACGTGCTAGATGGTGGCCAGAACATGTAAGGAGTGAAGCTACTACAGGCTTTGATCAAGGTATGAGTCCCAGAAGCTTAGCTAATAAGGAGCAATACGTATTTGCCAGAGACAGCTTTAACCCTAATAGAAAGCAGTCAAGTAAGCTAGCTGAATCTGAGCTGGAGAGTGAACCCATGGAATTGGGGGAGCCAGATTTACCTTGTGAAGAAGGAGTCTCATACATGGACTGCTCTGCATGCCAGTCTGCCAATTAAAGAATGGTTGCTAGTGATGTCAACCGTAAAGAGAAGTCTCCAGTGTCCAAAGCCTTGAGAGCTGTGTTTGCTTGTTAAAGTTCTAAGCTCAGGAAAAGTGTTACGCAGTGAAAAGGTGAAGCTTCCTGATTGTCTTTTGAGAAACAGCTGTGAGCAGTGCAGAGCTCCTTTGATGCCGTTTCAACTGAAGGAAGTAAGAAATGCTTTTGGTTTGTCTATCTGCTGAGAAAACCTGGAAGAGAGTTTTATTGCTTCTATGAATTGGACTATCTGTATGAAGTGCTGAGTTTAAGCATACAAGATAGCCAGGTATTTGCTCTAGAATGGAAAGGAAAAGAAACCTGGTTTAAAAGTTTCTTTCTGTTTGTTTTGATCTTCACGGCAAGCTCTGCTGAAGGCAGGTGTTGCTAATTAAGACTGAGGGAAGCTGTTTTGTTTAAGTTCAAGTTATCCTGTTATAAGTTGCAAGAATTCCTGGATGAAAATATCTTTAAAAGGTGGATCTGTGAACCTAGTGTGTCTTATTTTGTGCTAATGAATAAATTGCACTCACTCAAACCCAACTACAAAGAAGGTGTTTTATTTCATCTGAGACCAAGTGATATCTAACTGAACTACCTTTCCCAGAATGCACTTAAAGGCATCCAGTTAGAAAAGGCCAGAAATTTGAAGCACCACAGTGACAAAAACAAATCCACGCCCCCCATACCAAGGTAAGGGGCTAAGGGCGTGACAATACCCACACCCTGAAACGATATTTATACTCTGTAAATAGTTACCCCAGCAATGTCCAAGTTTATGCTACCTTGTTCTCTGTAAATACAGTGCAGCTGCCTGCGCTGTATAAATCCTTTGTTGTATGTAAACCGCACTGATACTAAATAGCGCGGTATAGAAGAGACGTTAAATAAATAAATAATGAGTGAGGTGAATAAAATTTGCAGACAACACAAATTAGTCAAAGTTGCTTAAACGCAAGAGGATTGTGAAAACTTGCAAGAGGACCTCAATAAATTGGAAGACTGGACATCCAAATGGGAGATAAAAATTTAATGTGGACAAGTACAAAGTTATGCACCTAGGAAAGAACAACCCAAACTACTGTTACATGATGCAAGGTTCCGACATTAGGAACATAAGAACATAACATAACATAAGAACATAAGATATGCCATACTGGGTCAGACCAAGGTCCATCAAGCCCAGTATCCTGTTTCCAACAGTGGCCAATCTAGGTCATATGTACCTAGCAGTTTCCCCAAAAGACACAGGTTCCGCAATGCTTGTACTGGGTCAAGCATTGATATCCTGGGTCCCTTCTTAATAATGGTTTATGGACCTTTCTTCCAGGAACTTGTCCAAACCTTTTTTAAACCCAGCTACACTAACAGCCTTTACTACATCCTCCGGTAACAAATTCCAGAGTTTGATTACACGTGGAGTGAAGAAATATTTTCTTTTATTAGTTTTAAATAGTTTACCCTGTAGCTTCATTGCATGTCCCCTAGTCTTTCTATATTCTGATAACGTAAACAATCGATCTACGTTTACCCGTTCCACTCCGTTCATTAATTTATAGAATTCTATCATATCTCCCCTCAGCCATCTCTTTTCCAGGTTAAAGAGCCCTAACCTTTTTAGCCTTTCTTCATAGGAGTATCCTTCCATCCCCTTTACCATTTTGGTGGCTCTTCTCTGAACCTTTTCTAATAACGCTATATCCTTTTTAAGATACGGCGACCAGAATTGCACACAATATTCAAGGTGCGGTCTCACCATGGAACGATATAGAGACATTATAATATATTTTGTTTTATTTTCCATTCCTTTCCTTATGATACCTAGCATTCTATTTGCTCTCTTGGCTGCCGCTGCACACTGGGCCGAGGGTTTTAACATGCTATCCACAATGACGCCTGAATCTTTTTCCTGAGTGGTGGTTCCTAATGTGGAACCTTGCATTCTGTAACCATAGTTTGGGTTGTTCTTCCCTAGGTGCATAAGTTTGCTCTTGTCCACATTAAATTTCATCTGCCATTTTGATGCCCAGTCTTCCAATTTATCAAGATCCTCATGCAATTTTCCACAGTCCTCTTGGGTTTTAACAACTTTAAATAGTTTTGTGTCATCTGCAAATTTGATAACCTCACTCGTTATTCCACTTTCCAGGTCATTTATGAATATGTCAAAAAGAAGCGGACCCAGCACAGATCCCAAGGGTACACCACTATTCACTTTTCTCCATTGGGAAAATTGGCCATTTAGCCCAACCCTCTGCTTTCTATCTTTTAACCAGTTCTTGATCCACAGTAGTACACTGCCTCCTATCCCATGACTCTTTAATTTTGCCAAAAGTCTCTGATGAGGGACCTTGCTAAGGCTTTCTGAAAGTCCAGATACACTATATCAACCAACTCACCTTTGTCCACCTGTTTGTTCACACTTTCAAAAAAACATAATAGATAAGTAAGACAAGATCTTCCTTGTCTAAAACCATGTTGGCTGTCTCCCATTAGGCCATGACTATCTACATGCTGAGTAATTTTATTCTTTATGATGGTTTCTACCATTTTTCCCGGTACTGACGTGAGGCTCACCAGTCTGTAGTTTCCCGGATCACCCCTGGAACCCTTTTTAAAAATTGGCGTTACATTGGCGATCCTCCAATCTTCAGGTATTACAGATGATTTTAATGAAAATTCACAGATTACTAATAGCAGGTCTGAAATCTCATATTTCAGTTCTTTCAACACCCTTGGATGTATACCATCCGGCCCAGGTGATTTGCTATTCTTCAGTTTATCTAATAGTTGTAATACATCTTCCCGATGTATCGATATTTCCTTCAATTCTTCCGCACCTTTATATACCACTTCAGTCATGGGTAACATCCCTACATCTTGCTCAGTAAAGATCGAAGCAAAGAATTCATTCAGTCTCTCCGCTATCGCCTTGTCACCTCTTAGTCACTGTTCCCTCTAAGGTGTGCGCGTGTGCGCGCGCACACACCTCGCCAAGCGAGCGCACATACTTTACAACAGAGCGCACAAAAATTATGGTTTCTGATTCTGATAGAAGACAACACAGATGTCTTAAAATTTTAAAGTTGTGATTGTAATTACTAGACATTTTCCGCTTCATTTAGTAATCGTCTATTTTCATTTAATTTGATTAAAATCAGTGTGGTGTACATACTGTATTCTGACGTGTAGTCAAATTTTAAAGTATATAACTCCGAGTGTCGTTATGTGGCGCACAAAAATGTAACCTTCCTTCAAAAGCTGCACACAGCTGATATTTTATGCGCACACAGCCTACAGAAAATTAGAGGGAACATTGCTCTTAGTGCCCCTTTAACTCCTCTATCATCGACTCTCACAGGTTTTTTGCTACGAATGTACTTGAAAAAATCTTTATTTTGCGTTTTTGCTTCCGCAGCAAGCTTCTTCTCAAATTCTCCCTTTGCCTGCTTTATCAATGCCTTGCATTTGACTTGGCAGTGCTTGTGCTGTTTCCAGGTTTCGTCGTTTGGCTCTTTTTTCCATTTCCTGAAAGATGCTTTTTTGGCAACAACAGCCTCTCTGACCTCCCCTTTAAACCATGCTGGCAGTTTTTTGGACTTCCTCCCACTTTTCTTAAAGCATGGAATACAGCTGGTCTGGGCTTTCAAGATAGTATTTTTCAACACAACCCAAGCTTGATGTAAGTCTTTAACCTTTGCAACTGCTCCTTTTAGTCTTTTTTAAACTATTTTCCTCATTTTATCATAGTCTCCCTTTCGAAAGTTAAAAGGTAGTACTGTGGATTTCCTTACTATCCCTCCTCCACTAATTAAATCAAAGGTGATCATGCTATGATCACTATTGCCAAGTGGCCCCAACACCCTTATCTCTTGCACTAGATCTGGTGTTCCACTAAGGACTAGGTCTAATATGGCTTCCCCTCTGGTCGGTTCATGAACCAGCTGCTCCAAGAAGCAGTCATTTATGTCATCTAGGAACTTTATCTCCCTAGCATGTCCTGCCGTGACACTGACCCAGTCGATACCGGGGTAATTGAAATCACCCATTATTATTACTGCGCTATAACATTTGTTAGCTTCCTTGATTTCTTTGAGCATTTCATCATCCATTTGTTCATTCTGGCCAGGCGGTCGATAGTACACCCCCTCTGCCATCGCCTTCCCCTTTTTACATGGAATTTCAATCCATAGAGATTCTACAGCAAATTTTGTTTCCTGCAAAACTTTAATCCTTTCTGACTCAATACCCTCTCTAACATAGAGCGCAACCCCTCCACCAATTTGATCAGCTCTATCATTACGATATAGTTTGTATCCAGGTATCACAGTGTCCCACTGGTTGTCCTCCTTCCACCATGTCTCTGATATTCCAGTCATATCTAACCTCTCATTTAGTGCTATATATTCTAACTTCCCATCTTATTTTTTAGACTTCTAGCATTTGCATACAAGCATTTTAGAGACTGTATTTTATTCCTATTAATTTTGCTGTTGGTAGACATGGGGAATTTGGGATCCAACATCCAGGAAAAAGATGTAGCCATTTGTGGATACTTCTACCCAGTGTGCAGCAGCAGCAAAAACTGCAAATAGAATGCTAAGCATCATAAGAAAAGGAATGGAAAATAGAATCAAGTTGATAATGCCTCTGTATAATTCCATGGTGCAACTGCAGCTTGAATATTATGACGACCAGAATTGCACACATCTTAAAAAGGATATAGCAGAATTAGAAAAGGTACAGAGAAGAGCCACCCAAATGGTAAAGGGAATCAAAGGATACCCCTATGAGGAAAAGCCTAAAAGGTTAGGGCTCTTCGACTTGGAAAAGAGATGGTTGAGGGGAGATAAATTAATGAATGGAGTAGAACGGGTAAACATAGATTGGTTGCTAACTCCTTCAAAAAGTAGAAAGACTAGGGGGCATGCAATGAAGCTACAATGTAACCCTTTATGACTAATCATAGAAAATATTTTTTCACTCAATGAGTAATCAAACTGAAATTCATTACCAGAGGATGTAGTAAAATCTGTTAGTGTAGCTGGGTTTAAAAGGTTTGGGCAAGTTCCCGGAGGAAAGGTCCATAAACTATTATTAAAGAGGAGTGGGAAATCCACTGTTTACCTCGGGACAAGCATTGTGGAACCTATGTACGTTTTTTGGGAACCTGGCTACCGTTTGTATTGGCAAAGTTACTGGGCTTGATGGACCTTGGTCTGACCCAGTATGGCATTTCTTACATTTTTACTACTAGGGAGCTGAGGCTACCATTTCGAAGCCAAGAGCTGCTGAGGCAGGAGTGTTCAGTAATCGCTTCTCCCCCTCATAAACTAATCAGGGAGACCACTGATTGCTGCTGGCAGGGATCAAGGGGTGTGACATTTGTAATGGGGATGAGGGTGGGAGGGGTCTTTGTAAAGAGAATTATGGGGTAGAGTAATTTCGTCAAGCATCAACCCCTTTAAATTGCTTCCAGGGAGCATCAGGTCACACCAGTGGTCCAATGCCCTTAGGGAGGAAAGTTAATGACATTTCTTCAAGCGACTATCTTTTCAGGAATAATGCAGTTTGTAAGATTTAATGCAAGCTGTATTCATTATTTTGCAAAATAATGAGCTATTTTATATGTATTTGAATGCTGTCCATTTCACTATTAATGTGTACTGTGTTAAAAAAAATGTGCGTTAAGGGCAAACAACATAGGTTTTCTATCAATTAACATTTGTTATTTGGTAAATAACATGTTATTCCATTAACATGCTTAATATAATAATAGCAACAATAACACCAGTAACAAGGTTTTTCTTTAATTCTCAATGGTTCTACTCTCTTCTGTCAAATGCAAATTCTTTCAACATTTCTCCTATATAAGCAGCTTCTCTTCACATTGTGTAGTCAATGTAACACATTTTGCAATTAGTTTAAGGGCAGGTTTTTTTCTCATTGCACAGTTGTTAAAGGCAATTGCAAAAGTATCAGCTAAATAACAGAAATTGTGGCATAGTATAATCTAATCATAGCCCAATGTGAAACACAGACAGGATCTCTCTGTAACAATCTACCACCCCTTCCCAGAAAACTTGTATTTTTGGACACAAGCTTCATTTCTTTGCCTGTACATGTATCGCTGGTCTGCCTTGCCAAAGAGCTCAAGTTTGATTCATCGGTCCACAGAACATTTTCCCAGAAGGACTGTGGTTTCTCAAAGTGGGTTTGGACAAAGATCGGGCAAAGATCAGGAGCTAAAATGTCACTATTTTGGGGTACTTGGTCAGAGCTAAGCCCTCAGACCTCCATCAAAGTGGATGACGCCACTTCCTCCAAGTCTTTGGCTTATTAATGCACTAAGGGACATGTTTACTTAGGGTTGCATGGGGTTTAGGCAGGCTTTTGGCATGGTACTGGAAAGTAACATAGGGCCCCACTCTTAAAAAGTAATGCTACACTTGCAGCATACATTGGAGCAGCAACTGCACAGGGTGGGGGGTCTTCTCACCATAGTGCAGCTAATGCAAGCATTTGTAGCCCACACTATCTGCTCTTGGTGCAAATACTGTGGGTGCAACTAATGCCACTTCAGTGGGTGACGTTAATTGCTCCTGTGGCCATTTCACCACAGTGAAGCATGATAAGTGCAGAGGGATGACGATACCCACCTCCCTGCCAGTAGGGTGCAGCACCATGCGCGTTACCAGTGTGGAGTTTTGTAAACATGTCCTTCTAGAACCTTGGTTTCTCTGTTTCTACTTCATAAATTCCAATGCAGCAAGGTTAAAAAATATCAAACAGTATAAAAACAAAACCAGGGGTCACTTTGTGGGCGATAGCAAGGTAATTGGTGTTAAGTCAGTTTATAGAGTTGAGACTAAAGTGTGAAAACATTCATTATTTTCTCATAGATGTCAAGCAGCTTCTGCACAAGAATTAGATTCTTTACAGTAAGAACTGTATCTTCTGTACTTCCCATTTCAGCTATGATCTTAGGGCAGCATTGCTTCCTTTGGTTGTTACGACTTTTCATATCTATAATTTTCTCTGAAATTCTGAGAGTTGCACAAATTTGCCTTTAAATAAATTTAAGGATTTGGAACGTTTCTAATAAGAATTTTCAGAATAAGATGACAAATAAGTGAAAAAGTTCAAACAGTAAAAAAGAAAGATATTTCTAATATACATTTTAATTGTATTTATGGTCTCAGATAATATTTTACTATATTTGGCACCTGTATTATTTCACAGTGCTTGTATTAATAACCCTTTCATATGAACTTACAAGGACCTTATTGAAAGTTAAAAAAGAAACAAATTACTAATACTCATTCCAAAACTGCATTTCCTAGATCTCAATTATACAAATATAGATTATCTCATGACCTACACTCTTGCAGTAATATCCATTAATAGAAATTGTTGTTAGGGTCATGAATATTATGCAAGTTTTACCCTGTATTCTCTAACAAAACTCAAGTATTGCTCTTAATTTTTCATTAATCTGACACTTAACAGAGGAGAGGAGGGGGGATGGGAATCCAAATTGGTAGAGAGCTTATAGCTATTTACAGTGTGCACTCTTTCTGCTGTATAGAATTCCTCAGACATTACATCTGTAACTTTCTTTAGGTTTTCAAATGTTGAAGGGAACCCCGCCCCCAAGTTTTTCCATCCAAGGACACGATCCCTCCCTCATTCCCGTCAGCTGAATGGATCTTTATCTTACTTTTATTGTATTAATGCCATCTTGATTCTCTGAATAAGGATTGAAGATTACGAAGTTCTGACTGCTGCAAAAGAAAATATCTACAGCTTGGGTAATCATGCAGCCACTGCAAACTGCAGGTTCTACCAAACTAATTGAGGACACCTCTCCATATAAAGCTACAACAAATGCTTGGAAGAAAAATGTCCAAGTGCATGAAATGTGTCCTGTGATTGAAAGAGATAGTATGTGTTGAATAGCTGTAAGAAATGAGACAGGACAAACAGAACTCTGGAGTCATCATCATGAAGCAGATGTGGGTGCAAACTGATAGCTGCTCTTCTTCTCCCCTATGATATTTCAAAAAACAACTTGACAAAGTGCCAGTATGTATTACTTGCAAAGCAGAACCATACTTCTTGATTATAAATTTTAACTGAAATCCCTAGAGAATGCAAGTTTCTAAATTTCTGTATTACTAAATTTCTAAATTACTGTGATCCGAATGGTTTTGTAAATCATGGCTATTGCAATAAAATATTAGTTTCTTCTAGTCTCCAAGGATTATTTAGTTATATTTGTAAGCCTTATTGCTTATTTTGGCAATGTTGCCATTCATACCATTATATTTTATAAAGCATTTTTTGCATGTAAAGCCAGTTTTACAGGCAGACAAGAACTTTTATAAACTTCTTTGCCGTTCTGTAATTTACCCTCTGCTGACTGGCTAAATTTTGTCCAGACAAATGAATGCCTGCATAAAACGCAATCAAAAAAGAGAGGCAGAAAGTGGGACATTTCCAAAGCATGCTTAAACTTTGGCCAGCCAATGCTGATATTTAGGTAGGCCAAATAACAGGCCTAAAATTAACTTTGGTTTGGTTTAAATAAAAACACTATCAGACCAGATATTCAGCCCAAACATCTTTGAGCTGAATTTCCAAGCTAACCAAAGTTCTCAGGTTGACGCTAACCACAAAGTGTTCACTGAATATTTGTTGCAGACATGTTGGCAAGTCAAGAACCACAGAGACTTTATAAAAATTTCAACTATGGTCATGCCACTCTGAATGTAGCTGATCTCATTTGATGTTGAAGACTAAGCAGGGTTAGGTCTGGCTAGTACTTGAATGGGAGATCACATTGGAATAGCAGATGGTGTATGTAAGCTTACCACAGAGAAGGCAGGCCTGACAATCTACTACTTACTAAACTATAGGAAAGGAAACATTCTTGAACTAATATTTATGCCTGACGACTTCCTATTAGATCTCAACCACATTTCTCAAATGATCCTTCCAGTGCAGTGGTCTTATCATGCAGTTCTACTCTTCCCCATCCTCCTCGGCACTTATCAAGCAGCATTTCCCCACCACTCCAATCATGAATCATAGATTTCAACAATTCAAAAATGATTACTTCCTCAAAACAGTCATTCCACAGCTGGATCTCATTATGACTGAAGTAGACCTAGAAGACAAGGTCAATGGAGGCACCAATATCCTAACTGCTGTTGCACTAGCACCTCCAAAGAAGACTCCAACAAAACGCCGCAACAGAGCTCCTTGGTTCTCAATTTCATTACAGAGGCAGAAGAGTGATTGACACCAACTCAAATGTAAATGGCAACACTCTAAAGATCTTTTCACTCATGCAACTTATTTTGAGCAGCTTAGATTATACACTGAAGAAACTCTAAAACTCAAGAAGGAATATCACGTCGTCGTCATCATGAATTCAATAAATAAACCTTGAGAACTCTGACATTGCAAAATCTCTTTTAAATGAGCCAAATGGAATCCACTTGAGAGAATATGTCCATAGAGTATGACAAACTACCTTCACTCTAAGCAAAAGCCAGCCCCCCTAAAACCATCTCCTATGAAATATAAACCCCCAGGACATGCCTTAAAAACATGAAGTAACATTCTTTGAAAACACTGAAGTCACAATCAGGAATCTTAATACAACTACCTCTGCACTTGACCACTGCCCAGTATCTTGTGTCAAGATAGCCAGATCACACCTCAGCCCCTACCTAATGACCACTGTGCATGCATCTCTATCACAAGGCCTTGTGCTCATACCTCTGAAACAGAGGTCAATCCGACCATTCTGAAAAGCACGAATCTTGATCCCACTTTCCTTACATCCTATAGACCAATTTCCAGTATCCCTTTTATTTTGAAAATAATAGAGAAAGCATAGTTACTCACCTGTAACAGATGATCTCCGGGAACAGCAGGAATTTAGTCTTCACATATGGGTATCATCGGTACCGAAGGAGCCTGCGCGGGAACGCTCCCCAGCGTCCAATAGGAACGCTTTTGGGAGCATCCCTCAGCACATGCGCGCTGCCTTCCTGCCTTTCCAACTGTCCCTCTTCAGTTAAGTTTGTAGCTGAGTGAAAGGATAGAAGGAGAGAGGAAAGAAATAGAGAGACAACTCCTAGGGGAAGTGGGTGGGTTATGAAGACTAAATTCCTGCTGTTCCCAGAGATCACTTGTTACAGGTGAGTAACTACGCTATCTCCAGGAACAAGAAGGAATGTATTCTTCACATATGGGGGACTCCCTAGCTGAAGATACCAGGGAGATGACCCCAGGGAGCTGCCACCTATAGTGAGGTGGGCCATGCTTCCTCCCATGGATCTCTGGCATCCTACCAGGGTTGGTGGGTAGGAGTTGTATTAAGTTTGAAAGAGATTTTGAAGAACAGCCTGGCCAAAGAAGGCATCCCGATGGGAGGCTTTAACTAGGCAGTAGTGGGCTATAAAGGTATGTACCGAAGCCCAGGTGGCTGCTCGACAATGTCATCAATAGACACAGAGTGAAGGTTAGCCATAGAGGCTGACATGGCTCTCACATTATGAGCTGTGACATGGCTTTGAAGAGGAAGACTCTTACTCTCATAAGCAAAGGATATGCATTGCGCAATCCATTTGGATAAAGTCCTCTTGGAGACTGGAAGTCCCAAATGACTAGCATCAAAAGCAATAAAAAGTTGAGAAGACTTTCTATGTTGCTGTGTTCTTTGTAGATAAAAAGCTAAGGCTCTTTTACAGTCCAAAGTGTGAAGGTTCTTCTCTGCATTAGAGGCATGAGGCCTCGGAAAGAATACAGGAAGATAAATCAATTGATTTAAATGAAAAGGCGAAATCACCTTTGGCATAAAGTGTGGATGAGTTCTGAGGACAACCTTATCATGGTGAAACCTAGTGTAAGGAGGATCAGCCACTAACGCTTGCAATTCACTAATGCAACGTGCAGAGGTGACTGCAATTAGGAAGATGACCTTCCAGGACAAAAACTTCAGGGTAGTAGTGGCTAAAGGTTCAAAGGGCGGTTTCATGAGCTGCCCGAGAATTATATTTAAATCCCATGCCACCGGTGGTGGTTTGATGGGAGGTTTTGTTAACAGAAGACCTCTCATAAATCTGGATATGAGAGGATGAGAGGAAATTGGTTGTCCATTTAGAGGCTTATAGGAAGCTGTAATTGCGCTAAGATGGACTCTTACTGAATTGGTCTTTAGACCAGAATTTGATAAATGAATTAGATACTCTAGTATCGCTTCCAAAGGTAACAGCAGGGAGTTTAACCCCTTCTGGGAACACCATATAGTGAAACATTTCTACTTGAAGGCATAAGATCGTCTTGTGGAAGGTTTTCTAGAAGCCTGAAGGATATCCTTTACCTGTTGGGAAAGGTTGAGATCCTGAAGATTTAAGCTTTCAGCAACCAGGCCATGAGATGCAGGGACTGGGGATTCGGGTGCCATAGGGTCCCGCTCTCTTGGGAAAGGATATCTGGAGCACACCCTAACTCCAGAGGCGCAGCTTGAGAGATATGTAGAAGCAGGGGATACCACATTTGGCATGGCCACCGTGGCGCTATGAGGATCATACGACCTCTGTCTCTCTGAAGCTTGAAGAGTGTTTTGGGGATGAGGGGAATAGGTAGGAAGGCATAGAGGAAGTCCTGACTCCAGTGAAGGAGGAAGGCATCCCTTGCCTGGCAATTGTGAGCCAGAATCCTGGAACAGAACCGGGGAAGTTTGGCATTCAGTGGACTTGCAAAGAGGTCTATGTCTGGAGTCCCCCAGATGTGAAATATCTTTGTCACCTGGTCTAGGTGGAGAGACCATTCGTGAGCCAGCAGTACTCGGCTGAGTTTGTCTGGCCAAAGGTTTTGAATGCCTGGAAGATATACTACGAAAGGTGAATTTGATGCTCTCTGGCGAGGGCCCAAAGTCATAAAGCTTCGTTGCATAACGACAGAGAGCCTGTTCCACCCTGCTTTTCACATAAAACATGGCTACTTGATTGTCCGTTTGGACTAGGACTGTCTTGTAGCTGAGATGGGCATGGAATACTCGAAGAGCTAAATAGATTGCTCTTAATTCTAGGAGGTTTATGTGAAGACAAGCCTCCTGTGGAGTCCAGGTGCCCTAGGTAGAGAGATGATGCAGGTGTGCTCCCCAACCCACTTGTGATGCATCTGTTGTTAGGGTGGCCTGGAATAGGGTTTGTTGGAAAGGAGACCCCACTAAGAGTTTCTCCAGTGATTGCCACCATTGAAGGGACAAGATCAGTCGATGAGGGTTTGATATCTTGTCTGACAGACGTCCTGTGGCCTGTGTCCACTGAGTGGATAGGATCCACTGGACTGCTCGCATGTGGAGGCGAGCATAGGGAACTACATGAACTGTGGATGCCATGTGTCCCAGTAACTGTCCCTTGACGTTAACACCTATTTAAAACAATTTCGCAGGTCTCTTGCCCCCTATCTAGAAGGCCTCTTTGTAAAGGTCTCTAGAAACAATTTATTGCTCAAAGAATACTGACCCTGTTTTTCCTTTTATGCTAAGTTATACTCTGATTTGATTTGAATTAAACCTCTTTGCTGATACTAGGCCCTGACTGAATATTAAATTTAAACTAGAAGCCCTCTGCTGGGTTCTGAATTTAAACTGAAAGCCCTCTGTTGGGTTTTAAACTTAAAGTGAAAGCTACCTGTTGAGTTTTTAATTTAACTAAAAGCTCTTTGCTGATACTAGGCCTTGAATGATTTAACAAATACAATGGATTCTAATTTACACAGATTAGTCAGCTTTAATCTAAAGAATTCCTTTTTCCCCAAAATTTAGAAAATTCCCAGAAGTAAATGCTTACGGTTACAGATCTCTCTCCAGAATAGCAATCCCTTTTTGTAGTTCAAGACTAAATTTTAAAATATATAGATTCTATCAGCATTAACCCAAAGAATTCCCTTTTCCCCAAGATTTAGATAATTTCCTAGTGGGTAAATACTTACAAGTGCAGAGTCCTTCCCCCATCAGTAGTAGTCCCTGTTTGAAATCCTTCTATACAAAAGCGGAAGCAAGGAAGAAGTTGGTAACTATGGACCAGTTAGTGTGACCTCTCTGGTGAGGAAGTTAATGGAAATGCTGTTAAGGCAGAAGATGGTGCAATTTCTGGAATCCAAAGGATTACAGGATCCGAGACAGCATGGCTTTACTACAGGTAGGTCTTATCAGACAAATCTGATTGATTTCTTTGACTGGAGAGTGCTTTATGTGGTATATTTAGTTTTCAGCAATGCCTTAACACTGCCCTGCAATGGTGACTTTTAAATAAACTGAGTGCCCTTGGGAGGGACTCTAAAGTGGAGGAGTAGCCTAATGGTTAGAGCCCTAGACCAGGATTACATTCCAACTAGTACTCCCTGTGGCCTTGGGCAAGTCACTTAATCCTCCATTATCTTAGAAAAATCCAAGTTATCAATGTCCCAGTTTAATGTACCTTACCAAGTTAAATCTATAATGCAAACCACTTTGATTGAAATGATAAAGCAGTATAAAAAAACCAAACCTGTTAATATAAATAAATAAAAATAAAGTGACTTACTGGGTAAGAAATTGGTTGAGTGGTAGGAGAAAGAGAATAGTAGTAAATGGAGTTTGCAAGAAAGATAGGGGCATTACCAGTGGCGTGCTGCAGAGATTGGTCTTTGTTTCTGTTCTTTTTAATATTTTTGCAAGTAATATTATATAAGATCTGTCAGGAAAGGTTTGTCTTTTTGCAGATGATACCAATATGTAAAAGTTTACATTCTGGAAGGTATGGATTATATGAGGAACGATCTAGCGCAGCTTGAAGAACTATCGGAAATTTGGCAGCTAAGATTTAATGCTAAAAAATGCAAGGTCATACATTTGGGCTAGAAAAGCCCAAGGGAGCAGTACAATATAGGGGGTGAAGTACTTCAATGAACAAAAGAAGAGCAGGACTTGGAGGTGATCGTATCAGATGAGCTTAAAGTGGCCAAATAGGTAGAAAAGGCAACAGCGGCTCTAGTTCGGCCGCAAAGTTCTAGTCTCTGACTTTGTTTGATGAGTGTATTTTTGGTTCTTCCATTGTGGACTACTCGAGTCATCCTTTGACAAAGAGGAAGGAAAAAAACATCCCCTCTTACCTCGGAAACCCGCCAGCCGTCCATACTGCTCTTCCTGGTGAAGTGGGCTTCATCTGAGGATAGCACCAGAATAAGACTCCGGTCCCCAGTCCGGAACTGCTTCAGACTTCTAAGTGTCCCTAGGTTGTGTGTAATGACCCAGAGTGTGCATCAAGTTCTCACTCATCATCTTCAGGACCAACCCAGTTTTCTGCGTAGGATGAAGAACTCTTTGTTGACTCAAGAGTGTCTAGAAAGGGAGTCTCGCCCTCCGGTGCTTTGGCAGCTTTCTTTTGAGAGGATTTCTTTGACTCTGGCATCCCGGTTAACCGAACCTGGGAAGTCTCCATGGTCAATCTCAGGCAATGATGCTTCCACGCCTCCCTCCATTGCCATTTTGGGTAAGAATTTGCTGCTATTTCCTCTTGGGATCGATTGGAATTAACACCTTCTGAGACTTTGGCTGCCTTGTCTGTGGGGAAGCAACAGCATATTAAAGGTACTGTTTTGAGCCTGGACTTTTCCTCTGCTCCTCCTGTTCCACCAGGTCATATTTCTGCACAGAATGAGGACTTTATTACTTTAGAAGTTCCTGTACAGCAAAATATTTTCCCTACTCTGCAAAGTGACTCTATACAAGCGATTCTACAAGCTTTTGCTAGGCTTGAGTCCATAGTGTTGGCAAAAACAGAGCTGCAACATAATGCTGCTGTTAAAGTTGCAGAAAGAATTGATAATTGTGAGAAAATGGTGGAGCAGGCAGAGGGTAAGGTTTCAGAAATCCAATCTGCTGTCTCTTCAGCTCAAGAGAATTTCTACCAGATTACTAAGGCAGAGTTGATTCTCTCTCATCATTTGGAAAACATTGAACATTTCTCGTAGCCATCTATAAATTTTGTACGTGTCTTCTGGTAGTTTCTCCCACTCTTCAACTGCACTTTGTTCCAGCTCATGAATGTTTCCAGGATTCCTTTTACCGATGGTAGATTTCAGCTCTTTTCAAAGGTTCTTGATTGGAGTGCGACCAGAACTCATTGCTGGCCAGTTTAAAACAGCCCATTGTTTTCCCTTTTAACCATTCTTTTGCACTTTTGGATGTATTTTTCGGGTCATTTGTCCTGCTGGAAGACCCATTATTTTCAACCCAGACCTAGCTTTCTGGAACTAGATAGCATGTTTCGTTCCAAAATATCTTGTCAGAGGACTACCTTCATGATTCCTTTAATACATTCCAGGCCTCCAGTTCCTGAGGCAGCAAAACAGCCCCACAACATTATGGAACCTCCACCAGATTTAACTGTAGGAAGGGATTTTTTACCCTATAAGCTTCATTTCTTCACCTGTAAACATGTCACTGATCTGCATTGCCAAAGAGCTCAAGTTAAGCGGAATTGCTTAAACATTTTTGTTCTGTGTTCACAGATGAGGAGCCAGGAGCAGGACCTCAGAAAACACCCACAAATAAGAACAGAAGTGACAGGGAGCTTGGACAATTTTCAAAAGACTGTGTTCAGAAGGAACTAGCTAAACCAAAAGTAGATAAAATGATGGGACCGGATGATGAAGGAACTTGGGAACAGGGCCGGCCCATCCATTGAGCAAGAATGTTTGCACAGGGCCCCGTGTTTCAGGGGGCCCCGCGCAAACATTCTGCCCATCGGCCACTTTAAAAGAAAAAAGAAGTTTGCTGCTGCTGCAGAGCCCGCCTCCATCACTCTCCTCGGTGCGGCTTTCAGAGGCGCGAAGGGAAAGTGTCCCTCTCGCGGCTCTGTTAAGCCTGCTGGGGCTGATGCCTTAACAGAGTCATGAGGGGGACACTTTCCCTTCGTGCCTCTGAAAGCCGCAGCGACGAGAGTGATTGAGGTGGGCTCTGCCGGGCAGCCGGGTGGGGGCCCCGCAGGAGACACTTCACTGCAGGAGACAGCAAATTTCTTTTTTCTTTTAAGGTTTCCCTGGGCTGATGGGGGGGGGGGGAGGGGGGTTAGGACTCGTAATGGGGTGATGGGGGAGGGTTAGGACTGGTACTGGGCTATGGGGGGGGCTAAGGCTGAAAATGGGGTGATGAGGAGCTTAGGACTGGTAATGAGCTATGGGTGACAAGGACTGGAAATAGGGTGATGTGGGGCTAGGAATGGTAATGGGCTATGGGGGGGCTAGGACTGGAAATAAGGTGATGGGGAGTTAGGACTGGTAATGGGCTGATGGGGGGTAAGGACTGGAGGTGAGCTGATGGGGGGTTAGGACTGGAGGTGGGCTATGGGGGGGCTAAGACTGAAAATGGGGTGATGGGGGGCTTAGGACTGGTAATGGGCTATGGGGGCAAGGACTGGAAATAGGGTGATGGGGGGTTAGGAATGGTAATGGGCTAAGGGGGGCTAAGACTGGGAATAGGGTGATGGGGGTTAGGACTGGTAATGGGCTATGGGGGGCTAGGACTTATAATGGGCTGATGGTGGGGCTAGGATAGGATTGGAAATGGGCTGATGGGGGGGCTAGGACTGGAAATGGGCTGATGCGGGGACTAGAAGGGAGTGGGGATGCTGGGTGGGGCTGGAACTAGAAGGGAGATGATGTTGGGGGAGGATTAGAATGGGATGGAGCTGGGAGAGTGAAATGGAGAGGGGAAAAATATTTTGTGTGGAAGGGAAGAAAAATCTACAATTGGCCGGGTATTGGGAGAGTAAGTGGGGATTGAGGATGGAGGGGTAAAATTTGAGTGGATGAAACAGGAATGAGGAAAGAGCAAAAGGAGAAAGATTAGTATGTTAAAGCAGATGTAGAGAGAGAATGGAAAAAAACTAGAAGAGAGAGGAAAGGACAAATGGACAGCAGACGATGGAGAGTTAGCAGAAGATACGAAGAAACCAGAAAAAAGTGGCTGGAGCAATTGCAACTGAAAAATGCACAAAAGGTAGAAAAATATCTCTTTATTTTGAATTTATTAACTGGAATATATCAGCTCTGGGAAACCTGCATCATTAACGTCTGTGCTTTGTTTAGTACAAGAGGAAATTAATTTATAGTTTTATTTCTACAGTGTTGTTGTACATTCCAAGTTTGGCTTTTGGGATTCCCAGGTTAATTATTGTCTTCCTGTTTCTAAATTGTGATTCCTTGTTTGGTGATGGTCTATGTTCTGAATGTGTAACTGAGCTGAGGTATTCTGTTTATGTAATTCCTATTTGACATTGCCACTTGTTCTCTTTCCCCAGTAGGTCATGTATTCTTATTCTCTGAAATGTATTGCTTTAATATTTGCAGTGTTGCCTTTTGATAGGTAGAGCCTGGTGCTTTGTGAGTCCTGGTAGTGCTGTTAGGATATGGAGGGTTTGCTATGGGTTTTAAATGGGCAGTGTGTGTAGTAGTTCCTAATGTGCCTGGCGGTTGGCACTGGATTATAGTAATGTAGAAATCTTTTAGTCTTTTCTTTATCCATACACTCATTAAGAGGCATGTTTACTAAAAGTTAGTGTTTGGTAACATTATGCAAACTTAAAATCTCATATAAACAAAATTGCAGCTAAAGCATACCATCGCTTAAAGATTATAAGAAAATCAATATTAAATACAAATCACTTTCGCACGGTATGTCAAGCTGTCATAACACCCCTACTTGATTTTGGAAACGTCTTGTATCAAGGTCTTCCTAAAAACGCTAGCCATCCTCTCCAATTAGTTCAAAACACTACTGCACGTATAATTACTGGCTCTGCAAAATTTGATCACATAACTCCTGTCCTTAAACAGTTACATTTCCTTCCAATTATTGCAAGAGCAAAATACAAAAACCTAATGATTATTTTCAAAATCTTTCACTAATCTTCAGCAGATATTCTACAGCATATAATATCCAAAGACAAGAGCCTAAGACCTAGACAATCTCATAACTCCAATAAACTTAGTACACCTTTAAACTTCAGTAGATCAAAACAGATGACCTCTAAAAGAGCATTTTCCTTCATGGCACCAGAGGTATGGAATTATATTCCTGAAGAATTAAGAGCTCAGGAAGACATCAAAGACTTTCGCATATCTTTAAAGACTTATTTATTCATAGAATCATTTGGTCAAATAACTTAAATTGATCAACTTGTATATCCAATTTCACTTTGAGATAATATTATAATTTACTGTTTGTACTGTATTTATATTGTAATGTATTGTATTTGATCTTCCCATGCCCTCAACATGTAAGTTCTTTGTTGTCTTGTCAACCACTTTGATTGAAGGATAAGGTGGTATACAAAACTGGTTAAATAAATAAATAAAATATTTATGCAAATGAGACCCCTTATGTAAAAGAGGCCCCGCACCAAGTCTCCGCACATGGCCCCGCACCCTCCTTGGGCCGCCCCTGCTTGGGAACATTCTAGCTGCTCCATTGACTGACTTTTTAAATGTTTTTTTGGAATTGGGAGTGGTCCCAGTGGACTAGAGAAAGGCACATGTGGTCCCTTTACACAGAAGCGGAAGATGAGGTTTACCAGTTAGTCTAACCTCGGTGGTGAGTAAATTATTGGAAACACTGCAAAAGAGAGAACAGTGAGGTTTCCGGAGTCCAATAGGTTGCAGGATCTGAGGCAGCAATGGATTCACCAGAGGCAGGTCTTGTCAGACAAATCTGATTGAATTCTCTGACTAAGTGACCAGGCAGTTGGACGGAGGGAGAGCCCTAGACGTGGTCTACTTAGATTTCAGTAAGGCTTTTGACATCGTTCCACACAGGTGATTTATAAACAAACTGAGCACCCTAGGGATGGACCCTAAAGTTACTGATTGCTTAGAAATTGATGGAATGGGAGGTAGCAAAGGGTACAGGTAAATGGAACTCACTCGGAGGAGGAGGAGATTAACAGTGGTGTGCCACATGGATCTGTCCTTCGTTCGATTCTTGTTAACATTTTGCTAGTGATATTGCGTAAGGGCTGTTGGGTAAGGTTTACCTGTTGACGGATGATACCAAAATCTACAATAGAGTAGATACCCAGGAAGGAGTAGATAACATAAGGAGTTATCTAGCTAAGCTTGAAGAATGGTCTAGAATTTGTCAGCTTAGATTTAATGCTAAAAAATGCAGGGTAATGCATTTGGGCTGCAAAAATCCAAGGAAGTGGTACAGTGTAGGAGGTGAAGTACTTCTGTCCTCAAAAGAAGAGCGGGACTTGGGCATGATTGTATCTGATGATCTTAAAGTAGATAAACAGGTAGAAAAGGCAATGATGAAAGCCAGAAGGATGCTTGAGTGCATAGGGAGAGGAATGGCCAGCACAAAAAAAAGAAGGCGATAGTGCCTCTGTATAAGTCTCTGGTGCAACCTCATTTGGAGTATTGTATGCAATTCTGGAGACCACACCTTCAAAAGGATATAAACAGGTTGGAGTCTGTGTGACTACTAAAATGGTAAGTTGCCTTTGCTATAGATCATATGAAGACAAACTTAAATATCTTAATATGTATACTTTAGAGGAAAGGCGAGATAGAGGAGATATGATAGAGATATTTAAATATCTCCATGGCATAAATGCAAAGGAGAGTCTCTTTCGATTGAAAGCAAGCTCTGCTACGAGAGGACATAGGATGAGGGTGAAAGGGGATAGATTCAGGAGTAATATGCAAAAATATTTCTTAACAAAAAGAGCGATAGATGCATGGAATAGTCTCCCAGTGGTGGTGGTAGAGATGAGGACAGTATCTGAATTCCAAAAGCATGGGACAAACAGAGGATCTCTAAAGGTGAAATGGGAACTATTGTAGTTAATATGGAAGGCCAGACTAGATAAGCCATGTGGTCTTTTTCAGCTGTCATGTTTCTATGGTTTCATCTGTCCACAGAACATTTTTCTAGAAGGATTGTGGTTTCTCAAGATGGGTTTGGGCAAAGAACAGTCGTGCCTTTCTGTGTCTGTCTTACAGCAGTGGGGTCCTCCTTGGCCTTCGTCCACAAGTCCTTTTTCGTTTTGTGTGCAGCATATGGAGTGGGCTGAAACCACCATCGCAAATTGCTCTAGGTCAGTCTTAAGCTCTTTGGAGGCTGTACGTGGTGTTTTTCTGTTTGCACTAACCTCTTCCTATCTCCCAGGGACATTTTTGACTGTTCCATGAGCATAACATTGTGAACTGTAGACACAGGAATCCCAAGGTCTTTGGAGATGGCCTTGAACCTCTTTAAAGTTTGATGTTTGGTGATAATGGCTTTTCTGACAGTCTCAGGCAACTCGCTTGTCTTCACCATAGTGAAAATTGAACAGTGTCAATGTGGTCATTTTAAACATTAGAGCCATCATTCACTAGTTGATTCAAGTCTTATGAGTACTGACAATTGATCATAAAGTGCATCAAAGTTTACTGCAATGTGAATGTAGTTTTTCTGTTCAAAGTAATTTGAATTGTTTATAAGGGTGCCAATAATCATGTTCTCTCACTCAAAACAATGATCTCGCTATGTGAGGAGCAGCATATACAATTACATTCAGCAGACATACTCGTACAGCATCAGTAATTATTCAAAGAAGACCACACAGCCGACAACAGAGAAACCTTCAGATTTTCACTTTAGGGCTACAACGAAAGACAAGTTTCCTATCAAATAGTCCCAGTGCTTTCATTCATCAGTCTCATCTGTATTAAACCAAATAATATCACAAACAGACTCTTCAAACACAACAAATACACAACAAGATAGTTTGAAACACTTAACTGGAACTTATAACCACATCATAACCAGACATAACATGTTCAGGCTATCCAGAGCCTTACATCAGAGGACTCCGTCCACGCCATAAAAATCAGAATATAGAAGGATTCTCTAAACAAGGAAATTAATATTCACAGGAGATACATCCAAATATCATACGGCTCATCCGGTAAACAGCAAACAAGAAGTCCACTCTCTCTCATATTAAGCTCTTGTGGCTCCAACAAGCCCAATCAAAAAATCCATCTCTGTTCCAAATAGCGCAATCTGTATAAAGAATCACCTCCTCGCCAATCAGTAATGACCTGGTCACTCTCCAACAAAATTAGGAAGCATCATGTTTACATTCTACAAAAATATGAAACCATTGGAGCCGCTAGCGTGCCATTAGAAATCCTGCAAAAATAGTCATCCAAGCGCTTGTGAACAGGGCAGGTGTCTGACCAACATATAATTTAGGATAAGTACAAATAATGATATAGATGACATTACACGAACTACAGGACACTGTACTCAGGGCCGGCCCATCCATTGAGCAAGAATGTTTTTTGCACAGGGCCCCGCGTTTCAGGGGGCCCCGCGCAAAGAACATTCTGCTTTTTTTTTTTTAATTACATTTTTAAAAAAACCTGTCTCTGGCTGCTGCCGCTGCCGCGTCCGTCGCAGCAGCGGCAGAATGGAGTGTCCCGCGGGGCCCCTTCTCCTCGTTGAGCCCTCTGCAAGGGCTTTCAGATTCGCGAAGGGAGAGTGCTCCCTCGCGTCTCTGTAAAGCCCGCAGGGGCTAATGGGAAATTTCCCATCAGCCCCTCGTGTCTAAAGGGGCAGATGGGAAATTTCCCATTAGCCCCTGCGGGCTTTACAGAGTCGCGAGGGAGCTCTCTCCCTTCGCGAATCTGAAAGCCCTTGCAGAGGGCTCAACGAGGAGAAGGGGCCCCGCGGGACACTCCATTCTGCCGCTGCTGCGACGGACGCGGCAGCGGCAGCAGCTAGAGCCAGGTTTTTTTTTTAAATTTGCCAGAAGGGAAGGGAAGGGAAGGGGAGGGGAGGGGAGGGGTTAAGACTGGTAATGGGCTGGGGGGCTGATGGAGGCTGTCTGGAAATGGGGTGATGGGGGGTTAGGACTAGAAATGGGCTGGGGGGGGGTTAGGGCTGGAAATGGGCTAGGGGGGGGTAAAGACTGCTAATGGGCTGGGGCTGATGGAGGCTGACTGGAAATGGGGTGAGGGGGGGTAGGACTGGAAATGGGCTGGGGGGGGTTAAGACTGGTAATGGGCTGGGGGCTGATGGAGGCTGTCTGGAAATGGGGTGATGGGGGAGTTAGGACTGGAAATGGGCTGGGGGGGTTAAGACTGGTAATGGGCTGGGGGCTGATGGAGGCTGTCTGTAAATGGGCTGGGGGGGTTAAGACTGGAAATGGGCTGGGGGCTGATGGAGGCTGTCTGGAAATGGGCTGGGGGGGGGGTTAAGACTGGAAATGGGCTGGGGGGGGTTAAGACTGGTAATGGGCTGGGGGCTGATGGAGGCTGTCTGGAAATTGGCTGGTGGGGTTAATACTGGTAATGTGCTGGGGGTTGATGGAGGCTGACTGGAAATGGGGTGATGGGGGGTTAGGACTGGAAATGGGCTGGGGGGTGGTTAAGACTGGTAATGGGCTGTGGGCTGATGGGGGCTGTCTGGAAATAGGGTGATGGGGGTTAGGATTGCTAATGGGCTATGGGGGGGTTAGGACTGCTAATGGGCTATGGGGGCGCTAGGACAGGAAATGGGCTGATGGGGAGGGGTTAGGACTTGAGGTGGGCTGATGTGGTTAGGACTGGTAATGGGCTGTGGGCTGATGGGGGGGGGGGTTAGGACTGGCATAGGGCAATGGGGGCTGACTGGAAATGGGCTGATGGGGTTAAGACAGGAAGTGGGCTGATGGGGGGGTTAGGACTGGTAACGGGTTATAGGGGGGGCTTAAACTGAAAATGGGTTGATGGGGGGCTAGGACTGGTAATGGGTTGGGGGGTTGCTATGACTGGAAATGGACTGAGTGGACGGGGAGGCTTGAACTGCAAATAGCTGATGGGGAGGGAGCTTGGAATGGAAATGGGCTGTGAGGGAAGGGAGCTAGGACTGGAAATGGGCTGATGGAGCAGCTAGGATAGGACTGGAAATGGGCTGTTGGGGGGAGCTAAGATTGGAAATGGGCTGTGGTGGGGGCTTGAATTGAAATGGACTCATGGAGGGGCTAGAACTGGAAGTAGGCTCATGGGGGGGCTTGGACTGGAATTGGGCTGAGTGAAGGGGAGCTAGGATTTGACATGGGCTGATGGTGGGGCTAGGAAATGACTAGAAATGGGCTGATGGGGGGCTAGGATTGGAAATGAGCTGATGAAGGGACTCAGACTGAAAATGGATGGGGGAGCTAGGACTGGAAATGGGTTGATGGGGGCTAGGACTGGAAATGGGCTGATGCAGGGACTAGAAGGGAATGGATGCTGGGTGAGACTGGTACTAGAAGGGAGCTGATGTTGGGGGAGGATTAGAATGGGATGGGGCTGGGAGAGTAAAGTGGAGAGGGGAAAATATTTTGTGTGGGAGGGATGAAAAATCTACAATTGGCCGGGTATTGGGAGAGTAAGTGGGGATTGAGGATGGAGGGGTAAAATTTGTGTGGATGAAATAAGAATGAGGAAAGAGCAAAAGGAGAAAGATTAGTATGTTAAAGCAGATGTAGAGAGAGAGGATGGAAAGAAAACTAGAAGAGAGAAGAAAGGACAAATGGACAGCAGACGATGGAGAGTTAGCAGAAAACATGAAGAAACCAGAAGAAAGTGGCTGGAGCAATTGCAACTGAAAAAAAATGCACAAAAGGTAGAAAGATATCTCTTTATTTTGAATTTATTAACTGGAATATGAAAGCTCTGGGAAATGTGCATCATTAACGTCTGCGCTTTGTTTGGTACAAGAGGAAATTAATTTATAGTTTTATTTCTACAGTGTTGTTGTACATTCCAAGTTTGGCTTTTGGGGTTCCCAGTTTAATTATTGCCTTCCTGTTTCTAAATTGTGATTCCTTGTTTGGTGATGGTCTATGTTCTGCATGTGTAACTGAGCTGAGGTATTCTGTTTATGTAATTCCTATTTGACATTGCCACTTGTTCTCTTTCCCCAGTATTCTCTGAAATGTATTGGTTTAATATTTGCAGTGTTGCCTTTTGATAGGTAGGGTATGGTGCTTTGTGAGTCCTGGTAATGCTGTCAGGATACGGCGGGTTTGCTATGGGTTCTAAATGGGCAGCGTTTGTAGTAGTTCCTAATGTGCCTGGCGGTTGGCACTGGATTATATTAATGTAGAAATCTTTTAGTCTTTCTTTATCCATACACTCATTAAGAGACATGTTTACTAAAAGTTAGTGTATGGTAACATTATGCAAATATTTATGCAAATAAGGCAACTTATGCAAATGAGGCCCAGTACCGAGTCTCCGCACATGGCCCCGCACCCCCCTTGGGCCGCCCCTGACTGTACTGTATATTGCGAGCCAAATTGCTCATGCGTGATCGGATAAAATCACTGAGCTCCTACCACCGTGCTAGCATACCACCTACACTGACCACAGCTCACATAGGTCCCTTGAGCAGGCATAAGAAATGCCATACTGGGTCAGACCAAGGTCCATCAAGCCCAGTATCCTGTTAACAACAGTGGCCAATCTAGGTAATACATACCTAGCAGTTTCCCCAAAAGACACAGGTTCCACAATGCTTGTATTGAGTCAAGCAGTGATATCCTTAGGGCCGGCCCGTCCATTCAGCTAGAATGTTTTTTGCACATTCTGCTTTAAAAGTAAATTTAAAAAAAATAAAAAAGCTAGCTGCTGCCGCCATGGCAGGGGCAGAATCGAGTGTCCCGGCGGCCCCCCTGCTTGGCAGAACCCTCCCTCACTGCATCAGTCCCTCTCGCAGCTAGTGTCCTGGCGCCCCCCCCCCCCCCCTGCCCGGCAGAGCCCTGATGCAGAGAGGGAGGGCTCTGCTGGGCAGGGGGGCCGCAGGGACACTCAAATGGGGTGGGAGATCTCTGCACCATTACCAGAGCCATCTAGCTGCATGGCGGCTCAGGACGTGCATTCTCTGTCTCCTCTGCCAGTCACAATCTGGAACTCCACATTCTTGCGTTGGCCTCAGCGACCAACGGTGGGAGGCAGAGGAGAGGCAAAGAGCAATACTCCCACCTCCGTCCCGCCATGAGCAAGAAGGGACGTCGAGCTCCCTGCTCCTTCCTCTCAACCACCGAAGCGCGTGGCAAAATAGCCCGCTGGGACACTTGATTCTGCCGCTGCCACGGCGGCAGCAGCCAGCAGCCAGATTTTTTTTTTTTAAATTTTCCCTGGGCTGATGGGGGGAGGAGGGGAGTTAGGACTAGTAATGGACTATGGGGGGCTAGGACTGGAAATGGGCTGATGGGGGGGTTAGGACTTGAGGTGGGCTGATGGGGTTAGGATTGGTAATGGGCTGTGGGCTGATGGGGGTTAGGACTGGTAATGGGCTATGGGTGGGCTAAGACTGAAAATGGGGTGATGGGCGGTTAGGACTGGAAGTGGGCTGATGGGAGGGTTAGGACTGGTAATGGGCTATGGGGGGCTAGGACTGAAAATGGGATTATGGGGGGTGGTTAGGACAGGAAATGGGCTGAGTGGAAGGGGAGGCTTGAACTGCAAATAGCTGATGGGGACGGGGGCTTGGAATGGAAATGGGCTGAGTGGAGGGGAGCTAGGATTTGACATGAGCTGATGGTGGGGCTAGGAAAGGACTAGAAATGGGCTGATGGGAGCCGGGGATTGGAAATGAGCTGATGGAGGGACTTGGATAGGACTGGAAATAGATGCGGGAGCTAGGACTGGAAATGGGCTGATGGGGGTCTAGGACTAGAAATGGGCTGATGCGGAGACTAGAAGGGAGCGGATGCTGGGTGGGGCTGGAACTAGAAGGGAGCTGATGTTGGGGGAAGATTAGAATGGGATGGGGCTGGGAGAGTGAAATGGAGAGGGGAAAAATATTTTGTGTGGGAGGGAAGAAAAATCTACAGTTGGCCGGGTACTGGGAGAGTAAATGGGGATTGAGGATGGAGGGGTAAAATTTGAGTGGATGAAATAGGAATGAGGAAAGAGCAAAAGGAGAAAGATTAGTATGTTAAAGCAGATGTAGAGAGAGAATGGAAAAAAACTAGAAGAGAGAGGAAAGGACAAATGGACAGCAGACGATGGAGAGTTAGCAGAAGACACGAAGAAACCAGAAGAAAGTGGCTGGAGGAATTGCAACTGAAAAATGCACAAAAGGTAGAAAAATATCTCTTTATTTTGAATTTATTAACTGGAATATATCAGCTCTGGGAAACCTGCATCATTAACGTCTGTGCTTTGTTTAGTACAAGAGGAAATTAATTTCTAGTTTTATTTCTACAGTGTTGTTGTACATTCCAAGTTTGGCTTTTGGGGTTCCCAGTTTAATTATTGTCTTCCTGTTTCTAAATTGTGATTCCTTGTTTGGTGATGGTCTATGTTCTGCATGTGTAACTGAGCTGAGGTATTCTTTTTATGTAATTCCTATTTGACATTGGCACTTGTTCTCTTTCCCCAGTAGGTCATGTATTCTTGTTCTCTGAAATGTATTGCTTTAATATTTGCAGTGTTGCCTTTTGATAGGTAGAGTATGGTGCTTTGTGAGTCCTGGTAGTGCTATTACGATATGGCGGGTTTGCTATGGGTTCTAAATGGGCAGTGTTTGTAGTAGTTCCTAATGTGCCTGGCGGTTGGCACCGGATTATAGTAATGTAGAAATCTTTTAGTCTTTCTTTATCGATACACTCATTAAGAGGCATGTTTACTAAAAGTTAGTGTATGGTAACATTATGCAACTATTTGTGCAAATGATGCCCCTTATGCAAATTAGGCTCCACACCGAGTCTCCGCACATGACCGCACATGACCCCACACCCGCCTTGGGCCGCCCCTGGATATCCTGGGTCCCTTTTTAATAATGGTGTATGGACTTTTCCTCCAGGAACTTGTCCAAACCTTTTTAAACCCAGCTACACTAACAGCTTTTACTACATCCTCTGGTAACAAATTCCAGAGTTTGATTACACGTTGAGTGAAAAAATATTTTCTCTTCATTGCATGTCCGCTACTCTTTTTATATTCTGATGACGTAAACAATCGATCTATGTTTATCCGTTCCACTCCATTCATTAATTTATACACTTCTATCATATCTCCCTCAGCAGTCTCTTTTCCAGGTTAAAGAGCCCTAACCTGTTTAGCCTTTTTTCATAGGAGTATCCTTCCATCCCCTTTACCATTTTGGTGGCTCTTCTCTGAACCTTTTCTAATAATGCTATATCCTTTTTAAGACACGGCGACCAGAAATGGACACAATATTCAAGGTGCGTTTGCACCATGGAACGATAGAGGCATTATGATATCCTTTGTTTTATTTTGCATTCCTTTCCTTATGATACCTAGTATTCTATTTGTGGAGGGTTTTAATGTGTTATCCACAATGATACCTAAATCTTTTTCCTGGGTGGTGGGTTCCTAATGTGCAACCTTGCATCGTGTAACCATAGTTTGGGTTGTTCTTCCCTGGGTGCATAACTTTGCACTTGTCCACATTAAATTTCATCTGCCATTTTGATGCCCAGTCTTCCAATTTATCAAGATCCTGTTGCTATTTTCCACAATCCTCATGAGTTTTAACAACTTTAAATAGTTTTGTGTCATCTGCAAATTTGATAACCTCACTCGTTATTCCTTTTCCAGGTCATTTATGAATATGTCAAAAAGCAGCGGACGCAGCACAGATCCCTGGATTACACCACTATTCACCTTTCTCCATTGGGAAAATTGGCCATTTAGCCCTACCCTCTGCTTTCTATCTTTTAACCAGTTCCTGATCCACAATAGTACACTGCCTCCTATCCCATGACTCTTTAGTTTTGCCAAAAGTCTCTGATGAGGGACCTTGTCAAAGGCTTTCTGAATGTCCAGATACACTATATCAACCGACTCACCTTTGTCTACCTGTTTATTCACACCTTCAAAAAAACATAACAGAATAGTAAGACAAGTTCTTCCTTGTCTAAAGTCAAGTTGGCTGTCTCCTATTACATGTTCAGTAATTTTGTTCTTTATGATGGTTTCTACCATTTTTCTCAGTACTGACGTCAGGCTCACCGGTCTGTAGCTTCCCGGATCACCCCTGGAACCCTTTTTGAAAATTGGCGTTACGTTGGCCATCCTCCAATCTTCAGGTATTACAGATTTTAATGATAGTTCACAGATTACTAATAGCAGGTCTGCAATCTCATATTTCAGTTCTTTCAACACCCTTGGATGTATATTATCCGGTCCAGGTGATTTGCTACTCTTCAATTTATCAAATAGTTGTAATACATCTTCCTGATGTATCAATATTTCCTTCAATTCTTCCACACCTTTAAATACCACTACAGTCATGGGTAACATTCCTACATCTTTCTCAGTAAAGGCCGAAGGAAAGAATTAATTCAGTCTCTCCGCTACTGCCTTGTCACCTCTTAGTGCCCCTTTAACCCCTCTAACATCTAATGGACCAACTGACTCTCTCACAGGTTTTTTGCTACAAATGTACTTGAAAAAGTCTTTATTTCACATTTTTGCTTCTGCAAGCAAGCTTCTTCTCAAATTCTCCCGTTGCCTGCCTTATCAATGCCTTGCTTGTGCCAGTGCTTGTGCTGTTTCCAGTTTTCGTCATTTGGCTCTTTTTTCCATTTCCTGAAAGATGCTTTTTTGGCAACAGCCTCTCTGACCTCACCTTTAAACCATGCAGGCAGGTTTTTGGACTTCCTTCCACTTTTCTTAAAGTGTGGAATACAGCTGGTCTGGGCTTCCAAGATAGTATTTTTAAACAACACCCAAGCTTGATGTAAGTCTTTAACCTTTGCAACTGCTCCTTTTAGTTTTTTCTTAACTATTTTACTCATTTTATCATGGTCTCTCTTTTGAAATTTAAAAGGTAGTACTGTGGATTTCCTTACCATCCCTCCTCCACTAAATCAAATGCGATCAATCTATGATCACTATTGCCAAGTGGCCCCAACACCCATATCTCTTGCACCAAATCTGGTGTTCCACTAAGGACTAGGTCCAATATGGCTTCCCCTCTGGTTGGTTCATGAACCAGCTGCTCCAAGAAGCAGTCATTTATTTCATCTAGGAACTTTATCTCCCTAGCATGTCTTGCTGTGACACTGACCCAGTCGATACCGGGGTAATTGAAATCACCCATTATTATTACTGTGCAGTAACTTTTGTTAGCTTCCCTTGATTTCTTTGAGCATTTCATCATCCATTTGTTCATTCTGGCCAGGTGGTCGATAGTTCACTCCCACTGCCGCCTTCCCCTTTTAACATGTTATTTCAATCCATAGAGATTCTGTAGCAAATTCTGTTTCCTGAAAAACTCTATTCCTTTCGGACTCAATGCTCTCTCCAACAGAGCGCAACCCCTCCACCAATTTGATCAGATCTATCATTACGATATAGTTTGTACCCAGGTATCACAGTGTCCCACTGGTTGCCCTTCTTTCACCATGTCTCTGAGATTCCAATCATATCTAACCTCTCATTTAATGCTATATATTCTGACTCTCCCATCTTATTTTTTAGACTTCTAGCATTTGCATACAAGCATTTTAGAGACTGTATTTTATTCATATTAATCTGGCTATTGGTAGTCATGGGTAATTTGGAATCTTTAAGCTCTGTCTGCTCCATATTCAAGGGCATATGGGCTACTTTACTCTTTTTTGGAACCTCTCTGCTTTTGGTAGTATCCTTCAAGGATACATTGTTCCGAACCATGCGCTCTGGGGCGACTGTCAGCTTTCCCCTATTATCTAGTTTAAAAGCTGCTCTATCTCCTTTTTAAAGGTTAATGCCAGCAGCAAGCTTCCATCCCGGTTACGGTGAAGCCCATCCCTTCAGAAGAGCCCCTCCTTTCCCCAGAATGTTCCCCAGTTCCTAACAAATCCAAAACCCTCATCCTTGCACCATCGTCTCATCCACGCATTGAGACTCCAGAGCTCTGTCTGCCTTTTGGGTCCTGCGCGTGGAACAGGAAGCATTTCAGAGAAAGCTACTCTGGAAGTTCTGGATTTCAACATCCTATCTAAAAGCCTAAATTTAGCCTCCAGAACCTCCCTACCACATTTTCCTATGTCATTGATACCAACATGTACCAAGACAGCAGACCCCTCCCCATCACTATCTAAGATCTTATCTAGGTGGCGTGCGAGGTCCGCTACTTTTGCACCAGGCAGGCATGTTACCAGGTGATCCTCATATCCAGCAGGCCACCCAGCTATCTACATGCCTAATGATCAAATCACCAACTATAACGGTTGTCCTAACCCTTCCCTCATGGACACATGGCCGTGGAGAAAGTTCCTCGGTGCGAGAGGGTTTTAGATTACCTGGAGGACAGGTCTTAGTTACAGTATCACTTCCTGCCACACCAGGGTGATGCTCTCCTGTCATGTGACCTTTCTCCTCCATGGCAACAGGGATGCCTGCAGACTGGAGGTGGGACTTCAGGACTATATCCCTGTAGGTTGTTGTTGTTAAGTGCCGTCGAGTCTTGTTCGACTCATGGCGACCCTCTGGATAGCTATCCTAAATTGTGTTCGGTCTTCAGTCAGGCGGCTCATTGTTGACAGACTGGTACCCATAGCTGCTGTTATTGTATCGATCCATCTCATTGCTGGCCTTCCTCTTTTGCGTTGACCTTCTATCTTGCCAAGCATGATGTCTTTCTCTAATGATCTCTCTCTTCGCATGATGTGTCCAAAGTATGAAAGTCGAAGTCTTGTCATCTGAGCTTCTAAAGAAAGCTTAGGTTTGATCTCCTCTAGTACCGACTGGTTTGTTCTTCGGGCAGTCCATGGTATACACAGTATTCGCCGCCAGCACCATAATTCAAAGGCATCAATTTTCTTCCTGTCTGTCTTTTTCACTGTCCAGCTTTCACATCCATATGATGTTACTGAAAATACCATGGCTTGAACAAGTCGAATCTTTGTATGGAGAGAGACATCTCTCCTCTTGAGAATCTTATCTAGGGCTGCTACACAGTACCCTGTCCTTTGCTTCTAAGGTAAGCTGTGACCAACTTCCTGGGTGATTAACAGTCCTTGCTTGGATAGAAGGAGTCTTTCAAAATGGCCTTTTGACCAGCTACCTGGCTTTAACACCTATTTAAAAAGTTTCACAGGTCTCTTGCCCCCTAGGTAGAAGGCATCTTTGTAAAGGTCTCTAGAAGAATTTGTTTAGTGCTCAAAAAATACTGACCCTGTTTTGCCTTTTATGCTAAGTTATATTCTGATTTGATTTAAATTAAAGCTTTTTACTGCTGCTGGGCTCTGACTTAGTATCAAATTTAAACTAGAAGCTCTCTGCTGGTTTCTAAATTTAACCAGAAAGCTCTCTTCTGTGTTTTAAATTTAAACTTAAACTGCTGCTAGGCCCTGACTGATTTAATAAATATACTGGGTTCACAGATTAATGAGCTTTAATTCAAAGAATTCCCTTCAGAAAAAGTCCCAGAAGTATATACTCACTATTGCAGATCTCTCTCCAGACGTAGAAGTCCCCTTTTGTAGTTCTCATTTGCAAATAATTAATATTCCTACCCTGCTGGAAAGCAAAACAAGAGGTCAACTCCAATATGCTATCTGATATCTGCAGAGTGTGCCAGTGCTGTCTGATCAAACCAGCTATACAGGGGGCCATATTAGAATATGGCAAAACACATACCAGTCGGTCATCAGGAGACTGGGTAGAATTCTTCAGTACAACAACTAATCAAGAGAGTCCATTGGCAGTCCCAGGAAGACAGATAAAGTATTGTGACATGAACAAAGTTTGCCAGAATCAGAGGCCATTGCGGCAAAAAGGACCCCTGCGAAGTCGAAGATCCTTGATGCGGCCAGCGGTTAAAAAGTTTGTAAAGTACAGTAAAAACAAAAAAGGCAAAAATGAAAAACCCTGAGATCAGGGTCGAAGCAGAGGCACGCGGGAGGAGGACTGGCAAGGGCCGGTAGAGCAAAAACTGGTTAGAACAGAGAAAAAGCTTTTTCCGGGGATGAGCCGCACGTCCAAAGGGCTCCACGGAAAAAGGGAGACTAAGATGGCACCTTTGGGCGGGAAGGGGACCATGCATGCATGGTGGCATTCCCAAAGGCTTTCTTTGAAAGCTGGGGAAATGCTCTGCACGGGTTCCGTCGGTGCCGACGTCGGCCATATGTGAGGGCTGACTTCCTGCTTGTTCCTGGAGAATAAACATTTCAGATGTTAGTTTGTCGCCAGCACAATGTTCTGTATCAAATCATTAACTTAATTTTTTCCAGACTATTATTAACGATCAATTTTTTTTATTCGGGCGGCTATGCATGCGTTTATTTGCAAACTAGATCTGCATGAGCATTTTCATGGCAGTAATTATACATGATCTTGTTCAATCTACTTAGTCTCCACCTGGCCCTATCCCACAAGCCAGTAAAACATTTTGTGATTTAATTTTGAAAGATTTGGGTGAGCTAGAGAGGTCCACTCCTGTGAAAGGGAGGTGAAATTTGTCTAAAGGGAAAGGGAAATGGAATGCCCTTAAGACTTTGCAATAGGATAGCTCTCTTGTCATTCATAGAGATGACAAAAGGGGGCAGCATTGTCGTCCAGTCAGTGACTCAATATCATGCTGAGGTTATTTTGCAATTATCTAATCAAGCCTTTTACAGTATTCGAGGGTATCTGGTGATCCTGTAGATGATATCTATGTAATTATTACTAAAATTGTTCATGAAGCTACAGTTAGCAACTTTAGTACACCTTGAGAGGCTGCTTTTTTGGTGAATAGTGTCAGGCAGTGGCCAGTCCGCTGCCTAGGGGGAGCGGGTCTGTCCGCCTGATGACCCTTTCGATGAAGGAGTAGTTGTGGACACGAATGGGTCAGGTACAAGATAAGGTTTTATTTCCCCTCCCGGGGTTGGATTTTCAAATATACAACACAACAAACTTAGGACAATAAAGCCATACACTCTGGCATGTGATAAAGGAAAATGAAAGACAGCTTTTTCTTGCTTCTTACTCAAATTATATCCACAGGAAACAATATTCTCAGCATACAGTTCCTTTGCAAATGAACAGCAAATCTTGTGATCTTTACAGCTAGCCTTAAGCAATGCACAAACGCTGGCTTAACACTTAGGGGTATGTTTACTAAACTGGGCTAACGGTTAACCCGGGCTATCTGCCACTAGGTCCCATATTATTCAATGGGACCTAGTTGCAGATAGCCCGGGTTAACCGTTAGCCCGGTTTAGTAAACATACCCCAAAGAAGTAATCTTGTCTGAAATGGTTAGCGTACAATCCATTGGATCACCAAATGAATCTTCACTAGCAGAATCAATTATCATAGGCTCCTGCTGACTTTTAGCTGGACAAACCTTTTCTTTATTGCACAATGTTTGTAAACCTCCTTCTAATGTATCTTCACGGGGCTTATCCAGCCAGCCCTCTCTAAGGTAAGAATTACTGTTACCATATATATCAGAGTGTGAGAGAGGAGAGACCCACCTTCCAGGATTTTCAGCATATAACTTTTTATAAGAACTTTTCCCTTTAAAGTATTTGCTTGTCCTACCTTCAGGTTTTGGCTGAGGATAATGGAACTGCTCTACCCTGTTAGCAAAGGGTTTTGCCCTTGGAAGCTTTCTCTGAGGTTTAAGCTTTTCAAACTCTTCTTCTTCTGACATGCAGATATCTTCTACACAATACCTCTCCCTCTCAGGGGCTTGTAAATGCTCCCACGCTAGCTCTCCTGTTAAATCCTTCTGGTGGCCTTCCCAGCACGGCACCAGCCTTGGACTTTTCCCACGAGGCTTCTGAGCATTAACTCTCAAGGTATTTCTGCTGCCAGTAAGTTTCCTTAAGTCTGGTTCAGAATCACTTCCAGGGTCATAATTCTCAGATACATACGGTTCCACTCTCTCAGGCTTCCATTCACTCTGCAAAGCATGTTGCCTCTGAGCTCCAAACTGCGTCACAGCAAACTGACTCTCACAGCTGTTTCTCGCTCTCTTTCTGGGTCTGTCGCTGGATCTCTCTCTGAGTTCCTTCCTGTTTCTTCCTTTTTCCTTTTCTACCTCTACTGAGTGTTTCTTATAGTACTGATTAGCACTTCCCCCACTCAGGTGAAAACTATTTGATTCAGGAGCTAAGGATTGCTTGCTAGTTGGGCGGGGTTGCAGACCTCGTGGCTGGGTCTGTTTACGTTGCTCCTGACAACTATTGATCATGTGGTTTGCCTGCCTGTCAGATTCTGACCTAGTTCTCACAGAATCCTGTGTTTTCAAGGCCAAGGATGGATCTTCACCCATTACAATAGACATCCATATACATGCTGCTAAAAGTTCATATCCCACCCCTCTGGTCGGACGATCCGATCTGTTCGCAAGCACTTGAACAAATATTTTTGCAGGATTTCTGATGGTACGCTAGCGGCTCACAATGATTTCACACTGGCATCCCCCTCCCCCTTTTTTTTTTTTTTTTTTAAAGGAGATATTGGACATTAAGGGGTTCAACTGAAAATGTGCCAATAATGTTGACCTCAACTTTATACTGTAGAAGAAAGGCAGGAGAAGGGAAATCTGATAGAGACATTTAAATATCTCCATGGTATAAATGCACAGGCGGTAGCCCTCTACTATTTGAAAGAATGCTTTAGAATGAGGTGTCATAAGATGAATGTGAGAGTGAATAGAGGAAGAATCAATCTGTGGAAATATTTCTTTATAGAAAGGGTAGTGGATGTATGGAACAGCCTCCCAGTGGAGGTGTTACAGATGGAGACTCTGTATTCAAGTAAGCACGGCACAAGAAAGAGGATCTCTGAGGGAGAAGGGGGGGGGATTGTAGAATTTAACAGCTCTTATGAATGGGCACTCTGAATAGACCATATGGTCTTTATCTGCTGTCATTTTCCATGTTTCTGTGTTTAAAGATTTAATTTTGTTATTTATGGTAATTATGAAGCATACCCAGAAAAACAAGCATAACTTCGAGAATTGCTGTTTTCACACTTCCCACATAGGAAGGTGATGAGAACAGTAAAAAGCATCTTGAATAGTTTCTGACTCATTGTGAACTACAAATATAAATTAGAATAAATATTAGTTAAAATGCTAGTTTACTGAAGTGACGGATAACTGTGCAACTTTCCTCTCTAACTATAAGAAACCTTCGCATGCTAGGGTCCGTGTGCACTACATGGAGGGGAAGGCGTCCTGGAGCACAGAATTTGCCTTGAAGCTCTGATTGCTAGGCTTGGAAGGAGAGTCCACCCTACTGCAAGCATCCAGCCTATTTGTCCCCCATGGCTGGTTTAGCATGGTGTTTGAGGGAACTGCGCATAGTCCAGATCCTTGATTCTCCAGCAGTCCTCAATGAAAGACAAAACAATCAATGAAAAAAAACAAACTTCCTTGCTGTGTATGCAGTCTCTGGGAAAACAGGCTAAGCTGCGAAGTGAGGCAATCCAGACTTTCTTTACAGTTCCTTCCTGGAATCAACTGGCTACTCCCTCCTGGATATCACAAGGCCCTCATAAGCTCGTCCCTGCCAAGACAGCTTCCCATTGATACACTTTCCAACTATTAACAGTACATAACATTAAAGGCAGTTCCATCAGCAATTCGGCACATTCCACTGAAAACCCTTACTCCTCCAATAGTCTGGAGTAGGCTTGGGAAAGCCTTCCAAGCACACTTCCCCTAGGCATTCCCAGGCCCAGTCCACATCCACAGTAAGGCAACCAAGTGAACTCACACACCTGGAGGTCCAGCTTCTTGATACGCCATGTCCTCAAAGATGAAATCCCAGAGTTCTGTAGCTCCTAGCTGCATAGGTTCAGGAACCATGGAAAGCTCATGTGGGGGCTGACTCCAAGCAGGAGCCGCCTCTTGGGGCCTTGGGAGTGGCCTTACATACTCCTCATCTTGCCAAGGAGAAATATCACCCCACCCTCTTCCCCGGGTTCTCGGGAAACCACCCAATCCGCAGCTCCACCACTTTGACTTATATCTCCCTTCGTTAGTGCAGGGAGGTCTCAAACCCATGTTGGATCCAACGCAGCTTCTTCTCCTCTGGCTTATCCTAGGCCCTTCCCCTTCTTCCCTGCATGGAGGGCCATGACTAAGGGGCATTCTTGGAGCTTGGGTTGGTGGGGTTTTCCATCTCCCTGGATAATGAGGCAGGCTAACCCTGCCACAGAATATTTCGGAGGTAATTGGAGGCATATTCAGCAGCAGCAGATGGGAACATCTGGAGGATGCCTCTGAATATGTTCTCTCTTCATTCCCAAATCCTTCCCTCAACTTCCGTCAGTATTTCTTCTTTTTCTAAAACCACTGAAGAGGAAACTGCAAGTATTCTCTACTCCTCCAAAACTACTACCTTTTCCTCTGATCTTAATCACACCCATTAAGCTCTCTCTCTCTTCTGCAGCCATCTCTTCCATCTTTCATATCCTGAATCTATTGCTTTCCACGGCAATTGTTCCTGCAGCCTTCAGACATTTATGGTTACACCTCTCCTCAAAAAACCTTCAATCAACCCTATCTGTCCTTCCTTCCACTTATCGGCTTATCTCCCTTCTCTCCTTTGCTTCAAAACTACTCAAATGTGCCACTGCTGATTTTCTTTCCTCTCAAGCCTTCTGGATCCACTACAACCTGGCTTTTGCCCTCAACATTCTACAAAAACAGTTCTTGCCAAAGTCTCCAGTGACTTGTTTCTCACCATATCCAAGGGACTTTACTCAATTCTCATCCTTTTTGACCTTTCTGCTGCTTTTGACACTGTTGATCGCCACCTTCTCCTCAATACACTGTCCTCTCTTCTATTTAAGGACTCTGTACTGTCCTGCTTTTTTTATCTATCCCATTGCATTTTTTTGTGTTTGTTCTGTGGATCCTCCTCTACTGCCATTCTGTTTTCAGTTGGTGTACCTGAAGGGCTATGTCTTGAGACCTCTCCTTTCTCTCTACACTCAGTCCCTTGGTACATTTATCTCCTTCCATGGTTTTCAGTACTAATGATTCTCAGATCCACCTTTCTGCACCTAAAATTTCTCCAGGAATCCAGGTCCATATCTCTGCCTGCTTATCCAACATTGCTGCCTGGATGTCTCACTACTGTCTGAAACTGAACATGGCCAAAACTGAGCTCCTTATTTTTCCCCATACACTCACCTCCTCCCTTCCTCCTCTGTTTCTGTGGATAACACTATACTTCTATCTGTTTCCTCAGCTTGCAACTTTCGGATTATATTTGCCTTTACTCTGCACACATCCAACAGATAGCTAAAAAATGTCACTTCTTTCTCTATATCAGCAGCAAAGTTTATCCCTTCTTTTCTGAACACACTATCAAGACCCTGGGTCCACTTTCTAGTTACGTTCCATCTTGACTATTGTAACTTGCTCCTCATTGGTCTCCCTCTGGATCATCTCTCACCCCCTTTAATCTGTTCAAAATTCTGCTGCATGGCTTATCTTCCACTAGTGTCGCTATGCTCACATAACCCTTTTTCTTAAGTCACTTCACTGGCTTCTCTATCCGTTTCTACAACCAATTCAAACTTCTCCTACTGACCTATACATGCATTCATTCTGCTTCTCTGTGCTATCTTTCCTCTCTTATCTCATCCTATACCTCTTCTCGGGAACTCCGTGCCTTTAGCTGATCCCTTTTGTCTGTGCCCTTGTCTGCCACTGTCAACACCAGACTTATTTCATTCCACCTTGGTGCTCCATATGTCTGGAGCAAACTACCTGAGTCAGTATGTCAAGCTTCTTCTCTAGCTCTATTCAAATCCAGGCTAAAACCCTACCTCTTCAAAGCAGTTTCTTGATCCTGATGCTTCTCACTCTCTTGTTCACCACTTATATGTATCTTAAAATACTCTAGGTCCCTAATTTTGTGATGTTGTTTGTCTTGATTAGATTGTAATCTGATAAGGAGCAACTGTCTCTTATATCTCTATATGTACAGCCCTTCATACACCTTGAAGTGCTATACACGTGATAATCAGTAGTAGTAAAAATAGAGGGCAAAACTGAAAGGAGGTATCTTAAGGGCAACAAATCTTTTTTGTTAGAAACAAATACAAGTAAGAGGAAAAGGAGGCCACTATGGTTTTCAAGAAAACTAACTGAAAAGGTAATGGAAAAAGAGGTTAGCCTTCATAAAGTGCAAGAGATTGCAGGAAGAAGACAACAACAAATATTTAGAAAAGTTAGGAGAAGCTGGGAAAGTAGTCAGGAAACTAAAGTTGTAAATGAAAATAAAAATAGCCGATATAGTAAAATGGGAGGATAAGAGCGTTTTTAGATATGTTAAAGTGCCAGGACGTGAAAACATTGTATTGTGAGACTCAAGAGGAATATATAGAAACTGAGGATAATCCGGAATTACTTAAATTTTTCTATTTTGTGTTCACACATGAAGGGCTAAGAGTGGTACCTCAGAAAACACACACAAATAGGAATCGGTCAGTCAAACCAATCTTACCTTTCTAGGAGAGTCCTAGATTACAGGAAAATTATAGAAAATTAGCTTTGACAAGATGGGGGAATATCTCAAAAAATTATTAGTTGGATAGTCAGTTTTTCTACCATCTTTATTCACGTTAATTCAGTCTTGGTTTCAGCGCTTATTCTTACTGTATGTGAATGAATTCTGAATTGTGATTGCTAATGAGATCTGGAATTGGGCCTTTGATAAACCCCTGTAAGCTTAAATTGAATACATCTAAGACTTTTGCAGTGTGGTTACAGGAAACTAAATCTGCAAAATTGTTCGACACAATTTTTTTAGGGGAATATACACAGATTAAAGACAACATTTGCTTTTTGGGTGTTTTGGAGGATTGTGATCTTTCCTTTGCATCTCATATCTCAGTATTAGTAAAGAGGGCTGTTTTGGCTCTAAGGAGAATTCTTACTCTTAGATCATGCTTAGACTTAAAATTATCAAAAACATATTCTGCACCCTGTAATGTTAAAACTGGATTATTGTAATTCATTTTTAACCAGGGTCCCTTGGATGAAATGGAAGTGGATTCAAATGATATGGAACATTGCAGTGCGAATGATGTATGGGGATAAATCGTATGATCAAGTTACCCCTCTTCTGTAAAAGCAGCATTGACTAACAGTATGGTTTAGGATTAAGTTTAAAATTGTTTTCCGAATTTTTCAAATCTTGCAGTCTGGGGTTCCCTTACATTTATTCTCCATCAAGAAACTTGAGATGTCAACAGATAAATATCTCTTAGTTACTCCCTCTTATAGGACCTTGTGAATATAAAATTCCTCTTTTGCTAGTATGGCTCCTTCTCTTTGGAATTCATTGCCAGACTATATTTATTTATTTAACTGGTTTTATATACCGCATCATCAAGTTGTCAAGGCAGTTTACAGATAGCAGTTTAACTTAAGATACATAGAACAGAGTAGGTAAACTTAACTGGATTTAACTTAACATCCCATTAATAAAGTTAAATCAACCTCAAAGAAATGGCCTTTTGAGCAAGCATTCATGGTGGGCTAGCCTCAGTCAATGTGCTTTGGTATTTCTTCCCTATAGGTTTCTATAATTGGAATTTTAGGAGAATGGCACAAAATCACCCCGCCCCACCCAAACATCCTCTCTTGGGTTCTTAAAGGTAGTCTCTCTGGAGGTTAGTGGGGGGGGGGGCGGAGAAGAGCAATCCCTTGATGATCATGCCTGAATTTAAAATGATCGGTACCTGAGTTTACAATGGCACCTCTGACCCCCCCTAACAGTAGTCCTCCGGTACTATTATTACGAGTCAAGCTGCAAACTTAGGGTGCATCGGTGCCTGGGTTCAAAATGGTGCTTCCAACTTCCTAGCGAGGGTCTCACGGTACTACCATTAGGGGGTCATGTTACCAAAAAAGGGCTGTGCACCCTTATTTTGCAGCTCAACCCCCTTAATGGTAGGACCATAAGACCACTACTAAGGGTCAAAGAGCCATTTTGAACCTAGGCACTCATGGCGCAGGATCATCTGGGGATCCTTCTTTCTCCACCCAATAGCCACTAGGAAGATCTATGATAAAAGCTGGTGGGATGAGATTGGGAGGGGGAAGGGTAATTTTGTCTGGCATTTGCTCATTTTAGACCCCAGATGTAAACAAGTAACTGGCACTTAAGGATGCCTGAAGGTAGGTGCAAAAGCCAATAAGGAAATTTTCTGAAATGAAGTATATTCCCATTGTAAAATGGGAAGTACATTTTTTTTCTGGCAATGCCTAAAACGCACCTCCATTACAGACTCTTGAAGTCTCTGCATCCTATAGAATGTACACATGTAAATAGCATCTTTTTAAAATCACTATTTGCACATGTGACTGACCTACATGCGTAAATATTGTTACTTAAATCTGTAGATGCTTCTATAATGACCTCCTTTACTTCAGTATTACACTTCCTAAACAATGGAATGCTTAGACCTGCTCCGTTCAAACCACCCCACTTCTCTCCCCTCCAGGGTAAAAATATACCCTCACATACACAGATGTACACAGAGGGGTTGGAAAGAATTCCATGAGCCATACTATGCATGCTTTTTCCGCTTTTATAAAATGTATGTTCACACCTAATATATTGCTTTATGCATAGAAATGGCTTGCAAATTTGCCCTCATTATGGCTATTCCATCTGGGGAACCAAGCTTTTAAAAAACTTCATTAATTACTCTGATGAGCTTGAACCAAACTGGGAATCGGACTTCTGGAGATATTTTTTTTTCTTTGTTATGAACTATAGCACTCCATACCTAAAGCAGAATGATCCTATCAGCAAAATTGTGAAAACAAAGGCTGACATTTGTTCAAACTAATTAAAAGAAAAGAGACTGCTTGCAATGTTGTAGATATCACTCTAGCTTATAACAGGCTAATGATCTCTAATTAAAACTTTTTTAACAAGATAGTGAAAAGGAGACAAAGATAGCATTAGTAGTAATAATGGGACATGCACAGCAGATATACTTCATAATAACACTTGAACTGATTGTGTAAACCTCTGCAATCACAAGTCTAGCAGCTTGGGGTTTTTTAAAAATTATTTTTCACTTTATTCATTTTTTTAAACTGATATAAACAATGGACCTTGTTTTCAAAAGATCTTTCCAATTAAAAACTCACTTATTCACATTACACTACAATACACTACCAAAGCAGAATACACAAAGAGACACAGGTTAACAAACACACCATAACCCTACATATTTCATTACAAATAACAAATAAAGCACAGTTACTTACCTGTAACAGGTGATCTCTGGGAACAGCAGGAATTAGTCCTCACATATGGGTACGTCGGTACCGACGGAGCCTGCGCGGGAAAGCTCCCCAGCTTCCCAGAAGGAAGCTTTTGGGGCCTCCCACTGCACATGCGCGCTGCCTTCCCGCCTTCCTGACCAGCTCTCCTCAGTTCGAGTTTATAGCTGAGACAATAGAGAGAGGAAAGGAAGATAGATAGAAGATACAACTCCTAGGGGAGGTGGGTGGGTTGTGAGGACTAATTCCTGCTGTTCCCAGAGATCACCTGTTACAGGTAAGTAACTGTGCTATCTCCAGGAACAAGCAGGAATAAGTCCTCACATATGGGGACTCCCTAGCTAAGATGCCTGGGGGATCCCCTTCCAAGGGTTCGCCATCTTCGTATGGATCTCAGGCATCCATCCTGGGAAGGTGGGCAGGAGTTGTTCAAGTATGGAACAGGTGTTTGAGGACAGCCTGACCAAACAAGGCATCCCGGCGGGAGTCCTTGTCCAAACAGTAATGGGCTGTGAGGGTATGAACCGAGGCCCATGTGGCGGCTCGACAGATCTGATCTATGGAGACAGAGTGAAGATGAGCCATAGAAGTGGCCATGGCTCTCACATTGTGAGCTGTGACATGGCCTTCCAGAGAAATATTTTTACTCTGGTAAGCAAAGGAAATACACTGAGCAATCCAATTGGAAAGTGTACGTTTGGAGACTGGAAGTCCCAAATGAGAAGGATCAAAAGCCACGAAAAGCTGGGAAGACTTTCGATGTGGCTGAGTCCTGTTGAGGTAAAAGGCAAGAGCTCTTTTACAATCTAAAGTATGAAGGTTCCTCTCTGCACTGGATGCATGAGGAGCTGGAAAAAAGACAGGTAGATATACCTTTTGATTAAGATGAAAAGGCGAGACCACTTTGGGCATAAAGTGGGGATTCGTCCTTAGGACCACCTTATCATGATGAAACCTGGTATAAGGTGGATGAGCCACTAAGGCCTGTAGTTCACTGATGCGGCGAGCCGAAGTGACTGCAATAAGGAAAAGGACCTTCCAGGAAAGAAATTTCAAGGAGGTAGAAACCAACGGTTCAAAAGGTGGCTTCATAAGCTGACCTAGAACTAGGTTCAAGTCCCATGCTACCGGAGGAGGTCGGATGGGAGGCTTAGTTAGAGTCAGGCCTCTCATGAACCTTGCAACAAGCGGATGAGAGGAGACAGGTTGTCCATTTATAGGTTTTAAGGATGCTGCAATAGCACTTAAATGGACTCTGACTGAATTCGTCTTAAGGCCTGCATTAGAAAGATGCAGCAGATAGTCTAGTAGAGAATTCAAAGGAAGTGCTAGAGGGTCAAGACCCTGTTGAGCACACCAAATGGAAAAGCGTTTCCATTTGAAAGCATAGGAACGCCTCGTGGAGGGTTTCCTAGAGGCATGAAGGATATCTTTCACTGGTTGAGAAAGATTGAAGTCATGAAGGCTTAGGCCTTCAGTAACCAAGCTCTGAGGTGTAGGGACTTGGGGTTTGGGTGCCACAAAGTCCCTTCCTCCTGAGAGAGAAGGTCTGGCGCAGCTCCCAGGTCCAGGGAGGGTCCCTGGGAGAGATGCAGAAGTAGAGGGAACCACACTTGGCGTGGCCAGCGTGGAGCTATGAGGATCATCGATCCGTGATCCCTCTGGAGTTTGAACAGAGTCTTGGGAATCAAAGGAATGGGTGGAAAGGCATATAGGAATTCCTGACCCCAATGCAGGAGAAAGGCGTCGTTGGCCTGAGCTCCCTGACACGGAGTCCTGGAACAGAACCGGGGAAGTTTGGCATTCCATGGACTTGCAAAGAGGTCTATGTCCGGGGTTCCCCATTCCTGAAAGATTCTGCCTATCTGGTCCATATGTAGGGACCATTCGTGTGGAAGCAGAACTCGACTGAGTCTGTCTGCCCGAGAGTTTTGAACCCCTGGAAGATATACTGCCAGAAGATGAATTTGATGCTCTCTGGCGAAGGCCCATAATCTGAGAGCTTCGATGCAAAGCGACAGAGAGCCTGTCCCTCCTTGTTTGTTTACGTAGAACATGGCCACCTGATTGTCTGTCTGAACTAGGACGGTCAGGTTGACAAGGAGGGTATGGAAGACTTTGAGGGCAAAGAAGATTGCTTGCAGTTCCAGGAGGTTGATGTGAAGGGTGGTCTCCTGTGGAGACCAAGTACCCTGAGTGGAGAGGGATTGTAGATGGGCTCCCCACCCTGTTTGGGAGGCATCTGTTGTGAGGGTTGCTTGGGGCAAAAAAGGTTGGAAGGGGGTCCCCAACAACAGATTCTTGGTGGACATCCACCATTGGAGGGACCAAAACAGACGCTTTGAGGTGAGTATTTGGTCGGAGAGCGCTCCTGATGCCTGAGTCCACTGGGTGGCCAAGGTCCATTGAGCTGCTCTCATATGAAGATGAGCGTAGGGCACCACGTGTACCATGGAGGCCATGTGGCCCAGAAGTCATAGCATTTCTCTGGCTGTCAAGTGACTGCTGGACTGAGCTTGGGAGGCCAAGCACATCAGACGTTGGCCCCGGACTTGAGGTAGGTAGGCCCTTGCAGTGGTGGTGTCCAACTGGGCCCCTATGAATTCTAGAAACTGAGTAGGGGTAAGTTGAGACTTGGGAAGGTTTACCACCAGTCCCAGATACTGCAGAAGGTGCCTTGTACGGTCCAGGGAAATCTGGGCCTCTGACTGAGATGGAGCTCGGATGAGCCAGTCGTCCAGATATGGGAATACAAAAATTCCCAGACCTCTTAGAAATGCAGCCACCACTGCCATGCATTTGGTGAACACTCTTGGAGCAGAGGCTAGACCGAAGGGAAGTACTCTGTACTGGAAATGTTTTCCCTGAAACAGAAATCTTAGATATTTTCTGTGGGATGGGTGGATGAGTATATGTGTGTACGCATCCTTGAGATCTAGAGAACAAAGCCAATCCTGACTCTGAAGGTATGGAAGGAGAATGCCTAGAGAAAGCATTTTGAATTTCTCCTTGTATAGAAATTTGTTCAATTCTCTCAGATCTAGGATAGGTCTGAATCCCCCTGTCTTCTTTGTTATGAGAAAATAAGGGGAGTAGAATCTTGTCCCTTGTTGAAGAAGAGGAACCTCTTCTATTGCCCCTTGGGCAAGGAGAGAAGAGACCTCCTGATCCAACAGGCCCAGGAGAGATGGGGGAGAATTGAAGTGCCTCACCATGGTATATGGAGGAAGGTTGGAAAAATGAAGTTTGTAGCCCTCTCTGATGATAGAGAGGGTCCAGTGCTCTGATGTAATTTGCCCCCATCTGGGAGCAAAGTGAGCTAACCTTCCGGGAATGGTGAGGGGCTCTAGTTGTTCTAGAGCCAGAAATGTTAAGTTCTCTAGGGGCAAGTCAAAACCCCTGAGGGGGTTGAGCCTGCTGAGGAGTGGCAGACGCTGCAGGCTTTGACCTTGCCTGTTTAGGTTGCTGACGTTTAGCAGCAAAGCGAGGCTGAGAAGATTGTTGGCCAGTATTTGTGGAAAATCTGGCCTTCTTGTAGTAAGGCCTCTTGAAAGACTTTTCTTGGCAGGAGTAGAGGTAGACTTAGAAAGTCTATCTAATGTAGCATTTTCTGCGTCCATTTGAGTGGCTTTAATTTGCCAGTCCTTACCAAATAAGTTCTCACCTGTACAGGGCAGATTCCGTAAGCCATCCAGGACCCAGGGTTCTAGGTCAGAGGCCTGGAGCCAAGCAAGTCGTCGGGCTGCAATAGCAATGCCCGAAGCTCTACCGGCACCCTCAAAGGAATCAAAAGCTGCTCTGTTGGAGAACTTAGAAACATCTAGAAGCTGTTTCACTAAAGAAATGAACTCCTCCTTTCTATCCTCAGGGATAAAGGGGGCAAAATGCTTTACCTTTAGGGCAAGTTCCCTTAGAAACATGCCCATATACAGACTGTAAGAATTAATCCTGGCTATAAGCATACTAGCCTGGAAACTTTTCCTGCCAAAAGAGTCTAGGGTCTTACATTCTCGCCCTGGAGGGGTAGAAGAGTGCCTTTTGGTGCTCTTAATCTTTTTCAGCGCAGACTTCACCACAATGGAATGGTGAGGCAGCTGAGTCTTTTGAAACCCAGGAGAAGGAGGGACCCGGTACATGGTGTCCAACCTACGAGAGTAAGGAGACAACGTTAGAGGAGCCTCCCATAAGTCCATCAAGTGTTCTTGAAGGATTTCATGGATAGGCAGGGTGACTGCCTCTTTAGGAACCTTAGGGTATCCTAAAATATCCAATTTCTTTGACCTAGGTTCTTTTTCAGAGGATGTGGTAATAGAAAGTCCTTTAGCTAGTTCAATAATGAAGTCTTGAAAGGACAAATCCTCTGGTGGAGACATTCTCCTCTTTGGGGAAGAGGGGTCTTCATGAAGAACTAGAGACAGCTCATCAGAGTCCTCAGAGGAGTCAAAATCCTCAGAAGAATCAGAGTATTCTCTATTTGCTTCCAACGCACGATACGCATACCGATCGGTATAGACATCGGGCGTACCGGGTATGGGATCGGTATCGGGTGAAAACCCGGATCCGGCATGCGGAACCGATCTGCGTTTGGAAGTGGATGGTCTCGGTTCCGGTATGGGAGACGATACCGGAACCAGACCCGGTACCGCTGAACGCGGTACCGAGGGCGTCGCAGCATTAATAAAAGCCAGCATGGCCTGCTGCATGGTCTGAACAGTATTGCTCATAGACGCCACTGCTGCCTGGATGTCGGTACCGGTATGGGCCGGTACCCCAGAGCAGTCTAACAGGTGATCAGTCGAGGCCGTGCCATCGATGTCAACCTGTAACCCCATAGATGGTGCTTTGGAAGCCAGAGCTTCCCGCCGGGGTTGTTTGGCTGGGGCAGGATCCTCAGATTCAAAAGTGAGAGCCTCTCGATGCTTTGAAGGAGATTTGCTCTTTGAGGACCTGCCCGAAGAAGGTTTGGTTACCTGAGATCCATCCGGAGAGGAAGACCTGGATGACTGTGATGCTGGATTATCTGAAGCAAACAGCACATGGAATTTGTTGGCCCGGTTCTGCAAACCACGTTTAGACATCTGGGAGCAGGATGGGCAATCCGGAATGGAGTGGTCAGGTCCCAAACATTTAAGACACCATTCATGAGTGTCTGTGACAGAAATAACAGCACTACACTTGGTACACTTCTTAAAACCAGGGGCTGGTTTCTCCATGAGGAGAATTTGTGTAGGCCTGAGGCCTAACCGAAGTCACCAAGTTGTGCAAGATAAAGATTTTTTTTTTTAAAGAAAAGAAAAGAGAGACCGGCGGTACCGGTTTCGGTATGGGGAAGGCAGGTACGCGGTCTAAAGAAACAAACTAAAACAATAATTTCTTCAGCGGTGACAGGAACACGACCTGCTGGCTCCGCGGAAAAAGAGAAACTGAGGAGAGCTGGTCAGGAAGACGGGAAGGCAGCGCGCATGTGCAGTGGGAGGCCCCAAAAGCTTCCTTCTGGGAAGCTTTCCCGCGCAGGCTCCGTCGGTACCGACGTACCCATATGTGAGGACTTATTCCTGCTTGTTCCTGGAGATTGACATAACCACATATTAATTAACCATACCACACATATATACAGATGACGAGTCTCCTAACTTTATATTTATGTGATTTGTCACATTTAAAACAATTAATGCATTAAAATATTGATACATATATGATATAATTGCAAGTACCTACAATGTATATAGGTTCCAAAATTCCTGTTTAAATTTTATATTGTTATTTGTAAATAGTTTCATCTGTTCTATGTAAAACGACTAGGTATGCTACACCACATACCATATAACTTATTGTTCCCTGTAAACCGCACTTGATACTTGGGAAAGAGCGGTATAGAAATAACTGTTTAATAAATAAATAAATAAATTCCTATGTATTACAAAATATTGTGAACTTATGATCCGCTATGCTAAAAAAGTAGCAAATATAGTTATTTGCATAGGTAGAAATCAAAACCTATTATGTGAAAATAAACAACAGAAGTACTCATATGGAAAAATCAAGTTAACAGACAGAACAACAAATACTTGTATGAACTGGTTAATGTCTACAACTTTTCCTTGATAATAAACGTTGGCTTCATCTTTCTAAACCTTAGAAGCAAGGGCTAGTTCCAAATCAGATAAAACATTTGGAAGCCTACAGCACTGCAAAAGATGCAAAAAACAACAATGAATAATTTTATAATTCCCTTTGTGCACGGAAATGTTTTAAGTGTGTCTCGTGCTGCTATGCGCCACATGACATTTAAGAGCTAGCATCACCACACTGACAGAATGGTCTTTTATGGGATTTTTCTTCTTTTTACCACTTCCTAGTTTTTACACTATTGCCAGTTGTTCGATGGGAAAAAGATCTATTGCTAAAGACAGTTATCAAAAGGGAAACTGCTAAAGTTACGTATTCATAAATGTACTTGTACAGCCATTAAAATGAAAAAACCTTAACATTTTGAGGGAATTTTTTAAAGCGACTTGAGCGTGTAGAATAACATTCTACATGCATAAGAGGTGCTTGCCCCAATGTATACAAGCATTGCACTTTTATGTGATATATGCACAGGCATTCCCGAGGGTGGAGACTGGCAGGCACAGCAGGTGTGGGATCAGCACTTATGCGCATATATTATAAAATACATGCATATATGCAAATTCTTAGCAGCACACAAACGCACTAAGGGGTATATTTACTAATAGGCATGCCGGTAGCACACTGTCAGACTATGAACCCAGTGTATTGTTAACGCATAGCACGGCAGAATCTGGCACGTGGGTGCACCTAATGCTACCCACTGAAGTAGTGTTAAGTGCTCTCATGCTAAGCATAGCAATCACAGTTTGCACATGCCCCTAATGCCTGCACTACGTATGATGCGCCAATGCCCATGTTCTACCCCAACCCACCCAGTCATTGCCTTGGCTTGCACTAACCTGTTAGCATGGAATTTTTAGTGCTGAGCCCCGTACTAACTTTTAGGGTGGCACACTTACAGCATGCTAAACCACAAGCTAACAGCTGGGTTGGTTTAGTAAACATGCCTCTAATTTAACATAAGAACTTAAGAACTGCCATACTGGGTCAGACAAAGGTCCATCAAGTCCAGTATCCTGTTTCCAACAGTGGCCAATCCAGGTATCCATCAGGTTCCCAAAAAGGTATATAGGTTGCACGATACTTGTCCCGGGGTAAGCAGTAGAAATCCCGGGTCCTCTTTAATAATGGTTTATGGACCTTTCCTCCGGGAACTTGTTCAAACCTTTTTTTTAACCCAGCTACACTAACAGACTTTACTGCATCCTCCGGTAACAAATTCCAGAGTGTGATTACACCTTGAGTGAAAAAATATTTTTTCTTCTTAATCTTAAATGGGCAACAGTGTAGCTTCATTGTGTTTCCCCTAGTCTTTCTACTTGTTGAAGGAGTAAACAACCGATCTATGTTTACCCGTTCCACTCCATTCATTAATTTTATAGATCTCTATCATATTTACCCCCAGCTGTCTTGTTTCAAAGTTGAAGAGCCCTTACCTTTTAAGGCTGTCCTTATAGGGGTATCTGTTCATTCCCTTTACCATTCTTGTGGCTCTTCTCTGTGCCTTTTCTAATTCTGTTATATCCTTTTTAAAATAGGACAACCAGTATTATACACAATATTTAAGGTGCGGTCGCATCATGGAATGATAACAGGGGCATTATAACATCCTTGATTTTATTCTCCATTCCTTTCCTTATGATTCCTAGCATTCTATTTGCTTTCTTGGCCTCTGCTGCACACTGGGCAGCGTGTTTCAACGTATTATTCATGACGACACCAAAATCCTTTTCCAGGATGGTGGCTCCTAAGGTGGAACCTTGCATCGTTTGAGTTGTTCTTCCCTAAGTACATAACTTTGCAGTTGTCCACATTAAATTTCATTTGCCATTTGGATGCCCAGTTTTCCAATTTATCAAGGTCCTCTTGCAATTTTTCACAATCCTCTTGTGTTTTAACAACTTTGAATAATTTTGTGTCATCTGCAAATTTGATAACCTTACTCCTTATTCCCTTTCCCAGGAGATTAAAAAGCAGTGGGTCCAGCACAGATCCCTGGGGTACTCTACTATTCACCTTTCCACATTGAGAGAATTGGACATTTAGCCCTACTCTCTGCTTTGTATCTTTTAACCAATTCCTGATCCACAATAGTACACTGTCTCCTATCCCATGACTTTTTAATTTCTCCGAGAGTCTCTCATGGGGGACCTTGTCAAAGGCTTTCTGAAAATCCAGATACACTATGGGGGACGTTCCAGAACAGGAATAAACCCTTGGATATGCGGTGTAGATGGTTTTCAAGTGAAAATGTCTACGACCGTATTCTGATACACCCATGGCTCTCAACGTACAACGTGACTGCCAGGAGTGGTGACAGATATGGCTGGGGATCAACTCAGGATAAATCTTTGGGAGCGGACCTCAAAGCCCACTAGGAAGCTGTGCTTTCTTCAGCTTCAGATATATACATGCTGTCCCTAGTCACTTATCCCTTACATCTGTACACACACACTGCTCCCAGACACTCAGCCCCTGCACATAAACAGTGTTCTCTAGATGCTCAGCCCCCAGGCTCAGAGCCAGCATTAGGGGTGGCAAACAGGGCAGTTGCCCTGGGAACCCATGCCAAAGGGTGCCCCAAGTCTGCTTCAGCCTGCAGGAGGCATAGCCTGGAGGTGAGTTTTGGGACCCCTCATCAGTTTCCACCTGGGACCCCTGCATGTCTAACTCCAGCCCTGCCCATACTGCAAATATTCAAGAAGCGGTGTTATAACCTATCTGTCAGGTAGGTTGAGTACATTGAATAGTTACTTTAAAAGCATAGATTAATTTTTATATTTATGCTGTTTGAGTAATAATTTGGTTTGATTAGTATCTGGGGTCACGTGAATTTTCCTTTGCTAAAATGGAGTCACACCGGAAAAATGTTTGGTAAGCACTGATTTATAGGAAAGCTATGGATCACAATGGACTATTGCACTACACTAGCTTTAATCCACAATGGTTGAAGAACATATCCTACAAAGTTTATGCATTTGCAGCATCTATGTACTACAAAACAGGAGTATCAACAACAATAGGATATCATGAAGCAGTGCTTTCATGACAAACATTACCCTACAATAGTGATTAACATAACTTATCATCAAGATAAATACTGAAATTCTAATTTATTACTGACCCCTTCTTAATGAGTGACTAACAAACAAATTACTTGGGTATGCCCATATTCTCAGCAAGTTGGCCTGATCTGTCATATTATAACCTAGTACTGGAGGGCAATGGAGGTGCATGCGGTTTGGCAACAGCCTAGATTTGCATTTTTTAGAAGAAAAAAAAAATCCACGGATTTTTTGGTTCTTGCTACTCAACAGTCTGATGCATCACACAGAAATGAATTAAATGGATATTAAAAATACGTCCAATAAAAATAGAGATGCTAGAAAATTCGGTCCGCAAGAGGAATCTGCGCTTGTTGAATTTTCCCCGTGTCCCAGTTACCTCGCCGAAGGATTTATTTAATACCTACGCTACTTCTATTTTGAAAATTCCTTTGGAATCGGTTTCTCCTTTGGCAAGGGTTTTCTATTTGCCAACAGCCAAGCGCAAGACCCATGGTGTTTCCTCTCCAGTTCATTCACCCCCAATGGATTCAATGGATCTGACTGGGTTCTTGGAAACTACTGATCCCGCATATGTTCCCAGAGCAACCCTGCTGCTGACGGTTGCTTTCGATTCAGATCGTGATTTCCTTTTGAAATTATATTTCAAAGTTAGAAATGTGCCATTTATGGGGGGTGTAGTTAGGATGTTTCCTGACGTCTCAAAAGCCACACAGAAACGTCAACAGCAGTTTTTATTGCTTCGACCCCAGGTTTTACAGCTTGGTGGCCTTTTCTTCCTTAGATATCCCTGTCGTTGTTTGATTAAATATCAAGGCGTCAGCTATACTTTTTTTTTTTAGCCTTCCCATTTAACTCAGTTTATAGTCGGTCGGAGTGCTCTTCTATCTTAGCATAATTCGGGAGTTAGTAATATACAGCACCTTCATGTGTCATATTTCTTTAAATATTTTCTTTGGATTTGTGACTTGCCTGCCCCCAAATTACTTGTGGGCTAGTGAATTTTACTTTATTAACTTTTGTGAGCTAAGGGTTTCTCTTATGCTATGATTGATTTCCTTTTGTATATTCTTTACTGTAACAAGTGTGCATTGCGATGCCCTTGCTTGGGCCAGAGGGCTTACAAGCATAGAGCAGCCTTATAGCGTCCTTTTAAATAAAGCTTCCCTTGTTTGTCCCCAGAGGGATTCTGGGACTTGTAGTTGGCTTACTTATATAAGGACAAATGTAGTTGTGAGACCGGTGGTTTAAGGCAGCAAGAAAATTTATTTTTTTTGTGGGATTCCAAGGCATTAATGCTCAAAACGCAAAAGCAAGAGGATGCTTCTCCAACATAAGAGTAAATCAGGTTAACAGAGAAAAATGTAACAAAAAGGCCTTCTATCACTGGGCAGCAGCTTTCATCCCAATAAACTTTCACAGAGCACAGCTTCTGGTGGTCATTCAACATAACAGGTAAACTTTCAACAGCTGTTGTTTTCTTTTTCCAAACCAAACTTTTACTAAAGACAACTTCCTGGCTTCAGAAGCTCACATACTTAGTAGAACACATTCTTGGCTTTTTCCAACTCTTTGAAATCATAAAAATTAGTCGCTATATTGTTTCACAGTCTTTCAACCCTGTTCAACAATGCTCATTTCTCCTTTAGACAAAAAGAGCAATCCATTGGTGACCATTCTGACTCCGCTTCTGACATACAGGAATCCACCTGCATCTCTTCTATGGATACCGGGTACTTCTCACTTCCACCAGTTTTATAAACTTTCCCAGACTTCCTGTCTTCTAAAAACTCTTGGAACTGCTTCCACAGCAAATCACCCTGAGAAGGCACACTTGTATTGGGAGGGTAAAGCTTCCTCTCTGCAAACAGTCTTCTTAATGCTTCTAGTGTTAAAGGCTCAGTTTCTCTGCTCTTATCTGGGTTTCGGTTCTCTTTAAATATAAAACTATCTACCCACCTCTTAGCAGATGAAGACGTTAGGTCAGGCTCCTGGACACTAGCTGTAGCAAACTGTTTTTCTGCAAGCTGTTCAGCTTTGCAAGTGCTGGCTTTACCTTGGGGCGGGTCTCTCAGACAACTACTGATTCCTTTCCTCCTGATATCTTTCAGGCTATGGAACTCAGCCTTCTGGTGCCTTTCTCCACTCCTTCCCAGATAGTCACTCTCTTGAAAGTTTCCTTGGAACCTTTCTCCCTTTCCAGGATCTCTCAGAGTTTCTCCTTCTTGTGCCTCTGCTGCTCTGGCTGCAGATCTGTTCCTTTCCAGCTTCCCCTGGACCTGCTGGCTCTGCTCTCTCTGCTGCGTCTCCTGTGTGTGTGTCTCCTGTCTCTCACCTCTCTGCTCTGAGTGTGTTTTTAAAAACCGTTTGCTGCCGGGCACTCCCTTGCCTTTGCACAGGTGTGACCAATCACTGAGCAAGCTTGGCTCCTCGTCTGAACTAGGGCGTGGCCTGGCCTTAGCAGAGAGCTGAGTTTTTTTCTTGCCTGCCTTGCAAGCACTATGCACAACTGAACTGTCACTTGTTTTAAAGGGAAAAACAGGGTTTTCTTCCACTTCCATCTCTTCCTGGGAGTTCTCCTCACCACAGTATCTTGCGAGTTTATTATGAAATTGTATAAATAAAAAAAAAAAGTGTGCAATATGTGGTTTGCCCACATGTGATTGAGAAAGGTTCTTTTCAATAAATTCTAATCCCTTTTGAGTGTATTTTAAAGTCCAGAACTGATTGCAACACAGAGGTGGTAATTAATGCAATTGTGTATCCTTGAAAAACACTACGTATACATTAAAAAAACAATTTGAAAAATTGACACAAACTATTGGACATTGCTCTTCTATCGGTAGGAGAAAAATGACAGTATCTTTAATCTCTCACTGGATAGCATGTTCCCATGCACTCAACAATCTTCATTTTCAATGGCAACAATGGGCATTTTCAAGTTCGTCTTTATTCCTATGCATCTTGTGTGATGTGAGCAAATGTTTTTTGAATGGCAAAACTTGATTAACTAATGGTCTTAATTCTGAGATAGATTGGGGCAGCTTTTTGTAAGTAATATGTAGAATTATTTTTGGATAGCTGGCTTTTATTTATAGTTTTTAATATCGGTGAATGGCACAGCAATGATTTGTTAATGAACTTTATAAACACTGTGCATACATCAGCGTTTTTACCTGCTTATGAAGGAGCGCTTGGGTGCAGTGAATTTGAATACTGAAGCAGGTGAGTGGCAACATAATAATAAAAAAAAAATCCAAATAGTTATTTTTTTGTTTTGTAGACAGTTCCTGAGGCCAGATTGTTTGCCTACCAGCTTACATTTATCCTCTTATGAACTTAAGAGCTCTGATTAGCTACTTCAATAAGTTAAGTAGAGCACAATAATTATAATAAAATCTTTTTGAGCAGTTTGATGAATGGCTAAAAAAGTCCATCAATGAGCAATGGTGAATGTATGAGCCGACAGGACACTATTAGTCTCTTGTGAAGATATTTGAGCTCAGATGACGAATTAGGACGTTTTCATCAAGAGTGCCTTGATAAAGTAAATGTTATTATGGAATTTAGTCAATGAACAGCCATTGTGGTTTTTATTTATCCTACCTTTGCAATTTTATGTGGCTTGATTTATTTTTATTGCAATTGTATAAAACATTAAGGCACATATTCATTTTTGTTACCATACCTATCATACCTGTAGGTTAATTCCTACAGGGCAAAAGTTGCCCATCAGTGTCCGTGAACTCAAAAAAAATCCCCTTTGATAATGGGCACAATATCACCTACCAAATAGTGACAATAATACTGTGTAACAAATGTTTACTTTTTTCTTGTTCTTGGGTAATAAGTGTTATTTTCCGATATCTTATGTCTCAAAACCATACACACCACACACTGTAAATATACATTTGTAAAAAAGTTTGATGTTTTGTTCTGCTTTAATACCCACTAAGTTAAATTTTATTGTTCAATGTAAATAGTTAATTTCTATTGTTCTATGTAAAGAATGTATACAAATGTGTACAAGACTGTTAACCTGTTATATGTAAACCGCCCTTGATCTCTGGAAGGGGCGGTATAAAAGAAATAGTTAAATAAATAAATAAATAAAATAAATAAAAATGGCAATTATGGCCCACAAACATTGCTTTTGGGACCAGGAGAGTGATATTTTTGAAAACTACCTATTTTGCAGGACATTCTAGATAGATTTAGTGCAAACTAAACTTGGAGTACCATTTGGAAAATTCTAGAACTTTCTAGAGCTTTCCAGAGCTTTCCAAAACTTTTGAAACTTTGTATAACTTTTGAGAACTTTTAATAAAAGCCTTCTGATCAGGGGTGGCTCAAGGCAATCTGCTGCCTGAGGCGCGGAATGAGAGGGTGCCCCCCCCCTCCAGGAGCCGGCGGAGGAGGGGGGGCTGAGGCTTTCTGAAAACTGCAGTCAGGGACTGAACTAAATTAAAAAGTCAGTTAGATAATGTGGAGGAAATAAAAAGATGTTTGCACACCACAGAACTAAAAGAGAGAGCGAGAACCACTGCACAGTTTATAACACTAAATTATAACTCATTTTTATTTTGTTATAAACTGTGTTATGGTTGTTGCTTTTTCTTTTTGAACATATATTTTGCATTCACAAAACCCCCTCCCTCAAAAATGGGTGCAGAGCAGAACGAGGACATCCACACACAAAACTCAATAGCTAATTTTAAAAAAATAATCTGATTCTGGCCATCTCACTAACAAACATTCTCCTGTGCCAGGCATATTGTGATCTAATAGGAGTGGAAGAATAGCCTAATAGTTAGGGCTCTGGCTTAGGAACCAAAGGCCCAATTTTTGAAAGGTATCTACACAGTTTACAGCCCAGTAAACCGTGTAGATGCCTTTGTTGGGGATATTCAACGGCACTTACATGGTTAGTGCCATTGGATGTCCCCTCCTAAGTGCCCTACGTGCCCCGATGCTATCCGGTTAGTATCAGGGCATGTTTGGGGCATTGTGGGGTGGAGAATGGCACTAACTGAGCAGCAGTGATATTGGGTGCTGTCTAGTTAGGGAAATGTGCCTTAAAGATAAGCAAGGAAAACCCTTGCCTATTTTTAAGGCGCAAATCGCTAACAGGGTAGCATCCAATATCGCTGCTGCCCGGTTAGCATTGGCAGCTTCTGTTTTTTGCGGCAGTCACTGGATATTCAGTGCCATCGCATTGAATATTCAGTTTAGGGGTCGGCGGGGAGAGCCTATGTGCTGACGAGGCTCATAGCCCTTTCAAAATCGGCACAGTTGAATATCGGGCCCCAAGAGACCAGGGTTCAATTCCCACTATCACTCCTTGTGGCCTTGGGCAAGTTACTTAACCCTCCATTGCCACAAAAGAATCCAATCTATCAATGTCCCTGTTTAATGTACAATGTCAGTACATCAGGTTCCATCACTGGCACTATTCAAATCCAAGCTAAAAACCCACCTTGTCAAGGCTGCTTTTCGATCCTAATCTTATTCTCCTGTTGATCATCTATGTGTAGCTTTATCATTCCCCACCAGCAAATGATCCCCTTTAAAGACGAGTACAAAAAACAGAGTGTGGAACTGCAGCAGGAATGCGCCCGGTTGCAGTGGGAACTGGAGGGTGAAGGTTCGTGTGAGCAGGAAAAGCTCTTGGAATAGCTGCCAGTGGAGAACGCGGAACGGGCTTGGGCCCTGCGGGAGCGCAACAAGCACAGCTGAAAGAAGAGAGTGAGGCCCAGGCGCTCATCCTAAAAGAGCGGGAAGAACATCAGGCGGCTGGAGAAGGAACTGTGTCGACTCATAAAAAAAGAAAGAGACTCTTAATAGATGCAGAGGAGCAGCGGGCGCCGGCAGGGGATTGCGAGGACCAGCCACGGCAGTGAGGAGAGATGGAAGAGCTGCGCGGCCAACTAGAGCAGCTGAGCTGGAAGAAAAACATACTGCTGCAGCTCTCTATGGAGCGGAGCTGGCTCATCCAGGACAAGCTGCAACAGGTGGCGTGACAGGAGGAGGAGCTGCGGGCAGTCACAGAAGAGTGAAGTCGCAAGGAAGACTGGACCAGGAGGGTGGGCCGGAGGTGCGTGAGCTACAGCAGCGTCTGTGGGAGGCCAAACGGGCATGAGTTTGGAGCTTACAAGCAGCACAGTGCCAACCTGCTCTCCAAGGAACGCGCACTCAAAGCAAAACTCTCCAGCTCTGTTTTAATTTTAGATTTTGCCGCCTGGCCTGCCTCAGTCTTCCCGCGCAGGAAGGCAGAGGCAGGCCAGAGGCAGCAAAATCTAAAATTAAAACAGAGCCGGAGTGTGCCGCTGCCGTTGGAGTGCCCCCCCCCCTGCAAACTGCACCTGAGGCCATCACCTCAGTTGGCCTCATGATAGAAACGCCCCTGCTTCTGATGACCATTTAACGTCACTTCCGCCTCGCAGCTATATAAATAACAGATTTACGTGGAGTGAGCACAGTCATTCAGCAGTCTTCTTACGGACTGGAAACCTAGGAGCAAGCAACACCATCGTGTGTCTTAAGCTCACCAGTTTATTTTCGTTCTAGTTTCTTAGGTGGGCTGACATGGCATCAAGAGGCTGTAAGCATCTGGCAGACACATTTTGCTATGTCTGTGGCGATTTTATCAAGACAAGAGCGAAAAAGTACTCCGTGGAAGCATCTGCCAAGATGTGTGAAGCTTACAAGGCATATTTTGGCATGCCTGTTGGGGATTCATGACAAACTTTGGGTGCCTCATTTCACTTGCAAGCACTGCAAGAAAACTCTGGAAGGTAAGATGGACAATTGATGCTAGCTTAGACTGTGGCATTTTATGTTATAAAATCTTTGTTGTTACTGAATTTTTACATAATGATGAAATAATTAGCAAGAGCATCATTAATTAAAATTAATTTTATCATAATATTTTTTCATTTTTATAGTCACATTTTTATTTTTTCTTTGACGGGATGGTACAGAGGGTAAAAGAGAATCACTGCAATGTTGCCCTGGCTGGCCTTCCCCTTTTTCAGCTTCAATGCCTCCAACTTCTTCAGAATACAGCAGCTCAAATTCTCACATGCTCCACCCGTTCAGACCACACTACCCTCCTGCTTATACGACTACACTGGTTGCCGCTCAAATACTGCCCTGATTACAAAATACTTATCCTTGTTCATTGAGCACTCCACAATACCTCACAGACCTTCTACAATATCATACCCCACCTCATCTCCTCGGGTCTATCGATTCCAACTATTTGGGTTCTTCCTTCTCCTTCCCATGTCCACCTTGAACTTACCCGTCACTCCGCTTTCTTTTTCCTCACTCCCGCCCTTTGGAACTCCCTCCATTCAGAACCATCTTTTGTAAAGTTCAAATCCCTACTCAAGACTTACCTCTTTCACAAAGCTTTTGATCTCTCACCTTCTGCCTCCTAGTTTTCCTCCTGACCCCTGTCCTTTGTCTTACTTTGTACTGTCCTCTTCCTATCTTCCATCTTATGCTATCTGCTAGTTTCGTGTGATTTCATGTAGCTGTTTTATTTTATGTACACCACTTTGATGCTCTGCCTGAGTGACATATCAAAAACTCAATAAACAAAGATAAAGATGAAGTTCACTATCCCAAAAATTTGGCAGGAGCCCACTGACCACCTGAGCAACTACTTCTGCATGGTGGATCCTTCCAAACGTTGGACTGGCAAGAATGCTCCTTCTGTCATGTATCCGAGCATTCCTTCATCTGTTGCCCTGGTGCCACACTGCCCAGAACTCCCTATACCCACTCCTCTGCAGAAAAAGCAGCTGTCTTCAGAAGAAAGCAGCAATTCAAAAAACGAAGGCGGTGTTGCAGATCTAGATTACAATATCAGAAGTGGAGCTGAGGAGAGAAACCCCTACTACCTGAACCAAAATGACATCAAAGACTTGGTCAGAGATCTTGGTCTCACAAAGACAAATTTGAGATGCTGACATCCAGGTTCAAGCAGTGGAAATTGTTGGATGAAAGTGTGCAAGTCACAGGTCAGAGAAAGCATCTCCACACTTTTTCTAGCTTATAAACTAGTCTAGTAGGGCTCTGTTTTGCCACAATGTGACTGGTCTGTTCGACGCTATTGAAATTGCATGTAACCTGAAGGAGTGTCGCCTGTACTGTACATGGACAGCTCTTCCAAGAGCCTCAAAGCCATGCTGCTACATAATGGGAACAAGTATCTTTCTCTTCCCCTAGCTCACTCAGTAAGCTTCAAAGAAGATTACAGTAGTGTCAAGACCCTGCTAGAAGCCTTGAAGTATGCTGAGTACAGCTGGGAGGTTACTGGAGACTTTAAAATGGTGGCATTTCTGATGGGTCTCCAAAGCAGTTTTACCAAGTTCCCCTGCTATCTTTGTCTTTGGGACAGCAGGGACACCACAGAGCACTACCACAGGTGAGACTGGCCATGACAAACTGAATTTTCTGTTGGAACAAAGAACGTTAAGTGGGAGCCACTGATGGAACCACAGAAGGTGCCAATGCCACCACTACACATCAAATTGGGCCTTGTGAAACTATTTGTCACAGCTCTAGAGAAAGAGTCGACAGCCTTCAAGTACCTTCAAGACTTCTTTCCTAAACTGTCTTAGGCAAAGGTCAAAGCTAGTGTCTTTGTTGGACCACAAATAAAAAAGGTTGAGTGCATGGAATTTCCCAAGCTGCTTAATAGGAAGGAGAAAGTGGCTTGGAACAGCTTTGTTGCAGTGGTTTATGGCTTTTTGGGAAATCACAAGGCTGAAAATTATGTACAGCTGGTTGAGACTCTGGTTAAGAATTACAACAAAATGGGCTACAGGATGTCTCTCAAAGTCCATATCCTTGATGCTCATCTTGATAAACTCAAGGAGAATACAGGAGAATACACAGAGGAGCAAGGCAAACATTTCCACCAGAATATACTGGAATTTGAACGTCGCTACCAAGGACAGTATAACGAGAACAAGATGGGAGACTACATCTGGGGGCTTATTTGTGAAATTAAATTACAATATAATCATATATGTCGAAAATCTGCTCACTTCTAAATATTTTATGGTCTTTCTTGAATAACTTAAATATAAGTAAATATTACATGTTGTGTCTTTTATGTCATGTGAACAAAAAGACACAAGTAAGCCTGTCTTAATGAGAATACGTAAATTTCACAAATATCAATCTCATATTCACAAAAGCAAAGTTTAATGAGAATAATAACCATGTTCCATACTTTTAAGTTATAAGCAATTAGGAAATAACAGTCACTACCCAGGAACAAAAATTGTGTTATACAGTGTAATCAATATAAAAACCTAACTGAACTTTACCAGACCATATTTAATTAATATATATATACGTATATATATATTAATACAAGGTCCCATTCTATAATTACACGTTAAAAACCAATGCACACATTTATTTGCTTTTGTCCTATGGGAATTTACACTGATAGGTATGTTTATTAGATTAGCTATAATGTTAGAATATCTCTTGGTATTGACTATTGAGAGTCAGCATGTGGTCAAATTGGTGATCCTTTAATATTAGAACTGAAAAGCAGACAGCCCAAGGGCCAGAGAATATTAACATACCTCTGCTTTCATATAAATACAGTATGACCCTGGCAAATTGAATTTTAGAATTCAAATTGAAAATACCCTAATCACTATGATAAACTGGTTCTATCTTTTTTGGAATGTATAGAAAAGTTTCACGTCTCTGAATATAGCATACATCAGTGGAGAATGACCCACTAGAATTACAAATGATTGCATGTTCTGTTTACCGTGGTCCCCTGTGTGTGGACCTGATTGCTACTGGTATATGATAAAGAGCAGATACCAATGAGGTAAACAAAGTACGTACATATAGGTTGTTGCACATGAATGAAATTTTGATTTTAATTTATTTTATTGTTTTGTTGGCTTCCAATGTGATTTGTGTATTTTGACCTCTGAAGGCATGTTTACGCTAAAAAATGGCCACGTAGGGTCTTGTTCAACAGTGAAATTAATTTTATCATCGCCTGTTTTGGTAGATCTTATTACTGGCGGTGGTTCCCTTTTTGGCGGCTGTGTTCTAGTGAGTAGTGAGAAATAAATTGAACTCTGGATTACTTATCAAACTAAGTAAAAGACAAAAGTTAAATGAACAACTAATGAGTGTTTGCTCTCCTCTTTTCTACCAAAAGTCAATGCATAATCTAAGATAAAGGGGACACCCAAGGCTATACTTACAATAAAGCACTGTAAAACAGGGACTTTGCAAAACTGTTAAGAACAAGAAACAGTGTTGTATCATATTTCATTACAGCCCCGAGATACTAAAAAAGACATAACAGAAGATACCCTATAAAAATGTCACTTTTATATGTGGTTGACATAACAGATCTCTTTCTTCAGTAAACAAATATAGACATGCATGCACTACTCTAAAAAGAACTTTAAAACATTTCATTTAACATAGTCATTTGACTGGAAAGCAAAAAAACACTGACCACTGAGAAGAGGAATAGCCTAGCAGTTATAGCAGTAAGCTACTCCTTACTTCTACTGAAAGCCCTTGGACAAAACAGCTCATCTTCCATTGCATCAGTTACAAGCTTAGAGGACAATATTGAAGAGCAAACGTTTTCAGACGGGGGCCTATGCACTTCAAATTATGCAAAAATGCATAAAAATGCCAATATTTTGCATTGTTGGGTGGTTTTTTCCCTGTATAGGGCCTATGTGCTAAAAATTCACAAAATTGTCCCCTTGCAAGTAGTAAACCTTTGTGTGAAGTCCTTATGCACTCAGGGGAATGTTTACTCAAGAATGCACCAGTAGCATGTATTTGGGCCATGAACCCTGACACCTGCACCAAATTCAGGGGATGTGTACATCCATCCCCCTGCAGTTTATAGTTTATTCACTTGATATAACACATTCCTAACAGGGGCTATACATTTCAAACAAAGATAAGAATTTGTAGGTTTTTTTAAATTGCTAGCTCTCTGACTGGGAGCTCTTAAAAGGGTTTTGGTACATTTTTAAAACAAAGTTACATCCTTTTTGGTGCTTTAGTTTAAAAGGAGAAATATTTTCTTTAGTGGGGTAGGTTTAAAACTCTGCTTTGGTAACTTTCTCAGCTCTTGGGAGCTGCTGACACCTAATCAGGAGTTAGTGGGCCTAATTAGCCTGTGAAAGAACTGAGAGCAGCTGAGGCCTGCATAAAAGGCTTCAGAGCCCTGCACTGTTGAGGCATTCCTAACAGGGGCTATATACATTTCAAACAAAGGTAAGAATTTGGGGATTTGGGGGGGGAGGGGTTAATTACTAGCTCTCTGATTGGGAGCTCTTAAAAGGGTTTTGGTAAACTTTTAAAACAAAGTTACATTCTTTTTGGTGCTTTAGTTTAAAAGGAGAAATATTTTCTTTAGTGAGGTAGGTTTAAAACTCTGCTTTGGTAACTTTCTCAGCTCTTAAAAGCTGCTGACACCTAATCAGGAGTTAGTTCCCTCCCTACCCCTCCCCCCCAACTCCCACCCACCCCTAGTGAGCAGTCTTGCTTTATAGGGCACCTTCCCAATTAACAAAACACAGAGACTTTGGAACAGCACATTTTGAATATAATTAAATAGATTTAACTACTTTTTCTCTGAAAGGACAGCTGGGAAACTGGCTGGTACTTTGGTAGATCTCTCTCTTTTGCTTTAACAGATACCTAAGCTCCACAAACAGAACAATGGCTGGGAAAAATCGTATCTCTAAAGCTGTTGCCCCCGTTACAGATTCTACCTCTGTCCAGACAGAGGTCCCAATGCCAGCTGAAGGACCGGTTCCATGTGCAGGGTGCCTGCATGCTGAAGCTCTCAGGAAACAAGTGGAGGAACTCAGAGAGGAGGTGGTGAGGCTGAGGAGCATTCAAGACAGTGAGAAGTACATTGATGAGATGCTTCTTGCAGCAACCATCTCTCCAGCAGAGAAGATAGGTGCCTACAGAATGACGAAGGTTGGACACAAGTCACCAGGACCTGCAGAATCACCAATCCAACTTCTCCAGCCCTTGAATCAAAGAACCATTATGCAGCCCTGGAAGTGGAGGAGGTGAAAGCATCCCTGGAAAGGGAAGAACCAGAGCTCAAGTATCCCAAAGTTGCAGAATCAGTGACCACAAGGAAGCGAAGGGTAGTGGTGGTTGGTGACTCTCTTCTGAGGGGTACTGAGGCATCCATCTGCCAACCAGACCTGATGTCCAGAGAGGTATGCTGTCTGCCTGGTGCCAAAATCCAAGATGTTACGGAGAGTTTGCCGAGACTCATCAAGCCCACTGACTATTACCCAATGTTGCTAATCCATGTCGGAACAAATGATACTGCCAGGTATCCCTCTGAGCGCAACAAATGTCACTTCATGGCTCTGGGAGAGAGGGTAAAGCAGATAGGTGCACAGGTGGTGTTCTCTTCAATTCTCCCAGTTGAGGGTAAAAGCCAAGGTAGAGAGGCTTGCATGCTGGAGATGAATGCATGGCTGCGTGGATGGTGTCATTGAGAGCATTTTGGTTTCCTGGACCATGGGATGCTGTTCCAAGGGTTGCAGAGCAGGGATGGCGTCCATCTGTCCAAGAAAGGTTGACACATCTTCAGTAGTCGACTGGCTAATCTACTGAAGAGGGCTTTAAACTAGATTCGTTGGGGATGGGTGAAGAAAGCCCGCAGGTAAGTGAAAGTCCCCAGGTAAGTGATACATTAAATACCTTTATGGAAATGGATAAAAGGGGTAACATAAGGAAAGTGGTGTGAATAAATGCCCGTAGCATGGGAAATAAGATCCCAGATGTTGAAGCTTTGGTGGGAGTGGCCAACTTGGATTTAGTGGCAGTTACAGAAACATGGTTCACTGAAAACCATGACTGAGATGTTTGCCAAGATGGGCCAATACCTCAGGGAGTCGTTAGCGGGATGGGAACAGCTGTGGGATATAGAAAAACAGTGGGCAAAACGGAAAGGGCATATTTTAAGGGCAACCAACCTTTTTCTTAAAATGGTAAATAAAGGGAAAGGGAAAAGGAGACCACTATGGCTTTTTGAAAGTAGCAGCTGAAAAGGTGAAGAAAAAGAAGGAGGCTTTCATGAAATACAAGAGATCACAGAGAGAGGAATTTATCATTATTATCCTTTTATCATGTGGTAATATACAAAGTTTTCTAAAAAGTTTTTTATTAGCTTTTTATTAGTTTCATGTTATTATTTTGTGTTCAATTTGCAGTTCACATATCTTATTCATTCTCTTATCTATGTTTTTAATATTGTTTTAATTTTTAATTATTTATATGTAATTTTTAATGTATTATGATGTTTTTATAGTTTTTGGTGTGCCTCACCCCTGAAGAAGTATCATACGAAACACAGCCTGTGTTGGGTTCGGCCCCCTTTTATTACACAAGGACCAATAAAAGTTGTGTGTTCCAAATACTGCCTACGTCTTTGTACTGTTTTCTATTTCAAACCCGACATTGCTGCAGTAATCAGCTCCATATGCAGGAAGAGGTTATGCATTCACACGCGCCATATCCGGAAACTAAGAGGCTGGGCATCAATCCAATACAACATCGTGTAGTGTTTTGTCCTAGAGACCTTTTCCTTATGAACAGAATCTCTGCCTGTGCACTAAACTCCAGATCAAACCAGTAGTCCAATAAACAGCTAGTAATGTAATCTGTGCCTTTGAGTCAGTGCTGACTACTGGCGACCCAGTAACAGCTAGACCAGGACTTAAATCAGCATGCAACATGGCAGAGAAGCTTTGAAATATTGCATTCCAAAACATGGCAACGTAAGAACAAGTCCAAATACAGTGCATATAAGTCCCCACTGCACTCAGACACTTAGGACAGGCTGCCACATCAATCATTCTCACATGATATGCTCTCTGAGGATATATATATATATATATTGTGGCGCTCCCTACTGTCTAGGCGGTTGCCTATAGATAAGGGCGTGCCTTATAATGTCCCCTTTTTTAATGGGCTCCAGAGCTGAAGCTTCTGGATATTGTAGTTGTGTGAAATGACAAAGAAAGTCCGAGGATTTGAAGGCAAAACAGGAAATTTAGTTTTTTGTCTTTCCCTTTGCAAAGAACCTCCTTAGAAGCTCAACACATGTCAACCAAAATAGGATGTACTCTCCAACAAAAGAAGTTTCCATCAACCAGGATTCTGACAGTGATAAATGTTACAATTGCTTCATGCAGCTTGTTACACCAGAAGGTGCTTCTTCCAAAGTCCAATGGTCAGAAATACAGCTTAGCTGATTTCAGCTAACTTCCAGCAAAGGTATCAGCCTTTCCCAAACTGAGTAAAAACTTTAAATAAAGCTTTCCTTTTGCTTCTAGCTGTTGTACATTCAGATAGCTGTTTCCCTTAATCATTCAAATCAATCTTGAATCATTTCCTCTCAGCTTTAAACAGCAGCAATTTTCCTTTTAAACATTTCCAGCATTCAAAACATAAGACATTCAGTTAAATGGCTTCTGGCTTTTTTTTTCCTCAGCGTAAAAACCTACAGCCTCTTCATTCTGTCTTCATACAAAAAGAACAATCCATCAAGGAATCTAAGGAGTCTTGTTCAACATCACAAGGCTCTGTCTGCATGTCTTCATAATCAGACTCTGCTGTCTCCTGGCTTAACTCGAGCAGAGGGGACGTAGGCTTAAACTCCCCTAAAAGTTTTAAGACCTTTTCCCAATGGGACTTCTCTCTGTGCTCAGGGATTTTAGAATGGCTCTAGAGACCCTTATCTCTCAACAAGCTGAACAAGGCTTCTAACTGGCTCACCTTGTCCTTCATGACCCCTCTCTTCACAGACTTTTCCAAAGGTAAAACTTCTCCCACAGACTCTTGCAGGGCTGCTCCCGTACCTGGACTATAGTCAGCAACTCTCTCAGGACTGAGCCTCCGGTCTCCAGACCGTGCTGAAATTCCTTTACAGCATGGGCTTCTCCCTGGACTGTAGTCCCCAGTATGCTGGCTGCCTTGGGAATCCCTTCTGTGGCTGTCTCTGGAAAACCTCTCTCTTTCAATTCCCCTGAAGGATCCTTTCCCTTCAGTTTGCCTCGGGAGCTCTCCTCCCTCCTTTCTCTTGGTAAGCTCTTCTCTTTCTGTTCCCTGGAGCTTAAATGTTTGTAGCTGCTCTCCCGGTTCCAACTCCTCCCCCTGGTGCTTCCTATTACCTTCCTGGGTTGCCTTGGAGCTTGGGCGTGGCCTGGACTCAGCAGCTCTGTGTGTGTGTTTTTTTTTCTTTGGCTGCAGTTTGAAACTCCCTGCTTTCTGAACTATCCCTCTGCTTGCAGGTAAAAGTTTGTTTTCCAGCTATTTTCATGGGCTCTGATGCCCCTTCATCACCACAATATATATATTCTATGCAGAAATTTCAAATGTGTCCCACGGCATGCATAACTCTGTACCACTTTATTCACTCCATACACATCCCCCTGAAAATCATCTAAGTGGAGGAGTGGCCTAGTGGTTTGGGCAAGGTACTTCAGGCTGGAAGGTCGGGGGTTCAGATCCCACTAGAGGACAGCAACCTTGGGCCGGAAGGACTGGGGTTTCTAGTCCCACAGGTGCTCCTTGTGTTCTTGGGCAAGCCACTTAACTATTTTTACAGGGAACATGGGCTATGGAGGGTTATCTCCAAGTTATAATGCCCTGTTCAATGTAATTTCAGTTTGTTCAATGTAAACCACACTGATGCAGAATTGCACAGTATATAAGAGAATGTAAATAAATAAATAAATCCAGCTCTACATTCACTTCTTGCACCCATTTCTAGACTACAGCAGAAAACACTTCCCTGATAACTCTTCAAAGGTCAAAAATGCATTCTTAAAAGCCTGGGGATGCAACCCCCAACTGTTGCTGCAAGTAATACCTAACTCTTGGTAGCCATAACATTTCTTGGCCCCCAGCCAATATACACCTCTCAGGAATTCTAAACTCAGAATATGGCTCCCATTTTCTTAAAAAAATTGACTTGAGCCTTCTGCTCCCAGGAAGTGAACAGGGACTGCTCCATGCCGACCCCAAAGTCTGCATTCCCACACAGGGGAAAGTATCCAGAGATCCCAACAGGGTAGCCCATCTTTTTCCTCACCCACTGCCAAGCCTACCGAACTGGCTGCACAAGTAAATATTTAGGACCCCTCCGCATAGAGCGACAGGGATTTTCTGAATGCAGGATGTATGCCAGGCTATGGTCTGATTCCAGCTGGGACTTCATTGCCAGATCCACCACCTCTACCCCCCCTCAAATTAACCAAACTCTAATGCAGCTCCACCATGCCTTCGAGCTGCCAGCCAACGCCCGTTTAGACCAGGGACCATATGCAGCACTTCCTGCTCCCCACATGTACAGGGCTGTTGTGCAGGGAGTGCTGAAGGGGTCGGGAAGGGGTGGCTCTGGGGTGGAGTGAGGGCAGAATGGGGGCATGGCCAGGCACCCAGATGTAAAGAGACCATTCCGGGCAGGCCTCTGTACATCTCCCAGAGCTGCGCTGGACACCAAAGGTGAAATAAGTGCTGGGCGCAGCGATGGGAACTTAAAGCTACCGCAGCTGCAGAATTGGGTAAAACTTGGCCCTGTTCATCTTTTGGATGTACGGTTGGCCCAGTATAGAATCGGCCTCCATGTGCATAACTTTGCACTTCTCCATATTAAATGTCACTATAGTATAGTAATAATAATGGGTGATTTCAATTACCCTGGCATCAACTACTGTAGGTCAGTGTTACAGCAGGACATGCTAGGGAGATAAACTTTCTAGAAGAAATAAATGACTGCTTCTTAGAGCAGCTGGTTCATGAACCGACCAGAGGGGAAGCCATTTTGAACCTAGTCCTTAGTGCAACACAAGATATGGTGCAAGAGATAAGGGTGTTAGGGCCAGGTTCTTGGCAATAGTGATCATAGCATGGTCGAGTTTGATTTAATAAATGTAAGGAGGACGGTAAGGAAATCCACAGAACTACCTTTTAACTTTCAAAAGGGAGACTATGATAAAATGAGGAAAATGATAAGCAAAAACTAAAAGCAGCAAATGAAATGATTAAAGATTTACATCAAGCATGGGTGGTGTTTAAAAATACTATCTTGGAAGTCCAGACCAGTTGTATTCCATGCTTTAAGAAAAGTGGAAGGAAGTCCAAAAAACTGCCAGCATGGTTTAAAGGTGGGGTCAGAGAGGCTGTTGTTGCCAAAAATGTATCTTTCAAGAAATGAAAAAGGAGCTAAATGACGACAACTGGAAACAACATAAGCACTGGCAAGTTAGACGCAAGGCATTGATAAGGCAGGCAAAGAGAGAATTTGAGAAGAAGCTTGCTGTGGAAGAAAAAATGCATAATAAAGACTTTTTCGAGTACATTTGTAGCAAAAAACCTGTGAGAGAGTCAGTTGGACCATTAGATGATAGAGGGGTAAAAGGGGCACTAAGAAGGGACAAGGCCATAGTGGAGAGACTGAATTAATTCTTTGCTTTGGTCTTTACTGAGGAAGATGTAGGGATTTTACCCATGACTGAAATGGAATTTTAAGATGATAATGCAGAAGAATTGAAAGAAATATCGAAACACCGGGAAGATGTATTACAACTATTTGATAAACTAAACAGTAGCAAATCACCTGGACAGGATGGTATACATCCAAGGGTGTTGAAAGAACTGAAATATGAGATTGCAGACCTACTATTAGTAATCTGTGAACTATCATTAAAATAACACAGGTACACTACCAAAAAACTGCCTCCAGTTTTGCAACTGATTCCTATAGATTTTGGGGTGCTGAATCCAGGAAAAATAGCCAAAATGTTCCATCACGTCACGTTTTCTTGCAAAATTAGATTTCTTACCCATATAAGGAATGTTCACATAATTTCTTTTTAGCCGACTGCAGTTTATTTTCTTGGCCCAAAATAGAGGTTGTAATGGTTAACTAACTAGAAACACTCCCTCATGATATTTTAGAGTGTTTTGTATTCATTTTATACATTAACAGGACAATTGGTAGGCGGGGGGCTAAATCCAGTACTCGCGCTGGCGCATGTTCTTTCCTGTTCGCCTCGCCTCGTTCGCTCGCTCAAACACGGTGGTTGCGACATGAACGTTCCTGTCAAATTTTAGTTTCTTGCAAGTTCATTATTACCTTTTGTTTGCTCAGTCGTAATCCAGCTTTATTCCGAAGTGGTTCACTACAGTTGTAGTTTGCAGTGCTGTGTATTTGTGATGGCTCACAGAGCCAGAGGTTGCGTCAACTCTCCGGACAGTTTTTGTTTTATTTGTGGGGAATATACCGTGAAAAAGCGGCAGAGGAACATTTCTGCATTTATTAAAAAAGTATATTTCGCCTATTTTGGTTTGAAGTTAGGCGATCAAGACAAACCGTGGGCTCCTCACAAAGTGTGCAAGACATGTGAGGAAGATCTACGCTTATGGATGAAAGGTAAAAAACAAGCATTTCGTTTCGGAATACCTATGATGTGGCGTGAACAAAGAGACCACAGCAGTGACTGCTATTTTTGCTCTTGCATTGTGAAGGGATACAACTTAAAAAATAAGAACGTAATAAGTTACCCCAACCTTCCCTCAGCAATTAGGCCTATGCCTCATAGCAACGAAGTACCTGTGCCTGAACCACCAAAATCTTCGGATCATATTTGTGTGGGCGGTTCTGATCATGATGAGACTCATCAGATGGCTTTTCCCGATGAGTCCAGTACTTCCGAGTTTGAAACTGAACCAGATCCGAAACCTGAACTTTTCTCTCAAGCTGAATTGAATGATTTCGTCCGGGATTTAAGACTCCCAAAAGATGCTGCCCAACTGCTAGGTTCTCGGCTTAAACAGAAAAATCTATTGTCACCAGGAACAACTTTTTATTGGTACCGCAACCGCGAGACACAATTTTTGAAGTATTTCAGCAAAGAGGAAGATTTGGTATTTTGCAACGATATATACGGAGTGATGGAAAAGTTTAAACTCAAGTATGATCCTGCTGAATGGCGGCTGTTCATTGATTCGTCAAAAGACAGCATAAAAGGTGTTCTTCTTCATAATGGCAACACATTCGCTTCAGTTCCTATTGCTCACTCTGTTATTCTCCAAGAAAAATACGAGAATTTGGCCCTGATTCTTCAGAAGATTCGTTATGATGAGCATAAGTGGATGATTTGTGGAGACTTTAAAATTCTATCCATGCTATTAGGGCAGCAATCCGGTTTCACCAAATATCCCTGCTTCCTTTGCTTGTGGGATAGCCGGGCCCGCGACCTACACTGGGGGAAAAAAGACTGGCCAATTCGGGAGTATTTGAGACCTGGTGAGAAAAATGTTCTTCATGAGAGCTTGGTACCTCGTGATAAATTTCTATTACCACCTCTCCACATTAAGTTGGATCTCATTAAGCAATTCATCAAGTCCCTTCCAAAAGATGGTGAGTGCTTTCGGTACCTTTGCTCAAAGTTCCCCCGACTTTCTGAAGCAAAGCTAAAGGAAGGAGTGTTTGTTGGCCCTGATATAAGGAAACTCATTTCAGATGGAGCATTCGCTGAAACGATGTCTGAGAAGGAAAAAGAAGCCTGGGATTCCTTCAAGGATGTTGTTCTCAAATTCTTGGGGAACAGGCGGGATGAGAACTATAAGGATATTGTTGCCAGGATGCTCAATGCCTTCAAAGAACAAGGCTGTAACATGAGCCTGAAAGTCCATTTCTTGCACTCCCATGTGAACTACTTTCCCAAAAACTTGGGGGCGTACAGTGAAGAGCAAGGTGAAAGGTTTCACCAGGACATCAAGGACACAGAGAGAAGGTACCAAGGAAGATGGAACACCACTATGATGGCTGATTTCTGCTGGTTGCTGCTGCGGGATACCCCAGATGAAAAATACGCCAAGCAGCGCACCAAGAGAAGCATTCGGGGGAAGAAGAAACGGGCCCACCAGGAGATTGATTGACCCAAGAATGACTTTAAAATCTAAACTGTGTTGACAAATATCGTGTTTTTACTAAACTTTGAAATAAAAATTTGCTAGTTATTACCACAGTGTCGGATCTCATTTATTAGAATTTTATTTTCACACCATCGGGTGTTTGTCTTCATGTATTGCAATGGTGCGGTTTGCGTTTTCTATTCTTACATACATACCTGTACAACATTTTTTGCACATTTCTTTGCTTTGCTTTGTGTCTAACCTCGCTCTTATATGCTCAATGTTTATGCACATGTATGTGGCTGTTTTAAGTGCAGACAATTTTGCTACCATCACAGCGTGTTTGTTGACATTACTCTATTCTTATGTGCTGCCTTGTTACAATTTTCTTTATTCTTATTTGAATAACTACTAAACAATTAGTATAAAGAATTCATCCAAGAAACTTTTATCTCGATCGCACTCAATCTGAAACGTTCACCTCAAACTGCTAACCCAATGTAGCAAAAAATCTGTACGTGATGGAGCAAATTGGTTACCAGATTTGGATTCAGCGCACCAAAAAACGTAAAAATCAATCGAAACATTAGAGGCAGTTTAAAAAAAATTTTTTTTAGTGTACCTGTGTAATCTGCAATACCTGAAAATTGGAGATTGGCCAATATAATGCCAGTTTTTAAAAAGGGATCCAGAGGTGAACTGGGAAACTACAAACCGGTGAACCGGACGTCTGTACTGGGAAAAATGGCAGAAACCATTATAAAGAACAAAATTACTGAACATGTAGTCATGGCTTAATGGGAGACAGCCAAAATGGCTTCAGTCAAGGAAGGTCTTGTCTTACTAATCTGTTATGTTTTTTTGAAGGTGTGAATAAACAGGTAAACAAAAGGTGAGTCGGTTGATATAGTATATCTGGATTTTCAGAAAGCCTTTGACAAGATCGCTCATGACTTTTTAATTAAGCCAAAAATCTCTCTTGGGCTAGGAGGCAGTGTACTATTGTGGATCAGGAACTGGATGAAAATAAAAAACAGAGTAGGGCTAAATGGCCAATTTTCTCAATGGAGAAAGAAGAATAGTGGAGTACCCCAGGAATCTGTGCTGGGTCAGCTGCTTTTTAACATATTCATAAATGACCTGGAAATGGGAATAATGAGTGAGGTAATCAAATTTGCAGATGGCACAAAATTATTCAAAGTTGTTAAAACCCATGAGGATTGTGAGATTGTGAAAAATTGTAAGAGGACCTTGATAAATTGGAAGGCTGGACATTCAAATGACAGATTTAATGTGGACAAGTGCAAAGTTATGCACCTAGGAAAGAAAAACTCAAAACTATGGTTACGTGATGCAAGGTTCCACATTAGGAACCACCACCCAGGAAAAAGATTTAAGCGTCATCATGGATAATATGTTGAAACCCTCCGCCCAGTGTGCAGCGGCGGCCAAGAGAGCAAACAGAATGCTAGGTATCATAAGGAAAGGAATGGAGAATAAAACAAAGGATATTATAATGCTTCTGTATTGTTCCATGGTGTGACCACATTTTGATTATTATGTGCAGTTCTGGTCGCCGTATCTTAAAAAGGATATAGTGTTATTAGAAAAGATACAGAGAAAAGCCACCAAAATGGTAAAGGGGATGGAAGGATATCCCTATGAAGAGAGGCTAAAAAGGTTAGGGCTCTTCAACCGGGAAAAGACGGCTGAGGGGAGATATGAGAGAGGTCTATAAATTAATGAATGGAGTGAAACGGGTAAATGTAGATTGATTGTTTATGCCATCAAAATATAGAAAGACTAGGGACATGCAATGAATCTGCAGGGTAACCTATTTAAGACTAATAAGAGAAAATATTTTTTCATTCAACATGTAATCAAACACTGGAATTCATTACTGGAGGATGTAGTAAAAGGTGTTAGTGTAGCCAGGTTTAAAAAACATTTGGACAAGTTTCTGGAGGAAAGGACCATAATCCATTATTAAAGGAGACCCAGGATATCCACAAGCATTGTGGAACCTGTGTCTTAAGGAAACTGCTACAGTAGGTACTTGTGACCTAGACTGGCCACTGTTGGAACAGGATGCTGGGCTTGATGGACCTTGGTCTGATCCAGTATGGCATATCTTATGTTCCTATGTTCATCTATAATTTAGATGCTCAATCTCCCAGTTTATCAAGGTCTTCTTACAATTTTTTACAATCCTTGTGTTTTAACAAGTTTGAATTTGATGTCATCTACAAATTTGATCTCCTCACTGTTTATTCCAATTTCAAGATCATTTATTAATGTATTAAAGAGCAGAAGGCCCAGCACAAACCCCTGGGGTACTCTACTATTCCCCCTTCTCTATTAAGAAAATTAGCCATTTAGTCTTACTTTTCATTTTCCCCAAGAGTCTCTCATGAGGGACCTTATCAAAGACTTTCTGAAAATCCAGATACGAGGGGGTACCCAAAAAAAACAGGAATTATTTTTTAAAAGCTATTTATTTCAAATTCTTTACAAAACAACCTTATCCCCTTCAAAATACTCTCCATTACAACTGATACATTTGTCCCACCGGTGCTTCCACTGTTCGAAACATTTTTTGTAGTCATCTTTAGAAACGGCTGACAGCTCCTCCCTCATTTTTTTCTTGACTTCTTCAATGTTGTCAAATCGGTGTCCTTTCATGCCCCTTTTCATGCGTGGAAATAAGAAAAAGTCGCACGGAGCCAGGTCAGGCGAGTAAGGTGCATGGGGCAGCGAAACCATGCCATTTTTAGCCAAAAACTGTCTAACAGAAATGGCTGTGTGTGCAGGTGCGTTGTCGTGGTAGAAGAACCAGTCTCCTGTCTGCCACAAATCGGGTCTTTTTTGACGAACACTGTTGCGCAATCTTCTTAAAACTTCCAAATAAAAGGTTTGATTGACGGTCTGACCTGGGGAAACAAACTCTGAATGAACTACCCCCTTGGCATCAAAAAAGCAAATCAGCATTGTTTTGATGTTTGATTTGACTTGACGACATGTTTTTTGGATGGGATGACGATGACGTCTTCCATTGGCTTGACTGTTGCTTTGTTTCTGGGTCGTAACCATAGCACCATGACTCATCACCTGTAATGACCTTTGACAGAAAATCTGGATCAGTTCCAAGCTGTTGTTTCAAAACACAACATGTTTCAACTCGATGTTCCTTTTGATTGTCAGTCAGAACCCGAGGAACAAACTGGGCAGCAACCCTTTTCATTCCCAAATCTTCCGTTAAAATTCGCTGAACAGAGCTCCAAGATAACCCACTAATCTCTGACAGTTGATCAATTGTCTGACGGTCTGTGAGCACAAGCTCTCTAATTTTTTCAATATTTTCGATTCGGGCAGTTGATGGACGCCCAGAACGAGGTTTGTCATCAATCGACATGTCGCCATTTTTAAACCGAGCAAACCACTGGTACACTTGACTTTTTCCCATAGCGTCATCTTGATAAGCTGTTTTCAACATTAAAACAGTTTCAGCAGCATTTTTACCGAGTAGAAAACAAAATTTCACAGCTGCACGTTGTTCACTTAAACTTGTCATCATAAAAAAAGAAACAAGAACAAAACAGCACTAGCAAAAACAATCACTGCAGATGAACAGAACAAGCCAGGTCGACAACACAGGCGGCACTGAACTGACAATGAGTTGCACTATACACGCCTAGCGGCAGAAGTGCGTACTACACAAGCTCCGCCCACGGCAATGTTATTCCTGTTTTTTTTGGGTACCCCCTCGTATACTATAAAAAAACAGATGACCTTTATTTGTTTATTCACACCTTCAAAAAAAATATTAGAGATTTGCGATTCAGAACTTTCCTTGGCTAAATCCATGTTGGCTTTCTGCCATTGAACCTCTTCTATCTACATGTTCTCTAATTTTTTTTTTTTTATAATGGTTTGTATCATTTTGTTTCGTACTGATGTAAGGCTCACCAATCTGTAGTTAACCAGATCACTATTTAAAAATTGGTATTACATTGGCCATGCTCTAATCTTTATTACAGGTTATTTTAATGATGGATCACAGATTACTAATATTAGTTCTAAAATATCCTATTTCAGTACTTTTAGCACCCAGGGATGTATGCTATCCAGTCCTGGTGATTTACTGCTCTTGTTTATCAATTTGCTGTATTACATTTTCCTCATTTATTGAGATACATCACCTTTAATACTAGAAGCCTCAAAAGGAATTTTACCTAGAAACCCCAAAGTGCGTCAATTGACGCATTATCACGATGACTGAGTTTAGCATGAAATGCAGATGTGAATTAATTTGAAGTTACTTATTTGTTAAATACGTGCAGTATGTGATGTCATTACATGATGTCATCGTGTGTTTATTGTTTGTAATGTCGGAGTAAAACTGTAAACAGTGATTTCTAGTGGGAACATGAATTTATACCTAGAAGCCCCAAAGTACGTCTATTGACGCATCCAAGACAATTGAGTGTGTCAATTGACATACTTTGGGGCTTCTAGGTATAAATTCATTTTCCCGCTAGGTGGTGCATCTGTCATTAATTTTCGATGCACATATTTGAACATCTTGACCTTGCTAACAAAGTCATGGAACATGACTGACATGGTTCTAGCAGTGGCGCTGTTATACAACTTTGAAGATGCATTTGTGTCAATTGACGCACTTTGGGGCTTCTAGTGTTAAATATCATTTCTGGCACAGGTAAGTTTCTTACATCTTCTTTAGTAAAGACTGAAGCAAAAAGTTCATTTAGTCTCTCTGCTATGGCCTTGTCATCGCTCAGTGCACCTTTTACCCCTTCATCATCGAATGGTCCAACTGACTCCCTCAGAGATGTTTTGCTATGAATATATTTGTAAGAGTTTTTATCATGCACTTTTGCTTCCATGGCAAGCTTCTTTTTCAAATTTTGTCTTTGCCTGCCTTATCTATGCCTGGCATTTAACTTGCCAGTAATTATGCTGTTCCCTGTTTTTGTCATTTAGCTCTTGATTCCATTTTTTGAAAGATTATCTTACCTAGAACAGTCTCTCAGACTACACCTTTAAGCCATGCTGGCTGTCATTTAGCCTTCCTTCCACCTTTTTTAAAGTATGGAATATATCTAGTCTGGGTTTCCAAGATAGTATTTTTAATAAATAACGCCCAAACCTGATGTAAACTCTAAACTTTTGAAGTTTTTTATTAACCATTTTCCTCATTTTATTATAGTCTCCTTTTTGAAAGTTAAATGGTAATGCAGTCAATTTCCTTGCTATCCTCCCTTCATTTATTAAATCAAATGTGATCTTGTTATCATTACTACTGCCTCACAGCCCCAAAACAATTACCTTTCACTCTAGATTCTGCTTTCCACTGAGGACTAGGTCTAAACTAGGGTCCCTGCGTGTCAATTCCTGAACCAGGTGCTCCATGAAACAGTTATTTACTTCATCTAGAAACTTTATCTCCCTAGCATATCCTGATGCGACTTTTACCCAATCTGTACTGGGGTAATTGAAATCTCCCATTATTACTGTGCTGTCAACTATACTAGCTTCCCTAATTTTTGTTAGCAGTTCATTATCTGCCTGTTCTGTCCAGGCTTATGGTAGTACATCCCCACTACCATTCCCTTCCCAGCATTGGTAAATACTTATTTAGCTTCTGTGCAAGGGCCTTAGCATAGATTTTCACATCTACATTAAGAAGCGAGATAGGATTACAGTTGTGGTCAACAGTATTGACACCCGTGCATTTTAGGTATGTTGTGTACAATATCTTAAGAAATAATTGGAAATATTCCAACTGTATGTCATCATAGTGTTTTAACACTATGTTCAAAGGTATATAATAAAACAAAGATCTCTGTGCAACATATATTTCTGAGAAAAAAAAAAAAGCCTGGACAGGATTAATGGCACCCTTCACTAATATTGGTTGCACAACCCTTGGCATCTATAAGTTTCATACATCTGTCTACTGGTAGTTTCTCCCATTCATCAACTGTGATTTGTTCCAGCTCCTGAATGTCTCCAGGATTCCTTTTACCAATGGCAGATTTCATCTTTTTCCAAAGGATCTCGATTGACTTGAGATCGGGATTCATTGCTGGCCAGTTAAAACAGTCCATTTGTTTCTATTTAACCATTCTTTTGTATTTTTGGTTGTATGTTTTGGGTCACTGTCCTGCTGGAGGTCCCATGAATCTTCGACCAGACCTAGTTTTCTGACACCAGGTAGCAGGTTTTACTCCAAAATACCTTGGTAGTCCTCTGACTTAATGATTTCTTTAACACATTCCAGGCCTCCAGTTCCTGAGGCAGAATAACAGCTCCATAATATTATGAAACCTCTGTCATATTTCACTATAGGAAGGAAGGTTTTTCCTTATAAACATCATTTCTTCGTCTGTAAATCTATCACTGGTCTGCATTGACAAAGAGCTCAAGTTTGGTTTCATCTATCCACAGAACATTTTCCCAGAAAAATTGTAGTTTCTCAAGGTGGGCAAAGATCAGTTGTGCATTTTTATATCTGTCTTTGAGCAGTGGGGTCTTCCCATGGCTTTCGCCCATGAAGTCCATCTTTGCTTAATGTGCTATGTATGGTACGGATTGAAACCAATGGTGTCTAAAATGCTTAAGACCAGATCATCAACCCTCAGAATGTCCTCTTTGTAGGAAGATGACAAAGAGAGGCCTACAGAACCGAGCTGCAAAGCTGGGCACCCTCTTTGCCTCTGATGCAGTTTCTTTAGCATTGATGTCATCGAGAGCTTCATCTTCCTCCGAAGGATCTCAGCTATCGAAACCTAGGTCTTCATCAAAGACCGGCCGTCCCTACAAGGGTAGATCTCCTAAGCAGGTTACATTTGTCTATCAAGGCATTTTCTCATGCCTAGATATATAAAATGTAATGCCTTGCAAGGAAGTTATATCCTCATTTGTTTTTCAGTCCCAACACAAAGAACATAAATACAGTATATACACAACTTAAAATCTACCAATTCCTATGGCAATTCTTTGGCACTTTCTATTGATTTCCCACAGAATTACAATTTCAATGTATAGACACTAAGCTGGGGGTAATTATTAATGTGTGTTAAAGGAATTTTATCACTTAACAAGTGCTAAATGGCAAAATCAGGCATTATTTTAACATAAAGCGTAGTTACTTATCTGTAACAGGTGATCTCCGAGAACAGGAGGAATCAGTCTTCACATATGGCTGATGTAAGTACCGACAGAGCCCGTGTGGCAACCATCCCTAGTGTCCAATAGGAAAAACTTTGGAACAGAACATTGCATCTGCGCAACTACTTTCCCACCTTCTCAACTCCTCGCCTCAGTTGAGTGTAGCTGAGAGATAGAGGAAAACATAAAAACTACCCTACAACTCCTAAGGGAGGAGAGCAGGTTGTAAAGACAAATTCCTGCTGTTCCCGGAGATCACCTGTTACAGGTGAGTAACTACGCTATCTCCAGGAACAAGCAGGAATGCAGTCTTCACATATGGGATTCACTAGCTCCTAGATACTAGATTGGCATGGAGGAAAGCTGTGTGATCCCTGAAGCTCAAACATAGAGCCAAAGAGCGTGGACACAATGCCAGTCTGCTATACCACCTCTAATGGAAGTCTGGTCTCTTCCAGAAGTCCAGGATGGAGGGTAAGAGTTAAGTCCCAAAACATTGCTGGAGTAGTTTGGCCAAAGAAAGTGTCCCAAACTGGGAGTCCCTGTCCAGACAATAATATGTAGCTGTTACCATGTAGCTGTCCAACAGATCTCGTTAACGGAAGCCAAATGGAGGTTGGCAACTGAAGTTGCCATGAACCACACATTATGACCATGGACTGACTCTCAAGGAAGAGTCCCACTGGTGCGTAAGCAAAAGAGATACAGTGTGCTATCCATCTGGATAGAGTCCTCTTTGTCACTAGCAGACTAAGTTGACTTGGATCAAAGGAAATAAATATGTGAGAGGATTTCCTGCAAACATTAGTCATATCTAAGTAGTAAGCCAGCGCTCACTTACAATCTAAGGTGGGTAGCACTGCTACCGCTCGAGACACATGTGGTCTCGGGAAGAAAATCAGTAGAATTACCAACTTGTTCAGATGGAAGGAGGCGATCACTGTTGGAAGGAAGTGTGGATGGGTACAAAAGACCATCTTGTCATGATGGAGCTGGGCATAAGGCGGATCCACCACAAGAGCCTGCAGTTCACTGATGCAGCGAACTGATGTGACGGCTATGAGGAAGATGACCTTCCAAGAGAGAAACTTCAGTGAAGAAGTCACTAAAGGCTCAAAGAGAGGCTTTAGAATTTGAGATAGCAGCACATTGAAGTCTCAAGCCACCGGAGGTGGCTGAATGGGCAGCTTGGACAGCAGGAGACCCCACATAAAGCATGCTACTAAGGGGTATGAAGAGATAAGCTGCAATGGCACTACAGTGAAATCTGACTGAATTGGTCTTAAGACCTGCCAAGGACAAGTGGAGGATTAGTGAAGAAAGAATTCCACTGGGCAGGCAAAAGGGTCAATGCCTTTCAGGAGTTGTTGTTGTTGTTATGTGCCGTCGAGTCGGAGTTAACTCATGGCGACCCTCTGGATAGCTATCCTAAATTGTGTTTGGTCTTCAGTCAGGCAGCTCATTGTTGACAGACTGGTACCCGTAGCTGCTGTTATTGTATCGATCCATCTCATTGCTGGCCTTCCTCTTTTGCGTTGACCTTCTATCTTGCCAAGCATGATGTCTTTCTTTAATGATCTCTCTGTTCGCATGATGTGTCCAAAGTATGAAAGTCAAAGTCTTGTTATCTGAGCTTCTAAAGAAAGCTTAGGTTTGATCTCCTCTAGTACCGACTGGTTTGTTCTTCGGGCAGTCCATGGTATACACAGTATTCGCCGCCAGCACCATAATTCAAAGGCATCAATTTTCTTCCTGTCTATCTTTTTCACTGTCCAGCTTTCACATCCATATGATGTTATTGAAAATACCATGGCTTGAACAAGTCGAATCTTTGAATGGAGAGAGACATCTCTGCTCTTGAGAATCTTATCTAGGTCTTTCATAGCCATTCTGCCAAGAGCAATGCATCGTCTGATTTCTTGACTGCTTGTTGCTTCTTTATTGATAGTTGATCCAAGTAGCTTAAAGTTGTTCACAATTTCAATTTCTTCTCCTTCAACGATGAACCTGTTGATTATGCCAGTTGTCATGATCTTTGTCTGCTTTACATTAAGGTGCAGGCCCATTTTGAGGCTACGTTCTTTGATTGTGAGAAGCAAATGTTTCAGATCAACTTCACTTTCAGCCAGTAAGGTGGTATCATCAGCACAGCGAAGGTTGCAGGAGTACCAGAGTGCAAACCTTTGCCATTTGAAGGCATAAGACCGCCTAAAGGACTATTTGCATGATGCTTGTTGCAGTTTGAGATCAGCGAATACTACACCTTCAGCAGCCATGCCGTGAGGCGAAGGGCATGAAGATTGGGATGATAAGCATCCTTTGTTCCTGACAGAGGAATTCAGGTGTACATCTGAGTCTGAGGGGTTGAGTCTGCACCAGGCAAAGGAGCAGAGGAAACCACGGCTGACAGGGCCAAAAAGGGGCTATGAGGATCATGAAGCCCTGGGCGGCTTGTAGCTTGAAGAGTGCTTTCGGTATCAAGGGGATGGGTGGAAATACATAAAGGAGGCCCTGTCCCCATTGGAGAAGGAAGGCACTCGAGGCCTGACGGTGCAGGGATGGAAGCTGAGCAGAACAATGGAAAACGTGTTCTGTTGAGTGGCGCAAATATCTACAAGTGGGATTCCCCACGTTCAGAATATCCAAGCAGCCATCTCCTAATGTACAGTCCACTCATGTGGATGATGGATATGGCTGAGCCTGTCCACAAGTATATTGAGTTCACCCAGAAGGTACCCTGTTCTAGGGTGAATGCTGTGTGCAATAGCAAAAAAACAGAGACAAAGCTATTCGTGACATAGGGGATAGGATCCTGTTCACCCGTTTTTTCATATAGAAAATGGCCACGGCTGTCTGTTCTGACTAATACCTGTTGGCCCAAAAGTAAGGGTTGAAAAACCCAATGGGCATTTGTTAGGGCATGCAGCTCCAGATGGTTGATGTGCAACACAGATTGCTGCAGCGTCCAGAGATCCTGTGTAGCCAGGTTGTTCAGATGTGTTCCCAACCTAGTTTGGAGACATCCGTTATCAGGGTACATTGAGATGGAGGCATCTAAAAAGGTGACCTACCAAGTAGGTTTTGTGGGGACACCACCAGTGAAGAGACCTGATTAGTCGAAGAGTCATGTGTATCTTGTCTTTGGGATTCTCCTTCACGGGTCCATTGAGAAGATGGAGTCCATTGGGCTTGCCGCATGTGTGGGCAAGCATAGGGGACTACATGGACCAACGAGGGGTCATGTGCCCCAAGAGGCATAGCACCTCTCAAGCTGTTACCGTACTTTGCTGCTCTATGTGCTTTACAAGCTCGATGAGGTGGGCAGAGCGATCCTGCAGAAGGAAAGCTCGGGTCTGTTGAGTGTCCAAGAGTACTCCTATGAACTCAAGCCTTTGGGTTGGAACAAGATACGACTTTGTGAAGTTTAGGACAAATCCTAGATGTTGGAGCACTGTGATGGTGCGGATGCAGGGAGAGTTTTGCCTCCTGAGGGAACTCTCCCCTGATTAGCCAGTCATTTAAGTAAGGGAAGATGAATATTCCCAAACTGCGAAGAAAGGCCACAACCACTGCCATGCATTTTGTGAATACTCACGCTGCTGACTTCTGCTATGTGGGCCACCAACAGAGCTACCCAATGAGCCTCTGCCCACAGCAGAGCTCTGCCACCTCCAAGGAACCGTGGTGCTGGTAGTACCATCTTTCTTGTTTATGTACTCCCCAGTCCAGAAGGATGGCATCTACGGTGACTATCACCTGAACCAGCATCTCCAGAGTCAAACCATTGTCACACCTCATCCGCCCCAGCCGTGACTGCTGGTATTGTTGGGCTATTATGAGGGTGGTAGTTGTGCCTTGCTTCTATATATAAATCACACAGAAGAACTTTCTTTTCTTTTAGGGTTTTATTCCCCGTCCCTTGAGGTTTCTTCTTTTTATACAACAGAAATTAACAGCTCACTTGGCTTCAAACAAAAGATAACTACGTAACAAAAGTAGCTTCCTTCAGCTGATAACTTTAAACCAAAAGTAAATAATAAACAGCCTAACTGACTGCTTGGCTTGGAGAGAGGGAGAGAGTTGCAGCTCTGCCACTTGTATACTGGAATTTAAGGTTACGCAAATCACATTTACCTTAATGATATCTCTGGCTCTATCACAGAGAAAGAACAGTCCATCAATTCTGTATCTGTTAATACTTCAGAATTCTCATATTCCATTATTTCTTGCTCATTGGTATCTCCACTATCCACTTCCAACGTGGAATAAAAATATGGAAGGCTTGCTTCGTCAGTCAGGAAGTTTCTCTTCCTGTGAGCTGCACTGCCTCTCTGGGGAGTATCACCAAACTCTGAGTGATGTCTTTCAGAGCCCTGCCCCCGCTGGTGCCTCAATGCATAGCTCAGGTCCTGGTTTGACCTGCTAGCTGGGTAATTTTGATAGGGTCCCTGCTGGGTCTGCCCTAGCTTTCCAGGCTCAACTGTGCCTGATTGCAGCCGGTGCAACGGTGTTTCCCCAGAAGCTGGGAACTCACCGAGAGAAGGGATTTCTTCAGCTTTTCTAAGTAAGTGAAGCCCTCTTCCTTTAACACTTCTATAATCAGGAGAAAAGCTATTATTAGCTTCTGAATATCTGTGCTTTATATGGCTATTTCTAAGCCTCCAGGGCTCTTCCCTTTCAAATGGCAAATAGCCCTTGTATCTACTCTTTGCCCCTGTACCTGCTGTTGCAGTCTTCCTGTATTCTTCTTGCTTTCCAAACACATTCACGCTGTCAGGGTGTTGCCTTCTCCCAGAACCACACAGGTCTCTGGACTCTTTCCAACATTCACACCGGCTCCTCTGCTGCTTTAATTCCTCTCTCAGGGATTCTCTCCTCGGCTCATCTCTCCAGGATTCCCTCTCTCTCAAAGGTTCCCTATCTCCAAATGTTTGGTAGTCTGTTTTATCTGTGTATTTCCTGACTCCACCTTCCCTCAGGTGCATTCTATTATGTAAAGCAGACTCCCTTGCTTTGCTCTCTGGGTGTGTCTTTCTGGGCTCTGTGCACGTGTGCTTCGGTTGTCGCTGGCAACCAATAAACATTCTCCTGTTTATTCTGTCACTTTCACCGTGATCATTCACACTGCTCTGCACCTTCTCAGGCTGCCCTATGTCCACCCTGTGACACCATCCATTAGGGGATGAGTCTGTAGCCATTAGACCAATTGCCCCTTGAACTCTGGGGAGGAAGCAGACACTGTTCAAAGAACTAGGAGCAGGGAGATCACAGAGTGAGAAGATGTCCCTGCAAGGGGCAACACATTCTGGTCCATGGTACCAGTACCAGGGTCGATGCTATGGAAACCCAAGAGATAGAGAAGTCCTTAGCCCTGGGAGTAGCTTGTCCAATCATTCTGAGGTAAAGAAAAACCTGTCCAAGTGGATGTTGAGGTGGGCCCTCAGACAGTCCAAGTTCGGGAAGAAACCAGGCTGTTCTTTGGGTTTTTGAACACGTAGCCCAATTTCTCCAACTACCAGATAACCTGGGCCATGGCCGACCTGGATTTCCCCATGGAAAGAGAAAGAACAAGCCAGTCATCCAGGTACAGATGATCCTGGATTCCATATTTGCATAGGAATGTGAAACATGATAGCTCACTCTGTGAGTAGGTTGCCCTGTGATCAGAGTGTCTTCAGTTGGAGTCCAGCCTCTGGCTGAAAGGCAAAAACCTAGTTGGTGTGTTTCAGTGGCTGAAACCTCTAGTCATGTCCACCAGTCATAGAAACTTGCTAAAAGCACAGAAATGAGACAGCCAATGAAACTGGCAATCAAGAACTAGCATTTTATTAATGAACAAACATGGAAGCTGTTGAACTAGAGGATATGAAATGATGCTGCAAGGTAAACTTAAAACAGCATCAAGAAATACTTTTTATGGAAAGGATGATGGATGCCTAGAATGTCCTTCCAAATGAGGTGGTGGGACCAAAGACAGTGACTGAATTAAAAAAGGCAATTGGTGTCGGCTGCAGCACTTCTGCCCATGGAGGATGGGATTTCCAGACAGCATTGGTCTTGGCAGTTCTGCTGGCAGGGGATGTGTCACTGCATGCAGCCAGTTAGTGTTGGCCTTGCCAGCAGCTGTGCCCACAGGGTACCAGATCCCTGTGGGAAAACAATGTTGGTGTCTGCTGCGATTTGGGATCTCCATGCTGCTGCACAGTGCTCTGAGACCCAGGCACCAGGTCTAATGTTTTAGTCACCATGATGTCCTGGCGCCTGGCGTGTGGGTGTGCGCGTGCGTGCATGTGCGCTAAACTGTTTTTCAGGTCAAAGCAGTGTACATATAACAGGGGTTGTGAGACAAGTGAAGAAACAGTACTATACGGGCCATTTAAAAGCCTTAGTCATGATTTGGACGTCCCCAGAGCCAGTTACAAATGGGTTTTAAAAATGTCTCCAGAGCCGGATGTCAAAGTAGGCAGGGGGCATGGCAGAGACATGCCAGGGGCCATGCAATGGACTTAGCCATTCCCACTCAATCTCCGAAACATTGGGGACATGTGCAGGGACATCCACATTTAGACCTGCTCGAGACACAAATAGACATCACAGTAGTGCTTGTTTTCACTTAAAACATCCAGAGAGCATAGAGAAGATGTAAGGTTAAATGACTTGCCCAACATCACAAGGAGCAGCAGTGGGATTTGAACCTTGGTCGTAGACCACTACTTTAACCATTAGACATCTTGGTTCTCAAATTCCATTTCAGGGACATCTATGTAGACATTCTTATCAGTCATGTCCACTTTTGTGAAATCTCGCCTGAACTTGAAGGTGCCTGCATGTTTTTCAGACAATCTGGCTTTGAACATTCCAGACTGCACTTGGACGTCCTTTGTAAAATGTGCCTTAAGGGGGCTATTTACTACAGTGTGCTAATGTTAACGTACATCATTTTAGTACAAGTCCAATGTTAATGTGCACTAAGGGTGAATGAAGGCACATTAACATTTCAGCACCTTAGTAACTAGCGCCCTAAGTTAAAATAGTACTAAATAATCCATGTTTTAGGCTGTCTGCATATGCCACTACAATTTAGTAAAAGGGGGTGAGGGTAAAACAGAGGTGATGGGACACTTAACGGTTTCTAATGCATCCTTTTATGTTCATTTCACTGTTTGATCATCCTAATTTTACATGTTTTCCATTTACGTATATACCTGAAGTTGTCTTTAAGTACCTTAATTGTTGTCATTAAGGAGCTCATCTTAAATGCTTCTAAATAGTGGCATTTACATGTGTAAATAGGCTACATGTATAAACAGTGATTTCAGAAAGCTGATATTTACATGCGGAGATTGCTGGAATGCAGAGACTAAAGGGACATGTTTTGGACATGGTTAAAGTGGACCAAAAATGTATACCTATATTTCTCATTTTACAACTGGAATACTGATATATTTTAAAAAGTATCCTCATCAGCTTTTGCACCATCTCTGAAGCACGTATAGAGGCACATTCTGGTTCCTGCACGTCCAGCTGCATTGGCCATGAAAAAACTGGGATGTGTGGGAGATGTCCCCGATTCTGCCACCGCAGAGCCCGGACGTACCTGAGATGGCAGAATCGGAGACATAGGTGTCTGGCCAGGCATCCCATTGAGGTGCAGGGAAGGTGGAATGGCCTGCACGCCCAGTTGCAGAATGCTCCAGCTGTTGTGCCGGTACAGTGGTGTCCTGCTGTCATGCCACTGGCACATCCAGCCAGAGCAATCGAGTGGCGGGATACATACCAGCCCCATCACCCTGCCGTCCAACCTTTGGCGGATTGGGAGGCAGGCCTCTCCAGCGGTGTCGCAATGGGGTGGGGGGACGGACTGCAGGGTGCGATCTACACAATACCCAGCACTTATTTCACCCTTGGGGTGGAATAGACCAGGTGTGTAACTGGAAGCCAGGGAACGTACAGAGGCACATCCAGAAACACCTCTGTACGCCCTGGCAGCTGGCCCCATCCAGCACCTCCCACACAAACGATCTGTACATGCGGGGAGCGCTGAGTGCAGAATTGCGTTCAGGGGCAATGCGCAGGTTAGACATCCAACCCTGCTATTTGATGATCAGAATGACCGCCATGCTGTTTTGGAAAGCACTCCTTTCAGCAAGAGCTTTAAATACGGGGTTAAAAGAGTCATTTTCCTTTATCACCGATTTTCTGCTGCAAAATTCTGAAAATCCCTTGTTATGGCTCCCCCCATTAATTAGTGGCATGTAGAAATGAAGGGAGCTGATATTCAACGGCAGCAGCCAGCACTTCTAAAATGATGGGGTCAAATCTAGCCAGCAGCACAGAATATTCAGTTTCCACAGTTAGCGGTTTAGCTAACCGGGCAGCGGAGATGCAGAGCTGCTGGATAGACAGCTAAACCAATTAGGCCATCTTTTTATATTCCTAACTTTAGCTGGTTTAAGTTAACTGACCAGAGGCTGAATATCACCGCTGACTGGTTAATTCAAGCACTGCTCCCAGAATGCCCCAATGCTACACAGTTAGTATCAGAGTGTGCAGTGGCGTAAGGAGGGGACTTTCAGCGGCATAAAACAGCTATGTGCAGCTAAATATTCCACTCAACAAGACTAATGCACTTAGCATATCTGCTGAATGCATTAATCCCTTTGACTATGCCCTCTACAGATTTCTAAAATTGGACCACTATACATCTAAGCGCCCACAATTATAAGTGGAAATTTCTGTGTGATACCGGTCTATTTTCACAAATATTTTTTAAATCTTTGCTCCCACTGTATGTTCTGGCAAATACATTTTACAAAAGGCTCCACATTCAACAAGCATTCTCTAAAATATTGGGTGAAACATGAACGTTCCAAAATGGAGGTTTCAATTCGTTCTTCTACATGCTGCGCAAAATGGGGCTTCACAGGAGTGCTCTTTCTTTGAGAAATATTCACCTATTCAGCTGTCATTCTTTTTTATCTGTAATATAGACTGATACATATCCTTAAGGAAGACAGGATAACTCTCCAAATTTCATCACAGATACATTAAGTTAGTTTAATAAAAAGGACATTAGGACTGCAGAGCCTACCCAAGCTTACTCTCCAAAACATGAATTACTGATTCATGATTGTTTATTCCTAAATTAATTTAATCTCTTAGTACATATTCTCCTTGAAAAATTCCCTAGAGATAACTAACAGTGTATACTGTAGGTATTGTGGTGGCAAAAGCATATCTGAGCCCCGAGAATTAGGTGAAATTAAAACATTTACCTTTCAGCAGAGGGATAGCCCTGAGAGCAGTGAGGGTCAAACTGCAGCAAAAGGAAAAAAACTACATTCAGTTGCTGAGTGTAGGCCACGCCCCAGCTCCAAGGCAACCAGGGAAGGTAATGGGAAACACCTGAGGGAGGAGTTGGAAGGGATAGTGCAACCACTCTTTTTTAAACCCCAGAGAATAGAAAGAAGAAAGCACTGGAGGGAAGCAAAGCACTGGAGGGAAGCAGAGCACTAGAGGGAAGCAGAGCCCCCGAGGGAAGCAGAGCCCCCGAGGAAAGCAGAGCACCCAGAAAGAAAGGAGCACCATGAAAGGGGAGAGCTCACAGGAAAGCAGACCTCCAGGGAAACTGAGGGGAGTGAGTCCAGCGAGGAAGAGGAAGAAAGAACCTTCAGGAAGCCTGAAGGCAGGAAATCTTCCAGGGACAGCCTCAGAGGTGATCCCCAAAGGTCTCAGCATACGGGAAGCCACAGCCCAGGTGGATGCCAGTGCTATAGAAGTATAGCCGGATCTGGAGACAGGAAGGCTTTACCAGGGAAAGCTGCTGACCAGGAGCGAGGTACAATGGCTGTAGTACAGAAATCTGCCAGGAAGTTACCAGCTCTGAAAAGGTCTGTGCATAAAGTTTTTGCTGAGAATAATTTAAAACTGTTAGAGTCTCTGAAATGTTTACTACCAGCTAAGGATCTGTATAGCTCGGCTAGGATCCCTGAGGGTGGAAACAGGTCACACTGGAAGGCACTCTTAGAATTGTTAGAAGAGATTAACCCTTCGCATGCTCAAGCTGAGCCAAGCCAGGAGACAAGAGAACAGGAATATGAGGACATGCAAACAGACCCTTGCCCTTCTGATCAAGAGTCCATAGAATCTTGCATGGATTGCTCTTTTTGTAAGAAGGCAGTATAAGGGCAGTTCTGGGTTTTTAAAGGAAGGAAAACCAGGACCGGATTAGCTGGACAACAAGTACTTTAATTGCTGCAAAAGTTTGTGAGTGAGAGTCAATTGTGTTTAAAGTAAACCAGTAACATTGAAAGCTGTGTTTAAAGGCTGGACACTTTGAATGAAGCAGACGCCAGGCTCAAAAGTGAGCAGGAACCTTTATGCTTTATTGCAGAACACTGAGACTGTGAAAGAAACACATGCCTGTGGTTATAAGCTGCCAGAAACAGTACTATGTTTAAGTTGCTGTGGAAGCGTTGTTATAAAACTTCTTTTTGTGTTGGAGAAGCATCCTAATTTTGTTTAACATGCGCTGAGCTATTAAATGCTCTGTTTTGGAGGAAGTAAAAATAAATTCCTGTGATTTGCCTTCCAACCCCTCGGTCTCAGTTTATTATACACAACTACATTTCCCAGAAGCCACGGCTCTGGATTCTCTTGATAACAAGGGACAACAAAAGGCACGCTTCTACTTCCAGGCAACTGCCTAGGCGGTAGTAGGGCGCCACAGTATACAGAATGCTGAATGCTATAATCATATCTAGTTCACTTTAAACAAAATTATTCTGACCTTAAATAAATATCTGTTCTTTCCTCAACTTTATCTTTTTGTTTTGCAAGCTATCAATAAAAAACTAGTTCATGTTCCTCAAGCTACAGGTACTAAACATTCTTGCTGTGAAAGCATAGTTACTCACCTGTAACAGGTGATCTCCAGGAACAGCAGGAATTTAGTCTTCACATATGGGTATCGTCGGTACCGAAGGAGCCTGCGCGGGAACGCTCCCCAGCGTCCAATTAGAAAGCTTTTGGGAGCATCCCACAGCGCCTGCGTGCTGCCTTCCCGCCTTTCCCAACTGTCCCTCTCCAGTTGAGTTTAAAGCTGAGACAAAGAGAGAGAGCGAGGGAAATAGAGAGATAGAGAGATACAACTACTAGGGGAGGTGGGTGGGTTGTGAAGACTAAATTCCTGCTGTTCCCGGAGATCACCTGTTATAGGTGAGTAACTATGCTATCTCCAGGAACAAGCAGGAATGTAGTCTTCACATATGGGGACTCCCTAGCTGCAGATGCCAGGGAGAAACCCCAGAAGTTGTGTGCCCTTGTGAAAGGGCTCCACTTCCCCCCATGGATCTCTGGCATCCTACCAGGGATGGTGGGTAGGAGTTGATTAAGTATGGAACAGGTGTTGAAGAACAGGCTGACCAAACAAGGCATCCCGGCGGGAGTCCTTGTCTAAGCAGTAATGGGCTGTGAAGGTATGAACCGAGGCCCAAGTAGCTGCTCGACAGATGTCGTCGATAGACACAGATTGAAGATGAGCCATAGAGGCTGCCATGGCTCTCACATTGTGAGCTGTGACATGGCCTTCCAGAGGAAGGTTTTTACTCTCATAGGCAAAAGATATACACTGTGCAATCCAGTTGAACAGTGTTCTTTTGGAGAGTGGAACATAAGAACATAAGATATGCCATACTGGGTCAGACCAAGGTCCATCAAGCCCAGTATTCTGTTTCCAACAGTGGCCAATCTAGGTCATATGTACCTAGCAGTTTCCCCAAGGGACACAGGTTCCACAATGCTTGTATTGGTTCAAGCATTGATATCCTGGGTCCCTTCTTAATAATGGTTTATGGACCTTTCCTCCAGGAACTTGTCCAAACCTTTTTTAAACCCAGCTACACTAACAGCCTTTACTACATCCTCCGGTAACAAATTCCAGAGTTTGATTACACGTTGAGTGAAAAAATATTTTCTTTTATTAGTCTTAAATGGTTTACCCTGTAGCTTCATTGCATGTCCCCTAGTCTTTCTATATTCTGATAACGTAAACAATCGATCTACGTTTACCCGTTCCACTCTGTTCATTAATTTATAGACTTCTATCATATCTCCCCTCAGCCGTCTCTTTTCCAGGTTAAAGAGCCCTAACCTTTTTAGCCTTTCTTCATAGGAGTATCCTTCCATCCCCTTTACCATTTTGGTGGCTCTTCTCTGAACCTTTTCTAAAATCGCTATATCCTTTTTAAGATACGGCGACCAGAATTGCACACAATATTCAAGGTGCGGTCTAACCATGGAACGATATAGAGGCATTATAATATCTTTTGTTTTATTTTCCATTCCTTTCCTTATCATACCTAGAATTCTATTTGCTCTCTTGGCCGCCGCTGCACACTGGGCCGAGAGTTTTAACATGGTATCCACAATGACGCCTAAATCTTTTTCCTGGGTGGTGGTTCCTAATGTGGAACCTTGCATCGTGTAACCATAGTTTGGGTTGTTCTTCCCTAGGTGCATAACCTTGCACTTGTCCACATTAAATTTCATCTGCCATTTTGATGCCCGGTCTTCCAATTTATCAAGATCCTCTTGCAATTTTCACAATCCTCTTGGGTTTTAACAACTTTAAATAGTTTTGTGTCATCTGCAAACTTGATAACCTCACTCGTTATCCCACTTTCCAGGTCATTTATGAATATGTCAAAAAGCAGCGGACCCAGCACAGATCCCTGGGGTACACCACTATTCACCTTTCTCCATTGGGAAAATTGGCCATTTAGCCCTACCCTCTGTCCCAAATGACTAGGATCAAAAGCAACAAAAAGTTGAGAGGACTTCCTATGTTGCTGTGTCCTTTGTAAGTAAAAGGCTAGGGCTCTTTTACAATCCAAAGTATGAAGATTCCTTTCTGCATTTGAGGCATGAGGCCTTGGGAAAAATACAGGAAGGTAAACCGCTTGGTTTAATTGAAAAGGTGACACCACCTTTGGCATAAAGTGTGGATGAGTCCTAAGGACTACCTTATCATGATGGAACCTTGTATAAGGAGGATCAGCCATCAATGCTTGTAATTCACTGATGCGACGTGCTGATGTGATTGCAATAAGAAAGATAACCTTCCAGGAAAGGAATTTCAAAGAGGTACTAGCTAATGGTTTAAAAGGCGGCTTCATGAGCTGCCCAAGAACCAGATTTAAGTCCCATGCCACTAGTGGTGGCTTAATGAGAGGCTTAGTTAAAAGAAAGCCTCTCATAAATCTTGCTATGAGAGGATGAGAGGAAATAGGTTGTCCATTTAGAGGCATGAAAGAAGCTGCAATAGCACTCAAATGAACTCTCACTGAATTGGTCTTAAGCCCTGTATTAGAAAAATGAAGGAGATACTCCAGTAATGATTCCAGAGGTATCGCAAGAGGGTCAAGACCCTTCTGCGAGCACCATATGGTAAACCTTTTCCACTTGAAAGCATAAGAGGCTCTTGTGGAAGGCTTCCTGGAAGCATAAAGGATATCCTTTACCTGCTGAGAAAGGTTAAGACCATGAAGTTCTAGGCTTTCAGCAACCAGGCCCTGAGATGCAGAGACTGGGGATTGGGATGCCACAGCATCCCATCCTCCTGAGAAAGGAGATTTGGAGCAGATCCTAACTTCAGAGGCAGAGCTTGAGAGAGATGTAGGAGCAGAGGGTACCACATTTGCCATGGCCAATGTGGAGCTATGAGAATCATATGACTTCTGTCTCTCTGAAGCTTGAACAGGGTTTTGGGAATTAGGGGAATGGGTGGAAAGGCATACAGGAAGTCCTGGCCCCAGTAGAGGAGGAAAGCATCCCTGGCCTGACAACCCTGAGCCGGAATTCTGGAACAGAACCGGGGAAGTTTGGCATTCAGCGGACTTGCAAAGAGGTCTATGTCCGGGGTTCCCCAAATTTGGAAAGTTTTGGCCACCTGGTCTGCATGGAGAGACCATTCGTGTGGAAGCAGAACTTGACTGAGTCTGTCTGCCCAAGAGTTTTGAATGCCTGGAAGATACACCGCAAGGAGATGAATCTGATGCTCTCTGGCGAGGGCCCATATTCGCAAAGCTTCGTTGCATAGCGACAGAGAGCCTGTTCCGCCCTGCTTGTTCACATAGAACATGGCTACTTGATTGTCCGTTTGAACTAGGACTGTCTTGTAGCTGAGCTGGGTGTGGAATACTCGAAGAGCAAGGAAGATTGCTCTGAGTTCCAGGAGAATGATGTGTAGATAGGTCTCCTGTAGAGTCCAGGTACCCTGGGTAGAGAGGCCTTACAGGTGGGCTCCCCAACCCACCTGTGAGGCATCTGTCGTCAGAGTGGCTTGGGGTGGGGGTTGTTGGAAAGGGGACCCCACCAAAAGGTTTTGGGGTGACTGCCACCATTGAAGGAACAAAATAAGATGATCTGAGTTTGTTATTTTGTCTGACAGGCAACCTGATGCCTGAGTCCATTGAGTGGATAAAGTCCACTAGGCTGCCCTCATATGGAGGCGAGCCTAAGGAACCACATGCACGGTGGATGCCATGTGGCCTAGCAACTGTAACATTTCCCGAGCAGTGAGGTGAGGATTTAGCACTGTTTGGGAAGCTAACTTCACAATGCGAAGGCAGCAGGGCTGTGGAAGATAGGCCCTTGTCTGTCTGGTATCCAGCAGAGCTCCTATAAACTCTAGAGACTGAGTGGGAGCAAGGTTGGATTTTGGGAAGTTTATGACCAGTCCCAAATACTGAAGGATGCGCATTGTGCGAGAGAGAAAACCTGGCCTCTGGTTCTGAAGGGGGTCGAATGAGCCAGTCGTCTAAGTAAGGGAAGACGAATAATCCCAGGGTGCGAAGAAATGCTGCCACCACAGCCATGCATTTTGTGAACACCCTTGGTGCCGAGGCCAGGCCAAAAGGAAGAACCCTGTATTGGTAGTGCTTCCCTTGAAATAGAAAGTGAAGGAACTTTCGATGAGTAGGATGGATGAGAACATGAGTGTACGCATCCTTGAGATCTAGAGAACAAAGCCAATCCTGACTCGTAAGGTATGGCAGCAGAGTTCCTAGAGAAATCATTTTGAACTTCTCTTTGAACAGGAATTTGTTCAATTCTCTGAGCTCCAAAATGGGTCTGTCTCATCCTGTTTTCTTTGGAATAAGGAAATAGGGGGAGTAGAACCCTGTACCCTGTTGGAGAATGGGTACCTCTTCTATTGCCCCCTGGGCAAGAAGCAAAGTGCCCTCTTGACCTAACTGGGCGTTGAGAGAGGTCTGAGAATTGAACTGTCTTACCATTGTAAGAGGGGGCATCCTGAGGAAATGAAGCTTGTACCCCTCTCTTACAATGGACAGAGTCCAATTTTCTGCTGTTATCTGCCCCCATCTGGGGGCAAAATGGCATAACCTTCCTGGAATGGTGGAAGGCTCTACGCCATTCAGGGCTAGGAAGGCAAAGTTCTCTAGATAAGAATCAAAGCCCCTGTGGAGGCTGAGTCTGCTGAGTTGGTTGAGGCTTAGCAGCTTTTGTTTTTCTTTGCCTAGGTTGTTGCTGCTGCCCCTTTTAGATAGACTGACCTAAACGATGCCCCTGCTGGGTATAGGGTAAAACTTCTTCTTCTTACTGAAGAATGTTTTTTTGTAGGATTTTTTCCTTGCAGGATCAGCTGTAGATTTAGACAATCTATCCAAGATGATATTGTCAGCATCAATCTCATTAGCTTTTTCCTGCCAATTCTTGCCAAAGAGATTCTCCCCTGTACAAGGAATATTCCCCAGTTTATCCTGTACCCAAAGTTCCAAGTCAGATGCCTGGAGCCAGGCAATCCTACGTGCACCAATGGCAATAGCAGAGGTTCTGTTTATGCACTCAAAGCAGTCGAAGGCTGCACAATTTACAAACTTGGAAACATCCTGAGAATGTTTGACAAGGGCAAGGTAATCCTGCCTCTTATCATCAGGAAGGAGAGGGCTCATAAGCTCTAAATCTCCCGTGACCTCCTTAAGGAACATTCCCATATATAATATATAGGAACTGATCCTAGCAGAAAGCATGGTAGCCTGGAAGGTTCAACATCCAAAGGCGTCAAGAATCCTACACTCACGTCCTGGAGGATTTGATGCATGTTTTTTTGCACTCTTGATCCTTCTCATAGCTGATTCCACCACCATGGAATGGTGTGGTAGCTGAGTCTTTTGAAACCCAGGACAAGGAGGAACTCGATACATGGTGTCGAGCCTTCGAGAGTGAGAAGACGTGGTTAGAGGTGTTTCCCACATCCTTAACATGAAATCATGCAAGATCTCATGAATAGGTAAGGTAGCTGCCTCCTAGGGAGCTTTAGGGTACTGCAGGATTTACAATTCCTTTGCCCTAGGCTCTTTTTCAGGAGCCACTGTGATGGAAAGACCTCGAGCCACATCTCAGATAAAATCCTGAAAGGACATATCCTCTAGAGGAGACATCTTATGTTGAGGAAAAGAAGAATCCTCAGGAAGAAGTACTCTGGTATCGGCAGAGCTTTCAGTCTCATCCGAGGATTCATAGTATCTCTGATCCGGGTGATCGTGCAAGGCACGATACCGGTACCGATCGAACTCGGCATCGGAGGGGTCCGGTACCGACTTGTCGATGCCAGATGGATAAGCATGACTCGGTCCCGGTAGAATACCTGCCGATGTCGATGCAGTCGGTACCGGTACCGATGTCAGTGCCGGTACCGGTTGAATTGTCTGAAATGGTTTCAAGGGCATCGAGGCCATGAGAAGAGCCGCCAGACTGCGTTCAATAGCCAAGAATCTCTGGTCTATCGACACTGCCGATGCTTGGGTATCGGTACCGGATGAAGCAGCCGGTACCCCAGAGCATGGCACCAGTAGTTCTGCCGAGGTTGAGGCCTCGAGAACATCCTGGAGCCCCATTAGTGCTTTGGAAGCTGAAGCCTCCCGCCAGGGCAATTTTGCCGGTACAAGTCCCTCAAGAGCAACGCCAGAGGCATCTCGATGCTTGGAAAGAGATCTACCCTTTGAGGACCGGCCAGATTTATGTTTAGTTACCTGAGATCCATGGGAGAAAGATGAAGCCCTGGAAGACGTCGATGCCACAGATGCTGCATCGGAGGGAAAAAGGGTGCTAGGTTTAACAGCTCGGTTTTGCCAGCCCCTCTTCGACATCATCCCACAGGCAACACACTCCGAAATAGAGTGGTCAGGACCTAAACATTTGAGGCACCACTCATGGGTGTCGGTGACGGAGATGGTACCGCCACACTTTGAACACTTTTTAAAACCCAAAGCAGGTTTTTCCATTTTAAAGGAAAAGTTGGGCCTAGTGTCTAAAATGGAGCGTGGCACCTGAGGAGAAAATACCTGGAAAAAACTCCAAAAGAAAAGTTTTGTTTTTGTTTTTTTAAGAAAAAAGAACCGGCGGTACCGGTGTAGCGTCAAGGGAAGGCAGACGCAACCACAAAAAAAGAAGAATAAAAGAGAATATTTTCTGCGTGACAGGATGTGCGACTTGTCGGCTCCGTGGAAAACAAAGAACTGGAGAGGGACAGGTGGGAAAGGCGGGAAGGCAGCACGCAGATGCTGTGGGATGCTCCCAAAAGCTTTCCTATTGGACGCTGGGGAGCGTTCCCGCACAGGCTCCGTCGGTACTGACGATACCCATATGTGAAGACTGCATTCCTGCTTGTTCCTGGAGATATATTAGTAGAAATTTAAAATTTATTTACATGTTTTCTCCTCTGAAGGAAACTATCACATTATACGTGAGTGCCCCACACACTAACTTACTGATTTTGAATGAAGCTACTGTATGCTGAAATGCCCCTTCAAATTCTAAGTAAAACAAATTACAAATGGTGATGTTATTTTGATCCTTGCAATTCATATTCCTTTGTTATTAACTATGGGGGTCATTCCGAGCCGCGTTTACCGGGGATGGATGTTCAGGTCGGACGTCCATCCCCGTTAAACACTGGGACCGTATCCCCTGCCTAAAGCTCCCCACATGTACATAGGTGGTGTGTGGAGAGCTCTGGACAGGGGCGGACCGAGGAGGGAGCAAGGGCAGGCGGGCGGTGGGCAGGATGTGACCCCAGATGTACAGAGCCAATCCTGAGGTCAGTCCTGTACATCCGCGGTCACCAACATCGACGGGACGACTTATTCCACCTCCAAGGAATAAGTCCGGAATAGGCAGGGGGGGGGGCAGCACGGTGCAGAGGGAGGGGTGGCATGGTGCGGAGTGATGGGGGGCAGTACAGCCAGGGCTTCTGCCTGGGGTGACAAAAAGCCTTGGGTCAGCCCTGATAGAAGATAGGTCTGGAAATCTATTTCCAGTCACACCTTCCCAAGAATACCCAGGAGCTGGGTCGCCACAAGGCAGCATTGACTCAACGGCACACACTTTCAATTTTCAAAGTATATTGTAAGTTAACAATTAAGATTATAAAACTCCAAAAGGTATACTTACTAAAGTGCATTATCATAGTGCAGTTTATCATGGTAAAAATTACTGTGCAATTTTGAGGGATTTACTTAATTGCAGTACCTGAGTACCAGAGGTTAGTATTAACACATGGTACAAAAAAACATAAGATATGCCATACTGGGTCAGACCAAAGGTCCATCAAGTCCAGTATCCTGTTACCAACAGTGGCCAATCCAGGTCATAAGTACCTGATTCCCAAAAGGTAGACAGATTCTATACTGCTTATCCCAGGGATAAGCAGATTCTCAGTCCACTGTAATAATGTTTTATGGATTTTTCCTCCAGGAACATGTCAAAACTCTTTTAAACGAAAAAAAGTGGTCAACTCTTCAGAGCAACAGTACTGTTGAGAATAAACTGGAATTGCTCCAATAACAACCAGAGAATCAAATAAATAATCTCCCGTTCGGTCTTTCTCACGCAACTGGTCTCAGACTAACATGGAGCTACAGTCTAAACTTTCAGTGACCAAATGCTCCGTTTTGCATCAAGGACCATTAAATGTTGCGTGATTAAATTGTAACTAGCGGAGGCGATACTGATACTCGTAGAACGGTCTGCAGCAACTCTAACAGTACCGAAGTAGCCGAGAGTGCTAGACTACGTTCATCGGTGAGGAGTGTTTCGTCCATCACCATAGCCGATGCCAGGGTGTCGGTACCGCTCGAAGCGGCCACAACCACCGAGCATGGCCCAGATATGTTCATCGAGGTAAGAACCCCGGGAACAACCCGGAGCCCTGTTAATGCTTTGGAGCCCGAAGACTCCCGCCGGGGCTTTATTGCCAGAATGTCCTCGAGGGCAAGGCCGAAGCCATCTCGATGCTGAGAAAGAGATCTACCACTCGAGGACTGGCTAGTCTTTACAGACTTTTGTTTGGTTATCTGATTCTGTGAAGAAGATATGCTAGCTGGTAATATTGAGAGCGATGTGAACCGGGTATCGAGTTGTGCTCGATTCTGAAGACTTCTTCTGTTTGAGCTCCAGCAGGAGAGACACTCCAGAGGGCAATGGTCAGGACTTAAACATTTTAGACACCAAGTGTGAGTGTCTGAAAAAATATCTGTACAGCCACACTTTGAGCATTTCTTAAGGATAGTGGCTGGCTTTTCCATAATGGAAGGGTAGAGGCCTAATGGCCTAGAATCCGTCAGGCACTAAACAGGAAAAAAAAATTCTAAGAAAAGAAGAAATTCTTCATGAAAAAAGAAAAACACCGGCGGTACCGGTAGCGTCGAGGGAAGGCAGACGCGACCACAAAAAATTAAAAATAAAAAGAATTTTCTGCGGTGACAGGAATACGTCCTGCCGGCTCCGCGGACAACGGAAAACTGGAGAGAGGCAGTTGGGAAAGGCGGGAAGGCAGCACGCAGGCGCTATGGGATGCTCCCAAAAGCGTTCTAATTGGACGCTGGGGAGCGTTCCTGCGCAGGCTCCGTCGGTACCGACGATACCCATATGTGAAGACTCATTCCTGCTTGTTCCTGGAGATAAACCGAATGGGAGATTATTTATTTGATTCTCTAGTTGTTATTGGAGCAAAACTCTTTTAAAGCCAATTACACTAACAGCTTTTACTGCATCCTCTGGCAACAAATTCCAGAGTTTGATTACGCGTTGAGTGAGAAAATATTTTCTCCAATTAGTCTTCAATGTGCTACATTGTATGTTCATTGTGTGTCCCCTAAATTTTCTACTTTTTGAAGGAGTAAACAATCAATCTACTTTCATCTATTACACTCCATTCATTATTTTATAGACCTCTTATCTGCCATCGGCCATCTTTTTTCCAAGCTGAAGAGCCCGAACCTTTTAAGCCTTTCCTCGAGGGATACCCTTCCATCCCCTTTATCATTTTAGTTGTTTTTCTCTGTATCTTTTCTAATTCCGCTATATCCTTTTTAAGATGGTAAGTTTTAGTGGTACTGTGGCTGGGAACATTGTGTGGTCCCAGTTTGTGGTCCCCCAGCCCGGGTCTGCCATTCTCTAAAGGGTCTACTGTCAGCCAAAAGTAAAACAAATCTTGTCCACCAGAATTCTCCTGTACTCTCAGTGGTCCCTAAAGTGAAATTCTCTGGTGAGCTAGTGGCAAACAGCAAACCCCTACCTGCAATCCTAGATTAGGGCCAAAGGTTAGAAAGTAGACGCTTCCCCATAAGCCTTGCATGTCACAGTGTGCTTATCCCCCTTTCCTTAAGATAATAATGTTTTTTCCAAGAACCAGGTTGCTTTTACAGTTAGAAAGATTATTTTGTAATCTTTAGTTAATATGTGTATTAGGGCTTTTGTTTCTGAGGACAGCTTAGGACAGATATTGCAGGCTATTGCTCTCTTCCACTCAGGATATTGTATGACCATCTATTTGGGTTTACTTGGTAGGCTAGCATTCTTTGCAAGTACTATAATCTAGTGTAGGGAAGATGGTCCTGGGAGGTGCTACGTGGAAGACAGCAACTCCATTTTTTATACAACTACACGGACTACCAGTTCAAGCTAAAATACAGTTTACATTGCTGCTATTTATAGGATTCTTTATAGATTGGAACATCCTAACCGAGCAATTTGCTGGAATTATATTTAACAGGTCATAATTAAATATGGTAGATGCATCTGCAAAAGCTCTCTTCAAGAGATTTCTATTTAAAGGCCACTTACGAGAGAACAGTTTGTGGAGACTCTCCAGTTTATGAAATCAAATGCCAAAGGAGCTAAGATTGACTCCTACATATATCTCCTTTGGACGAGGTTTGAAAACATTGCTATTTCGGAAATATTTGTCTAACCAAGTATAATGGGCTTGATTTTACAACAGAATGCCAATATAAGACATCCCAACTGGTGCCTATGTCTGTGCATGTGGGCATATTTGCGCTTGGAGGTATATTTGTGTGTGTATATAAACCGCTTTGATCAAAGAAAATACATTTGACTGTTTTTGTTTTGTTTGTATTTTTTTTGTGTGTATGTGTGTGTGAGGGGATATAGATCCCTGGTCCTCCTGAAGTTCAGCTCACTTTAGCAGGGGAACATAATGTCATGGGCTGGTGCCCAGAGGAAGAAGCTAAAAACCTAGGCCCAGAGTGAATCATGAGGCCCAGACAAGGAGAGGGAAGACTCCAGGAGTATCACTGTACCGGTGTATACGTGAACCAGCTGGTATACTGCTTATGAAGTCTGCAACTAGTAAATTCAGGTTTTTAAGGGCAGGTTTACTAAAGCTTAACATTAGGGTTGCCAACTGGCCGGTTTTCAGCCGGCCTGGCCGGTTTTTCCACGGCCAGGCCGGCTGCCGGCGCAGAGGCAAAACCGGCCCTTTAAAAGCCGGTTTTTTTGCTCTGGCCGCAAGATCGGGAGCGGCCAGAGCAAAAAAAACGGCTTTTCTCTGCTTCAGAGGGAGCCGGGGAAGCCCGCGCGAGGCCCCGGCTCCCTCTGAACAGCCACCAGCGTGAAGAGCCTTTACCTTCACGCTGGCGGCTGTTCCTGTGAAGCCGCGAATGCTGGGAAAGGTTAAAGGTTGCCCTTTAACCTTTCCCAGCATTCGCGGCTTCACAGGAACAGCCGCCAGCGTGAAGGAAAAGGCTCTTCACGCTGGTGGCTGTACAGAGGGAGCCGGGGCCTCGCGCGGGCTTCCCCGGCTCCCTCTGAAGCCTCAGACAGCCGCGATGCTGGGAGGGGGGGGGGGGGGCAAGGACTGCATTGGCTGTGATGGGGGGGGGCGCAAGGACTGCATTGGCTGTGATGGGGGGGACCTGGACTGCAAAAGGGCTAAGGGGGGGGGGGACTAGGACTGAATAAGCGCTAAGGGGGGGGACCTGGACTCGAAAATGGCAAAGGGGGGGGACTTGGACTGGAAAAGGGCTAAGGGGGGGGTGACTTGGAGTGGAAAAGGGCTAAGGGGGGGACTTGGACTGGAAAAGGGCTAAGGGGGGGGGACTTGGACTGAAAAAGGGCTAAGGGGGGGGACTTGGACTGAAAAAGGGCTAAGGGGGGGGGACTTGGACTGGAAAAGGGCTAAAGGGGGGGGACTTGGACTGGAAAAGGGCTAAGGGGGGGGCTTGGACTGGAAAAGGGCTAAGGGGGGTGAATTGGACTGGAAATAGTCAGAGATGGGGGGGGGGAACTGGACTGTAAAAGGGTTATTGGGGGGACATGGAATGGAAATGGGTTGTGATGGGGGTGGAGGGGACCTGGACTGGAAATGGGCTATGGTGGAGGAAGGGGGATCTTGGACTGGAAATAGGCTGTGATTAGGGGGGCTAGGACTGCAAATGGGCTGTGATGGTGCGGGGGACTCAGACTGCAAATGGGCTGTGATGGTGCGGGGTGACTCGGACTGCAAATGGGCTGTGATGGTGGGGGGGGGGGGCCTAGGACTGGAAATAGGCTGTGATGGGGGACTTGGACTGGAAATGGGCTGTGATTGGGGGGGGGGGAGCTAGGACTGGAAATGGCCTGTGATGTGAGGGCTAGCACTGGAAATGGGCTGATGAAGAGCTGGAATAGGACTGGAAATGGGCTGATGTGGGGCATGGGAGAATGGGACTAGAAGGGAGTGGATGCTGGGTGGGCCTAGAACTATAAGGGAATTGATTTGGGGGGAGGACTAGAATGGATGGGGAATGAGAATGGAGAGGGGAAAAAATATTTTGTGTGGAAGAAAAGTCTATGATGGGCCGGTATTGGGAGAGTAAGAGGGGCTTGAGAATGGAAGGGTGAAATTTAAACGGATGATAAAGGAATAAGGAAAGAATTGGGGGAAAGAGCAAAAGGAAAACAATCAGTATGTTAAAGCAGAAATAGAGATAGAATGGAAAACATCTAAAAGAGAAGAAAGGACAAATGGATAGCTCGCAGAAGACACGAAGAAACCAGAAGAAAGTGACTGGAGCAATTGCAACTGAAAAATAAAACGCCCAAACAGAAGGTAGAAAAATACTTTTTATTTTGAATTTATTAACTGGAATATGTCTGGTCTGGGAAGTGTGTATTGCTAACATCTTTGCGTTTTTCTTTAGTGCAAGAGGAAATTACTTTATAGTTTTATTTCTCCAGTGTTGTACATTTCATGTTTGGATTTTGGGGTTCCCAGTTTAATTATTATCTGACCAAGGAAGTTAGCCTACACGTATCCTCGGAAATTTTTGTGGGTGGGGCTGGGGGCAGGGCAGGGGTGGGACTAGGGGCGGAGAATGGGTGGAGCATGGCAAGCCACAGGTGTCGGGTTTTTCTCGGTGAAAAAGTTGGCAACCCTACTTAACATGCATTAATGAAAATTAAAGCACGTTAAGTGCAGCCACAGCTCACAGACATAAAAGGGCCATGACAGTACTTCACACATGATAACTTTCTCCAGTAAGCATGTCCCTTAGTTTGTGTTAATGGAAAAAGACTCACTTTTGTTGGAACCTGGCTGATCTGGCCTTTGGTTTGTGTAAAAGGCATGGCTGCTGATCCCAAACCCTGCTGAATACTCACACCATCACACAGTGTGGCATGTGCGTGTGTGTTGGGGGATGGGGGAAGCTGTACCTATGTTGGCTGTGTGTGTCAGTGACAGATAGTGTAGAGAAGAGGGGGGAAACAGTTTGAAAGGAACAGTTCCCAAGCCTCTGTGCTTCAGTTTATAGAAGTTTCTGTGCTGCAGAAACTGTAACTGCCCCTCCCAGAGAAATGCATTGGGTCATATGAAAGAGGGGGGCTTTATTTCTCTGGAACTCCCAATATGATCTAGCCCATTTTCAAAACTATATGACTTTTCACCTGTTTCCTCCATGTCAAATATGGCCCCATTCTGTAACATTTTAGAATTATTTTGTCTCCAGACAGACATTTCTAACTCCTTATTTCTTTTCAACAACTGTTGGATTTGAAAGAAAAGAAAAAAAAAAACAGAATTGCAAGGCGACTTTCACACCCCTGCACTAAATCCAAATCCAAGATCAAAATAAAACTAGTACAGTTAGGTAACAGAAAAATTCTAGCATTTTTTTTTTTGCAAACAAGGACTCGTTTTACACAGACATTGAAACTGTTCTGTCGCTATTCATCACTATGACAAACTCTGGCATTTTGAAGGAAGAGACACTATTTCAGCTTGCTTTAACATAAAACAATAAATAGATTTCCTCTGATGTAACTACACAATTACCAGCATTCTTTTGTTTAAATTCAAAGCGTAATGCTTTTATTCAATCACATAATACCCTTGTAAAATCTGTGAAGGTTTTAATGCTGATGATACATTAAGAACATAAGAAATGCCCCTGGTCAGACCAAGGTCCATCGAGCCCAATATCCTGTTTCCAACAGTGGCCAATCCAGATCATAAATATCTGTCAAGTGCCCAAAAGGTAGACAGATCCTATGCTGCTTGTCTCAGGAGTAAGCAATGAATTTCCCGGTCCTCTTTAATAAGGTTTTATGGACTTTCCCTCCAGGAAGTTGTCCAAATTTCTTTTAAACCAAGCTACGCTAACAGATTTTACTACATTCTCTGGCAACAAAATCCAAGAGCTTATTACACGATGAGTAGAAAAATACTTTTTTCCGATTAGTCTAAACCATGCTACATTGCAGCTTCGCTGCATGTCTTGTCTTTCTATTTTTTGAAGGAGTAAACAACTGATCTATGTTTAAAATAATAAGTGGAGTGGAATGGGTATAGACTATCCTATCTCCCCTTAACCATCTTTTTTCCAAGCTGAAGAGCCCTAACCTTTTAAGCCTTTCCTCGCAGTAGTATCCTTCCATCCCCTTTATCATTTTGTTTGCTCTTCTCTGTACTGTACCTTTTCCGATTCCGCGATATCCCTTTTTAGATATGGTGATCAGAACTGCACACGTAAGTCAAGTTGCATCACACCATGGGACAGTATAGAAGCATTATAATATCCTTGGTTTTATTGTCCATTCCTTTCCTTATGATTCCTAGTATTTCATTTGCTTTCCTGGCTGCTGCTGCACATTGCTGCTGCTTTCCTGGCTGCTGCTGCACATTGCTGCTGCTTTCCTGGCTGCTGCTTTCCTGGCAGCTTTCCTGGCTGCTGCTGCACATTGAGCAGAGTTTCAAGGTATTCACAACGAAGCCCAGGTCCTTTTCCTGCATGGTAATTCCTAATGTTGAACCTTGGATCATGTAACTATAATTTAGGTTGTTCTTCCCTAAATATATAACTTTGCACTTGTCCACATGAAATGTCATCTGCTATTTGGATGCCCAGTCTTCCAATGTCAAGGTCCTCTTGCAATTTTTCACAATCCTCTTGCAATGTAACAACGTTGAATAATTTTGTCTCACTTACAAATTTCATCACCTCACTCATTGTTCCCATTTCCAGATCACTAATGAATAGGTTAAAAAAAAACAGCGGCTCTAGCACAGATCTCTGGGATACTCCACTATTCACCTTTTTCCACTAAGTAAATTAGCCATTTATCCCTACTCTGTTTTCTAGCTGTTAACCAGTTTCCAGTCCACAATTGTACACTGCCGCCTATCCCATGACGCTTTAATTTCCTTAAGAATATCTCATGAAGGACCTTATCAAAGGTTTTCTGAAAATCCAGATACACTAATATCAACTGGCTTTTCTTATCTACCTGTTTATTCACACCTTCAAAAGAAATATAACAAGACTTTCCTTGACTAAATCTATCTTGGCTTTGTCCCATTAAACCATGACTATCTATGTGTTCAGTAATTTTGTTCCCTATAGTGGTTTCTAACATTTTGCTCGATACTGATGTCATGCTCACCGGTCTGTAGTTTCCCAGACCACCCCTGGAACAGTTTTTACAAATTGGCATTACATTGGCCACTCTCCAATCTTCAGGTACTACTTTAATGATAGTTTACAAATTACTAAAAGTAGGTCTGAAATTTCATGTTTGAGTTCTTTCATCACCCTGGGATGTATACCATCTGGTCCAGAGGATTTGCTGTATTACATCTTCCCTGTTTATCAAGATTTGTTTCAAATATAATTTCTGACATGGGTATGTTTCCTACATCTTCTTCAGTAATGAACAAAGCAAAGACGTCATTTAGTCTCTCTGCTATGGCCTTGTCTTCTCTTAATGCCCCCCTTTTACTCTTCTATGATCAAATGGTCCAACTGACTCTCTCACAGGTGCTTTTGCTATGAATGTACTTGAAAAAGTTTGCATTATGCACATTTGTCCACAGCAGATTCTTTTCAAATTCTCTCTTTGCCTACGTTAATGCCTTGCATCCAACTTGCCAGTGCTTGTGCTGTTTCCTGTGCTCATCATTTGGCTCCTTTTTCTATTTTCTGAAAGATGCTTTTTTGGCTAGAACAGCCTCTCCGACCTTACCTTTAAATCATGCTGGCTGCTGTTGGCCTTCCTTCCACCTTTCTTAAAATGTGGAATAGATGTGGTCTGGTCTTCGAAGATAGTGGCAACAAAGAAGCACCCTTCTAAGATAGTGGGCCTGATATTCAAAGGCATTTACCCAGTTTACAGACCTGTAAACCATGCAAATGCCACTTGGAGGGATATTCAGCATCATTAACATAGTTAGTACTGCTGAAAATCTCCACTTAATGCCGCTACATGCTCCAATACTAGCAGTTTAACATCAGGGCATGGGGGGGCATTCCGGCGTGGAATGGAAGCAGAACCAGTCGCTAACCAGGCAGTGGTGATGTTGCACCGCTGCCCAGTTAGCGACCTGTGAGTAAAGACAAGTGCAGCAAAATCTGTCTTATCTTTACCTGTAGGAGCTAACAGGGCAGGGGCTCAATATCGCTGCTGCCCGGTTAGCTTCTGTGGTGTCTTTGGCTGTGCGGCAACCCCGGATATCCAATGCCGGGGCCACATATGACCTGGCATTGACTATCCGGGGTTAAAGTTCAGCAGTGACAGCTACGCACCATAGAGGCACATAGCTGTCACAAATGAAGATCAGGCCCAGTATTTTAAAGAACACCCAGGCCTGATGTAAACTCTTAACCTTCACAATTTTAGTTGTTTTTTTAACCATTTTCCTCATTTTATCATAGTCTCTTTTTCTGAGAGTTAAATGCTAGCATAGTGGTTTTCCTTGACTGTCTTCCTTCCATTTATTAAACCAAATGTGATCATACTATGATTACTATTGCCAAGCGGCCCCAACACAGTTACCTCTTGCAGGTACATTCTGTGTTCCACTAAGGACTAGGTCTAAAATAGTTTCCCCTTATGTCTGTTCCTAAGGCAGCTGCTCCACGAAGCAGTCACTTACTTCACCTAGATACCTTTATCTCCCTAGCATGCCCTAATGTGACATTGATCCAGTTGATACCGGGGTAGCTGAAATCTCTCATAATGACCGTGTTGTAAAGTTTGTTAGCTCCCCTAATTTTTGTTAACATTTTGTCATGTGTCTGTTCATTCTTGCCAGATATACCCCACTGCCAATCCCTTCCCCTTTTGACATGGAATTTCTATCTATAGAGATTCTATAGTATAGTCTGTTTCCTGAGAAACCTTTATCCTTTTTGACTCAATGCTCTCTAACAAAGCGCCACCCCTCCACCAATTTGATTTACCCAGTCGTTGTGATATAGTTTATACCCTGGTATCACAATGTTCCATTGCTTATCTTCCTTCCACCAGGTCTCAGATGCCGATTATATCTAACCTTTCATTCAGTTCTATATATTTTAACTCTCCCATCTTATTTTTTTAGACTTATAGAATTTGCATATTGGCATTGCAGCATTAGTTTTTTTGTTCATATTAACAGTTTGCCTATCAGATGACAAGGGTATTTTGGAATCTTTGAACTCTGCTTTTTATTTAAAGGTACCCAGGTTACTTTTACCTTTATTGGAACTTCATTATGGCGATACCCTAACTTCTCTGTTTTACTGGTAGCCTTCAGGTACATCATTCCAAATCATGTGCTCTTCGGCAACTGTCGGCTTTCCCGGATTATATAGTTTAAAAGTTGCTCTCCTTTTTTTAAAGGTTACATCAGAAATACCATACTGGGTCAGACCAAGGTCCATCAAGCCCAGTATCCCGTTCCCAACAGTGGCCAATCTAGGTCACAAGTACCTGGCAAGTTTCCCAGAAAGGTACGCAGGTTCCACAATGCCTTCCCCGGGGTAAGCAGTGGATTTCCCTGGTCCTCTTTAATAATGGTTTATGGACCTTTCCCCCAGTAACTTGTCCAAAACTTTTTTTAAACCATTTATACTAACAGCTTTTACTACATCCTCCAGTTGATTACACTGAGTGAAAAAATATTCTCTCTTATTGCTCTTAAATGGGTTACATTGTAGCTTCATTGTGTGTGCCCTAGTCTTTCTACTTTTTGATGGTATAAACAACTGATCTAGGTTTACCTGTTCCACTCCATTCATCAACTTATAGACCTCTATCTTATCTCCCCTCAGCAGTCTCTTTTCCAAGCTGAAGAGCCCTAACCTTTTAAGCCTTTGCTCATAGGGGTATCCTTCCATCCCTTTTACCATTTGATGGCTCTTCTCAGTACCTTTTCTAATTCTGCTATATCCTTTTTAAGATATGGTGACCAGAATTGCACACAATACTCAAGATATGGTTGCACCATGGAATGATGCAGAGGCATTATAATATCCTTGGTTTTAATTTATATTCTATTCATTATGATTCCTAGCATTCTACTTGCTTTCCTGGCCACCGCTGCACACTGGGCAGAGGGTTTCAATGTATTATCCATGACAACACCTAAATCTTTTTCCTGGGTGGTGGTTCCTAATGTGGAACCTTGCATCGTGTAACCATAGTATGGGTTATTCTTTCCTAGGTGTATAGCAGTTTAACAACAGTTCCTTCTTTAATCATTCCACCGATTCATGATTTTCTAAACCGTTATCATATCCCCTTTTAGTCATCTCTGTTCCATATAGAGGAGTCCTAATTTCTTTATTCTTGCTTCATAAGAAAGGTGATCATCCCTTTTATTTGTTTTCCTTTTTCTGAATCTTTCCTAATTCCACTTTGTCTTTTTTGAGATGGGGAGAGCAAAGCTAACCCCTCTTGCATCCCCCCCCCCCACAACCCTCACCTTTGATGATCTCACTCTCTCTATAAAAAAACAAGGTGAAATATCTTGGACTCATACTCGATCAGAATTTGTTTTTCTCTGATCAAATAAAGAAAACCACTAACACAGTATACGCTAAGCTACGCACTCTCAGGAACCTCAAACCTCTCCTAAGCCCCGACTCCTTTCGCACTGTCTGTCAGACCCTTACAACCCCCTCGCTTGACTATTGTAATCTGATCTATCAGGGCCTCCCCAAGAACTCTATTCAACCCCTCCAACTAGCCCAGAATACATTAGCGCGTCTCATAACAAACAATCCTAGAAGAGCTCATATTACACCAATCCTCTATGATCTCCACTGGTTCCCAATTCACCAACGAGTGAAATTCAAGGTTCTTACCCTAATACACAAAATTATTTCTAAGGAGTCAGCCCCATGCCTCTCCCCTCTCCTTGCCTTCTCCAACAACACAAGAAATCACCGTTCTATCACTAAAAACTTACTGACTATACCTACAACTAAAAAACACTGTAAACAATCCACATGTAACAGGACCTTCTCCCTCTATGCTCCATCCCTTTGGAACTCCCTTCCGCATGAGCTGCGCAACTGCGTGTGCCACACTGACTTCCGGAAAAAGTTAAAGACCCATCTCTTCCTTGATCATTTTTCCCTCCCACCCTAACACCTAAACCCCTTATTTTTTACCTCCCTGCCCTTGTTCCATCAAACTTTACATTACTCCCATCCGTAGCCCTACACATACATATGTAAATATGTAAATAGTTGATCATTGTTCACTATAATTAATTGTATATTATAATTTAGTTCCTCATGTTGTTTTATTCTGTATCCTGTTATCCGTTCCTTGTAAACAGTTGAAATACACTGCTTTTTATTGTTCTATGTAAATCGTTTTGATTAGTAGAAAAACGGTATATAAAAAATGTTAAATAAATAAATAAACAAATAAACAAAGCAAGCTATATATAATCTCCATGGACTTATACAGAGGCATAATGATATTCTAAGCTTTCTTTTCCATCCCTTTTTGAATAATCTACAACATTCTATTTGATTTTTTGGAAGCTGTGGCACACCAAAAATGTCAGTGTATTATCCTTTTTTTGTGGTTGGTGTACCCATAATCTTCATACAAGAAATTCAAGAAAGGTCTTAAGACCTGTTTTTTTGCGCATGCTTTTTCATAAATATAAAAATCCTGATCACAAACTCCTTATTTTTTTCAGCCCTTCTATTCCTCGTGTGTCTAAGCTATATGTTCATGTTCTGGATTGATATTGTTGTCCATTGTTGTCCACAACGTTCCTTGTGTTTCTTAGTTGATGTCATGAGTGCATCTACGGTTTCCTCCCATCTTTGTATGTGGTCCACCCCCTTCAATTTTATTAATTGTAAGTCACTAGGATGTCGTTTACCACTAGTGGTATATATAGATATGGCAAATAAATAGGATTTTTTCTCCTACATCCACCACTTCACACTTATCTACATTAAATTTCATCTGCTATTTACTGTAGATGCCCACTCTCCTAAACACACAAAATTCTTCTGCAATTCTTCATAATCATCCGTTGTTTCAAGAACTTTGAATAATTTTATGTCACCTCTTAATCTGACCACGTCACTCACTGCTGCTTTACCCAAATCATTTACAAATATGTTAAAAAGCACAGGTCCTGGTACAGATCCTTGGAGCACTCCACTATTCACTTTTCATTTGGAAAACTGATTGTGCAGTGGAAGACTCGACGGTCAAACAGACCCAAGAAGGCGCACATGTCCAAATCAAGGATCAAGGTCATGCTGATTGCATTCTTCTACCAGAAGAGAGTGGTCCATCACGAGCTTGTGCTTGAGGGTCAGACAGTCAATCAGCACTTCTACCAGCAGGTCCTCAATTGCCTCCATGACTGGGTTCGGCACAGCAGGCGAGCTCTGTAGAGAGACAAGTCGTGGCTGCTCCACCATGACAATGCACCTGCACATACCACGCTCAGTGTGAGACAGTTCTTGGTCAACAAACAGATCACAGCCCTCGATCACCCTCCTTATTCCCCAGATGTGCGATTTCTGGCTCTTCCCCAGGCTGAAGACTGTGCTCAAAGGAACTCATATTGCTTCTGTAGAAGAGATCAAGGCCATTGTGATGAGGGAGCTGAGGGACTTGACCAAGTGCTTCAGTATGTGGCAGAAGCAAATGCAGAAGTGCATTAACTGGGGGGGGGGGGGGGGGAGAGATTACTTTGAAGGGGATAATGCGTAATTTCTCTGTAGATTTTGTAATAAAACATTTATGGGACAGTCTAGTTTCTTTTTTGTCACACCTCGTATATGTTTATGTGCCTTTAGAATATCACCCCAGGGAAAGTAGGCATATACACACAAATCTCCTCCAAGGCTGGTGTAATTGTGTGCATGTATCTGCCATTAAAAATAAGTGAATATGGGGGAGAGACAGTGACATCACTTATGCTGAGCAACCGTCTTATGCTGCCACTGATGGCAGCATAAGACAGTTGCTCAGCACCAAAATAAGACTATTCAAGTGATGACCAATGTATGATTCTGACCTTGTTAAGACTGTTGAGTGTTGACTGTTAATTGAACATGGCTGCGAAAGGAAAAAAAACACAAAGCTAAAAAACAAGCCATGGATGTTGCAGCAATTGGGAATAAAGTCGGGCCCTTCTGCATAACCCCCAGTAAACAGGGTGTTGCCTACCTCCATTGTGGAAAGTGGTGGTGATCAATGATTGGCAGCAGTGGATGCGGCAGTGATTAAGGGTGAATTCCGCCAGGGCTTTGGAGAGATGACTGGGGCGTTTCGCACAATACGGGAAGAGATTATGGCAAAAAGCAGGGATAGCCATGGAGACCTGAGGGAGCTGGCAAGTCAGATGGAAGAGGTGGAGACAAAGCTGGAAGAGCACAATGTGATTTCAAATGATCTGCCCTGAGCCATGGACAGACAAAACCAGCAAGCAGCAACAACGTTTTATAAATTGCATGGCACTGAAAACTGGAAGAGACACAATAATTCAGGGGCATTCCAGAGACATCTGGTGAAGAAAATGTGGAGGTTAAAGTGTGGTCGTTTTGTGCTGAATTGCTGAAAGATACTGAGTATGCAAAGCAGGTGCTGCATATGAAAAGCAAAAAGGGATATCAATCCTTGGGGACCCCACCAGATAACAAGCCCAGGGATTTATTTTATTTATTTATTTATGGTAAATTTCTATACCACATTTTCCATGAGATCAAATGCGGTTTACATGAAAAAAAAAAACTTTGAAATGTACAGAACGGTACATATTCAGTTACATTGAAACAGTGAACTATTTACATTAGTTTAACAATAAGTAATGATAAGTAACAAAGTAACTATTTACATAAGTAGAACTGCTGTTTGATGGTTTGCTTGGGGTGTATCACCTTATGGTTCATACGTAGGAGTGAGAAGAGAAGTGTTACCGAGTTCAGGGTGATTGTCATCAGTATTTGTATCTTCGGTTGTTACCATACCATATCAGCTTTAGCCCCACTTGTCGAGCAGGAAGAACATCAAGGCCTTTAGGCACAGCAACTTGTCCAAGGTGATCCGCACAGTAGCACGTTGACTCAAACCCACAAAGGGAGACGACGAAGGCATCCAAAATCAGCTCTCTGCATTCCAGGACACAGCGTAAACGAATGGTGTCTAACATCCCGCAATCCTTGGCAACCTGAGCCCATTGCTGAAAGAAAAGGTGAAGTTTGCCTCCAATTGGAGGAACCAGGGAATGGGCCCCAAACCTTCAATGCACAGCCTAGAAGGGTCCTCCTCTGAAAGGGACTGGTTCCCTGTGCCCATGCATTCCAAAAATGACAGAGAATGAGCCCGAATGCCCAAGAGCAGAGGGAAAGAGGTTTTCCAGGTCGCTAATGACGAGAGTCCCGAAGGCCCCAGGAATCTGACCAGTGCACACTTGATAGATGAGAAAGGGGCACCAGCCCACTTCACAGGCCTCCTGGACCTGTCTTCTGGAAGGCAGTAGATTTTGTTTCACCAGGTCCTTCACTAAATTCTCCAAATCGTCTCTAAACAGAAGCTGAGATAAATAGTAACTGCTGAATTAATGATACAGATATAATGTACTATATTGTGAAGTCAAACAACTTATTATGAAATAAAATTAAGATAGCAAGAGGGGCAGGTTTATATTGCATGTAAGCTTTGAAAATGGTTTCAAATTGCTATATTACTCTAAAATGTGAATTTTGCACACTAAAATGCCTTTGTTCCCTCATTTTGATACAAAACAGAATGACTCTACAAACATATTTTGATATATTTAGGGACGCTTTTACTAAAGTGCTTTAAGCACATAGAGGGCAATTTTATAAGAGTCAGCTAAATGTACACATTTTTATGCATGTATTTTGCACCTATTTTATAAAGCAAAGTATGCGTGCATTTTTAAAATATGGGTGGAAATGATGGGAAATGCAAATAAATTTCAAGTGCGAGCATTTACACCAGCCCATGGCTGATGTGAACGCCTGAGCCTCCTTTTTTCCAGAACAAAAGTAAGTTGTAGTATTTTATAATTTATGCACATAAATTTGTACTCCACCCCGTACAATGCCTCAGTGCAAGTCGTGTGATTGGCCTGACACATGTACTTAAAGAATAGCAAGTGGAGGAGTAGCCTAGCAACCAAGAGATCTGCGTTTGATTCCCACTGACATACCTTCTTACCTTAGGCAAGTTACTTTACTACCCTCCACTGCCTCGGAAGAAAAAGTCTGGCAATTTACATCCGGTCATAACTTGCCAACAGAACCCAGGGGCTGCTGGGTCACCAGGCGTCAGCATTGACTTGCTGGCACTTAAAGTACATACTTAAATATCATAATTTATATACACACACAGCATGCACCTTTGCATAGTTCCTTATAAAATTACCTCCTTAATGCATAAATTGCTGCTGCTAAGTTTCATCGAATCAATGTCGACCCCCTGTGACCCTATGGATAGTTGCGACTATTTGTGGAATCGGAATCTGAATGACACCCTCAGTCAACCCTTCAATGCCCCAGAAGAGGTGCTAATATCTCCTGAGGCCATATAAATGGACGTGGAGAACAAGAGCGAGGCTCTTAGCCCACTGCCTGCCCAAGAAGACCTGTGTAATAGAGACCTTTTGCACTGTCCGTGGCTGAGGGCTACACATCCAGCTGGCCTGGGTGGGGAGTCTCTCGGGTGTATCAAGCTCTCACTTCTCCCTCTATGTTCTCTTTCTGAACTGTCAAGTACATAAGATATAAGAACATAAGATATGCCATACTGGGTCAGACCAAGGTCCATCAAGCCCAGTATTCTGTTTCCAACAGTGGCCAATCTAGGTCATACGTACCTAGCAGTTTCCCCAAGGGACACATGTTCCACAATGCTTGAATTGCATTGATATCCTGGGTCCCTTCTTAATAATGGTTTATGGACCTTTCCTCCAGGAACTTGTCCAAACCTTTTTTAAACCCAGCTACACTAACAGCATTTACTACATCCTCCAGTAACAAATTCCAGAGTTTGATTACACGTTGAGTGAAAAAATATTGTCTTTTATTAGTTTTAAATAGTTTACCCTGTAGCTTCATTGCATGTCCCCTAGTCTTTCTATATTCTGATAAGGTAAACAATCGATCTACGTTCTTTTCAGCAGCTTGCCTGCAAGGCTTGTCCTTGCTATCAGTGTGTATGTGCCTTGGCCCTGCTGCTACAAGGAGTCATCATCCTCAGGTGAGACTGCTTTCTGCTTTCCTTGCTGGGGGGGGGGGGGGGGGTTACTTAGAAGTTTTCTATTGTACTTGCGGAGATGAGGTCAGGATAAATGAATGATTTTAGCAATTCTCTTACACTTTATAAGTAGTTTGGTAGCCTTGTTAGCCCCAAAATTGAATTACCTTAATACAATAAATCTCAAAATCCATTACTTGAACAGTATTTGCCTATCCTGATTGGCTTACAGAAGGGAATATTATAATGAATCCTGTTCTTCAGCAATCACTTTCCAAAACAATAGAAGGTGGAGAAGCACTGTGAATTTCAGTAACTAAGTGCTGATAGATTGTTGCTTCTTCATTAGTGAGTTTACTTTGGCTAAATCACCTTTGCAAGGCACAATGGTTTCTCTGCTTTACAACTTTAAAATCTGTGGAATTTGTGTAGTAGGGGGATCCAGACTTGGAAAACAATGTTTTCAATGTAGTCTTCTGCTAGAACCAATCCACTTTCATACCGATATGACACACTCAAGTTCATACACACATAAGCACACAGCATAACTAGAAATTGCCATACCAGATAAGATCAAAGGTCTGTCAACACTAATATCCTGTTTCCAACAGTGAACAATCCAAGTCACAAGTATCTGGCAGGATCCCAAAAACTAGCCCAATTCCGTGCAACTTATTGCCAGGGATAAAGCAGTGGTTCCCCCCAGGAACTGTCAAATCTTTTTTAAACCTAGCTATGCTCACTGACGTTACCATTATCATCCAGCAATGTGTCCCAGAGTTTAATTATGCTTTAAGTAAAACAATAGTTCCTTAAATTTGTTTTAAATGTACAAAATTTGTAACTTCATGGTGTGTCTCACTAGCTTTTGTACTTTTTGAAAGAGTAAGCAATCAAATTGTGTTTACCCACACCACTCTACATTCCATACACCTCTCAAAGCTCTCCTCAGCCATCTCTTCTCCCTGTGTCAAAGCTCTAATCTCTTTGGATATCAGAGCAAAAAAGCAACTATTCTACAATACTCGACCAAGACAGACATCCTTACTAAACAAATTCTAAAAATTCTAATTGTACTCTGCTTTGTATACTTCAAAAATCAAAATATGACTGATATACAAAGGATTGATATTCATAACTGAGAATTAGGTTCCTAAATTGGCCTCCTTGCAGATTTACTAGGGCTGAATGTTTAAATTTATATTCATAATTTCACTAAACTCCTAAATTTAGGAGCACTGAAAAAGTGGCAACAGGACAGATTTAGAATAGGAAAAAGTTAGGAGCTTAGCACCGATTTTCAGCACTAGGCTTATAAATTAAGATTATAAATCTAGGCAAACGAATGGCAGCCCTAAATTTAGAAGCATACTTTAAACCTCCTAAATGAAGTTGAATTTTCAGCTGAAAACGTTGGGGCGTGTTTGCTAAGCTGGGCTAAGGTTTAGCATGCACTATTTCTAAATAGGTCCCATTGAATAACATGGGAACTAGTTACAAGGAGCGCATGCTACCCATTAGACCAGCCAGATGGTGCCAAGTTAGAAATGAGCCCTGTGCAACTAACAAATCTGATGCCCCCCTCCGTCCACCCACATTCAGTAACTCTCTTTTTGAGCTTCCTGGAGCCCAGTGATAATATCAGCGCCCCCTTCTGTGCTTGCGCCCTGTGCGGCCATATAGCCTGCACAGCACTTGGTACGGCTTTAAGCCCAGCTTAGTACACGTCCTTTAGGTTCCTTTGTATGGCTGAAAATAGGGTTAAGTTTAGGTCTTGGGTTTGATGTGCAATTTGGGTGCCATGCTAAAATGCAGCATGGGCACCCACACCAAGAATCCCATGATATCCTGGGTGGCGGCTGGGCAGGATAGCGGTGCTCCCATTGCAGAGCCACTAATGCAGGAGTCGAAGCCTACACCCAGTACAGGTTGCACATGAGTGGTTTTAAGTGCTCCCGCTATGGGTTTGCCATGGCAACCAAAGTGAACTGCAAGGGGACAGTTATACCCACTCCCTCTGCAGTTAGTGCTAAGCCCTGTTAGCCTGCACTAAGCACGTCTTGCAGGTAACTTATCATGCATTAACTGTCACCAGTGCAGATGGTGCAGGTCACTTAATTCCAGCTCAGTAGGAGATAAGTATATCTGCACAGTCAAACTGTCAATGCACTTGGGGGGGGGGAGGGTAATTTTATAAAGAGCTGTAGTAAATTGTGCTCCATCTACATGCGTAAACCAGGGATTTTTAGTGATTCACATGCTTAAATGGGCCTTTACATATGTACTTTGGCCAGCTGCTATTGTATAAGTGTGCACATTAGACCAATGGCATGTACTTGTTAAAGACAAACTCAGCTAAGGTTTGGGCAGAGAGAGAAGGGGGAATAGGAGGGAGAGGTGCCTTGAGGAGAGAATTAAGAGTGGAGAAAAGTCAGTGGGGATTAGTAGCAAGAGAATTTGTCATGTGGATATAGTAGTCTTGTTTAGCAAGAGCTAATGCAGACTGGAAGGAGGTAAACATGAATTTGAAGTGAATTCAGTTAGAAAGGAAGTGACATTTAAGCCGCATGCACTCGGCAGAGCAGGCGAAGGAGCAGAGAAAACGCCAAGTTGAGGACAACTAGGGCTGGGGTGAAGTGTGACTGACAGAACGAGGGATAGGTGGAGCAAGAGTATCAAGAGCAGAGGAGAGAGCAGTATTATAGGAAATGATAGTTTCATCAGCAGAATTTGAAGACAAGGTGGAAGGAAAAGGTGACAAGACCATAGTGGAAAGAGTCAAAGAATCAATAGCATGAAGATTTCTAAACAGGTGTGAGGAGGCAGAACATGATTGAGGTGGAGAGTGATGAAGGGAAAAACGTAGGAGAGAGTCATCTCATAAGGGAAGAACTGAGGTGCGGAAATTGGATAGTAGACAATTAAAAAAGAAAATCTGATTAAGGCAGTGACCATGCTGCTGAGTAGGTACAGAAGAGCAAAACTGGAGATGGGGGTAACCAAAAGGAATTTAGAAGTATAGGAGTCAGAGAGATTATCAACATAAATACTGAAATTGCCAAGAATTACTATAGGGAAGGATGAATCCAGAAACAGGGAAAGCCAAGAATCAAAGTAATAAGAAAGGCTGAGGTGGACTTAATTTTACAATTATTATTCTTTCATTTTGGTATCTGGATAATTTCAAAACAGAAATGCAAGTCGTGGTGAGTATTCCAAAAAGGACTAAACAGTAGCCTTCTCGATGCTTAGCATAGTGGTTAGACAGACATTTAAAGTCCATCCAGAGCTAATACAAGAGCCTGCAACTACCCCCACAGGATGGAAACAGCAGCAAAGAAAGTAACAGAGGCCATGAGACAGGGCCTGATAACAACAAGCAAAAACAAGGCAGAGCATATCAAAGGGACCAAATGAGTCCTGCACGTGATCACCATTGCTAGATGATCCATTACAGTAGTTCAGATTCAAAGATCCAAAGGCAGTGCAGGAAGAAAAAATGCCCACATCCTCATCCGCCATCAACAGCGCTGTTGAGACTGTACTGGAGAGCAGTGAGGTATTATACACTTTGCTATGTTTGCCGGTGCTTTAAATGGGTCCCAATGCATTTTGGGTTTCGTTCTTAGTCAAAGTGCAGAAGTAATAGGGCTGGACACGCCTCGTTCCACGCTAAAGACCACGCCTCAGGGCCTTTTGGCATGGCCGTTAGGTGCAAGCCTGCCAAATGTGGGTGTGCCAAGGGGCACAGCAGTTTGAAGTGCTGGGCTGCCAGGGACCAACTGAACAGTGAGAGGCGGAAAGATCACAGCACGCTCTGAACGGTTGCCGCTGGTAAATACACTTTTTCATTGTTGATATCCTGAAAAGGAGACTTACCATTTAGGAACACCTGCTTCATTTGCATTTTCCTCAGAATGTGCACAAAATATAATAGTCCACGATCTTCTCCCTTTACAGTTCAGTTTGCTCAGCCTTTCAGATAAGATCTTAGTTCTCCACTATCCCCCATACAGCTGTGGTCAACATTATTGTCACCCTTGCATTTTAGGTATGCTGTGCACAATATCGAGAAATAATTGAAAATATTCCAACCATATGTCATCGTCATGTCTTAATAGTATGTTCAAAGTATTACAACAAAAAAAGGAGATGTCTGTACAACTCAGATGCCAGTAGTCCTCTAACGTCATGATTCCTTTAATACGTTCCAGGCCTCCAGTTCCTGAGGCAGCAAAATAGCCCCACAACATTATGGAACCTCCACCATATTTAACCGTAGAAAGGGTGTTTTTTCCTTATTGGCACCCTTGCAGCTCAACCCCTTAATGTCCAATATGTCCTAAAAAAAAAAAAGTGGCCAGAAAAATGGCTTTGGACTATATATGCACACATATTTGATATATAAAAGAATCAAATAAAACAAGACCAATTAAAAAAGGAAATGGTAGGGAATAGTATAAAAACTGGGATATTGCCAGGACATGAGAAGGAGGGTTAATTCCCTTTTTTTTAACAAGAGAATAAAAAGGAAGATTTTGCCACGAGAAAGGATTGTTCCTATCATGGCAAATCATGAGACAAAAATTTGAATGAGTAATGTTTAGAGGGCTTGGGGTTTATCTCTTTAATTGTTTATAGGACATGATTATTGGCACCCTTATAAACAATTCAAATCAGTTTGAACAGAAGAACCCTTTCCCATTGCAGTATAATTAGAGGTTACAGTGATGAATTGTCAGAACTCACATAGAAACACAGAAACATGACGACAGAAAAAGACCACATGGCCTATCTAGTCTGTCCTTCCATATCAACAACTACAACAGTCCCCTTTTTACCTTTAGAGATCCTCTGTGTTGGTCCCATGCTTTTTTGAATTCAGTTACTGTCCTCATCTCTACCACCTCCACTGGGAGACTATTCCACGGATACACTACTCTTTCCGTAAAGAAATATTTCCGCATATCTCTCCTGAATCTATCTCCCTTCACCCTCATCCCATGTCGTAGCAGAACTTGCTTTCAATTGAAAGAGGCTCTCTCCCTGAACATTTATGCCATGGAGGTATTTAAACATCTCAATCATATCACCTCTATCCCGCCTTTCCTCTAAGGTGTACATATTAAGATCCTTAAGTCTGTCCTCATATGCTTTATAATGAAGACCACTAATCATTTTAGTAACCACCCTCTGCACCAACTCCATCCTGTTCACATCCTTTTGAAGGTGCGGTCTCCAGAATTACACACTATACTCCAAATGAGGTCGCACCAAAAACTTATACAGAGGCATTTTCACCTCCTTTTTTCTGCTAGCCATTCCTCTCCGTACGCACCCACTCATCCTTCTAGCTTTTGCCGTCGCCTTTTCTACCTGTTGAGCTACTTTAAGATCATCAGACACAACCACGCCTAGGTCCCGCTCTTCTTTAGTGGACAAAAGTACTTCACCCCCTATACTATATTGCTCCCTTGGATTGCTGCAGCCCAAATGCATGACCACACATTTTTTAACATTAAATCCCGCTGCCAAATTCTAGACCATTCTTCATGCTTAGATAGATCCCTCCTCATGTTATCTACACCTTCCTGGGTATCTACTCTATTGCAGATTTTGGTATCATCCGCAAAGAGGCAAACCTTACCCAACAGCCCTTCCACTATTATCACTAACAAAGATGTTAAAAAGAATCGGACCAAGGACAGATCCCTGACTTGAATCAACCAATGAATGATGGCTCTAATATTTAAAATGGCCACATTTACTTCCTTGTTCCATTTTCACAATAGTGAAGACAAGAGAGCTGTTTGGGACCATCAGAAATGCCATTATCACCAAGCATCAAACTTCAAAGGGGAGTAACAAGGCCATTTCTAAATTCCTTGGGATTCCTGTGTCTACAATTTGCAATGTTATTAAGACATTTTCTGCTCATGGAACTGTCAAGAACCCCCCCCCCCCCCCGGGACATGGTGGGAAGAAGAAATAAATCCAAGAAGTCTTCGAAGATTAGTGCGAAATGTTGGAAAAACACCACGTACAACTTCCAAAGAGCTTAAGGCTGACCTGGAGCAATCTGGAATGGTGGTTTCAACCCCTACCATATGCCATGCACTAAACAAAGAAGGACTTCATGGGCAAAGGTCAAGGAGGACCCCAGTACTCAAAGACAGATGTAAAAAGGCGTGCCTGATCTTTACCCAAACTCACTTTTAGAAACCACATTCCTTCTAGGAAAACGTTCTGTGGACGGATAAAACCAAACTTGAGTTCTTTGGGAATGCAGACCAGCGATACATTTACAGGTGATGAAATTAAGTTTATTAGGAAAAAAACACACCCTTCCCACAGTTAAATATGGTGGAGGTTCTGTAATGTTGTGGGGTTGTTTTGCTGCCTCAGGAACTGGAGGTCTGGAACGTATTAAAGGAATCATGAAGTCAGAGGACTACAGAGGTATTTTGGAGCTAAATGTGCTACCTAGTGTCAGAAAGCTAGGTCTGGATCGAAGGTTCATGAGTCCTCCAGCAGGACAATGGCCCACAACATGTATGCAAAAGTACAAAAGAATAGTTAAAAAAGAACAAATGGACTGTTTTTACACTGGCCAGCAATACGTCTTGATCTCCTTCCAAACGAGAACCTTTGAAAAGAGCTGAAATCTGCCATTGGTAAAAGGAATCCTGGAAACATTCATGAGCTGGAACAAATTGCAGTTGAAGAGTGGGAGAAACTATCAGCAGACAGATGTACAAAACTTATAGATGGCTACAAGAAACATTTGGAGACTGTCATCACTGCCAAGGGTTATACAACCAAATATTAGTGAAGGGTGCCAATAATTCTGTCTAGGTCATATTTTGCTTTATTTTCTCAGAAATTACTTTGTCTAAGTTGCACATTCATTTTTTTTGTTGTATACCTTTGAATATACTATTAAAATATTATGATTATATACAGTTGGGATATTTCCAATTATTTCTCAAGATATTGTACAGAACATACTTAGAATGCAAGGGTGCCAATAATGTTGACCAGAACTGTAGATTAGACAGGTTAATTAATAAGGAATTTTGTAAAGTTGGTATTTTAAACTTATTAATTGTAATCCGCCTAGAATCCACACTGGTATGGATGGGCTATAACTATTTCCTGTTCAATGTAATGACCTGACTTTTGTTTATTGTCGGATACTGTTCTGTTTTATGTAAACCGCGCTGATCACAAATAGTGTGGTATATAAGAAATGCAAATAAATAATAAATAAATAAAATAAACAAATAATGCTACTATATCAACCTTGGTTGTATGTTGACAGTCTATATAATTTTCACATTGTCTGCAAAACAAATTTGCCTTTCGAAACTACATAAAAGCTCAGTTATATAGAATTAACATTTAAGGCACAATTTACGAGGCTTTGGTTGCCCACAAATACAATCAGGCTCTCAGGAGAAGATACTCGAAAGTGCTTAGCTGGTAAGCAGCCAGGGCCGGCCCGTCCATTGAGCGAGAATGTTTTTTGCACAGGGCCCCGCGTTTCAGGGGGCCCCGCGCAAAAAACATTCTGATCCTAAAGTCAAATAAAAAAAAAAAAAAGCTGTCTTCTCCCGCTGCCGGGGCCGCCGCGGCAGAATCGAGTGTGCCACGGGGCCCCCCCCTGCCCAGCAGAGCCTGCCCTCCCCTGTATCCGCTCTCTCGTACAGCTGCCTGCAGTCTCACGCGCCAACTTTCAGAGCGCGAGGGGAGAGTTTCTCCCTCGCTGCTCTATTAAGCCCGCGGGAGGCAGTTTTTTGGTAGTGTACCTGTGTTATTGCCTTCCTGTTTCTAAATTGTGATTCCTTGTTTGGTGATGGTCTATGTTCTGCATGTGTAACTGAGCTGAGGTATTCTGTTTATGTAATTCCTATTTGACATTGCCACTTGTTCTCTTTCCCCAGTAGGTCATGTATTGTTCTCTGAAATGTATTGGTTTAATATTTGCAGTGTTGCCTTTTGATAGGTAGGGTATGGTGCTTTGTGAGTCCTGGTAGTGCTGTTAGGATACGGCGGGTTTGCTATTGGTTCTAAATGGGCAGTGTTTGTAGTAGTTCCTAATGTGCCTGGCGGTTGGCACTGGATTATAGTAATGTAGAAATCTTTTAGTCTGTCTTTATCCATACACTCATTAAGAGACATGTTTACTAAAAGTTAGTGTATGTTAGCATTATGCAAATATTTATGCAAATAATGCCACTTATGCAAATGAGGCCCCGCACCGAGTCTCCGCACATGGCCCCGCACCCCCCTTGGGCCGCCCCTGTAAGCAGCACCTGCTATCTAGTTAAGTTCCAGCCAGCAAGATATTCAGCAGCACTATCCATGATGAGGCCGACTGCAAACCCTATATGCCTGGGCCATGAGCATGCACAAATTGGGGACATGACAAGTTGAGTTAGATGCCCCAGAGATTGTGGAATCGGGGAGATAGACGGGCCAGCAGACACTCTAATCCATATGGGTGTATGCCAGCTATCCTGCCCATCCTCACACGCCCATGCTATCAGTGCTGCAAATGTGCAGTGGTATCCCGTCACCATGGCACTAACCCGTCCACAGAATCGGCTGTGACCCTGTGACCCCTGCCCTCTGGTGCCCACCTGCAGCTGGCGGCCAGCATGGGCTGGATCGGGCACGAAAGGACCACAGCCAGCCATCACCAAGGGGGGTAGTGGGGTTCACTGTATGTAGGCGCTCTGCCTGACCTTTGTTCCAACTGTGCCCAGGAATAAGCCGTCTGTCGGGGTGCTGGAGAATGTACAGAGGCCTTACCGGAATGGGCTCTGTACATTCTGATAGCTAGCTGCTCTGCCCCAACTCTTCCCCCTCTCCAACCCATTCTGCCCCTGTACATCACTCCCTGCACAACCACAGTGTACATGCAGGTCATGTAGGCCGTGGAATACGCTTGAACATAAGAACATAAGATATGCCATACTGGGTCAAACCAAGGTCCATCAAGCCCAGTATCCTGTTTCCAACAGTGGCCAATCTAGATCATACGTGCCTAGCAGTTTCCCCAAAAGACACAGGTTCCACAATGCTTGTACTGGGTCAAGCATTGTTATCCTGTGTCCCTTTTAATAATGGTTTATGGACCTTTCCTCCAGGAACTTGTCCAAACCTTTTTTAAATCCAGCTACACTAACAGCCTTTACTACATCCTCCGGTAACAAATTCCAGAGTTTGATTTACACGTTGAGTGAAAAAATATTTTCTCTTATTTGTCTTAAATAGTTTACCCTGTAGCTTCATTGCATGTCCCCTAGTCTTTCTATACTCTGATAACGTAAACAATTGATCTACGTTTACCCATTCCACTCCGTTCATTAATTTATAGACTTCTATCATATCTTCCCTCAGCTGTCTCTTTTCCAGGTTAAAGAGTCCTACCTTTTTAGCCTTTCTTCATAGGAGTATCCTTCCATCCCCTTTACCATTTTGGTGGCTCTTCTCTGAACCTTTTCTAATAACGCTATATCCTTTTTAAGATACAGCGACCAGAATTGCACACAATATTCAAGGTGTGGTCGCACCATGGAACGATACAGAGGCATTATAATATCCTTTGTTTTATTTTCCATTCCTTTCCTTATGATACCTAGCATTTTATTTGCTTTCTTGGCTGCCGCTGCACACTGGGCAGAGGGTTTTAACATGTTATCCACAATGACGCCTAAATCTTTTTCCTGGGTGGAGGTTCCTAATGTGGAACCTTGCATCGTGTAACCATAGTTTGGGTTTTTCTTCCCTAGGTGCATACCTTTGCACTTGTCCATATTAAATTTTATCTGCCATTTTGATGCCCAGTCTTCCAATTTATCAAGATCCTCTTGCAATTTTCCACAATCCTCATGGGTTTTAACAACTTTAAATAGTTTTGTGTCATCTGCAAATTTGATAACCTCACTAGTTATTCCCTTTTCCAGGTCATTTATGAATATGTCAAAAAGCAGTGGACCCAGCACAGATCCCTGGGATACTCCACTATTCACCTTTCTCCATTGGGAAAATTGGCCATTTAACCCAACCCTCTGCTTTCTATCTTTTAACCAGTTCCTGATCCATAATAGTACACTGCCTCCTATCCCATGACTCTTTAGTTTTGCCAAAAGTCTCTGATGAGGGACCTTGGCATGCATCCAGCCTGCATGTACACTGCTGCAATTTGTATTACAGAATAACCATCATAGTGCTTGACACTATCTGGATAGTGCTGGGGCAGTCTGGGGGCAGAGCCTAGGCAGAGCTTGGCCTATTCAGTTAATAGTGATATTCAGTCCACTAAAAAGATAATGCTTTCGATAAAGTTAGGGCAGCAAAAAGGCTGTCTTAACTGTATGTGGTTAGCAGGTTGAATATTGCTGCGATCTGGATAGTACCAGCGGTCAGTGATGAATCCAGGTATTCAGCACCAGCCACTCTCCAGATACCTATGCTGAGTATCTGGAGTTTTTTTTAGAAACGGCAGCCTTCATTTCAAAATCTGCTGAGACCGACTTCCAGCTTACATAACTTAAAAGCAGATTGCTTCTATTTTCATCTTTTAAATACTGCAAATTGTTATTCCTTCCAAATAGCAACCCAAGTTTTGATCACGGTAGATAATTCTGATTAAACAAATCCTGGCACTGATTGCTCCCACTGTGGTAATGCTAGTTTCACTAGCAACTGCTTGGTTCTCAGCAGGACGTGCCTTTGAGAGCTCATCTGCATCATTACTCTGGATTAATCTTCCGTCTTTTTCTGGAATGATCAAGAGCATCACATAATGAGTTTTAATACATTGAAAGAGACTATGAAAATAAAAAAGAGCAGGTTTGCACATAAAACTATCCTGCAATTCATTTGTTGTATGCCGTTAAGTGAATGTTGACTCCTGGTGACCCTGTGGATAGTTGTCCATATTGGGTCTGACATTCAAAGGCATTTACACGATTGGCAGACCTGCAAACTGTGCAAATGCTGGTTAGCGCGATATTTAGACACACTAACACGATTAGTGCCACTGGATATCCACGGGTGCCGGTGCTACATGCCCCAATGCTATGGCGTTCTGGGATGGAGTGAAGCAGCACCCATCGCTAACAGGGCAGTGACTCAATATCACGGCTGCCCAGTTAGCCACCCATGGGTAAAGATAAACCAGCCTTTGCTGCACCTGCTGGGCTAACCAGGCAGCAGCTCAATATCACTGCCTGGTTAGCTTTGGGATGTGCAGCGATCCAGATATTCAATTCTAGTGGCCGGATATGGCCAATGGCATTGAATATCCGGGGTTAGTATTTAGTGGCAATGGCTATTCACTTTACAAGCACTAGCCACAGCTGCTATCTGGCCCATTGTGACTATCCCTTGTGTTTTCTCGGCAAGTTGTGACTGGAAGTAGATTGCCAGGTGTGCCATGCAGTAAACCAAGAAGCATCTGGTATTCTAACGTTGTCTCCCATCCAAATATTAACCAGGCCCAACCCTACTTAGCTTCCAAGATCAGATGAGATTGGGTGCATGCAGGGACATGAGCCCTGCAGCCCCTTTTAACAGGAGACAGATTTGCATTTTTTAAATATACGTAGCAGCACTTTGTTATAGCCTGAGACATGGGACATGGGACATGCCCTCGATGGACGGGCAGAGGCTGATGAGAAAGGGGCACCAGTCCACTTCACAGGCCTCCTGGACCTGTCTTCGGGAAGGCAATACGATTTCATCTCACCCAGGTCCTTTATCAGCTTCTTCAAATTTGCTCCAAAAATCAGCCTCCCCTTAAGTCAGTGGGTCAACTGGGCTTTGGAAGAGGAGTCCACTGCCCAGTGCCAGAGTCAAATCCAATGCCGTGACACCATCCAAGGCACCATCCCTGGCTGCCAAATGTACCCATGCTTACTTATTGTGGTAACTGTTCAGTGTATATCTCTTTATCTTGCCTTTATGCCTGTCTCTCTCCTTTAATCTGTCCTATCATATAAATGGCGTTCTTTTCCTATTTTCCTTGAATGACATAGTATTGTAAACCGCTCTAATGCCTTTTGGCCTGAGCGGTATATCAAATCTCAATAAACATAAACATATCATGTCATACATGGCACCAGAAAGGAAGGCCGTAGCAGACTCCAAAAGAGGGATAGTACCATCCAGCAGAAGAGACTGAATCCAGTGGAGCAGGGCCTCTGAGGTCAGACTGGTGCATACCGCCACTTGCAGAAAAGCAGCCGCCATGGTGATCTGGCTCCTCAACAATGAATTCACCTTATGGTCCAGAAAATCCTTAAAGGCTGATCCGCCTTCCACAGAAATGGTGGTCTGTCTATTTACTGCAAGACCAGCTTGGGAATGCCAAACCACTCAATGCACTTTTACTACTACTACTACTACTACTGAGCATTTGTATAGTGCTACAAGACATACACAGTGCTACACAGACATGTAAGAGACAGTCCCAAGCGAAACACAAGAAGATCAGGTGAGTCAAGATAGCAGCAAAGAGGTGAGTTTTCAGCCTGGATTTGAAAAGGGTCAGAGAAGGCGCCCGACGTACAGACTCTGGTAGTTTGTTCCAGGCATAAGGTGGTGCAAGGTGAAAGGAGCAAAGTATGGAGTTAGCAATAGAAGAGAAGGGTACAGATAGAAGCAATTTGCCAGAAGAGTGGAGTTCCTGAGAGGAGGTGTAGGGAGAGATAAGAGAGGAAAGGTAGTGAGGAGCTGCAGAGTGAGTGCACTTATAGGTCAGCAGGAGACGTTTAAATTGGATGTGGAAATGGATAGGGAGCCAATGAAGTGACTTGAGAAGAGGGGTAATATGAGCATGACGAGGCTGGCAGAAGATTAGCTGCGCAGCAGAGTGTTGAACAGATTTAAGGGGAGAGAGATGATTCAAAGGGAGACCAGCAAGGAGTAGGTTACAATAGTCAAGACGAGAGGTGATTAAGGGGTGGCTACGTGTCTTAGTAGTGTGTTCAGAAAAAAACCTCACTATTTTCTCTTTCAGCAGCATTTCCAATAATTTACTCACCACTGAAGTTAAACTAACTGGCCTGTAGTTTTCAACCACATCCTTACTTCTGCTTTTGTGTAAAGGGACCACATGAGCCTCTCTCCAGTTCTTTGGCAGCACTCCAGACTCAGAGGCATTGAAAAGGTCAGTCAGTGGAGCTGCTAAAACGTCCAAGTTCCCTCAGTATTCTAGGGTGTATCTTATCCAGTCCCATCGCTTTGTTTACTTTAAGTTTAGCTAGTTTCTCACTAACACAATCTTCTGAAAATTGTTCAAGATGCTCCTCGCTTCTGTTCCTGTTTGTGGGTGTTTTCTGAGGTCCTGCTCCTGGTTCTTCATCTGTGAACACAGAACAGAAATATTTGTTAAGCAATTCCGCTTTATCCTCATCAGCTTCTACATATTCCTCCTCTTCACTCTTGAGTCTGACAATACCACTTTTGCCCTTCCTCTTCTCACTAACATATCTGAAAAATGTCATCCCCCCCATTTTATTGCATTGGCTATTTCCTCCTCTTTTTGAATCTTTGCTTTCCTGACTACTTTGCTAGCTTCTCTTAGTTTTCCCAAATATAGATGCCTGTCTTCCTTTCTCTATGATCTCTTGTATTTCATGAAGACCTCCCTCTTTTTCTTCACCTTTTCAGCTACTTCTTTTGAAAACCATAGTGGTCTCATTTTCCTTTTACCTTTATTTACCATTTTAACAAAACGATTGGTTGCCCTTAAAATATCCCCTTTCAATTTTGCCCACTGTTTTTCTATATCTCCCAGCTGTTCCCATCCTGTTAATAACTCCCTGAGGTATTGACCCATCTTGGCAAAGTTAGTTATCCTAAAGTCTAAGACCCTTGCTTTTGAATGGATTCTAACAGCCCTAGTCCTAATACTGAACTACACCATCTGGTGATCACTGGATGCAAAATGATCTCCCACTATAACATCAGAAACAATTTCAGCATTGGTAAGCACAAAGTCTAGTATGGCCCCTTCACGTGTAGGTTCTGTTACCAATTGCCTGAATAGTTTTCCCTGTAGAGAACCCAGGATCTCCTTACTTCTAGATGATACTGCAGCCGGAATGTACCAATCAACATCTGGCATATTGAAAATCACCTATCAGTATCACTCCCCCTTTCCTAGCAATGCTGTGTATGTCTTCAATTAACTCTCCGTCCACCTCTTCCTCTGTGAGGGAGGTCTGTATATCACACCAATGCAAATAGATTTCTCTTTCCCTCTTTCTAGTTTAACCCACAGTGCCTCCTCTCTCTTTTTTAAGCTCTGTAGTGCCAAAGCTTTAATACTATTTTTTACATATAGTGCCACTCCTTCTCCCTTTCTTCCTACCCTGTCATTTCTGAATAAAGTATAGCCTTTTATAGTTACATCCCAGTCATGGTTTTCTGTGAACCATGTTTCTGTAACTGCCACTAAATCCAAGTCAGCCTCTCCCATTAAAGCTTCAACATCTGGGATCTTATTCCCCATGCTATGGGCATTTATACACAACGCTTTCCATATGTTGCCCATTTTACCCATTCTATAAAGGTATTTAATGTTTCCCTTACCTGGGGGCTTTCTTCATCCATCCCCAATGAATCTAGTTTAAACACCTCTTCAATAGATTAAGTCAGTCTGCTACTGAAGACACATCAACCTTTCTTGGACAGATGGATGCCATCTCTGCTCTGCAATCCTTGAAACAGTATCCCATGGTCCAGGAAACCAAAATGTTCCCGCTGACACCATCCACACAGCCATGCATTCATCTCCAGGATGCAAGCCTCTCTGCCTTGGCCTTTACCCTCAACAGGGAGGATTGAAGAGACCACCACCTGCACCCCTATCTGCTTCACCCTCTGCCCCAGAGCCATGAAGTCACTTTTGATACACTCAGAGGGACACTTGGCAGTATCATATGTGCCGAAATGGATGAGCAACATTAGGTAATAGTGGGCTTGATGAGTCTAGGCAAACTCTCCATAATATTTTGAATTTTGGCACCTGGCAGACAGCATACCTCTCTGGACATCAAGTTTTGGTACATCCAAAAAAAAACAAAAGCATCTTGAGATCTTAGAATGCAAGGTGGACAGTAAACTTGCAACACAAACTGAGTGGGGCTAGATGGTTTAAATATTTAAATAATAGCATCAAAACCTTACAAAGGATTCATGTTTTAATTGGTAGCCAATGTAACTCATATAGATGAGCTGAGATATGATCATATCTCCCACTATATTTAACAAGATGAGCTGCAGCATTTTATGGCGCCTGAGTAGTATAAACTGGTAATCCTAAATATAGACTAATACAATAGTCTAAAGGAGAAAGATACTCCCTCAACAGATAGGCTTTCAATTTCTGAATCATGCTCAGTTTAAATAAAGAGTTTTTTGTATATGATTTTGGGTTGAAATAGGATCAGGCAAAGCCCATGTCAAATAGAAAACTTCTGTCTCATTAACATTCATAAACAGTTATGGATCATCCATGTTTTTATAGTAGAAATACATAACCCTACATCAACAACAGTGTCTTCCACAGACAAAGTAATAGGAATCACAAACTGGATATCAGCATAAATTCTATGCATGAGGACCACAGGGTCCAAAATTTTGGGCAAGCTTGTGTCTTTCAGCAATAAGAGGAGAACAAACCCGACAAGTAGGGCATACATTCATGAGCATAGCCTCGCAGACATCCTCTACCCTGAGGCACCGCAGCAATTATTTCTAATTCAGATAAGTGAATTTTTTGTAGGAGCTCTTGCATACTATACGGCGCCACAGCCAGAGCCACTGCAGTTTTTTCAGCCAAGCCTGCGACCACCATTGCCATACTCATGGGTTTTCTGGCTGCTGGTGATGTGAGTGCCTTTTCTGCATACATATCTTTTATAGCTATAGTTGAAAAAGAGCAAACCACTCATGAATGCGGCAAAATATGACCTTGAGAATATACCACTGGAATTAAAAGACTGCCTGCAAAATCGATTTGCTGCTTTAGATACAAATGACAGAGCTCCAGAAGAGTTATGGAATGACATCAAGAAGGTTGTGTTGGAAGAAAGCGAGAAGTCTCTACAAAAGGTGAAAAAGCAAAAAACGGCCAAAATGGATGATGGAAGAAACTCTGAAAATTGTCCAGAAACGCAGAGAAGCTAAAGCCAGAGGAAAAAAAGACAATAACAGAACTCAACAGAGATTTCCAACATGCAGCAAGACAGGACAAAGAAAAGTACTACAACGATGCATGCAAGGAAAAAGAAGCAGAAACTATTAGAGGAAGAACAAGATCAGCTTTCCTAAAGTTACGAGAGTTAAAGAAAAAGTTCCAGCCTCGAATTGGAATGTTACAAGATGCTCAAGGTTCTATGTTGAATGATGCTGAGAAGATCAAGAAAAGGTGGAAGGAATATACAGAGTTTTTATATGATAAAGATCAAGTGGACCAACAGCCGTTTCAACCTGTACCTTATGATCCGGAACCATTGGTGATGAAAGAAGAAGTTGAAGCAGCATAGAAAGCCTTATCAAAGAACAAAGCACCAGGCATTGATAGCATTCCCATAGAGTATTACAGCAATCTGATGCAGCTGTTACCGTACTTACAAGGCTCTGCCAAGAAATATGGAAGACAACATCATGGTCAACTGACTGGAAAAGATCTGTGTTTATACCAATACTAAAGAAAGGTGATCCAACTGACTGTGGAAAGTATCGCACAATCGCTCTGATCCCACATGCCAGCAAGATTCTACTGAAGATTATTCAAGAGACTACAACCATACCTGGAACAAGGAAAGGGCGAGGAACGAGAGACATCATTGCAGATGTGAGATGGATCCTTGAAAAGACTAAAGAATACCAAAAGGATATCTGTTTGTGCTTTATCGACTATAGCAAGGCTTTTGACTGTGTAAACCATGAGAAACTCTGGGCCACATTAAGAAGCATGGGTATACCAGAACACCTGATCGTACTCTTGCACAATCTGTACATTGATCAGGAAGCAACAGTTCGAAAGGAACAAGGAGAAGCAGAATGGTTTAAAATAAGCAAAGGTGTAAGACAAGGCTGCATACTTTCCCCCTACCTGTTTAATTTATATGCAGAACAAATCATTAGAGAAGCAGGATTGCATGAAGACAACAGAGGTGTGAAGATTGGTAGAAGACTCATCAACAACCTTCGCTATGCTGATGATACCACATTACTGGCTGAAAGTGAAGATGATCTGAAACATTTGTTTCTCACAATCAAAGAACATAGTCTCAAAATGGGCCTGCACCTTAATGTAAAGAAGACAAAGATCATGACAATTGGCATAATCAACAGGTTCATCATTGAAGGAGAAGAAATTGAAATTGTGAACAACTTTAACCTACTTGGATCAACTATCAATAAAGAAGCAACAAGCAGTCAAGAAATCAGACGACGCATTGCTCTTGGAAGAATGGCTATGAAAGACCTAGATAAGATTCTCAAGAGCAGAGATGTCTCTCTCCATACAAAGATTCAACTTGTTCAAGCCATGGTATTTTCAATAACATCATATGGATGTGAAAGCTGGACAGTGAAAAAGATAGGAAGAAAATTGATGCTTTTGAATTATGGTGCTGGTGGTGAATACTGTATATACCATGGACTGCCCGAAGAACAAACCAGTCGGTACTAGAGGAGATCAAACCTAAGCTTTCTTTAGAAGCTCAGATGACAAGACTTCGACTTTCATTATTTAGACACATCATGCGAAGAGAGAGATCATTAGAGAAAGACATTATGCTTGGCAAGATAGGTCAACGCAAAAGAGGAAGGCCAGCAATGAGATGGATCGATACAATAACAGCAGCTACGGGTACCAGTCTGTCAACAATGAGCCGCCTGACTGAAGACCGAACACAATTTAGGATAGCTATCCAGACGGTCGCCATGAGCCGACTCCGACTCGACGGCACTTAACAACATCTTTTATAGCTTTCTCAGGATGTGCCCCGAGTGCTTTGGGCATTGTCCCTTGTCATGCACAACTGTTTTTGGTCCTCTGTGCTTAAAAAAAAAAAGTTTATAATTGAATGGACCAGGAGCTGCGCTCAAAGAGAACCGCTCACATAACCGGAGTCTGAAGCCAGTCTGAGTATTTTAAACAATTTAATGGGGACAGCCATCTAAGGGACTTTAATGTAGCATTAATTAATGCTACAATAGCTAACTGTGTTTGTGTTTGTGCACAGTGACCAAAGAGAAATTAGACTTACCTGCTAATTGTTGTTCCTTGAGGAACTCCAGTTCAGTCCCTCACCTTTGGGTTGTGCACCTCTTCTTGCAGCATGGAGACTGGGCATGTCAGAACTGTGACACCACTGTAGATATCCTGCTGGCACCTCCCACCAGCTCCCGGTGATCTAATGACAAAGAAGACTCAAAGGAGCAACAAATAAGTAGCTATAATATTAAATACAATTTAACTCTAACACTGAACTAAAACCCCGTAAATGAGAGGATAACTCTCCCTCTCCCGTTTGCAGAAATAGGACAGAAAGGAGAGATAAGAAAGAATACAAGGTATACTTTACCTGAATAGCGAGCACATTTGCTAAACTTCTCCTACTGGATTGTAGTCACCGTGCCTCACACAGCATGTTTTGCGGAAACTGACCAAAATACCCCCGGGCAGGAATTGGGACTGAACTAGAGTTCCTCATGGAACAACAATTAGCAGATAAGTCTAATTTCTCTTTCCTTATCGTCCCTCCAGTTCAGTCCCTCACCTCTGGGATGTAACAGAGCAGTAAACAATTGGGAGGGACCTGTCCACCCGGACTGCAAAACTGCTGACACGAAACAGGCATCTCCCGCCGCTTGAACATCCAGGCGGTAATGTTTACTAAAAGTATGCAAGGAAGGCCAAGTGGCTGCTCTGCAAATCTCGACTGGTGGAACTAAGCTATGCTCTGCCCACGAAGCCGCTTGCGCTCTAGTAGAATGAGCCCGCAGCCCCAAGGGCACCTGACGACCTTGCAAGATATAAGCTGACGCTATTGCTTCACGAACCCATCTGAAAATTGAAGCTTTGGCCACCGCTTCACCTTTACGCGGCCCACCAAAGAGAATGAACAAACAGTCAGACTTGCGGAAGGACTCCGAGACCTTCATGTATTGCCGAAGTACCCTCTTAATATCTAACAAACGCAAACTACGGTCTGACGTGGTCTCCCCCGAAACACCCAAAATGGGCAAAGAGACCGACTGATTCACATGAAATGGTGAAACTACCTTTGGTAGGAAAGACGATACGGGACGCAACACCACTTTTTCTCAAGAAAAAGTCAGAAACAGTTCCCGACAGGACAAAGTCTGCAACTCAGAGATTTGACGTGCAGAGCAAAATGGCTACCAAAAATACTGTCTTCAATGTCAAATCCTTTAGGGAAACCTGATGCAAAGGCTCAAAAGGCTCCCTTGTCAAGGCTCCTAAAACCAGGTTGAGGTCCCATGGAGGAGAAACCACCCTGCGCGAAGGACATAGACAAGATACCGTTCTCAAGAAACGGACACGATCGGCATGAACCCCCAAAGGAACTCCTTGCACCTTTCCTCGGTAATAAGAAATAGCTGCCAACTGCATCCTTAATGAACTGGCAGCCAATCTCTTATCGAACCCGTCTTGCAAGAAACTCAACACTGTCAGTACAGAGACTGAGGCTGGACGAAACTGACGTTGAGCACACCAGTCTTCAAAAACACGCCAGACGTGCACCTATGCTAAGGAAGTGGACCTCTTTCTGGCCAGAAGCAAGGTGTCAATCACCGCCTTGGAATAACCCTTCTTCCTTAACCGAGCCCTTTCAATGCCAAGCCATAAGCGAGAGCCGATGTACCTGAGGCATTCGTAGAGGACGCACCAGATCTGCATACCACGAATGACGAGGCCAATCTGGAGCTACTAGAACCACTCTTCCCCGATGAGCCTCGATGCACTGTACCACTCGTCCTATGAGCGCCCAAGGGGGAAAACATGTAGAGGAGACTGTGAGCAGGCTATTGTTGGAGTAAGGCATCTAGATCTTCCAACATTCGTTCTCATCACCTGCAGTAAAAATGACTGGCTTTGGCCGATCGAAAGGTCGCCATGAGATCCATAACCGGAGATCCCCACTTGAGGACAATCTGAGCAAACACCTCTGGATGAAGCTCCCATTCTCTGGGATCCACTCGAATCTGGCTGAGAAAGTCCGCCGTCACACTGTCCGCTCCCGCAATGTGCGCTGCCTACAGAGCCTGAAGCAGAGGCTCTACCCAATTGAAGAGACTTTCCATCTCCATTTCCAGAGCCGTGCTTCCTGTGCCCCCTGGACGATTGAGGTACGCAACCATCATGGCATTGTCCGAGAGCACTCAAACCGCTTGACCCCATAAAGTGGATTCAAAGGCCCAAAGCGCTAGAGCTACCGCTCGCAACTCCAGCCGATTGATGGACCATTTGGCTTCCTGTTCGGTCCAGCCGCCTTGCGCAAAGAGCTCTCTGCATTGAGCTCCCCTTCCTGTGAGACTGGCATCCGTTAACACTGGCATCCACTGCAGTTGGTTCGAGAGGAATGCCCACTGCGAGATTCTGTGGACGAAGCCACCATTGAAGAGACTTCCTAACCCGCAAAGGACAGGGGAGGTGCTTGGACAGAGTCGTTCTGGTGAGACCATTGACAGAGCAGCGACCTCTGTAAGGGACTCATTTGAGCTCTGGCCCATTGCACAACTTCCAGAGTCGCCGCCATTGTCCCTAGCACGCGGAGATAGTGCCAGGCCGATGGTGCAGGAGTCCTCAAAAATTCGCGCACCAGAAACCGCAGGCCCTGGGCTTGGAGATCCGGTAGGAAAACCGATCCCACACGAGTGTCGAAGCGAACTCCCAAATACTCTAGAACTTGCATCACAACCAATGGACTCTTGGCCGTATTGACCACCCAACCAAGCCTCTGCAGGAGCTCTACCACTTTGTCTGTCACTTGCAAACTCTCGGCTCTGGGCTTTGCCCGAATCAACCATTCATCAAGTTAGGGATGAACTAATACTTCCTCCTTCTGAAGAGCCGCCGCCACCACCACCATAACCTTGGTGAAGGTGCACAGAGCCGTCGCCAGACCGAAGGGCAATGCCTGATACTGAAAATGCCCCCACGGTAGCGCAAATCTTAGAACCCTCTGATGCTCTGGCCTGATCGGAATGTGTAAATATACTTCGGTGAGATCGAGAGACATCAAGAACTCCCCTTGACGAACCACCACTATAACCGAACGTAAGGTCTCCATTCGGAAATGAGGTACCCGCAAACAGCGGTTTACCCCCTTGCGATCCAGAATTCGGCGGAAGGCCCAGTCTTTCTTTGGCACCACAAAATAAATTGAGTATCGACCAATACCTTAGTGCTCTTGCGGAACCAGAACCACTGCTCCCAGCTGCAAAACATGAGCCAGAGTCTCCCGCACCGCAAATGTCCTTTCTCGCCCCCTGTACAACGACATGACAAAAGAGTCAACCACCAGACGAGCAAACTCAAGAGAATAACCTTCGTGAACGACCTCCAACACCCATTGATCGGATGTTATCTGGATCCAGGCAGGAAGAAATTCCCGAAGTCGACCCCCTACTGGCTGAATTCCTGCCTGTGTCCACCTCGCTTCATTGTGCTTTCCAAAAAAACGAGGAAGAGGGACTAGCAAATCCTCTGCCCGCTGCCCGGAATCCTCTAAAACTTTGCCCTCGAGAGAAAAACCGTCCTCTTTGAAAACCTCCCAAACGGGAGGTACGAAAACGCCTGAAATCCCAAGGTTGCCCACGGGAAGGTAATGTGGTTCGGCCTTTCTTTGGTTTATCCTCCGGCAAGCGACCTCCTTTAGAATCCCCCAAATCCTTTACCAGCTTATAAAGATCTTCTCCAAACAGCAGCTTCCCTTTAAAAGGAAGCTTGCTAAGACGCGACTTGGAGGAACTGTCCGCCGCCCAGTTCCTGAGCCAAAGATAGTGGCATGCGGCTATCAAGGAAGCCATGCCATTTTCTAAAGCTCTAATAAGATCATAGTGGATATTGGCCAAATATGCAGAACCTGACTCTAGTCTTGTCACATCAGCTAGCTGCTCCTGCGTTTGCTGAACTGGCTGCTGCAAATGCTGTGACCAGCGAAGGCATGCTCGCACAACCCGAGCTCCACAAATAGAGGCCTGCAGAGCCAGAACATTAACCTGAAAAGCTTGCTTCAATAAGGTGTCTACCTTCCAATCCTGTACGTCCTTCAAAGCTGCACTGCCTTCAACTGGAATGGTAGTCTTCTTCGTAACCACTGAAACTGCCACATCTATACACGGAGAACTAAACACTTCCCGTTCTTGATCCGCCAAAGGATAGAGACGATTCATGGACCTTACACCACACAAGCCTGCCTCCGGCACGTCCCATCCATCCTGAATCATCTGCTTAACCACACGTTGAACAGGAAAAACTGCCTGGGACTTTCATACAGCCTGAATGAGAGGATCCTTGAAACCCTCATCCTCCGCTGGTAACACCGACGAAAGGTTGAGAGCCTGAAGGGACTCCACAATGAGCGCTGTCAGCTCCTCCCTTCGAAAGACCTGGATAATCTTTGCTTGATCTTCAGGTCCCAGAATATCACCTTCCTCTAAATCCTCTGTCCTGGCTTCCGGCTCCAGCTCAAAGTCTTCTGCATCTGGCCAGTCTGAACCAAGAGGCTGATCTTCCACTGACCGGGACCTCTTAACCGATCTACCATCATTACCACCAAACCACTGTTCCCTCTAAGCTGTGCGCGTGTGCGCGCGCACACACCTCGCCGAGCGAGCGCACATACTTTACAACAGAGCGCACAAAAATTACAGTTCTGATTCTGATAGAAAACAACACAGACATCTTAAAATTTAAAAGTTGTTATGTATTTATGGTTTTTCACAAGTTCTACAATGTTTTCTAGTGCAATCAATGTGGTAGATCGGTAAAATTAGAGGGAACATTGCACCAAACCCTTCGGTGGCTGCTAGTCCTCCTGCCACCCCAAGAAGCGAGACATCCGCGACTACCCCCTGCTGCTGCAAGCAGTAAGTGTGATGAAGCAGCAGCACAAAATCCGGGGAGAAACCCTCAAAGGCTGCCCCCGACACCATGGGAGTGGTGGAATTATCGGGCAAAGCCAAATTTGAAGTAGGAAGAGCGGACGGAGACTCCCACAGATACTCTCCTTCCGCAGACGTGCCAGCACCCTGCGCCACCAGAGCAGTGCCTTCTTTAGACCGATCCTGCATGTCTTGCTCCATAGTAGGCGCCTCAGACGTGCAGTCATGACACACTCCTGTGTCCGAGACCAAGCCCCTACAGGCGTCACAAACTAGGCCTTGTGGTTGCGTAGGCATTAGCACTACGGGAACCAAGAGACTGGAAAGTAAAGGAAATGGCTTCCACAGATCACCAAAAAGGGCAACCAAACAAAAACATCCAGAATCTGCTTTTATTGTTGTTGTTTTTTTACTTTTCTGTGCTGGCCCTTTAAGAGCTCCAAAACATTGAAAATTAAAAGTAATCAAAATTAATTCCAAGTAAGCAGAAAACTACAAGGATTAATTAAAGAAAGCTGTCAGCAAAGAAAAAGAGCACTGTGAAGAAAAAACGGCAGGAAAAAACACCTGCCAAGATCCTGAGTTCTGCAAATCCACAGAACCTGCTTCACATGTGGCAGCAGGCCTCAAAGTATTTCACATGACACTAGCAGCAAAGATTTAAACACTCACCTCTTCCTCTGAGACATTCAGATCTTCTCTACACCCCGATAAAAATAACAGGCTTCCTGTGAGCAGCACAGCTGAGAAAGGCTGTCAGCCGGCAGCAGAGAAACAAAGCCCAACGACAGTTTCTGACTGGAAATCTACAGCACAGAAAACTGAGCCGGTAAGGAGATGAAAAGCCTGCTAAAGAACTCCCCTCTGTGCCAACAAGGAGGGGAGAGCAGGCAAAGGGGACATAAATAAACTGGAGGGAGAAAGGAGACTCCTCTAAATCCCTTCCGATCCCCTCTCAGCCCTTGCTTTTTTTTTTTTACAAGCTTTAATGAGCTTTAAAGCTAAAGATCAAAAGAAAAAACTCTATAGGGAGAAAAGAAAAGCTAAAAACCCTAGCTAAGCTGCCTAAAAGCTCCTTATCTGTTCCTCTTGTGAGCCCAGGACCTAGGCTCACTACCTCCAGCTGCATGGAGACTGGACACACTGGGAGCTGGTGGGTGCTGCCAGCAGGATATCTACAGTGGTGTCACGGTTCTGACATGCCCAGTCTCCATGCTGCAGGAAGAGGTGCACAACCCAGAGTTGAGGAACTGAACTGGAGGGACGATAAAGAAATCAAACGTTTTCCAAGAATACGTTCCAGAAAATTCAGAATTAATTACTAGTAGGGTATGTGAGAGAATTTTACTAATATTTTCAATATTATCATGAAAAGATTGCATAAAAATTTGAGATTCACTACTACTATTACTAATCATTTGTTTAGCACAAGGCATACGTAGCGCTGTACATATAGATTTAAAACACAGCCCCTGCTCATCAGAGCTTACAATTTAATCAAGACAAAAAACCCCGCAAAACTGGGGGCTAGAGTATGGTAAGATACCCATAAGTGGTGAACAAGAGAGTTTGGAATTCTTGAAAGAATTTGCCTTAAGTTGTTTCACCATTGAAAGAGATGTGTTGCTGACCAATTCAAGTACAAATCTATTTGTTATAATACTCATTTTTTTCTACTAACTAGGCAAAATACTCCTGTTGAAAAAAGTGGTCTGGCGTGCTTCTCCATTTTCTTTCTTTTCTACATAACTCATTTTGGCATCACTAGTATATTATTCATCCATGTGGGTGTAACACTACCTTTAACACTAGGATAGATCAACGGCTATCCTATATTTATGTGTTCTTTGCTGTCCATTTAGTGGCCAAATATCGCCGCTGACTGGATAGCAACAGTCCTGCCTGGTGAAACTAGACATTCAATGCTAGACACTGGGTATGCTCCAACACGGACTATCAGGTTTAGTTCAAGTAGCAGTAGCCAGACACTTTAAAAGCACTTGGCCACCGCTGCTGAATATATCGACCCCATTATGCCTATTTATAACCTCATACAGAGGATGGATATAAATGTTAAATGCTAGTGCTGAAAGCACAGTTGTCTGGAGGATTTCCTGAGTCAATGTATGCAGCTTTAGATCCTACTCTCACTTGTTGCTCATGTTCAGTTAAGTACGTTTCGAATCCTTTTAAAATGAAGGAACCATTTCTCAGCCAGCTTATTTACAATAAAGCACAGTTACTTACCTGTAACAGGTGATCTCTGGGAACAGCAGGAATTAGTCCTCACATATGGGTACGTCGGTACCGACGGAGCCTGCGCGGGAAAGCTCCCCAGCTTCCTAGAATGGAAGCTTTTGGGACCTCCCACTGCACATGCGCACTGCCTTCCCGCCTTCCTGAACAGCTCTCCTCAGTTTCGAGTTTATAGCTGAGTCAATAGAGAGAGGACAGGAAGATAGATAGATAAAAGATACAACTCCTAGGGGAGGTGGGTGGGTTGTGAGGACTAATTCCTGCTGTTCCCAGAGATCACCTGTTACAGGTAAGTAACTGTGCTATCTCCAGGAACAAGCAGGAATAAGTCCTCACATATGGGGACTCCCTAGCTTAGATGCGTGGGATCCCCTGTCAAGGTTCGCCATCTTCGTATGGATCTCAGGCATCCATCCTGGGAAGGTGGGCAGGAGTTGTCTAAGAATGGAACAGGTGTTTGAGGACAGCCTGGCCAAACAAGGCATCCCGGCGGGAGTCTTTGTCCAAACAGTAATGGGCTGTGAAGGTATGAACCGAGGCCCAGGTAGCGGCTCGACAGATCTGATCAATGGAAACAGAGTGCAGATGAGCCATAGAAGTTGCCATGGCTCTCACATTGTGAGCTGTGACATGGCCTTCCAGAGAAATGTTTTTACTCTGGTAAGCAAAGGAAATACACTGAGCAATCCAATTGGAAAGTGTACGCTTGGAGACTGGAAGTCCCAAATGTGAAGGATCAAAAGCCACGAAAAGTTGAGAAGACTTTCGATGTGGCTGAGTCCTATTAAGGTAAAAGGCTAGAGCTCTTTTACAATCCAGAGTATGAAGGTTCCTCTCTGCACTGGAGGCATGAGGAGCCGGAAAAAATACAGGTAGATATACCTCTTGATTAAGATGAAAAGGCGAGACCACTTTAGGCATAAAGTGGGGATTCGTCCTAAGGACCACCTTGTCATGATGAAATCTTGTATAAGGTGGATTAGCCACTAGAGCCTGCAGTTCGCTGATGCGACGAGCGGAAGTGACTGCAATTAGGAATAATACCTTCCAGGAAAGAAATTTCAAGGAGGTAGAAAATAACGGCTCAAAAGGTGGCTTCATAAGCTGACCAAGCACTAGATTCAAATCCCATGCGACCGGGGGGGGTCTGATGGGAGGTTTAGTGAGGGTCAGGCCTCTCATGAATCTTGCAACAAGAGGATGAGAGGAGATAGGTTGTCCATTTACAGGTTTCAGGGATGCTGAAATAGCACTTAAATGGACTCTTACAGAATTCGTCTTAAGGCCTGCATTGGAAAGATGCAGGAGATAGTCTAAGAGGGAATTCAAAGGAAGTGCCAGAGGGTCAAGGCCCTGCTGAGCACACCAAATGGAAAAACGTTTCCATTTGAAAGCATAAGACCGCCTCGTGGAAGGTTTCCTAGAGGCATGAAGGATATCTTTCACAGGTTGAGAAAGATTAAAGTCTTGAAGACTTAAGCCTTCAGTAACCAAGCTCGGAGATGTAGGGATTTGGGGTTTGGGTGCCACAAAGTCCCGTCCTCCTGAGACAGAAGGTCTGGTGCAGCTCCTAAGTCCAGGGAGGATCCCTGGGAGAGCTGTAGAAGCAGAGGGAACCACACTTGGCGTGGCCAGCGTGGAGCTATGAGGATCATAGAGCCGTGATCTCTCTGGAGTTTGAACAGAGTCTTGGGAATCAACGGAATGGGTGGAAAGGCATATAGGAACGCCTGACCCCAATGGAGGAGAAAGGCGTCCGTGGCCTGAGCCTCCTGACATGGAGTCCTGGAACAGAACCGGGGAAGTTTGGCATTCCACGGACTTGCAAAGAGGTCTATGTCCGGGGTCCCCCATTCCTGAAAGATTCTGGTTATCTGGTCCACGTGTAGGGACCACTCGTGTGGCAGCAGAACTCGACTGAGCCTGTCTGCTCGAGAGTTTTGAACTCCTGGAAGGTACACTGCTAGCAGATGAATTTGGTGCTCTCTGGCGAAGGCCCATAATCTGAGAGCTTCGTTGCAAAGCGACAGAGAGCCCGTTCCTCCTTGTTTGTTTATGTAAAACATGGCCACCTGATTGTCTGTCTGAACCAGGACAGTCAGGTTGGCAAGGAGGGTATGGAAGACCTTGAGGGCAAGGTAAATTGCTCGCAGTTCCAGGAGGTTGATATGAAGGGTGGCCTCCTGTGGAGACCAAGTGCCCTGAGTGGAGAGAGTTAGCAGATGGGCTCCCCACCCCAATTGGGAGGCATCTGTTGTGAGGGTTGCTTGGGGTAGCAAGGGCTGAAAGGGAGCCCCCAACAACAGATTCTTGGTGGATATCCACCAATGGAGGGACCAAGACAGACGGTTTGAGGTTTGTATTTGGTCTGAGAGTGCTCCCGACGCCTGAGTCCACTGGGTGGCCAGGGTCCATTGAGCTGCTCTCATATGAAGACGAGCATAGGGCACCACATGTACTGTGGAGGCCATATGGCCCAGGAGGCGTAGCATTTCCCTGGCTGTCAAGTGAGTACTGGACTGGGCTTGGGAGGCCAAGCTCAGCAGACGCTGACCCCGAACCAGTGGAAGGTAGGCTCTTGCAGTGGTGGTGTCCAACCGGGCCCCTATGAATTCTAGAGACTGAGTAGGGCTGAGTTGAGACTTGGGAAGGTTTACCACCAGTCCCAGATACTGCAGAAGGTTCCTTGTGCGGTCTAGGGAAATCTGGGCCTGCGACTGAGTTGGAGCTCGAATGAGCCAGTCGTCCAGATATGGGAATACGAAAATCCCCATGCTTCTGAGAAATGCGGCTACGACTGCCATGCATTTGGTAAAGACTCTTGGGGCAGAGGCGAGACCGAAGGGAAGTACTCTGTATTGGTAATGACTTCCCCTGAACAGAAAGCGAAGATATTTTCTGTGGGAGGGATGGATGAGTAGATGTGTATACGCATCCTGCAGGTCTAGAGAACAAAGCCAGTCCTGACTCTGAAGGTATGGAAGGAGAATGCCCAAAGAGAGCATTTTGAATTTCTCCTTGTACAGAAATTTGTTCAATTCTCTCAGATCTAGGATTGGTCTGAATCCCCCTGTCTTCTTTGGAATGAGAAAATAGGGGGAGTAGAAACCTGACCCCTGTTGATGAAGAGGAACCTCTTCTATGGCCCCTTGGGCAAGCAGAGAAGAGATCTCCTGATCCAACAGGGCTAGGAGAGGAGATGGAGAATTGAAGGGTCTCACCATGTGATGAGGAGGAAGGCTGGAGAAATGAAGTTTGTAACCCTCCCGGATGATAGAGAGGGTCCATTGCTCTGTTGTGATCTGTTCCCATCTGGGAGCAAAGTGAGCTAACCTTCCAGGTATGGTGAGAGGTTCTGGTTGGTCCAGAACCAGGAATGGCAAGTTCTCTAGGGGCAAGTCAAAACCCCTGAGGGGGTGGAGCCTGTTGAGCTGCAGTAGCTGCTGCAGGCTTTGCTCTTGCTTGTTTCGTTTGCTGACGTTTAGCCGCAAAACGAGGTTGAGAAGATTGCTGGCCAGTATTGGAAGCATATCTGGCCTTCTTATAATAAGGCCTCTTGAAAGACTTCTTCTTAGTGGGAGTAGAAGTGGACTTAGAAAGTCTCTCTAAGGTGGCATTTTCAGCGTCCATTTGAGTGGCCTTAACCTGCCACTCTGCACCGAATAAGTTCTCACCTGTACAGGGCAGATTCCGTAAGCCATCTAGAACCCAGGGTTCCAGATCAGAAGCCTGGAGCCAGGCCAGACGTCTGGCTGCGATAGCAATGCCAGAAGCTCTGCTGGCTCCTTCGAAGGAATCAAAGGCAGCTCTGTTGGAGAACTTAGAAACATCTAAAAGTTGTTTCACAACAGAAAGGAAGTCCTCCTGTTTATCCTCAGGGATAAGGGAGGCAAAATGCCGTACTTTCTTGGCAAGTTCCCCTAGGAACATGCCCATATAGAGGCTGTAGGAATTAATCCTGGCTATAAGCATACTAGCCTGGAAGATTTTCCTACCAAAAGAGTCCAGTGTCTTACATTCCCTTCCTGGAGGTGTAGAAGAGTGCCTTTTAGTACTCTTGATCTTTTTCATTGCAGACTTTACCACAATGGAGTGGTGAGGCAATTGAGTTTTCTGAAAACCAGGAGAAGGAGGGACCCGATACATGGTGTCCAACCTACGGGAATAAGGAGACAGAGTTAAAGGGTTCTCCCAGAAATCCATCAATTGTTCCTGAAGGATTTCATGGATAGGCAGAGTAACTGCTTCTTTAGGAGACTTAGAGTATCCTAAAATATCCAATCTTTTTGACCTTGGTTCCCTTTCAGAGGAGGTAGTGATAGAAAGGCCTTTAGCCATTTCTAAAATAAAGTCCTGAAAGGACAAATCCTCTGGAGGAGACATTCTCCTTTTTGGAGAAGAAGGTTCCTCAGGAAGGTCAAGGGAGAGCTCTGCAGACTCATCAGAGGAGACAAAATCCTCAGAGGAATCGGTGTATTCTCTAGTTTCCTCCAACGCACGATACGCATACCGATCGGTATCGACATCGGGCGTACCGGGTATGGAAGCGGTATGGAGCGAAAGCCCATACGGTACCGATTTGCGTTTAGAAGAGGAAGGCCTGGGTTCCGGCATGGCGGACGATACCGGAACCGGGCCCGGAACCGCTGGAAGCGGTACCGATGGCGTTGCAGCTTTAATGAAAGCCATGACGGCCTGCTGCATGGATTGGACAGTATTGCCCATAGACGCCACGACTGCCTGGATGTCGGTACCGGTATGGGCCGGTACCCCAGAGCAGTCCAACAGGTGATCTGTCGAGGCCGTGCCATCGATGTCAACCTGTAGCCCCTGTATTGGCGTTTTGGAAGGTAGGGCTTCCCGCCGGGGCTGTTTGGCTGGGGCAGGGTCCTCAAAACTAAGAGCCTCTCGATGCTTTGAAGGAGATTTGCTCTTTGAGGACTTGCCCACAGAAGGTTTGGTTACCTGAGATCCATCCGGGGATGATGACCTGGATGACTGTGATGTTGGATTCTCTGAAGCAAACAGCACATGGAATTTGTTGGCCCGGTTCTGCAGCCCACGCTTAGACATTTGGGAGCAGGAAGGGCAGTCCGGAATGGAGTGGTCAGGCCCCAAACATTTAAGACACCATTCATGGGTGTCTGTGACTGATATTACAGCAGTACACTTGGTACACTTCTTAAATCCAGGGGCTGGCTTCTCCATGTGGAGAATTAAAGTAGGCCTGAAGGCCTAACTGAAGTGACCAAGTGCTGAAAAAATAATAAAAGAAAATAATTTTTTAAGAAAGAAAAAGGAAGACCGGCGATACCGGTATCGGTATGGGAAGGCAGGTACGCGGTCTAAAGAAACAAAACAAAAAACTACAATTTCTTCAGCGGTGACAGGATACACGACCTGCTGGCTCCGCGGAAAAAGAGAAACTGAGGAGAGCTGTTCAGGAAGGCGGGAAGGCAGTGCGCATGTGCAGTGGGAGGTCCCAAAAGCTTCCATTCTAGGAAGCTGGGGAGCTTTCCCGCGCAGGCTCCGTCGGTACCGACGTACCCATATGTGAGGACTTATTCCTGCTTGTTCCTGGAGATAAGACGTTCATGGGATGCAGAATGAAATGTTAGTGAAACATCTAAGAACATCATTACAATACCTGCCTTTTTCTCTGGCCATGTACAGCCTATCAATAATCACGCAAGAAAATATGGGTTAATATTGTGGCGTACATCCAGATTCAGAACTAGTAAGCTGCACTGAAATCTCTATGCTTGCAGAATACAATGTTAGGAAAGACAGACAAAGAGTATTTTTAAATGTGTTATTATTCTAGTCTGATTCAGGTTTTACTTTGAAATTGATTTTATCAAAGAAAAGTCACGTAATAGAAAACTACTTGAAGCATTTAATTCTGAACACCATAGACTACAAATTCGCATAAATGATATAGCACTCTTCTGATCCTTAGTAATAACAGATTATACAAAACACATTTCCATTGTAAAAGCAAATTGCAGGCTTTCTTTCTTTTTATTTACATGAGTTAAGTGTGTTATAATGGCACGGATATGAGTGCATGGAAGGAATAAGCTAACTATCTTTCAGAAGCATCAAACTCTCATCCAGAAGATTTTAAGATACCACAGAATTAATGCTGAACCCTTCTTCTAACTTTGTTGCATCTTACTTTCAACCAATGCCAACAAATATTTGATGAGTACTTTGTAATTTAAAACTAAAGAAAAACTTAATGGAAAAATAAACATTCTGGGTCCCATATTCAAAGGGGTTCTATATTCAGTGATGCTGTCCATTTAACTAATGTCACTGAACATATGCATGACTGCAGATCATGCGGTTTAAAGTTAGACCTATGTGGTAATTGTTGTGGGTGCTCCCTATACAGGCTATACTTCTACTACGTGATAAATGCATTTCCTACAGAGCAGATGCATTTGAACCTTCACATACATCACACTTACTGTAATGCTGCAACAAAAAAAAGATTCCCCCCTACTTTCCTGGCCAGCTTGAGCTTTAACCACTGGCATAGAGCCCTCCCACTTCCCCCTAACAGTCCTGTTAATTCATTATTTGGCTTTTGGACCCCTAGTGATAGTGGCAAGAGACTACCACTAGAGATCAGAACTACCGTTTGTTCTTGGTTGCACCCAGGGCAGGAATGCCTATGGATTGCTCCTCCCCCCCTCTAGCCACCAGAGAACCCCAGTTAGAGCTGGAGGGGTTTTTCAGAGACGGGAAGGAGGATCTTTTGAAGATGGAAGGAAGGGTTTGTTGAGTATTTATGGATTTAGTGGGGGGGGGGCTATTGTTGAGGAGGCCAGCAGTAGTCACAAAGGGTGGGGGGTTTTGATGCTTCACCAACTATACAGCAGGTGCATCTGTACTATGTGCAACAGTGTGAGTTTGTGCACGTCAACGTAACCATGTGCTAACTGCAAGACACTGACCATGCCCACACCCCACTTACTCTACCCATTTCCGATCCTTTTCTACAGTCGGTACTTAGCACGCGAATTAGCACATGCTAGGGGTGCAACCATGCAGCAAATTCAGATGGTACATGCTTACTACACTTCCGTTAACAGGCTTTTTTTCATGTTTATCCAAAATTTACTAATGGGGGATACTTGGGATTCAACTCATCAAGCTCCTGATTGTAAGGCAGGCCCAGTCTCGTGAAACAAGAGAGGAAAACCCAGCCTCAGTGCATCTTTCTATTTCCTCTTTCCACATGTACTCTGCAACTTGCGAAATTTAACTGAACATCAGAAAGATTTTCTACTATTGCCAAAAGAAAAACAGCATATTGATACAGTGCAAATAGGAAATGTCATTTTCTAGGAAGCTTTTTTTTTCATATTTGATACAACATTCTAATGACAAGCTGTATCAAAAGCTTGTATTTTACTATTCTATCGTAATGGAAACATTTTGACAATACTATTAGCGAAGAAAAAACCACTCCAGCTCTGACAACTGCATTTCACTAGCTTTTACTGAGAGCTAAAGCATGACAGATGCTTTTCATAGCAATTGCCAATCAACCTTTGCACAGCAACTGAAAACACAACGTATTACTTTGACATCTGTGGATATAAATACACTAACAATTCAGTAATCTGTGTGAAGTAAAATTCATCTTGTTCAACGACTGCCTCCATGGTACTTAAATCACAAAGTATATATTCGTACTTTCATGATTTATCTACGATTGACAGATTATGATCTGGTATAAGTATGTTGTCTACCCTACCAATTAAGAAAGCACTGTACTGTAGTACAGTCTAGCAAATAAGGAAAATTACACTGTATAGTAGTTTCACATTCAAAAACGGACTCAGGCTGGAAGTGATAAAAGTCTTTAACATCTAAAGTTATTTACAAACTTATTTCATATTAGCCTTCCAAAAACAGCCTAGTAAATAAAAAATATAGTACGTATCATAATTTGCCATAAATTGGCCAATGGTTTTGAAATAGTTTCAGCAGAGAATCCAAAGATTTCAAAGAGACGAAGCCTGAATTATCCCCGTATCTTTAGAGTTTGTGTGTCCACTATAAGAATGAGGCTATGCTAGGAAGCTTGCACTGCTGCTATCCATATCATACTGCCCTTGTTCTGTGAATAACTCAGACTTCCAGTACTGTCAATTAAGATCCTTCATATACATTCCATTTACTGAAAAATAAATTTCAATATCAATTTTCAAAAACACGGATGAGTTAGGCAAATATTGCAACATAACCACTAAAAGCACTATACAGAAATGTAACTTTAAATGAATCCTTTCTCCATTTAAAAAAAAAACCCAGATGTGTCATTCTCTACTCACATTTTGCTGGCAGGTTATACCCACAAGTAATTTTTGCTTGTCCAGTTGCACAGCCAATCAGAGTACGACATTCATCAAATAAGCAGGAACCAGCAGCTCTATGTATGCAGCCATCAACTGCAAAACAAAGCAAACAAAATATCTGCATATCAAGCCAATAGATCTGCCACACATACATGTTAATGCAGGACTGGTTACTCTTCTGACATTAGTTCTGCATTAGAGAACCAGAAGGGAGGGGCATTAAACATCAGAGAATAATGCAGATATGTCATAAGTCAAATGTGTTCTATCCTTTATTGGTTATGGAAAAAACAAAAGAAAAAAAAGATACTTTTTCTTGTGGAGGCTTCCCCAAATATTCAAAATGAAAGTATGTGCCTGTTTCAACTTTGACAATTACCCCAGGGAATTTATGTGTCTATATGAAGTTTAAGAGCCGTCGAGTTGGTGTCGACTCATGACGACCCTCTGGATAGTTGTCCTAAACTGTGTTTAGTCTTCAGTCAGGTGGCTCATTGTTGACAGTTGCCACCCAAAGCTGCTGTTATTGTATCAATCCATCTCATTGCTGGCCTTCCTCTTTTGCGTTGACCTTTCTACCTTGCCAAGCATGATGTCTTTCGCTAGTGATCTCCCTCTTCGCATGTGTCTAAAGTATGAAAGTTGAAGTCTTGTCATGTGAGCTTCTAAAGAAAGCTTAGGTTTGATCTTCTCTAGTACTGACTGGTTTGTTCATCAGGCAGTTCATAGTATATACAGTATTCATCACCAGGGGCGGCCCAAGGGGGGTGCGGGGCCATGTGCGGAGACTCGGTGCGGGGCCTCATTTGCATAAGTGGCCTTATTTGCATAAATATTTGCATAATGTTACCATACACTAACTTTTAGTAAACATGTCTCTTAATGAGTGTATGGATAAAGAAAGACTAAAAGATTTCTACATTACTATAATCCAGTGCCAACCGCCAGGCACATTAGGAACTACTACAAACGCTGCCCATTTAGAACCCATAGCAAACCCGCCGTATCCTGACAGCATTACCAGGACTCACAAAGCACCATACCCTACCTATCAAAAGACAACACTGCAAATATTAAACCAATACATTTCAGAGAATACTGGGGAAAGAGAACAAGTGGCAATGTCAAATAGGAATTACATAAATAGAATACCTCAGCTCAGTTACACATGCAGAACATAGACCATCACCAAACAAGGAATCACAATTTAGAAACAGGAAGGCAATAATTAAACTGGGAACCCCAAAAGCCAAACTTGGAATGTACAACAACACTGTAGAAATAAAACTATAAATTAATTTCCTCTTGTACCAAACAAAGCACAGACGTTAATGATGCACATTTCCCAGAGGTTTCATATTCCAGTTAATAAATTCAAAATAAAGAGATATTTCTACCTTTTGTGCATTTTTTTTCAGTTGCAATTGCTCCAGCCACTTTCTTCTGGTTTCTTCATGTTTTCTGCTAACTGTCCATCGTCTGCTGTCCATTTGTTCTTTCTTCTCTCTTCTAGTTTTTTTTCCATTCTCTCTCTACATCTGCTTTAACATACTAATCTTTCTCCTTTTGCTCTTTCCTCATTCCTATTTCATCCACACAAATTTTACCCCTCCATCCTCAATCCCCACTTACTCTCCCAATACCAGGCCAATTGTAGATTTTTCATCCCTCCCACACAAAATATTTTTCCCCTCTCCATTTTACTCTCCCAGCCCCATCCCATTCTAATCCTCCCCCAACATCAGCTCACTTCTAGTTCCAGTCTCACCCAGCATCCATTCCCTTCTAGTCCCTGCATCAGCCCATTTCCAGTCCTAGCCCACCATCAACCCATTTTCAGTCTGAGTCCCTTCATCAGCTCATTTCCAATCCTAGCCCCCATCAGCCCACTTCTAGTCATTTCCTAGCCCCATCATCAGCCCATGTCAAATCATAGCTCCCCTCCACTCAGTCCAATTCCAGTCCAAGCCCCCCCATGAGCCTACTTTCAGTTCTAGCCCCTCCATGAGTCCATTTCAATTCAAGCCCCCACCACAGCCCATTTCCAATCTTAGCTCCCCCCAACAGCCCATTTCCAGTCCTATCCTAGCTGCTCCATCAGCCCATTTTCAGTCCTAGCTCCCTTCCCTCACAGCCCATTTCCATTCCAAGCTCCCTCCCTATCAGCTATTTGCAGTTCAAGCCTCCCCTTCCACTCAGCCCATTTCCAGTCATAGCAACCCCCCAACCTATTACCAGTCCTAGCCCCCCATCAACCCACTTCCAGTCCTAACCCCCAATCACCCCATTTTCTGTTTAAGCCCCCCCCCTATAACCCATTACCAGTCCTAACCCCCCCCATCAGCCCACTTCCAGTCTTAACCCCATCAGCCCATTGCCAGTCCTAACCCCCCCATCAGCCCACAGCCCATTACCAGTCCTAACCACATCAGCCCACCTCAAGTCCTAACCCCTCCCCTTCAGCCCATTTCCTGTCCTAGCCCCCCCCCATAGCCCATTATCAGTCCTAACCACCCCCCATAGCCCATTATCAGTCCTAACCACCCCCCATAGCCAATTAGCAGTTCTAACCCCCCCATCACCCCATTTCCAGACAGCCCCCATCAGTCCACAGCCCATTACCAGTCCTAACCCCCCCAGCCCATTACCAGTCCTAACAAACCCCCCAGCCCATTAGCAGTCCTAACCCCCCCCCACCCCCCCAGCCCATTAGCAGTCCTAACAGCCCCCCCCAGCCCATTAGCAGTCCTAACCCCCCCCAGCCCATTAGCAGTTCTAACCCCCCATCACCCCATTTCCAGACAGCCCCCATCAGTCCACAGCCAATTACCAGTCCTAACCCCCCAGCCCATTTGCAGTCCTATCAGACCCCCCCCAGCCCATTAGCGGTCCTAACCCACCCCCCCTAGCCCATTAGCGGTCCTAACCCACCCCCACCAGCCCATTAGCAGTCCTAAAAGCCCCCCCAGCCCATTAGCAGTCCTAAGAGCCCCCCCCCCAGCCCATTAGTAGTCCTAACAGCCCCCCCGCCCCAGCCCCAGCCCCAGCCCATTAGCAGTCCAAAAAAAAAAGCTGACTCTCTGGCTGCTGCCGCTGCCGCCGCGGCAGAATGCAATGTCCCGCGGGGCCCCCTCTGCCCGGCTTTCAGATTCGCGAAGGGAGAGTGTCTCTCCCTCGCGTCTCTGTTAAGCCCGCAGGGGCTAATGGAAATTTCCCATCAACCCCTCGCGTCTAAAGGGGCTGATGGGAAATTTCCCATTAGCCCCTGCGGGCTTAACAGAGACGCGAGGGAGAGACACTCTCCCTTCGCGAATCTGAAAGCCGGGCAGAGGGCTCAGCCGGCGCAGAGGGGGCCCCGCGGGACACTGCATTCTGCCACGGCGGCAGCGGCAGCAGCCAGAGAGCCAGCTTTTTTTTTTAAATGTAATTTTGAGGAAAGCAGAATGTTCTTTGCGCGGGGCCCCCTGAAACGCGGGGCCCTGTGCAAAAAACATTCTTGCTCAATGGACGGGCCGGTCCTGTTCATCACCAGCCTCATAACTCAGAAGCATCAATTTTCTTCCTATCTTTTTCACTGTCCAACTGTCGCATCCATATGACATTATTGAAAATACCATGGCTTGGACAAGTCAAATCTTAGTATGGAGAGAGACATCTCTTCTCTTAAGAATCTTGTCTAGGTCTTTCATAGCCATTCTGCCAAGAGCAATGGGTCATCTGATTTCTTGAATGCTAGTTGTTTATTGATAGTTGATCCAAGTAGGTTAAAGTTGTCCATTATTTCAATTTCTTCTCCATCAGCAAAGAACTTATTGATTTTGCCTGATGTCAGAATCATTGTTTTCTTTACGTTAAGATGCAGGCTCGTTTTAAAACTATGTTCCTTGATCTTGAAAAGCAAATGTTTCAGATCGTCTTCACTTTCAGCCAGCAATGTGGTATCATTAGCATTGCGAAGGTTGTTGATGAGTCTCCTACCAATCTTCACACCTCTGTTGTCTTCATACAGTCCTGCTCGTCTAATGATTTGTTCTGTTCTGCCCCCGATTTTGTTGATTTAGTTCATGCTTAAAAGGCAGGTGTAGATGCTTACATGCACATCTGCCTTTTAAACATGAACAAAATTTCTTGGTTAATTTCAAAAGTATGCCCAGACCCAACTCCAATCTAGGAATGTCTTCTGCATAGTCACGTAAGTTTACATGTGTACAGGGTGTATATGAGCATAAGTATACCCATGAAGGAGCTAGTATTCTAAAAAGGTATCTAAGTAAAAAGTCCAAAAGTTAGTGTTTTATGCCTAGTATATAAAGACAGTGCAAATGCCTATGCAAATTTATGAAATAGGCTTTTACAATGACCTCTAGTAGCATACAAATATTTCCCATAAATTTACACCTGCTCCAAAGAAGATGTCAATGTGTGTGTGTACTCTATACATGTACACATGTATTTTATAAAATACGAATGTACAATGCAACTCTACCCCGATTACACAGACGACACCCCCAGGAATGCTTACATACAGACCACAGAATTGCACCGTTGTGTGTTTTGCCCACTGTGTATATTTGCATGCAGTTTTGTAAGAAAATGTTTCAGTAAAATTATCCACATATAAAGTTGACAATTTTATAAAAGCCTATGGGGGGAACATTCAGCAGTGGCCATTGACATTTTAAATTATATTCAGATATTCGGTGCACATATGGCCACATTTGACGATCAGCAGCTGGCTGCATAGCTAAAGTGGCTAAAGTTAAGAGAGCCTCTATCTGCCCTAACGTTAGCTGTTTTAATTAGCTGGTTAGCGGCTCAATATTGCCGCTGACCAGCTAACTTATGTCGCCACCCCCAGAATGCCTGACTCTAGGTGGTTAGTGTCAGGCATCAGATGGCCTAGAAGAGGATAGTCAATGGCTAAAAACAGCTATATGTTGCTGAATATCCCAGTCAGTGGGATTAACACGGTCTGCAACTGTGTTACTCCTTTTGAATATGCCCCCCCCCCTATATTTTTGGATAAAACACCATTTTATCCACAGAAACATTTTAGAAAATCACCTTCTTTACTAAGGTGCAATTTCCAACTAGTCTGTTTCGAGACAAAATCCATGGATATTTTTTACTTGCACACTTTTTATTTCAAATTTCAAAGGAAATCAATGAATGTACTTTTGCCTTTAAACCTGATGTAAAGTACCCATAATTACTGCTGCCTGCTTTTGTTTACTAAAGTACATGACATACAGTTAAAAATGCAGTCTATTTGCAAACTTTCCCTCTTTTGTCCTAAACACGCCCTCAGGAAGCCTTTCTCTAAGGTGCTTTTTACTTATCAAGCTTTTGGTGCAAAAATTAATGCATGGTAAGTACATAGCCTATAGAGGACTACTGGGGGTGTTCCCAGCATGTTTCCATATAGTTACCACAAAGACTATTCCTTACCACACAGTATCTGTGCTAAATGGCCATGTGCTAGCTGCAATGTACAATCCATGCCCATTGTCTGTCCCATAACATACAACGCAGTGATGCCAGCATGACAACTGTTATTGCACTCGAGCGCTATCTGCTCAGTGAATTTTAGTAAAGGGGTGCCCTCTATGTATATAAGTGTAAACATTTTTTGGAAGAAATTGAGGGACATTGAGGGAGGCAACTTTTAGATGGAATTTCCATGTAAATTGCTTTGAAACTTGTCCTGTAAATTCTCATACATAAGACAAACAGCATTGATAACAAATAATGCCAGTAGTACCCATATGGAAATTCTGTCCGAATACACAAATTTCCAATAAACACAAAGGACCTGATTTGGAGATGGATCCTGTGGGACGGCACGTGCAACCCTTCAGGCCGTCCTGCCCCTATTCCCCCTCCTGCTAGAGATGCAGGATGGGGAAAGCTGGCGGGGGGCAGGCCGAATTGGCAGGACATACAGGGCCGATTCAGGTCACGGCCCTGTGCATCCTGTGAGGTCAGAGGGGACAAGCTGCTTATTCCACCTCAAAGGTGGAATAATCAGTACCAGCGACCGATCAAGGCCAGGGAGCCCCCCGGGCTGGGTGAAGGAAGGTCCCCACAGACCGATCCAGGCCACAGCTGGCCAGCCATAGGTTGGGTGGCGGGGAAGGGGGGGGGGGGGGGACTGAGCTGCAGAAGCCAGGAGTGCCTGCGGAGAGAACATCCCTGCAGGCAGGCAGGAGTACATCAGGCCATCCATCCTTGGCCTGATTCTGTGTGCCGAGGGAAAGTTTTGTTCCCATGGTACAGAATCAGGTCCTAACGGGCCCGTCTTGCTTGGGGCTTTCCAGATGGCCCGGACATGCCTCTTTGTGAATCGGGCTGTATATGAGGCAAAATCTTCTTTATTTTACCTATGGCATAGTCACTGGGCAGAGCAATGAAAATAATTGACAGACTACCTAGGGACTGAGATAAACTTATCTCAATAAAGCGAAAGAAAGGGGGCCTAGGCAATACATTTTAACATGAATGTTACACTACTTGTATTGTATTTTGTGGAGTGTGTATGCCCATTGCGATATGTGGGGAGCACTACCCGAATGATTAAAATCCGCCTGGGGGAACATGCTTGTAGTACTTGTAGTGTATTTTGTGGAGTATGTATGCCCATTGCGATATGTGGGGAGCACTACCCGAATGATTAAAATCCGCCTGGGGGAACATGCTTCTAGGCTTCGCAAATTGGTGTTGATGGCCCCGATGGTACAGCACTGTCTACATTCTCAACAGAGGTTTGACCAATTGAAGTGGACTGTTATCGACCATGTTCCGGCGGATCCCCGGGGGGGAAATCGTTTAAATAAACTACGTCGTCTTGAACAGCGCTGGATTTTCCTTTTACCTACTGTGTTTCCTACAGGAATGAACCACGACATTGATTGGTTAGAGGTGGGCTGATACGTCACCTTTCATGGTAGGGCTTCCCCTGATGAGTGGGGATTCCTTTTACGTGAGGACTCTGTTGAGTTTGTCAGCCAGCAGGTTGTCCTGGCCTGGCAGGAAAACCACCTGCAGGAGGATACCCTGTTGGATTGCATACGAGCAGAGGGCTAGTGCCTCCTGACAAAGAGTACGAGACCCCATACCCCCCTATTTGTTCATGAAGATCACCACCACCTGGTTGTCCGTCTGTACCAGCACTGGCTGGTGACATAGGTGGTGACAGAAGACCTTCAGGGCTAGGTGTATGGCTCAGAGATCCAGGAGGTTGATCTGCTGGGTGCTCTCATCCGGTGACCAGTTGCTCTGAGTGCGTAGACCTTCTCAGTGGGCCCCCAGGGCGAGCATGGAGGCGTCCATGGTGAGGACCCTCGAGGGGCTTAGGGCCTGAAAAAGCATGCCCGCATCGAGATGCCGTGGCGACTGCCACCAGGTCAGGGAATCCGCCAATTGGCAGGTCACAGCAACTCTGTCTCTGAGGCGGCCCATGGCCTGAGACCACTGGTCCCAGAGAAACCATTGCGCCGCTTTCATGTGGAGGTGAGCATCTGGGGTGACATAGACCGTGGAAGCCATGTGCCCAAGGAGGTGCAGGAGAAGCTGGGAGGGCACCGAGGGACGGTACTGTATGTTCTGAGCTAGAGACCTAAGACAATCGGCTCAGTCCCTGGGCAAGAAAGCCTTTGACTGAAGAGTGTTGATCTTTGCCCCAATGAACTCCAGACACTGTGTCGGGAGGAGGTGAGACTTGGGGTAGTTTATCACAAAGCCCAAGTGTTGCAGGACCTGGATGGTGCGTGCGGTGGCCTGCTGTGTCTCCCTTTATGAGCCAGTCATCCAGGTAGGGAAAAACAAAGACCCCCTGGAGCTGGAGGAAGGCAGCCATGACTGCCAGGTATTTTGTGAAGACTCTTGGGGCAAAGGCAAGGCCGAAGGGGAGCACCCTGGATTGAAAGTGCCTGCCCCCCCCCAATACAAACCGCAGGTACTGCCTGTGGTTGGGGTGGATGAGGATGTGAGTATAAGCATCCTTGAGGTCTAAGGAGCATAGTCAGTCTCCCTGCTGGAGGTATGGTATTAATGTTCCAAGGGACAGCATCTTGAACTTCACCCTTACCAGGAATTTGTTGAGGTTGCGCAGGCTGAGGATGGGCCTTAGGCCCCGTCCTCTTCAGCATGAGGAAGTACCTGGAGTACAACCCCTTGCCCTTGAGGTGGTGGGGCACCGGTTCCACCACTTTGTCCTTGAGAAGACCTGCCAACTCCTTCAGAAGATGATCCCGGTGGAGGGGAGACCTGAGGAGCTCTCCCAGGAAATAAGGGTGAGGTGTCTAGATCAGGTGGAGGAAGTAACACTCCCTGACTACCCCTAGTGCCCAGGAATTGGTGGTGATAGTCACCCACCTCTGGGCATAGAGGGCCAGACATCCCCCTGTGGGCTGCTGATCCCCTTGGGGTAGAGGCTATGCTCAAGGAGTCAAAAGCTCCCCCCTGACTGGGCCGGATCTGGTACCTGGGGTTTTGGAGCATTCTGCTTACGTGGGCCATGCCCATATCCCTTGGCCTGCTGACTCTGTTGGGGAGGCCTGATAAGGTGGGTAGTTTCTGTAAGCAGCTCCCTTCTTCGGGTAGAAGGGCTTTTTACCCGAGCCCTTCCATCAGGGAGGGGCAGCAGTCTTTTTAGAGAGCCTGGCCCTCATCATAAAATCGGTCTCCAGCTTGGCAGCCTTGTCGGTCATGAGTTTGCCAAAGAGGTTCTCTCCTTGGCAGGGGACATCAACCAATTTGTTCTGAACCCAGTGCTCGAGGTCAGACGACTGTAGCCAAGCTTGGCAGTGTACACCGATGCCAGCCCCCGCTACTCTGGCCACCGACTCAAATCAGTCATAGGTCACCCAAGACATGAATTTGGAGCATTCATGGACTGCTTTAGCCAGGTTCTTGAACTGCTGCAAAGGTTAATTGGAGAAACCAGCTGAGAACCCGGTGAGTTTCTTTGCCAGGTCTCTCAGGTACATGCCCATGTACAGCTGGTAGGCCTGTATGCGGCAGATGAGCATTGAGCCCTGGTGGCACTTTCTGCCAAGGGTGTCCAAGGTGTGGGCTTCCCTGACAGGGGGTACCAAGGAGTGTGTCTTCTGGATTTTCAGCCGACGCACCTCCTCCAACTCTTTAGACATGTCCTTGACAAAATCCAGGAAGCCCATGTCCTCGGGTTGGGACCGCCATCAAGGCTCCGAGATGGAAGAGTCAGAAGGGATGTTGTGGTGGTGACGGGTATTGGGGGACTCCTTGTCCGTCTCCCACTTGTAGTAGTCAGTCGAGGACTCGTAGGAGGGCTGCTTCATGGGCCTCGAGGCTACTGATGCCCTGCAGCCGGTGCCCAGAAAACTTGCCGGGGATGAACACGGTCCCGTTGAGTGGGACTCAGAGCACGACCTTGTTCGAGGATCGACTCGAGGACAAAGGACCTTGAGCATCGGCTCGGCTTAGCCTCCAGGGATGTCTTGGATGTCAAGGGCTCGGTGATCAGGGCAGATGAACTGGTCATGCCGGACAAAGCGCCCACTGCTGGTCTATGAAGGCAGACAAACTGCGCTCCAGGGCCGCCATTCTGGACTCCAGACCAGAAGGCTCCACAGCCTTCGGCGTGGGCATTGAGGGACTCAGGTCCGACGCTGGCTCCCCCAAAGGGGAATCCTCAATGAGGATGGTGTCTGGGGACAGAGGCCGGTCCGTGGTCGGATCTTTCCAGGGGACCTTCTCAAGCTGCTCCTTCTCTGACGAGTGTCTTGGCCTGCAAGACCGGCCTGAGGAGCCCCCGGCCGGTCAGAACCTTCCAGGGACGCCATCTTCGAGGGTTTCTTCTTCTTCCTGGGTTCCCTCGAGTGAGGCTCCCTTTCTGAGGATTCACAACGAGGCTTGGGTTCGGAAGATTCTGCCCGAGATGGCAGGGCCTCAGACGAGGCCCTGGCCTTTGAAGGTACTGGGGACTCAGGGAAAAACTTATGTTGATGCTGGCAGCTCTTGAAGGCCTTGCTGGACATCCTCTTGCAGAGTCCGCAGGCTGCCGGGTCATGGTCTCGCACAAGGCAGCAGAGACAGCAGTCGTCTGTGTCAATCAAAGACATAATTTTAGCGCACCAATCACATTTCTTAAAGCCACTGGTAGCCATGGGGGAAAAAAGTACCCCTGCAAGGTAGAAGACTCTCCGGGCTGCCAGTGGGAGAAAAAAGGCATGAAAATGCCAGAAACCCCCCCCGAAAACTAAAGGAAAAATAAACCGAGCCGATGCCGAGGCACTGAGGTCGGTAGGCGGGAAGAGTACTGGTGCGATACTGGAGGCCAGTGAAAAACTCGGATAAAAAAAATCTAATTTTTCCGGGGACAAGCTAGACGACGTCTGAAGGGCTCCATGGAAAAAGGGAGACTAAGCAAGATGGCACCCTTGGACCGGAAGGGGATCACGCATGCATGGTAGCATTCCCAAAGGCTTTCTTTGAAAGCTGGGGAAATGCTCCGTGTGGGCTCCATCGGTGCCAATGTCACCCATATGTGAGGGCTGACCTCCTGCTTGTTCTCAGAGAAAAAATTATCTAAATATACTGATAATGGTTCCAGAAGAGAGACTCTACTAGATACTATAGGAGGAATTTGTAAAGTTTTATGGACTTTAGGGACCATGTAAAAAAACAGGGACCTGTGGATATTTAATCCATAAGAAACCATATTCTTTTAACATAATAATGTCTTTATTATTGGCATCCTGGAGTATAGCTAAAATATCATTTTGTAATTGTGCAGTAGGGTCTTCACTTAAAAACACTAGAAGCCTCAAAGTGCGTCAATTGACGCAAATGCATCTTCAAAGGTTTATACCAGCGCCACTGCTAGAACCATGTCAGTTATGTAATGATGTCACATACTACACGTAGTAAACAAATAAGTAATTTCAAATTAATTCACATCTGCATTTCATGCTCAATGCAGTCGTCGTGATAATGAGTCAATGGACACACTTTGGGGCTTCTAGTGTTAAGGTCAAAAACTTGTTGTCCCTTAATTGTCAAAAGGCCTCTTGTTGATATTATTGACTCTGTTGTATACCAATGGAATCGCCTTTATCAGCAGGTTAAATATCAATTCTTTTTGGCTTGATAATTGAACCAAAGCTTGATGTTCAGTTTTCATTAAATTATAACACCATGTCAATATTTTTTGACTTTCTAATGTTGCAAGGTCTCAATACTAAATCTCTAAAAGTTGTTATATGAGCATCAATCGGACCTGGTGGAATCCAGTGAAATTTTGGCCAAAATTGAGACTCAGGGTTTTCACTTTGTAGGTGGTCAGCAAAATATAGCTTGATCTGTAAATTCCGTATGATGTGATAAAGATCTATTCTAGCCTGAAAAGGATCATATCGGGAAATTGGAACAAATGACAATCCTTTGAGAAGTGATTGTTGTGCCTCAGTCAAATTCACTTTTGAAAGATTAATCACTGTTGAGCTTGTTTACTGTATAGGTGGGTGATTAGACGGTTGTCTTCTCCTTGGGGACTGTTAAGGAACTGTTGGCCGCCAAATGTCCCATCTGCCCCTGCAGCCAAGATTGTTTCCCCACCGATAAGGTACCTGACCAGACTTTTCACTTTTTAGATCTCAATTAGTAGTTTCTTCTGAAGAGGACACACTTGAAATATCCTCTGAGGACCTTGTGTCGGTAACTCCACTCGCACAGTGTTATCCTGTTGCACTAACCAAGAATAAACTTAATTGGAGATATAATCACTTTGATCATGCCGAAACCTTTTAATTTTTCTTTGGTGTAAATTTGACTGATAACTATCCAACTCCTATTGAAATTCTTCAATCAGTTTGTCTAATTTTGTAGGGCCATCATGCATTTCTAAACTACAAGCACAAGTTTCAGCTGTAGTTGTGTGTATTTCCAATTGGGTTTGAAGAGACTCAATTAAAAAGCAACATTAGATTAGTGGAACACTTGTTCAAAATTGCTATCCGCTGTTTAATGAAAGCTTCATTGTCTACAAACATTCAAGGAGCTTTGCCTACTCTTAATCCTCTCAGAATAGTCTGTCTCTTAACATATTCTAATAATGAACGCATGTGGAGCTCCGTACGTATCATATTCTTTCGAGCTGCTTTCCATTCCAATTTTAGTAGCTATTTCTGTAACATCTTGAAACAACGACACAGCCTGCATTGCTTTCTTCAAATGGTCTTGTGACTAACTAAAAGTTTGCCTAAATGTCACCGCCTCCATACTTAATAGGGTGTACCAGTTAGATTACTACAAATACGTAAAAAATCCTAATTATCCCTTACACCAATCAACATGAAAAGAAAAGGGGAAATGTGCTAATATTCAAAAATTTGTCTCAGACTTTTTCAACCCAAACAATATATTGACTTCCCTCTCATTCTAACGTTCCAAATGTATAACTGTAAACAGTTCTGAGAAGTTCTTTGAGTAAGGAGGGGGTTCAGCATACGGGCCTATATTTAAGTACCCCAGCTAACTGCCATGGCACTGGAATATCAGCCCCACTTAATGTAGAACATGCCTTGAACTTGGAAAAAAATTAAATCAGTGTACATTTATGGACGGTCCTAGCTTGAAAACTAAAGGCTGTATACGTGACATAACACTAACACTATTTATAGACCCCCGAGGATAAATACATATGACTACACCTTCCTCGCCAGTTAATATATATTATTTTGAGAAATTCTTACACACACACACAAATCAAAAATGTCTTCTCAAACAAAATAGTTGTAAAAATAGTAAATCTCTACACGCTGTGCCAGATCAAAGCTATAGCCCCCTCCTGTCTTTCTCAGCCCTAACTACACTGATTCTCTCTCGCGATCGCCTGTCTGGATTATTGTAATATCATTTACGCAGGACTGCCCAAACATCAGCTCAATAGACTTCAGCTTATCCAGAATTCTGCTGTTTGTCTCCTCACCTACAGCTATGATCACTATGATCATGTCACACCCCCCCCCCCCCAGTACACTTTCAATGGCTCCCCATACAATATTGCATCCGTTTTAAGATTCTCACATTGGTTCACAAAGTTCTCTATATAGGCATTCACTCTTACTTCGCTTCCCCCCCCCCCCCCATGACCTCCAATTGGAATTCTCCTACACTACCTTCAAATTTCAACTCAAAATGTTTGTTTCATGCTGCCTATGATTTCCCTATTACCTGATACACCAGGCCCCTGCTAATGATATCTGCTCCTTTCTGGCCCCTCTCCTTCCTTTTCTCCTAGGTATGGCTGTGTTCCTCTTTCCTATGATTTTATGGAGTTCTTTTCTTCCTTACCTTTAAACCAATTTTTTTGTAAACAGCTCTGCTATCCCTTTGAAGTGCAGTATATCACATTTTAATTAACAAACATTTTATCATTTTATATCACAGAAGTTATTCAGGTTATTCAAGCATTGCTCCACACCTTATTTTGTATACGGCACAGAGGTTTCCATTGTGCTGTGTAAACAGACCAGTTCCAAGTTACTGACATGATCATCAAGACCATTACTGTCTTTGCTTAGATCTGTTAATCCATGGAGCATTGCAGGCTTCAAACTGAACATCAGGTTTTGTGAGGAGCACAGCCCCACTCCCCGAGTAGTAACAAAAGAAGTGCTTTACAAGGAGACAGGACCGTCCCGTCCATTGTGCGATAATGTTGTTCACACAGAGCCCCGCACTTCTGGGGGCCCCGCGCAAACACTATTATGGCACACCGGACGGCTTCAGAGAGAGCCGGGGAAGCCCTCACGAGGCCCCGGCTCCCTCTGTACAACCGCCAGCGTGAAGATTCTTTTCTTTCACACTGGTGGCTGTTTCTGTGAAGCCGTGATTGCTGGGAAAGGTTAAAGGCAATGCCCTTTTAACCTTTCCCAGCATTCACGGCTTCACAGATACAGCCGCCAGCGTGAAGGAAAAGGATCTTCATGCTGGCGGTTGCACAGAGGGAGCCAGGGCCTCACGCGGGTTTCCCCAGCACCCTCTGCCGCCCCCCACCCCGCCCCGGGGCGGGCCGGGGGGGGGGGGGCAAGGCCAAGGACTGGATGGGTTGTGTTGAGGGGGCTATGACTGCAAATGGGCTGTTATGGGGGGGACCTGGACTGGAAATGGGTTATTGGGGGGGAATTGGACTGGAAATAGGCTGTGATTAGGGGTTAGGACTGGAAATGGGCTGTGTTGGTGGGGAGGGGGGGGGACTTGGACTGGAAATGGGCTGTGATGGTAGGGGGGAACTTGGACTGGAAATGGGCTATAGTGGGGGGAACATGGACCGGAAATGGGCTGTGATGGTGGGGGGGGGGGAACTTGGACTGGAAATGTGCTGTGATGGTTGGGGGGGGGGGGCTAGGACTGCAAATGGGCTGTGATGGTGGGGGGGGCCTAGGACTGGAAAGAGGCTGTGATGATGAGGGACTTGGACTGGAAATGGGCTGTGATGGGGGGGCTAGGACTGGAAATGGGCTGATGGGGCGCTGGAATAGGACTGGAAATGGGCTGTGATGGGGGGGCTAGGACTGGAAATGGGCTGATGAGGAGCTGGAATAGGACTAGAAATGGGCTGATGGGGGGAGCTTGGACTGCAAATGGGTGATTGGCTAGAATAGGACTGGAAATGGGCTGATGTGGGGGCATGGGAGAAGGGGACTAGAAGGGAGCGGATGCTAGGTGGGTCTAGAACTAGAAGGGAGCTGATTTGGGGGGAGGACAAGAAGGGGATGGGGATGGGGAATGAGAATGGAGAGGGGAAATGATATTTTGCATGGAAGAAAAGTCTACGATGGGCCGGGTATTGGGAGAGTAAGAGGGGATTGCGAATGGAAGGATGAAATTTGAGTGGACGATAAAGGAATAAGGAAAGAAATGGGGGAAAGAGCAAAAGGGAAACGATCAGTATGTTAAAGCAGATATAGAGAGAGAATGGAAAACATCTAAAAGAGAAGAAAGGACATATGGATAGCTCGCAGAAGACACGAAGAAACCAGAAGAAAGTGACTGGAGCAATTGCAACTGAAAAATAAAATGCCGAAATAGAAGGCAGAAAAATACTTTTTATTTTGAATTTATTAACTGGAATGTTTGGTCTGGGAAGTGTGTATTGCTAACATCTTTGCGTTCTTGTTTAGTGAAAGAGGAAATTACTTTATAGTTTTATTTCTCCAGTGTTGTACATTTCATGTTTGGCTTTTGGGATTCCCAGTTTAATTATCTTCCTATTTCTAAATTGTGATCCCTTGTTCTTTGTGTGGTGATGGTCTACGTTCTGTATAACTGAGCTGAGGTATTCTGTTCATGTAGTTTCTGTTTGACAGTCCCACTTGTTCTCTTTCCCCAGTAGGAGATGTATTGGTATTCTCTGAGATGTATTGGTTTAATATTTGCAGTGTTGCCTTTTGATAGGTAGGGTTTGGTGCTTTATGAGTCCTGTTAGTGCTGTTATGATACGGTGGGTTTGCTATGGGTTGTAAATGGTCAGTGTTTATAGTGCTTCCTTATGGGCCTGGCGGTTCTCAGTGCAATATAGTAATGTAGAAATCTGTTAGTCTTTCTTTTTCCAGACACTCATTAAGAGGCATGTTTACTAAAAGCGCATGTTAACGTTATGCAAATATTGATGCAAATGAGACTCGTTATGCAAATGTGGTCCCACAATTAATTTCCGCACATGGCCCCGCACCCCCCTTGGGCCACCCCTGCAAGGAGGCCCCTCCGCCCCCCTCTCACAAGGGCAAGTGACCAGCCTGTGGGTCCTTCTTGCCCTTCCCCTTTAATACTTTATGAAAAGAAAGTTTTCTAAGGGTAAAGTAGACAAAGTAGAGGTACTGAATGACAGAGAGGGCGGAAGAGAGGATAGTGGAAAAGTAAATCTGTGTTTATTTACATAATGCTAATTTATTTCCTAGCAATAGCTACTAGAGGAGAAAAGGTGTCTGCTGTCATTGATATTATTAGCATGGCCTAACACCACTGAGCCTCAAAAGCTTCTGTTAGTTGACCAACAGTTCTGGTTTGGCTGCAGAGCTAATTTCTGTGAGCTCTGAGACACTAAGGGGCACACTTACCAAAGATTAATGCGTGTTAATGAAAGTTAGCGCACCTTAAGGGCTACAACAGCCCTTAGAAATGACTGGGCAGCTGCAGCACTTAATGCGCATAAACTTTATAAAGGTTAATACATGTCAAGTTAACATAGCAGACTGTGTGATCTCGCTATGTGGTGCTTGTCTACAGCATAGAGTATTGCATAAGGGGAGAGTAGTGAGATAAATAATGCCCTTCTGAGTCATATGGGCCAGATCCCTCCCTTCCATGTTCTCTCCAGTCCACAACCACATCCTACCGGTATCACCACTCTCTTTGAAGATCCTTTTGACACACAGAAAGAAAGAAAGATGGAAGTAAACATGTGCTCATGTCACTTTTTTGTTCTGCAAATTCACTCTTCTTCACACCTTCGGTAGCGTCTGACTTCTTCAGTCAGCAATGACAAACTACTTCCACCTGCCAAGCTTACTTGAAAATCCTTTAGAAACCAGGAGGAGGAACAGAGATGAAAACAGAACTGGACGTGCTTACTTAGCTTCCTATCAGTTAGCAACTTGATCATACTAGTAAGGCAATGCATTTTCAGGTTTTTGTGCATGAAACATTTTTTGTAGTGTACACTAATCTTTTACAGCACAAATTCTATTTCACAGGCACCAGTTTAGGTATTGACACTGTCTGGCTTTAAACTTGCATCCTGTGGCTTTTAAAACGTGCTCTTTATAATAGTCAAATTTACAAAGTTTTGTTTTATAGACACTGGAATGACAATTTTAAAAAGCCCTAACACTAGGGTTGCCAACTGGCTCCAGATGCACCCAACAGGCTTGATCCAGTCCTGGGTTTATTCCATTGCATGTAGGGACACAGTTCTGATTTCTCCATTGCACTTCATAGGAAAAGCAAGACTACAAGTCCCTGCATGCAATGGGGTAAACAAAGGACTGGATCAAGCCTGTCGGGCGCATCTGAAGCCAGTTGACAACCCTAACACAGCCATTTTCAACCTTTTTCCTCTCAAAGCATACTGACAAGGAGCTACAATTGCCAGTTTTCTAAGGATATATTTTATCATTTAAAAATGGTGTATTAATATTGTGTTTAAAGTTCAATAATGACTTAACACAAACTAATCTCTCACACAGTCTAAGAAAGATACATCAAGTGACAGAAAATGGCCCAGACTGTTGGGCCACAGTGCCCCCTGGCCACAGGCAACAGCTTGCCTGGCCCCGGCGGACCAGGGGATCCTACGGCCTGGGCAGCAGGTTCACAAATGCACCCCCGGTGAATCAGCTGGTGGGGAGAGAACAGGAATACGGGACATTAGCAAAATTTTTGAAATTGCGTCCCTCCTTATGGGAGTCCTAGTTTGCCAGGGAGAGGAGCTGATTGGGCTCTGAGGGATTCAGCAGGGAAGGATGCCGGCTCTAAGGGTATTTCACCTTCGAAGGCCGGCCCCCTCCCTCTTTTCCCTCTCCGGCAGCGGCAGAAGTGGTCTCCGACAGAAGAAATCGTTAAGTGCTGTGGCATCAGGCAGAGGAAAAATTGTCAGAGAAGTTTGTTTCTTCGTTCTTGCTTGATGGTATGCTGCCTCGATAGGGAATCACGGTCTGAGGAGCCGGTGGAGGCGGCAGTTTCTGTGCCAGTGAGTGGGGAAGAGGGGAGAGCTTTGGCAACCTCAGCCACAGTCTGGGTCCTTCAGGGAGGGTGGGGGTAGTTGGAGTCCCAGTGGCAGCATTTGGGCTTGTTTCTATGGCTTTCTTTGTTGATTCCCTGGCCCCGCTGGAAGTGGCAGTGCAGCCAGTGTGGGGCCATGGAAGGAAGGCAGAGAGAGCAGAGTGGTCGGGGGAAGGGGAAGACTTCAAAAGCCATGGGCAAAGGGGCTGAGAGCGCTGTGGTCGAAGGCCCACAGCTAGGGGAGACTGGGCTTGTGGCTCCCTTGGTTTTAGGCGCATTGGGGCAGGCAGCTGGTGAATACTTGGGGCTTTTGGGCCAGAAGGCAGGGGGCAGTTTGCCTGGTTTGGGATGGGACAGGGGCCTGGCTGATGGGGCAGGCAGTGCTGGATTGCATAGTGGGGGGGATTAGCAGCGGCAGGCCAGACGGTAGTGATTGGGGGGAGGTAAGGACTCTGTCCCATTGCCACACCTGGGTAAGCTTAAGGCTTACCGGGACTAGGGTTGTGGCATGTAAATTATAGGAGGCCCTGGGCCCAGCAGAGGTTGGCAGCTAAATTGGCTGGCTGGCCAGCAGGCGGCACTACATTGAGCCATTGAGGGGCAGGGTGCATTTCAATCTTGGTTTGGTTGGCCCAGCGCAGCATCGCAGTTGGCTGCTCCAGCAGCCGCTGGCCCTCTCTTTTCTTTCTTTCCCTCACAGGTACTTCCAGAAGCTCATCAGATTCCTCAGACTGGGCAAGGTGGGCGTGTTGGGACGCAAGATGGTGGAAGCCAGGGTCAGCCAGGTATTCGTCACCCTACAAGGAACAAGGGGCTTAAAGTCAGGATTGGCAGCAACCAGGACCATCGGGCATTGTTCCAGCACTGTTGACAGTTGCTGGAGCTGGTCCAGCAGGTGAGTCCAACAGGGCGGTAGAGGGTCCTAGAGAGGGTTTGGCGACAGGTACAGATGGTGCGAAGGCATCAAAGACGCATAAGTGTCAACAGCATCATAGATCTGATTCATCTTCATCATCTTCTAGTTCAGAGTCATCATCCTCATTGGAGACAGTGGCTTCTGGGGCCTCCAGTGGGGCAATGGGTTCAGTTTCTGGAGTGGCTTCCATGCTCATCCCCTTTTATGAACTTTGGGAGGGCATCCCTCGGGCCTTGCGACGCAAGATTAGGAAGCATAAATATGTACGTTGATATTTTTCATTTATTGGAGGGTAGGAAGAGTTCAGGAGAGTGTAGAAAGAAGTGGAAAGAAGAAAAGATGGCCGGGCTGCTTAAGTTTTCACAGAATGGCCAGTTTGTGGGGGCATCATACTCGCAGTCACTATGGGCCTTTACTGACATATCATGATTCTATCTTACAGGCTTCTCAGACCCACAAGGGGTTGGCATGACTTAACTATGATGAGAAATTTCAAGACAAAATGGAGGAGAACCAACACATGTCAAGGGGGATGCAAGAAATTAATCTATGATTGTCGTAGATGTTGATCTGGTCAGGAGTGGTGGGGGGCATAGCTGCAAAGGAAGGGGTGGCAGCTACTTTAGCGATGAGCAGTCTCTTTCGGGCTGGGGAAGCAGGCATGCACCAGGGCAAAGGGAGAGGCAGTGGGGGAGATTTAACAAACTGTCCTTCTCCTTCCCAGATTGCAAGTTTCAGCGAGTCTGCCCGGGGTGCAGAAGAGGATATCTAGTGTCTGAGTGCAGCTGGAAAGGGGTCCCTGGGATCACTGCTGCTGGCAAGTAGACCGCAGTTTTTGAAGAGGGTGCCTTCCCTGATTTTGGTCAATATCATGTGCCTCTGGCTGGACAGTTATCCCTGCTGCAGTGAAGGTGTGTCACTAGCTCTGGGATTTGAATTTGATTTCCACATTCCTTATCAAGGGGAGGTAGTCTGTTTAGTGCGCAATCCTCCTTCGGTGGAACACTTCACAAAAGTTGTGTAGGCCAAGTTGGACATTGAGCATGAATTGGGCCGTGTGGCTGGTCCTTTTTGGCACCCCCATTTTCCACTTTTGTTTCTCCATTGGGTGTCACTCCTAAGAAAGAGCTGGGGAAGTTTTGTTTGATGCATAACTTGTCTTTCCTTCGAGGTGGGTCTGTGAATGATCATGTTCCGAAAGAGCTCTGTGTGGTGCGCTATGCTTCCTTTTATTAGTGCGGTGTCATTGGTGTGGCGGTGTGGTCAGGCGGCTTGCTGGCAAAGGTGCATATTGAAGCAGTCTTTCGTTTATTGCCCGTTCATCCTTCTTCTTCCTGTTGCTTTGTTTTGAGTTTGAGGGTTCCTTTTATTTTGATAGGTACATGATCATGGTCTATTTGATATCTTGCATGTACTTTGAAATGTTTAGTAGTTTTCTGCATTGGGTTCTGGTGCAACATTATGGTAATCAATAATGTGGTGCATTATCTAGATTACTTTTTGTTCATGGGGTCTAGTCAGCCAGTGTCTTGTTCTGCTCTGTTTGACTGCTTCTTGGCATTGTCGCAGGAGTTTGAGATTCCTTGGCTGCGGGAAAGATGAAGGGCCCAATTACAAGGTTAACACTCTTCGGGATTGAGCTTGACACGGAGGCCATGGTGGTGAGGCTCCCTATTGAGAAAGTGGTGAAGCTGCGGAGGTTAGTGGCTGAGGTGGGAGCTGCTAGTAAGTTTACCTTGAGACAACTGAGGTATTGGTGGGGGTCACTGAATTTTGCGTGTTGAGTGATCCCAATGGGCAGGGTCTTTGAGGCGCTTGGCATACATCATGTCAGGCTTGCAACAGCCTTTTCATTGTATCCGGGTGTTTAGAGGGATGAGAGAGGATTTTCAGGTATGGGATTCCTTTTTGACATACGACAATGGTACTTTGGTGCTGCAGTTGGAGGAAGTGTTGAATGTAGATTTTCAGCTGTTTTCAAATGCAGATGGGGGAGTTGGTTTCAGCATCTACTTCCAAGGAGTTTGGTGAGCAGAGCATGGCTGCAGGATTTGCAGGACTCCAGTTTAACATGCAACGTGAACTTCTTGGAGCTTTTCCCAATTGTAGTGGTGCTAGCAATTTGGCTGGAGTGTTTCCGGGATTGTCAGGTACGGTTCTGGTGCGATAATGCAGCAGTGGAGGAAGTTATCAACAGGCATTCTCCCTGGTGTGTGCAGGTGTTTGATGTGGAATGTTACTACTTGAGCGTGTCATGTGCCGGATAATATTACACTGCTGATTCTCTCTTGTTTTAAGTGGTCCCTTTTTCAGAGTTTGGCACGGAGTGGATGAGATTGGCACTGTGGTTCCAGGGCATCTTTGACAGCTTGGCTGCCTGAAGTGATGGACCTTCTGCAGAGGTTGGTTTCCCAGCTATATGAGCATCTTATGTCTGGGACTTCTGCAAAGTGGAGGAGTTCTTGATGGCTAGGGAATGATGTGGTGGGTCTCCCCCTGAGGATTTACTTGATCTTTACACTGCCTGGGCGAAAGGCAGGGGTTGGTCTAGGGTGGCTATTCATTCTCATTTGGCTGGCTTCTCCTTTTTAGTGAAAACAGCTGGTGAGATGAGCCCGTTCTCTGGATTCCCAGTTCACACACTGTTGGCGGAATGGGAGCATGTGGCTTCGATGCTACCTGATGGGAGGCTGTTTATTTTACATGAGATTTTGATGTGCTTGTGTGAGGGACTCCCAGCGGTAGCTATCTCTTATTTTGAGATGGCACTCTTAAAGTCTGTTTTTTTGCTTGGCTTTCTTTGGGGCCTTCAGGATCGGCAAATTGGTGGCCCCTGCTACCTGCACCTGGAGTGGATCAGATATATTGTTAGAGCATGTTTGAGTTGTGGGGGAACAGCTACAAATCCTGATTCCCAGGTTTAAAATGGACCAGACTGGTAGGGGGTTATGGGTAGTTCTGAATAAGGTTGAGGGTGCAGTCACTTGCCCAGTGGCGTGCTTGGCAGTGTACTTGGAGGTTCGGCTGGCGGCAGCTAGTTGACGTATCCAGCATGTAGACTCCCTGCTGTTGACCAAATTCCAGTTCAGTGCGGTACTTCCAAAGTTATTGAGGCACAGGGGTATCATGTTTGTAGATTTGCCCTACATTTGTTCTATATTGGAGCAGCTCCTAGTGTGGCATCTGTGGGGCTAGATGATCCAGTGATCCAGCAGATCCAAAGCCTTTGCGGGGTATATCTGCTTATGAATGGGTAGTTAGGATGGACGGGCTAACACTGTTTTCACTTACAGATGCATGCTGGCGGTTTCAGCACTGGTGGGCCATTCTTTTGTTCATTGGGCCAGCAGGCATGCTGCTTCATGCCCAATTGGGCCTCATCTGGGATTGGCCTCCTCCAGGGTGTCCTTGGTTTGGCTTGGCAAGTGGAAAATGCACTGGGGTCAGACAGGGATCCTGGTGCATCTGGGAGGATATGAACTGTCCGTCTGGACTTGCAAGCAGATCATTTTGGCAGTGCAGAAGGACTTTGCTTGGGTGCTTGCAGTATTCCTCAGTGCCATTCTATGTTGTTCGGACATTATTCCAAGACCGGCATGTAGGACTAAGCATAGGTGGTCCCAGGGTTTGGTGAAAGTTAACCAACAGATTGGGCAGTGGGTGGTGGAGCATGAGGGTTTCCAAGTCCGCCATCGCTAGATAGAGGTGGATTGCGCTGATCTTTATGGCCTAGGTGTTCACCTTTCCCTAGTGGGTCTGGACTTGCTTCTGAATGAATGGCAGGAGGCCTTGGAATCAGCAGTGCACATTACTCGCCTCTGGTCGCAGCTTGAGGGTGAGAGCGATGGCGGTTACCTGTAATTTTAGGGGACTATTAGTCTTCGGGCATTGACGGATGGGCTGGGATCATGTAAACTCAGCCGGAAGTGCAGTGGGGGCAAAGGGGGCTTTGGGTGTAACCCCAGGGTATGGGGGAGTCACCTGGAGGATGCTAATGGTATGACAAGGCTAGCAGTAGGGCAAAGACGTCACTGCAGGAGTTGGCAATACCAGAGGCCAAGGGTATGGGTCCACCTTGCTAACAAAATGGCTGGTGGTTACTTTATCTGGATGGCGGTTGGGAGTTGATATGTTAAGGTTAGGAACTGTTACGGTTTGGTTTGGAGCCTATACTGTTAAGGTTGTTATGGAATAAAGCTGCAACCAGAGTTTAACCAACAATTGATATCTGATGTATTTTGTACTGATTGGGAGAGGGTGGTAGGGTGTCGAATTTTCATTCGTTTCGAGGGGGGGAGGGTTGGGGGGAGGGGTTGGACAGGAAGTCTGGGGCCAGGGTTACTTCAGTTAATACTTTTCAATGTTTTCACTCAGCAGTGACAAACTTTGTAGCATTAAATCAGCAAGATTTTTGTCCAGTCTCCAACTGTTTGTCAGTTCAAACATTTCAACTTTGTTCTCTCTTGATTTTTTTAAAATGTATTTATTATGATAAGAACATAAGATATGCCATATAGGATCAGACCAATCTCCATCAAGCACAGTAACCCGTTTCCAACAGTGGCTAATGTAGGTCATAAGTACCCAGCAGTCTCCCCAAAAGACACAGGTTCCTCAATGCTTTTATTAGGTCAAGCAGTGATATCCTGTGTCCCTTTTAATAATGGTTTATGGACCTTTCTTCCAGGAACTTGTCCAAACCTTTTTAAAACCCAGCTACACTAACAGCTTTTACTACATTCTCCGGTAACAAATTCCAGAGTTTGATAACACGTTGAGTGAAAAAATATTTTCTCTTATTAGTCTTAAATAGGTTACCTTGTAGCTTCATTGCATGTCCCCTAGTCTTTTTATATTCTGATGATGTAAACAATCAATCTACGTTTACCCGTTCCACTCCATTCATTAATTTATAGACTTCTATCATATCTCCCCTCAGCCGTCTCTTTTCCAGGCTGAAGAGCCCTAAGCTTTCTCTCTTCATAGGAGTATCTTTCCATCCCCTTTACCATTTTGGTGGCTCTTCCCTGAACCTTTTCTAATAACGCTAAATCATTTTAAACCCTGGAATTACCAAGATTTTTTGCACACACTGAATACCGTTGGGGTCATAAATGACCCCACGATGAATTTTAATTGTTAACCATGAAAAATTAAAACTAAACAGACAACATATTATTCCAAATTAATTATTATATGAAGGTTAAATGTTTTGAAATTTAATCCTTTATCATAAAATTACAAGAAGAAGAGTTGCCATGAAAGCAGTTTTTGCATGCACTTGATGAACACAATAAAGTACTACAGTCATTTGCATGAGACACAGACAATTTCTGAATGTTCTTTGCAAACACTGTGCTTGCAGGAGATGCAAACTATGTTGCTTTTCTTGTCTTTTTCTCTGGAACAGCAGTGACACCTTGCCCTTTTCTTTGGGATCCTGACATTGCAAACAGCATCAGTGGCTTCTTCAATGCTGGAAGAGGTCTCGCTGCAATTACTCTAAAGCAACTGCTTTCCTAATTCCAAGAGGAATAGACGACGTCTGTGCTTTGACTTGGACTGCCATTCTGGATTTAGTGACATCCAAACAATGAAGGCGTTCAAAGCACTGAAGTCCAACATGTTGTAGAAGATTGTCACTGGCCAGCGTCTTGTCATTCGTTTTGTGGTATATGTGCGCAACATTTGATCTGCCGTATCTACTCCACCTTTACTAGAATTATAGTCCAAGATCATGAGTGGTTTTTTGTCTGGACGTGTGTTATCTACTTCTTCTTGATCATGCAAACTGCTCAGAAGAACAACCACTTTTCCTTTCTTCGGGCAATAGGAAACCAGAGTGGCATCATCGCGAAAGGCAAACAGTGAAGTGAATACCTCTCGGCCCTTTGCTGTTACAAATTCTGGAGGCAATTCTTTTCTGTTCTTTCGAATTGTCCCCAAAAGTGTCATTTGTTTTTCTAGCAATTTCAGTGACAGGGATAAACTGCAGAAGAAATTGTCAACAGTAACATTTCTGCCAGATTGCGTCAATCCTTTAGTGAGTTGCAGCACAACCCTTTCACCCTGATTCTGTTCCCTGTTTTGTCCGCGTTCCCTTCCTGTATATACTTGAAGACGCAGAACATATGACGTTGCACTGTCACACAACATCCATAGCTTTATGCCATATTTCCCGAAATGTAAGCAGTTGCTCATCCACGGTAACATTTTCACCAAGAACAAAGGCGTCACTTAGAGTTGCTTCCCAGGTATCAAAAACATGTCTGATTGGAGCAAGCTTATCCACGCCTCGTTGTTCACGTCTGTTGGTTGCATCATCAAATCTGAGAGCACAAGAAATTTGCCAAAAACGGTCACAGGCCATATTTTTACCGAAAACAGAATGACCATCTTCAAGGTTCCATAACTGAACTATGGATTCGTTTCGTGACTTGTACACACCTGAGAGGATCAGAAGTCCAAGAAAACGTTGAAATTCTCCATCTGTCAAATCTTTCCAGGTGTCGTCATAAATGTGTCTTCCTTGTTTGCTCGTCCAAATCATGATTTCATTCAATAAGTTCTTCCTCATGAACAAGTGGAATGCTGCGAGAGGGCCATCAACATTTCGTACAGCATACCTTGTAGGACCTTGTTGTACGGGCATGACATTAGCTCTGGTGTATCTTCCAGCAGCTTGCTTTATAGGTTTCCTGTACTATGATGTGGCATCCTTAGATACATAGGCTTTAATGGCAACAATTGTGCTTATAGTTGATGACCTCTTAGCTCCTCTATGACTACAACTAAGATTCCTCACAGATGATACCAACACCGAGGACTCCTGCCTTCTTCCCCATCCAGCACAGCCTCGACATTTGCCTCGACCTATAACTTGACTCTTTGCAGCAGGTGATGTTACCGGCTCAACATCAGTCTCACATTCACTTGGCGACCAACTGCTGTCGCCATCTGAATCATGAATGTCATCATCAGATTTATCGCCCAAACTTGGCTGATATGCTTCTTCGCTTGCTGAATATGCTGCATCATCAGACAACTCAGAGCCGTCACTGTCAGCATCTCGTTGCAATATTTCTCTTACTTGGGCAGCTGAGCCCTGTTGGAGAGGAGTAGAAGCAGAAGGATGTACGGCAGGGAACTTAGTCACCAAACAACCAGATTTATCAACATTCTGAACAGTCTTGGGAGTGGGTTAAGGGGGAGGGGTACACAACCCCAAACTAGAGGCTTCCGAGGATGAAAGACCTTCCTCAAACAACAAAGCAGAAGGTATACTTGTAGCAGTACTCATGACAAGCTTATCCATTGGTCCTTTAACAGCCACAGAATCCACTGATTTAACTTTCGCTTTACGCTTCCCCATACTAACAATATAGGGAGGCCAAAACCCCTTGGTTCCCACAATGCTCCTCAGTGCTCCTAAGGGGCTCTCAAGGGGCCAAACAAGCCCCTTGGTACACGCCCCTTAGAACACATCCACGTGCCGGGGAAAACAGCTGGTTATCAAACCCAATCACTGGGGGGAGGAGCAGGAACGTACCGGCAGCACAGCTGATGATCAAACACCACTAACCAGCTCAACTCCAGGCAAGGCAAGCCTTCAATGTATCCTTCTCTCTTGATTCTGGCTTTTCAGTGTTAGCTTTGTCAGTACAACTAAGAATGTTTTCATTCTTTCCCTGCATATCTTGTTAAGTGTGTTCGGGGCTTGGAAGTGTCAGCTAGGAAGCAACTTTATTGCACCAGGTCTCATCTCTAAGCAGGTTAGCCAGCTCAGATTCTTCTGATGTAAAAAAACAAAACAAAACAAAAAACCCTCTTCCGTTAGTTCATATAACCTTGAAAGCACCTGCCCTCGAGCTAGCCATCTTACTTCCATGTGCAGTAGCACAAGCTTACACGGAATAACACATCCGACCGGAACAGCAGCTGACTGGAGAATGACACTGGTTCTGCCCTCCTTCAAACGCCTCCAATGGCCCTACTAATAAATGACCCTCCCCCAAACTCCTTTGGCACACCTGCGGACCATTCATGGCATATCAATGTGCTGCGGCACAGCGGGTGAAAATCACTGCCCTAGCAAATCAAATTCCAAATAAGCTACCAGCCCTCGTCAAAGACTGAGGCAAGTTTTCTTTCCTGACTGATATTGCAAGCACCTGCCTGGACTGGTTGGGGTATTTCGTCCCCTCTCCTGACAGTGCTCACGGCTGGTTTACTGTCAGTGCTTGTGCTTGTACGAGAGCCCTGACTCCAATGAAATGCTTCACCAGTTTCTGAGTTCCTGCCTCTTTCCTGATTTTTTTCCCCTATGCCCTGGCTGCTGATTGTGGTATGGCTTTGATCCTGCTTCTGCCTGTCGGGCTTATGGTATTATCTATATGAATGGGAAAAATGATAGTATACTGTAGATAAGAGATAAAAGAAGATAGTGATAAAGATATCTTGCCTTCTTTCAGCGGTGCTTTGGTTAACACAAGAGGCAAATGAATGTGAATGAAAAGGAAGGAGGAAAACGCAGAGAGAAAAGTTAAAACCTAGCGATATAAATGTAGCAAAGAAAGGAAAAGAAAGAAGTACAGCCATAAAAAATTCAGAGGGGGGAAAAGCCCTGTTAGTCACTGAAAGAGAATATTAATTTAATTAATCAATGCTAAAATCCCAGGACTTGATTCCAGGTATCATGGCTTACATGTAATTCTTGAACATGATTTGTATACTGGAATAGCGGAATCTGACTGAAAAATTCAGTTCCTCTCACATCTGCATGACATATGCACTAGCCCTGACAGCCTCCATTAGGTTCCTAATATTTTGTAGTAAAACGCTACTCTTCTTACATATCACAACTTTTACATTTCAAATTTAGATTGCTAACATTTCTACCCGGAGGAAACTCGCTAGGGCACCCTGTAATTTTCTTAGCTATACTTACTAGCTTATTTGCACCACAAACGAAATATGGGCCAGATTGCTTCATGAGAACCCTACACAGCAATTTCAGATTAACTGCTGTGCAACATGCATCGAGATCCAGAGCTCTGATACAGACTAAAGAAAGGGAGAAGCACTACTAGAGCATATTTAGTGCACCGGAGGGCTGCAGTGGCAGCTGTTCACAATGAAGATCACCTCTTTTTTTTAAAAAAAAATTTTATGCAATTTCTCAAAAACAAACAAGAAAAGTATCTTGTACAGAAAGAGCCAGGTTGAAAATCCACAATAAGTGAGGCAAGATAGGTCACAATATAAAGGAAATATTTTTACACAGTCAATAAAGGCAATGAACAGACATCATTGATGTTGGGGGGGGGGGAGGGAGTTCACAATGCCACAGTTACCCCACCTAACTAGGTAGGACTACCTAGGGGAGGTAATGAGGAGGAAACCTGCATACTAGCCAATCTAAAGGAAATAAAGGAGGCTAATTGGGATGGATCAAAAAATATATAGCTATGACCAGCCAACTTCACCAAGCATTTACAAGGAAAATGTTCATAAAAAAGCCCACCCAACTGAACCACCCCAGAATGATAAAGTAGAAATTGTTTCCTCCTCTTTTACATAGCCCTGGATATATCAGGAAAAATCCTAATATGAGAGTCCATAAACACTTTAAAGGGGGACCTGAAATGAGGCAACCCAAACCTTTGTAAAGGACTCTGTGGTTTTACATAGCTGGAATTTTTGGAGAATTCTGCAAGGAACCGTAACCTACGTGTGTTGAACGTTCCCAAGGTCCCCTCTGCGTCGGCCTTGGAGTTATTTAAGAAGTTCTTGGTGTCTACACTGAAGGTTTCGGCTGAATCTCTACCGCCTATATCTAAAGCTTTCTATTTGCCTACTGCTAAGGATGGAGCTGTGGATAACTTGGAGAAGTTTTCTTTGGTGTCATCTGATAGTCTGGACTTGTCTACTTTTTTGGAGAGGTCTGCCTCTGATCCAGGGATGACCGCCACTTTATTGGTCACCCTTGCTTTAGAGGCTGATAGAGATTGGCTTTTGAAACTATGTTTACTCACTCGAGGCGCCCCTCTAAAGAGGCGACTTTAGCATTAGTATTGGCTTGACCAGATTCATAAGTCACCAACTTCTGCCCAAATGACTGGCGCTACTGAGAAATAGTCTGGAGCTGAGAAGAAATATTGATTTGCATAGAGGAAAAGGCTTCCCACAAACTTTCCATTGTAATAGTCATAGGTCTCAAAGTGCTGATGTTTTTTTTATCAACCTCCACATCTTGAACAGAGAAGACATCACCTCTGGCTGAGTATGCATGGATAATGAAGATCACCTCTGATCACTCTGCACAGTAAAAGTTGTGGAACAGCTTGATATTTTCCCTGGAAAGGGCTGGCTCAAGAATGAAAAGATGTATATGGGGTAAGTGCCTCAAGAAGCTCGAGTGCGAGCTGCAGGCTTCCATATGCAATGCTGGAATGGGGCAGGCAAAGCCTATACTAGTCAAGCTTTGAGTGAAGGAATAATCTAATGGTCATTACAGCAACAGGCAGAGAACCAGGTAAGCCAGATCTGAATCCCACTGCTGCTCCTTGGGATTTCTGACAAAATTACTTAACGCTCCATTGCCACTGGTACAAACCTAGATTGTAAGCTCTCTTGAGGAAAGGAAAACATCTGCGGTATCCAAATTGGGTGTAGGGTGCCCTTAAAAACACCCCTAAATCATGGAATTAAAAGAATATTATTATAAAGGTAGATTTATTTCTATGTGGCTCACAATAATAACATAACATAAGAAATGAGAAGATCTGATTATCCAAACAGTTAAAGACAACTAATTTCTTGTACAAAAATTAACTAAGTGTAATATTCTAGAATTCAACAGTAAAAATGTAATGGCCAAATGTGATACTCTGAATTTTAAGTTTACCACTTCCTTTGGAGGCGGGACAATGCTGCACGGAGTCCGTCGAGAGACGGGAAGGCTCTGCAACGGTTTTACAGGTATAGCCGCGGTTCCCTAAAAGACAGGAAGCCGCGGCTGTAGAAGAACAGCAGGGCAGCAGCAGGCAGACAGGGAGAGGGGAGGAGGGAGCAGGGAACCTGCAACGGGGCTGACATGGAGGGAGAGAGGGGGTCTAACATGGACAGGGGTGCTGACATGGAGAGAAGGAGGGAGGGGGCTGACATGGACAGAGGGGGGCTGACATGGATAGATGGATGGAGGGAGGGAGGGAAGGGGCTGACATGGACAAAGGGAAGAGACAGGGGACAAACGGGCAATAAATGCTGGACAGAGGGGAGAGACAGTGCGGGTTAGGATTATAATGGGCAGATGGGGGGGGCTAGGACTGGTAATGGGTTTATTAGGGAAGGCTAGGACTGGGAATGGACTGATCAAGGGGGGGGGGGTGTGGGACTGGTAGGACTGGTAATGGACTGATGGGGGGCTAGCACTGGAAATGAGCTGATCGGGGAGGTTAGGACTGGAAATGGGCTGATTAGGGGAGCCTAGCACTGGTAATGGGGTTGAGGAGGGACTAGCACTGGAAATGAGCTGATCGGGGAGGTTAGGACTGGTAATGAGCTGATGGGGGGGAGGGGTAGGACTGGTATTGGGCTAATTAGGGGAGCCTAGCACTGGTAATGGTGTTGAGGGGGGACTAGCACTGGAAGTGAGCTGATTTGGGGGCTTCGACTGGGAATGGGCTAATTGTGGGGAGGGGAGGATAGAGCTGCTGGCCCTGGAAGAAAACTGGGGGCTAAGGCTACAAATGGGCTGATATGAGGGATGGGAGAATGGAACTGGAAGAGAGTGAATCTGAGAGGGGCTGCCATGGTATTTGTACTAGAAGGGACTGCTCAGTGGGGAAGGAGGGGGACTGGAAGGGAATGGACACCAGTGGCAGTCATGGGAATGCAAGTTGACATTGGAAGGTACTGAGAGTGAGGACTGGAAAGGGGCTGATACTGGGGAGGGTTACTGGGACCGGAAATAGGCTGATGGAAAGAAGTGAAGAAAATGAAAGAAGAGATAAGAAATGGCAGATGGACCATAGACCACAGAAAGAGAGCTAAGAGAAGACAGGAAAGCAGAAGCCTCAGATCAGGACCAGCATGATCAGAGAATAAACTGGTCAGACAAGAAAGGTAGAAAAAATAATTTTATTTCATATTAGTGATTTGACTACAAAATCATCATAATTTTGAAATCAAATATTGTTACTTGTGATTAATTGTGGTTTAAATAAGTAAATTTTATAAATAAAAACATATTGCAAAGGCCTATAATAACAAATGATTACAGCGACAATGTGTTAACGGTAAAGGAAGAGAGATGCATTTGATTTTATCATTGGGGGTCACCACAAGTTGACCAATGGTAAAAGGGGTCACGGTACAAAAAAGGTTGAGAACCAGTGATTTAAAGTATTGTGTGCAATTCTGGAGACCACGCCTTCAAAACGATATGGTCAGGATGGAGTGAGGCAAATAGTGGCTACTAAAATGATTAGTGGTCTTCATTATAAAGCATATGAGGACAGACTTAAAGATCTTAATATGTATAAATTAGAGAAAATGCAGGATAGAGGAGATAGAACATAAGATGTGCCATACTGGGTCAGACCAAGGCCCATCAAGCCCAGTATCCTGTTTCCAACAGTGGCCAATCTAGGTCATAAGTACCTAGCTATTTCCCCAAAAGATACAGGTTCCTCAATGCTTGTATTGGGTCAAGCAGTGACATTCTGGGTCCCTTTTAATAATGGCTTATGGACCTTTCCTCCAGGAACTTGTCCAAACCTTTTTTAAACCCAGTTACACTAACAGCTTTTACTACATCCTCTGGTAACAAATTCCAGAGTTTGATTACATGTATGCTAGACATTTAAATACCTCCACGGCATAAATGCATAAGAGGAGAGCTTTTTTTCAACTGGACAAGTGGTAGATACGTGGAATAGTCTTCCAGTGCAGGTAGAAGAGATGAGGACAGCATCTGAATTCAAGAAAGCATGGGACACAGAAGATCTCTAAAGGGAAAAAGGGGACTTACTGAAATTGATATAAAAGGGCAGACTAGATAGGCCATGTGGTCTTTTTCTGCTGTCATGTTTCTATGTTTTTAATGTAATTCATTTAAGACTAATAAGAGAAAATATTTTTTCACTGAACACGTAATCAAACTCTGGAATTTGTTGCTGGAGAATATAGTAAAAGTTGTTAGTGTAGCTGAATTTTAAAAAGATTTGGACAAGTTCATTGAGGAAAGGTCCATGAACCATTATTAAAGAGGACTCTGGAAAATACTGTTTACCCTGAGACAAGTATTGTGGAAGTTATGTACCTTTTTGGGAACCTGCCAGGTACTTAGAACCTGGATTGGCCACTGTTGGAAACAGGATACTGGACTTGTTGAACCTTGGTCTGACCCAGTATGGCATTTCTTATATTCTTATGTTATGTTCTCTGCAGTGCCAACTCAGCCCCTGTCCCCATCAGTGCCTTTGGTAGCTCCCTGTGCTAGCCCTCTACACACCCCTGTTCTTGTCCCAAGGTCCATGGCCATCTCCTCTGTAAACCCCCTTCCCCTCATCCTTTCTACAATATCCCCATCTTTGTTAGTTCAAGCCATGCTAGTGTAAGGGAAGAGGAGCAAGAATGGTCGACAATTTGGCAGCTGAGATTTAACGCTAAAATATGCAGAATCATGCATATGGGTTGGAAAATTCCAAGGGAGCAGTATAATATAGGATATAAAGTACTTCTGTCCACAAAAGAAGAACACGACCTGGGTGTGACTGTTTGATGAGCTTGGACTCGTTCCCCAAGGGCAAAGAGCAACTTGCACCTAGTGCACATGTAAGACCCCTCACCAACTGGGAGAAAATTGTACTTGTGACACTCAATGCAAAAGACTGGATAGTCCCCATCTCGCTACTGGACTGCTGTCTGCATCTTAGTTTTAAGATTTTGTTTAGCTATTTATGTTGTCTACTTAACCCTTTGAAGGCCTACTTTAAATTTTTAATCCACATTCTGCAGCCAGGTTAATTTTTGCATATTTCAGGAAAATTGTACCCGTCTTATTCAATATGTTCTAATAGTGATTGTCCTTCTGCTATGGTCATGTATTATATACCATTTGATAGGAATATTCAGTCAGAATTTTGGATCCCGAGAGCTTTGGGCTTGGCCTGGAAAGGGTTACATTTGTTAGGGATACTTGTACTGATACAACTAACTAAGTGTAAGAGACTTAGTTCACCTCGAGATTAATCAATCTATTCCTGGTGAGGATAACCAGCTGTGCCTGAAAGTGAATTTGACCACCTCTTCCCCTTTAATAGCTGAAGAGCCTATAAAGCTAAGATTATACCTGGGGTGAGTGGGAGGTAAACACAGAAACATGAAGGCAGAAAAAGACCACATGGCCTATCTAGTCTGCCCTTCCACATCAACTACAATAGTCCACTTTCTACCTTTAGAGATCCCTCTGTGTTTGTCCCTTAATTTTTTGAATTCAGATACTATCCTAGTCTCTACCACCTCTGCTGGGAGACTATTCCACGCATCTACCACTCTTCCCATAAAGAAATATTTCCGCATATTACTCCTGAGTCTACCCCCTTTTACCCTCATCCTATGTCCCCTCATAACAGAGCTTGCTTTCAATCGAAAGACTCTTCTCCTGTTTATTTATGCCACAGAGATATTTAAACATCTCTAATATCTGCTCTATCCTGCCTATCCTCAAATATACATTTTAAGATAAGAACACTTAGTAACTTAGTAAAAGCTAGCTTACTACACAGTGTTCTCACCTGTGCTTCTAAGATAATCTCTTAATTTCCTGGGTGATTCACACAGCTCTTGGTTTAACAGAGGGGGAGACTTTCAAATGGCCCATTTGAGCTGTCCTTTGTCTTTAATACCTATTTTAAACTTTTTCACACGTCTTTTGCCCCCTAACTGGATGGCCTCTTTGTAAAGGTCTCTAAAAACAATGTATTTCTTTCTACTCAAAGATTATTTACCCTATTCTTCCTTCCATGCTAAGCTATACTCTAATTTGATTTAAACTAAAAGCTCCCTGATGCTACTGATTGAGGTTTACATTTAATTTTAAATTTAAATCTCTATGGTGGTACTGAGCTCTGATTGAGCTAGCAAATACATTGGATTCCAAAGTACAAAGATTTATCAGCTTTTACCCAAAGAATTCTGTTATCTCCCATGATTTTAGAGAATTTCCCAGAAGTAAATGCTTAGAAGTGCAGATTTCTTTCTGGCAGTAGCATCCCTTTCGGTAGTCCTTCAAGGTCTGGGATCTGCAGGTGAGAGCTGGGCACATTAAAAGGGGTTCAATAATTTGTGACACTGTGCATCCTTCTGATTTGTCTGACATGTTCAGCTGCCCCAAATTACACTGCCCACACTTTACTGTGGTGTGGATATCTGAAATAGCACCCCATCATAGCATGGCACTGTTGGGCTCCATTTCCCCTAAACAACTGTGCAGCCCAGGGGTCTGATGGACACCAGACATTTAGTCTATGTGGCTGTAGGTCAGCAATGAGCACTTCTCCCTATCATGTTTGGGTCACCTCCCAATAGATCTCATTGCCATGTGGCCCTGGGGACTGCACAAAGAGGAAGAGTGTGTTTTAGTTGGTGGGCTGGCAGGGTCCACATAGGGGGGGTGGGGATATATGTAGATAGCTGCCACCCAGGATACAATGTTCACATTGTGGTATGGGGCTATTCCAAACTTGAGCGAATCATCTTGTGCCCCAGGGGCAGCGGAACACCTTTCTAATTGGAAGGACCAAACACACTAGTCTCCAGGCTTGCCCCCAAGCTCTCTATTGCTGATGCTGTATTGTGCAAAATGCACTGCCATGGCCCCTGTAGACTACCCCTTTCTGCTGCATTGCTAGGGATCCGAGCCACAGATAGACTATGTTCTGCATGTCTATCTGTGGCTCGGGTCCCTAGCATTTGCTGGGTTGGGGTGTAATTAAAACACACAGACAGTCTCTTCCCACAACAGTATCAACATCTATTAACAACCCTAACACACATATCTAACATTTGCATTATGCCCCTCCAACAAGTCGTCCCCCCCCCCCCCCGTGTGCAGGCAGCATAAGGGAAGAGACACATACCTGAAGCTCAAGTACAGCTTTCATCAGAGAATGCATCTCTGCCTTTATGCCAGATGGCCCACCATGAGGTCCTGAGCCCAGGTGATCACTCTAAAGTCTTGCTGCATCTTCTGCCGGATGGCCTGGAGATGCAGCAAGACCTCGTGCTCTGTCTGTCCCAGGGATGCCCCATGGTGGGGCACCTATGGGCTGGCCACAGACAGTCCATGCTGTGCCTCTCTTCCTCTCCTCCCACAATCCACAGACTGCTCTCACTGGACACACAGGGCATCTGCACTGCTGCACCTGCAGGCAGTCCAGCAGGCAGTTAATATGCGTCCACCTAATGAATCGGCTGCAGGAGTCTCTGAGCACTTTCCGAGCTACAGCATCTATCCACCTCCTCCGCCCTCTCCTTCTGCCTCGAGGTGTGGATACCAGCCATTGGCTGCTCAAACTCGACAAGCTCAGGGTCTGTGAAGGAGTCTGTTGCTCTAGCTGCCAGATCTTCAGCCACCACCTCCTCTAGTTCCTCCAGCTTTTTTGTCTCTACCTCCTCCTCCTCTACTGCTGCTGCTGCTAATGGGATAATGGAGGTGCATGATTGCCTTTTCCAGGCATGATACAGGTTGCCACATCACATACATCCCTGCTTCTCATCCACTGGTCTGTCACCCACGCTGTCTGTCACTCCCACTCATATGGAGCTGCTACTCACCTGACATCAGGCTTACACTGTGTGCTACATATATCTCCTTGGCCTTGTTCTCAACGTCTCTTTGGGTTTGGGGCAGAGCAAACAAACCAAACCAATCTCCGATCTCACCCCCAAACTCTCTGGCGTCTGATGCTGTGTTGGGCAAAATATTGTTGGGACCCCGACCCCTGTGGCCCACCCCATTCAACTGCCTATGCACCCAACCACTTGGCTTTCCCATGCACTCATTTTCCTGCCATAGTGTTGTACATTGCTGTTGCAGCTTCCATGTATCCCTGATCAGTATCCATGCTACTTGCTACTCCTGAGCCACTAGGAGTTATCTGCTTTCATATGGGCACTCCACCATCTCTTCCCCACTCACATCTAGGTCCTTGCTATGCCTTCTGCCTAGTTCTGCCAGCATTGCCATTGCCTGTGATCTGACACCCACACTCATTCCTTGTGGATCACCTATGCACCTTTGCTCTTGCTACACATACTGCTGTTCTCCCTCCATGTCTGACACATCATGGCATGCATGCTACTGTGGACCATTGGCTGCAGCTACCTACCTCAGGATCCATTATATAGTCTGTACTAGCATGTGCTCTCCTCTCTGTCTGTGCTTTCGCTTGCAACCCATATCTTGAAATTTGATGGGATTGATATAGCTGTTCAGGCAAGATGCAATCCTCATTGAGGCATTGCCGTGCATCTTTTAAGGAAGCATACTTTATTCACTACTCTCTAAGTTGCCAACAACCCCCTCAGTTGTCTCCCAGCCAAATAACCAAGGGACTAATAATGGTGTTGTGGTAAATGAAAGTGTTGCTTACAGTACACTTCTTTCAATGATGGTTGGAGATCTCTTCTTGAGGTATTTTTAGGTTATATTTGTTATGGTTCTTTTTGGGACTGCAGAGCTATTTCACACTCCTCATATTGTCAGATTTAAGTTGTGTTTTAGTGGACATTGGTAATATAGATTCTATAGTACTTGTGTACTCTCCTGACTATCCGTGTGCTTGGCACCACATCTGTGCCATCTACCATCCTTCCCAGGGACCCAGACAACATGGCTCTAGCATCTGCTGGCACAGCATCGTTCACATGCATTCCACATACTTAGCACTCCTGCGGCTTCCTTCTTAGGTGCTCCAGGAGTTGTGGCTTCTTCGGAAGTGTGGCCATGAAGGGAGTCTTCAGGGCCTTTATCTCCCTACATATCCTGTACCTCCAATTGGAGGTGAAACCAATGCTTACTGACCCATCCAGCACATCTGGCATCACATGCTTTCCCACTAGTGGAATACATCTGCCCCCAGTGGAGTTTTTGGCATTGTGGGCACATTAGCACCATCGGCACCAATAACAATGAAGCCATCATCACTTTCTCAACACAACTACAGTACATCTCCCCTTGACCAATGCCCAGTAACCTGGATCAAGGCAACCAAAACAGAACTTGGCCCCATTCTTACAAAAATCACCCAAGTGTCCCTAGCCCATGGACTCAGGCCAAACAGTCTCAAGACCACTTCCATTCGTCTCACCCTAAAAAACCCTGACCTTAATCCAAAGGGTCCAACTTCATACAGACTAATTGCCAGCCTTCCCTTCATGGCCAAAATCATTGAAAAAGTTGTCTGCCAACTGTTTCAAGAACACATAGAAAACAGGCCCCACTCAACCACCAGCAACATGGATTCCGCCCCCACCGTGCAATCGAAACCCTGCTTCTCTCCCTCCTAAACAGACTCATCCAAGGAATACAAAATGTACAACATGGATTCATCTTAGTGTTCTTTGATATTTCCGCAGCATTCAATACAGAAAATCACTGCATCCTTCTCCAGCACCTACAATCCATCAGAATTCAAAACACCGTACTAAAATGCTTTCAGTCCTACTTATCCAATCATCAGAGAATCAAGATGAATGACATCTCCTCTACCCCTTATACTCAAACCCAGGGTGTCCCACAAGGTTCCACTCTCTCAGCTCTGCTCTTCAACATATATCTCAAACCTCTATACACTCAAGTCTCACAAACTATACTACCACCTCTATGAAGACATCATGGTCTACACCTCCTTCGACACCGAACAACCTATCTACACAAAACTACAACACTGCTTCACTGTCTTGTCACATTGGCTTGCCAGTAATCACCTCTCCATCAACTACAAGAAGAGGCTCTGTACATCACCAAGGACAGCACATTCACACCACCCATCTCCATCACCCTAAATGACATCCAAATCAAGGTATGACTCCTTTTGTATGACTCCTACCCCCCTTCCTTTTGTTTTCTTTTAAGCCTCTCTCACTGTTGTCTTCTGTCTGTCTATTCTCTCTGTCATTCATCTGTCCTATAATATATTGTACATTTCCTTTCCTTTCCTTTTTATCGGCTTATAGCCATTTTACTGGTTTTTATTTTATTGTACACCGCCTTGGTTTTGTAGAAAGGCGGTTTTTATCAAGTAATAAACATAAACATAAGGTACAACCAGAACTAAAATACCTAGGAATCACCCTGGATCAAAACCTCACTCAAACAACAAGTGAAGAAAACAATGAACACGATCTACTACAAAATCCGTACCTTACAATGCCTTTGCCCAATCCTGGACCCCTCAGGCTTCAGATCATCATTTCAAGCATTAATCCTTCCACACATTGACTACTGCAACTCATCTCAACCGCCTCACCCTCCCTTCCCCTTCTCGTGCTCACCTGCAGTCTACCCGCTCCTCTGCTTTCTTTTTTGCTGCTCCCGCCCTCTGGAATGCCCCCCCCCCCCTCTGTCTGGAACCTCAGTTTACTACCTTTAAACAACATTTAAAAACCCATCTGTTTTCCCTAGCTTTTAATGTTCCCTCCCCTTTTGTGTGATGAATTCTCTCCCCCACCTCTTGTTCCTCCCTAGGCCTACCCCTTGCCTATGTTTTGTCCTGTTTTCTTGATTCTTCTGCTGTCCTGTCAAATATTGTACATTTCTTTTCCTTTTTGCTGGCCTTGGCCTTCTTTTATTGAACTTTAATGTACACCGCTTTGGTCATTGTGAAAAGCGGTTTTTATCAAATACAATAAACATAAACATAAACATTTATCGAGGACTTTCACAATCAACACCCTCACCACTATGCACAGTTCTTCACACTGCAGCACGCACACTACTAGCAGCCCCAAAACATGAATATATCACACCCATCCGTAAGCAACTCCACTGGCTTCCACTAAACAGTCGCATCAAATACGATGACCTACAAAATCCTTACTGGATACTCCTCCTCCCACCTCAAAACACTCCTCTATACCTTCCAATCCAACAGAGCCAGCCGACAAATCGACTGGAATTCACTAATCATCCCGCACACAAAGACAAAGAACACCCAGCATACCTCCTCAAGAGCTTTCAAACTCTATGTACCAACCCTCTGTAATGCTCTCCCCAAGATCAGAAGTACCACAGAACTCCTCACATTATGAAAACAGCTGAAGACCCATCTGATCTTTAAACATTTTGTACCAGTAACGGATATACCCAGCCCCATCGCACTCACAGTTCTCGCCGTACTCATAATCAATACATCACTGCTACAACTACACTCATAATATACCACACATACATATCGATATAAATAAGTTAATTGTGCATAGTTTAAGTTCTATGTATTTGATGTACTCTGAGTTGATTGTAAACCGCTTTGACTTGGCGAAAAGTGGTATAAAAGCAGTGTCAAATAGTCTGCCCTTCTGTTGGTGGAGCCTGCATCTCTTCTTGAAATTCTAGAGCATTTTGGTCTCTGCTTCCTTACAACTGTGTTGCCTGTCATTGGATGGCTTTACTGGCTGGTTTGTGCTTCTTAGGGACCTCCTACTGGTCCACAGTGTGAACTGTGCCACTTGGCAACATATGTCCTGTCTTTAGCATTCCCACTTACTGACTAGTGTGGTCACTGCAACCGCAAGATTCATTCTGCCATCTAATCTCACAGTCTAGCAGTTTTGGGCCCTGACTACTCACTGCTATCTCCATACCATTGCCTACTGAGGGAGTACTGTTTGCTGATTGTGATTGACCCCGACCCTATGCACTCCTGTCCACTCATGCCCCTATAGCACCCCCTATCTATGGCAAAGTTGGCACTTACTGAAAAAGGGTCTGGTTGATCCAGCGCCAGATCACATGGGCCTCACATGGGAGAACAACCTGTGCCATTTTGGTGTATATACGTAGAATGTGCTTGTGCCCTATCACCATGAGGTAAAGCTGCCTAATCTCAACACGGGAGAAGCTGGGCAGCCGCGTCGCCACTGAACAAATTCTTTCCATGTCCTCGTGCTCTGCTTCTGCGTGTCTGGAAATGCTTGCGTATCTTCCATTGTGTATATATGCTAATGTCTCCATCTTTGCAAACAGTGCCTTGCACAGCTTCCATGTTGTATTCTTCAAGAGCAGCATATGTGGCTGCGTCTTTCATGCAGTACATCCATCATCCCGGATGATTTTATATGGTCCATTCACAGGCCTGGTTCCAAAATTGCCTACAATTTCTGCACTTCCTATTTTTTTGCATGCTCCCTCTGCTGCCGGGACGTCCTTTCTAAAATGCTACTTTACCGATAGAAGATACAGATTCTTAGCGCTGTTTAGTAAATATGCCCCATATTGATAATTTTAGAAGTCACTCTGACTGAAGCTGTTGCAGATGATATCTAAAGCATAAATCCAAAATGCAAATAGCAAAACCCAGACAGAAATTTAATAGGAACTGCAAACGTATAAAAGGCCTGAAAAACCAAACTACAGTAACCAAAATATATTGAAGATATAAAGAGGTATAGTTAAACCCTCAAGAAACAAAATTTAAAAATGTAAAATACAAATTAAGCCTTAAACAAAACCAAACCCCAACGGACAATAAACATTCAAACATCCTAGTTTTCAGAAACTGTCTAAAATACAACAAGATTGCTGCACAACTGTAATAACTTAGAAATCACATTTCACGTATTTGTGACACAATAAGAAAACTAGCTAGAGAAAACAAACCATTGGTGCAAATACTGGAACTATACTATGATACTATTGGCTCCCAGTCTCCTCATGCTCGAAATACAAAACTGCTCTCACGATCTTCAAGGTAAGAAATGACTTGTCAGCAGGAGCTCTACATGAACTCATATGTACAAACTCAAGCAGCAGACCTAAGAGGCAGAACACAAGAGACACCATACTGATCCCCAGCACTTACACTAAAGCGAAGAACTCCACCACAAAGAGAGCTCTTTCCTTAGCTGCTCCCGCAATCTGGAACATTCTGCCTGAAAAAAACAGAACGACGAAGGACTTAGAGGACTGCAGAGAGCTTCTCAAGACCTCTCTCTTCACTGACCACTTCAAAGACAATACCTAGTCCTTCCCTCTTATTCTCTTTTTTTTTTTTTAATTATTTAAGCATTTTCCAAATACATAATCATACAGGGAAATGATAACAATACAGACATATTTGAAATCAGAATGAATAGAAATTCAACAATGCCACATTAAGGAAGAGAAAAACTATATAATGCATAGAAATGTTGAAGAAATTATTCTTATTCTCATTCCCATTCCCATTTATGTTGCTATGTACATAAATTCTGCCTCCAGTCACCTCCCGCGTGCTACCCTTAGCTGAATGTTACTATGAGTTCTCTGTAAAACGTTGAGTTCTATCTAAACTGCTTTGATAGTAAGATGAGGCGGTATAAAAATGCTGTTAAATAAATAAATGATTCAGCGCCATACCTAACCCTGTGCGAGCGGTGCAGCCGCAAAGGGCGCAAAGGCTTAGGAGGCGCATTTCAGCTGCCTGCTGTAGCCCTACTGTTGCCAGTTTTTGTTCTCTCAGTGGTGGCAACGTCAGAGCAGGGAGGGATCAGATCTCTTTAAAGCACGGAGTCGAAATAGCCGGTGTCTTTTTTTTTTTTTTAACACATTTTAAAGTTAGGTCTGCTCTGCTGCTACCAGCAAGAGCAGGCGGTGGCTGGACGGAGTCACGGAGGTATGGTGGGGGGAGGGGGCAATTATTTCATTTGTTCTAAGTAGCTAAAACTTCAGGTATTTAGAAATGTCACTAATTGCATTTGCATTTGTGACTAATAATGCCTGCAGCATACTGATAGCTCTGATATATTTCGTCTCTGCTGGGACCTCTCTTGATTTAGTCACACAGTATTTATACTTCCGTATGAGTTCACAGATCAAAGACAAGTAACTAAATGCCATCTTTAAATTTCATATGACATCATTAAGTGCTCAACATGGCCCCTAGACAAATGCGATTAAGTACTACTTCCAGAGACAAGCATTTACATACAATTTAGTACATTTATTCATTTAAAACCATGCACATGAAATAAAGGTCAAATGGTCTTTAAACTTGTTTATAATTTCATTTGCTTACGACACTTTCCATTAGGAACACGGTACAAACAACTGCCATTCAGTTTTACTCAAGCCCATTGAGGTACTGTAGATATGGGGGGAGGCTGAAGGAGGGATATGGAGGGCTAAGATATGGAGTGGAGCGTGAGTGGGTGGTTGGGTTGATTGTGGGAGAGAGAGAAAAGGGTAAATTACAAATCCCACTGTGGTGACTACCTTCATTGCTTGATCCCGAGAAGAGACAATCTGGGATGGGGATTACTATTGGGGGTATGTCTACTAAATGGCGTCAGCCGTCATTGCTGTACTAATGCCGGAAAATCGTGCCATGGTGACAGCTAACAGAAGTCAAATGCAGCTACCACGGGCAATGTTTTGCAATAGCTGCATACTGCCTGTTCGTACCAAATGTGGGCGTGGTAATCGTATTTACTCGCGTCTAATGCGCCATCGAATCTAATGCGCACCCCTATTTTGAAAAGCTTGAAATTGAAAAAAAAAAACGTTTACTGGCGATTGTAGCGTGCACCTGCATACGACAATGGGTTAAAGTTATGGACTTTCATTTTATTGCTGGTAATTCGTGAAAATACAGTAATAAAATGTGACAATGGGTTTATGTTAAGATTTTTTACTTTTGGTAATTACAGTACTTTAGACAACAATAAATTCACCATATGTTATGGCACATTTTTTATTACAATACTGTAGACTACTAAATCAAGTACTGATCTAAAACACGTTTTTACATAGAAAACTTTTTAATAAACGGTAAGTTGAAGTATAGCTTGGAATGAGAGTTTAAAATTACGGTATGTAACTACGGTAATCATTTGTCAGTACTGTTGCCTCCATCGTCAGAAAACTCTGAGATGGTACTTGCGTCAGTGGAGGAATCTTCCTCCTCGTCATCAGATATGCTCCGGAGCATGTCATCTTCGCTGCTATCTAGTGCATTGGAAATACAGCATTTCTGAAATGAGTTTTGAATTAGAGATGCTGTGATGCGTTTCCAGGCGGCAGAAACCCAGTGTGCAACAACATGTGCTGCAGCACGCTTACTTTTTCTTGCTGGTGTCAATTCCCGGAGGAAATCTGCGCCCATCGGCAGTGATTGCCAACATTACTGCTATACGCTGCTTTTCCTATCCTGAAGTTTTTATGGGAACTACTTTGGTGCCTTTCTCTGCATTGGTGTAGTTACATGGCATATCTAACCAGATCGGAGTCTCGTCAGCGCTACCAATTCTCCCCATTAAGAAGTGTTGCCTCACCCGAAGCCTGATAACATACCGTTGAAATATCTGCAGTTTTTTCTTCGAAATCTGCAAGAAGCTTTTGGCATATGGTTGTGCGGCGTCGCAGAGAAAGGTTCATGCGCTTCATGAGACGATCCACCCATCCACGGCTGGCCTTGAACACTTGCCTTGATATCCCACGGGCAGTAGCCACCTCATTAGCATTATTTTTAATTGTGTCACTAGTTACAGGGAGTCCATTTTTCCTCCTTTCCTGTATGAATTAAAGAATATCTTCATCTAACTCAGGATGTCTTCCTTTTTGTGGGCCAGTGAACTTTTTCCTTGTCACTTTACAAGCAAATATCGCCACTTTGTGTATGCGCCATAAGCGAATGTTGCTCTCCGCTACACCAAATTCTCTTGCAGCCTGCCTGTTTCCATGGTTTTCAGCATGAAGTATAACCTTTCGTTTCAACCCCGATTCATATGACACCCTTCATTTTTTTTCTGCCATCATAGACATATATCAGGGTTTTGACAGACAAGTAATGTTGGAAAAGTGTCCCCAGTTTGCCCTGCAATTTAGATGACAATCAGGAAAAGTGTCAGCATTTACACCAGTGCACAAAGCTAGAAACTTCTTAGTAGCCACCACCGGTTGGTACTGGTTACACACTGGGTGTCAGCACCGGGAGTCACAGCCTTACCGACGGGTGTGGGAGGTACCGCCTGGAGCCAGTGCAGAATCACCAGACATGGCGGTGGCACTGCCAGGTGTGTTGGAGGCTTAGCTGGGTTTGCCTCCGAATGTAAGGTGCCCTTGAATATAATGCGCACACTGAGTTTAGAGCCACTTTTTGGCCAGAAAAGGTGTGTATTACATTCGAGTAAATACGGTAGTATCATAGTATATGACGGCAGATAAAGACCAGTATTGTCCATCTAGTCTTCCCAGCAAGGTGGCAAGAGTAGGTGTACTTGCCGCTCTGTGCATGTCACCTCTTCCCATGCCTTTGTTTAGGGGTGTACCCACCGCTCCATGTAGGTCACCCCTATTTGTTCAGATATTAAGAGATAGTTATGCTTATTTTGATTTTATCCTATTGCTATAAAGAAATCCACTATGTCTGTCCCAAGCCATTTTGAATTCTATCACTGTTTACGCCCCCACCACTTCCATCAGGAGGGCATTCCAAGCATCCACTACCCTTTCAGTGAAAGCGTAGTTACTCACCTGTAACAGGTGTTCTCCAGGAGCAGCAGGAATCAGTCCTCACATATGGGTGACGTCGGCGCCGACGGAGCCCTCGCGGAGCAATTTTCCCCAGCTTTCAAATGTTCCGGTTATCTTTTTCATTGATGGTGAGATCTTTCAATGACGTGGATCTTTTTAATTGCACGTTTTCTATAAAAACTTCATTTGAGCATCACTCCGCATGCGCGGCGTTCTCAACCGTTGGAACTAGAAGCAGAAGTAATGTTTGTCTTTTGAGAAACGTGGGCAGCATTTTGGTGATTTATCACTGTTTGAAAGGTCAGTTTCGGAATATAATTTTGAATCATAGATAGGTAGCACAAATTTTAATATAGAATAATAAGTTAGGCTCTTTTTCATGTTTACTTTAGATAACTTCTTTCATGCAAACTGTGCAAACAAACTGAGACTTATCAGCTAGTATCATCGTCAATCCCAGAAGATTCAATGTGAACCCCTGAGGAAACGTATATGTGAAACGCGAAAGACAAGCTTGATGACGGCGTTGGGCTCCTTGCAAGCTGAAAAATGAAACATATTTAAGATACGTTACAGATAAGGACTTCTTTTTGCTCCAGTTTGATTTTAGATTGATAAGAGAACGTAAAAGCCCCGTCTAAAGTGATTTATAGAAGGTCATTGATGCTACTATAACACATGAGCTTGTTTACATTGCTCTAGTGTTGTAAAGTCTGAGACCTTCGGGGGGAAAAATTTCAGAAGCTATCTTTTATGTTTGTTTTGGTCAAAAAGAGTCATATGAGTAGTTTCTCACTGTATATGCCTTTGGTGAGTTAATAGAACGTGCTCAAGTAGTTAAGGCAGGCAAAGAAATTTCTTTTTTATGAGGTTTATTTCCCGCTTTGCAGTTCAAGTGCAAACAGACGCAACAGAAGTTTTAAAGCACAAACAAGAGTAAGAAACCAAACTTATACAAGGTTTTGCACTGCTGGGCTAAATGTCCATTAGCTTCAGGAAGCACATTCACTTGTCATGTGACTTCTCATTAACTGAAACAAACTCTGGCATAACAGCAAAGCTCTTGATATCCAGACAATTATGCTTTAACTTATTCACTTCTCATAAGCTTCTCAGCATGACAATCAGCAAGGTCACTTCTTGTTATATTTCTTCATAAAACCTTTTAAAGCATTCAATTAATGTCCTTCTCAATAACACATGTTGAGCAGTCCATTGCACAATCCTGTTCTGTGTACGGCATAGAAGAATCTAGAGGCATCTCCTCTTCACAGCTGTTTGTAGGCTGTGCTGACTTATAGGAAGAAACTGCCCTGCTCTCAAGGAATTCCCTGAAGTCTTTGAGAAGTAATTCAGCCTGCGTCTTTTCTGGGCTAAGCTGATATTTTCCTTCCCCTTCGGGTAAATGTTTGTTTAAGATCTTTATCTCATGATAATTAGGAATGCTGCTTTTGGTAGGACAACAGTTCAGCGTGTTAGAAGAATCCTTCCCCCACTTATCTCTGAACATAAGTGCTGGGTTTAAAACTTCAGCTGAGTCTGGAGAGTTTCTAAACAGGGTTTTAAAAGTAGTACCATCAGGCTTCTCTTGGCTCACTTCTCTGCAATAAGACTCATCAGCTTTCTTTCTATTGGCTTCTAAGCTATAGGCTTCAGCTGGCTTATGAGAGTATCTTGGGCTGCTTAAATACTTTTCTGGCTGCACCCAATTGCCACCATATTGTCTGACTTTATTCTGGCTTTTAAAGTTAGCCTTCAATCTTTCTGGCTTCCCACTGTTATAGCTGCTAGCTGCTTCAGTTCCCCTTTGTACCTTGTGCTGAGGCTTTCTCCAGGAGAATTCTTTGTCCCTCTGCTTTCTGCTCCAAGGTCCTGCTTGGTTCTCTGGAAGCCTGGTTGTATCCTTGGGTCTCTCAGTGCTCTTGAATCCTTCTGCTCACAGAAGTCTCTCACTGCCCCTGAGTCTCCCAGGTACTTGCTCCGTGAGACCAAACTGCTCCTCTGTGGATCACAGCTGCCTAGTTGCTTTCTCTCCAACTCTTCCTGTTCCTCTTGTCCTTCGAACTCTCCTTCTTCTCCTGCTCTTTCTCTTCCTCTTTCTAACTCTAACTGTTTCTGACTGTTTAACAAGCTGCCCATGTGTTGCACTGCCCGCCTCCTGCTTGGGCATGCCCAATCAGGGACTTGGCTTCTCTCCTCCCCTAAGGTGAGGTGTGGTTCCTGATTAGCAACGTGTTTTTTCCTCTCTGAAGAGAAAATCCTGCATTCTCTTGCAGTACCGGTTTTCTCCACCAGATCTCTGTCTGTTTCCATAGCTTCATGAGAGGCTTCTACGTCACAGTAGACAACTCTCCTGTGGGGACCAGGTGCCTTGGGTGGAGAGGTCTTGCAGATGAGCTCCCCAACCCATTGGAGAAGCATCTGTTGTAAGAGTTACTTGGGGCAGGGGTTGCTGAAAGGGGGACCCCAGCAACAGGTTTTGAGTGGACTTCCACCACTGGAGAGACAAAATGAGGCGACTTGTGTTTGCTATTTTGTCTGACAGGCAGTCTGATGCCTGGGTCCATTGGGTGGATAAAGTCCACTGAGCTGCCCTCATGTGAAGGCGAGCATATGGTACCACATGCACAGGGATGTCATGTGGCCTAGTAACTGTAACATCTCTCGAGCAGTTAAAAGGGGCTTTAGTACTGCTTGAGAAGCTAACTGCACCAAGCGAAGGCAGCGGGCCTGGGGAAGATAGGCCCTTGCCCTTGTGGTATCCAGCAAGGCTCCTATGAACTTTAGAGACTGAGTAGGAGTTAGATTGGATTTTGGGATGTTTATTACCAGCCCTAAATACTGAAGGATACGCATTGTGCAGGATAGGGAAGTCTTGGCCTCTGACTGTGTTGGAGCTCGAATGAGCCAGTCGTCCAAGTAAGGGAAGACAAATATTCCCAGAGTGCGTAGAAATGCTGCCACCACAGCCATGCATTTTGTGAACACCCTTGGTGCAGAGGCCAGACCAAAAGGAAGCACTCTGTATTGGTAGTGCTTTTCCTGGAAAAGGAACCGCAGGAACTTTCTGTGGTGTGGATGGATGAGAACATGAGTGTACGCATCCTTGAGATCTAGAGAACACAGACAATCCTGACTCTGAAGGTATGGAAGCAGAGCTCCTAGAGAAATCATTTTGAATTTCTCCTTGACAAGGAATTTGTTCAATTCTCTGAGATCTAAGATAGGTCTGTATCCCCCTGTTTTCTTTGGAATAAGAAAATAAGGGTAATAGAATCCTGTGCCCTGTTGATGAAGAGGCACTTCTTCTATTGCCCCTTGGGCAAGAAGGATGGTAACCTCCTGATCTAACAGGTGGATGAGGGAGGTCTGAGAATTGAACTGCCTTATCATTGTGGAAGGGGGCATGCTTGAAAAATGAAGTTTGTACCCCTCTTTTATGATGGAGAGTGTCCAATGCTCTGCTGTTATTTTCCCCCACCTGGGAGCAAAATGACATAACCTTCCTGGAATGGTGGAGGGTTCTGGTCCTTCCAGAGCCAGAAAGGCTAAGTTCTCTAGCTGAGAGTCAAAGGTCCTGAGGAGACTGAGGCTGCTGGGCCGGTTGAGGCCTAGAAGCCTTTGCTTTCTTCTGTTTGGGTGGTTGCTGACGTTTGGTTGAAAACTGACCTGCAGAAGATGCCTGCTGACCATAAGCAGGATAAAATCTTTTCTTTTTAGAAAAAGGTGTTTTCTTGAACAACTTTTTCCTAACAGGATCAGCAGTAGACTTGGAGAGTCTATCCAAAGTGGAATTTTCAGCATCCATTTCATTGGCTTTTTCTTGCCAATCTTTACCAAACAGGTTCTCACCAGTACAAGGGATATTTCCCAATTTATCTTGTACCCAGAGCTCTAAATCAGATGCTTGGAGCCAAACAATTCTAGGTGAACCTATGGCAATAGCCGAGGCTCTGCTTATACATTCAAAGCAGTCGAAGGCTGCACGGTTGGAGAATTTAGAGACATCTTGGGCATGTTTGAGCCAAGTGAGAAACTCTTGCCTTTTATCCTCAGAGATGAAAGGACTTAAAGTCTGTAGATGATCAGTAACTTCCTTTAGGAACATTCCCATGTAGAGACTATAGGAACTGATTCTTGCAGCAAGCATGGAAGCTTGAAAGACTCTACATCCAAAAGCATCCAGAGTTCTGCATTCACGTCCTGGAGGATTAGAGGCATGTCTTTTTGCACTTTTAATCCTTCTCATAGCAGATTCCACCACAATAGAGTGGTGAGGAAGCTGAGTTTTATGGAAACCAGGACAAGGAGGGACACGATACATGGTATCTAACCTACGAGAATGAGGAGAAGTGGTAAGAGGTGTTTCCCACATCCTCAACATGAGATCATATAGAATCTCATGAATGGGTAGGGTAGCTGCCTCCTTAGGGGTTTTGGGATATTGTAAAATATCCAACTCCTTGGCCTTTGGCTCTGTCTCAGGGGCCACAGTGATGGACAGGCCCCGAGCCACCTCTCGGATGAAGTCTTGGAAAGACATTTTTTATTATTACATTCTCTTATATACCGCGCTATTCTGCATCAGTGCGGTTTACATTGAACAAACTGATATTACATTGAACAGGGCATTATAACTTGGAGATAACTATTTTACAGGGAACATGGGCTATGGAGGGTTAAGTGGCTTGCCCAAGACCACAAGGAGCACCTGTGTGGGACTAGAAACCCCAGTCCTTCCGGCCCAAGGTTGCTGTCCTCTAGTGGGATTTGAACCCCCAACCTTCCAGCCTGAAGTACCTTGCCCCAACCACTAGGCCACTCCTCCACTCCATGTCCTCTGGAGGAGACATCCTGTGTTTAGGGGAGGAGGACTCCTGTGGAAGAATCATCGCTGCATCGACAGAACTTTCAGAGTCCTCAGATTCTTCTGAGGAATCGAAGTATCGTCTGTATCAGGAATAACCGGCATCGGAGGACAGGGTACCGGGCATGGCAGACATGACAGTGCCGGTACCGGTGGAGTTGTCTGTCGCGGTACCAAGGGCGTCGATTCCACAAGGAAAGCCGCTAGACTGCGTTCTATGGACAGAATTCTCTGCTCCATAGACGCTGCCAATGCTTGGAAATCGGTACTGGTGGAAACCGCCGGTACCCCAGAGCATGGCACCAGGAGATCTGTCGAGACCGAGCCATCGAGAACATCCTGGAACCCCGATGATGGTGCTTTGGAAGCTGAAGCCTCCCGCCGGGGTAATTTTGCCGATGCAGAATCCTCAAGGGCAACACCAGAGGCATCTCGATGCTTAGAAGGAGATCTACCCTTCGAGGACCAGCTAGATTTATGTTTAGTTACCTGAGATCCACGGGAAGAAGCAGCAGCCCTGGAAGACATTGATGTCACCGAAGCCGCATCAGAGGGAAACAGGGTACTGAGCTTAGCAGCTCGGTTCTGTCGATCTCTTTTAGACATCATAGCACAGGACACACAATCTGTGATGGAGTGGTCAGGACCTAAACATTTTAGACACCATTCATGGGTGTCGCTGACGGAAATGGTACCGCCACATTTTGTGCACTTTTTAAAACCTGACGCAGGTTTTTCCATGTTAAGGAAATATTTAGGGTCTAAGGCCCAAAAAGGCGAGTGCACCTGAAGAAAAGGAAAAAACAGATAATTATTATTATTTTTTTTTTTTAAAAGAAAAGAAATACCGGCGGTACCGGTAGAGCGTCGGTGAAGGCAGACACGACCACAAAAAGAAATAAAGAAATAAGGAAATTCTTCTGCGGTGACAGGAACACGACCTGCTGGCTCCGCGGAAAAAGAAGAACTGGAGAGAGGCAGTTGGGAAAGGCGGGAAGGCCGCACGCAGGCGCTGTGGGATGCTCCCAAAAGCTTTCTGATTGGATGCTGGGGAGTGTTCCTGCGCAGGCTCCGTCGGTACCGACAATACCCATATGTGATGACTACATTCCTGCTTGTTCCTGCAGATTAAGAATGATCTTAAATCTTAGGCGATAGTGTATTGGTAGCCAGTGTAGTTGGTTAAGAAGTGGTGTCATGTGTTCATATTTTGCTGAACCTGAGATTATGCAGGCCGCTGTGTGTTCAATCCACATGCTTCAGATGGCATAGATTGTTTTGGGTTGTCCTTATAGATTTAATTACAGTAATCCAGTATTGGTGTGATTATTGCTTGGACTACTGTACAGAAGTTGTCCTGGTTAAGCAGTAGTTTCAACCTCTGTAATGCTTTCATTTTCATTTTCTGAGATGCAGTGTGTGTGGTCTTATTTATGTGTGATTGTAGATTTAAGGCCTGGTCCAGGATCACTCCTAGATATCGGACTTCTTGTTTTTACATTTATACTGGAACTTGATAGTTGAATTGTGCTTGGCAGCGTGAATGCTTGGTTTCTAGTTATGAAAAGAATCTCTGTCTTCTTATAGTTTATGGAAAGGTTATGATTTCTGAGTCATGAGATCATGTCTTTTGAGGCAGTTAATTAGTTTTGTGTTGTCTGGTTTATTGGTGTCAACTAGCGTAAAAATCACTATATCAAGTTATGCTCCAAGTTCTTGATCCCTGTTACATTGTTTGCCTCCAAATTTACATCCCTGTTACAATGTATGTTTAACTATGAGTTATAATGTGAACTGCCTTCAAGGCGGTAGAGAAAACCTTAAAATAAATAAATATCACAGCAGGACATGCTTGGGAGATGTGGAGCCCAATTCAGAAAGGGGAATGTCTGTGCCGTCCGGGCAGGACACGAGCAGGACAGGCCAGTTAGGACCCGATTCTGTAACGTAGGAGCAAAACGTTCCAGAAGCATACAGAATCGGGCCTGAGGATGGCCCAGCATGCCTGCAGGGATGTCCTCCCCGCAGGCTCCCCTGTCACCTGCAGCGCCAACCCTCATCTTCCCTGCCACCTGAACCATGGCTGGGCAGCTGGTGCTTGGATAGGGTGGAGGGACCTTCCTGTCCCTGGGCCACGCCTCTGGGGGATTTCCAGCCCCAATCACTAGGTTTATGCTCCTTATTCCACCTTTGAGGGGGAATAAGCAGCACGCTCCCCCTGACCTCACAGGATATACAGGGCTATGACAGGAATTGGCTCTGTATGTCCAGGTGCCTCGGCCTGCCCCCACTCCACCCAGACTCCGCCCCTCCCCATACTGCTGCTCTAGCTATACGGGGAGGGCCTGAGGGGGAATAGGGGCAGGACGGCTTGCAGAGCTGCACATCCTGCTGGAACGTGCAGCCCTGCATGTTCCTCTCTGAATCAGGCCCAAAGTTTCTAAATGAAATAAATGATTGCTTCTTGGAGCAGCTGGTTCATAAACTAAGAACAGGGGAAGCTATTTTAGACCTAGTCCTTTGTGGAATGCAGGATCTGGTGCAAGAGATAAGGGTATTGGAGCCACTTGGCAAGAGTGATCATAGCATGATTGCATTTGATTTAATAAATGGAGGGAGGACAGAAAGGAAATCTGCAGCATTAGCTTTTAACTTTCAAAAGGGAAACTATGAAAAAATTAGGAAAATAGTTAAGAAAAAACTAAAGGGAGCAGCTGCAAAGGTTAAAAGTTTACATCAAGCATAGGCGTTGTTTAAAAATACTATCTTGGATGCGCAGACAGATGTATTCCATGCTTTAAGAATGGTGGAAGAAAGGCCAAACAACTGCAACAAGGTTTAAAGGTGAGATCCAAGATACTGTTCTAGCTAAAAAAGCATCTTTCAGGAAATGGTAAATGGAGCCAAATGACGAAAATAGGAAACATAAGAACTAGCAAGTTAGATACAAAGCATTGATAAGGCAAGTAAAGAGAGAATTTGAAAAGAACTTTGCACTGCAAACAAGTGCATAATGCAAACTTTTTCAAGTACATTTGTAGCAAAAAATCTGTGAGAGAGGCAGTTGGGCCATTAGTTGATAGAAGGGTAAAAGGTGCACTAAGGGAGGACAAGGCCATAGAGGAGAGACTGAGTGAATTCTTTGCTTCGGTTTTTAATGAAGATTATGTAGAGAAGTTACCTATGCCTGAAATGGTATTTCAAAGTGCTGTATCAGAAGAATTGAAACAAATCTCAAACCAGGAAGATATATTATAACTATTTGATAAACTGAAGAGTAGCAAATCATCTGGATTCGATAGTACATATCCCAGGATGCTGAAAGAACTGAAATATGAGATGCATACCTACTATTGGTAATCTGTAAGCTATCATTAAAATCATCTGTAGTACCTGAAGATTGTAGAATAGCCAATGTAAAACCAATTTATTAAAAAGGGTTCTGGGGTGATCCGGGACACTACAGCCTGATAGCAGAACTGGGCAAAACGGTAGATACCATTATAAAAAAAATAAAATTACTGAACATGTAGGTAGTCATGGTTTAGTGGGAGAAAATGAACTTGAATTTAGCCAAGGAAAGTCTCCTCTTAACTTGTTATATTTTTTTGAAGGTGTGAATACACAGGTTGATAAAGGTGAGCCAGTTGCTGTGGAGGCCATATTCCAACATGTGTGTCCAGGCCCTTGTGCACCCAATTGGACTTGGGACGCACAGAGGTAGACCCAATTCTGATCCCACAGGGGCTAGTTGTGTCGGGAGGGATTCCAATCGGCCTGCACATACAGAGCCATGCCTGGCTAACTCAACCAAGCTCCTGAATGTGTCCCATTGCATTACACCACGGCTCCATTCAGGAGCAGTGATGCCTTGCCGCCGACCATGCTCTCCTTCCCTGCAGCCCGACCCCTGATCTGGCCTTCCATGACCAGGGGTGGGCTGCGGGGAACCCCCTTCATCCCTCACCTTACTTGTGCTGCTGACCCCAGACGTAAAGGGCCAACTTCAGAATCGTACGTCTGGGGTCACGGACTGCCCACTGCCCCCCCTAACTCTGCCTCCATAATACCCCTTCCCACCCCGTCTAAGCCTTTCCATACAAACTCCTTGTTTGTACGAGGAGGCTTTTGACAGGGCCGGCAGTGGGACGAATAGCACGGATGGACGTACCAACGAGACAGAATAGACCCCACAGTGTATCTCCATTTTCAGAAAGTCTCTGACAAGGTCCCTCATGAGAGACTTGATGAAATGAAAGAGTCATGAGATAGGAGGCAGTGTACTATTGTGGATGAGGAACTAGTTAAAAGATAGAACACACAGAGTAGGGCTAAATGGCCAGTTTTCTCAAAGGAGAAAGATAAATAGTGGAGTACCCCTGGGATCTGTGCTGGGCCCACTGATTTTAACATATTCATAAATGACCTGGAAATGGGAATAAAGAGCAAGGTGATCAAATTTTCAGACGACACAAAATTATTCAAAGTTGTTAAAACGCAAGAAGATTGTGAAAAATTGCAAGAGGATCTTGATAAGCTGGAAGACTGGGCATCCAAATAGCAAATGACATTTAATGTGGACAAGTGCAAAGTTATGCACTTAGGGAAGAACAACCCAACTATGGTTACACGATGCAAGGTTCCACATTAGGAACCACCACCCAAGAAAAACATTTAGGTGTCATCGTGGATAAGACGTTGAAACCCTCTGCCCAGTGTGCAGTGGCAGCCAAGAAAGCAAATAGAATGCTAGGAATCATAAGGAAAGGAATGGAGAATAAAACAAAGGATATTATAATGCCTCTGTATCATTCCATGGTGCAACTGCTTCTTGAATATCGTGTGCGTTTCTGGTTACTACTACTACTACTACTACTGATCATTTGTATAGTGAAGGTGTACAAATGATCAGTGGTAGTAGTAATAACCGGAAATGCACACAATATTCGAGATGCCTTATCTTTAAAAGGATATAGCAGAATTAGAAAAGGTACAGAGAATAATCACCAAAATGGTAAAGAGGATGGAAGGATATACCTATGAGGAAAGGCTTAAAAGGTTAGGGCTCTTCAACTTGGAAAAAACGGCAGCTAAAGGGAACTATGATAGAAGTCTATAAAATAATGAATGGACTGGAACAACGTAGATTGGTTGTTTACTCCTCCAAAGAGCAGACCGACCAGGGGACACGCAATGAAACAAAAATGCAGCCCCTATCTTAGACTAATAGGAAAAAATAAAATGTTTCACTTAATGTGTAATCAAATTGAAATTCGTTACCTGAGTTTGCAATAAAAGCTGTTAGTGTAACTGGGTTTAAAAAAGGTTTGGAGAAGTTCCTTGAGGAAAAGTCCACAAGCCATTATTAAAGAGTACCAGGGAAATCAACTGCTTACCCCAGAATAAGCAATGCAGAATCTGTGTATCTTTGGGAACCTGCCAAGTTAACTTCAACAGTGGAAGTTAGGCCACCCTTTAACCAGGCAGTGAATATCATCACTGCTCGGTTATCGCTGGGTGCTGCCTCCGCTCCCCCTCCCCCCCATGCTAGCCAACTAACATCAGGGGCATTCAGCAGCAGCACCTGGGCATATTTAGCGGCACTCAGTCACCGTGGTTAATATGGTTAGCATTTCTAACAACTCTATTTATTGATTTCAATATTGATCCTTAAGTATTTATAAAATTAGATGCAATCTAAAGGAAGTTAAGAACTAATACTGAAAATAAACAAATTGCTGGGAAGAATCAATGCAAGCTGGAATGAGGTCTAATAGGACAGAAATTCCCAGGCAGTATAAAGGTCATACTATAGAGTGCTCCCAGCCAGTCTATGCTAAGTGACTTATGAAGAGTAACTTATAAGATGTTATTAACTACAGGCTGATGCTGTCTTCTTCTGAAGGTGCTTCCTTTATGCATCACATATCTCTTGAACTGACCTTAGAGTTCTTTCAGTAGTGATGTACGGAAATAAACGTTAACAAAAAAAATGTACAGGGCAATTCTGGAAAGGTTTTCTACGTGTAAAATACAGTTTTATACATAGAAAGTCAGCTAAGCAAAATCTGTCATACATGTAAAAGTATATGCAGTAAACCACATGTACTCATAATATAGCAACGTGGAAGGCAATTCAATTCTGCATTGTCTGGCTCCGTCCAATCCACTGACCCTGGACATACAGGGGTGACCTTGCAATCGGCCCTGTACATTCAGGGTCTGGTTCCTGCCCACTGCCCACCCTCGTTCCGCCTGCGGCCCGCTCCCTCCTACCCACAGAGCTCCCCGCACAGCTCGGATCTATGTGCGAGAAGCTCTGTTTCCCAGATGTAGGCCACTACTACTACTACTGAACATTTGTATAGCGCTACAGGGCATACGCAGCGCTGCCCAGACATGTGTAAAAGACGGTCCCTGCTCATTGGAGCTTACAATCTAGTTAAGACAGACAACACAGTAGCTGTAGACATGGGATACAGCTAGGGGGGAATGGTAAGGAAACACAAAGGAGATCAGATGAGTCAAGATCCGAAAGCAGCAGCAAAGAAGTGAATTTTCAGCTTGCATTTGAAAAAGGTCAGAGAAGGTGCCTGAAGTACAGACTCAGGTAGTTTGTTCCAGGCATAAGGAGCAGCAAGGTGAAAGGAGCGAAGTCTGGAGTTGGCAATAGAAGCAATTTGCCAGAAGAGCGGAGTTCCCGAGGAGGGGTGTAGGAGAGATAAGAGGAAAGATAGTGAGGAGCTGCAGAGTGAATGCAGGTCAGCGAGAGAAGTTTGAATGGAATGTGGAAATAGATAGGAAGCCAATCAAGAGGCTTGATAATAGGGGTAATATGAGCATGACGAGGCTGGCGGAAGATTAGTTGGACATCCAGACCCCTAAACGCCTGCAGGCCAGCTGTTTAGTGGGTTTGGACATCGGGATCAAACATCCAGACCTGCTAAACGTGGTTCAGAAGGACCCCCATAGTGTATGATGGCAGACAAAGACCAAGATGATCCATCTAGTCTGCCCAGTAAGATGGCTAGAGTGGTTCTACCTGCCGCTGCATGCAGGTCACCCCCTCTATTTGTTGAGCTATAAAAGATTTAGGTTTGTTTTGATTTCATCCTTTTGCTATAAAGGGATCCACTGTCTATCCCGTGCCATTTTGAATTCCTCGTTTTTGCCCCAACCCTTTCCATCGGGAGTGCATGCCAAGTATCCACCACTTTCAGTGAGCTAGTTTTTCAGTTTCCTCGTCTTTGAAAAAAGTTTTTGTTCATTAATTCCTTTTAAGTATTCAAATGTCTCTATCATATCTCTCTCCCCTGTACCTCTTCTCCTCTAGGGTATACATATTTAGGTTGTCAATTCTTTTCTCATGCATCTTCTGGTGCAGGGTTCAAATCATTTTGTTTTCATTCCTCTGAACCGCTTCAAGTCTTTATATCCTTTGTAAGATATGGTCTCCTAAACTGAATACAATGCTCCAAGTGAGGCCTCACCAACGACTCGTGCAGGGGCATTAATACCTCCTCCTTTCTTCTGGTTATTCCTCTCTGTATGTGGCCCAGCATCCTTCTAGCTTTGGCTGCCACCTTGTCACATTGTTTCGCCACTTTGAGATCCTCAGGCATTATTGCTCCGAGGTTTTTCTCCTGGTTCATGCTCACCAACCTCTCGCCCCCCTATTGCCTTTAGATTTCTGCATCCCAAGTGCATGGCACTGCACTTCTATACATTAAATCTTAACTGCCAAGCATTTGACCATTCTTTCAGGTTTTATAGATCTTTCCTCATGTTGTGCACTCCCCTCAGAGGAGTCCACTCTGCTGCAAATCTTTGTATCATCTGCAAAATGTCAAACTTTCTTTCAATCCTTCAGCAATATCATTCACAAATATATTGAAGATTACTGGTCCCAGGACTGATCCCTGGGGCGCTCCACTACTCATCTTCCTTTCTTCTGAGTGAATTCTGTGGTCTGTCAGTCAACCAATTTCTGATCCATTTCATCACTTTGGGACCATCCCCAGGCTGCTCAGTTTATTGATAAGCCTTCTATAAAGAACAATACTGAAGGCTTTGCTGAAATCTAGGTATATCACATCCATTGAATGCCCTTGATCTAGTTCTCTGGTCACTCAGTCAAAGAACTGAAATTTGTTTAGCATCATCGTCTCTTGGTAAAACCATGTTGCCTCGCATCATACAACTCATTGGTTTCTAGAAAGTCCACTATTCTTTCTTTCAAAAGCATCTCCATTACCTTTCGTGCCACTTTTGTGAAGAGATATTACATTGGCCCTTCTTTGATCCTGCAGAACCTCCCCCATCTCCAAGGATCTAGTAAACAGATCCTTTAAAGGCCCTGTCAGAACTACTCTCATCTGAGTCCATCCAGTCCTATAGCCTTGTCCATTTTCAGCTTCGCAAACTGTTCCAAAACGTCATCTACTGTGAATGGTGTGATATCTACTCCATTGTCATAAGTTGGGTCTGTGGATGTCCCCAGCATGAGGACATCCAAATCGGCATGGGAACATGATGGAAGAGTAGCTAGGGTGGTCCCAAGAATATGGACATCCTCACCTGATTTCAGAAATGTCCTGGATCTCCTGAGCCACTCAAAGGTTATACCTTCTCCAGGCAATGAATAGGCATCTGAAAAGCGCTTGTTTTGTCAGGCAGATGTCTGGAGGGTATAGCGATGGAGGCACACTCATATTCCTTTTAGTTTGCAATTTTATCAGTGAACACCGATAGGGAATAGGGGCTCATGTTTTTGTTTTACCACACTGCTGCAAGTCCCTGTATGCAGCCTTACTTGACATGGATGTTCCCACCCCACTGTTTCATAGCGGCAACATCCGTAAGGGCATCCATGTTGGCCAACATCTATATTTCTAAATCTGGGCTGAGAAAGACATCTCTGGCATTTCCCTGCATGTTTTGCCCTGGACATCCCAGACTGCACTTGGACGCCCTTTCTAAAATGCCACGTCTATTTTTTAATTCACTAGCACTTCAAAGAGCATGTACTGTAGATAAAGCAAGTCAATATCGTTTGTCACAAGACAAAATTTAAAATGCAAAAAAATTATACTATCAAATCTCAATGACTTATCAATGTGATAACTCTACAAACCATTAAGCATTTATGCAAATTAAGTCATTACTTACAATCCTTTGAACCACTCCATTTATAAGTGATTTCTCTCTTTACATTTATCATCCATAATTAAGAGTTATTCAGAAACTTACTGTCATTTCATTACAAATCAACTCAACTAGACAATTTAAATACTCTACTTATATGATACTCAGCTGTGCCTACAGTAATTTAAAAAGCAATATCGTGAACCTGCTAGAGTTACTATCCACTTGAATGTATTTATGAATTCAAACCAGCAGTCTTCTCCTTAGCACATTTTCTTTCTGTCTCTCAATCGACCCTTTCCACTGCATGTCTTGTTATTTGAAGAAAACGAAAAGTATCGGTGGGATTTCAGCAGTATGCTCAGTGACAGCATAATGCTGCCCAGTCAAAGTAATTTTCAGGGTTTCAAATCCTGACTTTAAAGTATTTTGGAAGGGAGATGGTAAATTCTTAAATTAGGATTCACCAGTGTTTAGCCTAGTCAATAATAGAAAGCGGATATTAAAACTGTAAAGCAAATTTGGGCTGCTTCAGGATGGTTTTGGATTCGAATGCAACAAGTGACTGTCTCCTGATATCTCAGCATGAAAATGTTTGAAACAGAAGCTAAAAGATCAGGAATAGCTTGCTTGTTCTTTATGATATATGAGCATACTATGCATTGAAACACTCATGTATTGGGATCAGCATTTCAGACTCCCCTATTTCATTTATAACAAAACAGCCAAATTCCATTCAAAAACAGGAAAACCACTGAAAACACATCAAGTTATAGAAATCCAACAACAAAACTGATCCATAAAAGATATTCACATACAGGCATCAGATTTAGATTCAGGCACATATCTTCAGGAGTTAGGTTCCTAGATCTGGGAAAAGGGCAATTGCTTAGGGCCCTAGCACTGAAAAGGCCCTCTTCAAGAAGATGAATAATGCAGCAGATCCAAAGCTTCTGGCAGTGGCTGGGTCCATGTCCCATGACACACACACACATGCATGCAGGGAGGGAGACTCCCCATGATGCATGCAGAGAGCCCCCCCTGCCTCCATGACAGATTAACGCACACATCCCATTGATACAGCAGCCCGACACTCCACACGACACATCCACATGCACCCCTCAACACACAAACACACATAGAACCTGATACTTCCTTTGAACCTCCCACATACTGATTCTGGAAATGTGTCACTATGTCATGTTGCTAGTGTATACTTTTTCAATTTGTTTAGTTTTTGATATACCGCCTTTCATGACTGCAAGGGAATTTACAAAATTCAAATACTTCTAAGTAAATAAAAATAGCTCCATTAAACATAGGAAAGGCAGGGCAACGTGCATTTCTTATAGCTTGGTATAGGAGGAAATACATTTCTGTTTCCCCTTTCTAATGTTGCACAGCTCACAGTGATTGCTTTGGTATTTTCCATTTCACTTTGTCTGCATATTTTATTTTTAGTTTCTTATTCTTTACTAGGTGATGGTCTGTTTTTCTTATGCAGCCGAGGTAAGGGATTTTGTTAGCGTGTTGGCTTTGTGTAGGAATCTGTAATAGATCAGCTTGTTCTTCTTTTCCAACTGGAGTTTACTATATTCTAGCATATTTGCAATGCTGGTTTTTCATAGATAGGATTGGTGCATTTCTTAGACTTGGTTCTGGGGAGGGTGTCACATGACGACAGCAGCCTGAGCAGACTACTGGGGGCTGAGCTCCGCTCCTATCCCTCTTATCACAAAAATCTGCATGAAATCATAGTTTAGAGGACAATGATACCCCTGAAACCTCCGAGAAAAGTGCAGCACAGCTTCCAAGCAGACTAAAGGCATGAAACTGCCAAGGAATGTCAATCAAAATGCCCAGAGCAGCAAGAGAACGGGAAAGAGAAGGAAAGATGGTAGTGGAGCAGAGGGCCTCAGTCAGGCAAGCCGAGAATTGACTGACAAAAAATATCACCGCAGTACTGGATGACAAACTCTCCAGATTATATCGTCTATTGAGGTTTGCAAAGGGCGGTTTGGAATCCCAGCTGATGCAGATACAACAGGCAGAGGGCTGCACTGACCAACAGGAAGCTAGAACAGACAATATGGAGGCCCAGATATTGGCACTGGAATAGAATCCACAGATCTTGTTCAATAAAAATCAATCATCAAGAAAACAGGCACCGATGCAACAACATTAGGTGGGGCTGCCAGAAACGTTTAAAGAAGGGGAGCTCTGGGACATTGTGGAACGCCGGCTACCGCAGCAGCTGGGTTTGTACTCGCAGGATGCGCGCATGATAGTGGAGAATGTACATCGGGTGGGCCCACATAAAGAGGACGTGGGAAAGCCTCGCCAAGTCATTGCCTGGATTCTGAACTTTGCAGAAAAGCATAAACTGAAACAACTGCATCAGGCAAAATGAGATCTGTAATATAAGGGCAGGAGAACACTACTCTTTAATGACTATTCAGTGCCGGTGGCAGAGAGCAGGAGAGCAATGGTGCCTTACTGCTCAACTCTAGCCTGGTGTAGAATATGATTTGTGCTGTAATTCCCAGCATGGATACATGCTACATACAACAAGACTCAACAGCTGGACACTATTGAGGCGCTTAAGGCCTTTGTGGACAGATCACCAAGTGCTTGAGGACAGAATGGACGAGATTTATATTGGCACACAGTTGGGGTGCACAGTTGCTGCTGCCCATATGTTCATAGTTACCCCTCTATGAACAAGAGGGGTCTCCTATTAAAACAAGGAAAATGACTGTAGCATTTCATGAGAGGGACCTCGGAGGAGGGAAGCAGAGAACCATGTTTGTTGGAGGGAGGTGCTGAGGGCCAATGTCTTGACAAAGTGGAACTGATGGATTGCTACATGGGAGAGAGTACAAGGAGAGGAGCAGTGACCTGAGAGAGGAGACCACAGCGCAAGGATGGAAAGCATTGAGTGACTACTGGAGGAAAGCTCCAGCATGTCAGGACCCTGAACTCCAGGAACTGTGCAGTAAACGGCATGTATTATAATTGTTGGATGCAGGAGTGGGTATGGGGGGCTGACTGTGGAAGTGACTGAAAATTGAGTGTACGGAGTGTGGGGGGTAACATTTGGGGGCGATTGTGTTTATCAAGGGACAGATGGATGGCATATTTGGTTAAGGGGTAGGGTGGCCATGCCATACTGAATAGGGTTTCTCTGGGAGGAGATGAAGGGTTCAGAGGGCTGGATGGGAGGGAGGAGGGGTGGGGGGGAAGACTAGGAATCTTAGATGTGCGGAAGGGGAAAAGAGGAAGGAAGGGAGAGGGAAGGCATGTAGCACAGCAGAAGATGGGATCTGAGCCACTATACAGGCAAAGGGACAGGGACTGGGAGGTGCTATGCCCGTGCAGACGTAGGTAGGAAAACCAAGAAGTATGCGATCGGGATCCGAACAGGGGATGTATAAGCTCAAGATACTGTAATTACACTAAATGTAGACGGAATCTACTCACCAATCTAAAGAACTAAATTGCTGAACTACTTCAGGAAAGAGAACACTGACATAGTGTTCACGCAAGAAACCCACTTGAGCATAGGTGAGCACTGGAAGCTGCTCAGGGGTTGAGTGGGAGTAGTGGGTTCCTCATTCTTCAATGGTAAGCAAAGGAGGGTGGCCACACAGTTTCACAAGAGGTGGCCTTTGTGTCCCACAAAAGCATAGCTGATCCGGAAGGCCTTTACCACATCTGGAGGGGGGGGGGGGGGGAGGAAGCTCCAGGGGGAAAAAAAGTGGTGTTCCGCAACTTGTATGCTACAAATGTTTACAAACATGGGCTCTTCTTGACCTTGATTGCAAAACTGCTAGAATTTGCAGATTACCAGCTGATAATGGGAGGGAATTTTAACCTTCCCAAAGATCCTTAATGGATTGCATATCCTGGAGGATGACCCAAAAACATGCAGAGAAAAGGGGAATGAACTTCCTAATCGATGAGCTGGGCTGAGACTACTAGATGCCTGGAGACACTGCACCCAGGGGAAATAGACTTCACATTCTACTCCAATCCTCATGATAGTTATGCATTTATTTATTTAGACAGCTTTGTATACCACCTTATCCTTCAATCAAAGTGGTCACAACACAATTGGGGGATACATTTAACACGCAGGGATATGAGACACATACACTAATACTTACAGGGAACATGGGCAATGGAGGGTTAAGTGGCTTGCCCAAGACGACAAGGAGCACCTGTGAGACTAGAAACCCCAGTCCTTCTGGCCCAAGTTTGCTGTCCTCTAGTGGGATTTGAACCCCTGACCTTCCAGCCTGAGGTAACTTGGCCCAACCACTAGGCCACTCCTCCCTCCTATGGTTTCACTACTGTTAATTTTGGAAACCAATGTTCCAGGAGCCAGAAAGGAAGACTATTGGCAACATAGGGATGTCAGATCAAATGCCAGTGTGGAAAGAGATATCGTTAAGGGGAATGGGGAAGGGAAGAGAGAGTGCTATGATGAATGAACCCCACCTTATATAAAGACCCAGGCTTTCACAAGCATCTACAAGAGGCATGGCAGAAATATTGGAGGGAGAATGACACAGCAGGCATGGGCAGGAGGGTTTTCCGGGAAGCTACAAAGGCCATTATGAGAGGGGAAATTATTGCATACACCGCAGGTAGAAAAAAAGACAAGGGATGGTCAGCTTTTGGCACTCCTTAGGAAACTCCAACACTATAGACAGCGACACATTTACAACATGAAGGAGGAGGACTGAGCCCAATACACGGAAGTGCAGAAAGCCATCAATGAGCTGCTGAATAAAAGAGTTGAGGGAGATCAAAAACTATCATCTGCACAGATGGGGCAAGAAATGTGGAAGGCTACTGGCTAATTTAGTTAGTCTGGCTAAAAAGAAGAATGCTGTCAATCAGATTAGGAACCCCAGGGGGGATATGCTTGAATCAGAACAGGAGATAAGACAGCAATTTCAAGACAGGACCGAAGGATGATGAACAAAGGGAGGCATTATTCAGGGGAATGGAGGTCCCCAGGCCTAGATGAGGAAGGAGTAAGGTCCCTAAATGCCCCATTTGGATGCATACAGCTATACACTTTTTTTTTTTAAGTGCCATCAAGTCAATGCTGACTCCTGGCAACCCAGCAGCCCCTGGGTTTTCATAGCAAGGTATGACCAGAAGTAGCTTATCAGGCCTTTTCTTCCAAGGTAATGGAGGGCAAAGTGACTTGCCCAAGGTCACAAAGAGTGGCAGTGGGAATTGAATGCAGATCTCCTGGGTGCTAGGCTGTCACTCTAACCACTAGGCTACTCCTCCACTAAAGCTAGCAAACGTGCCAGGGCCAGATGGCCTGGGCGTGGAGCTTTACAAGATTCTAGGGGAGGGGACAATTGAACCTTTTTTGAAGCTGCACTAGAGGGTGGTGACTTGAGGGGAAGGGGGGGGGAAAGAGGACGACAGAACCACGCCACCACGGTTGTCTTGACAAAGCCTGGATGAGACAACACACAGACCCATATCACTCTTGAACCAAGACGTAAAGCTTATCACTGCAATACTGGCCAAAAGACTAGGGAATGTCATCCCACGTTTAATACACCCCGATCAGGTGGGGTTTGTCCACACCAGATTCACATCCGTCAACCTTCTAAAAGCATTAGCAGTGTTATATGCGGGAAGGAGGAAAGAAGCAGATGAGATCATAATGATTTTAAACGCAGAGAAGGTGTTTGACAGTGTCTCGTGGGAGTACCTGTCCTGGGTGGGGGAGGCTTTTGAAATAAAAAAAGGGGACTTCTTGGAGTGGATAGAGGTGCTCTACCATCAGCCCACTGCTCAAATACTAGTGAATGGAAGCCTATCAGAGGCCTTCCAGCTACGCAAAGGTACAAGGCAGGAGTGTCCCCTATCGCCTATGTTCTTTTTTATTAACCTTGGAATCGCTGGCGATAAAGGTCCAGCAGACCTCAGAATGGAAGGGTATTATAATGGGAGCAGAAACTTTTAAGATAAACCTTTTTGCAGACAATATGCTTTTGTTTCTCAGTCATGCTATCAGAAGCATTGAAAACATGATGGGCACAATCACAAATTTCTGAGCTTTTTCGGGGTTAAAGATCAACTGGAGAAAATCTGAGGCTATGTCGGTCTCCAAGAACTGTGAATGCCAGGGTAGATGTGATTTCTCACTAGGGAGAATTTCTCGAATTTTTGGGCATTCATTTCAATGCAGATCCCCCAAAAGGTGTATCAAAAAAATGTTAGTGAAAGGATGGAGAAAAAGAAAGAGCTGTGTAGAAGATAGAGATAGCTCCCACTTTCCTTCTTCGGGAGGGTAGCACTGATAAAAATGATCATGCTGCCGTGCCTGCTCTACTCTTTGCAGATGATACCTATATGGATAAGAGGGAAGGAGGAGAGGCTCTACAAAAGCCTACTGCGGTCCTTTTTGGGGGCGGGAGGGGGGGTGCCCAGATCAGCTATGCCAAACATGTAGCAGATAGGGAAAGGGGAGACAAGGGGCTCCCGGACCTGCGACTATAGAATGTCGCAACCCTAATGTGATGGATGAGCTGCATACGGGGAGTAGGGGTCAATACACACCTGCAGGATTTCTGGATGGGGGGGTGCCAGCCTTATAGGTGTTTTTGTTGCTGCAGTTTAACCATGCATGGAGACACAAGGCGGGAGGTTTCTAGAGCCCCTTCGGAAACTAAGTTAGGAGAGACTAGAGGATGGTCTCCCTTTGGCATGCTAGTGGGGAATCCTGACTTCCTCCCAGGAGTGAAGGGGGTGACCTTTGCAATGTGGGAGAAACAAGGGATTTCGATATGTTGGGCAGCTGCTGGAGCTGGGAGAGTCCAGCTTCCCAACCTTTGAAAAGTTAAAAGAGAAGTTGCAATTGCCAAACACAAACCTGATAGCCTGCCTACAATGTCGAGACTACATTAGTTGCAGATACAGTACAAGGGGGAGGAGAATAAGGCAGGCTTTACAACTCTGGACAGGATCCTCTTGCTTACTACTGACAAGCTAAACAAAGTGTCTTACTGATACAAGGTAGACGAGAAAAGAGAGCCGGCAGCTTGTGGGAAAGCGCTTGCAGGCACATAGACTTGCAAACTCAGTGAGCAAGTAGAGGCGTCTGCCTTAAGGTGCCTCTTCATGGATATATGCATACTCATCTCCAACGTATACTTGCAGGAGATGCAATTCAAAATAATACACAGGGCATAAATGACACAGGACAAGGGCCTAACGTTGAAGCTATGGGATAGCACAGAATGCCCTGCGATGCAAGATGTACAGGGGCACCCTGATCCACACTTTCTTGCAATGTGTGCACTTGAAGGAATACTGGGGCGGGGGGTAGTACTGGCCACATTCAAACCATGATAAAGGACAGAGTCAAGTGGACATACGCAGCCTTGCTGCTGGGAGAGGAGACACCCCTGAGGGAGGGGCAGGACCCATGGAAAGAAAGTTCGCACGGGTGGCATTAATGCCCAGAAAACAATTCTGACGAAGGGGATAGAGAAGCAAGCATCAGCTTGTCCAAAGTGGGTGAACAGGATTTTTATTTTTAACAGGATTTTTATACTGCTTTATGATTTCAATCATAACAGTAACAGTATGTGTGAAATGGCTGCTGAAAATGGAAGGGAAAGAAGGAATACATTTCTAAGAAAAGATACTGGGAACCAGGGCTGTACCAAGGGCTGTGCGAGCGGTGCAGCTGCACAGGGCGCAAGCACAGAAGGGGGCGCCGATATCATCACTGGGCTTCCAGGAAGCTCAAAAAGAGTGAGTTACTGAACGTGGCTGGGTGGGGGGGGAGGGGGCATCAGATTTGTTAGTCACACAGGGTGTATTTCTAGCTTGGTACGGTCCTGCTGGGAACTATGGGAGAGATTTGCTGCTGGCCGCTACGTATGGGGGGGGGGTAACACACTGGATGGAGGAGTGGCTTGGGGAAGGGGGAGGGGAAGAAACAGGGGAGGGGAAAAAAGGACCAGAAAATCCTGACGACTATTGTGATAAATGGCCACCCACCCAGGAAGCATGGGGTGGGGGGGGGGGAATGATGGAGCGCCCCCCCCCCCCCCAGTCAAAGATAGCAGGGAATGGTCATGCCCAGGCATGGTTGTTCTGTGTATGTTGTGATGTTAGTTATGCAATGTTGACAAAGCTGTAACATTTAATCTGTGAATTGAGAGTCACAATAAAGATATATATGAAAAAATTAAAAAAAGACTGTTCTGGTGTGCCAAGGTAAGCTTTTTAATGTCTATTTGCAGGATTTTGTGGTAAACGTCTGGCAGTGGAAGGAGTTGATGGTATTGCCACTGATGTGAGACCTGAATTTGATTATAATCTTTTTTTGTACATTGAATTGTAAAGTGCAACATCCTACTTGGACTCTGTACCCGTTGTTGGGGGTTTTATTAGTTTATTTGGAAACTACCCATATAAATGAATTATACTCTATTGGACTATTATTCAGTGGCAATTAGGCTACTTATGTGTTCACCAGCGAATGGTTATCTATGTTTTTTTGAAAAAGCATAGTTATTCACCTGTAACAGGTGGTTTCTGGGAACAGCAGGAATTTAGTCTTCACATATGTGTGATATCAGTATGACGGAGCCCGTGGGGGAACGCGCCCCAGCGTCCTATAGGAAAGCCTTTGGGAGCATCCCACTGTGCCTGTGTAGCTGCCTTCCCAGCTCTCCATCCTCAGTTGAGTTTGTAGCTGAGATAAAAGGAGAGAAAGAGAAGAGACCTACAACTCCTAGGGGAGGTGGGTGGGTTGTGAAGACTAAATTCCTGCTGTTCCCGGAGATCACCTGTTATGCTATCTTCAAGAACAAGCAGGAATGTAGTCTTCACATATGGGACTCCCTAGCTAGGAGATGCCAGAGAGATGACCTCAGGGTCGGCTGTGGATCACACAGGTATGCCTAGAGAGGTCATGTGTTCTCCAAGGATGTCTGGTATCGAAACCCGGGACAGAGGGTAGGAGTTGCTCTAAATCTGAAAGAGATGCTGGAGAACAGCTTGGCCAAACAAGGCATCCCGGTTGGAGTCCTTGTCCAGGAAGTAGTAAGGAGCAAAGGTGTGAACCGAAGACCAAGTTGCTGCTTTGCATATCTCATTAATAGCTACAGAGCGTAGATTTTCCATAGAGGCAGCCATGGCAAGAACATTATGGGCAGTGACGTGAACCTCGAGAGAAAGTCCTGCCTTTTCATAGGCAAAAGTGATGCAGTCGGCTATCCACTTGGAGAGAGTTCGTTTGGATACCTGCAAGCCAAGGTGACTCGAGTCAAAGGAAATGAAAAGCTGAGAAGCTTTTCGGTGCTCTTGAGTTCTCTGGAGATAAAAAAAACTAAGGCACGTTTGCAGTCCAGAGTGTGAAGGGTTGCCTCTGCCCTAGAGGAATTAGGTCTAGGGAAAAAAAACAGGAAGGTAGACTGACTGGTTTAAATGGAAGGGCAAGACCACCTTCAGCATAAAGTGAGGATGCGTCCTAAGGACAACCTTATCATGGTGGAACCGTATATAAGGCGGGTCAGCCACTAAAGCTAGCTGTCTAGCTGAAGTGAGGGCAATAAGGAAGATAACCTTCCATGTAAGAAACTTCAGTGAAGTAGTGGCTTGAGGTTCAAAGGGTGGCTTGAGAAGCTGTCCTAGAACAGATCCCATGCCACTGGAGTGGGCTTAATGGGAGGTTTAATTAATAGAAGACCCCTCATGAAGCATGCTACTAGAAGCTGAGAAGAGATGGGCTGGCCATATAAGGGCATGTGAGAGGCTGCAATTACACTTAGATGTACTCTTACCAAGTTGGTTTTGAGTCCAGAAGAAGAAAGGTGGAGGAGATACTCAACGAATGCCACCACCGGGGCTGAGAAGAGGTTGAGATCCCTCTGAGAACACCAGAGAGGAAAATCTATGCCACTTGAAGGCATAAGAGTGTCTGGTGGATGGCCTCCTAGAAGCTAAGAGGATGTCCTTAACTACCTGGGGAAGGTTGATGTCCTGGAAGGCTATGCACTCAGTAGCCATGCTGTGAGATGGAGGGACTGTGGATTGAGATGGAGCAGCATCCCCTCCTCCTGAGAGAGATCTGGAGCAGATCCCAGATCTATGGACTGAGCCTAAGAGAGACATAGAAGGAGAGGGTTCCACAGTTGACAAGGCCAGCATGGGGCTATGAGTATCATGCAGCCCTTGTCTGTGGAGTTTGAAGAGCCTTGTGAATTAGGGGAATGGGAGGGAAGGCATATAGAAAGTCCTGACCCCAGTGGAGGTGAAAATCATCCACTTGCTGGCTGTGCAGTATAGGATTCTTAGTGCAGAAAAGAGGGAGCTTGCCATTCTGAGGACTTGCGAACAGGTCTATCTCTGGAGTCACCCAGATTTGAAAAATGTGAGAGACTTTGCCTGCATGGAGAGACCACTCGTGGGGGGAGGAGGACTCATTTTAGTTTGTCTGCTAAGACTTTGTGCTTGCCCGGAAGATACACTGCATACAGGTGAATGCATTGCTGTATGGTAAAGGACCACAGATGTAGAGCCTCACTGCACAGGGTCCGTTCTGCCCTGCTTGTTCAAGTAGAACATGGCTACTTGATTGCCCATATGGACTAGAACTGTGAGGTCTCGAAGATGGTCCTGGAACACTTTGAGAGCATTGTTAATAACTGAGTTCCAGCAGATTTATGTGGAGTTGTGACTCCTGATGAGACCAGAGTCCCTGAGTGGGGAGAGTGTCCAGATGAGCTCCCCAACCCAATCTAGATGAATCTGTCATCAGGGTACATTGATGTGCTGGCACCTGAAAAGGTAGGTTTTGTGGGGATTGCTACCACTAAAGAGACGAGATTTGAAGGGTAGAGACCTCTATTTTGTCTTCTAGGTGACCTGATGCTTGAGACCACTGGGTTGCCAGTGTCCATTGTGCTGTGTGCATATGTAGACGAGCATAAGGAACAACATGCATGGTTGATGCCATATGGCCCAGAAGCTGCAGCATTTTTCAAGCAGTGAGAACGTTTTTGAGGCATGCCAGAGATGCTGATTGAGTCGAGTGCAGGGGAGTTGGGCAGAAATGCCCTTGATTGCCGAGTGTCTAGGAGAGCCCCTATAAACTCTAAAGTTTGAGAGGGAATGAGTTGGGACTTTGGAAGATTTATTACAAATCCCAAGTGCATGGTACGCGAGAGGGATAGACTGGCCTCTAGAGAGGTGCTTGCTCAAATGAGCCAGTTGTTTAAGTAAGGGAAGACAAATATCCCTAAAGTCCTTAGGAATGCGTCTACTACTGCCATGCATTTTGTGAAGACTCTTGGGGCAGAGGCAAGGCTGAAAGGCAGGACTCTGTATTGATAATGTCTCCCTTGAAACATGAAGCGCAGGAACTTTCTGTGCTGTGAATGAATAAGTATGTTTCCTTTAGACATAGGGAACAGAGCCAATCCTGACTCTGGAGATAGGGAAGAAGGGTTCCTAAGGTGATCATTTTGAATTTCTCCCGCAGGAGATGCTTGTTTAGTTCCCTGAGGACAAGAATAGGAAAAGTCCATTCTGTGTTGGGATGGTGGAACCTCTTCTATTGCACCCTGCAAGAGAAGGGAGGTGAACTCTTGGAGCAACAGAGCAGCGAGGGGAGGTTGAGAATGGAACTCTCTTGGAGGAGTCGGGGGGGGGGGAGCAATTTTGTATATGAAGCTTAATCCCTCCTGTACTATGGACAAAGTCCACTGCTCTGATGTGATAAGATGCCACCTGTGGGCAAAGTGAGAGATTCTGCCAGGGATGTGGACGGGATTTGGAATCTCCAGAGGCAGAGTTGCTATGTTCTCTAGAAAGGAGTCAAAGACCCTGAGGAGGCTGGGTCTGCCGAGGTGGCTGTGACTTAGGAGTCTGAGCCTTTTTTTGCTGCTTTGGTGGTTGCTGCCCCTTATGAGGAGCATGATGATGCTGACATTGAACAGCAGGGGTATAAGAAGGATAGTACTACTACTTCTTATTGAAGAAAAACTTTCTTTGCTGCTTTTTTCCTAGCTGGGTTGGCAGTAGATCTAGATAGCCTATTGAGGGTAGTATTCTCAGATTCTAACTGAGAGGCTTTGTCTTGCGAATCCTTGCCAAAAAGGTTTTCACCGGTGCATTGGATATTACCCAGCTTATCTTGAACCCATTGTTCAAGATCCGATGCTTGAAGCCAAGCAATCCTGCGTGCACCAATGCAGATGGATGAAGTCCTGTTGACTGTGAGTTATCAATGGTAACTATAAATTATCTAGAAACAAAATACGAGAACCGTTGCAGTGCGGTGTCTTATATTCCAACTTCTTGGAGTCTACAGAGCAAAAAATTAAAGTTGATTAGACTGAATGCTGAACTAAGATCTAGTTGAATTTGCAAAACATCACAGCCATTCTCCTAATGAGCATAAAACCTCTCCAGCCCCATGAGGTAATTTACAAGAATCGGTGAATGCTGAGAGTCTACATCCCTAGAGCTAAAGGAGGACTATGTCTCACAGAAATTGATTATACATACAGAGCTACTATCATAGGCCTCCAAGGCCTACCTAACAGCATCCACATACAAAAACAGTGCTAAAATATGAAAGTAAATGTCCAGAATCAGTTTCCATAATCAAACTTGGACAAACGTTTAATTACTGGGGATGGCTGAAGAAAGTCTCCAGGTAAGTACAAATCCTCAAGAAAACAAAGATTAAGGGTCCAATTCTGGGCCACAGATTGCGAGGCTGCATGTCCCGGCAGGATGGCAGTCCCACAAGCCATCCGGGCCCGATTCCCCCTCCGACTCCCCCATGCACATCCTGAGTATCAGGACGGGGAGAGCTGGCGAGGGGCGGGATCAGGGCGGGCCAGTCCGGTAGGATGTACAGGACCGATTCAGGTCACAGCCCTGTATGTCTTGCTGAGGCAAAGGGGATGTGCTGCTTATTCCACCTCAAAAGTGGAATAAGCAGCACCGGACCCGCGATCGGGCTGGGGATCCCCCCCACCTCAGGGCCGGGTGCGGAGAGAACCCTGCCGCCCGATCCAGGCTCTGGCAAGCCAGCCATGGGTCAGGTGGTGGGGATGAGAGAGGGGGCTTGAGCCGGGCAACTAAGGGAGTCTATGGGGAAGACGTCCCCACAGGCAGGCAGGGGCATTCTGGGCCGACCATGTTTTGTTCCCACAGTCCAGAATCGTGTCCAAATGGGCCCATTTTGCTTAGGGCCGTGTGGAAGGCTTGGACGTGCCCCTACCTGAATCGATTTCCACATATCTCTGAAAAATAGGTAAAAGGGGCAACATCTGGAAAGTGGCGTGCATTAATGCCCATTGTATGGGATATAAGATTCCAGAGTTGAGGCATTAATAGAAGAGTCTGCCTTGGATTTAGTTGTGGTTAAAGAGACATTGTTCACAGTGAACTATGACTGGTGAACTAGTAAGGCTGCTAAGCTCCACTCAATGGCCAGGATGGGCTGATCCATGGAGCTTGCCAATGCTTGGGTATCTATACTGGAATTTCATGCCACGAACCCTGAGCACGGCACCAGGAGCTCTCTGGAGGTGGAAGCTTCGAGAGCATCCTGGGAAACCTCGATGGCTTTGGAGGAAGGTCCTCCCGCCAGGGTTGTTGGCCAGTGTATCCCCCTCCAAGGTAATGCTCAAGGCATCTCGATGCTTAGGAGGAGATCTACTCTTGGGGGGGGGCAGCCAGTCTTTGATGAAGACTTATGTTTCGATACCTAAGATCCATGGGAAGAAGACAATGCCCTCGATCTCGATGCTAGAGAGACGGCATCGGAGGCAAAGAGGCTGCCTAGCTTTGCAGCCCAATTCTGTAGACCTCTCTTCATCTTCCTGCAGAGGGGATATCCTGATAGTTGGTGGTCAGGATCTAGGCATTTTAGACACCAGTCATGGCATTTTAGACACCTAGATGGTACTGCCACACTTAGAACATTTCTTAAAACCACTAGTGGGTTTTTCCATTGCGTCTGTGACAAAATGGAAGGCCCGGACCTAAAAAGGCGTCGATGTACCTGAAGAAAGTAAAACCTTCTCCTTATATATATATATATTTTGTTTTTGTTTTTGTTTTTTGTTTTTTTTTTAGAGAAAGAAAGAAAGAACCGACCACAAAAATATGAAAAACAGGAATTTTCTACGGTGACAGGATTTGCTTCCCGCCAGCTCCGCGGAAAATGAAGAACTGAGGAGGGAGAGTGGAAAAGATGGGAAGGACCCAGGTGCAGTGGGATGCTCCCATAAGCTTTCATATTGGACGCTGGGGAGTGTTCCCGCGCAGGCTCCAAATCTGAGAGCCATGCTATTTCACCGAAACCCCAGGCATCCTAGGGATGGAGGGTAGGAGTTGAACTAAAAAGATGTGCTGTGGAACAGGTGGACCAAACAGGATGCCTAGATAGGAATCTCTGTGCAGGTGATATTTAGTGGTAATATTGAAGAGCAATAAACCAATATGGACCTCACCTGGTGGCATTGTAAAAGAGTATATGGAGGTTCATGTGGATTTGTGGATATGAACCAACAGGATATCCCTAGGGAATACCTCAATGTAAGGAGAGGTAAAACTGTGCAAAAAACAGGTTGACGTTTGACCCCTTAGGGTGAGAGAAACAATCCCAGTGGACCGGGGTAGTTCAATGAGGTAGGACTTAGCGGAAAACGCAGAAGTCTCTATTAAATAAAACTGAAGCTCCTTTGACTTTAAGAGACATAGTTCTTGTAGGAGAAGGGAGCTTCGAAGATCCCTATATCCGATAACAAAGAAGGATAGGAGTAATGAGGCATTGTAGCCTCCCATTTTTTGAAGATTCAGAAAATGTCCCTCCTTACTAGAAAGGAAAGTATATAGAGGGCTTCAGGTGTACCTAAACTGAAGGTCATGGCACAAGAACTCCTTAACTACCACAGGGAGTGGTTGATTATGGAGAACCCTAAGTATGCTGGGACAGCATGGAAGGGATAGAGAGTATCTGTCATGTCCATAAGGGAAAAAAAAAATATATATATGTATATATATATCTATATATCTATATATATCTATATCTATATCTATCTATCTATATATATCTATATATCTATATCTATATATATAATCTAGGCAGACAGATAGAAGAAGTAGATAGACATATATCTACCCACTATCCTATATTGCAATACATATATATGTAGATAGGTAAATACAGATATATACCCTATATATGTATGTGTATATACATATATATGGGCAAGGATGCAGATGTCCATATACATGTAAACATATATATATAAAAAAAATAAATATATATATATATGTATACATACCCATGTCTGCACATAGAGTATGTGGAGAGAGAAAGATTTATCTAGCAACAAGAAGGGGGAGGGGGTGCCTTCTTGAGAAGATATTAAAAGAATCCCTCTTTCCTGGTTATGGGTAGGAAGCCAAGGGAGTTCTTTCACTGGCAAGAGAAGTCTAGAGTCTTCTGAGAACTCTAGCCTCTGAATAACCGGGAATGGAGACCTACCTGGATAATGCAGAGGAGGTTTTTTATCTGCAGACAGTAAGTCTGAATCCTTCTGTAACTCCAGCAGGTAGCTGGAGAAAAAGATGAAATGAAATAAATATACCACATTTACCCTTATCCGCCCCATTTAACCTGTATATACAGCCAATACGCAACATCTTTAAAAAAAAAAAAAACAATATCATCTCTATGCACCCGTCATCCCATGGACACCTCTAACCCAGACTACTCCCAAATAACCAAGTGCCTAACTGATTGGCTAACTGCACACAAACTAAAAATTAACTACAAAAAAACAGAAGTACTTTTCGACCATAGGAATCCAACCTTCACCCCACCTAGCAAGATTCAACTACTAGAAACTGAACTTGAAGTCAAGGAGGAAGTAAAGTACCTTGGTGTAATCCTTGACCAGAAACTAAACATGACCTCCCATATAAAATCAATTACAAAAACTGTGTACTTTAAGCTCTGCATGATCCAACACCTAAGGCCTACCTTAGAAGAGCATGACTTTAGATCAAGGGTGGGCAATTCCAGTCCTGGAGGGCCGCAGACTAGTCAGGTTTTCATGATGTCCCTAATGAATTTCATGGACCTATTTCCATACAATGGAAGGCAGTGGATGCAAATAGATCTCATGAATATTCATTAGGGACATCATGAAAACCTGACTGGTCTGCGGCCCTCCAGGACCGGAATTGCCCACCCCTGCTTTAGATCTATCCTACAAGCACTCATAATACCCCACATTGATTACTGCAATAGCATCCTACAAGGCTTACCAAAGAAATCGATCCACCAACTACAACTAGCTCAGAACTTAGCAGCTCGCATCCTATATAAAATTCACCGCACTGATCACATCACCCCAGTCCTCTACAACCTCCACTGGCTCCCAGTCAGAATGAGAGCAAAATACAAATACTTGATAATCATATTCAAACATCATAACAAAATATCCAACACTCCCGTGTCTGACCTACTGCCACACCCCCCCCCCCCGAGTCCAGACTTCATAGAAATTGCTCACAAAACACATACATCATACTAAACCACATCTGTAACACCAATCACTCTACAAGTGCCAGAGCCTTCTCTTATGTTGCCCCTTCACTGTGGAACGCCCTCCCTGATAACATAAGGTCAATTAAAGATCTACTTCAGTTTAGAAAAGAACTAAAGACATATCTGTTCAGTGAGTATTATGGAAGCTCCCATAATTCGGCCCAACCCCCAGATACAGAGCCAATTGCTCTTGAAGAATACCAAAGCTCAATGTAAAACTGCACATGATAAAGCTAACACTGTATATAGTTTTAATGTAAGATAGTTTCATACGTTACCTGTATATAAGTTATAATGTTCAATGTAAAGTGTGTTATTGTTCTATGTAAACCGCCCCTGATTTCTGGAAGGGGCGGTATATAAAACATGTTAAATAAATAAATGCCCAAACAAAAGGTAGAAAAATACTTTTTTTATTTTGAATTTATTATCTAGAGTATGTCAGCTCTGGGAAATGTGCATCGCTAACGTCTTTGCGTTTTGTTTAGTACAAGAGGAAATTAATTTATAGTTTTATTTCTCCAGTATTGTTGTACGTTCCCAGTTTCATTATTGTCTTATTTCTAAATTGTGATCCCTTGTTCTTTGTTTGGTGACAGTCTATGTTCTGCATGTGTAACCGAGCTGAGGCATTCTCTTCATGTAATTTCTATTTGACATTGCCACTTGTTCTCTTTCCCCAGTAGGTCATGTATTGGTATTCTCTGAGATGTATTGGTTTAATATTTGCAGTGTTGCCTTTTGATAGGTAGAGTATGGTGCTTTGTGAGTCTTGGTAGTGCTGTTATGATACGGCGGGTTTGTTATGGGCTCTCAATGGGTAGCATTTATAGCACTTCTATAATGTTCCTGGCAGTTGGCACTGGAGTATAGTAGTGTAGAAATCTGGTAGTCTTTCATTAACCAGACAATCATCAAGAGGCACGCTTACTAAAAGTTAGCGCACGTTAACATTATGCAAATATTTATGCAAATGAACTCCTTATGCAAATGAGGCCCCACAATGAGCCTCCTCACAAGGCCCCACACCCACCCCCCTTGCGTTGCCCCTGCATATGTTGCAGCCCCACCTCCACAACTCAAACTACATCCCTGGGAATGCCTATTCTCATATCACATAAAAGTAGGTGCACACTTCCAATGTATGCACTTTCTATGTGCATATAAGATCATACAATTTTTAAAAAAACTTTTCTCCATATAAAATAGTCTTTACATTTTTAGAAGCTGATATACTAACCTGCAAGGCATTTGTGGATTAGTGACCACTTTTAGCAAACATTAGTTACTGGGTGCAAATAAACGCCTGATTCATCTGCATCCTGCAGCTGAAATTTAAGAGAGAATTTTTATATATACCCAACTGTAGAAATGTGCATTTTTTTAAATGACCCCTTTGGACTGTGGTGACAGCTGTTTAAAGGGGACAATTCCCTTGTGGGCTAGCATTCCACCTTCCCTCCAGCAAGTGTCAGTGGACCTCAAGGGGATGCTTACAAGTTATGGTGGACTAGTGCTCCCTTGATTCTCCCTCGAGCTCCAGTCCAGAGCTCAAAATCGTAAAGATCATACACCCGCCATTAAAAAGGCTCACTGTTTCATCAAGTTCCTCCAATTTCTAAAAAAATAAGTAAGTTTTAGGGAATCTCCCAGCTCTTCTCTTTTGTCGTATCGGTTCACTCCCAAGGTAAACATTCTTAAGGAATAGGAGTAATCCCTACTTGCTCCCATAGGTGTAATTTGGAAGGGGGATATATGAGGGGGGGGGCTGTGTCCCCCCAAATGTTGCAGACACTAATGTGTACTAGTCTCTCTGCCCCCACTGCCAGTTTGACTTCTTTACCTTTTGCTCACCCCCCAAAAGAAAGTAGGCAAGCCACACTGATGTTTGCTCCTGCCCAGCTGTAACCATCTTATAAACTGATACTACTGACCTGTATTGCCAGGCCATCAGGGCTTACAGGTCAACTGGAGGGGACCACTGATAATTAATTGCCTGTAGGAGGGCAGGCATACTAGCCCACCAGAAAATCAAGGCTCTGCTAGGGAAGATCACGAACAAGGGGGGCCAGCAGCTGCTTTAAGCTTCTGCTGCCTTGTGAAATATTGACTGGCTAAGTAAATTGAAAAACAACTTCACCTGCTGAAGTGTAGCTAATACTTTTTGTGAAAGCAGACTCACCAAATCTTTTTTCCACATGCCCCTTTTCACAAATTGACACATTAATAAACTACTTTGCATACATTGCAGTAGCTCATTAATGCTCAGTTTGCATAAACTGTCACACAAATGTTTTCTACAAAGGGCTGGCTTTTTTGGAATTTTTGCCAGTGTTCTTGCACTATCTGCCACATGAAGCCCCTTCTGCTTAAACAACAAAAAAGCTTTGCACTTTAGTACATAGATCCTTCAGTATGTTATTTTTTAAAAGAAATTCACTGTTTTCTAAGTGGTGCTATTGAACCTATTCGTCCTATTCTCACAAAGTTTTCTGGTATTTTCCGATTGCGTTTACAGGGGCTTTGTTCAGATCATTTCAGCCTTTGCTATACTAAAACAAGGATTACTGAAGAGATATTTCGCTCTCAAAGAAAAGGCATGCCATTTAGATTTTCAGATCATGGCTAAGCCTGTACTTTCCCAATACAGGTTCAGATTAGCTAGTCTGCTCTTAAATTAAAGAGACAAATATATAGGAGGTAATTTTGTAAAGGTTTGTGAAGATTTTTGAGGACCATAGCAGCAAGTATTTTTGCAAAGAGAAACTCAGTGTTTTACTTTTAAAATGACGAGCTGGCTGACACCATGGATACTTTGCAGCAGATGGCAAGTCTACACTATAATCATGCAGGGGGATTTCAGAATTAAATCCCTGTGCATTGTCTGCCAGCTGAATCATCCCCTATCCTTGACCCTATTCATCTGCTGTGCAGGTAACAAGTACCCAGACTGTGAAACTTCCCAGATAGCGTGGACATTTTTGGCATGTGCTGCCAGTCAATGCAAAACTTAGCACCAAAACTAATGAGCAGAGAGGTGGCACAATACCTATGCTAGTAACACTCAGGGCCATCACGTCCATTGGGCGGGAACGTTGCTCGCACATGGACCCCGCACTTCAGAGGACCCCAAGCCTGACCGGCTCCAGAAGGAGCTAGGGAGGCTCGAAACCCCGGCTGACCTCTGAACAGCAGCGGGAGTAAAGAGCAGAATTTGCTTTCTCTCCCATGGCTGTGATTATAAGGAACCCGCAGGCTTGATGAGTGCCAGGCGATCTAACGGAAGCATGTTCAACATGCCCTTTCTGGTGTGTGGCTGGGGGGGGGGGGGACTTGGGGCTAGAATGGGAACAGGGGCCTAGAAGGGAACAGGGGAGGACTTGGGGTTAGAACGGGAATGGGGGGGGGGTAGTACTGGAAATGGGCTGATTTTGGGGGATGGGGGACTGAGACTGGAAGAGAACTAATATTGGGGGGTTAGGACTGGAAATGGCCTAGGGATGGGGGATTGGAAATGGAAGGGAACAGATGCTGGGAGGGGCTGGAGGAGGGCTGATACTGGGGGACTAGGACTGGAAATGGGCTGATGCGGGGGGAGGCAAATGGGGCTGTAACTAGAAGGAAGCTGATGCTGGGGGAGGACCAGAAGGGGATGGGGCTGGGACTGGCAGAAGAAAAAAGAAGCTGGGGGGGGGGGGAGGATGGAGAGGGAAACATATATCGTGTGGGAGGGAAGAAAAATCTATGATTGGCTGAGTATTGGAAGAGTAAGTGGAGACTGAGGATGGAAGGGTGAAATTTGAGTGGATGAAAAAGGAAGAAAGAAAGAAATGGAGGAAAGAGCAAAAGGGCAAAGATCAGTATTGTAGAGGCAGATGTAAAGAGAATGGAAAAATCTAGGAGAGAGAAAAAAGGACAAATGAACAGCAGACAATGGAGAGTTAACAAAAGACACGAGGAAAGCAGAAGAAAGTGCCTGGAGCAATTGCAACTGAAAAATAAAATGCCCAAACAACAAAAGGTAGGAAAAAACTATTTCATTTTGAATTTAACTGGAATAAGTCAGCTCTGGGAAAGGTTTTGCGTTTTGTTTAGTACAAAAAGAAATTCATTAATAGTTGTATTTCTCCAGTATTGTTGTACATTCCAAGTTTGGTTTTTGGGGTTCTCAGTTTAATTATTCTCTTCCTATTTCTAAATTGTGATTCTTTGCTGACGGTCTATTTTCTGCATGTGTAACTGAGCTGAGGTATTCTGTTCATGTAATTTTTATTTGACAGTGCCAATGTTCTCTCTCCCCCTGTGAGATGTATTGGTATTCTCTGAGATGTATTGGTTTAATATTTACAGTGTTGCCTTTTGATAGGTAGGGGTTGGTGCTTTGAGTCCTGGTAATGCTGTTATGATGCAGTGGGTTTGCTATGGGTTCTAAATGGGCAGGGCTTATAGTACTTCCTAATGTGTCTCGCATTTGACACTGGAGTAAACGTAGATCGATTGTTTACGCTATCAAAATATAGAAAGACTAGGGGGCATGTAATGAAGCTACAGGGTAACATATTTAAGACTAATAAGAGAAAATATTTTTCATCAACGTGTAATCAAACTCTGGAATTTGCTTGTGGAGGATAAAGTAAAAGCTGTTAGTGTAGCTGGGTTTAAAAAAAGGTTTGGATAAGTTCCTGGAGGAAAGGTTCATAAACCATTATTTAAGTGGACCCAGAATATTCACTGCTTGCCCCAATACAAGCATTGTGGAACCTGTGTCTTTTGAGGAAATTGCTAGGTACTTGTGACCTAGATGGCCATGTGCATTACGTTATTGCCAGGACAAGAAAAAAAGAGTCTTCTGAAGGGCTCCTTTCAAAGCCACCTAAAATCTTAGTTGGGCAACATATATTGTCATCTGCATATAACAGACAGCTTACGTTAAATGATCTGATGATATTGCAGATAGGTTGCATGTATATATTGAACAGTAAAGATGACAGGGAGGAACCTTGAGGCACGCCTTGAGTTTGATGGAATTGTTTTGATTCTCCCGATCCAGATTTTACATATTGCCATCGACCATCTAGGTAGGACTTGCACCATTCTAGCGCAGTATTACGGATTCACAGAATGTTGTCTTGGTCGTTTTGTTATATTGTAAACCGCGCTGATGCCGAATAGTGCGGTATATAAGCAAATGTAATAAATAAATAAAAAATAAATACTGTACATTTTAAAATAAAATAAATTACATTTATGCAAATGAGGTCATGGCAACACTGACATATGTCAGGCACATCTTTATTTGCTAGCATTGGTCAAGTTCCACTCTGTGCTCATTTTCAGTGACAATTGCATGCTACTGGCATGAATCTTAATAAACATGCTCCTATTAGCACAAGGCTGCAGAAAGTGTTACATGGTGACTGACATTTAGGGTGTGCTAACTCACATGTTAAATGGGTATGGACTGTGTCTTACAGTTAACACAAAGAGGCACATTCTGTACTGTACGTCACAGGCACTGTGCATCTGGTTGGAACCGGACACACAGAGATAGATGTGATTCTGATCCCGCGGGGCACGTCTAGCCCCCGCGGTTTCAGAATCGCGTCTAGGCCTATACGTGCAGGCTGAAACCAGATTCGCCATTAAGGAGCCACGATCCCTGGCCGCCGTCCACTTTCACCTTCCCTCGCAGCCCGAACCCCAATCTGGCCTCCCATAGCCAGGGACGGGCTGCGGGGAATCTCCTGTACCCACCTAACCTTTTGTTCCTGGCCGGGCCTCCCATCCCCCGATGTCTAGGGAGACTTATTCCACCCTCCAAGGTGGAATAAGTCCCCTGTCCAGTCTGCCAGCCCTGGACCTACAGGGCAGACTTCAGAATCGGCCCTGTACATCCGGGGCTGCGGAACACCCACTGCCCACCCTAGTTCTGCCTCTGCAGTGCCCCTTCCTGTCCCCATCTAAGCCTCCCTGTACAAACTCCTTGTTCGTATGGGGAGGCTTAGTCAGGGACGGGAAGGGGGATGAATAGCTGGGGATGGACATCCCAAGTGAACGTCCGTCATCAATATTCATGGGACAGAACAGATCTCAAAGTACCTAACCATGCATTAACTGTTACTGTAGCAGATAATGCAGATCACTCAACATTAGCGCAATAGGTAGCATTAAGAAACATCCACCTTTTTGTGCATTTAATATTCTGTAAATGTATTTTCTGGGCATTAACTATATGGAAGACTGGCATGCCTCCAACAGTTATTGCCGAGACTTTGCGGTTATGTGCCAATTTTTGAAGCTAATATGCGGTAATTGCAAATTTTACTGCACTTTAGCAAAAGAGCCCTTAAGAAAGCAAATAGAATGCTAGGCATCATAAGGAAAGGAATGGAGAATAAAACAAAGGATATTATAATGCCTCTGTATCGTTTCATGGTGTGCAATTCTGATTGCCTTATCTTAAGAAGGATATAGCGAAATTAGAAAAGATACAGAGAAGAGCCACCAAAATGGTAAAGGGGATGGGAGGATACCCCTTTGAGGAGAGGCTAAAAAGGTTAGGGCTCTTCAATCTGGAAAAGAGATGGCTGAGGGGAGATATGATAGGGGTCTATAAATTAATGAATGGAGTAGAACAGGAAAACAGATTGCTTGCTTAGTCCATCAAAAAGGAAAAAGACTAAGGGACACACAATGTAACTGCAATGTAACCCCTTGACACATAATACAACTGTAATTCAATACCAGAGGATGTAGTTAAAGCTGTTAGTGTAGCTGGGTTTAAAAAAGGTATGGACAAGTCCCCATAAATCATTATTAAACAGGACCTGAGAAATCCACTGTTTACCCCAAGACAAGCATTGTGGAACCTATGTACCTTTTTGGAGAACCTGCCAGGTTCTTGGGACCTGGATTTGCCACTGTTAGAAATAGGATATTGGGCTTGATGGCCTTGTTCTGACCCAGTATGGCTTTCTTACAGTATGCTCTTATGATCTTATCTTGGATCAGGGCTCTTGTGCGCATAGCAGATTGCAATGTCTTATTTTTTATTTATTTGGCTGAACTTTTATACCGCTTTTCACCTAGGTCAAAGCCGTGTACATAGAACTTTGAACTTGGTTAAACAGTGTTACAAGGAATAACTTTTTACATTAAGTTTCAGCAAAGGCATGTCACCTTTAACATTTACAAGACATTCTTCATTACGGTAGAGTTTGACAATGGAGTGTGCAGAGTTAGGTGGTGGGTCCAAAGTGCAGGATGAACAGCTGAATTTTGAGGAGTCTGCAGAATGTGAGGGATCTTTGGTGTTCCTTATTGTGTTGTAAACAGAGATCTAGATGGTAGGCATGTAGAGCTCGAAGGATCTGACACATGCTTACTGAGTGCTTCTTGTTTTTACTTGGGGGGTGACTAGGATGTTTCTTGTGGAGTATCTTCATGGTCTGTTTGTCCAGGATGGTCCAATGAGGCTTTGAAGGTATGGGAATGATTGGTTATTGAGAGTTTTAAATATCATTAAGAGAATTTTATACTGTATTCTGCTTTGTAGGGGGAGCCAGTCCAGGAGCTTGAGGATGGGATAATCCGAGCTGTTGTGTGGAGGGCTGTTTGCAGAGGTAGAAGCGTTGAGTGTGGTAGTCCATGGTAGATGGAGTTGCAGTAGTCACGTGTGGCATAATCAGAGCTTCTAGGGCAGAATGGAAGTCTGATGGAGTGAGTAGTGGACAGAAATGCTTAAGGGTTAGGCTTTGTGTTAGATTGTCTTTGCTGTATTTGTTATTTGGGTCTTCAGGGGGAGGTGATGGTCTAGGGTGAGTCCCAGGTACTTTACATTGGGATGGATGAATTTCTGTGTGGTTCAGGGTGATGGATGTAGATGGGGTGAATGAGACATTCTTGGTGATGAATAAGGATTCAATTTTCTTGAGGTTTATTGATAGGTGGTTTGTGGCTAGTCATTGGGAGACGTCTGAAGAATTGTAGACCATTGTAGGAAGCTTTGTTTAGATACAATGGTGCATACAACAGCACGTCGTCGTCAGCGTAGATGTGATAGTGGATGTTGTGTGATTGGATGATTGACCAGAGTGATTGCATGTAGATGTTGAAGAGTAGTGCTGAGAGGGTGGATCCTTGTGGGACACCTTGAATCTGGGGGTAGGGGGTTGATGAGTGCACATCAATTTTTATTCACTGGAGTCTATTGTGCAGGTAGGCTTGGAACCATTTTAGTATGGCATCTTGGATTCCTATCGACTGTAGGCGTTGTAGGAGGATGTTGTGGTTGATGGTGTCAAAAGCTGCTGAGATGTCGAGGAATATTAGTATGAACCCTTGATGGATTTTTTAAATTCCTTTTATGAGGTTGTCCATGAGCGAGGTTAAGAGGGTTTCCACTCCGTGATGTGGCTGGAATCCATGTTGTTGTGGATTGAGCAGGGCATGCGTGCCAATGTATTCTTGCAGTTGATGTTTGATGGTCTTCTCGATTATTTTGGCTATGAACGGTAAGCTTGCTAGGGCCAGTAGAATGAGAAGTCAGTGGGATCTAGGTGGTTTTTTTGTTTGTTTTTAGGTGGTTTTTAGACAGGTCGGTATTTTGCCTTGTTGCAGGGAGGTTTGGGTGAGTTTTTCAAGGAATAGTGAGAACTTGGTCTTTGTAGCTTTGATCCAGCTCACCGGGCAAGGGTCAAGTGGGGATGTTGTAATGTTGAGGGATGAGATGATGGTTTTGATGTTTTCATTGGTGATGTGGTCGAAAGTGGACCACATGCGAGAAGGGAGGAGTTATTTGGGGGAGCAGGTTTGTTTGAGTTGGGGGTTGGGTATGGCGAGTGCAGTAATAGTCGGCTAGCTGTTGTGGGGTTATAGACACGTTGTAGGTGATGTCAGTAGAAGGTTTCATGAGTTTTTACTAGGCAAATTGTTCTCTTGGTCGACTGAATTAGTTTAGTGTGGTAGATTTGCTTCGAGCAGTTTGTGGCTTGGTTGTATTCTTTTAGTAGGGTCATGTAGCAAGTTTGGATAGTTGAGAGGTCTGGAGTGTACCATAGGGTCTGTTTGTGATGTGCAGGGTGTAGGTGGTATCCTACTCCACTAATCCTTGCTATGCATAGTAGCAGTCACCACACCGTACCTCGTTCCAGCAAACAATTCTTCTTGCATACAGCAAACCCCTGCATTAGGCTTGAGTAGCAAGCCAACTCCTCCAGTCTTTCTCCTCTGTTAGGCTTTGGGGGCAAGCTATCTCTCCATTCTCTCCCCCACTCAGGTAGAAAAGTAGGTAAAACCTCTGACAGGCTCGCCAAGCATCACAGGCAAACACTTCAAGAATCAAGGGCTGATTCCACACAGGACACCAATAAAATAACCCTAAAGATAAGCCTCTGCACACACACACACACCCCACAACTTGAGCCAAAAGGAAATTCACAGACCACACTTTATACCCTGCCTACTAGGGTTATATAGAGAGCAGGCAGACCAAAACAGCCATCCCAAGAGGGGGATGTTACAGCAAGATGGCGTGGTAGCACTCTCAAAGGCTCTCTTTGAAAGCTGCGGAGATGCTTCATGTGGGCTCAGTCAGCACAGACGTCACCCATATGTGAGGACTGACTTCCTGACTGTTCCTGGAAAATCTGGGGATGCAAATTACTCCCCAGCTGAGATATAGCTTCCAAAATAGTCTCCAATGAAAATTAGCTGTTGCAGAGAAAATGAAAATGAAGAATCCACAGACACGACTTCAAAGATTCCAAGCCACCTGCAGAAGTTCTCTTCTCCTGCTCAAGTGGCCAAAAGAACAGGCCTTGAGATGCCTCCAGTCATGCCGTCCACTGAATCAGTGGGGGAAACTCACCAAGAATAGAGCCTCCAATCCTGGATTTGCGCACTCTAGCACACGCCCCTCCCAAATCTCTGTGGAAGAGCAAAGCGCTCGCTACATCTTGGCGGGGGTCCACAGGCAGTGGCTGCCACAGGAGCCTCCATGATTCAGGGGAGAAAGATATTTCCAACATCAATAGCAACACAGAATCCACAGTCACTGGCGTTGAAGCAACAAGGCTCAGCCCTGAAACTTGTTGCTCCCCGGGCTGAAAATGGAACTTGCTATGGTAGAAACAGAGGTAGGTTGCTGGGAGTAGAGGGAATCTTCCCCGTTTTGCCTTCCTCTTACCGATCGAGAGAAAGATGTCCTATGGGTAGCTTGCATGCTGCCCCATCTTGATCTCCCCCTGCAACCAGCATTTTAGTGCTGTTTCTCCAAGGGATCTGTAACTGAATGTTGACTTCATTCATAATCTTATGCATAACTATAATACTAGGCAAATCCTTGAGATCTTTAGGCAGAAACCATCTCTAGCAAATATTCAAACCAATTAATGTTTTAATGTTAAAGAATGAATGAGTTTCAAAATGCAGAGCAGGTCTAAAATTAAAATCATAAAAGCAAATATTTAATTTTCTTTGCATTGCCATACTTCAATATTTGACTCTTTTACTTATTAGTATAGTCTAACAACTTCTAAATGTTGTTAACAAGGAGGTCAATATTCAAAAGGCTTTAGCCAGCCAGGTAAGCATTTTATCTGACAGCCTAGGCCAAGTGCCTAAATATATCTACCTAATTTCAGTAAGAAGGTAATTTCATAATTTACCTGAGCAGGGAGAACAGCAATTTACATGATCATTTGGATGCCTTAAAAATTGCCCAGGTGTATACACATATAAAAGTAATCAATATATATTTAAGTATTATGCAATAGATGTCTAAGTATTCCTAAGGCCACCACAGCTGCTGCCATGGACATAGAAGAGATCCTGATCAAGTCATATGGGGCTTCCGCCACAAACACCGCTCTATACACCAAACTCACTACCTTCAAGCTGTTGAGCAATTGCTGGATCCAGTGTAGGAGCACTAAAGCCATTATACCTGCATAAGGTACCAAGGCTGTTGTGAAGGCATTCTTGAGGAAGGCTTCCACTCTCCTATCTGAAGTATCTTTCAACAAAGTACCACCTTCCACTGGAAAGATCATGCACTTTGTTACTGCCATGACCAGGACATTCACCATAAGGACCACAAAAAGCTGTTCCATCTCCCCTTGAATTCGAGCATACAGCCAAGCCAGGACCTTAGTACTCCTCAACTCCAGCTCCTGTGTCTCCTGCTGAGAGAACACAAGCTTACGCAAGGGTTCAGGGAGGGAAAATAATCTGGAGGGATGCAACAATCCTTCTACTTGTCAAACCTCCGTGGGATGGGGCTCCATAATGTGTAGAGCCATCATGGCATTCTGTATAAGGATGGAAATGTTCTTCTGAAAAAGATGGATCCTCTCCCTCTACCAGGGGAGGCTCCCTTTCCTCCATGGACTCTCTCTCTGTAGACAAATTCCTCCTCCTCAACATCCCCCAGAGGGAGCAGGGCTGTGTTCTTGGAGGAATGGTCAGGCAAAAATTCAAGATGGGGGACACTAAATCTCTTTGCCACCAGAGAAGGAGATGCCAGAGGACACAGAGAAGCCCAAAGGGAAGGTTGGTGCCTTGGAACCCCACGAGGGAGCTGCCACACAGCTACCAGAAACTTAAAACAGCCCATGTTATTTCAGGAGCTGCTGCTCAAAGCTGGTTGAGAACGAGCCCTGGGCCTCCTCACCATGCTCTCCTTCATCCATCCAAGATGGCCATCAGTTGTGGGACATGCAGTAGATGCAGCAAAATTGATATAAGGCCCTCGGCCTCCTGTGGGGGAATCCTGTCATTGCCAATAAAATGACCTCGAGATCTCTCTATTACAGTAGGGACAAAAAGAGCAAACCACAGCACTCTCTCAATGGGAGCTGCAAGCAGCTCACCTTCATCAACTGTCATTGCAGCAGAGCTTAAATGCAGTTTAAGAAAACTATTGCAAGTGAAAAACAACAGATAAAGAAAACCATGGCAAAAAAGGAACCCCTGATCAGTAATGAAATCCTTGCATCCATCAGGCTGGCCGGAGAAACCTGAGAAGGACGTTCCTAGCTGCTCAAAGAGGCCTGTGAAAACTGAGCAGACAGAGAAACAATCAAAGAAAGAGGACAAAATAAAAAGTAGGGAAAAATAAGCAAAACATGCAGAAATAGGTCAGTGAGGGAAGGGGAGGGGGGGGGCTGGGCAGGACCAGTGAAAGGATGTGAGGCATCCTAGGCAAAACTTCACCCCTTGCGCCCCCTCCCCCACACTCCCTTTTGTGTCCCATTGCCACTGCTACCGCCCCTAACCAGAATCTGCAATGCCCACAATGTCTTCAAGCAGCCTAGCAGTGCTTACTTAAACCTCCTGCACTGTGAGGCTGTTTGTCCTTCCAACCGCTCTGTCACTTCTGCCCCGTGCAAAAAGGAAGTTCCTCTCACATCGGGTATCCCATCCAGATAGTAGTGAGATGTGAATGTGTGGACAGAAGACCACTTTGCAGCCCTGCAAATTTCTTCCATGGAGACTGCGCACAAGTTGGCCAGTGATGCAGCCATGGCTTTGACATTGTGAGCTGTGACATGACAATGAAGGCTCAGGCCAGCCTGGGCATAAGCGAAAGAGATAGAATCTGCCAGCCAACTTGAAAGAGTGCATTTGGGAATGGCAGGCCCTAGCTTGCTGTGGTCAAAGGAAACAAACAACTGGATGGACTTTCGGTGGACCTTGGTCTGCTCTAGGTAGAAGGCTAAGGCTCACTTGCAGGCCAGCATGTGCGGTCACTTCCCCTCTATGAGCATGAGGCCTTGGAAAGAAAGTTGTCAGATGACAGACTGATTAAGATGGAAAGTGGATACCATCTTTGGAAGAAATTGAGGATGAGAGCGCAAGCCCACTCTGTTATGATGGAACCTAACAGGGTCTCCATTGCAAGCAAGGTAAGATTGTGCAGCTTTTAATTATTAGCTCTCTGCCCGAGAGCTTCTAAAAGGGTTTTGGTGTACATTTGTAAAAAGTTACATTCTTTTTAGGCACTGTATTTCAAAAGGGGAAGGTTTTTTTGTAGTGTTGGATTAAAACTCTGCTTTTAGTTTCTTTTTCCGAGCTCTTTGAAGCCACTGACATATCATCAGGAGTTAGTGGACCCAGATTAGCTTGCAAAAGAACTGAGGACAGCTGAGGACTGCCTAAAGGTTTTCAGAGCCTTGCAAGTTCTGGTATGCCTAACAGTGTCTCCACTGCAAACAAGGTATGCTTAGATTGTGAGTCCTTCGGGGATAAGGGAATAAAAAATGCCTGTTAGAATATATCTGAAAACCACTCTGATACACAAAGTAAAGGGCAGTATATCAAGTGCCTAAACCATAAAGTAAAACTGCGTGGCTTTTAATTACTAGCTCTCTGCCTGATCTCCTGAAAGGGTTTTGGTGTACATTTGTAAAAAGCTACATTCTTTTTAGGTGCTCTATTTCAAAAGGGGAACATTTATTTTGTGGTGTTGGCTTAAAACTCTGCTTTTAGTTTCTCTCTCTCAGTCTTTGACGCCACAGACACCTCATCGGGAGTTAGTTCCCTCTCTAACCACCCCAGTTCCCACACACCCAGTAAGAATATCTTGCTCTATAGGGAATCCCCCCAATTAGCTTGACATACAATTTGCCATTCTTCAGGGTGCTTTAATTGGGTAATTTTACAAAGGGAACACATTGATCTGTATTTTTCAGATACATATCAACATTTACCAATGTAAAGAAACAACTGTCTTGCAAAGAAGTATGACACAAATAACCAATCAGATCATACAAAAGGAGACAAACACATAAAAACAAACAAACAATTAGATAATGTTAAATGTAGGAATGTCCGTCAGGTCAGGGGACAAGAAACCCCGTCGAATAACGGACCTCTCCCTTTAATCGTTTTTATTATTATTAGTATGCAACAGTCCAGAATCAATAAAAAGCAACTAGACCCCCAAAGCCACAATGCTAAGTGCTAAAAAGAAAAAGAAGTTGGAAAACCAAATCACTACTTAGCTGGCAGTTGGGTCCATTTTACGATCCTTCACTCAAAACGGGAGGACTCCTCCTCTCTTCTGCAACAATGTAGAAAGGGAAATACTTTTCTTAAAGCATCAAAAAACAATGACCCAGCGCTGTGTTTCGGATCCTCCGATCCTGCCTCAGACGGAAAATATAATATGGAAAAACAAGATGTTACATTTCCTTTTCCAGCTCAGAGTATGCGTTGCATGCTTCAGAAACAGTCTCCTCTCTTATGGCGTCTGACGTCAGCCCTAACAGCCGAAAGCTTTATATCCAATCAAAGAGCTCCAAACTCCAAGGAGCATCTGACGACATCAGGTGGGTAGAATGCTCCACCAATCCAACTCCTGGTTAAGTCCATTAGGGACCACAGTCTTCAACGAAAGATCCACCATTGCTCTAAAAGTTGCAAAGAAGTATGGCCACACGCATAGGACAGCACTCTTAGAATGCACCTAAAAGGTTAACTGCTTTTTCTCTGAAGGACAGCTGAGGAAAAGTTAGGGATTTTGGTAGGTCTCTCTTGTTTACTTCAACAGGTACTAAAGATCCACCAACTGGATGTTGGCTGGGAAAAAGCATCTTGCCAAAACTGTTGCCCCCGTTACAGCCTCTGCCTCTGTCCAGATGGACAGCCCAATGCCAGTTGAAGGACTGGTTCCATGTGAAGGATGCCTGCAAGCCAAAGCCCTCATGAAACAAGTGGAGGAGCTCAGAAAAGAGGTGTCGAGGCTGAGAAGCATTCGAGACAGCAAGTAGTACATCGACAACATGCTTCTTGAAACATCCAAGCTCTCCAACAGAGGTGAAGATGGGGTGCTACAGAGTGAAGAGAGTTGGACAAGAGTCACCAGGGCCTGAAGAATCAATCCAACTCCTCCAGCCCTTGAATTGAAGAACCACTATGCAGCTCTGGAAGTGGAGGAGGTAAAAGCATCCCAGGAATGGAAAGTACCAGAACTCAAGCACCCCAAAGTTATAGAATCAGTGACCACCAGGAAGAGAAGGATAATGGTGGTTGGTAACTCTCTTCTGAGGGGTATTGAGGCGTCTATCTGCCAACCAGACTTGATGTCCAGAGATGTATGCTGTCTGCCAGGAGCCAAAATCCGTTATGTTATGGAGAGTTTGCCAAGACTCACCAAGCCTACTGACTTATCTGATGTTGCTCATCCATGTCAGCAGAAATGATACTGCCAGGTATCCCTCAGAGTATCAAGAGTTACTTCATAGCTCTGGGACAGAGGGTGAAGCAGATAGGTGTGCAAGTGGTGTTCTTTTGGATCCTCCTTGTTGAGGGTAAAGGCTGAGACAGAGAGGCTCACATCCTGAAGATCAATGCTCGGCTGCATGGATGGTGTCAGAAGGCATTTTTATTTATTTTATTTTATTTATTTAACATTTCTTATAGACCACCTTTCATGATATCAAGGCAGTTTATATTGAACAAACTGAAATTACATTGAATAGGTCATTTTAACTTGGAGATAACTATTTTACAGGGAACATGGGCTATGGAGGGTTAAGTGGCTTGCCCAAGACCACAAGGAGCACCTGTGGGACTAGAAACCCCAGTCCTTCTGGCCCAAGGTTGCTGTCCTCTAGTGGGATTTGAACCCCTGGCCTTCTGGCCTGAGGTACCTTGCCCCAACCACTAGGCCACTCCTCCATGGGATGATGTTCCAAGGGCTGCAGAGCAGATATGGCATTTATCTGTCCAAAAAGGGTCAAAGTGTCTTCCGCAGCAGACTGGCTATCCAACTGAAGCCCACAGGTCAGTGAAACATGAAATACCTCTGAGGAAATCGGTAAAAGGGGCAACATCTGGAAAGTGATGTGTATAAATGCCCATAGCATGGGAAATAAGATCCCAGACATTGAGGCTTTAATGGAAGAGGCTGAAGTGGATTTAGGGCTCTTAGGGAGACATGGTTCATGGACATCCATGACTGGGATGTAATTATATCAGGCTATACTTTATTCAGGAAGGACGGGGTAGGAAGAAGGGAAAGAAGGGTGGCACTATATGTGAAAAATAATATTAAAGCTACAAAATTACATGACTTAAAAGGGAAGGAGGAGGCACTGTGGGTTAAACTAGAAAGAGGGAAAGAGAAATCCATTTGCATTGGTGCCATATACAGATCTCTCTCACAGGAAGAAGTAGTAGAAGGGGATTTAATAGAAGACAAACCCAGTATCGCCATGAAAGGAGACGTGCTACTGATAAGTGACTTCAATTTGCTGAATGTTGATTGCCACATCCCTGGTATGGTGTCATCTAGAAGAAGAGAGAGCCTAGATTCTCTACAGGGAGAGCTATTCTAGCAACTGGTAAAAGAACCCACACAAAGGAACCATACTGGATTTAGTGCTCACCAATGGACCAATGGGGAACGTGTTTCTGATGTCATACTGGGAGGTCATCTCACATCCAGTGATCATCAGATTGTGTGGTTCAGTATTAGGACTAGGGCTGATAAAATCCATTCAAAAGCGAGGGTCTATATTTTAGGAAAACTAACTTTGCCAAGATGGGACAATAACTCAAGGAGTCAGCAGGATGGGAACGTCTGGGGGATGTAAAAAATTGGGCAAAACTCAAAGGAGATATTTTAAGCACAACAAACCTTTTTTTGTAAAAGGTAAATAAATGTAAAAGGAAAAGGAGGCCCCTGTGGTTCTCAAAAAAAAAAAGCTGAAAAGGTGATGGAAAAAAGGATGGTCTTCATTAAATACAAGAGAACACAGAGAGAGGAAGACAAGCATCTATATTTGGAAAAACTCAAAGAAGCTAACAAAGTAATCAGGAAAGCAATGATACAAAAAGAAGACTAGCCAATAAAATAAAATGGGGGGATAAGACATTTTTCAGATGTGTTAGTGAGAGGAGGAAAGGCAAAAATGGTATTGTCAGACTCAAGGGTGAAGTGGAGGAATATGTTTAAGCTGATGAGGATAAAGCGGAATTGCTTAACAAATATTTCTGTTCTATGTTCAAAGATGAAAGGCTAGCAACAGGATCTCAGAAAACACCTACAAGGAGGAACAGAAGGGACGGGGATCTTGAATGATTTTCAGAAGAATATGTTTGTAAGGAACTAACTAAACTACGTAAAAGTAGACAAGGCAATGGGAACGGATGGGATACATCCCAGAATATTGAATGAACTTGGGGACGTTCTAGTGGCTCCGCTGAATAACCTTTTCAATGCTTCTTTAGAGTCAGAAGTAGTCTCAAAGGGCTGGAGGAAGGCACATGTGGTCCCAATACACAAGAGCAGAAGTAAGGATGAGGTGGAAACTACAGGCCAGTTAGTCTAACCTCTGTGGTGAGTAAATTATTGGAAATACTACTAAAACAGAGAATGGTGAGGTTTATGGAGTCCAATGAGTTGCAGGATCCGAGGCAGCATGGGTTTACCAGGGGCAGGACTTGTCAGACAAATCTGATTCATTTCTTTGACTGGGTGACCAGGGAGTTGGACAGCGGGAAAGCCCTAGATGTAGTGTATGATTTCAGTAAAGCCTTTGACAGTGATCCACATAGACAACCTATAAACAAACCGAGCACCCTAGGGATGGATATTATGTACAGGATCATATAACTATCTATGTCACGGCTTGGCAAATCCTAGGTGCCAGGTTGCCATGGCAACTATAAATTGAACCCTGGCACCTGGGATTTAATTGTCCCCCTCCCTCAGCCATCATCCAATCTGTTTCTCTCTACTTGCTCTCCTCCCCCGGCCATCATCTGATCTATCTTACCATTTGCTGCTGCACTGCAATCGGTTCTGCATGTAGCTCGAACCACGAGATCAGCAGCAAACTTTCTCCACCGCTTGGCTCAAGAAACATGCACAGCCAATTGTGGAGTAGTAGCGAACAGTGAAGCACAGATAGTAAGATAGATCAGGTGATGGCGGGTGGGGGGGGGGGGCAATTACGTAAATCTGAGGCGCCAGGGTTCAATTTATAATTGCCATGGTGACCTGGCACCTGGGATTTGTAGATAATCCTAACAGCCTCTCCCCTCCCAATACAGGATCAGTTGAGAGAGCACAAGGAACATTAACTCTTTTCTTTCTGGCTTGGAGGATGATCAGCTTATATTGGTCTGTTAGTGAGGCAACAGAAGTCTGAAATGACTTCTCAAAAGTGGTAGAGACAAAAATACCAAAAAGCATGTAATAAGCACAGAGGATCCCTAGTGGTAAGAGGATGGTAATGAAGTAAAGCTATAATCCAAAAACAGTAGCAATATGACTACATTCTGCTTCCAAGAAGATATACATTATAACATTATAACATTTACCTTCTACCTTATCACTATAGGAATATGTAATGTTACCAGCCTACACACTAGCTATAATAGAATACCAACAATCCATAATCACAGAAGAAAGTGGTCTGATACTCCCTTCTACAATTCTAGAGTATCTACCCAAAATTCCCACCATCATCTGTTACTCATCTCATTACAAAACACCACAAAAAAGAAACAAGTAGGAAATCCAATTCCCCAATATCTGAAATGTGCATTAATAAATGCCCGATCCATACGCAAGAAATGGCCTATCATCTCTGACATAATTTCATTACATAGCCTTGACCTTCTCCTAATCACTGAGACATGGCTTTCTTGTGCTGACAATGTATTAATCAACCAATTTTTGCCTTCTAATTTTTCTATACATACATGTCATAGAAGTGGCAAGAGGGGAGGTGGTGTTCTAGCCATCACCAAATCTGACCTTCATTTCAACCTTAAAGAAGCAACAAGCTCATCACTCCTAGATACTTTTACAATAGCAAATAAATGTTGTTCTTTCACTTTACTATACCGCTCTCCTTCTTCCAATTCTGATTCTCTATCTATGATAATTGACTTGGCCTCCAATACACAAAACCCCCACATAGCAAGTTGGGTGCTAGGAGACTTTAATCTCCCTTCTCTCCAAGACTCCCATGTAACAGCTTTTCTTGAAGCTCTACAAGTTTTGGGGTATAATCAATTAATTAAAGATCCAACCCATATTAAAGGTGGTATATTAGATCTAATATTTACAACTGAAACAACCGCCAATTTACCATCTATCTTGGATCTATCAATCAACCCAGTTCCATGGTCAGATCACAAACTAATTATATTCAAGGCTAGATGTAACCAAAAGGATGAAAGAGGAATAAACGACCATCCTAGTACCCCTCTGAGAAGATTCAAGCCATTTGACAAAGACCTAATCCTAAAATCAACACTTCCACTAACCAACTTACCAGAGTGCAGCATTGATGATTTAGTTTCTAATTGGAATAGTACTTTCAGTTCGATTGCCACATGTCCGTCGACCAACAAACTACAAAGCAAGCGACACTCTGCTATATGGTACTCATCTGAGCTGAAGGCCTCACGCACAACCCTAAGGAAACTTGAAAGACGATGGCGACACTCACACTCTGAAGTTGACAGAGCTGTATATATCCAACATCTCACATCTCATCGCATGGCAGTTACTGAATCAATGAGACGTCACCATGCAGTCACTTTAAAAAGATCTCTGAACAAACCTCATGACCTGTTTGCCATAGTTAAGCGTTTGACAAATGAACCTGCCTCACAACTTAAATATGAAATCCACCCTCAAATATTTGCTAACTATCTACAATCCAAACTCTGCCAAATTGACAATAACTCGGCTCCTAACATAGTCCTAGTTCCAGTAGATCAAACTCTACTCACTATCTTCTCAATACCATCTAAACGACAAATCGAAGACACCATTGCTTGCATAAACATGACCACCGCTCATACTGATCCTTGCCCTGCGTTCTGGATCAAAGATCTACGAGCTGATCTCAGTCCCATCATATCCAGACTCATGATTCAATCATTTACAACAGGAACTTTCCCTCGTACCCTTAAGCAAACATCCATAAGGCCATTACTAAAAAACAACAAACTTGACCCTCTTAAACCAGAATCATATAGACCTATTTCAAGTATTCCATTACTAGCAAAAAGTTTGGAAAAAGAAGTACAAAAACAAATTCAGGATCATATAGATCTTAACGCCCCACTGGACTCATGCCAGCACGGTTTCAGAGAATTCCACGGTGTGGAAACGCTTCTAACTACTCTGTTCAGCAGCTTATTATCAGGAATTGATAACATCCGCCAAGGGTTCGTCCTTGTTTTTCTTGATATTGCAGCCGCTTTTGATTCTGTTAGCCATGAACGCCTCCTTGAGCGTCTCAAAGGGAAGGGAATTACTGATAAAGCACTTGAGTGGTGTAGATCCTACCTTTCTGACAGATGGCAACAAGTACGATCCAACGATACTTCATCAGATCAGTTTCATCAAAAACAAGGGGTCCCTCAAGGCTCATCCCTTTCCGCCCTTATGTTTAATATATACATGCAGCCTATCTGTAACCTGATTCGATCCTTTAGAGTTAACTGCATGATATACGCGGATGATGTACTTTTATATTTTCCTTTTACAACTGAGAACCCTGATCTCAATCCATTAACTGCATAAATGAAGTATCCAACTGGCTACAATCCCAAAATCTAAGGATCCAACACAAGAAAACGGAGGTGTTATTTATTACACGTAACCAAAATTTCACTGCTCCATCCTTTTTGAAAGTGAATGATGCTAACCTCCAGACCAAGACCACCATCAGATACCTCGGTGTCACTTTAGACCAGAAATTAGATATGAAAGCACATATTAGTAATATTGTAAGAGCAGTATATCACAAAATACGCTCCCTTAGACACCTTCGATCCTTGCTAGAGCCAGACGATTTTAGAACCATCTATCAGGCGCTAATCATACCTCATTTTGATTATGCGAACTCAATTTTACAAGGTCTTCCACAAACCACCTTACACCCACTTCAAATGGCTTTGAATGCTGCAGCTAGAGTCCTTCATGGAGCTTCCCGGAAAGACCATATCTCACCTATTCTAAAACATCTTCATTGGCTCCCAATTCAAAGTAGACTCACTTTCAAAATTTTACTAATTACATTCAAAGCCTTCAAAGAACTCTCATCTTCATCAATATCAGACTTGATCCAAACACCACCCCTCAATAGAGACAGAAGGTCAGTAACACTCAATACTCTGTTAGTCCCTAAATCAATATCACAGTGTACCAAAACTACTTCAGACAGGGCCTTTTTATTCTGTGCACCAAGGTGTTGGAATAGCCTCCCTCAAAACATCCGAGCAATACCAGACCTTTTGCAGTTTCGCAAAGCTTTGAAACACTACCTCTTCCTTTTATCTTATCCAGTAAACAATAAAGACATCTCAACCAACCCACAGACCTTCCACTCATACACATACAATACAGATACCCCACAGACCACATACACACAAAACTGAAGCCATGATGATATTATGACTATGTTTATTAATTATATACCCTGTTATCCGAGTTATATTCTCCTGTTTTCTGTAAACACAAAGTACTGTTGAATTGTGTATCTCACTGTTTTTTGTGAACCGCGCTGATGCCTAATAGTGCGGTATATAAGAGTCTATAAATAAAATAAATAAAATAAAATATGGGGTAACGAGTAAAAAGTGGCAATTAAATCCTAAAAAGCAATGGTATGATTAATTGGCTCTATGAGAAAGCAATAGGGTAACCTGCATGATACAGCAGTTACAACCATAAAAGACAATGGAACAACTTCAGGGTAAGAGGGCAGAGATGTTGGGTTTCATATGGAAATTTGTGCAAGCCGCAACCTAAGGTAGACAAATTCCTAACGGGCAAACTGGGATACTTTGGTATTTATCTGTCATTATTCACTGAGTTATTCTGTTTGGTGGCGACATTGATCTCTATTTCTTATGCAAGAATATTCCAGCCGTACAGTCCTAGTACAGTGTTTGCACCAGAATGGATTTTATGATAGTATGAGCCATAGGTGAATTTAAAAGCAGCAGCTAAGGTTAAACTAAATCTTCTCTAGTAAATCTTTGCCGCTGCAAACTCCCAAAAGTTGAAGGCAGCTAATATTATTAAAAGCCAAGAACCATTCATGATAGAGGGGCTTTTCTGAGAATTCCCAAGATGATACACACTGAAAAATGGTAACCAAATGAGTGCAACTTGAGATTCTAATGTTATGAGATTGCTACATCATTAAACAGCATTTTAAGTCAGAGGAAATCTTGTGATCTTGATTTCCAACCTGTAGACTGAAAAAGGGGAGAAAATGCCAAAGAAGAAGCGTTAAAACAGTGAATGATTTCTATTTGCAGTGGCCTTAATGGCATTTTTTGCACACTGACAGGAAAACTGCCTCGTCATCATGGCTATTGCCCCTCATCTCAGCAAGAGGGAGCACAGCGAATCAAATAACTTATCCCAGCCAGGGAAAACCTCAAGAGAGTGCTAGAGAAGCAACACAATATCTCCTATCATTCTTCAAAGGTCTACTAACCAATGATCTTGTGGGGCTGAGCTCTTTTAGAGCATGGAGGGCAGGGGCTCTCCCCATCTGGTCCACAGGTGGGGTGCTTAAGTAGCAGGGTCATCACAAGGAGTTGGAGTGGACAGAAACAGTTTCTGTCTCTCCAACGGGAAGGTTACCAACAGCACCAGGAGACAAGCAGACTCTTCAGATAGAAGGTGAGTCTTCATGTAAGCTCCTTTCAAGAGAAGGCTCCCTCTGCAAAGTAAGACTAAGAGGCATGTTTACTAAAGAGCGTTAGCTGATACGCGGGGCTAACACAAACTTATCACCCAACGGTAGCAACTAACGCAGGTGAAATGCAGATATCACAGGGGCTTTTCTGTGATATCTGCATTTCATGCAGTGGACCCGGGGTGGGGGGGGGGGAGGGGGGATCAGGACAGGAGCCACTGCGCAAAAATATTTCATGCGATGGCTATCAAAAATGGCCGATTGCAGCTACAGATAAGGCCACTTCTTGTGTGCAGGTAATCCTGTTTGTCAGACATCACAGCCACTCTATCTGCCATGGAGGCATGCGACCCACAATGCCTCAATCAAACCATCTCCCTCATCTGACAATATTGTCGGTGCCACAGACGTACAGATCCATTACACCAATTGTATAAAAAATGTGCCTACCCCCCCCCCCTTCGGCCCTGATCCCCCCCTGAACAGCTCCCGATCCCTGTCAGGAACTGTTGAGGGTGAATCTGTGCATCCCCTGACTAAGGCCAATATCCCAGCTAGTCAGTTGGGCCCCTGCAACCCCCCTTCCTGATCCTTACAAACCAATGTAGCTAGGAGTTGGGCCCCAGCCCCCCCCCCCCCATTAAAACCAATAAATCTTGGCTAGTCAGTGGGCCTAAGAGGCTCCCCCAGCTCCTCTCATCCATTGCTTTAAAAATTATGGTGGTCTACAGGTCAACAAGGGCAGGAATAGTCCTTCTCACAACTGCCCCTTTCTTCATGAATGAACAAAATGACCATGATCACATGATACTATCCCCCAGCATCCTCATGTTGGTGAGTAGCACCGTGAGATTTGCGCCACATTGTGAGTACCATAGAGGTGGCCAAGAGTGATTGAATATGATTTAATAGTTTTATCAGGGAGAGCAGAGGTCTGACTGGCTAGCTGGGTTTGTTTGTAAGGAATGGGATGGGGTTTTGCAGGGACCAGACTAACAAGCCAGGATGTCAGTCTTAGGGAGAGCACCGATCTGCATATCCACTGCACCAACAATATTGTCAGATTGGGGGACCTGATCGTTGAATTGGGAGGGGGGGAGGGAAACCATAGCGATCAGTGGGACAGAGCTAGGCAGGCAAGTCTCTCCCTGCTCCCCACTGCAAAGGCCAATTAGACCGAAGAGGAAACAAGACCTTTAAATTTAAAAGCTGAAGTGCCATTAGACGAGCCCGTGCCTGAGGGCCCCACCAGAGGGCCCTATGGCAGGGCCCTTAGGCGAGGACACCGCTGAACAAAGCAATACATCATTCAACTCCTACAATACAAATGGCATTGGAGATAAAACAAAAGAAAAGAAGTCTCCACTACAAAGTACACTTTCATATACTCTGGGAGACCAAGGCATACCGGGTTGGTAGAGTACCATCAGACTCACATGGCCAGGACTGCTCCGATGGCTACATCGCTGGATTCTGGTGCAGCAAAAGGAAACCCGCACAGGACCCAGGACATGCTGAAGACTACTCAAACTTGCTGGCCATCAACATAATCCCCGTCATGCAAACGAGCACTGGTGAACAAGACTCTAGTTGCAATAAAGAAAGACACGAGTCCTGCCCGCAAACGAAACCAACCACCTAAAGTCAACCAACAAGGTAAGCACTTGTAACTGCACCCTCCACCATTCATTGCAATTGCCACTAAAATACGCCCATCTCAGGCCTAATAAAAATTGTGTTGGGGTTTCCTTTTTTATCCTTGCCTAGCAGTGTCCAGGAGTCTCCCTTTAGGGATTAGCAGACAAACATCTTCCGTATCTTAGCAGTCCATTCTTGACTACCACATTCAACAAGCTAAACAGCCCTCAACCTATTGCTGGATGGTGCATAGTCACTCTGAACGGCAAACTGAAGATCCTCCAACCATGGACAAGTCCCTGGACTTCTATTACTCAGATACACATCCACAACACATCCACAACACATCCAGCTCTAACTAAAAATGCAAGTAGCCAAGGACATGGCCTGACCACTAGCAACCAAACTGTAGGCGATTCCAACAGAGCAACGGCCCATGACCCCAATCCAGATTCAAAACTACCAAACCACCAAACTCACTCATAAGCACAATTGTTGCACTGCACATAAAAACCCCAAGTGCTATGATCAAGAAAGGAAAGACTAAGCATGGTGCAGACAACTTCTCGCGGGCTCATCCTACTCACACTTACACTCATGTTGATAGGAATAATCAACTTGGCAACCATTCCAACAGGTATCATACCAATAGTATATAACTAAAGGATCATCATCTGGTGCCAACATTTCACAAATATTCCTAGACACCAATCAAGACTATTAAAAATCAATATTCCACCATGCTCAACTAACCAACAAAACTATCTCCATCCTCCTAAGTACATGAAATGTGCATTAGCGAATGCAAGCTCCGCAAGCAAGAAGATCCACATTATCAATGATTATAGTAAGGATAACAATCGGAACATTCTCTTCATAACAGAGTCATGGCTCACTGAAACAGATCAGGTACTAACAAACCAACTCATCACATCAAAGATGGACCTACATAACTACCCACGGCTAAACATGAGAGGAGAAGGGATATTCATTCTCACTAGAAAAGACCACAAATTCCAGGTCTCCACAACCCTAACACACACCACACTGAATGCAATACTAATCCAAAATAACCAATTCTCTATATGCTAAACATACAGATCCCCAAGCCTCTAAAGCCAATGACCGATCACCACTCAGACAGTGTGCTCTCAATCATCTAACAAACCATTCATCCTACTAGGACGCCTCAACCTATATTCAGCACCTGCAAACCAAGTCACTTCCTTCCTTGAAGCTATAGATGCTGGAACTGACGCAAATCATAAGCTCTCTCACACACAAAGGAGCCAACAGTCCAGGCATGGTATTCATACCTAAAAAAATGACTGCTCAGAACATCAAGAACATACCGTTACCATGGTCCAACACCACATGACCACATTTGAGCTACCACTGATCCCAACTAACCACAAAAAGGAACCTCAACAGCAGGGAATCCGTAGATACAGAGAGTTCAAGAAGGATGCTCTAATTGAACACCTCACTCCCATAATAGATTCACCTCCAATGGATCTTCCAAAACTAATAGATGATTGGAACAACACTATATCAGCCTACGCCGTACTACCATCAAAGTGAACAACAAAACAAATTACTACAGCACCCTGGTATTCAAGAGACGTAAATGAAGCAAAACAAACTAAAACTAAAACAAAGAAGGTGCAGAATACAATACCCGGAGCACCACAGGGAATACATCACCAAGCAAGAGGACTACAGCAAACTGATGAATCAGAGGAAAAGAGTGTACCATAATAATCCCATCTCCAAAGCACTAAACCGACGAGAGAGCTGTTTGAAATATGAGCCCCCCCTACTCTGAAAGCCTCAAGCCTGAACCCACACCTCCTACCTACAGAGTAAACTCCCTCCTGTTAAAGATACAATTCCACAAGATCAGATAACATCAAATGAAGCAAGTGGTATGCCAAAATGGAGCTCATTTAAAGGGGGAAGAGTGGCCTAGTGGTTGGGGCAAGTTACCTAGGGATGAATCCCACTAGAGGACAGCAACATTGGGCCGGAAGAACTGGGGTTTCTAGTCCCACAGGTGCGCCTTGTGGCCTTGCGCAAGCCACTTAACCCTCCATTGTCTCAGGTACAAAAAACAGATTATGAGCCCTTCGTGGACAAGGGAAATATATGTACAGTACCTGAATGTACACCACTTTGACTGGTAGAACAGCAGTATATAAGCCTAGTTAAATATAAATCAATCAATCAATAAATAATCATTTACCACTATATCAAACAATCAACTAGACCAAGTCCTATCGATGATAAACACCACCACCACATCCCTATTGGATCCATGGCCCACAGTATGGATCAAAGTGACCAGAAAAGAGCTAACCCTACCATTGCTCAGAATAATAAATTGTCTCAAGGACTGATGCCATCTAACCTGAAAACCTCCTCAGTCGGATCTCAGCAGACCCCCAACTTACCCACATCATACAGACCTATTTCTAGTATACCTCTCGGCCAAAATAGAGAAGACCATTCAATTCCCCCCTTGATGACCAACAGCACGGATTCAGGCAAAATTATGGTGCTGAAACACTCCTTACTGCCCTCTTAGACAACCTGATAAAGGGAATAGAAATAGTCACACAAGCTTTCATCCTCATTTTAATCGATATCTCTACAGCATTCGACTCTGTAAATCATTGAGCACCTTGTAGAAATTGAAGTAAATGGGACTCCACTAAGATGATTCTGTTCATACCTATCTGGACACACACAACAAATCAAAATACACAAGGCGACCTCGGAACGTATCCAAGTACAACAAGGATTGCCCCAAGGATCTGCACTCTCCGCCCTCTTAGTTAACTTATATATACAGCCCATATGTTGCATCCTCCATAAATACAGAATATTGTATCACATTTATGCAGCCGACATTGTGTTATATACTCCATTCACAACAAAGAATCCAGACTTCTCTACTATACTTTCATGTCTTAATGAAAAGTCCCATTGGCTACAAGAGCAATCTCTAACAAACTTCAGCAAAACTGAGGCACTGGTCAAACAAAAACTCCACCTTCACACTTACAGAGAAGATTACAATCAACAGCTATGACATCCCCTTCAGATTTGAGGTCAAGTACCTTGGGGTGATGCTAGACCAGAAACTGAATTTCCAAACACTCATTAAGAAAGCAACCTCAGCAACATACCAAAGAAAGATCCTTCACCACCTCCGCCCACTATTGGATAATAATCTGTTCTGCACTGATTGCCAAGCGATCATTACCCCTCACTTGGATTACTGTAATTCTATATTTCGAGGTCTACCAAAAGGTTCCCTCCTTCCCGCTACAAATAGCCCAAAATTCTGCAGCTCACTTGATCTCACGAACATCCCGACAAGAGCATACCACCCCTGTCCTGAAAGAGCTACATTGGCTGCCCATCCAAGCACACATCAAATACAAATCACTCATGAACACATTTAAAAGTATACATAACTTATCTGCTGACTGCTTGCAGTCACTCATTCACACAATGTCTAAGAGCAGACCAAAAAAAACCCAAACTGCAAATTAAAGTTCCCAAACTCAAAACAACCAGCACGCAAGAAACATGCCAGCACACTTTCTCCATCTACGGAGCAACTTTATGGAACTCCCTACCAAGCAATATCAGAGCAATGAAAGACTTAAGAGTTCAGAAGAGGCTCAAAACACACATCTTCCAGGAATATTGTGGGACAGTCACATAACACCAAATCAGACAGACAAGTGTCCTCATCACACACAGAATTAGACTTTCCTTGATTCTTACTGTAAATAAGTTACCTGTAATCAGAATATCATACCCCCCACCCACTCTTCCTATTATATGGATAGTTAAAATAACCCTTGTATCTTGTATCTGTTACAATGTTCTATGAATGTTCTATGTAACTTAAGTTCCGTTGTGTTCAATGTAAACCACCTTAATAAACACGAAAGGCGGTATATAAGAAATGTTAAAGAAATAAATAGTGAGAGCTCTGTCCACCCGCTCACTACCTGTCCTCTCCTTGCACTTACTGAGCAGAACTGCAAAACATGCATTGACAAGCACCATGGTGCTTCCCGCACTACCTGTCAATTCAGGGATCGCGGGTCTCCGTGGTAAGTCCACGGTATCTACAGGAGAAAAGCTCGGAAGGCCATCTGCAGATGCCATGGAGGATTTGAATTTTCCATGGGCCTTTTTAGCTATTGCACCGCAATAGCTGCAAAAGGCTACCGTGGTTTAGTAAACATTCCCCTAAACTATAGCGCAAATGAAGTGTACAGACATAAACCATAACTATCTAATATTAAAAAAAGATCCATTATTCATAATTCTAATAGCTTTGCATTATTTTAATGTTTGTGTGCCTTATCTCTCTGACAGTCATTTCGACAAAACATGGCCATACCAAGTATTTGGCATTTTGGATTTTTTTTTTATTATTATAATAAATACTTATGGTTTCTACACTTAATTTGGTTTACATACAATTAGTTTTACTCCTGCTGTTTAGGGATTTTTGTCTGTCGGTGAAAGCCAGAGCAGCAGTATGCTGTACAAAGAGGATGGGGCCTGGGCAATGTCTACCAAGGGGAAAGCTTGCCTCTTTTCCCTGCTGCAAAGAACTATATTTATAAATGGTTTCATTTTGTTTGCTCATAGGGGCCAGAACAGTGGTTATGCTGATCTAAGTAGATGGGGCCTGAGCAGAATGCGCCAGTAAAAAAACCATAAGATTTGCCTGTTTTTGTTACTCAAGAGATGTCACACAGTCTGAACAAGGGCTTACAAACGCATTCTTGCCCCATGGAAGTGAGCAATGTCTTCACAGCACCTATCAGAGATATCCTAAAGAGTGTTTGCTCCATATTGCATCACAGCTTTATAAGGAATCCAGAAACTTAGAAAAATGATTTCTTGTAAATCAAAAAAAAATTGTGCTACTTGGTGTTTACCTACTACAGAACTTGTCAATATATATTAGGAGAAAAATATTGGAAAAGCGCCACTTTTTTCTCATAAACATTTATACTTGTGGGTGTAATATCTAGTCTAGGGATCAAAGCATGGCATAAGCGAGCAAAATATCTGAAGTAATCACTCAAATTTATTTATTCATTTATTTATATTCTCTTATATACCACGCTATTCTGCATCAGTGCGGTTTACATTGAACGAACTGAAATTACATTGAACAGGGCATTATAACTTGGAGATAACTATTTTACAGGGAACATGGGCTATGGAGGGTTAAGTGGCTTGCCCAAGACCACAAGGAGCACCTGTGGGACTAGAAACCCCAGTCCTTCCGGCCCAAGTTTGCTGTCCTCTAGTGGGATTTGAACCCCCGACCTTCCGGCCTGAAGTATCTTGCCCCAACCACTAGGTTGTTTCTCCTAAAATGTGTGGACAACCCCGGATAATAAAAAGAACCTTTCACTGCTGTCTTGCTTTCTTATACTCTCCTTTCTGCTTTAGCAGCCTCTCAATGGTTCAATGTTCCATATCTTTAGGGGACAATTATCCTATGAAAAGAAGTGTTAATTAATCTTAATTACTGACCTCTAAGAAAAGGATTTCGCGAAACTTATCTGTGATATTTCATTTACACTTCAGAAAATGTAGCTTCATGAACTGGCAAGGAATACAGTTAGAATAAATTTAGTAGTTTCTTTAACAGTCTTACACATTTCTTAATACACATAAAGCTTTATGAGTTTCGATAACGTCTGTATACCAAATTGTTATATTAGGTCGGTCATTATAGTACCATGCCACTGTAGCGCATGTAAGTCATTATGGTTCAATACATTGTCTCTCTACACAAAACAATTAACCACCACTACAGATGGATTATTATATAAAAATGGTCTATTATCCTGGCATAGGGAATTGCAAGAGTCTGCATCATAATACTGTTCATTGTTCCTAGAAGAAGAAATTTCGCAGCACATAACTATACACGAGAAATATATCACATCAGTAAAGATATACTATTGAGAGCAATGGTTTTAATTGTTTGGGGAAGGGATGGATTCTTTCCATTCAGTCTTTTTCCCCCAGTGTAGAACAGAGTTAAATATGTCATTGTGAAATGCGTCCTGCTTCTCTTATGGAAGAGGCTTCCTCCCACAAAGTCTGCTTTGTTAGTTAACTGTATGGAACTAAGGTATGGCATTCTGAAAATTATTCCGGTTCCTACTCTCGTATCCAGCTGGCACTGAGGCATAAGCTTCCTGTTTATTTCTGGTGTGCCACCAGAACCTCACTAAATACAGGGACCGTCTAGACATAGCAATTTGTATCTGCCTTCTTGTTCACAGCAAGCACTGAATATACAGAGAATACCATATCCTTGCCTGTGCTTCTTGGTAGAGAGGATGAGCAATGATGCCCACTTGTCCAGATACATTAGGAAATTAAGTAAAGGGAAACTAGGTTCTCTCAATATCTGCAAATCATAGAAACATAGAAACATGATGACAGAAAAAGACCACAGGGCCTATCTAGTCTGTCCTTCCATAACAACTACAACAGTCCCCTTTTTACCTTTAGAGATCCTCTGTGTTTGTCCCATGCTGTTTTGAATTCAGTTACTGTCCTCATCTCTACCACCTCCACTGGGAGACTATTCGACGGATCCACTACTCTTTCCATAAAGAAATATTTCCGCATATCACTCCTGAAACTATCTCCCTTCACCCTCATCCCATCTCCCCTCATAGCAGAACTTGCTTTCAACTGAAAGAGGCTCTCTCCCTGAACATTTATGCCACGGAGGTATTTAAACATCTCAATCATATCACCTCTATCCCGCCTTTTCTCAAGGTGTACATATTAAGATCCTTAAGTCTGTCCTCATATGCTTTATAATGAAGCCCATTAAACATTTTAGTAGCAACCCTCTGCACCGACTCCATCCTGTTCACATCCTTTTGAAGGTGCAGTCCCAGAATTGCACACCATACTCCAAATGAGGTCGCACCAAAGACTTCTACAGAGGCATTATCACCTCCTTTTTTCTGCTAGCCATTCCTCTCCGTATGCACCCAAGCATCCTTCTAGCTTTTGCCGTCGCCTTTTCTACCTGTTTAGCTACTTTAAGATCATCAGACACAACCACGCCTAGGTCCCGCTCTTCTTTAGTGGACAAAAGTACTTCACCTCCTATACTGTATTGCTCCCTTGGATTGCTGCAGCCCAAATGCATGACCTTACATTTTTTAACATTAAATCCCAGCTGCCAAATTCTAGACCATTCTTCAAGCTTAGCTAGATCCCTCCTCATGTTATCTACACCTTCCTGGGTGTCTACTCTATTGCAGATTTTGGTATCATCCGCAAAGAGGCAAACCTTACCCGACAGCTCTTCCGCTATATCACCAACAAAGATGTTAAAAAGAATCGGACCAAGGACAGATCCCTGGGGCACACCACTGGTAACATCCTTCTCCTCAGAGTGAGCTCCATTTACTTGTACTCTTTGTCGCCTCCCACCCAACCAATTTCTAACCCAAGCAGTAACTTTAGGGTCCATCCCTAGAGTGCTCAGTTTGTTTATAAGTCGCCTGTGAGGAACAGTGTCAAAGGCTTTACTGAAATCTAAATACACCACACATCTAGAGCTCTCCCTCGGTCCAACTCCCTGGTCACCCAGTCAAAGAAATCAATCAGATTTGTCTGACAAGACCTGCCTCTCGTGAATCCATGCTGCCTCGGATCCTGTAATCTGCCGGACTCCAGAAACCTCACTATTTTCTCTTTCAGCAGCGTTTCCAATAATTTACTCACCACTGAAGTTAAACTAACCGGCCTGTAGTTTTCAACCACATCCTTACTTCCGCTTTTGTGTAAAGGCACCACATGAGCCTCTCTCCAGTCCTTTGGCACCACTCCCGACTCCAACGAGGCATTGAAAAGGTCAGTCAGTGGAGTTGCTAGAACGTCCCCAAGTTCCCTCAGTATTCTAGGGTGTATCCCATCCGGTCCCATCGCTTTGTCTACTTTAAGTTGAGCTAGTTTCTCACGAACACAGTCTTCTGAAAATTGTTCAAGATGTCCCTCGCTTCTGTTCTTATTTGTGGGTGTTTTCTGAGGTCCTGCTCCTGGTTCTTCATCTGTGAACACGGAACAAAAATATTTGTTAAGCAATTCCGCTTTATCCTTATCAGCTTCTACATATTCCCCCCTGCACCCTTGAGTCTGACAATACCACTTTTGCCCTTCCTCTTCTCACTAATATATCTGAAAAATGTCTTATCCCCCCATTTTATTGCATTGGCTATTTCCTCCTCCTTTTGAATCTTTGCTTTCTTGACTACTTTGCTAGCTTCTCTAAGTTTTTCCAAATACAGACGCCTGTCTTCCTCTCTCTGTGATCTCTTGTATTTCATGAAGGCCTCCCTCTTTTTCTTCACTTTTTCAGCTACTTCCTTCGAAAACCATAGCGGTCTCCTGTTCCTTTTGCCTTTATTTACCATTTTAACAAAAAGGTTGGTTGCCTTTAAAATACCCCCTTTCAGTTTTGCCCACTGTTTTTCTACATCCCCCAGCTGTTCCCATCCCACTAACGACTCCATGAGGTATTGGCCCATCTTCGCAAAGTTAGTCTTCCTAAAGTCTAAGATTTTCACCTTGGAATGGATTCTAACAGCCCTAGTCCTAATACTGAACCACACCATCTGGTGATCACTGGATGCAAAATGATCTCCCACTACAACATCAGAAACACTTTCACCATTGGTAAGCACCAAGTCCAGTATGGCCCCTTCACGTGTGGGGTCTGTTACCAATTGCCTGAATAGTTCTCCCTGTAGAGAATCCAGGATCTCCTTACTTCTAGATGATACTGCAGCAGGAATGGCTTTCACCTTATATATATGGCAGGTGAGGAAATGGCCACCGATAGAAAACAAAAGCCAGTCAGTTGCGGGAAAGGTTCTGAGAGAAGATCTGGTAAGTAGTACTTTTCCGGGCTACCTTTTCTTCAGAGAAATGAAGCTCAAAGGCTTCACATTTTTCAATCTCCCAAATCTCTCCTTAGAAAGAAAGGGTATGAGAATACAAGAAACATGGTGCCAATGGAGAAGACGACCAAAGTTAACAATAAATCTTTCCAAAGCCCTAGCAGAGAAAGTTAATGATGTGTCATCTTGTAACATAAGCTTTAATGGGGTTGACAGAAGTGAGGATGCATCATGAAGTAGATTGTTCAACACCCATTGGCCTAAAAGCCCTCATTGGGGGTCATTCTAAGTCTTGTTTAGTGGGGATTGGCATCAGGGGGCCAATTCCAAACACAAAGCTCCCCGTACATATAGAGGAGATGTGTGGGGAGCTCTCGATGGGGGCAGAAAGTTGCGGGCTTGACGAGAAGCAGAGGCAGGACCCTGACCCGGATGTACAGGGCCAATTCCAGTCGCGGCCCTGTACGTCCATATCTGCCACAGGTCGCTAATGGCAGGTAAGGTGCAGCAGGTGGTCCCTGCTGCCTGATCCTGACCATGAACGGTCTGACTGGGGTCGAGCAGTGAGGAAATGAGCAGGGGAGCTGCTTGCCAGCAATCGGGACTCCTGCATGACACCACGGCACTGGGCCCCATGCAGGAGTGCTAAGCGGGTTGTACAGGGAGGAGCCTGGATGTATAGAGGCCCAGAATCAGTGCACGTCCTGCCTGTCCAGCCGATTGCACCCCCGGGATCAGAATCAGGTGCAGGTCCAGCTTGTCCAGATTTCGAAAGTCTGGACGGGCTGGACGTGCCCCAATGGTAATCGGGCTGATTGTTGTTCACAAACATCATTGGCCCAATGGCCTTTACAGTCAGATACAGTTAAACATAACATATACAGTTGTGCTCAATATTATTGCCACCCTTGCATTTTAGGTATGTTGTGTACAATATCTTGAGAAATAAACAGCATGTACTGTGGTGAAGAGCGCCCTCCTGAGGCAATGGAGACCGAGGAAAATCCTGAAGGGCAACAGGATTTACGCCAGATTGACAATACTGGAAGGAAAGAAAAACTCCTTTCTGCTGAGCTAAGAATGGATACCAGCCCAGGGGAGGAGTTGAGTAGTCCTGATTGGGCACACCCAGTGGTTGGAAGGGGCGTGCCTGGAAGAGAACCTCGTTTTAAACCTGAGAATGACCCTGCTAGAGGGAGCAAAGAGAGCAGCAAAGGACTGAGCCGAAGTAGGCAGAGCAGTGCACAGAGCTGCACAAGGAACTCTGAGCAGAGGACCTCTGAGCAAAGGACCTGTGAGAGGACGAGCTGTGGAAGGACGTTTGGTACGTCAGCTGAGAGTGAGTCAGAGAGTGAATGGAAGACCAGGAAGCAGTGTGGCAGTACGTTTGACCCTGGTAATAAAAGAAGACCTGCAAGGATCTTTTCAAGGGCTGTGAATGAAAGTCCTGAGGAAAGTGGACGTAGGCCTGGATTAGATTCCTGGAAGAAGGCAGAGCCCTGGAAGAGGAAGCCTCCACGGCAGGCCAGTGAGAAAGAAAACTCATTCTTTGGAGTACAGTTGGGACCAGAGAGACACAGGAACCCTCACAGCTGGAAGACGTCTGAGCCACCTAGGACGAGAGGGGCTTGGCAAAAAGTAAGCAGTTTTCCTAGGAGTTACAAGAGTGAAGGTAAACTCAATTCTCCTATGTTTAAAGCCTTACTAAGAGAGCCTAAATGTTACCCTGACTTATTTAGCCTGAGAGGGGAGAAGGGAAACATTACTGACCAAGAGAGAAGCTTAATAGCTGCTGATAATTGCTTATCTAGCAACCAACAGGCTGAATTGCTTCTCCAAAGCTTTAAAGAGTTTTTAGAACAAAAAGCAGGCAGACAACCAATACTGAATGAAGATACTAATTCTATACAGTCTGAAGAATTAATGCAAACTGATTCTGACTTACCTGACTGTGATAGTATGGATTGTTCATTGTGTTATATGGAAATACCAGAGTAAAGAAGCTTGCTGTGCCGTGTATGAGTAAAATACAATGGAGCTGTTTCTACTGCCATGCTTTGAGAACCTTGATTACTTGCACCTGAATTAAGCTCCCACTGTGAACGTAACAGTGCATGTAAAGAGGCTGCATTAAATGGAATCACCTCTTGGGGCAGAGCTGAGTCAAACTTCCTAGAAGTAAAGCTGAAGTTAAAGCTGAATTCTACTTTAGTTGACTTTATTCCTAAGTTTATTCTGTTCATGTTAAAGCACCAGTTTTGTTCATGTATATGAATTTGTGATGCGCTGGAGGATTCTCCCTAACAGCAATAAAATACTTGCAAACAAGCCTTACCGTCTCTGGCGCACAACTACACTTATTTCGGAGTGAAAGGAGCACAAGAACTACATTACCCAGCATTACCAGGGAACAGTTTTTAACTCCATTCCTCATGAGGCAATAGGCCGCTCCTGTCTTTTAGCCCTAAGGCGGGGCAGGGGCGTCGCAGTACATAGTTCTAAATCATATGTTAAGTTGTTAAGTGTTGCAAGTTTTTATGTAAATAGTTCTAAAAACAACTGTTCTATGTAAAATGTTAGTTACATGTAAACCGCCCCTGATCTCTGGAAGGGGCGGTATAGAAAAATATAATAAATAAATAAATAATTGGAACAATTCCAAGTGTATATGTCATCATACTATTTTAATATGATAACCCTATCTCAGAAACACCTAACTCACCACACCTTATGATAACCACCCAGCCCACTTAACCCCCCCCCAAATCAATAATCCTATTCATATCTAAACTCACTGAAGCACACACAAACAGTAAACTGCAAATAGTTACTAGTTGTGAGTTCAAACAACAATGTATATGAAGCGGTTGCTTCCTGTTAAATTTACCCATGGCTTTATGTAAAAAGTTCAAACTCTGTTCTTTGTAATATGCTGTCTTAAATGTAAACCACCCCTGATCTCTCGAAGGGGCGGTATAGAACAACCAAATAATAAATAAATGAATAAATTAAAATAGTACGTTCAAAGACATACAACAAACACAAAGCAATGTCTGTACAATTTAGATGCAGTAATTTCTGAGAAAAAAAACAAAAACAAAATATGACATGGGCAGGAATAATGGCACCCTTCACTAATATTTGGCTGCACAGTCCTTCGCAGGATCACAGCCTCCAAACGTTTCTTGTAGCCATCTATACGTTTCGTACAACTCTCTGCTGGTAGTTTCTCCCACTTTTCAACTGTGATTTGTTCCAGTTCATGAATGTTTCCAGGATTACTTTTACCAATGGCAGATTTCAGCTGTTTCCAAAGGTTCTCATAAGAACATAAGATATGCCATACTGGGTCAGACCAAGGTCCATCAAGCCCAGTATTCTGTTTCCAACAGTGGCCAATCTAGGTCATACGTACCTAGCAGTTTCCCCAAGAGACACAGGTTCCACAATGCTTGTATTGGTTCAAGCATTGATATCCTGGGTCCCTTCTTAATAATGGTTTATGGACCTTTCCTCCAAGAACTTGTCCAAACCTTTTTTAAACCCAGCTACACTAACAGCCTTTACTACATCCTCCGGTAACAAATTCCAGAGTTTGATTACACGTTGAGTGAAAAAATATTTTCTTTTATTAGTCTTAAGTAGTTTACCCTGTAGCTTCATTGCATGTCCCCTAGTCTTTCTATATTCTGATAAGGTAAACAATCGATCTACGTTTACCCGTTTCACTCCGTTCATTAATTTATAGACTTCTATCATATCTCCCCTCAGCCGTCTCTTTTCCAGGTTAAAGAGCCCTAACCTTTTTAGCCTTTCTTCATAGGAGTATCCTTCCATCCCCTTTACCATTTTGATGGCTCTTCTCTGAACCTTTTCTAAATCGCTATATCCTTTTTAAGATACGGCGACCAGAATTGCACACAATATTCAAGGTGCGGTCTCACCATGGAACGATATAGAGGCATTATAATATCTTCTGTTTTATTTTCCATTCCTTTCCTTATCGTACCTAGCATTCTATTTGCTCTCTTGGCCACCGCTGCACACTGGGCCGAGGGTTTTAACATGTTATCCACAATGACGCCTAAGTCTTTTTCCTGGGTGGTGGTTCCTAATGTGGAACCTTGCATCGTGTAACCATAGCTTGGGTTGTTCTTCCCTAGGTGCATAACCTTGCACTTGTCCACATTAAATTTCATTTGCCATTTTGATGCCCAGTCTTCCAATTTATCAAGATCCTCTTGCAATTTTCCACAATCCTCTTGGGTTTTAACAACTTTAAATAGTTTTGTGTCATCTGCAAATGTGATAACCTCACTCGTTATTCCACTTTCCAGGTCATTTATGAATATGTCAAAAAGCAGCGGACCCAGCACAGATCCTTGGGGTACACCATTATTCACCTTTCTCCATTGGGAAAATTGGCCATTTAGCCCTACCCTCTGCTTTCTATCTTTTAACCAGTTCCTGATCCACAATAGTACATTGCCTCCTATCCCATGACTCTTTAGTTTTGCCAAAAGTCTCTGATGAGGCACCTTGTCAAAGGCTTTCTGAAAGTCCAGATACACAATATCAACCGATTCACCTTTGTCCACCTGATTATTCACTCCTTCAAAAAAACATAACAGATTAGTAAGACAAGATCTTCCTTGTCTAAAGCCATGTTGGCTGTCTCCCATTAGGTCATGACTATCTACATGCTGAGTAATGTTATTCTTTATGATGGTTTCTACCATTTTTCCCGGTACTGATGTCAGGCTCACCGGTCTGTAGTTTCCCGGATCACCCCTGGAACCCTTTTTAAAAATTGGTGTTACATTGGCGATCCTCCAATCTTCAGGTATTAGAGATGATTTTAATGATAGTTCACAGATTACTAATAGCAGGTCTGCAATCTCATATTTCAGTTCTTTCAACACCCTTGGATGTATACCATCCGGCCCAGGTCATTTGCTACTCTTCAGTTTATCTAATAGTTGTAATACATCTTCCCGATGTATCGATATTTCCTTCAATTCTTCTGCACCTTTAAATACCACTTCAGTCATGGGTAACATCCCTACATCTTCCTCAGTAAAGACTGAAGCAAAGAATTAATTCAATCTCTCCGCTATCGCCTTGTCGCCTCTCGATTGGATTGGGATCATAATTTATAGCTGGCCAGTTTAAAAGTCTATTTTTTCCTTTTTAACCTTTCTTTTGTACCTTTGGATGTATGCTTTGGGTCATCGTCCTGCTGGAGGACCCATGACCTTTGATCCAAACCAACTTTCTGACACTAGGTAGCATATTTCACTCCAAAATACCTTGGTAGTCCTCTCACTCCATGATTCTTTTGTGGCTATTTGAAACATTAGAGCCATCATTCAGTGGTTAATTCAAATCATGTGAGTAATGACAATTCATCACAGGCGTGCCTAATTTTATTGCATTGGGAATATAGTTCTTATGTTCAAATTGATTTGAATTGTTTGTAAGGGTGCCAATAATCATGTCCTAGCAATGTCCCAGTTTTTATACTATTTCCTTGTTTAATTGGTCTTGTTTTGATTCTTTTATGTGTCAAATATGTGTGCATATATAGACCAAAGCCATTTCACTGGCTACTTTTTTTAAGGAGATATTGGGCATTAAGGGATTGAACTTCAAGGGTGCCAATAATGTTGACCACAACTGTAAATCTTTCATGTAGTCACAAAATGAAGGGGAATGAATAGAACAACATAATAGTCTTTAGATAATTGATATAAAATCAAGGACAACACCTTTTATGATTATTGTTTCTAAATATCCAGGGAACAAGCAGGGGGTTATAAATATTCTTTGCGGGAGCAGTAAAAAAGTTGTGTTTTTGCATTCTTTTTGAAATGTCTATAGGAGTTTTATAGCAAATGTTTATTTGGAGAGAATTCCATAGATTGGATGCTTGAAACATGAACAAGCAACTTCTAGTCCATTCTAATCTTATGGAATAAAATGATGGCAAAACTAATAAATTTTGTCGGGGGCAATTTCAACAAATTGATTCATTTTGTGCATATGATTTCATTCTCTTAAACTGACTGCTAATGCTTGCCATAGAACTTCCATTGTACCAGGGAGCTCTTTCTGGACTTCATAAGATAAAATGTTTATAGACAATTTATCAAAGTATGCTTGAAATTTCATAGTAACATAGTATACGACGGCAGATAAGGACCAGTATGGGCCATCTAGTCAGGTTAGCAAGGCGGCAAAAGTAGGTGCACCTGTAACTCCATGCAGGTCACCCCTCCCCATGCCTCTGTTTAGGGGTGTACCCCACTGCTCTATGCAGGTCACCCCTATTTTCTGAGATATAAGAGGTAGCTATGTTTATTTGGATTTTATCCTGTTGCTATAAAAGGGATCCACTGTGTATGCCCCATGCCATTTTGAATTCTGTCACTGTAGTTGCCCCCACCACTTCCATCAGGAGGGCATTTCAGGCATCCACCACCCTTTCAGTGAAAAAGTATTTTCTGACATTGCCTTTCAGTTTACCCCCTTGCAACTTCATTTTATGCCCTCTAGTTTTACAGCTTCCCCGTCTTTGGAAGAGTTTATTCGTTCATTATTTCTCTAAGTATTTAAAGGTCTGAATCATATCTCCCTTGTCCCTCCTCTCCTCCAAAGTGAACATATTTAGGTCTTCAAGTCTCTTCTCATAAGTCTGATGCAGACTCCAAAGCATTTTGGTCGCCTTCCTCTGAACTGTTTTCAGCCTTCTTATGTCTTTTGTGAAATATGGTCTCCAAAACTGAACACAATATTCCAAGTGAGGCCTCACCAGCGACTTGTACAGTAGCATTAGTAGCACTTCCTTTCTGCTGGGTAATTCCTCTCTGTATGCAACCCAGCATCCTTCTGGCTCTTGCCACTGCCTTGTCACACTGTCTCGCCACATTGAGATCCTCAGAAACAATCACTCAGAGGTCCTTCTCCTGGTCTGTACACACCAACCTCTCTCCCCCTATCACATTCAATTCCCTTGGATTTCTGCTTCCCAAGTGCATGGCACTACACTTCTTCATATTAAATCTTAACTGCCAAGCATTAGACCATTCCTCCAGCTTTTGTAGATCTTTTCTCATGTTAAGGACTCCCTCGGGGGAGTCCACTCTGTTGCAAATTTTCATGTCATCTGCAAAAAAACTGACTTTTCCATTCAGTCTTTCAGCAATATCACTCACAAATACATTGAACAGTACCAATCCCAGGACCGAACCCTGGGGCACACCACTAATCACCTGCCTTTCATCCGAATGAGTTCTGTTTACCATCACCTTCTGTCATCTGTCAGTCAACCAATTTCTGATCCAGTTCACCACTTTGGGACCCATCCCCAAGCTATTGAGTTTATTGATAAACCTTCTATGATGAACAGTATCAAAGGCTTTGCTGAAATCTAGGTAGATCACATCCATCGCATTCCCTTGATCTAGTTCTCTGGTCACCCAGTCAATCTGACTTGTTTGACAAGATCGTCCTTTGGTAAAACCATGTTGCCTCGGATTATGCAACTTGTTGGTTTCGAGGAAATCTACTATTTGCTCTTTCAGGAGTTCCTCCATTACTTTTCCCACCACAGAGGTAAGGCTTAGTGGCCTGTAGCTTGTCACTTCTTCCCTACTGCCACTTTTGTGAAGAGGTACCACATCAGCCCTTCTCCAGTCCTGTGGAACTTCGCCTGTCTCAAGGATCTATTAAAAACATCCTTTAATGGCCCTGCAAGAACCTAAGCTCTTTCAGTATCCTGGGATGTATCCTATCTGGTCCCATAGCCTTGTCCACGTTCAGTTTTGCAAGATTTTCTAACACATTATCTTTTGTGAATGGTGTGGTATCTACTCTATTCCCATTTGTATATTTGTCAATCATAGATGGTCCTTCTCCCGGATTTTCTCTAGTAAAAACAGAGAAGTATTTGTTTAGCATTTTAGCTTTTTCAATGTTACTTTCCATAAATCCGTTCCTGGCACTTTTGAGTCCTGCAATTCCACCTCTGATTTTCCTCTTCTCCATAATATACCTGAGAAAAGTCGCCAGACTTCACATCTTTAGCCATCTTTCTTATGCCTTTGATTTTGCTATCCTTATTTCTTTTTGTCTTTTTTAGTTTGATCCTGTATTCTTTTCTGTGTTCTTCTGCAAACTTTTGAATTTTGTGAAAGCTATGTTTCTTGCCTTTTGTGCAGCCACTTCTTTGGAGAACCAAATAGGTTTCCTCTTCCTCTTGTTTTTATTTACTTTTCATACATATGTATCTGTTGCCCCTTTTATTGCCTTCTTTAGTTTAGCCCATTGTAATTCCACTTCCCTTATCCCCTCCCACCCTGTCAACTCCTCTTTCAGGTATTTGGCCATTTTACTCAAGTCAGTGTTTTTAAAGTCCAGGATTTTGAGCTTGCTGCGATTTAATTCTACCTTGACTTATCTCAAACCACACCATGTGATGATTGTTGCTGCTCACTATGGGCACCCACCTGGATATTTGACACATTATCTCCATTGGGCAGCATTAAATCCAGCACCGAATTCTCCCTGGTCGGTTCCTTCACCATTTGTCTAATATTGCATCTTGGAAGGCATCCACAATTTTTTTACTTCTTTCCAGATTTGCAGAAGGAACACTCCAATCCACATCGGGTAGATTAAAGTCACCCAATATGATCACTTCCCCCTTCGTGCCTATCTTTGCAATATCCGCAATCAATTTGCTATCCATTTCTTTGGTTTGAGTTGGAGGCCTGTAGACTACACCAGTATGGATGTCAATGCTATTTCCTCTTTCCAACACAATCCACAGCGCTTATTCTTTTCCCTACGTCCCTTGCATCTCTTCTAAATAGGTTATAGCCAACTATGGCTATATCCCATTCATGCAACTCGTTAAACCATATTTCTGTAATGGCCATAATGTCCAAGTCTATTTCAACCATTTTTATGTTGATTGTTCTCTGTAAATAGTTCTGCTGATGTTATAATGTAAACCTGTTCACTGTAAACTGCCACTGATCTTTAAAAATGGTGGTATATAAATGTTGACAAATAAATAAAATAAATAGATTATAACCAGCCAAGACTATATCCCATTCATGCTTGTTAAACCATGTTTCTGTAATGGCCACAATGTCCAAGTCAATTTCTACCATTAGGGCTTCCAGATCAGGAACTTTGTTGGCTAGGCTTCGAGCATTTGTGCTCCTTGCTTTCCAGCATTTGACGACTGGTTTGCCTGTGTTTTGCATGGATTTTGTTCTACATGCCCCTTTCCACTTGCCATTGATGTGTGGTTTAAAAGTGTGGCTGTTTCCAATGTCATATTGCTTTTGCTGGGAGTGACATCCTGAACTTGTCCTCCTCCAATTGTCAACTCCTTTCCCTAGTTTAAATGCCTGTCCACATATTGCCTGAATTTTTCACTTAGGATCCTTTTCCCTGAGATGGAGAGATGTAGTCCAACAGCACAGTAGTGTCTCTTATTAATGCATCTATTTCCCCAGTCGCCTATATATCTAAATCCTTCTTGTTTGAACCAGGTTTGGAGTCATGTATTAAAGTGTTTATGCAATGCAACCTTTCTGCCCACTTACCATGAATAGCTAGAACTTCTGAGAATGCTACAGTATTAGTAATGAGCTTGAGTTTCTCTCCCAAAGTCTGGAAGTCCCTTCAAATTGCAGAGGCACTGTTTCTAGCCAGGTCATTTGTATCCAAGTGGCTGACATCAGTTTTGGAGTGCTCACTTTCTACACTAACTATACCAACAATTTGACCCGGACCCGGGCACTCCACCTCCTTTTACCACCGCAGCTCCTGCCCAATCGGGGCAGTGGGAGCGAAAGCTGCAGCAGCCAGCAGCAGATAAAAGCGGCGTCCCTGCTCCCAGGGAGCCGCAGACCCGGACACTCCACCTCCTTTTACCACCGCAGCTTCTTCCCAATCGGGGCAGTGGGAGCGAAAGCAGCAGCAGCCAGCAGCAGATAAAAGCGGTGTCCCTGCTCCCAGGGAGCCGCTGACCCGGACACTCCACCTCCTTTTACCACCGCAGCTCCTGCCCAATCGGGGCAGTGGGAGCGAAAGCAGCAGCAGATAAAAGCGGCGTCCCTGCTCCCAGGGAGCCGCTGACCCGGACACTCCACCTCCTTTTACCACCGCAGCTCCTGCCCAATCGGGGCAGTGGGAGCGAAAGCAGCAGCAGCCAGCAGCAGATAAAAGCAGCGTCCCTGAAGGGCGGGCCCGCGCCTGAGGACCTCGCCAGAGGGCCCTTTGGCATGGCCCTTAGGCGCGGCACAAAGGCGAGCAGAAGGAATCCAAACAAAAGACACAGCCTTGCCGACAGCACCACAGAAGAAATCAACAGAGAGCAGACAGAAGCAAAATACATCAGAAACGCAAGTAAAACATAACGGGACTTCACAAAAAGTCAACATGCACGCAACATTGTTTCTCCCACTCAGCCTCCTCATCATACAACTCCTGCCACCAACCACACACTTCCACTACCCACACTCAAACTCACCATGGCACCCACCAACAACTTGGACATACATAGAACCACAGTACACGCATAATGACACACACAGAACATCCGTGACAAAAAGACAAACCAAGCACAAATCAAACACCCACACTAGTCCAAAGGAAACACATGAAACAACAAATTCTTCAAAGCCTACAACAATAGAGCTCATAAATGCCAGATCCATATGCAACAAGATACACACAATAGCAGACCACATAGACGACCGTCAGCCCAACATACTTTGCATCACAGAGACATGGCTCAGTCCCACCGACAATGTGCTACTCAATCAATTGGTACCAGACATATACACAGCATACAACTGCCCATGCACCCACAGGCGAGGAGGAGGAGTCTCGATATAGGGGGAGGAGTGGCCTAGTGGTTAGGACAAGGTACTTCAGGCCGGAGGGCCGGGGGTTCAAGTCCCACCTGGGGACAGCAATCTCAGGCCGGAGGGACTGGGATTTCTAGTCCTATAGGTACTCCATGTGGTCTTGGGCAAGCCACTTAACCCTCCATTGCCCATGTTCCCTGTAAGTATTAGCAGATGTGTGTCATATCCCCTCGTGTTAAATGTATCTCCCAACTGACCGCTTTGACCCGGTGAAAAGCGGGATATAAATACAGCTAAAATAAATAAATAAAATAAATAAATAAATAAATTGATAATTGCAAAAAACAGCCTAAAGTTCAAAGCTCAGAGTTTCACTGACACACAACAATGTAACACAATCAGCATCGAGAACAAACACATGGCACTCTGCCTAACCTACAGAGCACCCAGAGCCTCACCCAACGAACTAGCCTCAACGCTCGAAGCAGTCTGTGCTATCACCGCAACCCACAAACCCACTCTACTGCTAGGAGACTTCAACCTCAAGTCCACCAACACCAAAGATGCAGAAGCTTTCATTCAAACGATGACTTCACTTCAGTTCACCCAGTCAATGCCCCAATGCACAGACACGGATCATCCCCAGACCTCATCTTCGCAACCAACTACCTAACCTCGAGAGGACTAATATCAACACCCACCATCACCCCAGTTCCATGGTCAGACCACTACATAATTGAGATAAAGATGGTACTACAAAAAGACAATCTAAACAAACGCTCAGACAACACACCCACACAAAGATGATTCAAGAACTTCGACAGGGACATGTTCCTACAGGACACGATACAACAACTGACCATAGAAACAGACGACCTGGAGGCTCAAATCACCAACTGGAACAGCGCCCTATATAACGCCGCCAAAGCAACAGATGCTAAAACCAAGAAACATCGTTGCAACAAGTTACAACACAAGCTGTGGTACTCAAAAAACATACGACAAGAATAGAGGGAACTCAGAAAGATAGAGCGGAGATGGAGAAAGACCAAGGCATCTGAAACCCAGCAACTATACCTAACAAAGCAAAAACAATACAATGAACACATCAACCAATCAAAGAGAGAATACCATACAAACATGATAAGTACCTCCAACAACAAACCCAGAGAGCTATTCGAAATCATGAAAATCCTCACAAAAGAGCAAAGGACAGAAGATGAAGTACAAATAGACCCGCAAAAATTTGCTGACCATATCAAGGAAAAATTTCACTCTGCAGAACAAACAAGACCCAGCGCACCCACAAAGTCTAACTCGCACCCTAAGACCTGGGACACATTCAGCTCACCATCAACAGAGCAGCTATCCCACATCATCTCCGCAAATAATACAAGCACCGCTCCTACAGACCCTTGCCCAGTGTCATGGATCAAAGCCACCAAATCAAGCTTCATCCAAATCATACACAACATGGTGCACAACCAGGTACACTCAAGGATTCATGACAAATCAACTAAAGCTCGCCACAGTAAGACTGATCCCAAAGAAAACAACTCTCGACAAGAACAACCCAGCAGCATACCGACCAATATCCAGCATACCCTTTCTGGCAAAAATCATCTAAAAAACAGTAGAACACCAACTACAAGAACACATTGACAACCATGCACCACTGGATGACAACCAACATGGCTTTCGCCCCAACCATGGAGTCGAAACATTACTGATTTACCTCTTCGACAGCATCCTCCGAATCATAGACAACACCAATAATGGAATCATAATGATTTTCATAGACATCTCTTCAGCATTCGACACAGTAGACCACAAAACTCTCCTGGAAAGACTACAAAACATTGGGCTACATGGTCCCACCTTAAAATGGTTCCACTCATACCTAACCGACAGGCAGATACAGGTCAAGGTAGGCCACAACACCTCTCGACCCATAAAAGTCCTCCAAGGAGTACCACAAGGATCGGCCCTCTCAGCACTACTGTTTAACATCTACATCCAGCCAATATGCGACATCCTGAAAAAGAACAACATTCAATATACAATCTATGCAGATGATATCATGATATACACACCTATCACAGTTGACAACCCGGACTACTCTAAAATAACAAACTGCCTCACACAAATGACAAGATGGTGTCAAAACAACAACCTTGCAATCAACTACAGCAAGACTGAGGCACTAATCATCACTCGTAACCCAGACTTCATCCACCCACCGGACATCAAGATACAAAACACAACCATACCAATAAAATCGGAAGTAAAATACCTGGGAGTGACCCTGGACAATGAACTGAATCTCAAGCCACACGTAAGCAAAACAATCAAAAATGCATACTACAGGATGAGAATCATCAGAAGACTTAAGCCCCTCCTCGCCACTGAGCACTTCCGTACCGTATGCTAAGCTCTAATAACCCCCATACTGGACTTCTGCAACCCAATCTACCTTGGACTAGCAAAACAAACACTCAAACCACTACAACTAGCACAAAACACGGCGGCATGCATAATAACTGGATCAACAAGACAGGAACACATCACACCCGTTCTGAAAGACCTACACTGGCTTCCAATCAGTTCACGCATCAAATACAAAACAATCAACATATTTAAGATCAAACACCACACTTCAGCCAACAGCCTGCACACCCTCATACAACCAGACACCAGCACACGCCCAAGAAGAAAAGGAACCTCCAACCGAGTTAACACCCCTAGAGACTTCAGAAAAACACGCAAGGACACCACAGAACGAGCACTCTACCTGGCTGCCCCAACAATCTGGAACACCCTCCCAGACGATCTGAGATCAACAACGGACCTTAAAGACTTTCGAAAACAGCTGAAGACAATGCTATTCAAAGAACACAATGGACACGTCACATGACTTAACTACCAAGAACAACCAACCAACCTACCCCCCCCCCCGACCCTCTGATAAGAGAATGTATAACGGCACACGATGTTTCATAACACACAATGTATAGAAGAATGTATTATAGCACACGATGTATTATAGCGCACAATGTACATAGCTCCACCTAATCAAACACACAACACATCTTACACACAAATCATGATATACCCTTCACTGCATGAAAACACGATCACTCCTTTTGATTGTTTGCTGTGATACCGCCTTGATTGTAAGATAAGGCGGTATAGAAATACTGTTAAATAAATAAATAAATTTGGTTCATATTCCTGCTGGATGAAGAGCATGGGAGGCATTTGACCATCTTCTCTTCTTTGAACTGCCCAAGTTGGTGCCTCTGATGATGGAATCTCCAGGTAGCAGTAGTTTTCTGTTTTGTGATTTTATTTCCTATTTGGTGCATTATCAGTAGATTTGGCATTGAGTCTTTCATTTAAGGGCACATCAGTTTCCACAAATTGGGCACCCTAATTATCCAAGGCAGAGAAGGCATTATGCAGGGATATCTCTTGATGTATAGGGTGATTCTGCATTAAAGATCGCAACCTACCAGAGCCCACTGTGATCCATTTCTTCCTGAGCTGTTTGATTCTTTGTGGGAGCGGTGGTAGATTTTATTCAGTTTGTACCCTAGAGGTGGTGTCTTTAATTGCAGCTAATTCTTCCCTTAGTAGAGTCAATTCTTTATGCATAACAGGTAACGAGGTATATAGGGCAAGCTCTTATGTTCCAAATTATTCTCCTCAGAATGAAAGCACCACAGTTATTGTATTGAATACACAACATGCTGATTTAGCTATCCTAGGAGGAGAAAAGGAGAAAAAGTGGGTATAACACCTAATTAAAGGACAGATGTCAATGTATATGATGATTCTATAGGCAATGCAACTCTGGGGTAGGTGGGGTGAGGGGTGGGATGGGATGGGCGGGAACTTAAGTGTCCCTTGCCAGTGGACCTTATATGAACTGAGGGCACACTCAGATATCTGATTTAAAGTATCCATTTCCAACTCTTCCTTACAGAATCTGCATGTCAATTTTCCCAGTTTTTCTATGCTTGCTATGAACCATCTCATCTGTAATTCACCATTATGGGCTGCTAGTATCACTCTTTCATCCTTAAATTTCAGTTCACCCATCCTTAACCACTCATGTCCTGATTTGATTGACAAATGGCTCCTGGAGTAATGCTTTGTATTTTGAACTGTATTTGTGCGTTTGCCACTTTGTTGTTCCTAGTTTGCTGATCTAATTCTTTGAAGAGTTTTTTTCTGTTCTACAAATTCTGGTGCTTCCTTCTCTATGTGTATTGGTAGATTCTCATCCATTCCTTTTGTTCATTGAAATGTCTGTCCAAGTTTGACAATGGAGACAGAATCTGGATGTTCACTTTCATGTTTCAACACTTTTTGCATGTTGGGATCTGTTGAAGCTGTTAGATAGGGCTGGAGGCTTATCTTGGTAGCTCTGTATGTATAATCAATTTCTATGAGACCCATTCCTCCTCCGGCTCAAGGAATGCACAGCCTCAGTATACACTTGTTCTTACAGATTATCTCGTGGACATGGAGAAGTTTTCTTGTTTGTACATTCAATTTTAAGAGACCATTCTACTGTTGCACAGCTGTATGACAGTATGGGAATTGCCAGTTAATTAATAGATTCAGTCCTATTTTGTGATGCTAAAGGACTTTTCAATAACAATTTTAATCTCTTGTACTATTATTTGCTGACATTTTCTCACAATAAATTTTCTTTGATCGTTATGCCTTCCTGTACTCCTAGATATTTATACACACCTTCCTGTTCAAGTTCCTTGATGTCATAATTATCAGTCAAAGATTCTCTGCTTTGCTCATTTTTCTCTAAGGAAGAATGCCTTAGCATATTTGTCAAGGCAGAAAGTCAACTTGATGTCATCTGAGAAGTTTTTCACTACACGGAGTAGTTCCATTAGTTGTTGCTCACTGCCTCCATTGACCTTCAAGTCATCTACAAACAGTAATAGTAAGCATGCCATTGTTTCTGAATTGTTTCCATCTTTAGGATTAAAGCTAAATCTATATTTCAAAAAGTTAATGAGAATACTCAGTGGATTAAGCGCCATATAAAACAAAAGTGGCGACCAGGAGTCTCCCTGAAATATTCCTTGCTGGATATTAGGAATAATGGACTGCCTATCTTCATACTTCACATGGTTTGCCACATTTTCAGGATAAACTTGATGTTCTCAGTCAATTTGAGGTTTATTTTTTATATTTCAATGCAACATTATCCAAGATTGTGGGATGCTACCAAAAAGCTTTCCTATAGTTGATGCATGCTACATTGAGATTTCTGCTCTTTTTAACACAGGCCAGGATGGCTTTATTCAGCATTAACTGGTCTTTGGTTCCATACTCTCCTTTCTTATTGCCCTTATGCTCTATTGCCATGATGATATTGGAATCAACATGTCAGCATTTAATGCAGTGAACAGCTTATAGAGCGTAGGCAGACAAGTTATTCGCCTGTAATTTTTGGAGACATTATTTGGAGCTCACTTTGGAAGGAGAAGTACTTTTCCTGTTATTGGACATTGTGGTGTTAGATCTGATAGTTTGACCAATTGTTTTTTTACAATTTACCAGGACTTGGTGAAGTGATGTTAATTGACTGAGCCAAAAATTGGGCACTCTATCTGTGCCAGGGCTTTTCCAGTTTAGAGCTTTTTTTAACCTGCTTTTCAACTTTTTAGCTGCTACTTCAGGCCGTTCCACTTGTCTCATCTTTATCTTTTCAAAATTTTCACATTTGCAGAATAGCCATTCTGCTTTTCAATTATGCTCTACAGGGTCCTCATATATGTCTCTTCAGAATAATTCTGTTTTAACTTTCATCAGTGGTATTTTTACCATACAAATGCTCTTCCTCAATGCCCTGTAGAACTGTTTTGGGTTCACTCTCTAAATCATTTATTTTGATACCTCTCTTTTCCTTTTTCTTCATATCTCAGTAATTTTTTTTGCCTGCTGTCATTTTCAATTTATTATTGGAGCATATGAATTTAAGGTCATCTTCTGTTAATTTAGTATCTTTTAGTTTGATGGGATGAATCTGCCTCATTATCTCTGATGATTTTAATCCTTTTTAGATATCTACCTAGCAGGGACGTCTCAGCATTCATTGATTCTATTTTCCCTTCAATGCATTTTTTCTAAGGAGTTGTCTTTCCCTTTTCATTGATAGAACTCTTCCAATAGTATTTTTTTTCTGCACAATATTGTGGAGCAGCAGCCTGCGACTAGGAAGACCAGCATTTGAATCCCATTGATACTCCTTGCAGTCTTGGGCAAGTCACCTAACCTTCCAATGCCTAAGCTCTCATGTGACAGGGAAATATCCCCAGTTACTGATTGTAACACACCTTGATCTATTACTGAAAAGTTGTGAGCAATACTACTAGAATTACCTGTGTGGAAGAAAGGCCTGGCAATCTATTTCCATATCTTGCCACAAAAACCCAATGGATAGTCACAACAGAACAAACCACATTATAGTGCTGGAAGATGAGACCCCCAGGTTGGAAGGCACTCAACATGCTACTGAGGAGTTGAAACCTTTTCAGAGTAAAGTCAGCATTTATGATGTGGTTGGATCAAAGCCCTTGGGACATCTGACTACTGATGTAGCTGTACTTGAAATGAGAGTCAGAAGCTGCAAAGATGTCTTACATATTGGGACATAGAACATACAAAGCAAGAACGAATGGGAAGTAGGTGGTGGTCAAGAATAAAATGGAATGTCTACGACTCAATCTGTTGGGTATCAGCGAAATGAAATGGACGGGCACATTGCATCTGATGATCACATGGTCTACTAAAGAGGGTGCTGAGTTCCGCAGCTCTATTCTGCAGGCCCCTTTTTGTCATCTTCCTACAGAGAGGGCATTCTGATGGTTGATGATCTGGTCCCAAACATTTTAGACACCAGTCATGTGTGTCAGTGGCCAAAATAGTACTGTCACATTTGGAACACTTCTTAAAACCACTAGCTGGTTTATCCATTTTATAAGAAGGGAAAAAGGGCCTAAGCCCAAAATGGCATAGAAGAATCTAGAGGGCCCTCAGAAAAATCAAAAGTTTGGGGGGTTTTTTGAAGAAAGAAAGAAAGAAATTAGAAAAACACTGACGATGCCAGTACTAGTGTCGACAGGAAGGCAGACACGACCACAAAAAAAGAACTAAATTTTCTGCGGTGACAGGAATTGCTCCCTGTTGGCTCCACGGAAAACAAAGAACTGAGGAGGGAAAACTGGAAAGGCAGGAAGGCAACTACGCAGGTGCAGTGGGATGCTCCCAAAGGCTTTCCTATAGGATGCTGGGGAGCATTCCCGCGCAGGCTTAGTCGGTACCGACATCACCCATATGTGAAGACTACATTCCTGCTTGTTCCTGGAGATAATTGATGCCTTTGAATTATGGTGCTGGCAACGAATACTATGTATCCAGACTGCCCAAAGAACAAACCAGTCAGTACTAGAGGAGATCAAACCTAAGATTTCCTTAGAAGCTCAGATGGCAAGACTTTGTCTTTCATACTTTGGACACATGCAGAGACAGAGATCATTAGAGAAAGACATCCTGCTTGGCAAGGTTGAAGGTTAATGCAAAAGAGGAAGGCCAGCATTGAGATAGATCAATACAATAACAGCAGCTATGGGTTCCATTCTGTCAACTATGAGCCGCCTGACTGAAGACCGAACTATTTATGTGTCGCCATGAGTCAACACTAACTCAACAACACTCAACAATAAAAAATAATAATAAAAATTCTAATTTATTTTTGTGATGCCGGTAGATAGATAAGATGAATAAAGCCATAATTTATCTATCATACTTCAAACTTCTGATGTTATTGCTTGGAACTTGGCTTCTCTTTCAATACAGGCTAGGTGCTCAGTCCTTAATTCCTCCACCTCTGGGTCCTTCTCCTGTCATTTGTCATCCTCTTCAGTGGATTTCATGGACTGTTCTTCATTTATTCCACTCTTACATTCCTGGATCTCCTATCTTCATCTGTACCTCAGTCTTCCTTTTAGTACTCTGTTCAAACCCTGCTCTTTCTTTCCCCTGTTCAAACGGTTTTCTGGTGTTCCTTTCTAGTGCCCTTCTATCTATCTCTTACTACTGCAGTAGTTCTTCTTTTGCTCCTTTTCAAAACCCTTTTTCTTCCTGTGCACCAGCCTCTCTCCTGGTACTCTTTTCCTAACCTTCTCTCCCTCTTTCTGCACAAAGTTTTCTTCTTTCTGAGGCTATCAATTCTTTTTCTGCATATGCTTTTCTTATAGTTTTTTAACCTAGGTTTCCTCTTTCTCTCTATTTCTTTTTCTATAGAAGCAATTGTTTTAAGGTGCAATCACTCACAAACATTTTTGATCTTTAAAATTAAGGATCTTAAATTAGCATGTGTTTCTTTTTGCAACTTTTCTAGTGGCAGTATGCCTTTTTCTTCCAATATTTGGCAGACTCTTTTATACCTTCATGGTTTAAATATAGGGTTTTAACATACAGGTGACATACATAGTGACATAGTATTTGACGGCAGATAAAGACCAGTACGGTCCATTTGGTCTGTCTGGTAAGGTGGCTAGAGTGGTTGTATCTGCAGCTCCGTGCAGGTCATCCCCTTCTATGCCTGTGTTTAGGGTTGTACCTGCTGCTCCTTGCAGATCAGCCCCCCTCTATTTATTGAAGTATAAAAGATATTTAAGTTTGCTTTGATTTCATCCTCTTGCTATGAAGGGATCCACTGTAGTTAATCTTCTTAACTTTTTCATTAACTTTTGTGGTTTATTTTTTGCCACAGTAAATCCATCGCAATATCAAATAAACCTCCAAAATGTCAACCTCCAATAAACAGTCAATGCATAAAGGTCGACCAAACAAAGAGCAGATAGTTTGATGAGTTGGAAATTATAAAGTATGTTTTTTGTTGGAATGAATGCCAAGAGAAGGTACAAACCACTCTCCTGTGGCAAACTCTCCCTTTTACTTAATTTTTATTTTGTAGGCAACGTTTAATAAATATAAAAGCACTTAGCTTATAAAGCGCAAGTGGAGTCAAGCAGATGAGATGCCACGTGAAGACTTGGAGGAAACCTTGCTCTCTCCTTCCTAAAAGATACACCGCAATTCACCAGCCACTGCTAGTGAATTTTATGTTGCACTCTCTTTTGATCCCTTGAGAGGATCTTAGTTGCCTTTATCGGCAATATGGAATGACATAAGAGGAAAGATAGAATGCACGATGAGCAGGCATCAACATTTTCATACAGGTGACATACAACCCAATCTAGCACACAATACAACACACACTCACAATACAACACACACTCAACTAAATTTCTCCCTCACTGCATGTTTAACACACTCACTTTACCCGATTGTTTGCTGTGATACCACCTTGATTAATAAGATAAGGCGGTTTAGAAATACTGTTAAATAAAATAAATAAATTTTCAATTTAATTCTAGTTATAATAGAAAGCTAGACTTTTTCTATAGTAGTGGAGTAACATGGTTTGAATGTTTGGTATTATAGATTAATTAATCCAAAATACTGCTGTAAAACTAAAGATGTTATGGAATATAAAAGTAATCCAACTAACAGAGAACTGAAATAATCTAGACAATTTAATATGAAAGCATGGATTAAAGTTCTAAGGAATCAGGAATTTAAATATGATTTAATTGACATGATCAATCTAAGATAAAAAAAGCATTTTTTTTTACCAATGCAGAAATATAATCCAATGCAGAAATATAATGGCCAATGAGAGCTCATTATCAAAAATAATTGCACAGGTGTTAATCAAATCCTTAATAGGGATAGGAGTCCCTGTTATCTGTGGAACAAATTTATACCTCAAGTTGGACCTTTAAATCCATAATGCAAAGGATATTTCAGGATTTTTAGAATTCATTTATGGGATTTTATCCATTCTAAAATCATGTCTAAAGAGGAGATCAAATTATTTTCAAAGTTACGAAACCATGAGTTGTGACTTATGTATGTAGATGATATACAAGTTCTTATATGTATGCTAAATCCTGAATAAGGGTAGCGAGTGGAGCCACAAAACTAGTGGAGAGTAAGGGATGCAATGGAACTTTGATGCACATCACAATTTAAAGCAAATTCTTTGGATAGAGTGTTTTCAATAGTGACCAGGAAAGTACTGGAAGAGAAATATGATTTAAAAACATTTCAATTCAATTCCAGTAATCCCTGTTCTTTCCAGTCTTTCCGGATCAGATTGTAAAAGCACTTCTTTCCATTACTTAAATTGGTTAGCAGTTCATTAAACACAGCAACCGATAAAGTTTCATGCCGTGACCAGTTCTGAATTCCGATTGTCTGGGATGTAAGGACTTAAGTTGCCTTCAGAAATGGAATTAATTGCTTGTCAACTGTTTTTCAGACACTTTTGCAATAAATAACAAGTTTGCAATGGGATAACAGTTTGCTGGGTCAGACGTATCTGCTTAGATCTTTTAGACTGGGATAAATTAAGAAGGTTTTCCAAACTTTATGAATTATTCCATGATTACAACTTAAGTTAGTTAAATCCAAAATAATTCTCAAAACTTGAGGAAGTAGTTCTTTTAATTACTGTGGAGAAATTGGGTCTGTTGGAGTAGGTTGGAGGTTCAATGAGGAAATTTTTTTTCTACACAAAGTATAGACAAAGATTGGCAAGTAGAGAGATTGCTGCATAGTAATTAAAAGTCCTATGTGGAAATGAAGGGAAAATATTATAATTTAAAGTAGAGGCATCCAATTTAGTAACTGAGTTTAGTGAATCAGGAGAATTACATTTTCCCCCCAAGACTTGCTAAGCAAAATTGATTAGAAGAAATTGTTATTGAATTAAATTTCTGTTCTTTTATAAGGGCCAAGTGGTGGATCAGTCCAAATAATTGGCAGGAGAAATTCTTTTTGACTTGAATTTGTTTGAAAAGATATTCCTTTTGTCTTCCTATTTAATGATTTGTATTTACTTTGTAAGTTTATGCATTTATTTTGAGCTCCGGGGATTTTGCTTTTTTTTTTTTTTTTTTAACTTTCCTTTGTGTATCTGTGCACATGTATATCTATGCCAAGGGCTCTCTGTGAGAGCATGCGTGTGTGTTGGACTTTGTGTACATGTTGGCTGTGTGTGTTGGTGGTGTGTACAGGTTCACAATATGTGCTGGTAGGCTCTGTGTGTGTGTGTTTTGGGGCCGTGTAAATATTGGCAGTGTGTTTTGGTGGTGTGTGTGTGTGTGTGTGTGCGCGCGCGCGTGCATATGCGTTTGCTGGGGGGGTTGTGTTTATATGTGTGTTGGGGACTGTGTGTGTGTTCATCTGAGTGTTTGCATCAGAGGCTCTCTGTGAGAATGAGCATGTGTGTGTGTGTGTGTGTGTTAGGCTGTATGTCAGGAGGCTTCAGCTGGGGCATATAGGCTTCTCTTTTCCTTACACTTTCCCTTGTCGTCCTGCACCCACTCCCTGTCCCTGCTACCTTCTCTCTTGTACTCTTCTTCCTCCTCTCTTTCTACTGCTGCCTAACTTTGCTTTTTTCGGATTCCTGCCACTGGCCTTTGACTCCGTCCCTCCCATCCCTATCTTGCACTCACTCTCTCTTCATTTTTCTTCATACACTACACTGTCCCTTATGTTCTGTCCCTCACCTCCTTCCTCTTTGGTAATCCCACTCCTTCCATTATGCTCTGCCTCTTTTTCCTCCTAACCTTGTCCCTCCCCTTATATTCTGTCCCTCATCTTTCCTCCTCTGTAACCCCCCTCCCCTTCTATAGTATTACAATCTGCACCTTCCTTTCTTCCATCCTAACCCCACCCCTTCCCTTATACTCCTTCCTTCTCTTCTTTTTTCCTCTAACCCCACCCCTTCCCTCGTGTTCTGCCCTCTCATTTGCCTAGTTTATTCACCTTCCTATTTCTGCCCTTTCCTTCACACAGCTTCTCTCTTCTTATGCCAGTAGGACTAGGTACTCCCTTTGGCTGTTCTATGTGGCTGTAAATCTACAGTGCTGGCAGGACTTGGGGATCCCCTCCAGCTCTTCACACAGCTCTCTAGCTCCTCATGCCAACAGGACATTGGGATTCCCACTGGCTCTTCACTACAGCTCTGCCTTTTCTGTGCCAGTGGGACCTGACATATGTTGGCTCTTCTCTGCTGCTCTTTACTAGCAGGACTGAGATTCATACTGGCTCTTCTCAGTCATCAGGATCTGAGGATTCCCGCCATGTCTTTGGGTCCCTGTTCTATTGAAAGGTGGAGTAAAGCCATATGAATCTATTTACACATCTGCAAACAAATAGATGCATATGGACAGAAGGACAAACCAAAGGATCCAAGGAGCACTCACTCCCACAAGTCTAAGGTCAGAAACAGCAGAACGAGGTGAAGTATTCACACTACTACATAAATGCCATAGAAAACAGAGGTGGTTTATTGTTTGTTGAATAGAACGATCACATCTTACCCTACCCAATCAAATTTAAGAACATAAGATATGCCATACTGGGTCAGACCAAGGTCCAAACCCAGTATCCTGTTTCCAACAGTGGCCAATGGTAATTTCATCTAATGACTTTGTCAGGGGCTTGTATAGATGGATGAAACTCTTAAGGCTGATTGCCAACCACATCTTGCATTTCTCAATAGATTATTTTAAGAAATCTACAGCATGGAGAGGCAGACAACTGAATAGATCCTCCCCAGTAAGTGCTATTTCTTAAGCACGTGTTTGTGTTTATGGGTTGACACACATTTTCTCCTAATGTGTTACTTTTATGCACACCATGACAGTCATGAACCTCACTTCTAAGCCAGGGTATATGGAGTATGATCTCAGTTTCTCAAATTTACTGCTATTTATTTATTTAGACATTTTTGTATACCACCTTATCCTTCAATCAAAGTAGTCACAACAAAATTGGAGGTATACATTTAATAGGAGGGGATACGACTCACATACATAAATACTATGTGCTTATAGGTCTAAATGGGAATGGATAGTTGGGGTCAAGTAGTGTAGGCAGCTGTTGGGCCACTTGGGTGGGGTCTAGTGCTAGGGCTCGGTGTAGTACTTGCCTCATTGCAAAGAGAGCTTCCTGCTTGGAGTTCATAAGATGTAACATGTATGGATAGTTTGTCAAAATGTACTTGGAAATTCTTCTTTATCAAACCTGTGACATCCAACACAATGGGAAATATTTCTGTATCTTTCTGCCACATTTTCTTGGTCTCCTGACTACATTTCTTGGTATTCCAGGATCTTCTGCCTCTCCACAAAATTCAGAGTAGTTGCTTGGAAATGACACCTCTGTTATCAATGCCATTCTGGTGTTTTTCTCCTTAACCTCTATATCCAGCTTCCTTGCATCCAGCTTTTTAAAAAGTCAGAATGGGAGCATTAGAAGCAATCAAAACCTCATCATTCTCTGTAATTCTCTTAGGGTCATGATCCCAGTGCTTTTTGGGGACAGTGATGTTGTAGTGCTTAAAGAGTTTCCAATGGATGAGGAACACTACTTTATTATGTCTTTCTATATAGAAATTTTCTGCCATCCGAACTTCATAGCCAGCTATGAGGTGAATCACTGTTTCCAGGTCTTTCTTACAGAATCGACATGTCCGTGTTGACAGGTTTTTTTTCAATGCTTGCTGTAAACCATCTTGTCCATAATCCATTGTCCTAGACTGAAACTATCAAATTCTCATCCTTTGGTTTCAGTTCACCCCTCCTTAACCATTCATGTGTCTGTTCTTGAACAAAGGGTGCCTGGAGTAATACTATATTTCCCAATGTATTTGTGCATTTGCCACTTGTTTTTCCTTGTTAATCTAATTCTTTGAAGAGCTTTTTCCTCTTGTTTTGCAAATTGTTTCTTCCTTACCTGTAAATGCTTGTGAATTCTCACTATAGTCGTCAGAATGCTTGTCCAAGTTTGATGATGGAGACATTCGGGACGTTTGCTTTCATATTTCAGCACTTTTTGCATATTTGGATCTGATGATGTAGTTACGTAGGCCTGGGTGCCTATGATAGTAGCTCTATGTGTGTTGTCAATCTCTATGAATCCTAGCCTTCCTTCAGCTCTAGAGGTGTAGTGTCTCGGCATACACCGATTCTTGTAAATCACTTCATGGGCATAAAAGAGTTTTCTTGTTTGAACATCCAGTTTTTCAAGATCTTTGAGAGGCCAGTCCACAATCCCAAAGCTGTATGAGAGAACAGGACTTGCCAGCTGACTGACAACTTGTATCTTATACTGTGATGTTAAAACACTTTTCAATAATAATTTTAATCTTCTGTAATATTCTTTACTGATTTTTTCTCTCAGTAATTCCTGCTTGAGTGTCATTCCTACCTCTATTCCAAGATACTTATATACATCTTCCTGTTCAAGGTCCTTGATGTCACAGACTTCGGCCAGGGAGATGTTTTCTGTTTTGCTCAATTTTTCTCTAAAAAACCCCAAACAAACAAAAAAAAAAACCCAACATGTTGCCTAGCACATTTGTCAAGGACAAAAGTCATCCTGATGTTATCAAAAAAGCTTTTTACCACACAGAGTGCTCTGCTAATTGTTGGCCACTGATACTGTAGAGCTTCAGATCATCTACAAATAATTAATAAATGAGATGTTGTTTCTGGGTTGTTATCTTCTTTGGGATTCAGCTAAACTAGTGTCCCAAAGAGTTGATGAGAGTACTCAATGGATTAAGTGCCACGCAAAACAGGAGGGGCGACAAGGAATTCCCCTGAAATACTCCTCACTGGATCCTGATGTTAGGAATGATGTACTGATCATCTTCAGATTTCAAAAAGAGTGCGGTTTGCCACACTGTCATGGTGAACTTAATGTACTCTATCAAACCATGATTTTATACATTTCAAGGCAAAATATTATCCACGTATGGGGCACTTTCAAAAGCTTTCTTGTAATCAAATTCATGCTATACTAAAATTTCTGTTTTTCTTAGCACACTGGCCATGATGGCCTTATTCAACATTAACTGGTCTGGTGCCATATTCTCCTCTTGTTGTCCTTTTGCTCTGTTGTCATGATGTTATTGAACTTTATATGATCATATATTCTGTCTGCAACTACTGCAGTGAACAGCTTATAAAGCCTGATATTCAAAGGGCATTTACATGGGTTATAGCCCAGTAAACCATGCAAATGCCTTAAATTGGGATATTCAATATTATATGCTATCGGGTGTGTCGGGGGCATACTGGGGTGAAACAGGAGTGGCAACAAGTGATAACCAGACAGCAGTGACACTGTATGCTGCCCGGTTAATGATCTGCGCTGAAAAGATAGGCGAGTACAACCCTCAACTATCTTTCAGCACAGGAGCTAACCAGGAAGCGGGCAATATCGCTGCTGCCTTGTTACCTAATCTGGCTTCTGGCATGTGCAGCAATCCCCAGATATTCAATACTGGGAATGCATATGACCTTGGCATTGAATATCCAGGGTTAAGGGTCAGCAGGCAGCACCATGCACGTAATGGCACATAGCCTGCCCAGAAAAATATCTGGCCCATAGACTGTGGGTAGACAAGTTATTGGTCTATAATTTTGGGGACTGTTACTTGGGTCCCCTTTCGGAAGGAGAAATGTTCTTCCTGTAGTAAGCCATTGTGGTGTTAAGGCTGGCTTCTTAAACAATTGATTTTTGCAATTTATCAGGCCTGAGTGGAGTGATGCTAACTGTTTGAGCCAAAAGTTGGTTATTCCATCTGTGCTAGAGCTCGTCCAGTTTGGAGCTTGCTTTAACCTGCTTTCCAGATCTTTTGTTTTTACTGCAGGCCATTCCATAGAATTGATGTTTGCTTTTTCTAAATGTTCCTGTATGCAAGGTAACCATGCTGCTTAAGAACATAAGAACATAAGATATGCCATACTGGGTCAGACCAAGGTCCATCAAGCCCAGTATTCTGTTTCCAACAGTGGCCAATCTAGGTCATATGCACCTAGCAGTTTCCCCAAGAGACACAAGTTCCACAATGCTTGTACTGGGTCAAGCATTGATATCTTCTAGATTGTGCTTTATAGGGTTCTCGCACAGTTTTCTGCAAAAGCTTTCTGTTTTGGATTTGATTGGTGGTGCTTTTACCGTCTTAATGCTCTTTCCCAATTCCCTGTAGAATTGTTTTGGGTGCTCTCTAAATAGCTTATTTTGATATCTTTCTTTTCGGTTTTCTTTATATCTTTGCAGGTTTTCTTCTGTTAATGCAGCATACTTCAGCTTGATATCTTGGATCTTCCATATTATCTTTGATAACATTAATCCTTTTAGATACCCATCTATCAGGATACTTCCACATACAATAATTCTTTTTTTCCCTTGATGTTCTTTTTCCAAGGAGAAACTTACTGTTTTCTTTTTCTTCTGGCCTTGCACTTTAGCTGGTAGTATTCTTGCAGTAATAATTTTAGCTGCACAATACTGTATTCAGTTTATTTCGGTGATGTCAATAAATGGCCCCTCTATACTTGATATGACCTTGTTCGTATTTATTCATTTATCAGGTTTCTTATAATGCTTTATCATTTTGATTAAAGCAGTTTACATTGTAACTTAAACTTGGTAATGGTACAATAAACAGGAACATTGATACCCTGGATTTTTTCTGAGGCAATGGAGGATTACGTGACTTGCCCACAGCCATAAGAAGTGTTAATGGGAATCAAATCATGGTTTCATGTTTTGCAAGCAAGTGCTTTTAATCTTAGGTGTTAAATTTAACTTGGGTAATCCTCCCCTTGCCTTAAGCCCAGCATATTCATCTTTTTCCATGTGGACTAGGAGTTTGATCTTGAACTTTTCCACCTCTGGGTATTTCTCCTCTCTTTCTTCTTCCTGTTCAGTTGATTGGTTGACTTGTCCTGTAGTTACCTCACTCTCCTGCCCACCTCCCCCTCAACTGCTTTTTCTGTTTTTATGTATTTCTTGCTCCTGGTACTCTCACCTATGACTCCTCTTCCTCCGTGTATAGCACAGTTACTTACCTGTAACAGGTGATCTCTGGGAACAGCAGGAATTAGTCTTCACAAATGGGTACGTCGGTACCGACGGAGCCTGCACGGGAATGCTCCCCAGCATCCAATCAGAAAGCTTTTGGGAGCATCCCTCGCGCCTGCGCGGTGACTTCCCGCCTTTCCCACTGCCTCTCTTCAGTTGAGTTTCATAGCTGAGACAGAAAGGAGAGACAGAGGAAAGGAAATAGATAGATACAACTCCTAGGGGGAGGTGGGTGGGTTGTGAAGACTAATTCCTGCTGTTCCCAGAGATCACCTGTTACAGGTAAGTAACTGTGCTATCTCCAGGAACAAGCAGGAATGAGTCTTCACATATGGGGACTCCCTAGCTGTGGGTGCCAGGGGAGAATCCCTAAAATGCGTATCCCTGGACAGGACGGCATTTTGTAAACCTGGATCCCCTGCATCCCCTGGGGGATGGGGGGTAGGAGTTGAATAGAGGAGAGCTGCAAGGAACAGCAAATCTAAAGACTACAGGGGGAATGAGTCTTTAGAATGTATGTCAAGTATCATGAAAATATTTAATGAACCAGTACAACATAGGACTTACCTACTGGATTGTAGGAAGTAGAACTGTGATGGAGTGTACTGTAGATGCAGTAGCGGAATCTTCAAGGTAACTTCACAGCAGTGAGGATGAAGTTCCAAATCTGGAATGGGCAGGTGACCCAGGTGTCAACTGGGGCAGGAGAAGAACGGCAGGTCTTCAATGGAAAGCTTTATGGGAAAAAGCTGAGAACTCTTTTAGGTACAGAGTTATTATCATTGAGGACTAAAAGAAGAAGACTGACCGATCTGGAGAATTAGCCCAGTCCGGAAAGTAAGAGAGGGTATGGAAAAAAACCCTATTCCCAAGGAAAACAGAAGTGTACTCATAAATACTGAAGATGTACACTGTCTTTCCTAGCTGGTAAGAGATAGGAAGACATAGAAGTTTGATACTTCATAGATAGGGAGATCTATAACAAAAATAGAAGCTGTTAACGTCACAGCAGCAATTGTGTGTATAACCGCTCCCAGTTACTGAGCCATATGAAAAAAGGCAAGTTGACTGTCTGGACCCTTAAGAAGGTAAAAGCTTTATAGCACAGACAGTTAGGGAGGTAGAAGGTAATACTTAGCGTCCTATGGACATCTCCCAATAGGTACGTATATATATATATAAATATATATATAAACATGAAGATACATACATATCTATATATATATGTGTGGATATGTCCAATATGTGAGATATATATATATATAGAAGTAAAGATATATAGATATAGATATAGATATAGATGGGCATGGCTTATGCCCACACAGATTATAAAAATATGTATGGTTATAAGTCTGAGGATATATGCCTGCAACGGAGCCCCACAAAAACATTCACATGGGGAATGTGAAGGGAAAAGATTCATCTAATAATAAGGGGGTAAAAACCACCTGGAGATATATAGAGAATCTATTTCCGTGTTGCAGGAATGCATTTCAGTGGATAACCAGTATGGTTGCGTGAAAAACAGAGGATAATAGCAGTCTGGTAAGAGCATGTCAGGAGTACTGGAGGACTCTGACATGTCCAAAGGACAAGGAAACGCATGGACTAAGATACCTGGATGACCCAGTTAAGGGACTCAGAGGTATCATGTATAGTAAAAGAGTATGCGTTGTCCAAGTGGAGTAGAAAAGATACCAAGCTGTAAGGAAAAAAAGGGGTAAATTCCTGCCAGATTGGGAACTCCATGGACATTCACGCAGAAAAAGCTTGTCTTCTGTATCACAATAGGAGACAAGAGGGTAGAAAGAACCTACATAGCCATGGAATGACTATATAAGCTTTTTCTATTATATGGAAAAAGCCCTCAGAGACAAAGTTGAATGCTCTACAGCAAGGGCCCATAGTAGAAAGCTTCTCTGAAGATTGCAGAGAGCATTGTGCAGGAAAATTATGAGATAACTGACAGCAGTCAGAATTGCTGCCACATCCTAGGTAAGGATATGTCTAGAAGAAGATAACCTGCAGTGAGTAGTATTATGCAAGATAATGAAAGTAGCTTGCAAGAAACTTTAAAGTAAGCACTGGAACTTCTGTTATGTGCAGCAACTGAACAAAGAGAAAAGGGGATCCCCCTGTATAAAAACAGGGAGAAAAACAGACAGAGGGAGCGGGGATATTTCCGTCCCTGTCTGATGAGTTGTTCAGAGCATGCATTGAAGGATAGTAGAAAACCTACACTGGAAAGAAGAGAAGTGTTATGTTGTGCCCATCTGCTCAAGTCTGAAGCTTGCAGCCAGGCTGTACGACGTGCTCCTATGGCAATAGCAGAGGATCTGCTGACAGACTCAAAAGAGTCTAGTGAATTTTATGCTGCACTTTCCCTTGACTCCTGGTAGCAGAGGATGGTTGAGGGCTCCTTGATGCTGATGCACTACCAGTGTCTGATGCAGTCTCTGATGTCATAGAGATCAATGCCGCCGATATTTATGTTGGTGGATCAGGCTTAGAAGCATCAAAAATAACGTCACACTGTTTGTCATGACCCTTGAGCCCTCATTTTGTCATCTATAAACAATTTACAAGAAGAGGGCTAACGATCGGGTCCCACGCAATGTTCCTGCTAAGCTGCGCTGAGTCCTATGCAAGCATTCCTGCAAGTGGGAGGGGGTGCAAAGCGATCACAAAAGCAATTATGCAAAGGATCATGTGGCATAGGCAGATGCCAATGCTGTGCGATCCTAAGTGTGATCGATTTCACCATCGCTTTGTACCTCCTCCTACCGGCAGGAATGCCAGCTGAGGATTCAGCAAAGCTTAGCGGGAATATTGGTCCCAAACACTGAAGGCACCAGCCATGGCTAGCCATTACTGATATGGTACTTGAACACCTGGAACACTTTTTAAACTGAGTGGCTAGTTTCTGTGACATATCGCCCAGAAAAATAGCCGCAGCGAAATCAAGCAGCTTAATTTTTACAGAAAAAAATACACAGGATGCGGCTGAAGCACCAGCGCCTAAGGAGGTTACGGTGCCACAGAAAATAAAGGAAACCTGAAAACACTCAAAAATGCTAAGTTATGGAAAACTAGATAGATAACATGAAGTACCCGCCACAGAAGGGCAAGCAATGCAAAAAGTTGAAAACAATTTGTAGAAAAAAAACAAAGAATATTCACACACAATGATTCAAGTACGTCTGTGGGGTGCCATGGAAAACAGAGCAGCAGGCAGGAAGGCGCATACATATGCATGGAGCTTCCAAAGGCTTCTAGAAAGAGCTGGGAATGCTCCTGTGCAGGGCTATGTTGGATGACATAACCCATATGTGAGGACTTTTTCCTACTCATCCACAAAGAAAAATACCTCTGAGGCATAAATATGCAAAAGGCAGGTCTCTTTCTATTGAAAGGAAGCTCTGAATTGGAGGGGGGGGGGGGTGCTTTGATTGAATGATGCAGAGTGCATTCTACTGTATTTTTCACAGGTCTGGAGAAAGATAGCCATAGTTTCATACATAACCTCTGGTGCGCCCACATATAGCTATATGTGGACAGCCTTTGGGATAATATCAATATTTAATTCACCCTTGACAAAGGTACATGTCGAAACACGGCCATCTAGGGTGAAGAAAATGCATTTATTGACAATTTGCTTTGTGAGTTATTACTGATTGGTCGCCTCTCTCTTTCTGTTGAATTCTGCACGTTGCGAGTGTAAGTGCTGCTGAATACATTCCCAGCTCAGGTTGTCTCATTGAGAATGTCCCCTCTCTTCTAGCTCCTCCCCAGCACTGACGGTTCACCCACACGGGACTGTCCTGAACATGCTTATAAACAAACTGAGCACCCTAGGGATGGACCCTAAAGTTACTGCTTGGGTTAGAAATTGGTTGGGTGGGAGGCGACAAAGAGTACAAGTAAATGGAGCTCACTCTGAGGAGAAGGATGTTACCAGTGGTGTGCCCCAGGGATCTGTCCTTGGTCCGATTCTTTTTAACATCTTTGTTAGTGATATAGCGGAAGGGCTGTCGGGTAAGGTTTGCCTCTTTGCAGATGATACCAAAATCTGCAATAGAGTAGACACCCAGGAAGGTGTAGATAGCATGAGGAGGGATCTAGCTAAGCTTGAAGAATGGTCTAGAATTTGGCAGCTGGGATTTAATGTTAAAAAATGTAAGGTCATGCATTTGGGGCTGCAGCAATCCAAGGGAGCAATACAGTATAGGAGGTGAAGTACTTTTGTCCACTAAAGAAGAGCGGGACCTAGGCGTGGTTGTGTCGGATGATCTTAAAGTAGCTAAACAGGTAGAAAAGGCGACGGCAAAAGCTAGAAGGATGCTTGGGTGCATACGGAGAGGAATGGCTAGCAGAAAAAAGGAGGTGATAATGCCTCTGTATAAGTCTTTGGTGCGACCTCATTTGGAGTATAGTGTGCAATTCTGGAGACCGCACCTTCAAAAGGATGTGAACAGGATGGAGTCGGTGCACAGGGTGGCTACTAAAATGATTAGTGGGCTTCATTATAAAGCATATGAGGACAGACTTAAGGATCTTAATATGTACACCTTAGAGGAAAGGCGGGATAGAGGTGATATGATTGAGATGTTTAAATACCTCCGTGGCATAAATGTTCAGGGAGAGAGCCTCTTTCAATTGAAAGCAAGTTCTGCTACGAGGGGACATGGGATGAGGGTGAAGGTAGATAGATTCAGGAGTGATATGCAGAAATATTTCTTTACGGAAAGAGTAGTGGATCCGTGGAATAGTCTCCCAGTGGAGGTGGTAGAGATGAGGACAGTAACTGAATTCAAAAAAGCATGGGACCAACACAGAGGATCTCTAAAGGTAAAAAGTGGACTGTTGTAGTTGTTGATATGGAAGGACAGACTAGATAGGCCATGTGGTCTTTTTCTGTCATCATGTTTCTATGTTTCTATGCTCTCCCCCAACAACAGCACTATCCATGTGGAGAGGGTGGCTCACCCGCCTTCATGCAATCCCCAGAGGGGGAAGTATCCCCCATCCTCCTCAGTTGTTGCTGCCCTAGGAGATTGCCTGCTTTGTATACTGACAGTGGTAGTCATGGCTGTATAGGCTCAAATGTGTGTGGGACAGCTCTAGGTTGTTAACTACATGGTAATCACACCTGTATCATATGTTTGCAGCATGCCAGCACAGTAGGTGCAACTAGCACCTGGTCAGAGGCAGGCGTTATATGTGCCTATGCTAGCAGCATTTTTGTCGTCACAAAGCTGCACATGGCTGTCCACGCACACTCTCCACCCATATCCAGCCTAACTCCACCTTTTTTAATGGTACTCAAGCAGCACAGTATTTTTAGCACAGATACCTTGTTGCCGTGTGCTCTTAGCTATCATGGAGCCAGGAGCCGCATTATTTACCTGCTACACTTCGCTTTCCAAGGACTGTGCTTTAGTAAACATTCCCCTAAGTTTCTATATAAGGTTTTATAGTTGTTGCATGTTAATTACCAAAATGAATGCCTTGTAACTGCAAACAACTCTGTTAATGGTTATGGACATTCTCAGCATCGTACCATAGAGAACATGCAGAGTCAATACACATGGAGGATAATTTTTAAATAGGTTGCCTAGGTTGGAAAGCAAAATAGGTGCTTATGTAAAGCCCATTTTATAAAGACATATAGGTGCCTGTGTGTCTATATAAAAATGCTAGAGTTAAGCTGACAGAAATCACTGCTAGATCGAAGCAGCAGACATTTACACCTTCTCGGGGGCAGGTATAAATGCTCGCATATTTTATAAAATATGCTCATAGATCATTACTGCACCCCCAGTCCACCAAAATGCACTCCAGAATATTCCTACACCTGGCTTGCATAAAGGTGCACACAGGGGCGGCCCAAGGGGGGTGGGGGACCATGTGCGGAGACTCGGTGCGGGGCCTCATTTGCATAAGGGGCTTCATTTGCATAAATATTTGCATAATGTTACCATATACTAACTTTAAGTAAACGTGCCTCTTAATGAGTGTATGGATAAAGAAAGACTAAAAGATTTCTACATTACTATAATCCAGTGCCAACTGCCAGACACATTAGGAACTACTACAAACACTGCCCATTTAGAACCCATAGCAAACCCGCCGTATCCTAACAGCACTACCAGGACTCACAAAGCACCATACTCTACCAATCAAAAGGCAACACTGCAAATATTAAACCAATACATTTCAGAGAACAAGAATACATGACCTACTGGGGAAAGAGAACAAGTGGCAATGTCAAATAGGAATTATATAAACAGAACACCTCAGCTCAGTTACACATGCAGAACATAGACCATCACCAAACAAGTAATCACAATTTAGAAACAGGAAGACAATAATTAAACTGGGAATCCCAAAAGCCAAACTTGGAATGTACAACACTGTAGAAATGAAACTATACATTAATTTGCTCTTGTACTAAACAAAGCGCAGACGTTAATGATGCACATTTACCAGAGCTGACATATTCCAATTAATAAATTCAAAATAAAGAGATATTTTTCTACCTTTTGTGCATTTTTTTCAGCTGCAATTGCTCCAGCCACTTTCTTCTGGTTTCTTCGTGTCTTCTGCTAACTCTCCATCGTCTGCTGTCCATTTGTCCTTTCTTCTCTCTTCTAGTTTTTTTTCATTCTCTCTCTACATCTGCTTTAACATACTAATCTTTCTCCTTTTGCTCTTTCCTCATTCCTATTTCATCCACTCAAATTTTACCCCTCCATCCTCAATCCCCACTTACTCTCCCAATACCCAGCCAATTGTAGATTTTTTATCCCTCCCACACAAAATATTTTTCCCTTCTCCATTTTACTTTTCCAGCCCCATCCCATTCTAATCCTCCCCCAACATCAGCTCCCTTCTAGTTCCAGCCTCACCCAGCATCCATTCCCTTCTAGTCCCTGCATCAGCCCATTTCCAGTCCTTGCCACCCATCAGCCCATTTCCAGTCCTAGCAACCCCCCAACCCAATACCAGTCCTAGCCCCCCCATCAACCCACTTCCAGTCCTAACCCCCTATCACCCCATTTTCAGTTTAAGCCCCCCTATAACCCATTACCAGTCCTAACCCCCCATCAGCCCACTTCCAGTCCTAACCCCCCATCAACCCATTTCCAGTCAGCCCCCCATAGCCCATTGCCAGTCCTAACCCCCTCCCCCATCAGCCCACAGCCTATTACCAGTCCTAACCCCATCAGCCCACCTCAAGTCCTAACCCCTCCCCATCAGCCCATTTCCTGTCCTAGCCCCCCCATAGCCCATTATCAGTGCTAACCACCCATAGCCCATTACCAGACAGCCCCCAGCAGCCCACAGCCCATTACCAGTCTTAACCCCCCCATAGCCCATTACCAGTTCTAACACCCCCTAACAGCCCACAGCCCATTACCAGTCCTAACCCCATCAGCCCACCTCAAGTCCTAACCCCTCCCCATCAGCCCATTTCCTGTCCTAGCCCCCCATAGCCCATTATCAGTCATAACCCCCCCATAGCCCATTACCAGTCCTAAGCCCCCATCAGCCCACAGCCCATTACCAGTCCTAACCCCATCAGCCCACCTCCAGTCTTAAGCCCCGCAGCCCATTTCCAGTCCTAGCCCCCCCCATAGCCCATTACCAGACAGCCCCCATCAGCCCACATCCCATGACCAGTCTTAACCCCCCCATAGCCCATTACCAGTTCTAACCCCCCCAACAGCCCACAGCCCATTACCAGTCCTAACCCCAACAGCCCACCTCACGTCTTAACCCCCCAGCCCATTTCCAGTCCTACCCCCCCCCCCCCATCGACTCAAGTAAAATTAAATTTAAAAAAAAACGCTGGCTGCTACCGTTGCCGCTGCCGCCACGGCAGCAGCAGAATGGACTGTCCCGCGGGGCCCCCTCTGCCCGGCTGAATCCCTTCCTCCCTCCCTCCACAACGGCTGAGCCCCTCCGTGCCGGCTTTGAGAGTCGCGAAGGGTTAGTGTCTCCCTCGCGTCTCTGTTAAGCCCGCAGGGGCTGATGGGAAATTTCCCATCTGCCCCTGCAGGCTTAACAGAGACGCGAGGGAGACACTAACCCTTCGCGACTCTCAAAGCCGGCACGGAGAGGCTCAGCCGTCAGGGAGGGAGGGAGGGAGGGAGGGATTCAGCCTGGCAGAGGGGGCCCCGCGGGACAGTACATTCTGCTGCTGCAGCGGCAGCAGCAGCAGCGGTAGCAGCCAGCGTTTTTTTTTTTTAATTTAATTTTGAAAAAAGCAGAATGTTCTTTGCGCGGGGCCCCCTGAAACGCGGGGCCCTGTGCAAAAAACATTCTTGCTCAATGGACGGGCTGGCCCTGGGTGCACATCTTCTTGTCACCACATATACCGTTACGCGTGTAATCCCAGGGTAATTTCATAAAGGCAATTTTATGGGTAGGAATTAGCCCCTTAGAAAGTAATTTTATAATGCCTTTTGCAGGTGGATATGCTAGAAGATGCATATACAAAGCCTCTCATAAAATTACCTCAAGCATAAATGTAACACTTCCTGACAGACAAAAGATGTAGTAGTTAAATTTAAACATCATATACAAGAATGGCATACCGCATGACTGATATTCAAAGCCAATAATGTGTTCAACAATGAAGTGGCATTCGAATAGTGTTGAGCACCGGGAGTGGATGCCCCCCTACCCCAGACAACACCATCCCCACAATGATGCTCACTCCCCCCCCCCCCCCCAGCATACCTTTGCTGGCTCTGCCGCTCTGCCTCCTCTCCAGGTCCAGCAGCTGTTTTCTCTCAGTGAAGTCTCACAAGAACAGCTGCACTGTGAGACTTCACCAGGATGGAACAGCCAGCGGACCTGGAGAGGAGGCAGCGTGGCAAGCCAGCAAAAGGTATGCTTGTCGCACGTGCCGCCTCCTCCTTGAGGGCTTGGAAGTGGCACCCCCATCCTGCTGGCATCTGGGGTGGACTGTACTTACTGCTCTGCGCTTGGTGCGCCACTGCAACAATGGCTGGCAAACATATAATTGGTTTGGATATTCAGCAGTAGCAGTTAGTGCTGCTAAGTCACCACCGCTGAGCTTTAAACCAAATTGCTTTGAGGGCCAAATGAGGACTTGTAAAGTAACCCGCGGGCCGCATCGTCGGAACTTTTTTTTACAATGGAAAAAAGTCAATAAAAAAGTCAACATAATAAGAACATAGTGCTGACTCATAGTGCCCAGAGGGGGAGCTTACCTTGTGTTCTCTTCAGAGTCACCCACCGGATGTCTCACGTCTCCATCGGATGGATCAGCTTCCCGCTCGGGCCTTGTGGAACGCAGGACCCCTCATGCGTTCCACCTCCTCGTGGTAATGGCCGCAGCCATCCAGGGACCGAAAATCACCCTCAGGCAGCCAAATCTCAGGGCCAGAACAACAGCAAGAGCTCCTCATTCACCTCTCAACATGCCAGCCTCTCCTGCATTCCATCTGCACTCAGTAGCACTTCTTTTTTAATACGGGTGAGTTTTGCCGTTAAACAGGGCTCTACGATCCCTCCATCAGCTCATTTCCAATCCCAGCTCCCCTGGCATTTCCTGTTTCCCATCAGTCCTAGAAGGCTTAACAGAGTCGCGAAAGGGAAATTCCGAAGGGACTGATGCAGGGAGGGAGGAAGGGCTCTGCCGGGCAGAGGGGAGGCCGCAGGACACTCGATTCTGCCACTGCCTTGGTGGCAGCGGCAGCAGCCAGCCAGCCATGTGTTGCGGGCCGCACGAAATTGTCTCGTGGCCCGCGGGTCACATGTTTGAGACCCCTGTTTTAAACCCACATATTCAATGCTGGGGCCATATTCAGCCATTACCCAGTTAGCTTCAGTGGTGAACGTTAGGCCAGCTTTTACTGCGCCCGACTTTCACCGCTTAGCGATAATTGGGCAGTGGCTTAATATTTCTGCTGCCCAGTTATTGCCGGGTGCGACCCCCGGAATGCCCTAATACTAACTGAATAGCATCAGGGTGTTCAGCAGCATCACCCATGCATATTCGTGTTAGTGCCACTTAATATCCCACTTGACTCAATGCTTCTACCTCAAATATCTGGACAGCAGTATTGAACATACAGAGTAAGTTAAATATTGGCATTAGCGTTTTTATTTATGCTAGTGACTGTACTGGCTGAAAACTGACCCCCAGTAAATGTGTGGCAACTCTTAGAATGCGGATGTTAAATTTAAGTTCATAATGTTATTGAGTATGAAGGATAATGCTTCCTTGATGAAAAAAGAAGAAGAAAGTATTTTTCCAACAGCTATAATATGTATTTTTGAAACAGATCAATACAAAGCTTTTCAGAGAAGCACAGTACAGAACTTTCTGTACAGCCACATATTGAATGACATATTTAATCTCTGATGTTTTAGTTTTCTATTCTGAAATGATTAACTCTGGCACGTTTTGCCTTGAATAATATGCTTTTTTTTTTTTTTTTTTTTAATGATTATACTGTAGGTGATCGATGCATTCTTGGACCTCCTGTGAGGAACTCAGATTATATTAATGTTCTATTTTGCGTTTTGGTATTTCACTAAAAGCATAAAACATAGGTTCAGAAATTAATATATGTACAGTACTACAAACTTATACTGTATTCAAGTTTGCGGTACATATATTCTTTGTAGTCTTCCTTTTAATGACTCTTTCACCTTACTTACCTCATACATTATCAATGGGGCACAAATAGTTGATGTGAAAAAAAGGCAATTGTAACACTGTGTAACAAAGTTTTACTTTTTTCTTGTTGCTGGGTAATAAGTGTTATTTTCCGATATCTTATATCTCAAAACCATAGGAAATGGTAATTGTAGCCTACAAACATTGCTTTTGGGACAGGAGAGTGATATTTTTGAAAATTACCTATTTTGCAGGACATTCTAGATAGATTTACTGCAAAGTAAACTTGGAGTACCTTTTGGAAAATTCTAGAACTTTCTAGAGCTTTCCAGAACTTTGCAAAACTTTTGTAACTTTGTATAACTTGAGAACTTTTAATAAAAGCCTTTTCGTGACTGCTAACACATCAATTTTGCCTGGTGTCTATATAAAGCACAGTTACTCACCTGTAACAGGTGTTCTTCAGGAACAGCAGGAATCAGTCCTCAGAAATGGGTGACGGTAGTGCCAATGGAGCCCACGTGGATCCATGCCCCATCTTTCAAAGAATGTCATTGGGAGTTACAATGTGCATACACGGTCCCCTTCCCACTCAAAGCTGCCATCTTGTCTCAGTGTAACATAGCACAAGACGGCAAAAACAAGCAAAAAATCAATTCCAAGGGGAGGTGGGAGGGTTGTGAGGACCGATTCCTGCTGTCCCCAGAGAACTCCTGCTACAGGTGAGTAACTATGCTTTCTCCAGGAACAAGCAGGAAGTCAGTCCTCACATATGGGACTCCCTAGCTACAGGCTACTGAAAAACTTGTAAAAGCCACGGCGACCCAAAAAGCATACCATAAAGGGCAGCAGGGGGCGCCAATTGGCTGGAACTCTGACACTGCGGCAGCAGCATCGAGGATGCAATCTCTACCACGGTAGTCTGGACACAGAGGGCCAGAGGGAAGGAGTTGCATTAGTCCCCCAAAAGGTGGAGTACCGCCTGGCCAAAGGCACTATCACTCCGGGAGGTCTCCTCCAGACAGTAGTGTGCTGCGAAGGTGTGCACTGAGGACCAGGTGGCTGCCCAGCAGATGTCTAATGAGAGCACTGACTACAGGCTAGCTATGGAGGCCGTCATGGCCCACATGTTGTGAGCTGTCACATGATGCTCCAGAGAGAGCCCTGCCTGCTGGTAGGTGAACACGATGCAGTCAGCCACCCACCGAAAGAGGGTATACTTGGAGAGAGCGACCCCCAGGAGACTGGGATTGAACGACACAAAAGGTTGCATCGATTGGTGATGAGGCTGATTCCTCTGGATGTAGGAGGACAGGGCACACTTACAGTCCAGTGTGTGTAGGGAGGCCTCCACTCTGGAGGCGAGGCCTTGGAAAGAAGGTGGGAAGCACCATCTCTTGGTTCATATGAAATGCTGAGACTACCTTTGGCAAGGATTTTCGGTGCATCCGAAGAACTATCTTATTCCTATGGAATCTGGAATAGGGTTCATGTGCCACGAGTGCCTGCAGCACACTTGCTCGCCTGGCAGAGATGAGCACCACCAGGAAGACTACCTTCCACGAGAGATACTTAAGAGGACAAGTCGCCATGGGCTCGAAAGGGACCCCCATGAGCTTCCCTAGGACCACATTGAAGTTCCATGCCACCAGCAGCGGGCAGACTGGGGGCCACAAGAAGGACTCGTCTACACATGAACCAGCCCAAAAGATGGACGGACATGGCCTGGCCCCCTACATCATGGTGATGTGCCAATATGGCACAGAGGTGCACCCGGACTGAATTGGACTTCAGGCCTGTGCCGGACAGGTGTAAGAGGACCTCCGCTATGGCACAAGAGGTTAAGGTCCTGTTGCATACACCAGAGGGAGAATCTGCACCACTTAAAGGCATAGGCCATCATGTAGAGTCCTTATGCAAGGCCAGCAAGACATTCTCCACTGGCTGGGTCAGGCCATAGTGAGCAATGGCTACCCTTTCAAAAACCAAGATATTAGAGATAGGGACTGAAAGTTGGGGTGGCACAGCGTGCTGTCCTCCTGAAACAGCAGGTCCAGGGCACACCCCAGCAGCCAGGGGGTCCCTTGTGATAACTGCAGCAGTAGGAGGAACCAGGGTTGTCTCGGCTATCAGGGCACAATGAAGAGAATGAAAGTTGCTTCCTCCTGAATCTTCAGTAAATCCTGAAGGATCAGAGGTGTCGGCAGGAAGGCATACAGAAAGCCCTCGGACCATGGGAGGAGGAAGGTTTCCGCTGTTTCCCAACCCTGGCCCAGTTTCCTGGAGCAGAACCTCGGGAGTTGTGTGTTCTCTGGGCTAGCAAAGAGGTCAATCTCTGGGGTACCCCACTGCCGGAAGATCCTCTACAGGAGGGATGGGTTCAGTCTCCATTTGTGGGGCTGGAGGGCACAGCTCAGAACAAGTCAGCCAATACATTGTCTGGACCCGGCAGGTACACCGCCTTGTAGAACATACATTGCTACCTGGTTGTCCATCTGGATTTGGACAACCTGCCCCTCCAGATGGTCCTTGAAGTCTCATAGGGCATAAAAGACTGCTCAGAGCTTGAGCAGGTTGAACTGCAAGGCACTCTCTCTCTTCCAGTGAACACAGCCCCTGTGACCAGAGGTGGTCACAATGGGCCCCTCCCCAGCCCAACTTGGATGCATCAGCAGGCCAGCCCTCAGGTTGTGTTGGTCCTGCTACCAAGTCAGGGAGGCTGCCAAAGTGGGAGTGACCTGGATACGGTCCTCCAGATGGCCCGTCGCCTGTGCCCACTGAACATCCATTGTACCTGCCACATGCATAGGCGGGCAAAAGGGGTCACATGAACAGTGGACGCCATGTGCCCCAAGAGGTGGATCATCTGTCGAGAAGTCATGGAAATGGTGCCCTGCACCTCCCATGCTAGGGCGGCAAGGTGCTAGGCTCATCCCAGGGGTGGGAATGCCCTTGTCCATGTGGAGACAAGCAATGCATGCAGTGCATTGGAGCCCTGAGTTGGGACAAGATAGGACTTGGGGAAGTTCAGTATGAACCCTAGATGCTGCAGCAGCCGCAATGTGCACTGAGTGGCATTGTGCGCCTCACCCGGACTACCAGCCCACACAAGCCAGTCATCCAAGTAGGGGAACACAAAGAGGACCCTGAGCCGAGTGGCTATAACAGCTAGACACTTTGTGAATATCTGTGGGGTGGAGGTGAGGCCAAAAAGAAAGCACCCTGTACTGGTAGTGGTGGCCTCCCATGACACAGCAGAGGTACTGACAATGCTTCAGATGTATCAGGATATGGGTATAGGCATCTGAGAATAGCCAATCTCCCTTGAGGAGTTAGGGCAGTAAGGTTCCACGGATATAATTTTGAACTTTTCCCTGATCATGAAGCCAGCGAGGTCCTGAAGGTCCTGAAGCCCCCTGTCTTCTTGGGGACCAGGAAGTAGCAGGAGTAGAACCTCCGTTCCTGCAGGTGAGGCAGGACAGGCTCAACGCCTGATCTTCGAGCAATGACTTGAACTCTTTCAAGAGGAGCTCCCTGTGCAAGGGGTCCATCTGTAATTCCCCTGTGAATGAGGGGGGAGACAGCTAGTTAAAATGAAGGAGGTAGCAGCACCCAGGCGTCCGAAGTTATTGTGGGCCACCTGTGTGCGAAGTGGATGAGCCTCCCCCCCTCCCCCGTGAATCTTGGGCCCGTGACCTCCTGAGGCTATATCCAAAGTGTCAAAAGAGTCTTGAAGGACTAGAAAAGGGGACTGTTACTTCTGGAGAGAGATCTGCAATTGTGAGTATATACTTCTGGGAATTTTTCTGAAGGGAATTCTTTGGATCAAAGCTGATTAATCTGTGAGCCCAGTGTAATTGTTAAATCAGTCAGGGCCTATTAGCAGCAGTTTAAGTTTAAATTTAAAACACAGAAGAGAGCTTTCTGGTTACATTTAGAACCCAGCAGAGAGCTTCTAGTTTAAATTTCATACTAAGTCAGAACCTAGAAGCAGCAAGGAGCTTTAATTTAAATCAAATCAGAATATAACTTAGCATAAAAGGCAAAACAAGGTAAGTATCCTATGAGCAATAAATAAAGTCTTCTAGAGACCTTTACAAAGAGGCCTTCTATATAGGGAGCAAGAGACCTGTGAAACTTTTTAAATAGGTGTTAAAGCCAGGTGGCAGGTCAAAAGGCCATTTTGAAAGAATCCTATCCAAGCAAGGACTGTTAATCACCTAGGAAGTTGGTCACAGCTTACCTGAGGGAGAGAGCCTATATCCAAAGAATCAAAAGAGTCTTGAAGGACTAGAAAAGGGGACTGTTACTTCTGGAGAGAGATCTGCAATTGTGAGTAGATACTTCTGGGAATTTTCTGAAAGGAATTCTTTGTATTAAAGCTAATTAATCTGTGAACCTACTATTTTTTGTTAAATCAGTCAGGGCCTAGTAGCAGCAGTCTAAGTTTAAATTTAAAACACAGAAGAGAACTTTCTGGTTACATTTCATACCCAGCAGAGAGCTTGTAGTTTAAATTTAATAGTCACTCAGGGCCTAGCATCAGCAAAGTACTTTTAGTTTAAATTTAAGACACAGAATAGAGCTTTCTGGTTAAATTTGGAACCCAGCAAAGAGCTTGTAGTTTAAATTTAGGAGGAGGGATAGTAAGGAAATCCACAGTACTACCTTTTAACTTTCGAAAGGGAGACTATGATAAAATGAGGAAAATAGTTAAGAAAAAACTAAAAGGAGCCGTTGCAAAGGTTAAAGACTTACATCAAGCTTGGGTGTTGCTGAAAAATACTATCTTGGAAGCCCAGAACAGCTGTATTCCACGCTTTAAGAAAAGTGGAAGGAAGACCAAAAAACCGCCAGCATGGTTTAAAGGTGAGGTCAGAGAGGCTGTTGTTGCTAAAAAAGCATCTTTCAGGAAATGGAAAAAAGAGACAAACGACGAAACCTGGAAACAGCACAAGCACTGGCAAGTCAAATGCAAGGCATTGATAAGGCAAGCAAAGGGAGAATTTGAGAAGAAGCTTGCTGTGGAAGCAAAAACGCGAAATAAAGACTTTTTCAAGTACATTCGTAACAAAAAACCTGTGAGACAGTCAGTTAGTCCATTAGATGATAGAGGGGTTAAAGGGGCACTAAGAGGCGACAAGGCGATAGCGGAGAGACTGAATGAATCCTTTGCTTCGGTCTTTACTGAGGAAGATGTAGGGATGTTACCCATGACTGAAGTGGTATTTAAAGGTGCAGAAGAATTGAAGGAAATATCGATACATCGGGAAGATGTATTACAACTATTAAACGAAAGAGTAGCAAATCACCTGGGCCGGATGGTATACATCCAAGAGTGTTGAAAGAACTTAAATATGAGATTGCAGACCTGCTATTAGTAATCTGTGAACTATTGTTAAAATCATCTCTAATACCTGAAGATTGGAGGATCGCCAATGTAACACCAATTTTTAAAAAGGGTTCCAGGGGTGATCCGGGAAACTACAGACCGGTGAGCCTGACATCAGTACCGGGAAAAATGGTAGAAACCATCATAAAGAATAAAATTACTCAGCATGTAGATAGTCATGGCCTAATGGGAGACAGCCAACATGGCTTTAGACAAGGAAGATCTTGTCTTACTAATCTGTTATGTTTTTTTGAAGGTGTGAATAAACAGGTGGACAAAGGTGAGTCGGTTGATTATAGTGTATCTGGACTTTCAGAAAGCCTTTGACAAGGTCCCTCATCAGAGACTTTTGGCAAAACTAAAGAGTCATGGGATAGGAGGCAGTGTACTATTGTGGATCAGGAACTGGTTAAAAGATAGAAAGCAGAGGGTAGGGCTAAAGGGCCAATTTTCCCAATGGAGAAAGGTGAATAGTGGTGTACCCCAGGGATCTGTGCTGGGTCCGCTGCTTTTTGACATATTCATAAATGACCTGGAAAGTGGAATAACGAGTGAGGTTATCAAATTTGGAGATGACACAAAACTATTTAAAGTTGTTAAAACCCAAGAGGATTGTGGAAAATTGCAAGAGGATCTTGATAAATTGGAAGACTGGGCATCAAAATGGCAGATGAAATTTAATGTGGACAAGTGCAAAGTTATGCACCTAGGGAAGAACAACCCAAACTATGGTTACACGATGCAAGGTTCCACATTAGGAACCACCACCCAGGAAAAGGATTTAGGCGTCATTGAGGATAACATGTTAAAACCCTCGGTCCAGTGTGCAGCGGCAGCCAAGAGAGCAAATAGAATGGTAGGTATCATAAGGAAAGGAATGGAAAATAAAACAAAAGATATTATAATGCCTCTATATCGTTCCATGGTGAAACCGCATCTTGAATATTGTGTGCAATTCTGGTCGCCGTATCTTAAAAAGGATATAGCGTTATTAGAAAAGCTTCAGAGAAGAGCCACTAAAATGGTAAAGGGGATGGAGGGATACTCCTATGAAGAAAGGCTAAAAAGGTTAGGGCTCTTTAACCTGGAAAAGAGACGGCTGAGGGGAGATATGATAGAAGTCTATAAATTAATTAACGGAGTGGAACGGGTAAACGTTATCAGAATATAGAAAGACTAGGGGACATGCAATGAAGCTACAGGGTAAACTATTTAAGACTAATAAAATAAAATATTTTTCACTCAACGTGTAATCAAACTCTGGACTTTGTTACCAGAGGATGTAGTAAAGACTGTTAGTGTAGCTGGGTTTAAAAAAGGTTTGGACAAGTTCCTGGAGGAAAGGACCATAAACCATTATTAAGAAGGGACTCAGGATATCAATGCTTGACCCAATACAAGCATTGTGGAACCTGTGTCTTTTGGGGAAACTGCTAGGTACATATGACCTAGATTGGCCACTGTTGGAAACAGGATACTGTGCTTGATGGACCTTTGTCTGCCCCAGTATGGTATATCTTATGTTCTTATAGAAGTAATTTGCATGTAATTAATTTATCGAATATGGAGTAAACAGGGTCGTGTCAACTACTAGGCAGACTAAGCAATCACCTAGAGTCAAAACTTGTTGGGGGCAGCAAAGAGGAGGGAATTCAAAGCTGAACAATAGATTCAGACAGCCGGGGGGGGGGGGGGGGCTTGATGGACCTTGGTCTGACCCAGTATGGCATATCTTATGTTCTTAAAATCTCTCCCCATGCTGTGGCTGAGCCACTGTTCGGGGCTTGGGAGCTTTGGGCTTATGGGATCCGTGCCCTTGGCCTGCTGCCCCTGAGGGGGAGCGGAGTAGGCCTGGAAAGGGTAGTTTCTGTAAGCCTTCTTTGTCTTCGGGTGGTCGGGTGGAAGGACTTTTTCCCCCAAAATCTTCCGGCGGGAAGGATCTGACACTTTCTTGGACAACCTGGTCCTTGTCATGAATTCCTTCTCTTACTCGTTAGCCTTGTCAATCATGGGTTTGCCAAAGAGGTTATCTCCTTAGCAGGGGACGTTGGCTAGCCTGTCCTGCACCCATTGTTCCAAATTGGAGGACTGCAGCCAGGCAAGGCGGCGGGCACTAATTCCACCGTGGCCACCCTGAGCAACCGACTCAAAGCTGTCGACGGCTGCTCACGTCTGAAATTTGGAGCATTTCTTGACAGAGGAAACCAGGGTCCAAAAGTATTTGAGGAGCTCTCCTGATAGACCAGCTGAGAACCCAGAGAGCTCCTTTACCAGGCCTCTCAAGTACATACCCATACAGCTGGTAGGCCTGGATCTGGGCTGTTAACATCGAGCCCTGGAAGCACTTTCTACCAAACGCATTCATGGTATGGGCCCTACCAGACAGGGGGCACTGAGGAGTGTGTCTTCTGGCTCATAATTTGACACACAGCTAACTCCAGCACCATGGAATTGTGTAGAAGCTGTGCCTTCTGAAATCCTGGGTTCTTGCCAACTCGATACTAGGAATCTAGTCGATGGTTCACAATCGGAACTGTCACCAGGTTCTTCCACATCCTGAGTAAAAGGTACTCCAGGGTAGGGGGCACGGGCACTGTCAGTGCTTCCAGAGGAGGAGCCTCATACTGGAGGATCTCTAGGTCTTAAGCATAAGGCTCGTCCTCCAGCACCGCCACAAAGGCGAGTGCCTGGGACATCTCCCTCACGAACTCGAGGAAGGCCAAGTCCTCTGGAGGGGACCTCCGCTGATGAGGCAGAGAAAGGTTGGATGGGACATCCCCGTGGAGCATGGTATCAGAGGACTCCTCATCAGTCTCCCAGTCAGACTCTGAACCAGAGTCATCGACAAGCGCCCCTCGGTCACCTGTCCCTCTGTGCTAACAACTTCCAACATCACTCGAGCGAATGAGGGGGACCTCTCCTCTGGGGAAGTCCTCAGCGAGGAGGTCCCCATGTGGAGTGCCAATGACCCAGAGAGACAGAGTCAGACCCCGCTGCGACTTGAGGAACGCATCAAAGCTAAGCTCAGCTCGAGAGCAGCCATGTGGGCCTCTATTCCAGAAAGCTCTACAACTGGATTGGATCCAGATGGTGTTGGGGCCAGAGCCAACTTCTTGGCCAAGGAGTACCAGATTGTGATGGAGTTGGGTCGCCACTCCTTTGGGGCTGTGGGGGTCCCATCTCTTCAGGGTTGCTTCACCTGGTGCTCCCATCTGTCATCGCCCGAGTCACATCAAGTGCTCCGAGGCAGACTTGCCACCCGATGCTGGTTTAGTCCTTGGCATCAACTTTGAGAGAGTCACCGACGCACATGGGGAGGTTCTCCAAGGACGACTGAGCCCGATGCCCCATGGGCTCTGAACGAGCCCAGGCATGCGACACTCAATGCCGGCATCAAGGAAAGGGATTCCATCCTCGATGCCGAACCAGAGCCAGATTGTCTGCCTTTCATGTTCCCTCCGGATTTTGGCTGAGATGAGGAGGCAAAGCAGGCAGGAAAACCTGTTGTGGTCTGCCCCATGGCACTTTATGCAGGTGCTATAGCAGTCTGTATGGGACATAGTGCAATTGCACTTAGCGCACTGCTTAAAAATCACTGGTCGAGGACATAGCGGGGAAAACAATGCCCGCGAGATCAAACTCTGACATCTCGACCAGGTAGGCCGCGAGAAAAAAAAAACAGTGTGAGAAAAAAAAAAAAGGAAAAATGAAATAAAAAGCTATCCAAGTGAACAACTGAACGCCGAGGCGGAGACTTGGGCGAGGAAGGTGATAGATTCGAGCACTCAATAGAGGGGAAAACAACAGAGTAAGGGTCGAAAAATTGACTTTTGACTGGAGTGCACAGATGGGACTTCTGCAGGGCTTCGCAGAAAAAGACAGACTGAGACAAGATGGCAACTTTGACAGGGAAGGTGACTGCGCATGTGCGGGTAGCTCCCAAAGGCTTTCTTTGAAAGCTGGGGAGTGGATTCACGTGGGCTCCATCGGCGCTGACATCACCCATATGTAAGGGCTGACTTCCTGCTTGTTCCCAGAGAAACAATGGATTTGTGCAGAGTGAGCACAGTCATTCAGCAGCCTCCTTACAGACTGGAAACCAAGGAGCAAGCAACAACGCGCATCTTAAGCTCACCAGTATATTTTCATTCTAGCTTCTTAAGTGGATTGACATGGCATCAAGAAGCTGTAAGTATCCGGCAGACACATTTTGCTATGTCAGTGGTGATTTTATCAAGACAAGAATGAAAACGTACTCTGCGGAAGCATTTGCCAAGACATATGAAGCTTACAAGGCATATTTTGGCATGCCTGTTGGGAATCAGGACAAACCCTGGGTGACTTATTTCACTTGTGAGCACATCAAGAAAACTCTAGAAGGTTAGATGGACAATTGATGCTGGCTTAGACTGTGGCATTTTATGTTATAGAATCTTTATTGTTATTGAATTTTTGCATAATGTATAAATACATAGCAAGAACATCATTAATTTAAATTAATTTTATATCGTCATATTTATATATAAAATTATGTTTTTATTTTCACATTTTTATTTTTCCATTGGCAGGATGGTACAGTGGGGAACAAAGTCATGAAGTTTGCTATCCCAAGAATTTGGCAGGAACCCATTGACCACTTGAACAATTGCTACTTCTGCATGGTGGATCCTTCCAAACGTCGGACTGGCAAGAATGTGCCTTCTGTCATGTATCAGAGCATTCCTGCATCCATTATCCGTTGCCATACTGCCCAGAGCTCTTTATTTTATTTATTTAACAGGTTTTATATACCGCTTTATCATTTCAATCAAAGCGGTTTACATTGTAACTTCAACTTGGTAATGTACATTAAACAGGGATATTGATAACTTGGATTTTTCTGGGCAGTGGATGGTTAAGTGACTTGCCCAAGGCCACAAGGAGTGCTAGTGGGAATTGAACCCTGGTCTCTGGGTGCTCTAACCATTTGGCTACTCCTCCACTCCTTGTATCCATTCCTCCACAGAGAAAGCAGCTGTCTTTAGAAGAAGTCGAAGATCTAGATTACAATATCAGAGGTAGAGCTGAGGAGACAAACCCTTATTACTGAAACCAAAATGACAACATCTTGGTCATAGATCTTGGTCTCACCAAGTCCAATGCCAAGCTTTTGACATTCAGGTTCAAGCAGCGGAACTTGTTGGATATAAATGTGCAAGTCACAGGTCAGAGGAAGCATCACCACATTTTTTCTAGCTTCTTCACTAGTCAAGTTGGGCTCTGCTTTTGCCACCATGTGACCGGTCTGTTCGACACTATCAGAAATGCATGAACCTGAAGGAGTGGCACCTGATCATTGACAGCTCTTCCAGGAGACTTAAGGCTGTGCTGCCACATAATGGGAACAAGTACCCATCTCTTCCCCTAGCTCACTCAGTGAGCCTCAAAGAAGATTACAGCAGCATCAAGACCTTGCTAGAAACTTTGAAGTATGACGAATATAGCTGAGAGGTTATCAGAGATTTTTAAATGGTGGCATTTCTAATGGGTGTCCAAAGCAGTTTTACCAGGTTTCCCTGCTATCTTTGCCTTTGGGACAGCAGGGACACCGCAGCACACTGCCACAGACAGGACTGGCCACAGCAAGCTGAATTTTCTGTTGGTAACAGGACATGAAGTGGGAACCACTGGTGGAACCACAGAATGTGCCAATGTCACTACTGCACATCAAATTGGGCCTTATATAACAATTTGTCACAATTCTAGAGAAAGAGGCGACAGCTTTCAAGTATCTTCGGGAATTCTTCCCTAAACTGTCTTAGGCAAAGGTCAAAGCTGATGTCTTTGTTGGACCACAAATAAAAGAAGATTCTCAAGTGCATGGGGTTTCCTGGGCTGCTTATTAGGAAGGAAAACACAACTTGGAACAGCTTTGTTGAAGTGGTTCGTGGCTTTTTGGGAAATCACAAAGCCAAAAACTATGTAAAGCTGGTTGAGACTTTGGTTAAGAATTACAGCAAAATGAGCTGCAGGATGTCTCCTAAAATCCATATCCGTGAGGCTCATCTTGATAAATTTAAGGAGAACATGGGAGCATACTCAGAGGAGCAAGGCAAACATTTCCACAAGGATATATTGGAATTTGAACGCGCAACCAAGGACAGTATAACGAGAACGTGATGGGAGACTACATCTGGGGGCTTATTCGTGAAAGTGATTTACAATATAATTGCAAATGTTGAAAATCTACTCACTTCTAAATGTTTTATGGTCTTCTTGAATAACTTAAATATAAGTAAATATTATATGTTGAAGGATTTTTTTATTTTATGTGAACAAAAAGGCACAAGTAAGCCTGTTTTAACAATGGGAATACGTAAATTTCACAAATATCAATCTCCTGTTTACAAAAGCAAAGTTTAATGAGAATAACCACCATTTTCTATACTTTTACGTTATAAGCAATTAGGAAATAACAATCACTACCCAGGAACAAAAATTGTGTTGCACAGTGAATTGTTCTTATATATGTTGAGATGTCATTATTCAGCGGCACCATATTTGGTTAAAGCTCACAGATAATTTATCCTGTTAGCAGTGATGTGGTGATCAAAGACCAGTGTTAGAATCCCACTGGCATGCCGTGTGGGTCTTAGTCAAGTCACTTAATCCTCCACTGCCTCGGGTACAAACTTATGGGCCAATGAAGAAAGAGTAGCACACCCTTTGCACATAGATGATGCAAATTATACGCACAAATTCTGCCACACCAAATGCAGAAAAGAGATTGACGCGTGTGTAATCAGCCAAAGTATGCACGCACAGCAACACCATGTGTATTTAAATAATATGCAAATGAGCTGCATGTATTAAAATGGAATGCTATTTTTCTGCATGTATATTTCATCAGATAAGGAGTGGAGGAGTGGCCTAGTGGTTGGGGCAAGATACTTCAGGCCAGAAGGTCGGGGGTTCAAATCCCACTAGAGGACAGCAACCTTGGGCCGGAAGGACTGGGGTTTCTAGTCCCACAGGTGCTCCTTGTGGTCTTGGGCAAGCCACTTAACCCTCCATAGCCCATGTTCCCTGTAAAATAGTTATCTCCAAGTTATAATGCCCTGTTCAATGTAATTTCAGTTTGTTCAATGTAAACCGCACTGATGCAGAATAGCGTGGTATATAAGAGAATATAAATAAAATAATAATAATAACAACATAAGTGAAAGCTCAGTGTGTAAAATGTCTTTTCCATCTTATCCTTGTGATTGTTTGTTACTCATTTATATCATTCTCCATTTACTATTAGGTCTCTTTGTGATTTCATAAAAAAATGTTTTTGGGCAAAATACTGTTGTTTATTAGGTGCTGAGCGCCAAAGAACCTGCACTTTGTGTGCACATAACATAAGCGTTTAACATTTACGCGCATGAGCATATGGCAACTTGTAGCACATCTGTTTGCATATGTGTTGGCTCCGCTCCTTTCATGCTACAAAAATGTATACAAAGAATAGCACGTGACTTCAGCACTGGTTTTCTGCATTGGCCTGTTTGACTGTAAGTCCTCTGAGGACACGGAAATACCTAGAGATCCTGATTGTAACACGCCTTGAACTGTTACTGGAAAAGCATGAGTAAATATAAAAAAAAAAGAGATAACTCATTTAGTACTGCAGAATAACCCTAGATAAAGATAACTGGGTAAGCTAATTGGTTATTTTTATAACTGCTGTTTGTGCAAATTGACTTAACAGATTATCTTTAACTGAATAGAACTGAAGATTGGAACCATCTCGATAAAAAGAAAAGTGAACCCAGCACAACACTGAGCCTTCCTACTTTTAACTGGTTACCTTTTGACCAGGTATCAAGATATTCAGCGAAAGGTTAACCATCAATACTGATTGTCGTGGTAATGCTATCCAAAGTATGAAATGTCAACTCTAAGGCTGCACTGACACACACACATCATCAAAAATGGGCATTTTGAGCCTCACATGATGACATTGTCAGTCCAGCCATGGAGGTACAGCACTGGCAGACCTGAGAGAGAGAGAGAGAGTGAGATGATGGCATCTTTGGCCATTCAAGCTGCAGAGGTTGCAGCACTGTCTTTGGCCACTTTGGCTATGATGCTGTCTTAAGCTGTTTGGCCCAAGAAGGAAGGGGCTGTCTTTGGCCATGTGAGTCTCAGGAGGGGGAGGCAAAGCTGTCTTTGGATTATAATGATGAAATATCTGGCGTTGACTGGAGCTAGGGTGGAACAAACTAGGTTGGTGGGAGGAGGGAGTGTTAAGAGGCTTTAAAAGTGACTGCTGGGGGCGTGGTGTTTACCAAGCTAGCACAGTGAGAGAGAGAGTTCTCCGTTCCCGATGCTTAAATGTAAAGAAAAAGCTATGGCTTACCCCACCAAACCTCAGCAATCTATTACCCGTCCGATGGACTGATTTGTCAGAGTACCTGAGGCGGCTATGCAGGAAATTAGTTCAGGCTTCGCAGTTGTGGGTAAGGAGAAGACCACGCTGCCTTCCGACCTTGATAGTACCTTGTCTCCTGAGACACTGACCCCTCCACCCCACCCAGGTGATCCTGTCCTGACACTGGCTGAGTTGGAACCCTCCGTTGTTGGATGTTGGCAACGTGATTGTCTCCACGAGTGGTGATTTGGTGACTTTGGATCAGGTGGAGGTCTCCGGTTCAGATGGAGACGCCTTTGGTGGAGTTTTGGCAGTGGGAATGCCCTTGGCCAGCAGCCCTGGTGTGGGACTGATTTCTAGAGCACTTCGGGAGATATCAACTCCAGTTTCTTGGTCTCTCCCGCAGCCCAAAATGGTAACATTAGACTCCATTTGGGAAGCTATTACGACTAACAATATTTTGCATCAGACCACTGATATTTTGGCAAGAGTGCAGTCTAACTCTGAACAATTGGTGGCCTATGTAACTATTCCTGATCAATTAATGATGAGGGTTGAAGATCATGATCAAAAGTTGGTTGCTTTATCTGACACTAATGCTGCCTTGGCAAAGGATAATATTGCTTTAAGACTGAAACTTGAAGCATTGGAAAATGCGGCCTCGGCAGTTAAAGTCTGGGTTTCGATTTTTCCAAAGGTGACTGGGATACCTGCTGTGGAGTTATTAAAAAAATATCTTATGGAGACGTTGCTTATTCCCACAGACATGATACCACCCTTAATTAAAGCATATTACTTACCAGCGGAGAAGAAGGAACAATCTGGAACTCTTACAGATCCTAACTTGGAAGCATTAATGTGTGAAAAATATTGAATGTATCTGGTTTAGAGTCTTGTGAGCCTGCTACTCTTTTAGTTACCTGTGCCTTGCTTTTGATAGGAATTGGATACTTAAAATGGTCCATAAAGCGTAGTTACTCACCTGTAACAGGTGTTCTCCAGGAGCAGCAGGAATCAGTCCTCACTTATGGGTGACGTCGGCGCCGACGGAGCCCCCGCGGAGCAATTTTCCCCAGCTTTCAAAGAAAGCCTTTGGGAATTGAAGCGCGCATGCGCGGTCCTCTTCCCGCCCAAGGGTGCCATCTTAGCCAGTCAGATGACATAGCTAAAAAAGACAGCATAAAAATTTGCAAAAAGAACATAAGCAGACGATTGCAACTCCAAGGGGAGGAGGGAGGGTAGTGAGGACTGATTCCTGCTGCTCCTGGAGAACACCTGTTACAGGTGAGTAACTACACTTTCTCCAGGACCAAGCAGGAAGTCAGTCCTCACTTATGGGACTCCCAAGCTCAAGGCTACCGGAGACCCTAAGCACAAAAATGAGCTCCCTCTAGCTCAGCAGCACAGAAGGAAAAAATCTTCGCTGAATTATCACCCACCGGTAGCCCACATCCGGGATGGAGGGTAGGAGTTGCTTAGACCTCAAAGAGATTACGGAGGACTGCCTGTCCGAAAGCACTGTCCCTGCGGGACTCCCTCTCGAGACAGTAATGGACCGCAAAAGTCTGGCTCGAAGACCAAGTAGCGGCCCGGCAGATGTCTGCCAGCGGAACAGAGCGGAGGTAAGCCACTGACGTAGCCTTTGCCCGAACGCAATGAGCCGTGACTCGACTTTCTAAGGAGAGTCCGGCTGCCCCATAAGCCCAAGAGATACAGTCCGCAACCCAGATGGACAGAGTACGCTTGGAGACCGGGAGCCCCAATTTATTGGGGTCAAAAGACACAAAAAGCTGAGCAGCTTTACGGTGCTCTCGCGTACGGTCAAGGTAGAAGTTCAAAGCCCTTCTACAGTCCAGGGTATGGAGGACCGTTTCAGCTCGGCTGGAGTGTGGTCTGGGAAAGAAGGTTGGAAGTACCACCTCCTGATTGATGTGAAAAGGGGAGACCACTTTTGGAAGAAACTTCGGGTGAGTCCGTAGGACTACCCTATTTTTGTAGAACCGAGTGTAAGGGGGATCAGACACGAGGGCCTGCAATTCACTTACGCGTCTAGCGGAAGTGAGGGCTATCAAGAACAGTGTTTTCCAAGACAGAAAACGGAGAGAACAGGTAGCCATAGGTTCAAAAGGCGGACAGGTGATCCGCTGCAAAACCACATTCAGGTCCCAGTCAGGCGCTGGCGGGCGCAGAGGTGGTTTAAGTAGAAGGAGACCTCGGAGAAACCTCGCTACAAGAGGGTCGCTGGAGAGAGGTCTACCGTCCATCGGTACATGATGTGCCGAAAGAGCACTGAGGTGAACTTTGACGGAGTTGGACTTAAGTCCCAGATTAGAGAGGTGTAGCAAGTACTGCAAGATCACCGACACCGGGCAGGAGAAGGGATCCTGAGACTGTTGGGTACACCAGACGGCAAAGCGACGCCATTTAAGGGCGTAGCATTTGCGGGTAGAAGGCCGTCGCGAAGCCAAGACGACCTCCTCCACCTCTGCCGGCAGGAGAAGGGGAGCAAGGACTACCCTCTCAGCAGCCAGGCCATGAGGTTGAGAGACCTGAGGTTGGGGTGTAGTAGAGACCCCTGATCCTGAGTGAGGAGATCCGGTTGTACCCCCAGAGGGAATGGATCCTCCACCGCTAATTGCAGTAGGAGCGGAAACCACGGCTGTCTGGGCCAGCGAGGGGCCACCAGGATCATGAAGGCTTTGTCTCGGAGAACCTTGAAAAGAGTCCGAGAGACTAGCGGGATGGGAGGGAAAGCGTACAGAAGGCTCCCCGACCATGAAATTAGAAAAGCGTCCGCCGCAAACCGAAGGGGGTGTGGCTGACGAGAGCAGAAGCGAGGAAGCTGCCGGTTGTGAGGACTGGCAAAGAGATCCACCGTGGGGAGGCCCCACTTTAGGAAGAGCTTCTGAACTACCAAGGGATCCAGACGCCACTCGTGCGGCTGGAGGATCCTGCTGAGTTTGTCCGCCAGGCAATTTTCTTGGCCCGGGAGATAAACTGCCTTGAGGAGAATGCCGTGACTGACGGCCCAAGAGCAGAGCTTCTGTGCCTCCCGGCAGAGGAGGAAGGAGCCCGTGCCCCCCTGCTTGTTCACGTAGAACATGGCAACTTGATTGTCCGTCTGGACAAGGACGGACTGGTGGGAAGTCAGGTGGGAGAAGGCCTTGAGAGCCAGGCGGATCGCCCTGAGCTCCAGGAAGTTGATCTGCTGAGCAGACTCCCACGTGGTCCAGAGGCCCTGAGTACGTGCCCCTTGGCAATGTGCTCCCCAGCCCAGGAGGGATGCATCCGTGGTCAGCACCCGGGTCGGCTGAGGTGACTGGAAAGGCATACCGAATATCAGGTTCGGCTGCCGAAGCCACCACCGGAGAGACGAGAGCAGCGGCTCGGAGACGCGCACTAGGTCTGCTAGGCCGCCTGTGGCTTGTCGCCACTGCTGGCGGAGACACCATTGAGCAGGCCGCATATTCAGGCGGGCATTGGGGGTCACATGGACAGTGGAAGCCATATGACCGAGTAGTCTCAGGAAGCGCCTGGCGGAGACCAGAGGCTGGCTGCGAAAACGGCCGGCTAGGTCCATGAGCCGTTGAGCCCTGTCGAGCGGTAGGTACGCTCGTGCCTGAGGAGTGTGTAGCCTTGCGCCGATGAACTCGAGATCCTGTGAGGGGAGCAAAGTGGACTTTGCGAAATTTATAACAAAGCCCAAGTACTGCAGAAGAGTCACCGTGCGGTGCGTGGCGCTGGTGACCTCCGGAGCGGACGCCGCTCTGATGAGCCAGTCGTCGAGGTATGGAAAGACATAGAGGCCGTGAAGCCGGAGATGGGCCGCCACCACCGCGAGACATTTTGTGAAGACTCGCGGTGCGGAGGACAGGCCAAAGGTCAGTACTCTGTACTGGTAATGATTTCCTGCCACCACAAACCTTAGGTATTGGCGGTGGCTTGGGTGGATGAGGATGTGCGTGTAGGCATCCTTTAGATCCAAGGAGCATAGCCAATCTCCCTGCTGGAGGTAGGGCAGAAGGATTCCAAGGGTAAGCATTTTGAACTTCTCCCGCACAAGGAACTTGTTGAGGTTGCGCAAGTCCAGGATGGGTCTGAGGCCCCCTGTTCTCTTTGGTATTAGAAAATACCTGGAATAAAAGCCTTGACCTCTCAGGTGGTGTGGCACCGGTTCCACCGCCTGTTCCTGCAGAAGACCTGCTAACTCCTGAAGGAGTAAGTCCCTGTGCAGAGGGGGTCGCGGAGGTTCTCCCGGAAAATAGGAGGGAGGGACCTGGTGGAAGTGGAGAAGATAGCCTTCTCGCACGACTTGAAGCACCCAGGCATCTGCGGTGATGCTGGACCACCTGTGGGCGAAGTGAACCAGCCGGCCTCCGGTGCTGGGAGGAACCAGCGGGGGGGGAGAGGCTATGCTTAGTGAGTCAAAAACCCCCACCCTGCGGAGCAGGGGCTGGTGGTGCAGGCTTGGGGGCTTGCTGCCTACGGGACCCGTTACCCCGTCCCTTGGCCTGCTGGCCCTGTTGGGGAGCTGCAGGGGCCTGATAATGGGGGTATTGTTTGTAGGCAGCCGCCTTCCTCGGGTAAAAGGACTTTTTCCTCGAGCCCTTCTTTTTCTGGGAAGGGGCGGAGGTCTTCCTAGAAAGCCTGGTCCTGGTGAGAGTCTCAGTCTCAATTTGTGCAGCCTTTTCCGCCATGGGCTTGCCAAAGAGGTTTTCACCTCGGCAGGGGACATCGACCAACTTGTCCTGCACCCAGGGCTCAAGGTCTGACGACTGAAGCCAAGCCTGTCGGCGGGCACCGATGCCGGCTGCGGCTACTCGAGCCGATGCTTCAAAGCCATCATAGGCTGCTCGGGACATGAACTTAGAGCATTCCCGAATGCCAGTGGACAAGGCCAGGAACCTCCGCAAGGGTTCCTCGGACAAACCAGCGGAGAATCCGGCTAGCTCTTTAGCCAGATCTCGGAGATACATGCCCATGTATAGCTGGTAAGTCTGGACACGACATGCGAGCATAGAGCCCTGGAAACACTTCTTACCAAGGCCATCCAGGTTACGGGCCTCCCTGCCAGGAGGCACCGAGGAGTGCATCTTCTGGCTCTTAAGACGATGCATGGCCGATTCCACTACCATGGAATGGTGTGGTAGCTGTGCCTTTTGAAAGCCAGGGCTCTTGCGGACTCGATAGATAGAATCGACCGGCTTGCTCAGGACCGGCGAGGAGGCCGGACTCTCCCACATGCGGAAGAGTAGTCGTTCCAGCATAGGAGGAACCGGCACAGTAAAGTGTTCCCTTGCGGGAGAGTCATACTGGAGGGCGTCGAGCTCTTCGGCTCGAGGCTCCTCCTCGGGGTCCGCAGGGAAGGCCAAAGCCTTGGCCATATCCCTGACGAAGTCCGAGAACCGGGCATCCTCCGGGGGGGACTGCTTCCGAGGCTCGGACTCCGGTGAGTCCGAGGGGACACACCGAGTCCGGAAAGAATCAGGCAACTCTTCCTCTTCAGACTCCCAGACCGACTCCGACGAGGACTCGGTGGGGTCGGCCCGGGCAGGGCGCGGCGCCTGCCGCCCCGACGCCGAGGGAGTCGGCGTCGGCGACCTCGGTCCCGAACGGGAGGCCGAGGGTGACCTCGACCGAGGATCGACTCGAGTTCGCATAGACTCGAGGATCGGCTCGGTCTCCGGGGTCGACTTGGACGTCGACGTCCCGGCGGTTGGGGCAGCGGCGCCAGCGAGGCCAGCGAGCAGTGCCCGCTGCTGGTCCATGAAGGCAGACAGTCTGCTCTCCAAGGCCGTCAACCTGAGTCCGAGCTCAGGTGACCCAGCAGCCCCCGACTCGGGCCCCGACGGCGTCGGGCCCGACGTCGGCTGTCGCGGAGGCGAGTCCAGAAGGACCACAGGACTTACCCGAGCAGGCATCTCCGACTCCAGGCGAGGTCGCTTCGTGAGGTGCTCCTTCTCCAAGGACCCGGGGCGGCTGTCGGGGCTATGCGACCTGGCCCTCGCGGAACCAGGAGCGTCCACCGACGCCGCCCTCGCGGGTTTCACCTTCCGACGATGGTCCCCGGAGGGAGAACCCCTGTCGGAGGAACTCCGGCGACGGTCCGAGCTGGAGCCTTTGGACGCGGAGGCCTCCGACGAGGTCCGGGTACGGCTGGGGTCAGCGAAGATCCTATCACGCTGATGCCGCCGACTTCTCAACGCTTTGGAGGACATTTTGCCGCAGGGCCCACAGATCAGTTCCTCATGATCTGGGCCCAGGCAGCGGAGGCAAAAGTCGTGTGTGTCAGTTAGTGACATATTTCGGTCACACTGACCACACCGCTTAAAACCACTGGCAGCCATCGGGGGAAAAAGGGCCCCTGCGAGGTCAAAGGACCGGGCTGCCAGGGAAAAAACGAAAACGAAAGCTGACTAAGTCAGAAAAACCGAAAAAAAGGAAGAGGACTCGTGACCGGCGTCGCGAGTCCGGGCGGGAAAAAGACCGGCGTCGAACCGAAGGAAAAAGAATAAAATAACGAAGAAATATCGACTTTTTCGCGGGTACAAGACGGGGACGTCTGTAGGGCTCCGCGGAAAAAAGAAGACTGGCTAAGATGGCACCCTTGGGCGGGAAGAGGACCGCGCATGCGCGCTGCAATTCCCAAAGGCTTTCTTTGAAAGCTGGGGAAAATTGCTCCGCGGGGGCTCCGTCGGCGCCGACGTTACCCATAAGTGAGGACTGACTTCCTGCTTGGTTCTGGAGAAACAGCGTTCTTTGCCTTTCTATTGGCTCCAGATTTCTATCTTGTAGTTCATAGCGAAGGAGACCCAAAGACGCTGCAAAACAATTTTTGCTGCTCAAGCCTGGTGTTACACAACTGGGTGCTTCTTTTTACCTCCGTTTTCCTTGTAAATGCTGAATTGTGTATCACTCTATTAGATATATTTTCTTTTACCCTGGGGATGTCTGCATTTTTGAACGCCAGGTTACTCGCGCAATCTAGCACCGCTGACCAAGTTTAACTGTACAATTAATTTTGCCTTGGGCTCTCCAGTGCCATTTTTATTTCTCAGGATGTCCTCTGCTTGTGAATATAGTTTCTTTTTGCATCCCCCTCTCATAGTGGACTACGGGAACGTTCATTAATATGTTTTTGCTTGAAAATGTTTCCTTATGACTTCCTTGTGGGATTCCTTTTCTGTACAAGCTTTGTCTTGATTCAATATAAAAATTCAATAAATAAAAAAAAAAAAAAAAAAATTAAGTGACTTGCTGGGGATGAAAGAGTGACTGATAGGGATGATGAAGGGGTTAAGAGAGATTGAAACTGCTAGGGAAGTGAAGACTGAAAGATTGTGCCTGCAGATAAGAGGGAGAAGATTATTTAAATGAATGTTCCAATTTACAACTCAAACGTTCCAATGTTACATAATAAAAATAAGCCCTGGAAACAAAACAACAACAAAAAAAAATCCCTCCTAAAAAAAACGAATCCCATGTATCTCCTTTCCCTTACACATTTTTTTGTAAGCATTGGAAAACCTCTCTGGGATCTGCCTCTCTCTAATGGAAGCAAATTTTGCTGTTGCCTAGTTTCAGTTTCTTTTTAAACCTCAGAAAGCCTCTTAAATATATAGGCGCTTTTTAATGCATGCCATTTTTTTTGGACCACACCAAAAAATACAGTAAAGATCAAGTCACTCAAAACTCAAAAGCGCTCTCCACTGTGTACACAGTTATAGATTTCAGCACTAAAAAGTTGAAAAATTAGAAGATCCTGTACAAATTTTTATAAAAATATTTTTAGAGGATGAAAGGACCTCAGAATTCAATAAAAAAAAGAGGAGAAGAAAATACTTTAGATCAAAAATATCAAGCATCGGTTTGAAAAACCCAGGGCTGGCCCCACTATCAGACAAGACCAGGCGATTGCCTAGAGCAATAGCTTTTCGGGGCAGCAAAGAGAAACAGGAGTTAATGTAAAACAATAGATCTAACAGCCAGACAAACTGAAGGAGCGATCAGCATATTCTTTTAACTGAAAAGCAAAGTCTAGTGTCTGAAAGCATGGGTCATGGAGGTCAGCTATGGTGCTTAATTATTGGAGGATAATCAGTGGCGGTACCTGAAGAGTGATGTGAGGTAATGTGCGGAGACGCATTATGGGGCCTCATTTGCATAAACAGTCACATATCCACTGGGCGGGCCTCTTGCATACATTTAATTTATGCTATTTTAAAATGTATATGCTGCCCATTAAAGATTTTAGGAAGCTTTCAAAGGAGCTCTTCACAAGCTATTTTTGTCCCAGCAATAACTCAGGGGCATGTTAAATGAAAAATAATTTGCATTAAGTTCCATTGCACTTTAAAAAAAAAAAAAAAAAAAATGACGAGTGTTGCTCACTTAGCACACATTAAAATTTGTGAATGCACATTAACCTTTAGCAACATTTAATAACTTTCTGCTGTTCTGCCCGATTTCTTTTCTTAGTTGTATTGTAGAAGCAGATTTTTTTCCTCCTGCTATTTTTTTCTTCTTTTCTCTAATCTTCAAGTTCAAAGAGCAAGGCAGGCTTCTTTAAGTCACAACACTTCCCAGGTACTAGATCCTTCACTTCCCACCCCAGCTCCAACTCACCCCTTGGCTATATAGGGTAACTCACTACTACTAATCATCTATATAGTGCTACATAGCTTATTGATAAAAAGAACAGATTTTGTTATAGGTCGGAAGGAAAAAGCTAGGAAAAGTTCCACATCTGGATATCTTCTTTAAGTAAAGAAGCCGATATCATAGAATGGTAATTAGATTATGTAATTTTACAAAGAATGCACATTAAACTACACACTTCAAACACATATGTTAGTTTTTAACAGCTTAAAGTGATAACATAGTGACAGAATTCAAAATGGCATGGGACAGACACAGTGGAAAACGAACTCTGCCAAAATAGGACAATACCTCAAGGAGTCGCTAGCGGGATGGGAACAGCTGGGAGATATAGAAAAACAGTGAGCAAAACTAAAAAAGGATGTGTTACCTTTTTGTTAGAAAGGTAAATAAATGTAATCGTAAAAGGAGGCTGCTATGGTTCTCAAAAGAAGTAGATGAAAAGGTGAAGAAAAAGAGGGAGGCCTTCAGGAAATACAAGAAATCACAGAGAGAGGAAGACAGGCATCTATATTTGGAAAAACGTAGAAAAACTAGCAAAGTAGTCAGGAAGGCAAGGTACAAAAAAAAGAAGAAATAGCCAGTGGGAATAAGACATTTTTCAGATATGTTAGTGAGAAGAGGAAGGGCAAAAGTGGTATTGTCAGACTCAAGGGTGACTGGGAGGAATGTGTAGAAACTGAGGATAAAGTGGAATTGCTTAACAAATATTTCTGTTCTGTTTTCACAGATGAAGGCCAGGAGCAGAAACCCATAAATAGGAACCCAAGCGACGGGGATCTCGAACGATTTTCAGAAGACTGTGTTCGTGAGTAACTAGCTAAACTAAAAGTAGACAAAGCGATGTGTCCGGATGGGATACATCCAAGAATACTGAGGAAACTTGGGAACGTTCTACTGGCTCAACTGTCTGACTTTTTCAATGCTTCCTTGGGAGTCAGGAGTGGTGCCAGAGGACTGGAGAAAGGCACATATGGTCCCTTTACACAAAAGCGGACCTAAGGATGACATTGAGAACTACAGGCCGGTTAGTCTAACCTCTGCGGTTAGTAGATTTTTGATAAGGCTACTAAAAGAGAGAAAAGTGAGGTTTCTCGAATCCAATGCATTGCAGGATCCAAGGTAGCATGGATTCACCAGAGGCAGGTCTTGTCAGACAAATCTGATTGATTTCTTTGACTGGGTGACCAGGGAGTTGGACCGAGGGAGAGCACTAGATGTGGTGTATTTAGATTTCAGTAAAGCCTTTGACACTGTTCTGCACAGGTGACTTATAAACAAACTGAGCAGCCTAGGAATGGCCCCTAAACACCCAGGAAAGAGTAGATAACATGAGGAGGGATCTAACTAAGCTTGAAGAATGGTCTATATTTTGGCGGCTGAAATTGAATGCTAAAAAATGCAGGGTCACACATTTGGGTTGAAAAAATCCAAAGGAGCGGTACAGTGTAGGATATGAGGTACTTCTATCCACAAAAGAAGAGTGGGACCTGGGTATAATTGTGTCCGACGATCTTAAAGAAGCTAAAACAGGTAGAAAAGGTGATGGCAAAAGTCAGAAGGATGCTTGGGTGTATAGGGAGAGGAATGGCCCACAGAAAAAGGAGTTGATAAGGCCTCTGTATAAGTCTCTGGTGCAACCTCATCCACACCTTCAAAAGGATATAAGCAGTCTGGAGTCTGCGCAGAGGGTGGCTACGAAAATGGTGGCATAAATGCACATGAGGAGAGTCTTTTCTGATTGAAAGCAAACTCTGCTATGAGGGGACAAAGGATGAGGGTGAAAGGGGATAGACTCAGGAGTAATAAGCGGAAATATTTCTTTATGGAAAGAGTGGTGGATGAGTGGAACAGTCTCCCAGTGGAGACGGTGGACACGAGGACAGTATCTGAATTCATAAAGCATGGGACAAACACAGAGGATCTCTAAAGATAAAAAAGGGAGTATTGTAGTTGATATGGAAGGGCAGACCAGATAGGCCATGTGGTCTTTTTCTGCTGTCATGTTTCTATGTTTCATTGTCTGTCATTCTTCTATAAAGAAAAGAAAAAGACCCCAGTTCTTGGTTTCAGGCATACTCCACTAACATGGCACTGTATAAAAATAAGCGTGACCACCTCTGATTTATTTGATTAATTCACAAAGTTGCACAGATAAAAATTGTTTGAATATCAACTCCTGAATGTCTTTTGTTTCCAAAAAAAAGCACATTTACATGGTCATCTTTTGGATCTTACATATAATTTCACTGAATGAATGAATAATGAATAAGAGGTAATGGCCAGTGGGACCAAGGTTTCCAGTTTACAATCAAATCGCTCACAGCCTTATAGAATATTGTGCACTATTAGCATGCATCAATATGTGGTATGTACTGCAGGTATCCTTTTATGCTATGGGATCCATAATACATGCTATGGTTGCTGCACACTATTGCAGTAATGTGCATGATTACATTAAGCTATTACACTTTAGTCTCTTTCTCACCAGAGGCAGTCAAAGTATGGGTGCTATCTCACTCTATCCCTCTGTAGCATATGCATATCTAACAAGAGAAATGTAAAAAAAGACTTCTGAATAAATTCATTAACATCCAGAGAATCTTTTCTTAAAAGCTAAATTGTATGATCCCGGTTTCAAAGATTTGTGAGATCTTGAAGTTACATACTTTTTATTTTTTAATTTACTGTTTTTGATCTTACTGATATTAAGATAATTTGGCAAGCAAAAAGTGTATTTTCAGTGCCTGTGCACTTTTAAGAATTCAAAAACCAGCATAATTACTGCTGCATATTCTACAGGTTAGAAAGAACTACATCTCACAGAGCAAAATTTATTTTGCCTGTGGAGACTTAAGGGTCACATTCATTTTCTGAATGCGCAGGTAATACAGAATAGGTCCAGATCAGGGCTCAAAAAACCCCAGGTGCCAGGTCGCCATGGAGACTAAAATACTGGACCTGGTGCCTGGAACACCTCTGCAGCAGAATGAAGATCGGGACCGGCCCTGGGGGAGGGAGGGGAAATCCAGTCTCCCATGGGCAGAAGAGAAGGGCACGGCACAGATGCAAGCTGTCTGTTCTCGGGAGATGGGATCCCCATGGGCAGACAGCTTTCATCTGAGCTGTGATGGCTGCCTTCCCCTTCTCTTCTGTCCATGAGAGATCGGATCCCCTTGGGCAGAACATGAGAGGAAGCAGGCTGCCCGCAGTGATCCAAGCCTGTCAGGGCCTGCAATAAAAAGAAAAATACAAGTTCGATGGAAGAGTGTGTGTGTGTGGGGGGGGGATCTTAAATCTTAAAGGGCCAGAAACTAAAAAACAAAGAAAGAAAAAGAGGAAGGGGGAATGCAGGGCACAGGGGTGGGAGTACTATTGGACAGGGGCAAGGGGAGATAGTCTAAGAAAAAGTGGGAAGGGGTTGGAGGCAGGGAAGGAAGAGTGAAAGGTTAAAGGGATGAATGCATGGCAACAAAAGGACACAATGCCTATTTACCTAAAGGTGCATTCCCCTCCCCCCAAGAACACACACAAGCACACTACACACGTGCACACACAGGCAGGTACCCCAGTTCCACACTACACAGGAATCTCACCTCTGCACTGCACACACAGAAGCTCCCCAGGCTCTTCAGCACACACACGCACCGCAGCCCTGCACACCACCCACACAAAGGCATTCCCCATCACATCCCATGCACAGACTGGCACACCACCATTGCACCACACCCCCACACTGACACTTACTATCTGAAGCTACAGCTGTTGCTATCTAAAGATGATGCATGGTGTAGGAACTCTGGCACTGGTCTCAAGAGACTTCAGGCCAAAGAAAGCAGGAACACATCAAAAATCCAAAGCAGCTTTTAATGACCCCTACACTTGGTGTTTCGGCAAGCATGCCATCTTCAGGGGTTGAGAAACTTTGCTGTTTCTAGAATCTAAAAACAATCAAACGTTTTGGTCTCGGTGCTGTATCCTAAGGAATCCTTCAAGTGCTTAAAAGCTGCTTTGAATTTTAGGGGGGTAGAGTGGAGGGAGAAGTGAGGAAGGTAGATGCTAGGTTAGGGGAAAGAGTGGAAGGAGAAGTGAGGAGGGATGTGTTGATAGGAGGGGAGGCAGTTAGGGAGGATGAGGGAGAGAAGGACAATGAGATGTGGGGCCAAGGAGGTGGGCAGCAAGGTCTGGGCAAATGGGTAGCAGTTCTAAGCAACAATAGGTAGCAATCTTAAGCAACACTGGGTAGCAGTTCTAGGCAATAATGGGTAGCAGTCCAAGCAACAATAGGTAGCAGTTCTAAGCAACACTGGGTAGCAGTACTGTGCAACACTGGGAAGCAGTTCTACACAACACTGGGTAGCGGGTCTAGGCAACACTGGGTAGCAGTTCTGCGCAGCAATGGGTAGCAGTTCAGAGTAGTACTGGGTAGCAGTTCTGCTGGGGTGCAGGCAGTGAGCAGCAGTTCTGTGCAAGTACTGCGTAACAGCTCTGGGTAGCAGTTCAGTGCAGGCAGTGGGTAGCAGTTCAGTGCAAACAGTGGTTAACAGCTCTGGGTAGCAGTTCAGTGCAGGCAGTGGGTAGCAGTTCAATGCAGGCAGTGGTTAACAGCTCTGGGCAGCAGTTCAGTGCAGGCAGTGGGTAGTAGTTCAGTGCAAACAGTGGTTAACAACTCTGGACAGCAAGTCAAGGAAAGTTGCTTAAAGGAAGGTGGTGTTGGTGAGATGGTTGGGGTCAGGAGGAAAAGTGTGGAGGAGCGATCGTGCCTACCCGGTTACAGGGCCGGCTCCAGGCAGCCGAGATGATTAGGAGGAGCAGGGTTCACGGCTCACTCCAGGGCGCTCCCAGGGCCACGCCAAAGGGCCCTCTGGCGAGGCCCGTCAGGCACGGGTGCGCCCGATGGAGCACGTCACTTTTATAGGGCTGCTGCCCTTTGATGTATCCGGCAGTGGTGTGCTCTGGCTCCAACGATGGAGCATGCTGCTTTTATAGAGCTGCTGCCCTTTGATGTATCCGGCGGTGGCGTGCTCTGGCTCCAATGAAGGAGCATGCCGCTTTTAAAGGGCTGCTGCCCTTTGATGTATCCGGCGGCAGGGTTGCTCTGGCTCCAACGATGGAGCACACTGCTTTTAAAGGACTGCTGCCCTTTGATGTATCTGGCGGCGGCGTGCATGTATGGGTGACATCTCTGATGGAGCCTTGCATGGGAATGCTCTCCAGCTTCCATTGGAAGCTTTAGGGAGGCTCCACCATGCATGTGCTATCTTCTTTCCCAGTCACCAAACACACCCCCTAAAAAACTTTAGTGAGAATTCTTTTTGTCGGATATTGCCGAGGGAGGTAAGAACCACAGTCTATCCCCGCCAGACGGCATCATCCATTTTAATCATATTGTAAAACTTTAAAAAAAAACTTAGCTTATTAGAAGGACTTATTTCAACATCCCTCAGTGCGGTATCCAAAATCAAGCACGACGTGCACGTTTTGGGATTCTCTCCCTGTATCAAGTGCTGCTTCCATCAAGTATTGTTTAACCGCCATATAACGCTGAGGTAATATACTCAGCTGTTTTTTAAAGGGCACACTACTTATCATTGGCTATTGTAATCCTTCATTCAAAGTAGAACACCAATAAAACGGCAGGAAAACCCCACTGTATCACGGGAAACCCCACCACATCATAGATGACATCAGAAGAGACTAGTCCAATCAATTTCCTTATTGAGGCCCAAAGGAGTATTGAATCTAAATATCCAACTTTGCTCACGCTGTTGAAGCACGGCAGTCCACTCACCCCCTCTAGGATTTGGAGGAACATAATCTATCACTGACCATCGCAGGTCCGTGAAATCATGATTATGTGTTAAACAGTGCTCAACTATCGGGGCAGAAAATCTTCTGACGAATCCTCCATGCATGCTCACTCAAGCGAGTTTTAATCACTCGTGTCATCCTGCTGATATATATAAGAAGACAAGGACACTACAAAACGTAGACCACAAATGATGAATTACAATCAGTCTCCCATCTACGTTTAATTACCCGTCCTGTTGTAGGGTGTGTCCATGTATTACCCGTAAATGTTGTAGCACAATATATACATGATCCACATGAGGTATGACCCCGATTTTGTGGGGATGGCAAAGCTGGTCTATCAATCAGAGCTGTAGAATGAACTAAAAGGTCTCTCAAATTAGAGCCTCGGGAATATGCAATCAAAAGGGGTTTCTGAAAACATGGATGCAGCCCCAAAATTGGCCAGTATTTCTTTAATATTCTGACTATTTCTGTACTGAGACTCGTATATGGGAGAATACCAACAAATGCTTCTGGGGTCTCATCAATTCTCTGGCTTCTCAACGTATCATCCAATAACCATTCTCATTGTACATGTAGAGCCCGACGGTATGCCATCATCACTATTTTCACCGGGTACCCCCTATTAAATAGCCACTCACACAAATCCGCTGCCTGATGTTTAAAATCCATAGAAGATGAACAAAGGTGCCGGAGCCTTAAAAATTGTCCAAACAGAAGTCCTCTCCTTAATGGGCCCGGATGAAACTTTGGTATTTGAGCAGACTATTGCGTTGCACACTCTTCCGATACAAGGAGGTTCGGAAACAACCATCCTCCTTAAATATCATCACATCCAAAAATTCAATTTGGCTCTTCTCAACGTGTGCAGTGAATGTTAAATTAGGTTTTAAATTATTTATCCAAGATAGAAATTCTTGTAATTCAAGAAGGGTACCATTCCATAGAAAAAAATATATCGTCCAAAAACCGTTTCCAAAACAATACATGCTCAAAATAAGATGACCCATACAAAAATTTTTCTTCAAAATCAGCCATATAGAGAGTGGCAATTGAGGGCGCTGCCATCGCCCCCATCGCAATCCCGAAGATTTGTTGATAAAATTTCCCTTTAGACAGAAAATAATTACGTGTCAGAACAAATATAATTAATTCCAACAAAAACTTTCGAGGGAGTCGAGGAGGTGCAAAAGTAAACAAGGTAGATAACAACAATGCCTCAGTTTGGTTAATATTCATATATAACGCGGCTACATCTAGTGTATCTAATAGAAAATCCCATACCGGGGCATTAATAGCCAATAGCTGTTGAATGAAATGTGTAGAATCTCTCACATATGATTTTACCAAGGCAGCTTCTTTCTGTAAGAACACATCACAAAACTGTGATAAGGGCTCAAGCACTGATCCCCGGCATGATACTCGGCCTCCCTGGAGGGGAGACCAGCGATGTGTGAATTTTGGGGACCAGATAAATAATTGGTACCTTCGGACACACCGGCATCAAAAATTTATGTTCTTTCTTAGTTAACCACCCATTATCCAATCCCATATCGTGCTTGATTTTGGATGCCACACTAAGGGATGTTGAAATAAGTCCTTCTAATAAGCTAAGTTTTTTTGAAAGTTTTACACTATGATTAAAATGCATGATGCTGTCTGGCGGGGATAGACTGTGGTTCTTACCTCCCTCAGCAATATCCAACAAAAAGAATTCTCACTAAAAAGTTTTTTAGGGGGTGTGCTTGGTGATTTTGTTTTGTTCTGATATTTATTTATCGCTAAACCAAGGGTGATTGATGTGGTTATCTTCTTTCCAGTAACATAACAGAGAAATAGCCAAAAAGCAATTCCTCGAGGAGGTGGGAGGGTTGTGAGGACTTATTCCTGCTGTCCATAGAGAACACCTGCTACAGGTGAATAACTACACTTTCTCTTTGGACAAACAGGAAGTAAGTCCTCACGTATGGAACTCCCAAGCCACAGGCTACTGAAAACGGAGGAGGCAAAAGCCCAACCGGGCCAACAATTGTAGGGCCAGAAGAAACAGTGAGGATAGTCTTCCAGGGAACTCAACTGAGTCAGCATCCCTAGCGAACATCAACACTGAGAGGACTCTTTGGGTAGCCTGGATGGACAGAAGGGCCAATGGGAAGGAGTTGAACCTAAGTCCCAAAGAGATGTCAGAGTATGTCTTAGCCAAAGTTGCTGGTGCATCAGGAATCCCCATCCAGACAGTAGTGAGCTGTGAAAGTGGACAAAGACCACGTCGCAGCCCTGCAGATATCCTACATGGAGACTGAGCATGTTGGCCATCAATGCAGCCATGGTTCGGACATTATGAACTGTGACATAGCCGTCAAGGCAGTCTGCCAGCCAAATGGACAGTGTGTGTTTGGAGATTGCAGCACCCAGCTTGCTGGTGTCAAAAGAGGAACAGCTGGATGGAACAGTGCACCTTTGTCCGCTTGAAGAAGGTGGCCAAGGTGTGCTTGCAGTCTAGCACGTGCAGTGCAGCCTCCCCATGGTTGGCATGAGGCCTCAGAAAAAAGGTGGGCAGAATGACCAATTGATTTAGGTGGAAAACTGAGACCACCGTAGGCAAGAAATGTGGATGCATTCACAAAACCACCCTATAATGATGAAACTTGGTATATGGCGAGTGAGCTACCAAGGCCTGGAGCTCACTGACATGGCGGGCAAAAGTAATCACCACCAAGAACAAGATCTTCCAGGTCAGGAACTTCAGAGAGCAGGAAGTGAGCAGCACAAAGGGAGCCGACAAGAGCTGGTAGGTCCCAGTCACGCTCAGATGGATTCTGACCGAATCAGATTTGAGAACGGAGTTCAAGTGGTGCAGAAGGTACTCCAGCAACTTGTCCACAGAGCAGAAAAAGGGATCCAGAGCCCTGTCAGTGCACCAGTTGGAGAATCTCCACCATTTAAATGTGTAGGATCTGTGCATAGAATCCCTGTGTGAGACCACGAAGACATCCATTACACCCCCAGGCAGATTAAGTTCCAAGAGAACTACCTGTTCAGCATCCAAGATATGAGGGTCAAGGACTGGATGTTGGGGTATAGCAAGGTCCTATCCTCCTGAGAGATGAGGTCTGGGACAGAGCCCAGGCAAAGAGGTTCCCACCGCAAGCTGAAGCAGCAGGGGAAACCACAGCTGCCTGGGCCAATACAGGGTGAATCATTGTACCCATGTCGGCCTGAAGCTTCAGCAAGATCTTTACCACAAGCAAAGTCAGAGGGTATACATAAAGCACACTCACCTCCCAATGGAGGAGGAAGGTATCCGGAGTCAGCCAGTCACTGGCAGCCATCCTGGAGCAGAAATGACCCCCATGGGCATGTGCAGAGTGGCAAAGAGATCTATCGTGGGAATGGCCCGGAAAGCGTAGTTACTCACCTGTAACAGGTGATCTCCAGAACAGCAGGAATTTAGTCTTCACATATGGGTAACGTCAGTACCAATGGAGCCAATGCAGGAACGTTCCCCAGCATCCCGTAGGAAAGCCTTTGGGAGCTCTCCACTGTGCCTGCGCAACTGCCTTCCCAGTCTCCCAACTCCCTCTCCTCATTTGAGTTTGTAGCAGAGAAAAAAAAAAAAAAAAGAGTGAAAACAACTTTAGGACTCCAGGGGGGGAGGGTGGGTTGTGAAAACTAAATTCATGCTGTTCCAGAGATCACCTGTTACAGGCGAGTAACTATCTCCAGGAACAAGCTGGAATCTGAGAAGGCAACAGCTGGCTCTTTCATCGAGTGATCACCTAGCCGAAGCATTCCAAAAAGGACACCACTCAAGATGCCTCTGAAAGGGAATGGGCCCATTGGAGCCAGTTGTCCAGATAAGGATGCATGCATATCCTTCAGCGCCACAGCACCAAAGCCACCATCGCAATTTTCATGCTACACACACCATGTATGCAATTGTATCATCTCTAAGCACCACCTTAGCAGTCTCCCACAGCAATACTGGGTTATTCTGGTGGATGCTATTTTTCAGGAAGTCCTCCCAGTGCCTTTTAAGCAAGGGCCTAAAATGCTTAACCCCATACAACTCCAAAGGGAAATGCCATGTCCGCCGCATCTGTTCTCCATGCCCCCAAGTCCACATCGACACAGGTAGGGGCATGATCTGACACGTCACCGAGGCCAACTCCCATATCCTGAACCTGCATAAATATCCCCTTTGAAACCAAGAGAAAATCAGTCCACGAGCTGTTTCAAAGGGCCCTGGAGAGGTGTGTGTAGTCCTTCTCTGAAGAATGGAATACCCGACACATATCTACCAGCTGGATCCTATCTATAAGCCTTTTCAAGCATTTGGATTCAGCCCCTCTGCCCAACCAATCGCTGAAGTGTCCAGATGAGGGTCTAATTGTCTGTTCCGTCCCCACCTGGCACGATAGAATGGCCTGGCAGCAATTCCAGCTAATCATTTGTATAGCACTACAAGGCAAACACAGCGCTGTATAGAGATATGTAAGAAAGAATCCCTGCTCATAAGAGCTTACAGTCTAGTCAAGACAGAAAGCATAAAAACTGGGGACTAGGATATATCTAGGGGAATGGTAACGAACCACAAAGGACATGAACATGAGACTAAGGTGATGGATCAGGATCCAAAAGCAGTCTCAAAGAAGTGAGTTTTTAGCCTGGATCTGAACAGGGTCACAGATGTAGCCTGACGTACCGACTTAGTTTGTTCCAGGCATAAGTAGCAGCAAGGTAGAAAGACTGAAGTCTGGAGTTGGCAGTGGAAGAGAAGAGCACAGATAGAAAGGATCTGCCAGAAGATCAGAATTCCTGAGGTGGCCCCTGCAGCTACCACCTCTCTCCTTTTACTTCCTCCAGTAACTTAATGTATCATTTTAAAACTGTGTCAGCACCACAACCGAAGAAATTCCAAAGAGCAAATCTTCTGTACCACTGAATGTAGCACTGGACGTGAACTTCAGCACTCCCTCATTCCCATTCATTTCAATGGGTGGTTAACTTGTCTCAAGAATTTGACTTTAAAAATCTAAAAATTATTCAGATACTTAATGCTCTTGCTTTTAGCAGGCACTAATTTCTAGTAAGTGAAGTAAAATGCTTCTTATGTGCTAATGGAAGAGATGACACTCTCTGTCACTTAAAACTTTTAATTAGTTACTTTTGGGTAAATTTCACATTTAACAAATCTCCGGTCAACCTTTTTTCCAACAGAAAATTTATAAATAGGTTATGTAGAACAAAATAACTTATTTACAAGACCTACCACTGAGAATTAAATACTTGATAAATGAGGCTGCTAATTTGTGTTTAACTTGCTTCCCCTTAATAATTAAACATCTGGCTAGATAATTTACACTTAAAAGCTCTGCAAACAAATATATATCTTCTGCTTTGGAACACAGTCTGGTACATACCTGATGAACGGCATTGGATTTCATTGGATATTTTTAAGGGGAAAGATGGATAATCTTATCAGCCGAAGTAGCACTGATTTTAAAAAGCAACATCTTAGCCAACAAAGGTGCAGAGAAGACTCCTGCCATACGGAGGACCAGGGTCCGTTTCTGAGCCTGTATTTATATTTCAGGACAACTGAAGCTAAGAATGTTGTGGTGGCGTTATTCATAGTTCGCTGCCGGCTGAAAAAGAATCTCAACAAATCGCACAACAGAAAACCCTAGTGGTCAGATTAATGCATGGATTTCAGATGCAGCTGCAGATCATGGCCCCACTAAGCTTTGCTACTCATGTGGCAGGTTACATAAGAGGTGGAGTAAAAAAAAAAAATTAGGAAAATGCATGCTAATTGTGAATGAAATCTCATGATTCAATGCAATGTGTGCCAAGTCCAAATTAGCAGGAGAATACTGCCCGGCCAAAAAAAGGTGATACATAGTAGCACTGGGTGGAATTAGGTTATCACAATCATTAACTACCCCAGGCTTTTGTGCAAGTTCTGGCTGCATGATGGTGTTCAGAATTTGAAGCCCCCATTTCCTTGCAAGTATCAAAACAGCGTCATCTTCCCCTTCAGCTGAGAGTGTCCAATATGCTCCCTCTTCCTCTGACTGCTGAAGCTTTTTGCCAGGCCTCTACCAATGTATACTAGTCGGTCACAGAAGTGCGTAAATGCGGGGCTATGAACCGTCATGTGCTCGTAGGTCCTCTGGTGATGTACCTTGCCTTTTCCATTACTTTGGAAGTGCGCCCAGGAGAGGAAGAAGGCACCACAGAAATAGAAAGCATTCCACACTCCACCCATGGCTGCACAGGACAGCTGTGGTGGCAAAGAGAGGAGGGTATTAGTGGGGTGATGAGAAGGGCCACAGAAGGGGATCAGGAAAGAGGAGGGGCAGCAGAAAGTGATTTTATTGTCCACTGCCACTTGACAATTTGATTGTACCAGCCCTGAGAAAAAAAGTCTATACTCTCATAATCCCAAGTTTGTGCTGTTTGTATGTACTTCTAGGAGAAAGGAGCAGGGATGCAGAGGAGAAAAGGGGGTGATATTGTGCACAACAGCCCAATCCCAATCCCAGTTACAGAGCACAGAGTTAACATGAGGAGATCACCACCATTGGCAGGTATTACAATTACCTTTTAGAAAGTATGTATAAGAAAATTCAGTAGTGGGGACAGCATGCAGAAGTATGGCTCGTGGAATTCTTTCCAACCCTCTCCATATCTGTGTGTGCACACATACCCACCTCTTTGCATACACTCGTACACATTTGCACGAGTATCTGCATTGCTAATGTGTGCGTGTGGTGTTTACAGTATGTTTTGCATGTATGGGGTCTGTCTATATTTATGTTTTGCATGTGGAGTGGAGGAGTGGAGGAGTAGCCTAGTGGTTGGGGCAAGGTACCTCAGGCCAGAAGGTCAGGGGTTCAAATTCCACAAGAGGACAGCAACCTTGGGCCAGAAGGACTGGGGTTTCTAGTCCCACAGGTGCTCCTTGTGGTCTTGGGCAAGCCACTTAACCCTCCATCGTCCATGTTCCTTGTAAATTAGTTATCTCCAAGTTACAATACCCTGTTCAATGTAATTTCAGTTTGTTCAATGTAAACTGCACTGATGCAGAATAGCGCAGTATATAAGAGAATATAAATGTTTATCTATTTTGTGTGTGGGAGGACAGGATACAGGTATTCTGCGTGCAGTGGTGCAAATTCCGCCCAAGCAATCTCCACAATGTGGAAGAGCCCAGTGGGAGCTAAGGCAGAAAGGGGGCCTGCACAGAGGCAATTTGTCAGTGTGGCAAACTTACTTGATCATCTTTGCCACACCGCCTCTGCTCTTGTAAGTTTGCCTCATGGCCAGTGGCTGTTCTTCACCGGGCTGAAGTCTTGTAATAATAGCCGCTGGGCATGTAGTAAACTTACAAGAGCGGAGGCAGCGCAGTAAAGATCATCAAATAAATTTGCTGCCATCACTACCACAGCCACAACATGGGGTGGGGGGGGGGGGACTGCCACACAAAAGGGGCACCACCATGACAGTGGGGGACACAGCATAAGTTTGCTTGGGGCCCCTCACTGGAACTTACACCACTGACTGTGTGCATGTTTGTGTATACAAAAGGGTGTGTGGGCGTGTGCACATATTCATGGGTATGTGTTTATATGTATGTGTATCTTTGCTGGCTTTCTGTGTGTCTCTGAATGGGACAGAAGATGAGAAGGGAGGGCAGTTTGAAAGGTGCAAGAGAGAATCCGTGGACAGATTGTTTATTGCTTTAAATGTCATCAGTCGTGCTTTGTATTTTATGTGGTTTGCTATTGGCAGCCCATATAGTTGTATTAAGATAGGTATAATATGCTCTGATCTGAAGGCACCATGTACTGTAGGGTTCAAGCTACGTTTTCAGGGCCATTTGAAGTGGCTGTAATATATATTTTAGTTGGCCTTGGAGGATGATATTGGCATAGTCAAAGGGTTGGAAGATGAGAGCTTGGAATACAGTGCAGACGTCTTGTGAATCCAGGAGTGGGCATAGATGTCAGAGGATTCTGATTTTGTGATATACTGCCCTAGTGAAGATGTTGGTGTGGGCTTGCATGTTTAGTCGCTGGTCCGGGGTGATTCCAATGTAGCACACTTCTTGTTTTATCATCAGTTCTGCATCCTTTAGGTTTAGAGTATCTGGGGGAGTAAAAGCCAGATCTTTTGTTGTTATAAACAGCACTTCAGTTTTCTTGAAGTCCACTTAGAGGTTGTGCCTGGAGAGCTATTCTGTGGCTGAACTGAAGCATTCTATTATGTTGGTGTAGTTAGGTGTGTTTGTGGAGAAGGGTGCATATAGCATGACATCGTCAGCGTACTGTATATGTGGTAGAGTATGTTGTAAGATTGTATTATTGAGCAAATAGGCTGAATGTAGATGTTAAAAAGAGTAGGGAGGACAGTGATGATCACCATGGGACCCCTTGTGTTTGACTATACATGGTTTATGCGTGAGTGCCTATTCGTATCTGTTGTTAGTGACCTGTTAGGTAGGATCTGCACCAGTCTAGGGCAGTGTTTTGTATTTCTTTCTCCTGCAATTGGCATAGCAGGATGTTGTGACATACTGTGTGAAATGCTAAGACAATATCCATAATTATTAGGATAAATCCCTGCTTCAATTTGTTGTTAAGTGCCATTGAGTCAGTGTTGACTCATGGTGACTCTCTGGATAGTTGACCTAAACTGTGTTCGGTCTTCAGTCAGGTGGCTCATTGTTGATAGAGCGGCACCCATAGCTGCTGTAATTGTATTGATCCATCGCATTGCTGGCCTTCCTCTTTTGTGCTGACCTTCTTCCTTACCAAGCATTATGTCTTTCTCTAACAATCTTTCTCTTGGCATGATGTGTCCAAAGTATGAAAGCCGAAGCCTTGTCATCTGAGCTTCTAAGGAAAGCTTAGGTTTGATCTCCTCTAGTACTGGCAGGTTTGTTCTTTGGGCAGTCCATGATATATGCAATATTCGTTGCAAGGACTGTAATTCAAAGGCATCAATTTTCTTCCTGTATCTTTTTCACTGTCCAACTATCACATCCATATGATGTTATTGAAAATACCAAGAAATACCTAGAAGAAATATTAGCTTCTCTACTAAACGATAGGTTTTACAAGAAGACAGATCTAAGAAAAAAAAGAAGAGTTGCCAATACAACAGGTTCAAAAGAGGATGAGAAACCTATTGAGTTACTAATTAGATCCCTCAGCTCACCTCTTTTCTACAGGAAAAGATGTTACAGACTGTTTTTCAGATGATCTTCTGTGAAAAGGTGGAGATTACTGCCAACAACGATAATACCCCTTGGAATTTCACAGATTGAATTTCCCACCCAGAGGCAGAGGGAGGGAACAATTGAGGGGATGAGCAACCCCTTCACACATACGGAGGTCATCACCTCATGAATGAGTTTCAGGGTGATCAACTTGTCTACTGTCTTAAGCCAGATTGAACTTTATGTCCTGAATAAAATGACTGGCTTTTGCTCCTATACATAAATATAATCCTTTGAGACCCATGTCGACTTGAACAAATTTTTTAGAAGAATGAAAATAAAAGACCTTTTTTTTCCAGAGAAAGAGGATATATATGGAGGACTTTTCAGTCATTCATAAGAGATAGAAATGGATTCCACCAAATAGTACCAACCCGATAATTTCTACATTTGAAAAAGTAGTGTTATAACATAGTAACATAGTAAATGACGGCAGATAAAGACCAGCATGGTCCATCTAGTCTGCCCAGCAAGATGGCAAGAGTAGATGCACCTGTCGCTGTGTGCAGGCCACCCCTCCCCATGTCTTTGTTTAGGGGTAAACCCACCACTCCATGTAGGACACCCCTATTTGTTGAGACGTTATATGGTTCAGAAGTTAGATGGTACCGTTTATCTTGTTTTTGTCCTATTGCTGTAAAGGGATCCACTGTGTTTGTACCATGCCTTTTTGAATTCCGTCACCGTGTTTGCCCCACCACTTCCATCGGGAGGGCATTCCAAGCATCCACCACCCTTTCAGTGAAAAAGTATTTCCTGACATTGCCTTTCAATTTACCACCTTGCAGCTTCATGTTATGCCCTCTAGTTTTACAGCTTCCCCGTCTTTGGAAGAGCTTTGTTTGTTCATCATTTCTCTTTAAGTATTTAAAGGTCTGAATCATATCTCCCCTGCCCCTCCTCTCCTCCAAAGTGTACATATTTAGGTCTTCAAGACTCTTCTCATAAGGCTTCTGATGCAGGCTGCAAATCATTTTGGTCGCTTTCCTCTGAACAGTTTCCAGTCTTTTTACATCTTTTGCAAGATATGGTGTCCAAAACTGAACACAGTATTCCAAGTGAGGCCTCACCAGTGACTTATACAGTGGCATAAGTACCTCTTCCTTTCTGCTGGTAATCCCTCTTTGTATGCGGCCCAACATCCTCCTGGCTTTTGCCACCGCCTTGTCGCAGTGTTTTGCCACCTTGAGATCATCAGAGATAATCACACCAAGGTCTTTCTCCTGAACCATGCATACCAACCTCTCGCCCCCTATCGCGTACATTTCCCTTGGATTTCTGCTACCCAAGTGCATGACATTGCACTTTTTCGCATTAAATCGTAGTTGCCAAGCATTAGACCAGTCTTCCAGCTTTTGTAGCTCTTTCCTCATGTTAACCACTCCCTCGGGGGAGTACATTCTGTTGCAAATTTTTGTGTCGTCTGCAAAAAGACAGACGTTTCCATTCAGTCCTGGGGCACCGCGCTAATCACCTTCCTCTCATCCGAGTGAGCTCCATGTACAATCACCTTCTGTCGTCTTGTCAGTCAACCAATTTCTAATCCAGTTTACCCCCCTCCTTAGACCCACTCTCTGTGTGCTGTGCTGTGCTTTCCCTTTCGAATCAATGTGTATATTCCTCAAAATTTGTCATGATTTGCCAGTCTTCCGTCTGTAATCAAACCGCTACTGATCGCTGGAAGTAGCGGTATACAAATGTATGCTAAATAAATAAATAAATAAAAATCTTGGGACCCATCCCTAAGCTACTGAGTTTGTTGACAAGCTTCCTATGAGGAACAGTATCAAAGGCTTTGCTGAAATCCAGGTAGATGACATCCATCGCATGCCCCTGATCTAGTCACCTCCGTTATATTATCAGTAGACTAGATCAGGGGCATGCGATGGATGTCATCTACCTGGATTTCAGCAAAGCCTTTGATACTGTTCCTCACAGGAGGCTTGTCAACAAACTCAGTAGCTTAGGGATGGGTCCCAAGATGGTAAACTGGATTAGAAATTGGTTGACTGACAGACAACAGAAGGTGATTGTTTTTTTTGTTTTTTCTGTTCTACCTACCATGTCACGGAGGTAGAACAGAAAAAACAATGCGTTTTATAACATGTCAAAAACAGAAAAGCAGAGATTAGACTCTCTTAGGAACAACTTTGATATAGTTATAAAACCCACAGATAAAGGAGGAGAAGAGTTCAATAGACAGCTTAGGGATCCATCTTTCTATGAAAGATGGAGACCCCACTGTTCCCCTAAAAAAAGAGTCTTGATTCTTTTATTAGAACTGGTTTAGAAATAGGTTATCTCACTAAAAAAAGAAACAGATTTTCTGACAGTAACACACCCGATTGTACCTACCATATATTACCCAAAGTGCATAAATCTTTGGAAAATCACTTTGGATGCCCTATCACATCAGCTATAGGGTCCCTTTTTTAAAATGTCTCACAAGTTTTAGCTATTTAACTCAAACATAGGGTCACATCTATACCATCATACACTCGTCACACATTATACAGACCTTGCAACGGTTTCAGGGTTACCATGAACAGGTCTGGATTTACCTTGAGTGAGGCCCTACGCCAACAAAAATAGTGGGCCCCCAGCAGGGGCGGCCCAAAGGGGGTGTGGGGCCTCATTTGCATAAGGGGCCTCATTTGCATAAATATTTGCATAATGTTACCATATACTAACTTTTAGTAAACGTGCCTCTTAATGAGTGTATGGATAAAGAAAGACTAAAAGATTTCTACATTACTATAATCCAGTGCCAACCCATAGCAAACCCGCCGTATCCTAACAGCACTACCAGGACTCACAAAGCACCATATTCTACCAATCAAAAGGCAACACTGCAAATATTAAACCAATACATTTCAGAGAACAACAATACATGACCTACTGGGGAAAGAGAACAAGTGGCAATGTCAAATAGGAATTATATAAACAGAACACCTCAGCTCAGTTACACATGCAGAACATAGACCATCACCAAACAAGTAATCACAATTTAGAAACAGGAAGACAATAATTAAACTGGGAATCCCAAAAGCCAAACTTGGAATGTACAACACTGTAGAAATAAAACTATACATTAATTTGCTCTTGTACTAAACAAAGCGCAGACGTTAATGATGCACATTTACCAGAGCTGACATATTCCAATTAATAAATTCAAAATAAAGAGATATTTTTCTACCTTTTGTGCATTTTTTTTCAGCTGCAATTGCTCCAGCCACTTTCTTCTGGTTTCTTCGTGTCTTCTGCTAACTCTCCATCGTCTGCTGTCCATTTGTCCTTTCTTCTCTCTTCTAGTTTTTTTTCCATTCTCTCTCTACATCTGCTTTAACATACTAATCTTTCTCCTTTTGCTCTTTCCTCATTCCTATTTCATCCACTCAAATTTTACCCCTCCATCCTCAATCCCCTCTTACTCTCCCAATACCCGGCCAATTGTAGATTTTTTTATCCCTCCCACACAAAATATTTTTCCCTTCTCCATTTTACTCTTCCAGCCCCATCCCATTCTAATCCTCCCCCAACATCAGCTCCCTTCTAGTTCCAGCCTCACCCAGCATCCATTCCCTTCTAGTCCCTGCATCAGCCCATTTCCAGTCCTAGCCACCCATCAGCCCATTTCCAGTCCTAGCAACCCCCCAACCCAATACCAGTCCTAGCCCCCCATCAACCCACTTCCAGTCCTAACCCCCCATCACCCCATTTTCAGTATAAGCCCCCCCTATAACCCATTACCAGTCCTAACCCCCATCAGCCCACTTCCAGTCCTAACCCCATTAGCCCACCTCCAGTCTTAACCCCCCCCAGCCCATTTCCGGTCCTAGCCTCCCCATAGCCCATTACCAGACAGCCCCCATCAGCCCACAGCCCATTATCAGTCTTAACCCCCCTCATAGCCCATTACCAGTTCTAACCCCCCCAACAGCCCACAGCCCATTATCAGTCTTAACCCCCCCCCATAGCCCATTACCAGTTCTTACCCCCCCCAACAGCCCACAGCCCATTACCAGTCCTAACCCCATCAGCCCACCTCCAGTCTTAACCCCCACAGCCCATTACCAGTGTTAACCCCCCAAAGCCCATTACCAGTTCTAACCCCCCCAACAGCCCGCAGCCCATTACCAGTCATAACCACATCAGACCACCTCCAGTCTTAACCCCCCCAGCCCATTTCCAGTACTAGACACCCCCCATAGCCCATTACCAGTTCGAACCCCACAAACAGCCCACAGCCCATTATCAGTCTTAACCCCCCCAAAGCCCATTACCAGTTCTAACCCCCCCAACAGCCCGCAGCCCATTACCAGTCCTCACCCCATCAGCCCACCTCCAGTCTTAACCCCCCCAGCCCATTTCCAGTCCTAGCCACCCCCCCTAGCCCAGTACCAGACAGCCCCCATCAGCCCACAGCCCATTATCAGTCTTAATCCCCCCCATAGCCCATTACCAGTCCTAACCCCCCCAGCCCATTTCCCGTCCTACCCCCCCCCCCCCCATCGGCTCAAGTAAAATGAAATTTTAAAAAAGCAAAACCGCTGGCTGCTACCAAGGCCGCGGCAGCATGGACGGTCCCGCGGGCCCCCTCTGCCCTGCCGAATCCCTCCCTCCGCGACGGCTTTGAGAGGTGCGAAGGGAGAGTGTCTCCCTCGCGTCTCTGTTAAGCCCGCAGGGGCTGATGGGAAATTTCCCATCAGCCCCTGCGGGCCTACCAGAGACGCGAGGGAGACACTCTCCCTTCGCGCCTCTCAAAGCTGGCACGGAGGGGCTCAGCCGGGGATTCGGCAGGACAGAGGGGGCCCCGCGGGACCGTCCATGCTGCCGCGGCAGCTTTTTGTGGGCCCTTGCCAGCTGTGGGCCCTACGCCATGGCGTACATGGCGTATAGGTAAATCCGGCCCTGACCATGAAGAGCTGTTTTTAGTTACTCTGGATATAGCTTCCCAGTATACAAACATTTCCCAGAGAGAAGCTATCCAGATTTTAGAAGTTACTGTACTTGACCAGACGGAACACAGGAGAATCCCTACTGGCTTTTTAATGCAGTTGGCGCAATTTATTTAACAGGATTTTTATAGCGCTTTATCATTTCAGTCAAAGCGGTTTACATTGTAACTTAAACTTAGCAATGCACATTAGAGACATTGGCCTTGACTGAGAATTACATTTGCTTTTGAGGCCTTATCAACAGATGAAGGGTGTTGCCATGGGGTCAGCAGAGGCTCCAGATATTGCTCATTTATACATAGCCAATTTTGAAGCACTTTCTCACTTCACACCAGTTTACAGAAAATATTAAATTATGGAAAAGATGTATAGACTATGATCTTTTAATTTGGGAAGGTGAATTGAACACTTTGGATTTATTTTTTAATTGGATTAACACCTTGAATATCAATTTACAGTTTCAGGCTAACTACTGTTCAGAAGAAATTCCATATTTAGACGTTCTAATTAAAAAAGGCCCCAGTGGCTTTGTTACAGATCTTTATAGAAAACCAACAGACAGAAATCTATTGTTGCACTATGAGAGTTTTCAGAATCGGACATTGCCAGTTTCTGCGGATTAGGAGGATTTGTACAAGATCAGAAGACTTTGAACACCATGCTCAAGATAGTCACAGAAGATTCGTAGCCAGACGTTACCCAGAACAATGTATTAAAAAGGCTTACAACCATGCACAGGCATCTGACGGATCAGAACTTCTCACCAAGAAGCATAAAGACAAAAAACTGTCTGCCGCTACTTTTCTCCAATTTATCAAGCACTATTGCCAAAATAATAAAGGAAGAATGCCATATTCTACTGACTATCCCCTTATTTGCAAATCAAGATGTCACAATAACACACAAACGCAACAGTAATTTAGCCCATTTCCAGGTCCCCTTCTCTGTGGACTCTAGTGTGCTATTGTGGAGGTTTTCCTCCCCTTTTTGCTCCTGCTCTAAAAAGGAAGTTGGAACAGAAACCACTGGAACACTGGATGGAAAAGGACCACAAAATCGCTGATCTTAAATTTTTAATACTTAAAGTTGTGAAACTGAACTGGAGAGGTGGGAATATAGTTGCCACTTTATTTTGCCTGGAACAAAGATATAATTTTCAATTAGGCTCCCTACACCCATTGGGACTTATTGGACCAAGTTTTTTCTGTATTTTTATGATATATACATGTCTTAGCTTTTAACATTTTTAAAATTTGTTCTTATAATTTTTATCTGGCTTTATGTTTTATCCTTATTATCTCATATTTATGTTTTACCTCCCCTCCCCGTTTATTTCTGTAGCAGCTCAGACTCTGTGGAATGACATACCAGCAGTACTGCGGATGGAGACTAATTAGCATTGCAGAAAGCATTGAACACTTTCCTCTTCCCAAGAGCTGTGTGCGCTGTGGTGTGCAGGATGGGTATGGGATGGCTGGAGAGAGTAGCAACAAGTGGCAGCTGGGGTGGTTTGTGGTAGGAGGTTGTAAGGGAAGGTCCTGCTGGGAGGGGCCTTATGTTTTATTGATAGTACACTGCCTAACAATGCTGAAGCAAATGGCGGTCTATAAGTGTTTTCAAATAAATAAATATTCCCCTCCCCCCTCATCTCCTCCTCCTTCCTCCCCCCTTTCCACCTTTCCTTCTTCCTCTCCTCTTCCTTTCCCACCCCACCCCTAACCACACCCTCCTCCCTTTTCCCCTTCGTCCCCCTTCCCTCCCCTTCCCCATTCTTCCATTTCCTCTTTCCAACCACCCTACTCCCCTCTACAGCATTTTTTTACATTTTTATAATTTTTTACATTTTGGATACATATTTTTAGGGTGTTTTATGTTTACTGCTATGCTTTTATATATTTTTATTGTTGGATCCTCCTCTCTTTTTTTTTTACTTTTTCTTTTTCATATTTTACTTTTTACCTTTTGATTTCCTGTTTTTATTTCTTGGTGCTCCTATATCACACCTTCCTGCGCCATCAGCTGCCCCCACACCTTGATCTGTTTTTTATTCCTTTTACTCTGTTTAGTTTTTTCATGTTTTATTGTTTACTTTTTAACAGCCAGTATTTCATTTTAGGTTCCTAGTAATCATTTTTTTGTATATTTATTGTCCATTTTTATCAATTACACTAAAATTGTTCTTACCTTCCATTTAGGTCTTACATTCCTTAGTTTTCATTTAATTAAATAGATGTCTATAACAGTTATATCTGGAATGGATACAAAAAATAGCTAATTTGATTTGTTATGATCAGCATTCATTTATACTGCCATACGACTTCACATAAAATAATAAACATTCCCTAGTAATTCCGAGGATCATGTCAATACAGATTCTCCCGATGCCAACCTAATCCCCATCATTGGTTCTGCTGATTGTTTTGCCAGCAATAGTAAAATCCTACAAGTAGTTTGAACCTTCACGTAGAACATCGGTATACCACAGTTTTCTAAATGGAACCGATTCCAGTAGATATAACAATCGGACTGCTTCAAATACATCATAGTCTTCCATTTTAATTTCCTTTATTTTCCTTTCTATTGCCTTTATGAATTTATAAAACTGATAGTATTAACCCTTAAACGATATTATAGAATTTAGTCCAACCATCAAAAATGGTATTTTCAGACATATGCAGCCTTTTGGGCTCTTAACACAATTGTTTTCAATGAGAGGCTCATAGATCAAGACCCCCCTCAGAAACATCATGAATTCATAACAGTGTCTAAATTTCCATATGTACCAGTTCATCTCTTATAATTTATATTTTTCCTTCACCTTCTGGTTATCCTCTCCCATCCCCCCCCCCCCCAACACCTCCTGTGATTCTATTATACAAAGTCTCTAGGGTCCTAATTTGTTTTACTTTCAATGATAGACTAAAGAGTCAGGTTGTCTTTAGCCCCACTTATAATATTCACTATTTTGCGTTTACAATCGTCCAGTCTACAACCCCTTGGCGCTTCTCACATATCTCCCTCACACCCATTCTCCTCCTCTCCTCCCCCACTTCCCCCGGTTTTGATATCACACACTGGTTATACTTTTTTCTAATCACAGCCCAAGCTTACTCATGTTCATTTCAAAATACTTTAAAACCATATAAAATAAAAAATATACATCTTCTTAATACTAGAATTGTGAAAAGATTATGCAAATCTAGTCTAAAGTGTCTGGAATGGATACAAAAAAATAGCTAATTTGATTTGTTATGATCCGAGTTCATGTATACTGCCATAAGATGTCACATAAAATAATAAATATTACTTAAGTAATTCTGAAGATCATGTCTATACATATTCTCCCAATGCCAACCTAATCCCCACCAGCGGTTCTGAAGAAAATTTTGCCAGCAATAGAAAGATCCAACTATGGGTAGTTTGAACCTTCAGGTGGAACATCAGTATACCACAGTTTTCTAGACAGAACAGATTCTAGTAGATATAACAATTGGACTGCTAGAAATACATCATAATTTTCCATTTTCATTTTAATTTCCATTCTATTGTCTTTATGAACTTATCAAACTGATGGTATTAACCCTTAAATGACATTACATAATTTAGTCCAACCATCAAAAATTGTATTTTCAGACATATGCAGCCTTTTGAGCTCTTAACACAGTTTGTTTTCAATGAGAGGCTCATACAGCGTAGTTACTCACCTGAAACAGGTGATCTCCGGGAACAGCAGGAATTTAGGGGTATGTTTACTAAACCGTCTTAATGTGCGCTCTGACACGTTAGCGCACGATAAGACGCCTTATCGTGCGATAATGGTGCTTTAAGGTACCTTATCGCACGCTAAAGCGCTCAGCGGCGCAAACGAGCGCTGAAGGCGGAGTAAAGGCTCCTTGAGGGTGAAGGAAGGCTCCCCAGGGGCGGAGAGAAGGGGTCAATGGGTGGAGAGTGGGAGGGAAGAGGCTCCCTGCACACTAACGCTGTGGATTTCGGGGCTGAAAACTAACGCCAGTGAAACCCTGGCGTTAGAGTAGATTTAAAGGGAAGAGAAACCATTTCCGTCGGCAATGTACAGCAAAGCCAGGCAAACCTACAAAAGGTGATAAGTGTGAAACATGTGCACAGAACAAAAGGGCAGATAAACATTGAAAATGACCTGAACAAACTGGAAAAAAAACATAACCTAGCTGGGCAATAGTGATATCAATGGGAAACATAAAAAACACTACCGAGAAAGCTCCAAAAAAAAGATATCAATTTTGGAAGGGGCTATGCTCTGTCCCCATACAAGGTGAATGATCCCACAGTGAAATAACGCTGATCAGGGTTGTTACTGGACAGGTTTCCTATGGCATGCACATGTCCCACAACAGCAGAGTGGGCATGTCGGAATAGGCAACTGGACAGATGCTGGAAAAGGGGACACAGAGGGCTGCAGGCGGCACATGCTGTGGTGCAGCTGGGCCACAGTGCGGACTAGGGTGATGCCTAGGTGGCCCATACGAATGCTGAAACAGTAGAGCAGCCAGACAGCAACTGATGAGGGCCCAACACGGGCACGAGTGTGTTTCCCACAGTGTCACAGGGGATAGTACCCAGCAGGTACCCCCAAGGGTACAGAACATTTGCAGGCGGTGCTGGGGGGAAGCGTGGACATCTATGCAGGCACCCCTACCCCAGAACCCGCACCATAGGCAGCCGCCAAACCCACACACTGGATGGCCCGAGACTGCGCACCACCAGCAGAAGGGCATGTCAGCATGGTGACAGAGGGGTACTGGTGGTAGGGGGGCAGTGGCTGCTGCCCACAGCAGACCATGGCCCAGCCCTGTTTAGGTGGGTGCCGTGCACTGCAACAGACAGGCTCTGTCTGATGAACAGTCATGGTATCTCCAGGGAATGCACTGTCTCTGTGGCAACACGGTGGTGCAGGGTACACAGCCAGTGTGTTCAGGAGCAGAAGGTCACAGGTTCAAGTCCCAGCTGTGGTTCCTGCCAACCCAGTCCCCATATTTTACCCACTACTAAAATGCGGTAATACAGACAGAACCTTTAGTGCAGATAACGTAAACATGCCCAAAATGCCTACATTTTACCCTACAGAGCACAGACACCATAAACATGCACATTACCTAGAGCAGAGTCTCCCAAAAGCAGTCCTGGAGGGCCAAACACCATTCAGGTCCCATGCTGTCTCCAATAACTATGGCTGTACTGCATTTCTATGCACCGCCCCCATGGTATGCAGATGTATCTCATGCATATTCATTAGGGACAGCATGAAAACCCAAACAGGGTTTAGCCCACCAGGACCGGAGTTGGGAATCTCTGCCCTAGAGCAGCGGCTAACAGGGGCAGACTCACCCGCACCCACAGGCTCCATGATCCAAAGCCACCTGGAGAGGCAGGATTTTGGGCCCTGTGTGCATCTCCCAATACTAGCACTTGCATACCTTAGCAATGCCACCCTAAACCTGGGAATATGGTACACATCTATCAAAAGGTTGCTATGATTACTGGCAGATAGCAATTCTTAAGTTAAGCACAATTTGCTGATTGAGCTGCATCATAGCAACCTTTCTGATGTCTGTGGAGTGTGCTACAGGTCTTGTGTCTGACAGTGTTTACCACCCTGGGGAGTGACTCCTACAGTACTGCGTACCATAGCCATGCCTGCACTGTGCCCAGGACTGGTGCGGTGGCCAGGGCTGCCAAACACCTCTATAGTTGCACAATGCTGGCATAGGTGTGGGGAGTGTGTGTCTGTCTATCCAGTGTGTGGTGGCTGCCAACACCCTCCTCAGCCCACACTGCTAGCACTGTTGCCAGTATTGGCCTGCCAATGTGCATAATGAGGAGCAAGGTACTGTGGGTATAGCCCGGACAGGGTGGCCTGGGCAGGATGCATCTGCACAGGGCATAGGGCACTGGCTGGGACATTGTAGTGCCTGGCCACCACCTGCACAGACAGGGTGGCTACAGCATGTCCTGCTAGGAGGTCACTCTCACCCTGACTGAGCAGTGACCATGGCATGGCTAGGTTCCCCCATAGTGCTGCATAGTATTTCTCTCAAGTGATATATATGGGTTCTCCTTTTGGGGGCCCAATCACTGACTTATCTGTTTGGTGGGTGTGCTCACATCCCAGTTTTGGGTGCACACATCTCCTCCAGGAACATGCACTGTGGACTAGCTAGCAGACTGTCTGCAGTTAGTATGTGTATGGCTGGAACACCTTGCAGGGTGCAGCGGCTGGAGACTCACTATGCTTGCTGCTGGAGAATGTCAGACAGTGGTGGGGTGCAGCTGAGCATTTCCAGGCCTACTGCCTGTCTGGTATTGCCTTATGGAATGCTACAGGTATGCACTGGCTGCCCTGTAGTGCATCTGGTTCCCAGCAGGACTGTAGAATGTGGATCTGTTGGTGGGAGATCCTGTCCCCCACCCTGATCCCCAGAGAGCAAGTTCGGTGGTACTACATAATCCACCTATGGGTCCAAACACCACCACCTCCACCCCACCCCCCTTGAATCATGTGGCCATGACACCCACAGAGGATATGCACTATTCTGATGCATCATAGTCCACAAGGGCTAGATGTAATTGGGATATACATATGGGCACAGGTGTGTCTGAAACAACTACCTATCACACACTGGCACTAATGGGGACCTGCAGCATAGCCTATCTCAGGGAGGGCAGGTGCTGTGGACCTGGTGCTGGGTGCCCCACCTCACCCTCAGGATGAGCACAGTACCCGCACAATGTGACGGTCTGTAGCTACTCTGTGCCAGTAACGCGCACGGTCAGTACCCCCCTACCAGGCCTAGGTGCTGTGGGGGTGCATACCCCAACTTGTGATCATCTGTAGACTGCTGCTTTGTATGTGCAGTGCATCATGGGTACGAGTGGCTTAACTCTATCCTGGTAACAGCAGACAGTTTGTGTGGTGACCTGCAGTCCTTCTGTGGCCAGGTTTGTTAGTAGCTGTAGAGCTGTAGCCTACTGGTTAGTTCACTGCCTGTGGAGCTAGAGGATGTGGGTTTGATCCCACAGTGGGGTTATTTATTAGGGCTGTCTGGGGCAGTTTCTTTTTTTAATCTAAATTAGTACTGCCAGCAAAAACACCCTCACAGTGCTATAACCTTATAAGGCGCCTTATGGGGCACCTGAGGATTACAGCACTGTGAGGGTGTTTTTGCTGGCAGTACTAATTTAAATTAAAAAAAGAAACTGCCCCAGACAGCTCCAATAAATAACCTCACTGTGGGATCAAACCCACAACCTGTGGCTCTACGGGCAGTGAAGTAACCAGTGGGCTACAGCTCTGAACAAACCCCTGGCTGGCTACAGAAGGACTGCAGGTCACCACACGAACTGTCTGCTGTGGTTACCAGGATAGGGTTAATCCACTTGTACCCATGATGCACTGCACATGAAGATTACAGCACTGTGAGGGTGTTTTTGCTGGCAGCACTGCTTTAAAGTAAAAAGGAAAATGCCTCCAGCAGCACTGCTTTATAGTAAAGGGTAATGCCTCAGACAGCCTTACTCATTAACCCCACTGGGGGGATCGAACTCATGACCCCCTGGTTCAGCAGACAATGTATTAACCATTGTGCTACCCCTCTCTTGCTGTGTTTGTTAGTCAGCACGCCTACTTCAGGCTAACGTGCATTGACGTGCCACGGCTCCCTTTATCGCACAGTAACCAGAAATGCTACGTAAAGACTGACACACCCACTCCTTATATGGCATCCTGCACACTAACGCCGGCTGCACATTAAAACTGCTTAGTAAACATACCCCTTAGTCTTCACATATGGGTATCGTCGGTACCGACGCAGCCTGCACGGGAACGCTCCCCAGCGTCCAAAAGGAACACTTTTGGGAGCATCCCTCAGCACATGCGCGCTGCCTTCCCGCCTTTCCAACTGTCCCTCTTCAGTTACGTTTGTAGCTGAGTGAAAGGATAGAGGGAGAGAGGAAAGAGACAGAGAGATAGAGACAACTCCTAGGGGAGGTGTGTGGGTTGTGAAGACTAAATTCCTGCTGTTCCCAGAGATCACCTGTTACAGGTAACTATGCTATCTCCAGGAACAAGCAGGAATGTAGTCTTCACATATGGGGACTCCCCAGCTCAAAGATGCCAAGGGGTGACCCCAGCTAGCTGCGAACCCAGGTGAGATGGGTCATGCTTCCTCCCATGGACCTTAGGCATCCAAACTGTGGATGGTGGCTAGGAGTTGTATTAACTATGGAAGAGATGTTGTAGAAGAGCCTGGCCAAACGAGCATCCCGACAGGAGTCTTTGTCTAAGCAATAGTGGGCTGTGAAGGTATGTACCGAAGCCCAAGTGGCTGCTTTGCAGATGTCATCAATAGAGACAGAACGAAGGTTAGCCATTGAGGCTGCCATTTCTCTCAATTTGTGAGCCGTGATATGGCCTTCGAGAGAAAGTCCCTTACTCTGATATAGGAAATGCAATCTGCAATCAAATTTGACAGAGTTCTTTTAGAAACTGGAAGTCCCAAATGACTAGAGTCAAAAGCCACAAAAAGCTGAGAAGATTTTCTATGTGTCTTAGTTCTTTGGAGATAAAAGGCTAAGGCTCTTTTAGAATCCAATGTGTGAAGATTCCGTTCTGCACTGGAGGCATGAGGCCTAGGGAAGAATATAGGAAGATAAACCGACTGGTTTAAATGAAAAGGCGAAACCACCTTTGGCAGAAAGTGAGGATGAGTCCTGAGGACTACTTTATCATGTAGTTCACTAAGCGTCTTACAGAAGCGATGGCAATTAGGAAAATAACTTTCCATGAAAGAAACTTTAGGTCTGAAGTGGCTAAAGGTTCAAAGGGTGGTTTCATAAGCTGACCAAGAACAAGATTTAGATCCCATGCCACTGGTGGTGGTTTAACGGGAAGTTTTGTTAAAAGTAGGCCTCTCATAAATCTTGATATAAGTGGATGAGAGGAAATAGGTTGTCCATCGAAAGGTTTATGAAAAGCAGCAATAGCACTAAGATGGACCCTGACTGAATTGGTCTTCAGACCAGAAGTTGATAATTGTAGAATATACTCTAGTAGCAACTCTACTGGTACTAAAAGGGGGTTAAGTCCCTTTTGTGAACACCAGAGAGAGAACCTTTTCCACTTAAAAGCGTAGGAACATCTTGTGGAAGGTTTTCTGGAAGCCAGGAAGATATCCTTCACTTGTTGAGAAAGGTTAATATCCTGGAATTTTAGGTTTTCAGTAACCAGGCCCTGAGATGTAGGGACTGGGGATTGGGATGCAGTAAAGATCCGTTCTCCTGCGACAGGAGATCTGGAGCATTCCCTAACTCCAGAGGAGTGGTTTGAGAGAGACGCAGAAGAAGAGGATACCACATTTGCCATGGCTAATGCGGAGCTATGAGTATCATATGACTTCTGTCTCTCTGAAGTTTGAATAAAGTCTTGGGAATGAGGGGAATAGGTGGGAAGGCACAGAGGAAGTCCTGTCCCCAGCTCTAGGAGGTTTATATGAAGGGAAACCTCCTGTGAGGTCCAAAGACCCTGAGTGGAGAGATCGTGCAAGTGGGCCCCCCAACCCATCTTGGACGCATCTGTCGTCAGAGTGGTTTGGCATAGAGGCTGCTGGAAAGGAGAGCCTGTAAGGTTTTCCAGGGATTCCCACCATTACAGGGACGAAATCAGACCTGTGGTAGTTATGATTTTGTCTGTTGGTCGACCCGAGGCTTGTGACCACTGAGAGGAAAGGGTCCACTGGGCTGCTCACATGTGGGGGCGAACATAGGGAACCACATGGACAGTGGACGCCATGTGTCCCAGCAGTTGAAGCATCTCCCGAGCAGTAAGGAATACCTTCATAGATGCTTGAGATGCCAGTTGTATTGTATGTATACAGCGAGGCTGGGGCAGGAAAGCCCTTGATTGCCGTGTGTCTAGACGAGCCCCTATGAATTCTAGAGATTGAGAGGGAGTGAGATGAGATTTTGGGAGGTTTATGACCAGCCCCAAGTATTGAAGAATTCTCATTGTTCGAGATAGCGAAGCTGGCCTCTGGAGATGTCGATGCTCGAATGAGCCAATCATCTAAGTAAGGGAAGACGAATAGTCCCAGAATCCTCATAAATGCTGCTACCACTGCCATGCATTTTGTGAAGACTATTCAAGCAGAAGCTAGTCCGAAGGGAAGAACTCTGTACTGGAAGTGTCTTCTTTGGACCTGGAAAGCGTAGTTACTCACCTGTAACAGGTGTTCTCCAGGAGCAGCAGGAATCAGTCCTCACTTATGGGTGACGTCGGCGCCGACGGAGCCCTCGCGGAGCAATTTTCCCCAGCTTTCAAAGAAAGCCTTTGGGAATTGCAGCGCGCATGCGCGGTCGTCGTCTTCCCGCCCGAGGGTGCCATCTTAGCCAGTCAGATGACATAGCTAAAAAAGACAGCATAAAAATTTGCAAAAAGAACATAAGCAGACGATTGCAACTCCAAGGGGAGGAGGGAGGGTAGTGAGGACTGATTCCTGCTGCTCCTGGAGAACACCTGTTACAGGTGAGTAACTACGCTTTCTCCAGGACGAAGCAGGAAGTCAGTCCTCACTTATGGGACTCCCAAGCTCAAGGCTACCGGAGACCCTAAGCACAAAAATGAGCTCCCTCTAGCTCAGCAGCACAGAAGGATAGAATCTTCGCTGAAATATCACCCACCGGTAGCCCACATCCGGGATGGAGGGTAGGAGTTGCTCAGACCTCAAAGAGATTACGGAGGACTGCCTGTCCGAAAGCACTGTCCCTACGGGACTCCCTCTCGAGACAGTAATGGATCGCAAAAGTCTGGCTCGAAGACCAAGTAGCGGCCCGGCAGATGTCTGCCAGCGGAACAGAGCGGAGGTAAGCCACTGACGTGGCCTTTGCCCGAACACAATGAGCCGTGACTCGACTTTCTAAGGAGAGTCCGGCTGCCCCATAAGCCCAAGAGATACAGTCCGCAACCCAGATGGACAGAGTACGCTTGGAGACCGGGAGCCCCAATCTATTGGGGTCAAAAGACACAAAAAGCTGAGCAGCTTTACGGTGCTCCCGCGTACGGTCAAGGTAGAAGTTCAGAGCCCTTCTACAGTCCAGGGTATGGAGGACCGTCTCAGCTCGGCTGGAGTGTGGTCTGGGAAAGAAGGTTGGAAGTACCACCTCCTGATTGATGTGAAAAGGGGAGACCACTTTAGGCAGAAATTTCGGATGAGTCCGTAGGACCACCCTATTCTTGTAGAAGCTAGTGTAAGGGGGATCAGACACGAGGGCCTGCAATTCACTTACGCGTCTAGCGGAAGTGAGGGCTATCAAGAACAGTGTTTTCCAAGACAGAAAACGGAGAGAACAGGTAGCCATAGGTTCAAAAGGCGGACAGGTGATCCGCTGCAACACCACATTCAGGTCCCAGTCAGGCGCTGGCGGGCGCAGAGGTGGTTTAAGTAGAAGGAGACCTCGGAGAGAAACCTCGCTACGAGAGGGTCATTGGAGAGAGGTCTGCCGTCCACCGGCACATGATGTGCTGAAAGAGCACTGAGGTGAACTTTGACGGAGTTGGACTTAAGTCCCAGATTAGAGAGGTGCAGCAAGTACTGCAAGATCACCGACACCGGGCAGGAGAAGGGATCCTGAGACTGTTGGGTACACCAGACTGCAAAGCGACGCCATTTAAGGGCGTAGCATTTGCGGGTAGAAGGCCGTCGCGAAGCCAAGACGACCTCCTCCACCTCCGCCGGCAGGAGAAGGGGAGCAAGGACTACCCTCTCAGCAGCCAGGCCATGAGGTTGAGAGACCTGAGGTTGGGGTGCAGGAGGGACCCCTGATCCTGAGTGAGGAGATCCGGTTGTACCCCCAGAGGGATGGGATCCTCCACCGCCAGTTGCAGCGGGAGCGGAAACCACGGCTGTCTGGGCCAGCGAGGGGCCACCAGGATCATGAAGGCTTTGTCTCGGAGAACCTTGAAAAGAGTCCGAGAGACTAGCGGGATGGGAGGGAAAGCATACAGAAGGCTCCCCGACCATGAGATCAGAAAGGCGTCCGCCGCAACCCGAAGGGGGTGCGGCTGACGAGAGCAGAAGCGAGGAAGTTGCCGGTTGAGAGGACTGGCAAAGAGATCTACCGTGGGGAGACCCCACTTGAGGAAGAGCTTCTGAACTACCAAGGGATCCAGACGCCACTCGTGCGGCTGGAGGACCCTGCTGAGTTTGTCTGCAAGGCAATTTTCTTGGCCCGGGAGATAAACCGCCTTGAGGAGAATGCCGTGACTGACGGCCCAAGAGCAGAGCTTCAGTGCCTCCCGGCAGAGGAGGAAGGAGCCCGTGCCCCCCTGCTTGTTCACGTAGAACATGGCAACTTGATTGTCCGTCTGGACAAGGACGGATTGGTGGGAAGTCAGGTGGGAGAAGGCCTTGAGAGCTAGGCGGATCACCCTGAGCTCCAGGAAGTTGATCTGCTGAGCAGACTCCCACGTGGTCCAGAGGCCTTGAGTACGTGCCTCTTGGCAATGTGCTCCCCAGCCCAGGAGGGATGCATCGGTGGTCAGCACCCGGGTCGGCTGAGGTGACTGGAAAGGCATTCCGAATATCAGGTTCGGCTGCCGGAGCCACCACCGGAGAGACGAGAGCAGCGGCTCGGAGACGCGCACTAGGTCTGCCAGGCCGCCTGTGGCTTGTCGCCACTGCTGGCGGAGACACCATTGGGCAGACCGCATATTCAGGCGGGCATTGGGGGTCACATGGACGGTGGAAGCCATATGGCCGAGCAGTCTCAGGAAGCGCCTGGCGGAGACCAGGGGCTGGCTGCGAAAGCGGTCGGCTAGGTCCATGAGCCGTTGAGCCCTGTCGAGCGGTAGGTACGCTCGTGCCCGAGGAGTGTGCAGCCTTGCGCCGATGAACTCGAGATCCTGTGAGGGGAGCAAAGTGGACTTTGCGAAGTTTATAACAAAGCCCAAGTGCTGCAGCAGAGTCACCGTGCGGCACGTGGCGTTGGTGACCTCCTGAGCGGACGCTGCTCTGATGAGCCAGTCGTCGAGGTACGGAAAGACATAGAGGCCGTGAAGCCGGAGATGGGCCGCCACGACCGCGAGACATTTTGTGAAGACTCGCGGTGCGGAGGATAGGCCAAAGGGCAGTACTCTGTACTGGTAATGATTTCCTGCCACCACAAACCTTAGGTATTGGCGGTGGTTTGGGTGGATGAGGATGTGCGTGTAGGCATCCTTTAGATCCAAGGAGCATAGCCAATCTCCCTGCTGGAGGTAGGGCAGAAGGATTCCAAGGGTAAGCATTTTGAACTTCTCCCGCACAAGGAACTTGTTGAGGTTGCGCAAGTCCAGGATGGGTCTGAGGCCCCCTGTTCTCTTTGGTATCAGAAAATACCTTGAATAAAAGCCTTGACCTCTCAGGTGGTGGGGCACCGGTTCCACCGCCTGTTCCTGCAGAAGACCTGCTAACTCCTGAAGGAGCAACTCCCTGTGCAGAGGGGGGCGCGAAGGTTCTCCCGGAAAATAGGAGGGAGGGACCTGATGGAAGTGGAGAAGGTAGCCTTCTCGCACGACCTGAAGTACCCAGGCATCTGCGGTGATGCTGGACCACCTGTGGGCGAAGTGAACCAGCCGGCCTCCGGTGCTGGGAGGAACCAGCGGGGGGGGAGAGGCTATGCTGAGCGAGTCAAAAACCCCCACCCTGCTGAGCAGGGGCTGGTGGTGCAGGCTTGGGGGCTTGCTGCCTACGGGACCCGTTACCCCGTCCCTTGGCCTGCTGGCCCTGTTGGGGAGCTGCAGGGGCCTGATAATGGGGGTACTGTTTGTAGGCAGCCGCCTTCCTCGGGTAAAAGGACTTTTTTCCCGAGCCCTTCTTTTTCTGGGAAGGGGCGGAGGTCTTCCTAGAAAGCCTGGTCCTGGTGAGAGTCTCAGTCTCAATTTGTGCAGCCTTTTCCGCCATGGGCTTGCCAAAGAGGTTTTTGCCTCGGCAGGGGACATCGACCAACTTGTCCTGTACCCAGGGCTCAAGGTCTGACGACTGAAGCCAAGCCTGTCGGCGGGCACCGATGCCGGCTGCGGCCACTCTAGCCGAGGCCTCAAAGCCATCATAGGCTGCTCGGGACATGAACTTTGAGCATTCCCGAATGCCCGTGGACAAGGCTAGGAACCTCCGCAAGGGCTCCTCGGAGAGACCAGCGGAGAATCCGGCTAGCTCTTTAGCCAGATCCCGGAGATACATGCCCATGTAGAGCTGGTAAGTCTGGACACGACATGCGAGCATAGAGCCCTGGAAGCACTTCTTGCCAAGGCCATCCAGGTTACGGGCCTCCCTTCCAGGAGGCACCGAGGAGTGCATCTTCTGGCTCTTAAGACGATGCATGGCCGATTCCACTACCATGGAATGGTGTGGCAGCTGTGCCTTCTGAAAGCCAGGGCTCTTGCGGACCCGATAGATAGAATCGACCCGCTTGCTCAGGACCGGCGAGGAGGCCGGACTCTCCCACATGCGGAAGAGTAGTCGTTCCAGCATAGGAGGAACCGGCACAGTAAAGTGCTCCCTCGCGGGAGAGTCATACTGGAGGGCGTCGAGCTCTTCGGCTCGAGGCTCCTCCTCGGGATCCGCAGGGAAGGCCAAAGCCTTGGCCATATCCCTAACGAAGTCCGAGAACCGGGCATCCTCCGGGGGGGACTGCTTCCGAGGCTCGGACCCCGGTGAGTCCGATGGGACACACCGAGTCCGGAAAGAATCAGGTGACTCTTCCTCCTCAGACTCCCAGACCGACTCCGACGAGGACTCGGTGGGGTCGGCCCGGGCAGGGTGCGGCGCCAGCCGCCCCGACGTCGAGGGAGTCGGCGTCGGCGACCTCGGTCCCGAACGGGAGGCCGAGGGTGACCTCGACCGAGGATCGACTCGAGTTCTCATTGACTCGAGGATCGGCTCGGTCTCCGGGGTCGACTTGGACGTCGACGTCCCGGTGGTCGGGGCAGCGGCGCCAGCGAGGCCAGCGAGCAGTGCCCGCTGCTGGTCCATGAAGGCAGACAGTCTGCTCTCCAAGGCCGTCAACCTGAGTCCGAGCTCAGGTGACCCAGCAGCCCCCGACTCGGGCCCCGACGGCGTCGGGCCCGACGTCGGCTGTCGCGGAGGCGAGTCCAGAAGGACCACAGGACTTACCCGGGCAGGCATCTCCGACTCCAGGCGAGGTCGCTTCGGGATGTGTTCCTTCTCCAAGGACCCGGGGCGGCTGTCGGGGCTATGCGACCTGGCCCTCGCGGAACCAGGAGCGTCCACCGACGCCGCCCTCGCGGGTTTTTCCTTCCGACGATGGTCCCCGGAGGGAGAACCCCGGTCGGAGGAGCTCCGGCGACGGTCCGAGCTGGAGCCTTTCGACGCGGAGGCCTCCGACGAGGTCCGGGTACGGCTGGGGTCAGCGAAGATTCTCTCACGCTGATGCCGCCGACTCCTCAACGCCTTTGAGGACAGTTTGCTGCAGGGCCCACAGATCAGTTCCTCATGATCCGGGCCCAGGCAGCGGAGGCAAAAGTCGTGTGTGTCGGTTAGTGACATATTTCGGTCACACCGACCACACCGCTTAAACCCACTGGCAGCCATCGGGGGAAAAAGGGCCCCTGCGAGGTCAAAGGACCGGGCTGCCAGGGAAACCGAAAACGAAAGCTGACTAAGTCAGAAAAACCGAAAAAAGTAAGCGGACTCGAGACCGGCGTCGCGAGTCCGGGCGGGAAAATGATCGGCGTCGAACCGAAAGAAAAAAGGATAAAACAAAGAAGAAAATCAACTTTTTCGCGGGGACAAGACGGGGACGTCTGTAGGGCTCCGCGGAAAAAAGAAGACTGGCTAAGATGGCACCCTCGGGCGGGAAGACGACCGCGCATGCGCGCTGCAATTCCCAAAGGCTTTCTTTGAAAGCTGGGGAAAATTGCTCCGCGAGGGCTCCGTTGGCGCCGACGTCACCCATAAGTGAGGACTGACTTCCTGCTTGGTCCTGGAGAATCGAAGGAACATCCTGAGATCGGAGTGGATGAAAAAATGCGTGTACGCATCTCTTAGATCTAGAGAACATAGCCAGTCCTGACTTTGGAGGTATGGTAAAAGTGTTCAGAGGAAGCTCATTTTGAACTTTTCTTGGAAAGAGTAGTTACTTACCTGTAACAGGTGTTCTCCAGGAGCAGCAGGAATCAGTCCTCACATATGGGTGTCATCGGCGCCGATGAAGCCCCAGCGGAGCATTTCCCCAGCTTTCCATGAAAGCCTTTGGGAATGCTGGCACGCATGCGCGGTTCCCTTCCCGCCTAAAGGTGCCATCTTACCTCAGTCAAATGACATAGCTAAGAACAGCACACAAAAATGAAAAAAATTAAACTATGTACAACTGCAACTCCCAGGGGAGGAGGGAGGGTTGTGAGGACTGATTCCTGCTGCTCCTGGAGAACACCTGTTACAGGTGAGTAACTACTCTTTCTCCAGGACCAAGCAGGAAGTCAGTCCTCACATATGGGTGACTCCCTAGCTCTGGGCTACCAGGAACCCAGGCTGAACAAGAGAACTCCCTCTAGTCATAGCAGCAAAGAAAGGCTTTCCAAGGACACAACCTCCACCGGTAGCCCAACAGAGGGCAGGAGGGCAGGAGTTGCCTAAACCTCAAAGAGATTCCGGAGTACTGCTTGGCCAAAAGCACTGTCCCTACGGGACTCCCTCTCCAGACAGTAATGGGCCGCAAACGTCTGGCTTTGCCCTGACACAATGGGCCGTGACCCTACCCTGCAAAGGAAGGTCAGCCGCCTTGTAAGCCCAGTTGATATAGTCAGCCACCCAGATGGACAAGGTACGCTTGGACACAGCCAACCCCAACTTACTGGGGTCAAAGGAGACGAAGAGCTGAGTAGCCCTTCTATGCCCCTGCGTACGGTCAAGGTAGAAGGATAAGGCCCTCCTACAGTCCAGGGTATGCAGGACTGCTTCAGCCTGGCTAGCATGAGGCCTAGGGAAAAATGTTGGAAGAACCACCTCCTGATTGAGATGGAAAGAGGAGACAACCTTAGGAAGGAACTTGGGATGAGTCCTGAGGACTACCCTGTTCCTATAAATCCTGGTGTAAGGTCTATCACAGACCAGGGCCTGAAGCTCACTCACTTGCCTAGCCGAGGTGAGGGCTATCAGGAAGAGAGTCTTCCAGGAAAGGAAGCGTAGTGGGCAAGTAGCCATCGGCTCAAAGGGTGGGCGAGTCAGTTGCTGCAAGACCACATTCAGCTCCCACTCAGAAGCAGGAGGATGGATGGGAGGCTTGAGCAAAAGCAAGCCCCTGAGAAAGCGGGACACCAAGGAGTGACCTGAAAGAGAATGTCCCTCCACCAGTGAGTGGTGAGCTGCTAGAGCTGAGAGGTGGACCCGAACAGAATTGGACTTAAGTCCCCGATTTGATAAGTGCAGTAAGTACTGAAGCACTACTGGCACAGTACAGGAGAAAGGATCCTCTGTACATAGCTGACACCACACAGAAAACCTCTTCCATTTGAGGGCATAGGTTTTCCTAGTGGATTGTTTCCTAGAGGCTAGGACAACCTCCTCAGCTTCCTGAGGTAGGCCCCAGGGAGCCAAAACTACCCTTGCAACCTCCAGGCCATCAAATTGAGAGCTTTGAGATTGGGGTGCAGAAGGGAACCCTGCTCCTGTGAGAGAAGGTCGGGTTGCAACCCCAGAGGTAGTGGGGAATCCACTGCCAGCTGAAGCAGAAGTGGAAACCAAGGCTGCCTCGGCCACCTGGGAGCTACCAGCAGGACCGAGGCCTTGTCCTGAGAGTCTTGAAAAGAGTTCGGGCCACCAAGGGCGTGGGAGGAAACGCATACAGGAGGCCCTGAGACCAGGACATCAGAAAAGCATCTGGTGCTATCCTCAAAGGATGCGGTTGCCTGGAGCAGAACTTGGGCAGTTGCTTGTTCAGCGGACTGGCAAAGAGATCTATCCAAGGGAGACCCCACTTCAGGAAGATCTTCTGAACGACCAAGGGATGCAGCTGCCACTCGTGGGGCTGCAGAATTCTGCTCAACCGGTCGGCCAGGCAGTTCTCCTGGCCTGGAAGGTACATCGCCTTGAGAAGCATGTTGTGCTGAAGGGCAAAGGAACAAAGGCCTTGAGTCTCCCGACAAAGGAGCTTTGACCCAGTCCCACCCTGTTTGTTCACATAAAACATGGCTACCTGGTTGTCTGTTTGAATCAAGACTGAGCGGTGAGCCAGGGCCGGAGAAAAAGCCTTGAGAGCTAAGCGGATAGCTCGAAGTTCCAGGAGATTGATCTGTTGGGCTGCCTCCCAGGGAGACCAGAGGCCTTGAGTGCACTTGTCCAGACAATGAGCACCCCAGCCCCGCAGAGAGGCGTCGGTGGTGAGGACCACCGAAAATTCTGGCATTTGGAAGGGCATCCCCTTCAGCAGATTGGGTGGATGTAGCCACCAGCTGAGGGAGGCCAAAAGGGGTCTGAACACCCTTATCCTGTCTCTTAGGCGGCCTGTGGCCTGAGACCACTGAGTCCGAAGGCACCACTGTGCAGGCCTCATATGGAGCCTGGCATTGGGAGTCACATGCACTGTCGAAGCCATGTGGCCCAGACGTCTGAGGCAGAGTCTGGCAGAGACCAGGGGCTTGTTTAGGAACTGTTTGGCCATGTCCATCAGTCCTTGGGCCCTGTCTTCTGGCAAGAATGCCTTTGCCAGTTGAGAATCTAACCTTGCCCCTATGAACTCCAAGTTCTGGGAGGGGAGCAAAGTGGACTTTGCGAAGTTTATGAAAAAGCCCACGTTTTGAAGCAGAGCAATTGTTCTGAGGGTGGCTTGTCTGGCCTCCAGGAACGTCTGACCCCTGATGAGCCAGTCGTCCAGATAGGGAAAGACAAAGATGCCCTGATTTCTCAGGTAGGCCGCAACAACTGCCAGGCACTTGGTAAAGACCCTGGGAGCGGAGGTCAGGCCAAAAGGTAGTACTCTGTACTGATAATGGTTTCCTCCCACAATGAACCTGAGGTACTTTCTGTGGTCTGGATGAATGAGGATGTGAGTGTACGCATCCTTTAGATCTAAGGAGCATAGCCAATCTCCCTGCTGGAGGTAGGGCAGAAGTGTTCCAAGAGTAAGCATCTTGAACTTCTCTTTCTCTAGGAACTTGAGGTTCCTGAGGTCCAGAATGGGTCGAAGGCCACCGGTCCTTTTGGGTACCAGGAAATACCTGGAGTAGAATCCGTGACCCTGCAAGTGGGGAGGCACAGGCTCCACCGCCCTGTCCACCAACAGACCTTGGAGCTCTTGAAGGAGAAGGTCTGTGTGCAGGGGAGGCCTCAAGGGCTCCCCTGGGAAGTAAGGAGGAGGCAGTTGATGAAAATGCAGGGCATAGCCCTTTTGTACTATGTCCAGCACCCAACTGTCGGTGGTAATGAGAGGCCACTGGTGGGCAAAGAGTACAAGGCGACCACCTGTGCAGGGCTGAAAAAGCAGGGATGGAGTGGCTATGCTCAAGGAGTCAAAAACCCCCACCCTGCTGAGTGGAAGCAGGGGCAGAAGGCTTGGGGGTCCTCTGCCCATTACCCTGGCCCTTGGCTTGCTGACCCTGGGGGGCAGCTTGGGCAGCCTGATACTGAGGGTACTGTTTGTAGGCAGTGCCCTTCCTCAGGTAAAGTACAGTTACTTACCTGTAACGGGTGATCTCTGGGAACAGCAGGAATAAGTCTTCACATATGGGTATCGTCAGTACCGACGGAGCCTGCGCGGGAACGCTCCCCAGCGTCCAGAAAGCTTTTGGGAGCATCCCACAGCGCCTGCGCACTGCCTTCCCCAACCGCCTCTCTCCAGTTTGAGTTTTAAGCTGAGACAAAGAGAGAGAGAGGAAAGAAAAGATAGATAGAGAGATACAACTCCTAGGTGAGGTGGGTGGGTTGTGAAGACTTATTCCTGCTGTTCCCAGAGATCACCTGTTAAAGGTAAGTAACTGTGCTATCTCCAGAAACAAGCAGGAATGAGTCTTCACATATGGGGACTCCCCAGCTAGAGATGCCAGGGAGATCTCCAAGGTTGTGAGTCCCATGGATCTCGGGCATCCAACCAGGGATGGGGGGTAGGAGTTGATTAGGTATGGAACAGGTGTTTGAGAACAGCCTGACCAAACAAGGAATCCTGGCGGGAGTCCTTGTCCAAGCAGTAATGGGCTGTAAAGGTACGAACCGAGGCCCAGATGGCCGCTCGACAGATTTGGTCGATGGACACAGAGTTCAGATGAGCCATAGAGGCTGACATGGCCCTCCAGAGAAAGGTTCTTACTCTGGTAGGCGAAAGAAATACACTGAGCAATCCAATTGGACAGAGTTCTCTTAGAGACTGGAAGTCCCAAATGAGAGGGATCAAAAGCAACAAAGAGTTGAGAGGACTTTCTATGTTGCTGTGTCCTTTGTAAGTAAAAACAAGCGCTCTCTTACAATCCAGGGTATGGAGATTCCTCTCTGCACTTGATGCATGAGGTCCTGGAAAAAAAGACAGGTAAATACACCTCCGGGTTCAGATGAAAAGGTGAGACCACTTTAGGCATAAAGTGTGGATTAGTCCTGAGGACTACCTTGTCATGATGGAACCTTGAATAAGGAGGATTAGCCACCAAGGCTTGCAGCTCACTGATGCGGCGAGCTGAGGTGACTGCAATGAGAAAAGTAACCTTCCAGGAAAGAAATTTCAAGGAGGTAGTGGCTAAGGGTTCAAAGGGTGGCTTCATAAGCTGGCCAAGAACCAAATTCAAGTCCCATGCCACTGGAGGTGGTCTAATGTGAGGTTTAGTTAAAAGAAGGCCTCTCATGAATCTTGCAATAAGAGGATGAGAGGAAATAGGGTGTCCATTGAGAGGCTTAAGGGATGCTGCAATAGCACTCAAATGGACTCTTACTGAATTCATTTTAAGGCCTGCATGGGATAAATGCAGCAAATATTCCAGTAAAGAATTCAGAGGTATTGCAAGGGGGTTAAGACCCTTCTGTGCACACCAAATGGTAAACCTTTTCCATTTAAAAGCATAGGAACGTCTAGTGGAAGACTTTCTGGAAGCATGAAGGATATCCTTCACCTGCTGAGAAAGATGCAAATCTTGAAGGTCTAGGCCTTCAGCAACCAGGCTCTGAGGTGAAGAGACTGGGGATTTGGGTGCCACAACGTTCCCTCCTCCTGGGACAGGAGGTCTGGAGCAGATCCCAAGTCCAGGGAGGGAGCTTGAGAGAGATGCAGAAGTAAAGGGTACCACACCTGGCGTGGCCAATGTGGTGCTATGAGGATCATAGACCCCTTGTCTCTCTGAAGTTTGAACAGTGTCTTGGGAATTAGGGGAATGGGTGGAAAGGCATAGAGGAAGTCTTGCCCCCAATGAAGGAGGAAGGCATCCCTGGCCTGAACTCCCTGACACGGAATCCTGGAACAGAACCGGGGAAGTATGGCATTCCACGGACTTGCAAACAGGTCTATGTCTGGGGTTCCCCAAATTCGGAAGATCCTGGCTATCTGGTCCCCATGGAGGGACCATTCGTGTGGAAGCAGAACTCGACTGAGTCTGTCTGCCCAAGAGTTTTGAACCCCTGGAAGATACACTGCCACGAGATGAATTTGATGCTCTGGCGAAGGCCCACAATCTCAAAGCTTCGTTGCAAAGCGACAGAGAGCCAGTCCCGCCCTGCTTGTTCACGTAGAACATGGCTACTTGGTTGTCCGTGTGGATGAGGACTGTCTTGTAGCTGAGCAGGGTGTGGAAGACTCCGAGAGCTAGAAGAATTGCTCTGAGCTCCAAGAGGTTGATATGTAGAGATGTCTCTTGTGGAGACCAGATGCCCTGGGTGGAGAGATCTTGTAGATGAGCTCCCCAACCCTTTGGAGAAGCATCTGTTGTAAGGGTTGCTTGGGGTAGCGATTGTTGAAAGGGGGACCCCAGCAACAGATTTTCAGTGGACCTCCACCACTGGAGAGACCAGAAGAGGCGACTAGAGGGTGCTATTTTGTCTGACAGGCACCCTGATGCCTGGGTCCATTGGGTGGACAGAGTCCACTGAGCTGCCCTCATGTGAAGGCGAGCGTAAGGAACCACATGCACGGTGGATGCCATGTGGCCTAACAGTTGTAACATTTCTCGAGCAGTTAAATGGGACTTTAACTGAATTTGTGAGGCTAACTGCACCAAGCGTAGGCAACGGGCCTGGGGAAGATAGGCCCTTGCATTTGTGGTATCCAGCAAGGCCCCTATGAACTCTAGTGACTGAGTAGGGGTGAGATGGGATTTTGGGATGTTTATTACAAGTCCCAGATACTGAAGAACACGCCTTGTGCAGGCTAGGGAAGTCTGGGCCTCTGACTGGGACGGAGCTCGGATGAGCCAGTTGTCCAGATATGGGAATACAAATATTCCTAGAGTGCGTAGAAATGCAGCTACTACTGCCATGCATTTTGTGAACACTCTTGGACCAGAGGCCAGACCGAAAGGAAGCACTCTGTATTGGTAGTGCTTTCCTTGATAAAGGAACCAAAGGAACCTTCTGTGTGTTGGATGGATGAGGATATGGGTGTACGCATCCTTGAGATCTAGAGAACAAAGCCAATCCTGACTCTGAAGGTATGGAAGGAGAGCACCGAGAGAAATCATCTTGAATTTCTCCTTGCATAGAAACTTGTTCAATTCTCTGAGATCTAATATGGGTCTGTAGCCCCCTGTTTTCTTTGGGATAAGAAAATAGGGGGAGTAGAACCCTCAGCCCTGTTGAAGAAGGGGTACTTCTTCTATTGCCCTTTGGGCAAGAAGGGTAGCAATCTCCTGACCCAGAAGGTCGAGGAGAGATGTTGGAGAATTGAATTGTCTCACCATGGTGTGAGGAGGAAGGTTGAAGAAATGAAGCTTGTACCCCTCCCTTATGATGGAGAGGGTCCATTGCTCTGCTGTGACTTGTTCCGACCTGGGAGCAAAGTGGGCTAACCTTCCTGGAATGGTGAGAGGCTCTGGTTCTTCTAGAGCCAGAAAGGCTAAGTTCTCTAGATCTAAGTCAAAGGCCCTGAGGAGGCTGAGGCTGTTGGGCCGTAGCAGTCCTTGCAGCCTTAGGCTTGGCTGGTTTAGGTTGTTGCTGACACTTTGCAGCAAAACGACCTGCAGAAGATGCCTGCTGACCATAAACAGGATAATATTTCCCCTTTTTGGGAAAGAAAGCCTTTTTGAATAACCTTTTTCTAACAGGAGCAGAAGTAGACTTTGAAAGTCTATCTAAGGCAGAATTCTCAGCATCCATCTGAGTGGCCTTTGCTTGCCAATCCTTGCCAAAAAGGTTTTCACCTGTACAAGGAAGATTTCCTAATCCATCCTGGACCCAGGGTTCCAAATCAGAAGCTTGTAACCAAGCAACTCTACGTGCACCTATGGCAATAGCTGAGGCTCTGCTGGCACACTCAAAAGAGTCAAAGGCTGCACAGTTGGAAAATTTGGAAACATCCTGGGCATGTTTAAGCCAGGTGAGAATCTCTTCCCTTTTATCTTCTGAGATAAAAGGAGATAAAGTTTGCAGATGATCTGTAACTTCCTTTAGAAACATCCCCATATAGAGACTATAGGAGTTGATTGTGGCAACAAGCATATTGGCCTGGAAAATTTCCGGCCAAAAGCATCCAAGGTTCTGCATTCTCTTCCTGGAGGAGTAGATGAGTGTCTTTTTGCACTCTTTATCTTCTTCACAGCAGACTCCACCACAATAGAGTGGTGAGGAAGCTGAGTCTTATGAAAGCCAGGACAAGGAGGAACACGGTACATGGTGTCCAACCTACGAGAATGAGGGGAGATAGTGAGAGGTGTCTCCCATAAGCCCAACATGTGATCATAAAGGATCTCATGAATTGGTAAAGTAGCTGCATCTTTAGGAACCTTAGGATATTGTAAAATATCCAATTTCTTGGCTCTAAGCTCTGATTCAGGGGCCACTGAAATGGAGAGGCCCCTGGCCACTTCCCTAATGAAGTCTTGAAAAGACAAGTCTTCTGGAGGAGACATTCTTCTTTTTGGAGAAGAGGGCTTCTGAGGAAGGATTACAGATGCTTCGACAGAAGCCTCTGATTCATCAGAGTCTTCGTAGGAATTGAAGTATCGCCTGTCTGGATGCTCCTGCAGAGCCCGATACGCGTACCGAGTGGTATCGACATCGGTACCGATTCGGTACCGATGGGCATCACAGAACAGGATACCGCTGCAGTCGACACCGAAGACGATGTCGATGCAATCGGAACCAGCACCGGAACAGATATCGTGCCGGTGCCGGTGCCAGAACCGGTACCGACAACGGAGTTTGTTGCGGTACCAGAGGCGTCGCAGCTTGTATGAATGCCGTAATGGCACGCTGCATGGTCAGAATATTCTGATCCATCAACGCAACCAATGTCTGGATGTCGGTACCAGTGGAAACCACCGGTACCCCAGAACATGGCAACAGGTGATCGGTCGAGGCCGAGCCATCGCTGTCAACCTGTAACCCCATAGATGAAGCTTTGGAAGCCGGAGCTTCCCGCCGGGGTAATTTTGCCGGTGCGGGATCCTCGAGAGCAAGCCCAGAGGCATCTCGATACTTAGAGGGAGATCTACCCTTCGAGGACCGGCTGGACTTATGTTTGGTTACCTGAGATCCATGGGAGGAAGAAGCAGCCCTGGAAGATGTCGATGCCACCAAAGCTGCATCAGAGGGAAACAGGGTACTGAGCTTGGCCGCTCGATTCTGTCGACCTCTTTTAGACATCATAGAACAGGACTCACAATCGGTGATGGAGTAGTCAGGACCCAAAACTTTTAGACACCACTCATGGGTGTCAGTGATAGAAATAGTACCACTGCACTTCGTGCACTTTTTAAACCCGGAAGCGGGCTTTTCCATGAGGAAAATTTTTCTAGGCCTAAGGCCCAAAAGGAAAAAATGCACAGAAGTGGGAAACGGTAGTTTTTTGTTTTTTAAAGAAGAAAGAAGAAAAGACCGGCAGTACCGGTCTGACGTCGAAGAAGGCAGACGCGCGACCAAAGAAATAAAAGAAAATAAAGAACTTCTTCAGCGGTGACAGGAACACGACCTGCTGGCTCCATGGAAAAGAAGAACTGGAGAGAGGCGGTTGGGAAAGGTGGGAAGGCAGCACGGAGGCGCTGTGGGATGCTCCCAAAAGCTCTCTTTCTGGACGCTGGGGAGCGTTCCCGTGCAGGCTCCATCGGTACCGATGATACCCATATGTGAAGACTCATTCCTGCTTGTTCCTGGAGATAAGGACTTTTTACCCGAGCCCTTCTTTTTATGTGAAGGGGCAGAGGTCTTCCTCGAGAGCCTTGTCCGAGTAAGGAGCTCGGTCTCGAGCTGAGCGGCCTTCTCGGTCACGGGTTTGCCAAAAAGGTTCTCACCTCGGCAGGGGACATCGACCAACTTGTCCTGAACCCATGGCTCGAGGTCCGATGACTGCAGCCATGTCTGGCGTCGAGCCGCGATGCCGGCAGCCGCAACTCGGGCCGAAGCCATCGTAGGCGGCGCAGGAAATAAACTTTGAGCATTCCCAAATCCCCGAGGACAAGGTCTTAAATCTCTGCAAGGGTTCCCCGGAGAGACCAGCAGAGAATCCGGCCAATTCCTTGGCCAGGTCTCGCAAGTACATGCCCATGTACAGCTGGTAAGACTGGACACGGCAAGCAAGCATAGACCCCTGGAAGCACTTTCTACCGACACCATCGAGGTTGCGGGCCTCCCTGCCAGGGGGCACCGCGGAGTGCATCTTCTGGCTCTTCAGATGATGCATGGCCGATTCCACAACCATGGAATGGTGTGGTAGCCACTGTTCCCTCTAAGCTGTGCGCGTGTGCGCGCGCGCACGCACCTCGCCGAGCGAGCGCACACAACTTTTAAAGGAGCGCACAAAAATTACCGATTTCATGATGAGTTTTCAAACCTTGGGTTTTTTAAGGCCGCGGCTGCACTACCGATCTACTGCCACTTCGTCACTTCCGATTCCAAATCTCTCCTCTGCACTGAGTCCCCTGCCCTCACTCCTCTCACATGTGACAACGATTGACGAATCATGGCAGGCTAGAGGGAAATAAAAGGGAGGGGCAGCCAGCAAGCCAGCCTCTTTCTGCTCTTGTGCCTGCCTGCGAGCCACGCACCTCCTTTAATCCCTCCCTCAGCCAGCCTTCAGTGCCACGTGCGAGAGGAACACACCGCTCCGGGACTGCTGCCTGGGGACGTGCTATTGGCAGCTTTGCTAGAGAGCAAATATACCGTTATCTGACGTGGGTATATCTGCTCCACAGTCGGATGTGGCAGAGACAGCCATAGGCTTCTCCTTTCCGAGGCGCAATAGAGCTGTGGTCTCGGGGGCTATTCACCAGCTTCGGTCCACTGCACATGGTACTGTACTGTACTTGTTTTACTGCTGTTAGTTTTTGTCAGTTTGTCTGGGGCACGACTGGTGGCCTGCCTTCTCAGGAGGATACCTTTATCCATCTTCTCATCAGATGCTCCAGTTAAAAAAAATAAAATAAAATAAAATAAAATAGAAGTGTCTAGTTGGGCTCCTCTGTTCCAGATGGTTTGTTTAACATAGCAAGTCACGGCTCCCCTCAGTCCATGGTTGCTGGCATTTGCTTTAGCCTGTTTCTCTCAGGAGCAGAGTAGAATGAAATTAAATAAATAAAATGAACTTAAATATGTATACCAGACTGTTTGGACACCCAGTGTAAAATGGCAAAGGGCTGCAACTCCCGCGTGGGAAGCAGCCAGGATGCAGGAGGTTTAGGGGAGCCGGGTAACTTTTTTCCACAGCGGCATGCTGTTTGGGTTTAGGGAACTTAGTTTTGTTCCTCAATTTAAAAAAACAACAACAAACAGCCACCAGTCCCCTGTGGTGAGCAGAGGGGTTTTGTGCCAATTTTTACCATTTAGTTTTTGTTTGTGGCTATCCACAGTGACTGATTTGGCTCGGAGTAGGACACAGCTCTACAGAGTCCACTCGGCAGTACCACACCAGAATTGATTGAAGTGATTCTTGAATCGGGAGGTAGCACTTTTACTGTCTATTCTAGGGACGTTTGCTGGAGGCAGTGAGCTCTGTCTGTGGTATGAAAGGTGACCATTTTTGAATAGATTCTGATGGGCTTTCTGACAGCGATGGCATATACTGTACTGCCCTGTCCTCTACGCACAGCGGGAGCTGAATGGAGCTCTCCGGTACGTAGTGTTTGGGACTAGGACACAGACTGTGAGTTTACCATCTTTATCCCCCTATTTTGGTCTGCATTGTAATTTATAATGCATTTTAATGTATTTTTGTTCATAGGTTGCCTTGGTTTTGTGGTACTGCTCCGTTCTATTCGGTTCTCGGGTAGGATAAGTAGGTCCCCCACAGGAGAGAAACTGTTTTATTAATATTTCGTACTCCCCTTAGCGAAGTCCCTAGGGGACCAATATGTTTCTCTGGTAAATTCGTGCAGAGCTGACTGCAGTATACTGGAATTGTGGGGGGGGGTTTCTTGGAAATTAGACAGTTATTTGGCATCTGCCTTTGATGTTCTTGGCTCAAATCTTGAGTTCTTGTTTTTGACCATGAGTAGGTCTGCAGGAGGAGTAGCCTAGTGGTTAGAGCAACTGCCTAGTACCCAGAAGAGCAAGGGCTTGATTCCCACTGGCACTCCTTGTGACTTTGGGCAAGTCACTTTACCCTCCATTGCCTTGGAGGAAAAGACTGGCAATCTACTTCCAGTGATACATTTCCAAGAAAACCCAGAGGTAGCTGGGTCACTATGAGTCAACACTGACTTTATGGCACTAAAAATAAAAAAAAAAAAGGTCTGCAGGGGGTAAGCAAAAAGCAAACTTTGGTTCTTGGGAGACTTTCTGCCTTCATGATGATTAACATCAATGTGGTGTACATACTGTATTCTAATGTGTAGTCAAATTTTAAAGTATATAATTCCAAGTGTCGTTATGTAGCGCACAAAAAATTTAACCTTCCTTCAAATGCCGCACGGCTGATATTTTATGCGCACACAGCCTACAGAAAATTAGAGGGAACATTGGTGGTAGCCGTGCTTTCTGGAAACCAGGGCTTTTGCGGAGTCGATAGATGGAATCGACTCGCTTGCTCAGAACCGGCGCCGAGGCCGGTGCCTCCCACATCCGGAAGAGGAGCCGTTCCAGCATCGGAGGAACCTGGACAGTAAAGGCCTCCTTCAGAGGAGAGTCGTACTGTAGAGCATCGAGCTCCTCGGCTCGAGGCTCTTCCTCGGGATCGGCAGGGATAGCCAAGGCAGCGGTCATATCCCGGACGAACTCCGAGAACCTAGTGTCCTCCGGAAGGGATCTACTCCGGGGCTCCGACTGCGGAGAGTCCGACGGGACGCACCGAGTCTTAAAAGTATCGGGAGACTCCTCGTCCTCCGTCTCCCAGGCGGACTTATCTGAGGAGTCAGGGTCCGACCCCGCGGGGCCCCGACGCACCAGCCCCGATGCCTGGGGCACCGGCGTCGACACCCTCGGTCCCGAACGGGAGGTCGAGGGAGACCTCGACCGAGGACGACTTCGAGCCACGAGGGTCTCGAGTATCGGCTTGGTCTCCGGGGTTGACTTCGAAGTCGACGTCCCGGTGGTCGGGGCAGATGCACCACAGGCTGGCCATCAGTGCCCGCTGCTGCTCCATGAAGGCAGACAATCTGCTCTCCAAGGCTTTCATCCTGAGACTCAGCTCGGGAGACGCAGCAGCCACCGACTCGGGCCCCGGCGGCGCCGGGCCCGACGTCAGCTCTCTGGGAAGAGAGTCCACGAGGACTACAGGGCTTACGTGTCCAGCAGACTCCGGTTCCATGCGAGGAACTTTGGCAGGCTTCTCTTGGTCCACGGGCCCGGGATGGCGGTCGGTGGTCTTAGACCTGGCCCTCGAGGGACCAGGGACCTCCTCCTACGCCGCCCTCATGAGCCGCTTCTTCCTCTTGCATTCCCGGTCGGGGGACCCCCTGTCCGAGGAGCTTCGACGGCGCTCGGGATCGGAATCCCGAGATGTCGAGGCCTCAGACGAGGTCTGGGCCCGGCCAGAGGCAGAGTCCGAGAAAAAACTTTCCTTCTGATGCTGTCGACTTTTGAGTGCCTTGGAAGACATCTTCCTACATGGCACACACGACTTGGGGTCGTGGTCAGGGCCGAGGCACCGAAGGCAGCAGTCGTGTGTGTTGGTGAAAGACATAAGTTTCTTACACCGATCACACTTTTTGAAACCACTGGAAGCCATCGGGGAAAAAAGAGCCCCTGCGAGGTCAAAAGACCGGCCTTCCAGGGAAAAACAAAAAAAGGGGCGCGAACGCCAGCCACAAAGGGCAAAAACCGAAAAAGAAATAAGCGGGCTCGATACCAGTGTACCGAACCCGGCGGGAGGGGAACCGGCATCGAATTCGGAGAAAAATAGAGAAAAATCGCCAAAGAAAAAATCACTTTAATCCGGGAGAACAGGACACACGTCCGGTGGGCTTCTCGGAAAAAAAAGAGACTGAGGTAAGATGGCACCTTTAGGCGGAAAGGGAACCGCGCATGCGTGCCAGCATTCCCAAAGGCTTTCATGGAAAGCTGGGGAAATGCTCCGCTGGGGCTTCATCAGCGCCGATGACACCCATATGTGAGGACTGACTTCCTGCTTGGTCCTGGAGAACAAATATTTCTTTAATTATCTGAGGTCTAATATAGGTCTGTGTCCCCCTGTCTTCTTTAGAATAAGAAAGTAGGGGGAGTAAAGCATAGTTACTCACCTGTAACAGGTGATATCTGGGAACAGCAGGAATTTAATCCTCACATATGGGTATCATCGGTACCGACGGAGCTTGCGCGGGAACGCTCCCCAGCGTCCAATTAGAACACTTTTGGGAGCATCCCACAGCGCCTGCGTGCTGCCTTCCCACCTTTCCCAACTGCCTCTCTCCAGTTGAGTTTTAGAGCTGAGACAAAGAGAGAGAGCGAGGGAAAGGAAAAGACAGAGATAGAGAGATACAACTCCTAGGGGAGGTGGGTGGGTTGTGAGGACTAAATTCCTGCTGTTCCCAGAGATCACCTGTTACAGGTGAGTAACTATACTATCTCCAGGAACAAGCAGGAATGTAGTCATCACATATGGGGACTCCCTAGCTTTAGGTGCCAGGGAGAGACCCCAGAAGTTGTGTGTCCCTGAGAAGGGCTCCACTTCCCCCCATGGATCTCTGGCATCCTACCAGGGATGGTGGGTAGGAGTTGATTAGGTATGGAACAGGTGTTTGAGAACAGCCTGACCAAACAAGGCATCCTGGCGGAAGTCCTTGTCCAAGCAGTAATGGGCTGTGAAGGTATGAACCGAGGTCCAAGTGGCTGCTCGACAGATGTCGTCAATAGACACAGTGTTCAAATGAGCCATTGAGGCTGCCATGGCTCTCACATTGTGAGCTGTGACATGGCCCTCCAGAGAAAGGTTCTTACTCTGATAGGCGAAAGAAATACACTGAGCAATCCAGTTAGATAGTGTTCTCTTGGAGACTGGAAGTCCAAATGAGAAGGATCAAAAGCAACAAAGAGTTGAGAGGACTTTCTATGTTGCTTTGTTCTTTGTAAGTAAAAAGCTAGAGCTCTTTTACAGTCCAAGGTATGAAGATTCCTCTCTGCATTTGATGCATGAGGTCCTAGAAAAAATACAGGTAGGTAGACCTCTTGGTTGAGATGAAAAGGCGAGACCACCTTAGGCAAAAAGTGTGGATAAGTCCTAAGGACTACCTTGTCATGGTGGAACCTTGTATAAGGTGTATTAGCTACTAGTGCTTGCAATTCACTATTGTGGCATGCTGATGTGATTGCAATCAGAAAGATAACCTTCTAAGAAAGAAATTTCAAGGAGGTGGTAGCTAAGGGTTTGAAAGGTGACTTCATGAGCTGCCCAAGAACCAGGTTCAAGTCCCATGCCACTGGAAGTGGTCTAATGGGAGGCTTAGTTAGAAGGAGGCCTCTCATGAATCTTGCTATAAGAGGATGAGAGGAAATAGGTTGTCCATTTAGAGGTTTAAGAGAAGCTGCAATAGCACTCAAATGGACTCTTACTGAATTTGTCTTAAGGCCTGCATTAGACAAATGGAGGAGAAACTCCAGTAAAGATTCCAGAGGTATCGCAAGTGGGTTAAGACCCTTTTCTGAACACCAAATAGTAAACCTTTTCCACTTGAAAGCATAAGAACGTCTAGTGGAAGGTTTTCTGGAAGCATAAAGAACATCTTTCACTTCCTGAGAAAGATGAAGATCTTGGAGATCTAGGCCTTCAGCAACCAAGCCCTGAGATGCAAAGACTGGGGATTGGGATGCCATAACATCCCGTTCTCCTGAGACAGGAGATCTGGAGCAGACCCTAACTCCAGGGAGGGAGCTTGAGAGAATTGTAGAAGCAGAGGGTACCACACTTGCCGTGGCCAATGTGGTGCTATGAGGCTCATGTGGCCTCTGTCTCTCTGAAGCTTGAAGAGGGTTTTGGGAATTAGGGGAATGGGTGGAAAGGCATACAGGAAGTCTTGACCCCAGTAAAGGAGGAAAGCATCCCTGGCCTGAGCCCCCTGAGCCGGAATTCTGGAACAGAACTGGGGAAGTTTGGCATTCCATGGACTTGCAAAGAGGTCTATGTCCAGGGTTCCCCAAAGTTGAAATATCCTGGTCACCTGGTCTGCATGCAGAGACCACTCGTGTGGAAGGAGAACTCGACTGAGTCTGTCCGCCCAAGAGTTTTGAATGCCTGGAAGATATACTGCCAGCAGATGAATCTGATGCTCTCTGGCAAAGGCCCATAGTCGCAAAGCTTTTTTGCAAAGCGACAGAGCCCGTTCCCCCCTGCTTGTTCACATAGAACATGGCTACCTGATTGTCCGTATGAGTGAGGACTGTCTTCTAGCTGAGCAGGGAGTGGAACACTCGCAGAGCCAGGAAAATTGCTCTGAGTTCCAAGAGATTGATATGCAGACAACTCTCTTGTGGAGACTAGGTGCCCTGGGTGGAGAAGTCTTGCAGATTTATTTATTTATATTCTCTTATATACTGTGCTATTCTGCATCAGTGCGGTTTACATTGAACAAACTGAAATTACATTGAACAGGGCATTATAACTTGGAGATAACTATTTTACAGGGAACATGGGCTGTAGAGGGTTAAGTCGCTTGCCCAAGACCACAAGGAGCACCTGTGGGACTAGAAACCCCAGTCCTTCCAGTCCAAGGGTGCTGTCCTCTAGTGGGATTTGAACCCCCAACCTTCCGGCCTGAAGTACCTTGCCCCAACCACTAGGCCACTCCTCCACTTCTTTGGAGAAGCATCTGTTGTGAGAGTTGCTTGGGGTAAGGGTTGTTGGAAGGGGCACCCCAGCAACAGATTTTGAGTGGACCTCCACCATTGGAGGGACAAAATGAGGCGACTTGTGTTTGCTATTTTGTCTGACAGGCACCCTGATGCCTGAGTCCATTGGGTGGATAAAGTCCACTGAGCTGCCCTCATGTGGAGGCGAGCATATGGAACCACATGCACGGTGGATGCCATGTGGCCCAGCAATTGCAACATTTCTCGAGCAGTTAGATGAGGCTTTAACAATGCTTGAGAAGCTAACTGCACCAAGCGAAGGCAACGGGCCTGGGGGAGATAGGCTCTTGCTCTTGTGGTATCCAGAAGAGCTCCTATAAACTCTAAAGATTGAGTGGGAGTCAGACTGGATTTTGGGATGTTTATTACCAGCCCTAAATACTGGAGGATACGCATTGTGCAGGATAGAGACGTCTTGGCCTCTGACTGTGTTGGAGCTCGAATGAGCCAGTTGTCCAAGTAAGGGAAGACGAATATTCCCAGAGTACAGAGAAATGCTGCTACCACAGCCATGCATTTCGTGAACACCCTTGGAGCAGAGGCCAGACCAAAAGGAAGCACCCTGTATTGGTAGTGCTTTCCTTGAAAAAGGAACCGAAGGAACTTTCTGTGGTTGGATGGATGAGTACATGGGTGTACGCATCCTTGAGATCTAGAGAACAAAGACAATCCTGACTCTGAAGGTATGGAAGCAGAACACCGAGAGAAATCATCTTGAATTTCTCCTTGACAAGGAATTTGTTCAATTCTCTGAGATCAAATATAGGTCTGTATCCCCTTGTTTTCTTTGGGATAAGAAAATAAGGGGAATAGAACCCTGTGCCCTGTTGATGAAGAGGCACTTCTTCTATTGCCCCTTGGGCAAGAAGGATGGCAACCTCCTGACGTAAGAGGTTGATGAGAGGTGTCGGAGAATTGAACTGCTTCACTATTGTGTGAGGGGGCATGCTTGAAAAATGAAGTTTGTACCCCTCCTTTATGATGGAGAGTGTCCAATGCTCTGTTATTTGCCCCCATCTGGGGGAAAAATGACATAACCTTCCTGGAATGGTGGACGGTTCTGGTCCTTCCAGAACCAGAAATGCTAAGTTCTCTAGCTGAAAGTCAAAGGCCCTGAGGAGGCTGAGGCTGCTGGGCCGGTGGAGGCCTAGCAGCCTTTGCTTTCTTCTGTTTGGGTGGTTGCTGATGTTTGGTTGAAAACTGACCTGCAGAAGATGCCTGCTGAGTATAAGCAGGATAAAATCTTTTCTTTTTAGAAAACAATGTTTTCTTGAACAACTTCTTTCTAACAGGAACAGCAGTGGACTTGGATAGTCTATCCAAGGTGGAATTCTCAGCATCCATTTCATTGGCTTTTTCCTGCCAATCGTTTCCAAACAGGTTCTCACCAGTACAAGGGATATTTCCCAATTTATCTTGTACCCAGAGCTCTAAATCAGATGCCTGGAGCCAAGCAATTCTACGTGCACCTATGGCAATAGCCGAGGTTCTGCTTATGCACTCAAAGCAGTCAAAGGCTGCACGGTTGGAGAATTTAGAGACATCTTGGGCATGTTTGACCCAAGTGAGAAAGTCCTGTCTTTTATCCTCAAAAATGGAAGGATTTAAAGTCTGTAAATTATCTGTGACCTCCTTTAGGAACATTACCATGTAGAGACTATAGGAACTGATTCTTGCAGCAAGCATGGAAGATTGAAAGACTCTACGTCCAAAAGCATCCAGGGTTCTGGAGGATTAGAGGCATGTCTTTTTGCACTTTTAATCCTTCTCATAGCTGACTCCACCACAATAGAGTGGTGAGGAACCTGAGTCTTATGGAACCCAGGACAAGGAGGGACACAATACATAGTATCTAACCTACGAGAATGAGGAGAGGTGGTAAGAGGTGTTTCCCACATCCTCAACATGAGATCATATAGAATCTCATGAATGGGTAAGGTAGCTGCCTCCTTAGGAGTTTTGGGATATTGTAAAATTTCCAACTCCTTGGCCCTTGGCTCTGTTTCAGGGGCCACAGTGATGGACAGGCCCTGAGCCACCTCTCTGATGAAGTCTTGGAAAGACATGTCCTCTGGAGGAGACATCCTGCGTTTAGGGGAGGAGGACTCCTCTGGAAGTAGTATCGCTGCATCGACAGAACTTTCAGAATCCTCAGATTCTTCTGAGGACTTGAAGTATCATCTGTCTGGATGCTCCTGCAGAGCCCGATACCCGTACCGACCAAAGTCGGTACCGGGAATAACCGGTACCGGAGAATCGGTACTGGAGGGCATCGTAGGACAGAGTACCGGCATAGCAGATGCCGATGCTATCGGTACCGGTGCCGATACTGATGCTGGTGCTAGTGCCGGTACCGGTGGAGTTGTCTGTCGCGGTAACATGGGCGTCGATGCCGCAAGGAAAACCGCCAGACTGCGTTCCATGGTCAGAATTCTCTGGTCCATGGACGCCGCCAATGCCTGGAGGTCGGTACCGGTGGAAGCCACCGGTACCCCAGAGCATGGCACCAGGAGATCTGTCGAGGCCGAGCCATCGAGAACATCCTGGAACCCCGATAATGCTTTGGAAGCCGAAGCCTCCCGCCGGGGTAATTTTGCCAGTGCAGAATCCTAGAGGGCAACGCCAGAGGCATCTCGATGCTTAGAAGGAGATCTACCCTTCGAGGACCGGCTGGATTTATGTTTAGTTACCTGAGATCCACAGCAGGAAGAAGATGCCCTGGAAGACGTCGATGCCACCGAAGCTGCATCAGGGTACTGAGCTTGGCAGCTCGGTTCTGCCGACCTCTTTTAGACATCATGGCACAGGACACACAATCCGTGATGGAGTGGTCAGGACCTAAACATTTTAAACACCATTCATGGGTGTCGGTGACGGAAATGGTACCGCCACACTTACTGCACTTTTTAAAACCTGAGGCAGGTTTTTCCATGTTAAGGAAGTTTTTAGGGCCTAAGGCCCAAAAAGGCGGGTGCACCTGAAGAAAATAGAAAAAAAGAGATTTTTTTTTTTTTTTTTAGAAATAGGAAAAGAAAGACCGGCGGTACCGGTAGAGCATCGATGAAGGCACACGCGACCACAAAAAGTAATAAAGAAATAAAGAAATTCTTCTGCGGTGACAGGAACACGACCTGCTGGCTCCGCGGAAAAAGAAGAACTGTAGAGAGGCAGTTGGGAAAGGCGGGAAGGCAGCAGGCAGGCGCTGTGGGATGCTCCCAAAAGTGTTCTAATTGGACGCTGGGGAGCGTTCCTGCGCAGGCTCCATCGCTACCAACGATACCCATATGTGATGACTACATTCCTGCTTGTTCCTGGAGATAACCCTGTCCCCTGTTGGGGAATGGGTACTTCTCCGATTGCTTCTTGAGCTAGAAGTGATCTGACCTCCTGCCACAAGAGGTCGGTGGCAGGGCCCTGAGAATTGAACTGTTTTATTTTGTAGGTGGGGGCAAGTTGAGAAAATAAAGCTTGTACCCCAGTTGTACAATGGACAGAGTCCAATTTTCTGATGTTATTTGTTGCCATCTTTTGGCAAAAAAGCATAGTCTTCCTGGAATGGTCAAGGGTTCTGGACCTATTAGGGGCAGAATGACTAAGTTCTCTAGACAGAAGTCAAAGACCCTGAGGGGGCTGGGTCTGTTGAGCCAGTTGAGCTTTTTGAGATTGTGGCTTTCCTTGCTGTCTGTTCTGCTGTTGCCCCTTCTGGGGAACATGGAGCGGACAGTGAGTTTGATGGGTGTAAGATTGGTAAGGCTTCTTTTTCTTACTGAAAAAGGGTTCTTTTGAATATTTTCTTCTTTGCTGGGTTGGCTGTAGACTTTGACAATCTGTTTAAAGTAGTATTGTCAGATTCAAGCTGATTAGGCTTGTCCTGCCAGTCCTTGCCAAAGAGATTTTCTCCTGTGCAAGGAATGTTTCCCAGCTTTTCTTGCACCCACTGTTCTAAGTCTGATGCTTGAAGCCAAGCAATACGACGTGCTCCTATGGATATAACAGAGGTTCTGCTAATACATTCAAAGCAATCAAAGGTAGCATGGTTCATGAATTTTGAGACATTCTGAGCATGCTTGACCAGAATAAGGTATTCTGCTCTTTTTTCCTCCGAAACACAAGAACTAAGGAGTTCTAAGTCTTTTGTGACTTCTTCCAGGAACATTCCCATATAAAGAATGCAGGAACTGATCCTGGCTCCTAGCCTGGAGGACTGAAAGCATCGACAGCCAAAGGCATCAAGAGTCCTGGATTCACGGCTTGGAGGATTAGAAGAATGTGTTTTAGCACGCTTGATCCTTCAAATGGCCGATTCCACTACCATTGAATGGTGTGGTAACTGGGTTTTTTGAAAACCAGGACAACTTGGCACTCGGCACATAGTGTCAAGGCGTCGGGAATGTGAAGATATTGTTGAAGAAGTTTCCCACATTCTCAACATTAGATCATGTAAGATCTTGTGAATGGGACGCATAGCTGCTTCCTTGGGAGCCACAGGGTATTGTAGAAGTTTTAATTCTTCTGCCCTGGGTTCCTTTTCTGGAATCACAGTGATTGCAAGACCCTTTGCTAAATCACGTATGAAATCCTGGAAGGACACATCCTCTGGAGGAGACATTCTGCACTGAGAAGGAACCGAATCTTCTAATAGATTCGCTCTGGTATCGGTAGAATCGTCAGAGTCATCGGAATCGGAAGACTCAAGCACCGGGTGCTCCTGTAACGCATGGTATCAGTACCACTCGAAGTCGGTACTGAAATGTCTCTGTTCCTGATCCCCGATACCGGAGATTGGCATGGGGAAAGCAGTCCTGTCATAGCAGGTACTGTCGGTACCGGTACCAATGTCGGTACCAATACATGTTGAACTGTCTGTTGCGGTCTTAGCGGTACCGAAGCCGCTAAGAGAGCCGCTAGACTGCATTCGATAGCGAGGATTCTGGGATCCATCGCTCCTGCCGATGCCTGGGTGCTGGTAACGGTGGAAGCGGCTACGACCCCAGAACATGTCACCAGTAGTTCCGCAGAGGTGGAGGCCTCTGGAACACCCTAGTGCCCCATTAGTGCTTTGGAGCCTGAAGACTCCCGCCGGGGCTGTTTTTCCGGTGAGGTATCCTCGAGGGAAACGCCAGTGGCATCTCGATACTTTGAAGGAGATTCACCCTTCGAGGACCGGCTAGTCTTAGAAGACTTCAATTTGGTTACCTGAGATCCATGGGAGGAAGATGAAGCCCTGGAAGACATCTATGCAACTAACATCGTGTCGGCAGCAAAAAAGGTGCAGAGTTTTGCAGTTCTATTCTGCAGGCCCCTTTTGGTCATCCTTGTGCAGGAGAGATACTCCGTTGGACAATGTTCAGGACCCAAACATTTTAGACACCAATCATGGGTGTCTGTGACGGAAATGGTACCGCCACATTTTGAGCATTTTTTGAAACCACTAGCTGGTTTCTCCATGCTTGAAGAAAAATGGGCCTAATGGCCAAAATGGCACCTAGCACCAGAAGCAGGGAAAGATCCCTGAAGAAATACAAGGGTTTTTTTTTTCAGGAAAGAAGAAGAGAACTGGCGGTACCAGTAGGCGCTGAATGAAGGCAGATGCGACCACAAAAAACAAGAAATAAAGGTAAATTTTCTGCGGTGACAGGGTACCATGTCCTGTCGGCTCCGTGGAAAACAAAGAACTGAAGTGAGAGAGGTACAGAGGTGGGAAGGCAGCACACATGCGCTGTGGGATGCTCCCAAAGGCTTTCCTTTTGGATGCTGGGGAGTGTTCCCACGCGGGCTCCATTGGTACTGATGATACCCATATGTGAAGACTACATTCCTGCTTGTTCCTGGAGAAAGGTAACAGCATCTGCTAGCTAAAATTTGTGAACAATGGAAACCCAGGTACTTTATGGGCATTCATTGCGGATATCCCAAAAATCTGACTGTGGAGTCCCAAAGACAGATATAAGAAGCTCTGCTGAAAATGTGGATCCCGATACAGGAAGGAGCACATCCGGGCTGTCCAGACATCCCCAAACAGGACGGGCTCCATTGTGCCTGATTCTGCACCATGGGAGCTAGACGCTCCCGCAGATGCAGGATCGGGAAGCGGGATAGTCAGGCGTATCCCTGCAGCAGCTGCGGTGACGTCCTTAAGGCAGCACAGCCAGTTCCCCTGCTCCCGCTGGTGCACCAATGGCCCAATGCCCCATAGACCAGTTTTCCCGCCGCCAGATCCTCAGCCGGTTTCGGACAGCAGGGCAGTACCTTCAGTGGCTCTGTTGCATTGGGTGGGGGGCTACTGGGCCGAGGCGCATGGGCTCACAGTGCTTATTCAACCTCCGAGGTAGAATAAGCCGTGCATCCCCTGGTGCTTCCCAGTACATACAGAATAAAAATAAACATACCATCTTAATATTTTCAAAATCAAACAGAAATATGATAGCCAAATGTCTTGGTTATTTAGAAAAAAAATCAATTCCTCACATCTGATAAAGAAACTGGTTAGGAAACAACAGTTTCTTTATTACTGAAAAACGTTTATATTTGTGTGTGTATTACAGATATACACGTTTCTCAGTAGCAAAGAAACTGATATAGTAACATAGTATATGACAGAAGATAAAGACCAGCATGGTCCACCTAGTCTGTCCAACAAGGTGCAAGAGTAGGTGCACCTGCCACTCCGTGCAGGTCACCCCTCCCCATGCCTTTGTTTAGGGGTGTACCCACCACTCCTTGCAGGTCATCCCTATTTGTTGAGATATAAGAGAGAAGTTTATTTTAATTTTATCCTGTTGCTATAAAAGGGATCCACTGTGTCTGTCCCAAGCCATTTTGACTTTTCATTATATTTGCCTCCAGCACTTCCATCGGCAGGGCATTCCAAGCATCCACCACCCTTTCAGTGAAAAAGTATTTCCTGACGTTGCCCTTCTGTATACCCCCTTGCAGCTTCATATAACGTTATATAGTTTTACAGCTTCTCCGTCTTTGAAAAAGGTTTGTTTGTTCATTATTACTTTAAGTATTTAAAGGTCTGTATCATATTTCTCCTTCCCTCCTCTCCTCTAGAGTGTACATATTTAGGTTTTCAAATCTCTTCTCATACGTCTTCTGGCGCAGGCTCCAAATCATTTTGATCGCATTCATCTGAACCATTTCCAGTCTTTTTATATTCTTTGCGAGATATGGTCTCCAAAACTGAACAGAGCATTCCAAGTGAAGCCTCACCAGCAACTTATACAGTGGCATTAGTACCTCTTCCTTTCTGCTGGTAATTCCTTTCTGTATGCAACCCAGTATCCTTCTGGCTTTGGCCACCACCTTATCATGCTGTTTCTCTACCTTGAGATCCTCAGAAACAGTCACTCCAAGGTCCTTCTCCAGGTCCGTGCATGCCAACCTTCCGCCCCCTATCGCATACAATTATCTTGGATTTCTGCATCGCAAGTGCATGACACCGCATCACTTCACATTAAATCTTAACTGCCAATCATTAGACCATTCTTCAAGCTTTTGTAGATCTTTCCTCATGTTATCCATTCCCTCTGGGGAGTCCACTCTGTTGGAAATTTTCATGTCATCTGCAAAAAGACAGACTTTTCCATTCAGTCCTTCAGCAATATCACTCAGAAATACATTGAACTATCGGTCCCAGGATCGATCCCTAGGGCATGCAGCTAATCACCTTCCTTTCATCCGAGTTCCATTTACCATCACCTTCTATCATCTGTCAGTCAACCAATTTCTGATCCAGTTCACCACCTTGGGACTATCTCCAGACTATTCAGTTTATTGATAAGCCTCCTGTGAGGAACAGTATCAAAGGCTGTGCTGAAATCTAAATAGATCACATCCCCTGATATAGTTCTCTGGTCACCCAGTCAAAGAACTCAATCAGATTTGTTTGAGAAGATTGTCCTTTGGTAAAACCATGTTGCCTCAGATCATGCAACCTATTGGTTTTGAGAAAGTCCACTGATCTCTTTCAGGAGTGCCTCCATTACTTTTCCCGCCACCGAGGTAAGGCTTACTGGCCTGAGGTTTGCCACTTCTTACCTACTGCCACTTTTGTGAAGAGGTATCCCATCAGCCCTTCTCCAGTCCTGTGGAACTTCTCCCGTCTCCAAGGTTCTATTAAAAACATCCTTTAAAAGTCCTGCAAGAACCTCTCTGAGCTCTTTCAGTATCCTAGGATAGCTCTCATCCAGTCCCATGGCCTTGTCCACTTTCAGTTTTGCAAGCTGTTCAAATACATCTACTGTGAATGGTATCTACTCCATTCCAATTTGTATATTTGTCAATCACAGATGGTCCTTCTCCAGAATTTCGTTTAGTAAAAACAGAACAGAAGTATTTGTTTAACATTTTTGCTTTTTCAATGTCACTTTCCATGAATGCTTTCTTTGTACTTTTGAGTCTTGCGATTACAACTCCGATCTTCCTCTTCTTCCGAATATACCTGAAAAACGTTTTGTCTCCAAACTTCATTTCTTTAGCCATCTTTTCTTCTGCCTTTACATAAGAACGTAAGATATGCCATACTGGGTCAGACCAAGGTCCATCAAGCCCAGTATCCTGTATCCAACAGTGGCCAATCTAAGTCATACGTACCTAAAAGACATAGGTTCCACAATGCTTGTACTCGATCAAGCATCGATATCCTCGGTCCCTTCTTAATAATGGTTTATAGACCTTTCCTCCAGGAACTTGTCCAAACCTTTTTTTAACCCAGCCACACTAACAGCCTTTACTACATCCTCCGGTAGGAAATTCCAGAGTTTGATTGCACGTTAAGTGAAAAAATATTTTCTTTTATTAGTCTTAAATAGTTTACCCTGTAGCTTCATTGCATGTCCCCTAGTCTTTCTATATTCTGATAACGTATACAATCGGATCTACGTTTACCCGTTCCACTCCGTTCATTAATTTATAGACTTCTATCATATCTCCCCTCAGCCGTCTCTTTCCCAGGTTAAAGAGCCCTAACCTTTTTAGCTTTTCTTCATAGGAGTATCCTTCCATCCCCTTTACAATTTTGGTGGCTCTTCTCTGAACCTCTTCTACTAACGCTATATCCTTTTTAAGATACGGCGACCAGAATTGCACACAATATTCAAGGTGCGGTCTCACCATGGTACGATATAGAGGCATTGTAATATCTTTTGTTTTATTTTCCATTCCTTTCCTTATGATACCTAGCATTCTATTTGCTCTCTTGGCCGCCGCTGCACACTGTGCCAAGGGTTTTAACATGTTAGCCACAATGACGCCTAAATCTTTTTCCTGGGTGGTGGTTCCTAATGTGGAACCTTGCATCATGTAACCATAGTTTGGGTTGTTCTTCCCTAGGTGCATAACTTTGCACTTGTCCACATTAAATTTCATCTGCCTTTTTGATGCCCCGTCTTCCAATTTATTAAGATCCTCTTGCAATTTTCCACAATCCTCTTGGGTTTAACAACTTTAAATAGTTTTGTGTCATCTGCAAATTTGATAACCTCACTCGTTATTCCCTTTTCCAGGTCATTTATCAATATGTCAAAAAGCAGCGGACCCAGCACAGATCCCTGGGGTACACCTCTTCACCTTTCTCCATAGGGAAAATTGGCCATTTGATTTTGCTATCCTTATTTCTCTTTGTCTTTTTTAGCATTCTCTGTGTTCTCTTCTGTGTTCCTCTGTTGTGAACTTCTGAATTTTGTGAAAGCTGTGTTTTTTGTCTATATGTGCAGCTATTTTTTATTTACTTAACTTAGATATCTGTTGCCCCCTTTATTGCCTCCTTTAGTTTAGCCCACCGCAATTCCACTACCCTTACCTCCTCCCACCCTGTCAACTCCTCCTTCAGGCACTTGACCATTTTACTGAAGTCAGTGTTTTTGAAATCTAGGACTTTGATCTTGCTGTGATTTGGCTCTGCCTTGAATTTTATCTCAAACCATACCATGTGATGATCACTGCTACTCACATGGGCACCCACCCAGACATTTGACACACTATCTCCATTTGTGAATACTAAATCCAGCACGAAACTTTCGCGGGTTGGATCCATTACCATTTGTCTTAGCAATGCATCTTGTAAGGCTTCCACAATTTTTTTACTTCATTTCAGATTTGCAGAAGGAACACTCCAGTCCACATCGGATAGATTAAAGTCACCCAATATGATTCACTTCATCCATCATGGCTTCCTTTGTAATATCAATAATCAAGTCTCTATCCATTTCTTCGGTTTGAGTTGGAGGCCTGTAGACTACACCAGTATGAATGATAGTGCCATCTCCTCTTTCCAACACAATCCACAGCGCTTCTTCTTTTCCCCACATCCCCTGCATTTCAGCAGCTTTAATATTGCTTTTGACATATAGGGCTACTCCTCCTCCTTTTCTGCCTTCTCTATCTATCTCTTCTAAATAAATCATACCCAGCTTTGGCTATATCCCATTCATGTGGCTCGTTAAGCCATGTTTCTGTACTGGTCACAACGTCCAAGTCCATTTCCACCATTAGGACTTCCGGGTCAGGAACGTTATCGGCTATATATATATATTTCACTTCCTAAAAATGTTTTTGATCTTATTTAAATATATTGATGCCTAGGTGTACCACAAAGGAGGTCAAAGGGGTGTGCATCAGCTGTTGAATTGATGTGCATCTCTCAGGGGGAGAGAACAAAGTTATCTTCTCTGGTCTTGTTGAGTGGTAGGAACAAAGAAGAAAAATACATACTGGCGGCACGTCGCCCAGGATACAAAGCTGCCCACCAGTAGCTTATGCACTAGGGTTAATGATGTGGTTGTGATGGTGCAAGTGCTGCAGATGTAGATAACATCCCTGCCACAGATAAAGGCCATGGTGAGCCTGTTCATGAACCCACTGTGGCAAGAGATAAACCATATAAGTTAATGAAGACGTTAAGAGGATTAACTACAGTTAAGTGGAATTCTGCTGATAAAGAGGAGATAATGTGCTGCCATTTTTATGCTACAAACCCTATATTTAAATCAAGAGGGTTTACAAAGCGAATCCACCAAAAACGGGAAGAGGAAAATTACCACTGGAAAAACTGCAAAAAAAAAATAGATATGAATTTAAGATCTTTAATTTCAAAGATCAAAGTAAAGAACTATGTGAATGATAACATCTTGAAGCAAGGAAGACACAGAAAAGGAAAGAGAGGTTGAGAGGGAGATGGAGTTGAGTGATCTGGAAGTGCGGGAGCATGAGCTGAATAAAGGAAGGGTCTACAAATTAACTGAAGAGTAGGAAGAAAAGAAGGTAGAAGAAAGGGAAGAGAAAGACCCAGAGGTGGAGGAATTCAAGATAGAACTTCTAGTCCATATGGAAAGAAATGAATATGCTGAATTCCAAGCAAGGGAAAGATTACCCAATCTAAATTTAACACCTCAAGTTAGAAGTATGATAATTAACATGGACAAGGCCATATCCAGTATAAAACTGGAACATAATGAAGAACAACAAGATCCCACACTGCAACCAGGCCTTTATGTCTATGTTCAAACCCTATAAGGAAGCAGTAAACAATAAGAAAAAGGGTTATCACTCTAAATTCTTGATAAGAGCACTTAACAGACCTAAAGAGCTCTTCACAACTGTCAGATCACTCACTAAAACCCCTAACCCCGATTCGGACCTTGCCCAAATTGATCCCCAAAGCCTAGTCGAATATTATATGAGCAAACTTATACCCATATCCACTTGTAAGCCCCATCTAGCCTCAACCACCATGAGTCAAGTAACATCAGTCACCTAAACCAAGCTACATAGTCCTCATTTTATCCCATCACCACCAAACAACTTAAAAATGTAGACATGAAGAAATAGACTGGTAACAGAAAATTAACAAGAGGAAAATACCAAATATACATGCATAGTAAAAAGCAACATTATCCAGTCAATCTAGTCCACTATAATGAGGGGGGATCCCTGTAATTATATATATATGCCATAGCAAACCAAACATGAAAGTAAACAGGCAGCACAGCTATTCAAACAATCACTATCTGAGCTACTTATGGAGAGGAGATAGAGTGCTCCAAACACCTAGCATTAATAAATGCTAGCAGTTGGGAGGGCTCAAAAAATACATACGATACATCATGGTATTTCACCAAACACTTACAGGGATGTTTTAGAAAAAAGAGCCCCCCCAGCTGCACCACCCCAGATCTTTTTTTTTTTTTTTTTATTGCATATATTTTAATTTTACATGACACTATAATACAAACAAAAGACACAACAAATTCAAACCTTTACAAAATACCGTTCATTATGGGATGTGCCCTAACCGCGGGCACCCCCTAGAACCTTACATGAACTTCCCCTCCCACCCCTAACACCTTGCAAGTCCAATAAAGAAAAAAAACATCCTTCCTGCTCAGTGCTCAGCCAGATCCGCAAACTGATCCAGCGCAGACCACTTTTTACTTTCAATTGGGAGGCCCCTTGAGGCAAAAAGGTTATCATAGGCTTTCTCATATCGGCTGTATAAACAGACTAAATGCCACCAATGCAGCCAACTTAGCTTTTCAGCGTCTCTCCAGCGCAGAAGAATTACCTTAATGGCAAGCGCCAGTGTGTAGTTCAGCGCAAAATGATTTTCTTTGGCAAGATTAGGAATTCCTGCCGCTGATCGAAGCACAACTATTTTCCACGATAGGGGACTCGTAAAACTTAAGGCCTGCTGGATCTTCCCCCAGACATCATTCCAATACTTCTTAATACAGGGACAATCAAAAAACATGTGCCTAAACGTTCCAGCACTGCCAGCACAAGTCCAACAGTTCGGAGACAGACTCTTGTCCCATTTAGCCAATTTAACTGGTGTGCAGAACGCCCTATGTGCAAAAAAGTACATTGATTGAGTGAGGGAGGCCGATCTGGAGGACCGCACCAAAGGCCCCCACCGAGCAAAACAGGACTCTTGTGGAAGGCACATATCCAGATCTTTTTCCCATACTAATCGCAGGCCTAATAGCTGCAATGGCATCTGGTTTCTGAGGAAGCCATACACGTTGGAGATCCGACCTTTCTTCGAGAGTAGTTCCACAACAAAATCTGCCAGGTCCCATTTATCCAGTGTCAGGCCACGACTCTGTATTGCATACCTCACACAGTGTCTTAATTGTAGCCATTGATATGCGCAAGCATTTGGCAAGGAAAATTCCTCTTGCAACTCTAAAAAGGACTTCCAACCCGCCGCTCCCACCAACTGATTCACTCTCCAGATTCCACAATGTTGCCATATCCTCCAGGCGATTGTCTTCTTGTTGATTTTAAAAAAAGGGTTGTGCCAAATAGGCATCTCTCCAGCTATAGACTTAGGATTCTCAAAGCGGAGAGCCAGAGTATGAAACGCTCGTTGCGTGTGGAAAACAATATTCCCTGCAGTAGAAGACTCCGAAAAAGTCATCCCCATGACCACATTTAGTGGGCATGGAGTGACCCTTCGCTCCTCGAGGTCCACCCACACAGGTCTCGGCCCATCTCCAGGCTCAGCTGTCCACAAGGCACCCTGGCTTATGAGAGCTGCCAAATGATAGCAGTAAAAATCCGGGAATTGCACCCCTCCGGTTTCTTTGGAGGCCTTCAACTTCTTCATTGAGATCCTGGGGGTTTTCCCATTCCAGAGAAAACGGCTCAAAAGCCTCTCAAGCTCCACGTAGAAGGACTCTCGGAATAACACAGGAATCATCCCCAGCACATAATTTATCTTCGGTACCAGCACCATTTTAATGGAATCCAGTCTCCCCCACCACGTGATATGTAGAGGAGACCATTTTACAGTAAAACCGCGAATAGTTTCCCTCAGACGTTCACTGTTTATTCGAAGAACTTCTGTCAGTGAGGCGCCAACTTGAACCCCCAGATACTTTATTGTTCCCGGTTCCCATTTGAAGTCAAATTGCTGCACCATTGACCTGATCCCAAATTTATTGAGAGGAAAGGCTACAGATTTGGTCCAGTTGACCTTATAACCGGACAATTCAGAATAGCGCCCAATATGATGCATTACCATGGAAATAGATTCTGGTCTGAGAAACAACAGAAGATCGTCCGCATATGCAGAAACTTTCACATGGAGGTCCTTGACTTCCACCCCCCTTATCTCTGCTGTCTGCCGAATTAGTAGCATCAGTGGTTCTAAGGCCAGATTGAATAGCAGAGGAGACATTGGACAGCCCTGTCGCGTACCCCTGTGTAGAGCAAGAGATTGAGATAACACTCCATTCGCAAGGATCCGAGCTGTAGGGTTAGTATATAACATCTTGACCATAGCAATGAATTGAGAAGGAATCCCAAACCAACGTAAGACTTGGAATAAGAAAGGCCACTCCACTCTATCAAAGGCCTTCTCAGCATCTAACGAGAGGCCAATATAAGGGTCAGCCAGGGAATCGGTGATATCCAGAATATTACATAGCAGCCGAGCGTTGTCGCTAGTAGATCTCCCAGCTACAAAGCCACACTGATCTGGATGTATCAACGTTTCCAATACACCCTTTAAACGGGCCGCCAAAATAGAGGAGTATAGCTTATAATCAGCATTCAGTAACGAGATGGGCCGGTAGTTGCCCACCTGCCCAGGGTCTCTTCCAGGCTTAGGGAGTACTACTATAGTAGCCTCCGCAAAGGCCCCAGGATTAGCCGCCTGATCCTGTAAGCCCTGATAGAAGGTCAACAAGTGCGGACCTAAGTCTGCTACAAATAGCTGGTAGAACTCTATTGGGATGCCATCTGGGCCTGCAGCTTTCCCACACTCCATCTCCTTTAATGACCGCTTGAGCTCATCTAGATGGATCGATGTACCAAGAGCTGCGCTTTGCTCGTGCGCCAAACGTGGATGAGCAATCTGGTCTAAGAAATCCCTCAGTTCGTCTTCCTCCTTGACATTTCCAGCCGTATATAATTGCTGATAGAACTCAGAAAATGCGTTCGAAATATCTTGATCCTTATAAAGAGGGCCTGTGCGTCCATCGTCTATCTTAACTATCCTTGTTTTATCAGAGCACGGCCGGAGTTTCGAGGCCAAAAGTTTCCCCGTCTTGTTTGCCTCCACATGGAATCTAGCCTGGAGTGGGAAAGATGCCCGTTCCACTTCAGAACTAAGAGCCGAATTATAAGCATAGCGTAATTTTTGCAGTCGAAGCAGGATTTGATCGTTGAATTGGCGTTGCAGGAGTCTTTCCCCAGCTCGTATCTGCTGGTCTAGATGTTCGAGCTCTATTCGGGCAGCCCTATTCTTGGCAATCACATAGCTAGTGATCCGCGCTCTCAGGACTGCCTTAAATGCTTCCCACCAGGCCCATACTGGAGTGTCAGCCAGCGCATTTGACGCAAAATAATCTCGCAGGACTTCCTGAAGATGGTGCCTGAAGGCCTCTTCAGCCAATAGGTATCTCGGAAAGGACCAGGTCGTATGCTTGCGGTTCTCATCTCTAAAATCTAGTAGAAGCCCTACCGCAGCGTGATCCGAGACATTAGTACTTAGGATATCAGAAGAAGCCGCATATGGAACCAATGTTCGAGAGATTAGAAAGAAATCAATTCTTGAGTAGGAGCCATGCGGTGAAGAAAAAAAAGTGAAATCCAACTCGTTAGGATGGTGCAGCCTCCAAACATCCACCACTCCAAAATCATCCACCATCGAGTTTAACACCTCCAAGGCTCTCTCTCCTTTCTATATTTCTTAATAGGTTTGCGGTCCAGTAGAGGATCTAATGCCAGATTAAAATCTCCTCCAATAACTAGGGGATGCTGCGTAAATTCCTGGATTACCTTGGCAAGTGAATGGAAGAAGGCAGGATTATCATTGTTAGGGGCATATACGTTAAAAACAGACAGATGCTGATCTTCCAGTAATAGATGTGCCCCAGCCCATCTGCCCTCCACATCAGATCGAGACGAGAGAACCTGAAATTTCAGGGATTTCCTAAGCAGTACCGCTACTCCATTTCTTTTCTGACAGGCGGGCGCATGAGTCACTAAGCAGAACTTCCCTAATGCTAGTTTTTCTGTCTCCTTGGTATTCAGATGAGTTTCTTGGAGTAGGATTAAGTCTGCATTCTGCTTCTGACAGTATAATAATATTTTTTTGCGCTTGATAGGGTGATTAATTCCCTTGACATTCAGGGATAAACACTTAATCAGCCCCATAAGCCTCACAGCGCTGCATTTCTTCTAATATGGACTGCGCACTCCGACTAACATTATGTAGTCCACCCGAGCAGGACGTTCCCCACACAGACTTGCAAGGTGTTACAAAAGCCTCCCTTAAGGAGAAAAACAACCTGGGTGAGCACATACACTTACAAAATGGCCCACAAGAACCCCAGCCCGCCCCCAACCACAGTGTTAATGCACAGAAAGAGAAAACATCATCTGGGTGAGCATCGAGGACTGTCTATCATACTATCCACCCTGTCTCCCAAGTTATAACATGTTACAAACCGCTAACAACCCCCTATACATTGCCATACAGCATCCATCAAACCTCCCGGTCACAGGCCTCCCAATCATATAGCATATAAATAAAGACCCCCGCTGCGCAGGGCGCAATACACTCCCAACCAGATCCTCCGTCTATGCACCCACACATTACAAAAAGTGACAATTCTATCAAAAATCATAATTCAGAAATTTCTCCACAGCATAAATCAAGACCATGAAGCACATAGAGAAAAACAAAGGAGAGAGTCCCACAGAGCCCTGCAGACCTGGGGTGTCAGGCCCTGAAAAACCTTGATCCGGCATTTCTTCCGCCTTCTATTTCAATCCTCAGCCACCGCCCAGCTTCAGCTGCTGTAGCCTACTGCATCTGGAGCGCCTCTTGCTCTGTTATGAAGTGTTCTGCCAGCGCTGGGACATCGAAAGATTTGGTCTGGTTATTTAAAGTAATCTTGAGACGCGTGGGGTAAAATAAACCATAACGGGCCTGCAAATGCTGTAAACGGGGCCGCAAGGCAAGGAATTGTTTCCGCCGCTCCACTGTATCCTTACAAAAATCAGGAAAAAAGGATACCTTATGTCCCTCATAAGATACCGACCTCATGGCTTTGGCAGCCTCCAGAACCTGCACTGCCTGCTGATACCTCAACAGGCAGAGTATGATCGGTCTAGGCCCCCGGGCGTGTAGAGTGGGCTGGGCGGGACACGGTGCGCTCTCTCTATTACAAGCGGCCCTGGCACTTTCAAGCGCAGCAACGAGGGCAAGGTGCCCACCAGGAAAGAGATCATGTCCGTCCCCTCAGCGCCTTCCGGGACCCCTAAGACTCGTACGTTATTCCTACGAGTCCTATTTGCAAGGTCTTCCAGGCTCAATTCCAGTTTTTCAAACTTTTTAATGGCCTTATCCATTTTTGCAAATTTCCCATCATGTGCTGCCACTTTCTCACTGAGAGTATCCAGTCTATTGGTAAAGTTCGCCATTTGTGCACGCATATCCTGCAATTCAGTATGTACCTTCCCCAGCGCTTCACCATTCGCCAAGACAAGATCCTTCACAGAGCGAATTTCTCCCAGCAGCTCCCGTAGCGTCTCATCCGACTCTCTTGTGGCAGCCATTTTGTGCGGGGACAAAGGGTCCGATTTTACCCTCTTCGAGCCCGAATTACTCCCAGCGGCAAACTCCAACTTAGTTGGTTTGCAGTTCGCCATACCCACTGACACGTTAGGCACTTATAGGAGTTTTCCTTACAGACAGCCCTCTCCGATTCTCAATATCTCTCAGGATTTTAGCCAGGGAACCGAGGAGCTAGATTCTCATGCTGCCATCCTGCAACCGCTCAGGCTCCGCCCCCCACCACCCCAGATCTTAACAAAAGAAATTCTTTACGTCTTTTTTGCGTTTCCCTGCATAAATCAGGATAAATACGAACAGCATAACCCCGAAAGGGAATTTTTCTTTTACGAAAGAAAAGCTTCAATAGCCACTCCCTGTCCGAAAGCAAAGCAAAAGTAACTAAGAGGGTAGATGACTCCATAGATTCCCGTGACTCTTCCAACAAGTTAGTAACATTTAAAGTATCCCCTTGTACCAACCCCCCTTCTATGGGGCTACTGGAGGCAACACGCTTCATTGTTAAGCTTTCTTGATTTATTGTAAAATTATCTTAAAAAAAAAAAAAAAAAAAATGTAGACATGGACAGATAAAGGGATACCAGAATCCCCAATATGTAATTGAAGATGGATGAATTTCTTGATACAAAATGTGTTTAGAAGTTTGACTTCTCACCTACTTCCTTTTAAATAGAATAGGATGTCATGATCATGAGTTCTGTGTAACCGTCTTTAAAATAGATGGAACAGTGTTAACTAAGCATAAAGGCTATGAACTGTGCAACCATAGTTCATTGTACAGTCACTGCTGACAAAACATAATTTTTGCAACTTTTGCAATTATAAATTTCATCTAATATACTGTAATCAGATCTTACTCTGTAAAAAGAACTTTGGCGACACCTTGTGTTATTTCATGGTTATAATAAATGACTGTTACTTCCTCTTTTCCTCTAATAAAAAGGAGCTTTTTAGGAGGAGGAATTTGAATTCAATAAGCGTGGAATTATGCATGTCCATAACCCGCTTGTTGTCTTCCCTCTGAGCTCAAAGACAGTAACACTTGTGTGTGTGTGATTGTGTTCTGTATTACTCTCTGTCTGTCTCTCACTGCTTGATGGACCAGAGACCTAAAGAGCCATGGTATTGTGGTCAGATCATGGAGTTTTCTTCAAAAAATGTAATAGAAAGCCGTACCACCACCACATCCCCTGCCGATCCATGTCCTGTTAGATGGATTGAGTCCACAAAAGATGATTTCTCCCCAATCATACTTAACATAATTAATAGATCCCTGGAGACAGGCAAAATGCCAACAACGCTGAAACAAGCAATGATTCACCCTATCCTCAAACTCAATGTAACTGACAAATCTCTCCCAAATTCTTATAGTCCCATTTCTAGCCTTCCTCTACTGACAAAAATGATCAAAAAAGCAGTGCAGATCCAATTACAACACTTTGTTGATTTAAATGCCCCTTGAACACCTAACAGCATGGTTTTAGACAACACCACAGTGTCGAAACCCTTATGCTGTTTCTCTTGAACACGCTCATCTGCAGCATTAACAACTGCAAACAAGTAGGTATTTATGCTTGTGTTTCTCGATGTAGCTGCAGTCTTTGACAGCATCTGCCACAAACCTCTCATTTCCAGACTTCAAAACAAATATAATACAGTACCTACATTTGTTTAAATCTTATCTCACAGATCGCACACAACAGGTACTGATTGGTTCACGAACCTCCTCTATCTTCAACCAGACCCAGGGTGTTCCTCAAGGCTCCTTCACCTCTCTGCCCTCCTTTTTAACCTTTATATGCAACTCATTTGCAACATCCTCAGGAAACATAACATTACATCATCTGCATATAGATAATGTACATCACCACCCAACGGATATCTCCAACCCCCTTTGCCCCCAAATTCAAGAGTGTCTCAAGGACATTACCAATTGGCTCTCCACACACAACCTACATATCAATTTCAATAAAAAAGATATTCTATACATTACCCAGGACCAATGTTCCTGCTAACCTGCGCTGGGTCCACAGGCAACATTCCTGCCGGGGGGAGAGGTGCAGAGCAATCGACGCTCTGCCCCTCCCCCCACCAGAAGGAATGTCGGCTGAGGACTCGGCGCAGATTAAAGAGAACATTGTGAGGGTGCTGCGGCACACACAACAGCACCCTTACAATGTTCTCTTTAATCTGCATTGGGTCCTCCGCTGGCATTCCTGCCGGTGGGGGGAGGGGTAGAGCATCTATCGCTCTGCACCCCCCTCCCCCGCCAGCAGGAATGTTGGCAGCGGACCCAGCGCAGGTTAGTGGGAACATTGCCCAGGACCAGAGCTTTTCACCACCCACTAAAATTTACATCAATGAAGTTGCTATAGAAGTTAAACAGGAAGTCAAATACTTAGGTATCATTCTCGACCAGTCACTATCCATGTATTCATATATAAAAGCTGTAACCAAGACAATTTACTTTAAACTAAAAGCAATTCAACCACTAAGACACCTTCTGGATAATAGAGACTTCCGCTCAGTCCGACAGACCCTCATTACGCTTCGCCTCGATCATTATAACAGCATACTAAAAGGCCTACCCAAAAAAAACACACATCAACTCAGTGCTCACCGATACGACCTCATTAAGCCACTTTTCCAGACCCTCCACTGGCTGCCCATAGAAACATGTATCAAATACAAATATCTACTGTTAACTTTCAAACTATACAATAAGATTGCCCCCTCATGCCTTTCCTCTCTTATTACCCCTAGTGACCCCATTAGAACCAGAAGAATGTGCACCCAGAGTACCCTCTCAATTCCAGCCCATTTTCGTAACACAATCAAATCTACAAGTTCAAGAGCGTTCTTGTTTGTAGTCCCTACTCTCTGGGATGCTCTCCCAGACAACCTAAAACTAATACAAGATCTACAGACTTTTAGAAAATAGCTTAAAATGTTCCTCTTCATTCAACACTTTAACTTCACCTCTCTTACTCCCTCTCAACCACCATGATCCCCCCTACTTCTCTTCGCTATATACTGGAGAAATACAAATACAATAAATAAATACCCTCCTGAACCTTTTTCTCACTTGATATAGCTTAATTAGGTAATTACTCTTCTCCCCCCTCTAAACCTTTCGCTTTATGAAACTCCATTTAATATATTTCTCCCTTATCCCATTCCCTTACCCACCGTACACTGTAAATAGCTCTGCCTCAGCATCCATTATTCTGTTGTAAAGGGTGAGCCAGTCAAACCTGCATTTTTGAAAAGGGCGGGAGAGCCGTGAAAGTGGGCGGAGCGAGTTAGCAAGGTTACCATTGTGTCCCCCACAACTAAGCATTTCAGTCGCCATGGAGCAGTGGTCTAAACAACAACGTTCATTCGCTGTGAAAGCGTTTTACCAAAGTGGTAGTTATGCAGTCGCTCAGCGTCGTTTCCGGGACGAATTTTCAAATTAATCGAAATAAGCCAGTGCCGTCTGTTAATTCAATCAAATTGTGGGTGACAAACTTTGAAGCAATTGGTGAAACGAGAAGCAGAAGGGGTGGCAGTGCAAGATCAGTGCGAACTCCCGCGAATATTGACCGCGTGAGAGTTGCTGTGGAAAGAAGCCCTCGGAGATCGGCGCGTCGACAGAGTGCTGCGCTTGGCATCGCAAACACGAGCGTCCGAAGAATCTTGAGGTTAGATTTACACCATCACCCGTACAAAATTCAGGCTGTTCAGGCTATGAATGAAAATGATTTTGCAGCTCGACGGCGTTTTTGTCAAACGTTGTTGGACATGTTTGATGAAAACGAGGACCTTGTTCACAACCTGTGGATGAGCGATGAGGCACATTTCCATCTCTCCGGTTTTGTGAATAAACAAAATTTCCGATATTGGAGTGATGAAAACCCTCAACAACTCCATCAAAAACCACTCCATTCAAGCAAGGTAACAGTTTGGTGCGCAATGTCCTCATTGGGAATCATAGGCCCGTATGTTTTTGAAAATGACAGGGAGCAAGCAGTTACTGTGAATGCACAACACTATTCGGAAATGTTGCATTCGTTCTTCATTCCTCAGCTTCGTCAACATGGAATGAACAATGAAACCTTATTCCAGCAAGACGGTGCCACAAGTCATACAGCCCGTGTGAGCATGAATGTTCTCAACAATGTTTTTCCAAATCGGGTGATATCCCGAAATGGAGCAATTTCTTGGCCTCCCCGATCGCCCGACCTCACAGTGTGCGATTTTTTCTTGTGGGGGTACCTGAAGAGTAAAGTCTTTGAACAACGACCTCCAACGCTTGGGGAACTCAAGAGGAGAATCCGGTTGGAAATCGAGAGAATTCCTCAGCGTATGCTCCGTGATGTGATGGGCAGTTTCAGAAATCGCCTACAAGAATGTCTCAATCGGGAAGCACACCATCTTACTGGCGTTATTTTTAAACAGTGAATGTTGTTTCTTAAATGCTTTTTAATGTACATTAAGATAGTAACAATAAAATTTTGAAATATCCATCCGTTTATTTTTTACAGTCATTTCAAAAATGCAGGTTTGACTGGCTCACCCTGTATATATGAACAGCTGATTTGTAAATAGTAACTTATAATATAGTTTGATATATTCTATGTTCTTTGTAAATGAGTTCTGTTCATTGTTAGCCACCCCTGATCACTGGAAGGGGCAATATATATAAGAACGTTTAAATAAATAAATAAAATAAAATAGAGACCATTTATTGACATCACCAAAATTAATCCAATACAATATTGTACAGCTAAAATTATTACTGGAGTGCAAGAGTTGCCTAATGATTAGAGCAACTGCCTAGTACCCAGAAGATCAAGGGTTTGATTCCCTCTGGCGCTTCTTGCGCTTCTGCATGTGGATTCTCCTACATCGTCCAGGGATCATTCTTTCATTTCTTTTCTAAATGATCTATCTCTTTCCCAGCATGTTACCTTCCCCACCCATCATGCTGGCCACACTCTTGACCTGCTCTTAACGTCTTCTTCCTCTTCACTTACCCTCCACAATCTCTGCTCTACACCTCTCCCATGGACAGACCACGTCTGCCTCTCTGTCTCCTGCTCACATTCTGGAGTGTCATCTCCCTCTTCACCTTCTTCCTCCACTTCACCCTCCTCTCCCCAGCTCTCTCGGACCATCACTTCACTCACAATCCAGCAATTTCCCGCGGCGTCCAAGCTCCTTCCCACTGATTTTCCTTCTCTTTCACCTAATTCCCAATCTGCCCTCTGGTCATCCACCCTCTCCGCTGCCCTCGATCGCATCGCTCCCCTGCGTCCTCGTTCATCACGTCGCTGGCCCACACATCCTTGGTATCATAGCGGCCTTCGCCTCTTGCGTTCCACCTTCGCGGAGCCGAGCGGTTGTGGCGCAAGGCTCCTTCTCCAACCACGTTAGCACTCTTTAAGTCAAACTATTCCTATTACTGCTCCAGCGTACATCTTGCTAAGCGCACCTATTTCTCCAACGCTATTTCTAATGCCCCAAACCAGACACGGCTTCTCTATTCCACCCTCAAGTCTCTCACTTCCCTTCACACCTCAGCTCCAGTTACCTCAGCCCACCCCTCTGCCCCTCCTTCACTTCTGGCTACCTTCTTCAGTGACAAAATTTCCTCTCTTAGAGCGTCTCTACCTTCTTGTCCTGCTCCTATTCACTCTCCCCCTCCAGTCGCCTCTCCCCCTCCCGTTTCTCAACTATCTCATTATTGGGCCTCTTTCTCCTTGATTACTGCCCCTGAGCTCCACCGACTCATTTCTTCCTCTAGGAAAACCTCCTGTCCTCTTGACCCCATTCCCTCTTCCTGGCTGCTTGCCCCTCCTCTAGGGCTTCTTCCCTATATTCTTACTATGTTTAACTCTAGTCTTTCCACAGGGACCTTTCCTCGCTCTTGGAAAAACGCTTTGATCCGCCCCTCCTCAAAAATCCTTCACTTGATCCCTTGGTCCCTGCCCATTACCGCCCGGTGTCCAATCTCCCTTTTCTTTCTAAACTGTTGGAAAAATTTGTCTTTGCACAACTTTCACATCATCTTGACTCTACTAACTTTCTTCACCCCCATCAATCTGGGTTCCGTCAGGGTCACAGTGTTGAAACTGTCTTGCTTGCCTTCACTAATGCACTGCATGTAGCTCACGATCGTGGTGACATCTCGGTGGCAGTTGCTCTTGATCTCTCAGCTGCTTTTGATCTAGTTGACCACTCCCTTCTTCTTCTTCGCTTACGGGAAGTGGGTCTCTGCAGTGTTGTCCATCACTGGTTTCACTCTTTTCTCTCCCCTCGTTCTTGCACCGTTCTCTCCTCTTCCTCATCCACCCCCTCCTCTGACTCCCTGCACCTCCCATGTGGGGTTCCGCAGGGTTCCATCTTGGCTCCCCTTCTCTTCAATCTTTTCCTGGCCCCCCTTGCTCTTCTAATACATCAGTCTGGAATATCTGCCTTTTTTTACATGGACGACATAGTTCTGCTCCACGATACTTCCCCCTCTTGTCCAGATCTTTCTGTATTGAACTCCTGTCTTTCTGATGTAGCCTATTGGCTAACACATAACTGTCTCCACCTGAACCTAGCCAAGACAATCGCCATTTGGTTTTCTCACGGTAGCCCACCTCCTTCGGTGGCCCCCTCTTTCTCCGGCACCCCCGTCCCTTTAGTCACTACCTTCCGATACCTTGGTGTACATTTTGATTCTGATCTATCATTTCATGCACATATCTCACACATTACTAAGACCTCTTTTTTCTTTCTCCGTCAAATTCGGGCAATCCGTCATTTCCTTTCCCCATCAGCCCTCACTACTCTACTGATATCTTTAGTCATGTCACGGGTGGACTTCTCCAATTCGGTTTTCACTGGTCTCCCCAAATCCCAATTGCTGCGACTTCAGCGGATTCAAAACACTGCAGCTCATCTTGTTACTCACTCAACTCTCCGGAATCATGTCACTCCCCTGCTGTTCCGCCTCCACTGGCTGCCTATCCCCTTCCGCACTCAATTCAAACTGCTCACTTTAGTTCATAAAGCTCTTCACACCAGTACCCCACAATACTTAACGGATCTTCTTTCCTTCCACTCCCCCAGGCACACTCCTCGCTTGTTCCATCTTAATCGCCTTTCCCTTCCCTCTCCCTCCCGTGCTCACCTCCAATCCACCCGGTCCTCTGCCTTCTTTTTTGCTGGCCCCGCTCTGTGGAATTCTCTCCCCACTTCCCTCCGCTTAGAACTCCAGTATACCACTTCCAAACAAAATCTAAAGACTCATCTCTTCTCCCTGGCCTTTGACCTCCCTTCCCCCTTTGTGTGATATCCTCCCTCCCTTCTCTTCTTATCTCCCCCCCAGGATTTGCTACCTACTAATTGTCCTGTCTTGTCTCTCTATTTCTTTTATTCTCCTATCAGAACATTGTAAACTTTTCTTTCTATTTCATTGGCCATTGGCCTCCTTTTAATTGTTTTTAATTGTACACCGCCTTGATTGTCAGAGAAAGGCGGTTTTTATCAAATGAATAAACATAAACAAACATTGTGACCTTGGCAAGTCACTTTACACTCCCCATTGGCCTGGCAATCTACTTCTGGTGATGCATTGCCAAGAAAATCCAGAGGCAGCTGGGTCACCAGGAGTCAGCACTGACTTGACGGCACTAAATAACAACCTACTACTGCAAGAATATTACCTACTAAAGTGCAGGGCCAGATGAAAAAAGAGAGTACAACAGTCCCTACAAAAGGGGACTGCTACTTCTGGAGAGAGATCTGCAATAGTGAGTATATACTTCTGGGAATTCTTTGGATTAAAGCTGATTAATCTGTGAGCCCAGTGTAATTGTTAAATCAGTCAGGGCCTATTAGCAGCAGTTTAAGTTTAAATTTAAAACACAGAAGAGAGCTTTCTGGTTACATTTAGAACCCAGCAGAGAACTTCTAGTTTAAATTTCATACTAAGTCAGAAACTAGAAGCAGCAAGGAGCTTTAATTTAAATCAAATCAGAATATAACTTAGCATAAAAGGCAAAACAAGGCAAGTATCCTATGAGCAATAAATAAAGTCTTCTAGAGACCTTTACAAAGAGGCCTTCTACCTAGGTGTTAAAGCCAGGTGGCAGGTCAGAAGGCCATTTTGAAAGAATCCTATCCAAGCAAGGACTGTTAATCACCTAGGAAGTTGGTCACAGCTTACCTTAGAAGCACAGGACAGAGTACTGTGTAGCAGCCCTGTTTTAATAAGTCTTATTTCTCTCACTCCCTACCCAACACCCACCCACCCCCGGGATAATCGTAGCTTTATAGGTACTTATACATCTTAAAATAAAGGAGCTGCTCTCAGGTGCAGCTCTTTATCCAAATCAGTCATACATTAAGGACCTGAGATTAATTAAGCTTCAGGTGAACAAGGTATATTAAACATATTGCAAAACAATGCAATGTGTGCCTTCGAGTCAGTCCTGACTCCTGGCGACCCAGAAGCTTCTGGGTTTTCTTGGCAGTGTCACCGGAAGTAGATTGCCAGGCCTTTCTTCCGAGGCAATGGAGGGTTAAGTGACTTGCCCAAGGCCACAAGGAGTGCTAGTGGGAATCGAACCCTGGTTGCTTGGTTACCAAGCCAGTGTTCTAATCACTAGGCTACTCCTCCACTCATTAAACATATTAGGTACACTTTTATTAGTATAAGTATCCACAGCAAACTTTAGTAAGTAAAGAATTTAAAGATCTAAACACAAGCTTAAAACTAAGATGCAGACAGCAGTCCTGTAGCGAGATGGGGGCTTTCCAGTCTTTTGCATTGAGTGTCACATGTATGATTTTCTCCCAGTTGGTGAGAGATCTTATGTGTGCACTAGGTGCAAGGAGCTCTTTGCTCTCAGGGAACGAGTCTGTTCTCTAGAGGCTGGAGTAGCAGACTTTAAAGACATAAGAAAGAGAGAGGTACATAGATGAGACCTACAGGGATACAGTCCTGAAGTCACACCTCCAGTCTGGCAGCATCCCTGTTGCCATGGAGGAGAGAGGTCATGTGACAGAAGAGCATAACCCTAGTGTGGCAGGAGTGATCCTGTAACTAGGACCTATCCATCAGGTGATGTAAAACCCTCTCGCACAAAGGAAGTTTCTCCACGGCCATGTGCCCATGAGGGAAGGGTTAGGACAGCCGCTATAGTTGGTGATTCAGTCATTAGGCATGTAGATAGCTGGGTGGCTGGTGACATAAGGATCATCTGGTAACATGCCTGCCTGGTGCGAAGGTAGCGTACCTCATGCGCTACCTAGATAAGGTTTTAGATAGTGCTGAGGAGGAGTCTGCTGTCTTGGTACATGTCAGTACCAATGACAGGAAACTGTGGTAGGGAGATTCTGAAGGCTAAATTTAGACTTTTAGGTAGGAAGTTGTAATCCAGAACTTCCAGGGTAGCGTTCTCCAAAATGCTTCCTGTTCCACGTGCAGGACCCAAAAGGCAGGCAGAGCTCTGGAGTCTCAATGTGTGGATGAGACGATGATGCAAGGATAAGGGTTTTGGATTTGTTAGGAACTGGGGAACATTTTGGAGAAAGGAGGGGCTCTTCCGAAGGGATGCGCTTCATCTTAACCGGGATGGAACCAGGCTGCTGGCATTAACCTTTAAAAAGGAGATAGAGCAGCTTTTAAACTAGATAATAGGGGAAAGCCGACAATCACCCAAGACCGCATCGTTCGGAAGAATGCATCCTTGAAGGATACTACCAAAAGCAGAGAGGTTCCAGAAAAGAGTAAAGTAGTCCAAATGCCCTCGAGTATGGAGCAGACAGAGCTTAAAGATTCCAAATTCAGTCAGAGTAGGCCCTAAGTCAGAGTAGGCCCTACTACCTCAGATCCATTCACACTCAAGCAAGGAGTCCCCAAGGTTCATCCCTATCCTCACTCATGTTTAACATATATATGCAACCCATTTGTGACCTATTCTGCTCCTTCAATGTCTAATGTTTGGCCTATGCAGACGACATCCTGATGTACACATCCTTCAAGCCTGATCAACCAGATTTTTCAGCAATAACAAAATGCTTCGAAACAGTATCAGAATGGCTCCTCACTCAAAACCTACGCATTAATCACAGCAAGACTGATGTCCTATTTGTCACACGAAACCAGCAGTTCATACCACCTCCATCGCTTCGAGTTAACAACTACGACCTCACAGTCAAAACTACCATCCGGTACCTGGGCATTATCCTCGACCAAAAGCTGGATATGTCACCGAATATTAAAAACATCACTAAATCCATCTACCACAAGATACGGACATTACGCCATCTCCGCCCACTACTTGACCCCCCTGAATATCGTTCAATCTTCAAAGCACTGGTCATCCCACACCTTGACTTTGCCAACATTATCCTTCTTGGGCTCCCACAATCAACACTGAATCCGCTTAGGCTAGCCATGAACTCAGCAGCAAGAATACTCACAGGAACATCAAGATCGGACCACATAACCCCAGTACTGATGAACCTACACTGGCTGCCTCTCCACGCCAGAATCCTATACAAGGCCCTCGTACTAACTTTCAAGGAGTCAAAAAATCAGCCCCACACACCGCTCACTAAGCTCATCCAACTTATGCCACCCAACAGAAGCAGAAGGTCATCATGTCTGAATAAACTAGAAGTCCCTAAAATGCTAACGAGGTGCTCAAAGACAAGAGCCAATAGAGCCTTCTCCCTATTTGCACCAAGAGCTTGGAATGCCCTCCCCCCAGAAATTCGATCCATTGCAAATTAAATATCATTCAGAAAGGCTATCAAGCATCATTTGTTCCTAAAACACTACCCCAATTCCAATCCTCCTAATCAATCTCAACATACTATACCTCCTCACCAAAACTCACACTTAACCCAACCCCGTTTAGAAAATGGTTAGCTTGACCTTCCTCCTGTTACATATCCGATTTGCATATTGCAATGCCTAACCATGTCCCTCATATAATGTTATGCCTTATGACTAAATATCAATGTACATAGTTTGTTCTCCTGTTCATCCAAGTTTATATACCCTGTTGACTGTAAACTCAATGTAACATATCGCATTATTGTATGTTCTGTTCAAATGTAAACCACACTGATTATAATAGCGCGGTATATAAGAAACGCAAATAAATAAATAAATAAATAAATTACCCATGCCTACCAATAGCCAGATTAATATGAATAAAATGCAGTCTCTAAAATGCTTGTATGCAAGTGCTAGAAGTCTAAAAAATAAGATGGGAGAGTTAGAATATATAGCACTAAATGAAAGGTTAGATATGATTGGAATCTCAGGGACATGGTGGAAGGACGACAACCAGTGGGACACTGTGATACCTGGGTACAAACTATATTGTAATGACAGAGCTGATCAAATTGGTGGAGGGGTTGCGCTCTATGTTAGAGAGGGCATTGAGTCAGAAAGGATTAAAGTTTTTCAGGAAACAAAATTTGCTGTAGAATCTCTATGGATTGAAATTCCATGTAAAAAGGGGAAGGCGATGACAGTGGGGGTGTACTATCGACCACCTGGCCAGAATGAACAAATGGATGATGAAATGCTCAAAGAAATCAAGGAAGCTAACAAGTGTTACAGCACAGTAATAACAATGGGTGATTTCAATTACCCCGGTATTGACTGGGTCAGTGTCACGGCAGGACATGCTAGGGAGATAAAGTTCCTAGGTGAAATAAATGACTGCTTCTTGGAGCAGCTGGTTCATGAACCAACCAGAGGGGAAGCCATATTGGAGCTAATCCTTAGTAGAACACCAGATCTGGTGCAAGAGATAAGGGTGTTGGGGCCACTTGAAAATAGTGATCATAGCATTATCACATTTGATTTAATTAGTGGAGGAGGGATGGTAAGGAAATCCACAGTACTACCTTTTAACTTTCAAAAGGGAGACTATGATAAAATGAGGAAAATAGTTAAGAAAAAACTAAAAGGCAGTTGCAAAGGTTAAAGACTTACATCAAGCTTGGGTGTTGTTGAAAAATAGTATCTTGGATGCCCAGAGCAGCTGCATTCCACGCTTTAAGAAAAGTGGAAGGAAGTCCAAAAAACTGCCAGCATGGTTTAAAGGTGAGGTCAGAGAGGCTGTTGCCAAAAAAAGCATCTTTCAAGAAATGGAAAAAAAAGCCAAATGACGAAAACTAGAAACAGCAAAAGCACTGGCAAGTTAAATGCAAGGCATTGATAAAGCAGGCAAAGGGAGAATTTGAGAAGAAGCTTGCTGCGGAAGCAAAAACGTGTAATAAAGACTTTTTCAAGTACATTCGTAGCACAAAACCTCTGATAGAGTCAGTTGGACCATTAGATGATAGAGGGGTTAAAGGGGCACTAAGAGACAACAAGACGATAGCGGAGAGACTGAATGAATTCCTTGCTTCCATCTTTACTGAGGAAGATGTAGGCATGTTACCCATGACTGAAGTGGTATTTAAAGGTATGGAAGAATTGAAGGAAATATCAATACATCAGGAAGATGTATTACAACTATTTGATAAACTGAAGAGTAGCAAATATACATCCAAGGGTGTTCAAAAGAACTGAACTATGAGATAACAGATTACTAATAGCAGGTCTGCAAACTATCATCAAAATCATCTGTAATACCTGAAGACTGGAGGCTCGCCAATGTAACGCCAATTTTTAAAAAGGGTTCCAGGGGTGATCCGGGAAACTACAGACCGGCGAGCCTGACGTCAGTACCAGGAAAAATGGTAGAAACCATCATAAAGAACAAAATTGTTCAGCATATAGATAGTCATGACTTAACGGGAAACAGCCAACATGGCTTTAAACAAGGAAGATCTTGTCTTACTAATTTGTTATTTTTTTGAAGGTGTGAATAAACAGGTAGACAAAGGTCAGTCGGTTGATATAGTGTATCTGGACTTTCAGAAAGCCTTTGACAAGGTCCCTCATCAGAAACCTTTGGCAAAACTAAAGAGTCATGGGATAGGAGGCAGTGTACTATTGTGGATCAGGAACTGGTTAAAAGATAGAAAGCAGAGGGTAGGGCTAAATGGCCAATTTCTCCAGTGGAGAAAGGTGAATAGTGGTGTACCCCAGGGATCTGTGCTGGGTCCGCTGCTTTTTGACATATTCATAAATGACCCGGAAAAGGGAATATCGAGTGAGGTTATCAAATTTGCAGACGACACAAAACTATTTAAAGCTGTTAAAACCCATAAGGATTATGGAAAATTGCAAGATGATCTTGATATATTGGAAGACTGGGCATCAAAATGGCAGATGAAATTTAATGTGGACAAGTGCAAAGTTATGCACCTAGGGAAGAAGAATCCAAACTATAGTTACACGATGCAAGGTTCCACATTAGGAACCACCACCCAGGAAAAAGATTTAGGCATCATTGTGGATAACAAGTTAAAGCCCTCCACCCAGTGTGCAGCGGCAGCCAAGAGAGCAAATAGAATGCTAGGTATCGTAAGGAAAGGAATGGAAAATAAAACAAAGGATATTATAATGCCTCTGTATCATTCCATGGTGCGACCGCACCTTGAATATTGTGTGCAATTCTGGTCGCCGTATCTTAAAAAGGATATAGTGTTATTAGAAACGGTTTAGAGAAGAGCCCCAAAATTGTAAAGGGGATGGAAGGATACCCCTATGAAGAAAGGCTAAAAAGGTTAGGGCTGTTTAACATGGAAAAGAGACGGCTGAGGGGAGATATGATAGAAGTTTATAAATTAATGAACAGAGTGGAACGGGTAAACGTAGATCGATTGTTTACGTTATCAGAATATAGAAAGACTAGGGGACAGGCAATGAAGCTACAGGTTAAACTATTTAAGACAAATAAGAGAAAATATTTTTTTCACTCAACGTGTAATCAAACTCTGGAATTTGTTACCGGAGGATGTAGTAAAGGCTGTTAGTGTAGCTGGGTTTAAAAAAGGTTTGGACGGGGGGCGGAGCCTGATGTCCAGCGGGTAGGACGCTTTGCGTTGAAGCTCCCGAGAGGCCTACTTAGAATCCTGACTTAATACCTATACAAATTTACTATTTCGCTCCGAGCTGACCGGGGCACCTCGGGGGGGATGGCGGCCCATAAACCAGCGCGCTTGGACTTCGGGTCTCCTTCTTCTTCTCACGGAAAACGCTCCAAAACAGAGGTGTCTTCCCCACAGAAGATGGTTCCATTTCGTGAAAACCCCGCAATGCACCTGGAGATTTTGGAGGAAATACGCGGCGTGAAGGAATTGGTGCAGTCCAATGGAGAAGCGCTTCGAGCCATGCGAGAAGACTTTGGAGTGCTCCAGGACCGACTTGAACGTCTTTCATTACGGCAGGACAACATGGCGGGGGTCCTCGACTCGCACGAGGTGCGCTTGGGCAAACTGGACAAGGCTGAGCGCCAGATACAGAATCTTCAAAAGGAGTTAGAAGATAGCAATAATCGAGCCCGTCGCAACAATGTGAGGCTCCTCGGAATGCCGGAGGGGGTGGAAGCAGGAGATATAAGAGAATTCTTGCTCAAAACTCTTCCCTCCTTGCTGAAGATCACTTTTCACAGAGAACTGGAAATCGATCGAGCACACCGTGTTCCTGCCCACATGGCGCTCAACCGCACGACCCCCCGGCCTATTATCTTTAGCTTGCTACGATATCAACAAGTGGAACAAATTTTACATGCTGCCCGAGCGAATCATCATTTGGAATTTGAAGGTCGTAAGGTCTCCTTCTTTCCTGATTTGGCAAAGCCTACCGTTGACCGTCGGAAGAAACTCCTTGCTTTTCGCCCTCGACTTCAACAGCTACAGGCTCGCTTTGGCCTGTTGTATCCAGCGAAGCTCCGAGTGACTCTCCACAACCAAACCAGGACGTTCGAAGATCCTGATCTACTATCAACATTTTTAGACTCCAAAGAAGCAGAGCAGATGCGCTGATCCCAAATCTTGGACTCTTATCTGCCGGCTCTATCCGCCATTTTGAAGGGCCCGATGCGGCGGTCATAGCCAAGCACAGAAATAGCCTGGACTTTCTTTCTTTCTCTATATGACTTTTGTTTTTTGGTCTCCTATCCCTTCATGATGTGTGCCTCGGTCGGATTCGGAGCACGCACAGTCCTACAGGTTATGTGTTTTTTCAATTTCGGCCTTCTCTGGGGTTTCTCCCCGCAGACACATGGTCGCCAGTAATTTTGGGGTTTTGCTTCTCCTCTACCGTACTGCGGTTTTCTTTGTTAATGTGGGGCGCTTCATTGTATTATATTAGCTTATTTTTCCTATGTCATGTGTACAGCCAGATACAGTCAGTTTGAGGGACATAGTGAAATTATGTGTGCTATCATGCTCAGAATTTTTAACTTTTCTGAATGGCCTTATGTAAAATCTTATCATTCACCGTCAAAGGCATTAATGGTCCACTCAAAGGAAAGAAAATCCTTAGCTATCTTAGCCATGAGCATGTTGATTTAGTGTTTCTTCAGGAAACGCATTTAAACTCTGCTGAAACACTGAAACTCAATGCTAAGCCTCACATGGTAGCTGCCTATTCTCCCACCGTTTCCAAATGGTACGGGATAGCCATTCTGGTTAGGAAGTCTTTGCACGCTACTGTACCTGATATTAGCGCTGACAAGGAGGGTAGATGGGCCCGTGTACACCTTGAGGTTGGAGATAGTGAATTCACGTGTATTTGCATTATGCCCCGAATGTGGACAACCCTGCTTACTATGCAAGTATTGCGCAGTTGGCCTTGGCCTCTGCCAATGCTCCATTAATACTTGGTGGCGATTTTACTCAAGTGTTCCCTCAATCTTTTCTTCTCAAACAAGGTGCTCGTTGGTTGGAAGATCCAGTACCGAGTAGACCTGTGTGGCTAGATATAGAAGCGGACCTTTGCAAACCGATTCCTCTTACCTTTCTCCCTGGTATGACTCTCCCATCAGACTCCCACTATCCACCAATGCTTTTAGACACTTTAGGTGCCTTTAATACTCTTATGCAATCTTTAGACTCCCGACTCTGGTCAGTGCAACTTCAGCATCGCCTTCGGAGCACTAGAGGACTCCCGCCATCGGCATTCTCTACATAAGGTTGCTTGGAGACTTTCCGATCTCTCGGTAGTTCACTGGGTGTAGCATCCACTTTTACTAAGCCTTATGTAATGCTATAACTAGAGATACCCCTATAGCGCAGAAAGTATGGGAGAGAGAATTGCATGTGACTTTGACCTCGGAGCAATGGAGCCTTATCTGGAGTAGAGGGACACGGGTTCCCGACCCGCCTCACTCACTCAGACCCTCTTCTTTCTAGCCCACCGGTGTTTTTACACTCCTCACAGATTAGACAAATGGAACACTACTCAGGGCAATGGTTGCTGGACACGTCCTGCGGCCATTGGTTCATTGCCTCATGTTATGCATGAATATCCCGCACTACAGTATTACTGGCGTCGGGTCTGGGGTCGTATTTAGTCTATCTCGCACTCTCAGGAGCCCCTTTCTTGGAGGATAGTGGGACTTCGCCCAGTTGCGGGGATCCCCTCTCTCCCAAAAATGGCTTATCTCCTTTCGAACTTTATGCTTGGCATTGCTATTTCCCTAATTAAGTAATACTGAAAATTAGCTCCCATCTGAGCCCCAATGAATGGTGGAATCATGCTTGTCTTTACAGTAAATATGAACAAATACCTCGTCTGTTCGCTTCCTCCGTTCAGACTCCTCCTCATTGGTCTCAATGGAAGATGCTCAATGACTATGTACATTTTGCTAAATGCTCTCATCTGACTGTCTAACTTTGTATATATCTCTGTCCCATGATCATGCTGTATTGTAGATACTCTTTTGATCGTTTGATGTATAATCACTGTTAATTGGAAGCGCTCACATGCTGATATAATCGGGTAGAGAAGAAGCATCGGGGTGGGGGGTAATGGGTTTACTTTTCCTTATTGTATACTTGTTTTGTCTCTTTTGGTGTGTTGTTTCTTTTGTTTGTTGCAAAATGAAAATAAAAGTTTAAAAAAAAAAAAAAAAAAAGGTTTGGACAAGTTCCTGGAGGAAAGGTCCATAAACCATTATTAAAAAGCGACCCAGGATATCAATGCTTGACCTAATACAAGCATTGTGGAACTTGTGTCTTTTTGGGAAACTGCTAGGTACATATGACCTAGATTGGCCACTGCTGCAAACAGGATACTGGGCTTGATGGACCTTGGTCGGACCCAGTATGGCATTTCTTATATTCTTATGCTCTTATGAAAAAAGCACATTGAAGGAAAAATACAATCACTACATGCAGCGGTATCCCTGGGTATCTAAAAGGATTAAGATCAACAATATTAAGGAAGATCCAAGACATCAAGCTGAAGCATGCTGCAGTAACAGGGGACGAAAATGATTTGGAGCCTGTGTCAGAAGACTTATGAGAAAAGACTTGAAGACCTAAATATGTACACTCTGGAGAAGAGGAATGACAGGGGAGATATGATTCAGACCGTTAAATACTTAAGAGTATTAATGAACAAACAAACCTCTTCCAAAGATGGGGAAGCTGTAAACCTAGAGGGCTTAACAAGAAGCTGCAAGGGGGTAAATTGAATGGTAATGTCAGAAAATACTTTTTCACTGAAAGGGTGATGGATGCTTGGAATGCTCTCCCGATTGAAGTGGTAGGGGCAAATACATGACAGAATTCAAAATGGCATGAGAGAGACACAATGGATCCCTTTATAGCAACAGGATAAAATCTAAATTAACCTACCTCATACCTCAACAAATAAGGGTGACCTACATGGAGCAGTGGGTGCACCCATAAACAAAGGCATGGGGAGGAGCAACCAGCACGGAGCAGCAAGTGCACCTGCTGCCTTGCTGGGCAGACTATATTAACCATGCTGGTCTTTATCTGTCATCATATACTATGTTACTATGTAACAGAAGATCTGAAATTTATGTTATAACAATAAATTGAAAATAGCAGCAGATGCACAGAACTTCAAAGATATGAAGGAAAACAGGAGAGAAAGCTATGAAAACAAATAATTTAGAGAGATCCCAAAACAATTCTACAGGGAATTGGGAAAGAGCGTTAATCTGGAAAAAGCACCTCCAACCAAAGCTGAAACTGAAACCTTCTAGAGAAAGCTATATGAGGATCCTACAGTATACAGCACAATCAAGCAGCAGAATGGTTACCCTGCACACAGGAGCATTTAGAAAAAACAAACATCAAACCTTTGGAATGGCCAGTAGTAACAAAAAGAGCTGGAAAGCAGGTTAAAACAAGTCTCAAACTGGAAGAGCCTTGGCCCAGAAGGAGAATGCAACTTTTGGCTAGAACAGCCTGAATCCTAAAGGAGGTAACAACCCAGAAGCAACTTCCCATCTGCTTTTTATTTATTTTTTAATTTTATATTTATGAAATTTTAACAAAAAAAAAAAAATCAAGAAAATTCACAAGGAATTTAGTCTTCACATATGGTATCGTTGGTACCGACGGAGCCTGCGCGGGAACGCTCCCCAGCGCCCAATTAGAAAGCTTTTGGGAGCATCCCACAGCGCCTGCGTGCTGCTTTCCCGCCTTTCCCAACTGCCTCTCTCCAGTTGAGTTTAAAGCTGAGATAAAGAGAGAGAGAGGGAAAGAGAAAGAGACAAATAGAGAGATACAACTCCTAGGGGAGGTGGGTGGGTTGTGAAGACTAAATTCCTGCTGTTCCCGGAGATCACCTGTTACAGGTGAGTAACTATGCTATCTCCAGGAACAAGCAGGAATGTAGTCTTCACATATGGGGACTCCCTAGCTTTAGATGCCAGGGAGAGAACCCCAGAAGTTGTGTCCCTGTGAAAGGGCTCCACTTCCCCCCATGGATCTCCGGCATCCTACCAGGGATGGTGGGTAGGAGTTGATTAGGTATGGAACAGGTGTTGGAGAACAGCCTGAACAAACAAGGCATCCCAGCGGGAGTCCTTTTCCAAGCAGTAATGGGCTGTGAAGGTATGAACCGAGGCCCAAGTGGCTGCTCGACAGATGTCGTCGATAGACACAGATTGCAGATGAGCCATTGAAGATGCCATGGCTCTCACATTGTGAGCTGTAACATGGCCCTCCAGAGGAAGATTCTTACTCTGATAGGCAAAAGAAATACACTGTGCAATCCAGTTGGACAGTGTTCTCTTGGAGACTGGAAGTCCCAAATGAGAAGGATCAAAAGCAACAAAGAGTTGAGAGGACTTTCTATGTTGTTGTGCTCTTTGTAAGTAAAAGGCTAAAGCTCTTTTACAGTCCAAAGTATGAAGATTCCTTTCTGCATGTGATGCATGAGGCCTTGGAAAAAACACAGGCAGGTAGACCGCTTGGTTAAGATGAAAAGGCGAGACCACCTTTGGTATAAAGTGTGGATGAGTCCTAAGGACTACCTTGTCATGATGGAACCTTGTATAAGGTGGATCAGCCACTAGTGCCTGCAACTCACTGATGCGACATGCTGATGTGATTGCAATGAGAAAGATAACCTTCCAGGAAAGGAATTTCAATGAAGTAGTAGCTAAGGGTTCTAAAGGTGGCCAAGAACCTGGTTTAAGTCCCATGCCACTGGTGGTGGCCTAATGGGAAGCTTAGTTAGAAGAAGTCCTCTCATAAATCTTGCTATAAGAGGATGGGAGGAAATAGGTTGTCCATTTAAAGGCTTGAAAGAAGCTGCAATAGCACTCAAATGGACTCTTACTGAGTTAGTTTTAAGTCCTGCTTTGGATAAATGAAGGAGATAATCCAGTAATGATTCCAGAGGTATCGCAAGGGGGCTAAGACCCTTCTGCGAGCACCATATGGTAAACCTTTTCCACTTCAAAGCATAAGAGCGTCTTGTGGAAGGTTTTCTGGAAGCAAAAAGGATATCCTTTACCTGCTGAGAAAGGTTAAGATCATGAAGATATAGGCCTTCAGCAACCAAGCCCTGAGGTGCAGAGACTGGGGATTGGGATGCCATAACATTCCGTCCTTCTGAGACAGGAGATCTGGAGCAGACCCTAACTTCAGAGAGGGAGCTTGAGAGAGATGTAGAAGCAGAGGGTACCACACTTGCCGTGGCCAATGTGGAGCTATGAGAATCATACGGCCTCTGTCTCTCTGAAGCTTGAAGAGGGTTTTGGGAATTAGGGGAATGGGTGGAAAGGCATAAAGGAAGTCTTGACCCCAGTGAAGGAGGAAAGCATCCCTGGCCTGAGAGCCCTGAGCAGGAATTCTGGAACAGAACCGGGGAAGTTTGGCATTCAACGGACTTGCAAAGAGGTCCATGTCCGGGGTTCCCCAAATTTGAAAAATCTTGGCTACCTGGTCTGCATGTAGAGACCATTTGTGTGGCAGCAGAACTCGACTGAGTCTGTCTGCCCAAAAGTTTTGTATGCCTGGAAGATACACTGCCAGGAGATGAATCTGATGCTCTCTGGCAAGGGCCCATAGTTGCAGCGCTTCGTTGCAAAGCAACAGAGAGCCTGTTCCCCCCTGCTTGTTCATGTAGAACATGGCTACTTGATTGTCCGTATGAATGAGGACTGTCTTGCAGCTGAGCAGGGTGTGGAACACTTGAAGAGCAAGGAAGATTGCTCTGAGTTCTAAGAGACTGATGTGTAGATGAGTCTCCTGTGGAGTCCAAGTGCCTTGGGTGGAGAGTTCTTGCAGATGAGCTCGCCAACCCATTGGTGAAGCATCTGTTGTGAGTTGCCTGGGGTAAAGGTTGTTGAAATGGGGACCCCATCAACAGGTTTTGAGTGGACTGCCACCATTGGAGGGACAAAATAAGGTGATTTGTGTTTGCTATTTTGTCTGACAGGCACCCTGATGCCTGGGTCCATTGAGTGGATAAAGTCCACTGGGCTGCTCTCATATGGAGGCGAGCATAAGGAACCACATGCACGGTAGATGCCATGTGGCCTAGCAGTAGTAACATTTCTCGAGCAGTGAGATGAGGCTTTAGCACTGCTTGAGAAGCTAATTGCACCATGCAATGGCAACGGATCTGGGGAAGATAGGCCCTTGCTTTTCTGGTATCCAGCAAAGCTCCTATGAACTCTAGAGACTGAGTGGATTTTGGGATGTTTATGACCAGACTCAAATACTGAAGGATATGCATTGTGCAAGATAGAGAAATCCTGGCCTCTGACTCTGAAGGGGCTCGAATGAGCCAGTCGTCTAAGTAGGGGAAGATGAATATTCCTATAGTGCGAAGAAATGCTGCTACCCCAGCCATGCATTTCGTGAACACCCCTTAGTGCTGAGGCCAGGCCAAAAGGAAGTACCCTGTGTTGGTAGTGCTTTCCTTGAAAAAGGAACCGAAGGAACTTTCTGTGTGTTGGATGGATAAGAACATGAGTGTACGCATCCTTGAGATCTAGAGAACAAAGCCAATCCTGACTCTGAAGGTATGGCAGCAGAGTTCCCAGAGAGAACATCTTGAATTTCTCTTTGAACAGGAATTTGTTCAATTCTCTGAGGTCTAAAATAGGTCTGTGTCCCCCTGTTTTCTTTGGGATAAGGAAAAGGGGGAGTAGAACCCTGTACCTCTTCTATTGCCCCTTGGGCAAGAAGCTTAGTGACCTCTTGATCTAACAGGTTGATGAGAGGGGTCTGAGAATTGAACTGTCTTACCATTATGGGAGGGGGCATGCAAAGAAAATGAAGCTTGTACCCCTCTTTTATAATGGAGAGAGTCCAATGTTCTGCTGTTATCTGCCCCCATCTGGGGGCAAAGTAACACAACCTTCCTGGAATGGTGGAAGGCTCTGGTCCGTTGAAGGCCAGGAAGGCTAAGTTCTCTAGATGGAAGTCAAAGGCCTTGTGGAGGCTGAGGCTGCTGAGACAGTTGAGGCTTAGCAGTCTTTGCTTTCCTTTGTTTAAGTGGTTGCTGGCTCCTTCAGGCAGGTTGACCTGCAGAACATCCCTGCTGGGAATAAGAGGGATAAAACCTCTTCTTTTTGGAGAAGAATGGTTTTTTGAAAGATTTCTTCCTTGCAGGATCAGCTGTGGCTTTGGATAATCTATCCAAAGTGGAGTTGTCAGCATCCAACTCATTGGCTTTCTCTTGCCAATTTTTTGCCAAATAGATTCTCACCTGTACAAGGGATATTGCCCAGTTTGTCCTGCACCCAGAGCTCCAAATCAGATGCCTGGAGCCAGGCAATTCTACGTGCACCTATGGCAATGGCAGAGGTTCTGCTTATGCACTCAAAACAGTCAAAAGCTGCACGTATGTTTCTATGTTTCTATGACTGACAAACTTAGAAACATCCTAGGCATGTTTAACCAGTGTGAGAAAATCCTGCCTCTTATCAGGAAGGAGAGGGCTTAAAATCTCCAAATCTCCTGTGACTTCTTTAAGGAACATTCCCATATATAAAATATAGGAACTGATCCTGGCAGAAAGCATGGAAACCTGGAAAGTACGACGTCCAAAGGCATCCAAAGTTCTACACTCACGTCCTGGAGGATTAGAGGCATGCCTCTTTGCACTCCTGATCCTTCTCATAGCTGATTCCACTACAATGGAGTAGTGAGAAAGCTGAGTCTTCTGGAAACCAGGACCAGGAGGGACTCTATATATGGTATCCAGTTTACGAGAGTGAGGAGAGGTGGTAAGAGGTATGTCCCACATTCTTAGCATGAGATCATGTAAGATCTCATGGATAGGCAAAGTAGCTGCCTCCTTAGGAGCCTTGGGATATTGTAGAATCTCCAACTCCTTTGCCCTGGGCTCTGTTTCGGGAGCCACAGTAATGGAAAGACCTCGAGCCACCTCCCTGATAAAATCCTGAAAGGAGATATCTTCTGGAGGAGACATCCTACGTTTAGGAGAGGAAGGCTCCTCCGGGAGAAGTATTCCAGTACCGACAGAGCTGTCAGAATCCTCAGACTCCTCCGAGGATTCAAAGTACCTTCTGTCCGGATGCTCTTGTAGAGCACGATACCCGTACCGACCGAAGTCGGTGCTGGGGGGAATCGGTACCAGTGTATCGGTACCGGAAGACATAGCATGACTGGGTGCCGGCAAAGCAGACACCGATGTCCATGCCATCGGTACCGGTACCAATACCGGTGCCGGAGTCGGTGCCGGTACCGGTTGAACTGTCTGACGTGGTTCTGAGGGTGTCGATGCTGCAAGGAGAGCCGCCAGACTGTGTTCAATAGCCAGGAACCTCTGGTCTATCGATGCTGCCTTTGCCTGGGTATCGGTACCGGAGAAAGCAGCCGGTACCCCAAAGCACGGCACCAGTAGTTCTGCCGAGGTTGAGGCCTCGAGAACATCCTGAAGCCCCGATAATGCTTTGGAAGCCGAAGCCTCCCGCTGGGGCAATTTTGCTGGTACAGAACCCTCAAGGGCAATGCCAGAGGCATCTCGATGCTTGGAAGGAGATCTACCCTTTGAGGACCGGCCAGACTTATGTTTAGTTACCTGAGATCCATGGGAGGAAGACAAAGCCCTGGAAGACGTCGATGCCACAGAGGTTGCATCGGAAGGAAAAAGGGTGCTGAGCTTAGCAGCTCGGTTTTGTCGACCCCTCTTGGACATCATGGCACAGGCCATACACTCCGAGATGGAGTGGTCAGGACCTAAACATTTAAGACACCACTCATGGGTGCCGGTGACAGAGATGGTACCGCCACACTTGGTGCACTTCTTGAAACCCGAAGCAGGTTTTTCCATAATAGAGAAAAGTTTGGGCCTAAGCCCCAAAATGGCGTGTGCACCTGAGGAAGAAAAGTTTGGAAAAAAATACTATAATTTTTTTTTTTTTTTGAAAAAGAAAGAAAGAAGAACCGGCGGTACCGGTATAGCTTCGAGGAAGGCAGACGCGACCACAAAAAAGAAGGAGAATAGGAAAAATTTTCTGCGGCGACAGGAACGATGACCTGCTGGCTCCGTGGAAAACGAAGAACTGGAGAGAGGCAGTTGGGAAAGGCGGGAAGGCAGCACGCAGGTGCTGTGGGATGCTCCCAAAAGCTTTCTAATTGGACACTGGGGAGCGTTCCCGTGCAGGCTCCGTCGGTACTGACGATACCATATGTGAAGACTACATTCCTGTTTGTTCTTGGAGATAAGAACAAACACATCAGAAAATTTAACAATCACGAAGTAAGCACTGAAAACAGATTATATATATGTCTGCTCACCCTAGCCCACAAATAGAAAGGGGGAGATACTATATTACAACTATACCAAACGTACGAGAAGAAAAAGCAGTTAGGTAAATCCAGATTACTCTTACTCATGAGGATACGAGTGAAGAATCAATCGAGGACTCCAGACGCCTGGCATTAATCAAAGCAGTTAATTGAGAGGGCACATAAAAAATATAAGAGACAAAACAGTATTTCACTAAGCATTTACATGGGTGTTTCAAGAAAAAGAGCCCTCATAGTTGCACCATCCCAGGGCATAGCAGGAGAAACTCCCTATGTCGCCTCTGAGTGTCCCTAGCTAAATCAGGATAAATATTTATCAATAATCCTCGAAACAAAAGGTTTCTTTTCCAAAAAAAATAATTTAAGCAGCTGTTCTTTGTCAGAGAGTAGTGCAAAAGTTATTAGCAGAGTAGAAGGCACCCGAGATTCTTGACCTACATTTTCCAACAAATCTGCTACATTCAAAGTATTCACTTGTTCTTCTCATATCTTAACTAAAGCCGAAGCTGATTTAGCTTTAGGTCAATAATAAATCTTAACAAGGCAGGATCAACTCAGGGGAAACCTCCAATACATCAACCAGATATTCTTTAAACATAGCCCTGAAACTGTAGATACCCTAGGAAAATTAATTGCTCTCAAGTTATTAGCTCTAGACAAATTGTCCAAAAGTTCCAACTTAACAGACAGAAGACAAGTTCTTTCTGTAAGCTTCAAATAGCAATTTTAATCAGTGCCTCTTCCACATTTGTTTAAATCACAGCCACCTTACTTTCCAACTGCTCAATCTCTGCCATGGTTTTATTAACTTTCAATGCCAAGAAAGATACCTGGGGTAATAAAACTTTCCCAGAGATACAATAGCATGCCAAATGGCCTACAACGTAAAATTTGCAGGACATTGCAATGAAAAAGCTACTGTAGACCCTGCAAAAGGTGAAACAGCTTCCATCTTTGCCAGCATCTCTCTTCCTTGCATACCAGCAACCTCTCTCTCTCTGCCGGACTTCCACTTAACAGCACCACAAGTTCCACTAAGCAATGCCACTCTAGAGCCACACGATCCTCTGCCAAACCATCCGGTCCTGACCCTCTTGATCCCGGGTCCTTCTCTTGCTCTAGGGGGCAATCCGGTCCCATGAAAACTCAGGTGATGACTTGTAGTGGGGTATTTTGGGCACAAACCTCAGCCCGGGGGGAGAGCGATTACGCCAAAGCAGCTACTGAGCCCTCTGCCTCAGATGAAGCTGCCCCACAATCACCAAATCCTGAGTAGCACAAAGTACATCAAAATCCAAAGGGCCAACAACCCCAGAAGCAACCAGCACTGAGGTAAGAGGGGGGGTGAGAGGGTAACAACCCACCTCTACCCTTACGCTTCGTCCCCATCAGACTGTTCACACGCTCAGCAGAAACCAACCGCCACCATCTTGAACCCCGCCTACCCCCCATCTACTATATATAGATGATCTGAAGCAGAGCAACTTTGTGTGGTGAAAAGCTTTTCTGATGACATCAGGATGACTTTTAGCCTTGACAAGTGTGCTAAGGCAAGCTTTTTCAGAGGAAAATTGAGCAAAATTGAAAACATCTCCCTTGCGGAGGGATGTGACATCACAGACCTTGAACAGGAAGGCATATATAAGTATCTTGGAATAGAGGAAGGAATGACACTTGAGCAGAAACTAGAGAGAGACGATCAATAAAGAACATTACAGGAGATTAAAATGATTATTGAAAAGCGCGTTATCACAGAATAAGATACAAGCCAATAATCGGTTGGCAATTCCTGTACTCTCATACACCTTTGGGATTGTGGACTGGCCTCGAAGATCTTGAAAAACTGGATGTGCGAACAAGAAAATTCCTTCATTCTCATGAAGTAATTTACAAGGATCAGTGTATGCAAAACTGTATATTCCTAGGACTTGTGATAAGGAAGCTTATCATAGCTCAGGTAGGAGCTATAGAAAAGATGATGTGACTCTGAACAAGCAACCTGTCAGTTCTGGTAGAAATAAGAAAACAGAGTTTTCACATAAAAGACTACCAGTCCCAGAATGCACCAGGTTTCCAGCAGCCATGAGAGGGGCTGAAGTGAGAAAATGTGTGTGCAATCAAGAGAGCTATGAGGTAATCCCTAAGCACTCATCTCAAAGGGCAGGGCCTGATTCAACACAGCTGCGCTGTGTTAGGGAGGAGCACACATTAGGACAGAATAAGAATAGAGCTTATTCTACAGACAATAGCTACAGAAAGAGCTTCAGGAAAGGAGACAACAACAGCTTCAAGCTCAAGCACCAGTATCACCTGGAGAAACAGAAGCCAAGCCAAGCCAAGCGGATAGAGAAAGAAGGAAACTCTCTGGAAGGAAGAGAAGAAAGCCCATTGGATGGTCTGGGAGAGTCCAAGGCAGTACCTATACTGGGAGGTATTCCAAGTGCCAGCAGAGTCCATTGGACTGGAGTCAGCCAGAGGAATGGAATGGCAGAGATAGGAATCACCAGTGGCTACCTGAGAGAGAGAAGACTACACGTGGAAGGGACTTTCAGACCAAGGCCAGAAGGTATGTGAGAGGAGATCCAGTGTCCAGGGATCAAGATTGGAAGGCTGGACATCAGAATTGGATTACATACTGGCCAGGCTATACAGAGAGGAATTATGATAGCAGGAGAGGCTCAGGTATGAACACTGATCCAGACCCTATCTATAATAGAGAATGGCAGCAAGGGAATAAGCATTCTCATGATAGTGCCTTAATGAAAGACTCGTCTGTGCCAATGTATGATAGTGACCCTATGCTGATTGATGAAGGGGGAGATACAGCAGATGAAACTATTAATTATATGGACTGTTCTCTATCTAAATGCTATTGCTAGCTTTCTGTGAGCAAACACATCAGCCATCACAAAGAAACCTAACTTTGTTCTTTATTTCCACTGCAAACAGCTCTTAAAGCAGGATTTGGGTTCACACAGTAGCAGCCAGCCAGCTAAAGGGTTTCAGCTGGTCAATTGATAGTAATTAAAGCTGCACCTGATTGTGTGTGTGAGCAAGGGAGAATCACTGCTGGGATCTGCGTGGAAAATAAGCAGAAGTTAACCTAACAAACAAAGTTCATTTATTTCTTTGTGCCTTTTTCCTTTGGTAATTATTTGCTAAGAAAACATTAGCTAATTGCCTGACAAGCTGAAGGTTGTTTTCTGATTTGCTTTGTGACTTTATGTTATCCATTTAAACACTGCAAGCAAGTAACCTCATTTATATTGCTACCAAGCATATTTGTGCTGGGTGAATTAAACCCCATCAATAAAAGAAGTATTTTATTGGCCTTACCACTGGTTTCACAACTCAATTATTGTCTTCAGCTGTGTTTGGGAGTGAAAGAACTACAATACCCACAATACCTTGCAAGAATCATATGAATATATGCATCGTCAAGATTGTGTAAGTTCTCACCCTAGGCAGCCGTCTGACAGACTTAAAGAGATGGATTACACCTACAGAACTACTATTATAGGCTTTCAAGTCTACCTGACAGCCTCATTGAATCCAAATAAGCAAAAAGTGTTGAAATATAAAAGTAAACGTCCAGAATCTGTCTCCATCATAAAACTTGGACAAGCGTTCAGATTATTAGAAGGAATGCATGCGAATCCACAGGCATGCATGGGAAAGGAAGTAACAGAATTTGCAAAACAAGAGAAAAAACTCTCCAAAGAATTAGATCAGCAGATGAGGAAAAACAAGTGACAAATGCACAAATACAGTGGAAAATACAGAATGTTACTCCAAGAAACTTTTGTTGATCAAGAAGAGACACATGAATTGTTTTAGTTCACCTCTCCTTAACAAAAGGATGAAAGTTTGATAGTTGCAGCCCAGGACAGCGGATTATAGACAAGATGGTTTACGGCGAGTATTGAAAAAACTGGCAAAATAGACATATGCCAATTCTGTAAGAAAGAGCTGGAAACAATGACTCCAATTATAGCATGCTGTGAAGTTCTGATGGTGGAAAATTTCTATACAGAAAGGCACACCTCCTCCACTGGAAACTCTGTAAACACTACAACATCACTGTCCCTGAAAAGCACTGGGATTATGACCTTAAGAAAATAACAGAGAGTGAAGAGGTTATGATCACCGGGACATTCCCATTCCGACAAATAAGAAACCAGATGCGAGGAAACCTGACATAGTGGAAAAGGAGAACGACGACATTGATAATCGATAATTGATAATTCAAATCTAAGAAATAGATAACTAATTGATTATAGATATTGCCAAGATAGCCACAAAGGGGAAAGTGATCATAATGGGTGACTTTAATCTACCCGATGTGGATTGGAGTACTCCTAATGCAAATCTGGAAAGAAGCAAAAAATTGTGGATGCCTTCCAAGATGCATTACTTAGATAAATGGTGATGGAACCAATCAGGGAAAGTTCAATGCTGCATTTAGTGCTCACCAACGGTGATAGCATGTCGAATGTCTGGGTGGGTGCCCCTGTGAGCAGCAGCGATCATCACACGGTGTGGTTTGAGATAAAAGCCAAGGTGCAGTCATAGCAAGCTCTAAGTCCTAGACTTCAAAAACACTAACTTCAGTAAAATGGCCAAGTACCTGAAGGAGGAGTTGGCAGGGTGGGAGCGGATAAGGGAAGTGGAATTGCAATGGGCTAAACTAAAGATGGCAATAAAAGGGGCAACAGATAAATATGTAAGGAAAGTAAATAAAAACAAGAGGAGAAGGAAACCTATTTGGTTCTCCAAAGAAGTGTCTGCTCAAATAAAGGCAAAAAACACAGCTTTCACAAAATTCAAAAGTTTGCAAACAGATGAACACAGAAAGGAATACAGGATCAAACTAAAAGAGACATAAAGAGAAATAAGGAAAGCAAAATCAAAGGCAGAGGAAAAGATGGCTAAATATGTGAAGGGTGGCGACAAAATTTTCTTCAAGGTATATTCGGGAGAGTAGGAAAATCAAAGATGGAAATGCAGGACTCAGAAGTGCTGGGAACAGACTCATGAAGAGAGACATTGAAAAAGCGAAATTGCTAAATACTTCTGCTCTGTTCTTACTAAAGAAAATTCCGGAGAAGGACCATCTGTGACTCCCAAATATAAAAATGGGAATGAAGTAGATACCACACCATTCACAGAAGATGATGTGTTAGAACAACTTGCAAAACTGAAAGTGAACAAGGCTATGGGACCATATGGGATACATCCCAGGATACTGAAAGAGCTTAGAGAGGTTCTTGTAGGGCCGTTAAAGGATGTTTTCAACAGATCCTTGGAAACAGGAGAAGTTCCTCAAGACTGGAGGAGGACTGATGTGGTACCTCTTCACAAAAGTGGTGACAGGGAAGAAGTGACAAACTACAGGCCCGTCAGCCTTACCTCAGTGGCAGGAAAAGTAATGGAGGTGCTCCTGAAAGAGCGAATAGTAGACTCTCTCAAAAACAACAGGTCGCATGATCCGAGGCAACATGGTTTTACCAAAGGACAATCTTGCCAAACAAATCTGATTGAGCTTTTTGACTGGGCGACCAGAGAACTACATCAGGGGCATGCGATGGATGTCATCTACCTAGATTTCAGCAAAGCCTTTGATACTGTTCCTCATAGGAGGCTTATCAATAAACTCAGTAGTTTGGGGATGAGTCCCAAGGTGGTGAACTGGATCAGAAATTGGTTGACTGACAGACGACAGAAGGTGATAGCAAATGGAGTTCACTCAGATGAAAGGAGGGTGATTAGCGGGGTGCCCCAGGGTTCGGTTCTGGGCCTGGCACTGTTCAATGTATTTGTGAGTGATATTGCTGAAGGACTGAATGGAAACGTCTGTCTTTTTGCAGATGACACGAAAATTTGCAACAGAATGGACTCCCTTGATAGAGTGGATAACATGAGAAAAGATCTACAAAAGCTGGAAGAATGGTCTGATGCTTGGCAATTAAGATTTAATGCGAAGAAGTGCAGTGTCATGCACTTGGGAAATAGAAATCCAAGGGAAATGTATGCGATAGGGGGAGAGAGGTTGGTGTACACGGACCAGGAGAAGAACCTTGGTGTGATTATTTCTGAAGATCTCAAGGTGACAAAACAGTGCGACAAGGCAGTGGCAAAAGCTAGGAGGATGTTGGCTTGCATACAAAAAGGAATTACCAGCAGAAAGGAAGAGGTACTAATGCCACTGTGTAAGTCACCGTGTTCAGTTTTGGAGACCATATCTCGCAAAAGATGTAAAAAGACTGGAAACTGTTCAGAGGAAGGCAACCAAAATGTTTGAGCCTGCGTCAGAAGCCTTATAAGAAGAGACTTGAAGACCTACATATGTACACTCTGGAGGAGAGGAGGGATAGGGGAGATATGATTCAGACCTTTAAATACTTAAAGAGAAATAATTTATTTATTTATTTATTTAACAATTTTTATATACCGTCTTTCTACAAATCAAGACGGTTTACATAGAACAATTTATAGCAGTGTGTTTCAACTGTTTACATGGAACATAACATTGGATACATATAGTAACAAGAATAACTATATACATGGAACATAGCATTGGATACATATAGTAACAAGAATAACTATGTACAGCGATCAAAGATCAACTATTTACATATGAAATTATGAGGGGACATATGTAGTGTAATAGAGTTTAAGTGATGGAGGAGGAGAAGGAGGGGGTGTAACAAGTGAAATGCTAAGGTGGGAGGGAACAATGTTCCAGGAAAAGATGGGTTTTTAACTTCTTACGGAACTCAGAGTGGGATGAACAGTTCCGAAGTTCAGGAGGAAGGGTATTCCATAAGGAAGGGGCATAGAGGGAGAAGGCCCTGTTATTAGTAGATTGTTTGCAGGTTCTTTTGTCTATAGGGATGGTCAGTAAGTTTTTGGTAATAGAGCGGTGTGGTCTTGTGTTATTGGATGAAAGAAGGAGGGGGGAGAGGCATGGGGCAGATTCTTTGGAAATAATTTTATGTGTAAGAGTAAGAACCTTAAATTTAATTCTGTATTGGATGGGGAGCCAGTGGAGATCGTAGAGGACAGGTGTGATATGGGAACGTCTAGGGTTATTAGTTATGAGTTGAGCTATCGTGTTCTGAGCTAATTGAAGCGGTTGAATAGTGTTCTTAGGAAGGCCATGGTAGATATGATTACAGTAGTCAAAAATAGGGATAGTGAGGGCCTGGCAGACAGTACGAAAGGAGGAATTCGTCCCTTTTATCCTCTGGAAGAAAAGGGAGGAAGTTGTGCAGCTTTTGTGCAACCTCTTTTAGAAACATACCCATGTAAAGGCTATATGAGTTGATTCTGGCAATAAGCATACTAGCTTGGAAGATTTTCCTACCAAAAGCATCCAAGGTCCTGCATTCTCTTCCTGGAGGAGCAGAAGAGTGTCTCTTTGTACTCTTTATTCTCTTCATAGCTGACTGCACCACAATGGAATGGTGAGGAAGCTGAGTTTTCTGAAATCCAGGACAAGGAGGGAGACGATACATAGTGTCCAATCTGCGAGAATGAGGAGAGAGAGTGAGAGGAGTCTCCCATAAATCAATCATGTGTTCATGAAGAATCTCATGAATTGGTAAGGTGACAGCCTCTCTAGGAGCCTTAGAGTACCCTAAAATATCTAATTTTTTTGCTCTAGGCTCTGATTCAGAGGTTACGGAAATAGAAAGTCCTTTAGCTACTTCTCTTATGAAGTCTTGAAAGGACAAGTCCTCTGGAGGAGACATTCTTCTTTTTGGAGAAGAAGGCTCTTCAGGAAGGGCTATGGATACTTCAGGAGACTCATCTGATGAATCAGAATCATCAGAGGAATCGAAGTATCGCCTGTCCGGGTGCTCTTCTAACGCTCGATACGGGTATCTAGTGGTATTGACATCGGGCGTCCCCGGTACCGGATCGGTACCGAGAAATAGCCCTGGACAAGGAACCGCTGCAGTTGGTATCCTGGTCGATGTTGATGCAGTCGGTACCGGCATCGGTGCTGGTGCCGGTACCGGAGCCGATACCGACAACGGAGCTCATTGCGGTATCATCGGCATCGCAACTTGAATGAAGGCCTTGATAGCCTGTTGCATGGACAGAACATTCTGATCCATCGACGCCATGAAAGCCTGGATGTCGGTACCGTGAGAAAGTGCCGGTACCCCAGAGCAATCTAACAGGTGATCGGTCGAGGCCGTGCCATCGATGTCAATCTGTAACCCCATAGGAGGAGCTTTGGAAGCCCGAGCTTCCCGCCGGGGTTGTTTGGCTGGTGCAGGATCCTCGAGGGCAAGCCCGGAGGCATCTCGATGCTTAGAGGGAGATCTACCCTTCGAGGACCTGCTAGGTTTATGTTTGGTTACCTGATATCCATCAGGAGAAGAAGACCTGGAAGATGTTGATGCTACCGCCGGTGCATCAGCGGGAAATAGCACATGGAGCTTAGCTGCTCGGTTCTGTAACCCCTGTTTAGACATTAGGGAGCAGGACGGACAATCCGGAATGGAGTGTTCAGGACCCAAACATTTAAGACACCATTCATGGGTATCTGTAACAGAAATAGTACCGCTACACTTAGTGCATTTTTTGAACCCGGAGGCTGGTTTTTCCATGAGGGAAATTTTCTTGTGGGCCCTGAGGCCTAAGAAGAAAAATACACCAAGTGCGGAAAAATATCGATTTTTTTTTTTTTTTAAAGAAAGAAAGAAAAGACCGGCGGTACCGGTCCGGAGTCGGGGAAGGCAGACACACAACCAAAGAAATAAAATAAAATAAAGAACTTCTTTAGCGGTGACAGGGCTCGACCTGCTGGCTCCGCGGCAAAGAAGAACTGAGGAGGTTAGGAAAGGCGGGAAGGCAGCGCGCAGGCGCTGTGGGATGCTCCCAAAAGCTTTCCTTTTTGGGAAGCTGGGGAGCATTCCCGCGCAGGCTCCATCGGTACCGACGTACCCATATGTGAAGACTCATTCCTGCTTGTTCCTGGAGATAGAAGAATTTCCAGGCACATCTTGACAAACTACCCATACCTGTTACATCTTACAAATTCCAGAAGGAAGCTCTCTCTGGCATGATGCAAATACTACGCTGAGCTTTAGCAGTAAATTTGAGAGACTGAGAACATACCCCACATACCCGGGTTTAGAAGTAAGGTTCATGACTATTATGGTATCTGCAAAATTAACCCATTTAGAGTAAATGCCCCAAGTGGTACACTGAGGTCGGAGGAGGAAACGAAAGATGGCTACCGTTACTGTGTAGGCTCCTGCTGACCAAAGAGTGGTGCTGAGGTGTGCCTAACAGGAGGAACATTGGCCAACAAGGGTCCTCTGAGCTTCCTATGTATCCTGTCCTCTGAGAGGGTAGTGGAAAACGAGAGGTATTTCTGAGCAACCAAATTGTGATAATGGAATACTTTATAGCACAAATTAGTAATATGCATTGTAAGTCCAAATAACTTTCTATAAACATAATATACTGAGAACAAAAACTTATATGGCCATGCTACAAAAACAAAGATATTAACAAAAATATATCACCTTATTGTGATTTTGGGAAATTGCTCTGTAATCTTTAGTGTCTAGTTAACCACATTCCTCACTTGTCATTAACAATAAGGGTAATAATTGTAATACACCAAGGATCTCAAGACCTCTTTTGCCTCGAGGATACTTACAACATTTTCCCAGTTATTCACAGTCTCTCCCAGAGCTCATTTGTTTTGCCACCACAAAGCTGTTAATTAAACCAGCTACACTTCAGAACTACAGAAGTTGTTAATGATATTCCTTATTCTTCTTGCCTCCATTTTATGCTTAATTCACACTGCATATAAACAGCATCTAATTAGTAATCATCTAGTGGTGACAGGAAGTATATGTGATTTCAAAAAAGTGTAAAAACCAACAGAGATAAGAACAGAACTCATAATAAAGAGAGAGAACATAAGTCTTTTCAAAACTTCACTTCAAAATCTCACCAGCTGGGAATATGAGTAACTATTAATTGTGGCAAACGTGAAATTCAACGGCACTAACAACTGGCATCAAGGTGTTCTGGGGGCGGAGTTGAGGCAGCACCTGTGAATAACCAACTAGCTAGATATGGCCCTGGCACTGAATATCTGAGTTAAAGATTCAGCTGAATTCCACCCCTCCTCCCTAGATATTTTTATCTGCCAAAACTGCATGTAGACATGTGGGGGCAGTCCTGCAACTACGTTAATCCCACTCCCCAGGATATTCAGCGGCACATAATGTTTGTGCCCCTGAATATCCCCCCCCCCCCCCAAACTGAAAATCCTCATCACTTACCGGTTAGCGACGAGACATTCCGGAGGTGAGGGGGTGGAGCAGAAACAGCACTTTCAGTTAGCTGGTCAGCAGTGATACTGAGCTTCTTACTGGCTAACTAAACCACCTAAAATTAGGATAGGTGAATGGCTGTCCTAATTTTAGGCGATTTTGCAATCCAGCCAAACCAGATATTCAGTATCAGTGGTCCGATATGGCCCGGCACTGAATATTAGGAATTTTACAAAAGCGACAATGGCCAGCTTCTGCAACAGTGCTGGCCGCCGCCATCACTTCATAAATCCCCATAAATCTTTGTCTATGCTACAGAATTGTCAAAATTATTGAGTTAAGATAGCTAAAATTACTCAGACTAACATGTGGTAATGATATTGGAATGGTCTGAATACTGCCGCTATGATGGGAAATTTTACATCCAGCTATCAGAATAATATAGGGCCCCGATCTTAAAAAAAATAATCTGAGCTTTTAAATTTAGGCTCCTAAATGTGTGCCCTACTTTCAAGCCAGATTTAAGAGCCTAAGTTTTCAGCTGAAAATTCATCTTCACTTAGAATTCTAAAAATTATGGGGCTAATATTCAGAGGCAGTGGTCAAAGTTTTTAAAGCACCCAGCTGCCGGCACTTTAATTAAAACTGCTGAATATCCGGTTTCTCCAGACAGAGTAACTGCTATCCAGTTAGTGGCGATATTCAGCTGTTAATCCGACAGCAAAAAACAAATAAGGTTAGGACAGCCACTGAACTGTCCTAACTTTCTGCGGCTCAGCTAACCGGTTAGCGGTTGAATATCACCGCTAACCAGATAGCTGCCGGAATCGCTCGCATTCTGCCTCAGACTGCCCTGTTTTTAACTGGTCATCTTCCTGCTAATTAGCTAAATCCATTTGAATATCCCCCCCACACCCAACGCTTATAAATTTGAGATATACCGTTCATATAACTAGATTTATGAGCCTAGTGCTGAAAGCCAGTGCTGAGATTTTTTCCGTGCCTTAAATCTGCCCCGTTGCCATCCAATTTTTTATAGTCCAAAATTTAAGAGTTTAGTGAAACTTTCTAGTAAATTTTCACCCATACATCTCTGGAACATAAGGAGGAATATTCCAAGACATTTGCACGGTTTGCAGACTACTGCTCAGCGGGATATTCAGCAGCACTAACCAGTAAGCAGTGGGGCATGCCGGGGGCGGCACCCATTGCAAACTGGGGAGCAGTGATATTGAGCCACTGTCCAGTTAGTGACACCCAGCAAAAGTCAGGCGTGGTAAACACTGGCCTAACTTTTGCCGCAGAAGATAACCAGGCAGCGGGTGAATATTGCTGCTACCCAATTAGCTTTGTCTTAATTTGGGCAACCCAGAGAGTCAATGCCAGAGTCCGGATATGGCTGCAGCATTGGATATCCGGGTTTCAACTTCAGCGCTAGCTGCCATCATTGAATATCAGGTCTATCATTTTCAAAGTCAGGAGCATAAATCCTTTGAATATCAGGCCTATCGTTTTATCTAAGCTGAAAACCATATGATGAAATCAACCACACATACACCAACGTACACAATATAACATTTTGTTTAACCAATTCATGTTCCCTATCTAGTGAATTCTTTCAAATAGGAGTGAATTAGGGAATTCAGCATGGCACCTATCCTGCAACTGCTCTAACTTTGAGCACTGGGCTGGTCATGGATTAATGACTTGCTTTTCTGTTCCTTTCTGCATATTTCCCTTGATCGATATGGCCAGAACTTCATGTTCCAGTTTATTTCCTAGAGTTCCAATATTGGCTCCCCCCAGGTCACTTTTGTCAAAGTAATTTTGTTCCTTTTTAAATGAATTGATGCCCGAGTACACCACAGAAGCGGTGCATTCATGCCTAGGGAGGTATGAAAGATAGCTACTGTTGTGCTGTAGGTATGTCTAACAGAAAGTAGGGCCAATAAGAGTCCAGATGTTGGGCCAATAAGAGTCCTCCAAGTCTCTAGATATTAGTCCAGTGAGTCATTTGACCCTCCTTGGTATTCTAGTTTTGAAAGGGAAATAAGATCTTTGAACACAATGTTATGATGAAGGAACGGAATATATGGTATGATTTCAAATAACAAACATTACGACGATAGTCAGGGAAGACCATGTGACCATGCTAGAAAATACCGGAATGTGCTTTCATTAGCGTACATCTGATTCATTAGCGTGCCTTAATAATTAGTGTATACAAAAATCAATTTAATCTACATTAACCTTGAAAATAACACTCAGAGAATTGATTTGCACACATTAAAAAGTTTTAAAGCAGATTAAAAATTTTCCTTAAATCAATTCTCTGAAATGAACTGAAAAAAAAACAACACACCAGAAAATCTAGACATTTTTTGAAAATTAAAAATGTTTGTCTATGCTGTTATTGCCATTCAGTGAAAGTTGGCTCCTGCCAAACCTGTGGATAGTTGCCTACATTATGACTATCCACTGTGCAGGGCTGACCCAAGGGACTTTGCTGCATTACACAGCTGTGCCATGCCCCTGCCTCTTTCACCTGAGAGAGGGGATGCTGCTTTAAATACAGGGGAAAGCTCTCGGTACTAGAGCCATTCAACAAGATCCGAGCTCAAGGTATAGCATAGAGAGGTAGTAAAGCCTGCACAAAGATGCCAAAATCCATACCTTTCCAAAATTAGAAACATAGACTGCCATTAACCCCGTCAAAGAACTTTTCCACATCAAAACTAATAAGTATTGAAGTCATTTCAGAGTCCATACAATGCCTCAATGTAGACAGGTTTGCCAGACATTAACCACCGCCCGTCAACCCCTAACAAATCCTACCTGCAAAGGACCCTCCAAAATAAGGGAAGATCGGGGCTAGTCACTCCACTAAGATCTTAGAGAAAATATTCTGATTCACATTAATCAAAAAAATAGGATGATAGGACTGCAGTTTCAGGTGATCCTTGCAGGCTTAGGAATCACTGTAATAAGCACTTCATTTGCATTGAAGGAGAAAGATGCTCTCTCAATTACCTGCATGTACATCTCTGAGAGGGGACGATACATCTTGTCCTGAAGCAACTTTAAAAAACTCACTACTAAATACATCAGGGCTTGGTACCTTAACTGTATGTAACCCTTTATTGGTCAACTGTACCTCCCTAGCAGAGACCAGTGCAATCAAGCTTTCTAATTGATCTACCAAAAGTTTTGGTAAGATGCAGACCTTCAAACAGTCCATGCCCTTTTCCTTATCCTCCTCCTTTGCTCTATACAATGGTTGATAAAAGTCCAAAAAGACCTCCTCAAAACACTTCCGGTCTGTGCTGATCAACTCAGCTCTAGTATCACTGCTGCTACAGGGCAAAGTCCACCCGCACTCTTAATCAGGGATGAGAATATCTTCTCAGATCTGTTCCCAAGCCTATAAAGTGCATGACCGTAATATAGCATAGACTACTTAGCTCGGGCAAGGAGGAGGGTATTTTCACTCTGCACCACCAAACAGGCAGCCCAGGCCTCCGCTGTATCCTGCCAAACCAACCACTCCCGTAGACCCCTTAAACTGAATGTCCAAATCCACAAAGCGTCATTGATCTCTCAAGAACTTTTGAAAACCTTTGTCACTAGGAGCGGTCCAAGGGTGATGTGGGGACCCATGTGCAGAGACTCATTAAGGGACCTCATCTGCATATCCACTGAGCCTCACTGGCATGCCAGAAAATAATCCTGGTAGCTGTCAATTCAAGATCATAGTACACCAGATGGATTGGAATGTGCCAGAGCTGGAAAAGCCCAGAAATCAGCAATAGTGTAGCTATTAGGGAACACAGCAAAACTATTCTGAAATGTTCCCTTAAAATCTCATATCTCCTTGAATTTTACCTAACAAAATATTCTAAATTTCACACTGTCAGTATCAAGAACACAAAACTTCTTATCTCTAAGACTATCCATATGCATTACTCCTCGCTAACACCCTACAGTTGATGCCACACAAGGAACAAGAAGAAAAAGGGAGAACCACAGTACAGGACATATAGAGCAAATCCACAACAGCACTAAATTCCAAAACTGAGGTGGAGCCTAGACCATTAGAAGGGGTCTGAAGGACAGACAAGAGAGAGACTGGGGAGAAGAGAGAGGCTAGAGGGAGTAGATTGGGGGGAAAAAAGAGCCAAACTCGTCAGCAGGGTCAGTGCTAGTGTTTGTGGCACCCCCCCCCCCCTGCAACGTATAAATCGGCACCCCCCTCCGTCATTATTATTAATGTTGGCTACACCCATTCTTCTTTTTCCCAAAACTCCTTTGTGAACTTTCTTCATGTGATGCTATCAAATCCAATGTTGCAAGAAAATTGCAGTAAAGGGGCAAATGCATAGCCAGAATAAAAATAACTACTTAGTAGTAAATACTTAGCATCACACAAACACGCTGTGATAGTCCAAGAGCATGCTAAGTTTTAGATAGGGATCAAAGGAAAAATACTCAGTTGTACAGACACCTCAAATATTTTACTCATTGAAAAAATATGCAAAAGAAAGATTTTGTACAGAAGGAAGGAATCAGAAACACAACCATGCAGTCAATGTACATCTAGAAACTATAAGCAAAATTGGTGCAAGAAAAGCAAGAATAATATGGTCACTTTCCGGTTAGACCAAGGAGTAAGCCAGGTTTTCAGGATTTTTTTCCAAAATTATACTTTACTCCAGAGTGAGATGAGAGAAATAACTCACATGCAGGTATCTGCATTGCCAGCAGAAACTAACATAATGGTTCAGCGCAAGCAGCGTTGGTGCAACTAATGCTACCTCAACGGAACTGAATAAGTGTCTTAGTAGTATGTGTAGAAAGCAAAGGACAAATTTTGCCAGGGTTATAGAGAAAGAAGCAACAAGTCTTAGCTATCTGTTGGATGTGTGGAGAGAAAGCGTGAGTACCATCAAAGATGACCCCAAGGTTGCGAGCTTATTTATTTTATTTAACATCTTTTATATACCGTGCTATTTGTTATCAGTGCGGTTTACATTTAACAAAGGTTGCTCAATTCAGTTGAAACTGTTTTGTGCTTACATTGTAACAGGAGATAAAACTTGGAACAATACAGGGTAACTATATACATATTGACATAGAGCAACTGTAAACATATTGACATAGAGCATAAGATTATGAATTGGCCGGTATTGTCACAAAAACTATAAAAGCTATTACTCTAGACCCCTTTGTTTATGTAGTGTTTGTGGGGGTCAGTGGGTGATTGATCGGGGGCGGGGTGGATGCTTGTGCGAAGTGTAGCAGGAAAATGTGGTGTTTGATTGCCTTCCGGAACTGAATGAGGTCTTTGATCGATCTTATTTCAGGTGGGAGATCGTTCCAGCATTTTGGGGTGTAGAAGGCAAAAGCTCTTCTCCTAGTTGTTTGGGTGCACCTAATGGAGTCTTTAGGGATGATCAAAGTGTTGTCCGTTATTGTCCTCCTCGTTCTGTTTTTCGGGGTAGGAGTGATGAGGTCCTTGAGTGTCATGGGAGCTAGATTATTAATGATCTTGAATATAATGAGAAGAATTTTGTATGTTAACCTGCAGTATATTGGTAGCCAGTGGAGATCCTTAAGTATCGGGGTGATATGGTCCGTTCTGGCGAGACCACAGAGGACACGAGCCGCAGCATTCATCGCGAGTTGCAGTGGGTTGAGAGTGTTCTTGGGGAGACCATACAGGATTACATTTGCATAATCAAAGTGTGGTAGAATGAGGGCCTGGAAGATGGTTCGGAAATCGTTAGGAGGTAGCATGGGTCTAAGGTGCCTAAGTGTTCTGATTTTATTGTATATGGTCCTGGTTGTGTTTCGTATGTGCTCCTTAAAGTCAAAGTGCTGGTCCAGAGTAATCCCCAGGTAGCGTATGGTGAGTTTACTTGGAAGCTCTGCATCTCTTACCTTTAGGGAAGATGGAGGGGAGAATGTTTTGTTCCTTGAGATGAACAGAACTTCGGTTTTCTTGAGGTTTATGCGGAGATTTTGAGTTAGTAGCCAGTCAGTGATTGCGTTGAAGCAGCTGATAAGGTTGGTGAAGTCTGGGTGTTTGACTTTGAATGGCGTAAACAGCAGGACGTCTTCTGCATAAATTAGAGTAGAGATATTGTAGGAGCGGATGTCGTCGCATATCGGCTGCATGTAGATATTGAATAGCAGCGCAGATAGAGAGGAGCCTTGTGGAACACCTTGTTGTTGGTGGAAAGGTGCAGATGTGATGGACCCAACCCGGACATGTTGCCAACGATCAGTTAGGTAAGACCTACACCATTCCCAGGCGAGGCCATGGATACCTTTCTCCTGGAGACGGGTGAGAAGTTGATTGTGATTGACGGAGTCAAAGGCGGCAGCTATATCCAGGAAAATAAGAGCAAGGCCATTTTCGACATTGTCTATTCCTCTATTCAAAGTATTGGTTAAAGTGGTGAGCAGAGTTTCTACTACATGAGATTCTCTGAACCCGTGTTGGCAGGGGTCAGGAGGGGCCACTACATCAATGTGTTGCTGGATCTGTCTTTGGACAACCTTCTCAATTATTTTGGCTAACAGAGGTATGCTCGAGATTGGGCGGTAGGAGTCAGACTTCAGTGGGTCAAGTCTGTTATTCTTCAGGAGTGGTCTTATTGATGTTTGTTTGAGGAGTGAGGGGAATGAGCCTGTTGCAAAGGATAGACCAATGATGTTCATTAGGATTGGACTGAGCTCGACGTGCAGGGTTCTAACCCACTATGCTGGGCAGGGGTCATTTGGAGCTGTAGAAGTATTGATGATGGTGATGAGGTCTTGGATGTTTTTCTCGGTTGGTGGGGTAAACTTTGTGATTGGTGGTTGTAAGGTGGGAGTATGGCATGGTGTGGATACTGAAGCTTTATCAGTCATGAGGGTCTTGGATTGGAGGTAGTCAGCTGAGGAAACAGGGGGGACTATAGTGTTATCCATAAAGAAGGGAGAAAGGGAGGAGATCGGTTTAGGAGGAAAGATAAGGAGCTCAGTTTTGGCCATGTTTAGTTTCAGATGTCCATGAGACATCCAGGCAGCAATGACAGATAAGGAGACAGAGATCGAGGCCTGGATTCCTGGAGAAATGTCAAGAACAGAAAGGTAGATCTGAGAGTCGTCAGCATAAAGATGGTACTGAAAACCATGGGAGGAAATAAGTGCACCAAGGTACTGAGTGTAGAGAGAGAAAAGGAGAGATCCCAAGACAGGGCCCTGAAGTACACTAACAAAGAGGCAGAAGAGGAGGAACCACCAGAACTTACATTAAAAGTGTGATGGGAAAGATAAGAAGAAAACTAGGAAAGAAGAGCAAGCAAGGACAAGGTATCGAGGAGAAGGTGGTGATCAATAGTGTCAAAGGCAGCAGAAAAGTCAGGAAGGATGAGAATTGAATAGAGGCCTTTGGATATTGTGAGGAACAAGTTGCTGGAGACTTTGGCAAGAGCTCTTTCTGTGGAATGTAGAGAACGAACGCCAGATTGCTGTCGGTCCAAAAGGTCTTTAGAGGAAAGAAAGTCAAGACAGCGGCGGTGAACTATTTAAGTAGTTTTTAAGCACTCACCATTCCCCCCAAAGTATCATCTACAGAACCAAACACCCACTATTCTAAAAACACATATTCCCGTATAATTCTTGATCTACACAAACACAATCAATTATATCAGCATATACACGGAAATCAGGAACACACATCCCGAGAACACACATCAGAAAGCAAGCATCTCGCAGGAAGCACAGTAAAGCACAGTTACTTACCTGTAACAGGTGATCTCTGGGAACAGCAGGAATAAGTCTTCACATATGGGTATCGTCGGTACCGACGGAGCCTGCGCGGGAACGCTTCCCAGCGTCCAAAAGGAAAGCTTTTGGGATCATCCCACAGTGCCTGCGCGCTGCCTTCCTGCCTTTCCTAATCGCCTCTCTCCAGTTCGAGTTTTAAAGCTGAGACAAAGAGAGAGTGAGGAAAGGAAAGAAAGATAGAGAGATACAACTCCTAGGGGAGGTGGGTGGGTTGTGAAGACTTATTCCTGCTGTTCCCAGAGATCACCTGTTACAGGTAAGTAACTGTGCTATCTCCAGGAACAAGCAGGAATGAGTCTTCACATATGGGGACTCCCCAGCTAGAGATGCCTGGGAGATCACCCAGGTTGTGAGTCCCTGGGAAGGGCTCTACTTCCACCCATGAATCTCAGGCATCCAGCCAGGGATGGAGGGTAGGAGTTGGTTAGGTATGGAACAGGTGTTTGAGAACAGCCTGACCAAACAAGGCATCCCGGCGGGAGTCCTTGTCCAAGCAGTAATGGGCTGTGAAGGTATGAACCGAGGCCCAGGTGGCCGCTCGACAGATCTGGTCGATGGAAACAGAATTTAGATGAGCCATAGAGGCTGCCATGGTCCTCACATTGTGAGCTGTGACATGGCCCTCCAGAGAAAGGTTCTTACTCTGGTAGGCAAAAGAAATACACTGAGCAATCCAATTAGACAGAGTTCTCTTAGAGACTGGAAGTCCTAAATGAGAAGGATCAAAAGCAACAAAGAGATGAGAGGACTTTCTATGTTGCTGTGTCCTTTGTAAGTAAAAAGCAAGAGCTCTTTTACAATCCAGGGTATGATAATTCCTCTCTGCACTTGAAGCAAGAGGTCCTGGAAAAAAGACAGGTAAATAAACCTCCTGGTTCAGATGAAAAGGTGAGACCACTTTAGGCATAAAGTGTGGATTAGTCCTGAGGACTACCTTGTCATGATGGAACCTTGTATAAGGAGGATTAGTCACCAAGGCTTGCAGCTCACTGATGCGGCGAGCTGAAGTGAGTGCAATGAGAAAAATAACCTTCCAGGAAAGAAATTTCAAGGAGGTAGTGGCTAAAGGTTCAAAAGCAGGCTGCATAAGCTGGCCAAGAACCAGATTCAAGTCCCATGCCACTGGAGGTGCCTCTTCAGATGAGCTCTCTGATATAATTGACCTAGCTGCTAACCCTGAAGATCACAGCAAACAAAACTGGCTACTAGGCGACTTTAATCTCACCTCCACTCAGCACACCTTATCAAGCTCTTTCCTGGAAGCAATGTCAAACCTCGGCTACAAACAAATCGTGATGGACCCTACCCATAATAAAGGAAACCTTCTCGATTTGGGTTTTTGCCCCAACCACAGCCACAAGCACAAAACACAACCTCAATCTCTCCTCCACTCCTGTCCCTTGGTCAGACCACAACCTGATAACTTTCCATATACCAGTGCAACAGAATGCAATCAGTCAACCAGACAACCAAGCATCAACCAACCCAGTTCGTTTCAAACCACTGGACAAGGAAATCATCATCATCAATCAGGCACTCCCAAAGCTCGCTCTCTCATCATTCAACCTCAACGAGACAGTAGCTAACTGGAACGATACACTTCGGCTATATGCTCAACAAACACCTACTAATAAACAGCCAGCACCTAAGGACCGAATTAACAAAAGACCTCCTGCCCCATGGTTCTCTCCTGAGCTGCGAGCATCCCTACAGCAGCTGAGAAAACTCGAGAGAAAATGGAGGTGCACCCGTAACACCATAGATCAAGAAATCTACTTAGATCACCTGAAAAAGCACCGAGAAATAACTTGGCTTAAGAGGAAGGAATACCATTCTGATCTACTTCACCGATCACTCAACAAACCACGTGATCTCTTCAACCTAGTAAAATCTCTAACTAAAGAACCATCACCGCCACAACAAGAATCTATACATCCACAACTATATGCCAACTACATTCAGTCCAAAGTAGTTAAAGCAACTGCAACCACATTTCTAGAACCTGCCAAAAACATCCAGCAACAAGCACTACTTACTAAACTTTCACCCCCTTCGGCTAAATCCATCGAAAACATTATTACCACAATCAACACTACTACTGCACCTAATGATCCTTGTCCAGCGTATTGGATCAGAACAATGCACTCTGAACTTAGCCCATACATAGCCAAGATCACTGACCTATCTTACTCCTCTGGAGTATTCCCTGCTGCCCTCAAGCAACCATCCATCCGACCTCTGCTGAAGAACAACCACCTAGACCCAAAGGAGGAGGAATCCCACCGGCCTATATCCAGTATTCCTCTACTAGCCAAAATACTCGAGAAAGAGACTCAAAGACAAATCCAACAACACTTAGACACCTCATCCCCTCTAGACCCCTGCCAGCATGGATTTCGGGAAGCCCATGGAGTTGAAATTTTACTTACCTGCCTCTCTAACACGCTCATCAGTGGGATTGACAGCATCAAGAAGGGTTTTGCATTGATCTTTCTCGACATTGCAGCAGCCTTTGACTCAGTAGACCACCAACAACTATTAGTACGACTGCATGAGAAGGGTATCCAAGGTCTCGCATTGAACTGGTGTAAATCATACCTTGAAGACCGTTGGCAACAAGTCCGCATCAACACTAACACCTCTGAGCCTTTCCGACAAAAACAAGGAGTTCCCCAAGGCTCCTCCCTCTCTGCACTGCTTTTTAATATATACATGCAACCAATTTGCGAAATCACCCGTTCTTTCGGGTTATCCTGCCTTATCTACGCAGCTGATATGCTCATCTTTACCCCGATCAATATCACTAATTCCGACTACACAACTTTAATCAACTGTTTCAACACGATAACGGACTGGCTCCTTAACCAGAACCTGAGGATAAACTTCAAAAAGACTGAAGTCTTAATCATCTCAAGAAACAAATGTTTCATACCTCCTCCATGTCTCAAAGTAAGAGACGCCGATCTTCCAGTAAAATCGTCCATACGCTACCTTGGTGTTACAATTGATCATCAACTAGACTTCAAGGAACACATAAAAAACACAGTAAAAGCCATTTTTCACAAGATAAAAACACTTAGACTCCTAAGATCATTGCTGAATCCTGAGGACTTCCGTACAATTTTCCAAGCGTTAGTCACCCCCCCATTTTGACTATGCGAATATCATACTACACAGACTACCCAAGAATACCCTACACCCCCTTCAATTGGCCATGAATACTGCAGCCCGCATTCTCTCGGGAACATCAAGAAGAGACCACATTACACCAATATTAATGGACCTTCACTGGCTTCCGATAAGCTGCAGGATCACTTATAAAGCCCTTCTCACCACTTTTAAAGCCATAAACAACTTATCCTCACCCTCAATTTCTAAGCTACTCACGAAAACCCCAAACAATAGACTTAGGAGGTCAACAGCTGAAAATACACTAGTTATCCCTAGTGAATCAACGAAACGGTCTCAAACAACAAATAACAGAGCATTTGCATCATACGCCCCAAGATGCTGGAATCAATTCCCTCCCAACATCAGAGCCATCATAGATCTTATGCAGTTCAGAAAAGCCATAAAACACCACCTATTCACTATGTACTTCAATGAACTCATCATCGAATCACTGCCTACCCCAAAACCTTAAGACTTCACGTTAACAAACCATTCACACTTCCCACTGTACAGTTAATGTAACCATATAGTCTATGCATGTGTTACCAAAATGTAAATAAAATTTGCAAGCATGTTTTTTGTTGGATTGTACATAGTTTACCTCAGTTGTAAGTCCATGTTACGTTCCCTGTTATTTGTAAACTCAAGACATGTCCTATATGTCTGAGTTATAATCTGTTTTATGTAAACCGCACTGATAACAAATAGCGCGGTATATAAGAACTGTTAAATAAATAAAATAAATAAAAAATATATGCACCATTTTCAAACACCACAATATTAACTACTTCATTTACGAGGATGACATGTTGTTCACCCCATGCGACATAGATAATCCCAATTATGACAAAATAGCAACCTGTCTCTCCGAAGTTGAACTTTGGCTCCGCTCAATACACATGGATATTAACTTTAAAAAAAAAAACCAGAAGCGCTTTTTGTTTGCAGAAACCCAAATTTCATCCCCCCGTCTGTTAATCTGATGAACATCACCCTTCCAATCAAATCCAAAGTAAAATATCTAGGAGTTATCCTTGACAAAACACTAAGCATGAAACCTCATATAAAACAGACTGCTAAAACTATTTTCTTTAAACTTAAGACCATTCAGCAACTCAGACCCCTCATTGACATTGGTGATTTCAGAACAGTTGCCCAGGCACTTATAATGCCACACCTAGATTTCTGCAACGGTTTATTTCAAGGTACATCTAAGAAAAACCTTCACATACTACAAATGGCCCAAAATGTTATTGCTCGGATTATTTTCAAAGCCAAGCTATCCAACCACATCTCTCCAATTCTACACGATCTCCACTGGCTACCTGTTGCCAGTAGGATTCAATATAAAACATTACTCACTATATTCAAGCTCATTAACGAAATAGCCCCTTCTCATCTAGCAACCCTAATCCAGACCCCCGCAGAAAACAGAATGAGAAGAAGGGTGAACCTTAACATGCTTCTAATCCCTGACTCTGTAAGAAAAACGAAGCAGGTAACAAGCAATACTGCCTTCTCTTATTATGCAGCCAGTCAATGGAACAAACTACCATGCAACCTAAGAGAGATTAAAGACCTTCTAACCTTCAGGAAGGAACTTAAAACATACCTTTTCACCCAGCACTATCACAACTTACAGCTCAACCCCGAGCAGATGTCACAAGAGTACACAAATCACCTTACACAAGTTTACCCTACCTAACCTATGTCCCACTCTCCCTTGCACTTCCCCACTGATAACCCCGCTATACTCCTTCCACCGAACTATAGTCAGACCTGTTCTGGCTGTTGTAAATAGTTAATATGTTTATTATCAATGTGCATATTTGTCCTACTCTCTATAAATAATGAATATGTGCTCAATCTATGTAAAACAGTTAATATTTTCTCTGTAAAATAGTTATGTGCTCAAAAATGTTCTATGTAATTGATGTTTACCATGTTCTCTGTAAACCGCCCCTGATCTCTGGAAGGGGCGGTATAGAAAAGCGCACAAATAAATAATAAATAAATAAAATAATAACACCACCTCTTCTTAAATCACTTCACTGGCTCCACTTTCATTTCCATATCCATTCTAAACTTCTTCTAATCTTCAAATGCATTTACTCTACTGCCCTTCACTACTTTTATCTCTCTGTACACTCCTCCTCTGGCTTCCTTCTCCCTATGCCCTTCTTCCACTGCCAGCTCCAGACTTCGATCTTTTCACCTTGCTGCTCCTTATGCCTACAACAAACTTCCTGTATCTCTATGCCGTCTCATCTCTTTCCCTTTCCAAATCCATGCTAAATGCTCACCTCTTTGAGGCTGCCTTTAGATCCTAATCCCCATTCTACATACCTCTCTCTTCAATGAACCCTTTATTTCTCATGATCGTCTGTCTATCTTGATTAGATTGTGAGCTCTATCAAGGAGGACCATCATTTGTGTGTTTGTACAGTGCTGCATACACCTCGTGGCACTATATAAATAATTAATAGTAGTAGTAGTAATAAGGGAAAGCCAACAGTCACCTAAGAGTGCATGGTTCAGAAGGATGTACCCTTGAAGGGAAGGATGTATCCTAAGAGGGAAGTTAGGACATCCTGATAGAGAGGTTCCAATAAAGATAATCCAGATGCCCTTAAGTGCAGAGTAGACAGAGGTGAGAAATACCCAATTACCTATCAAATGATAACTAGATTAATATAAATAAAATACAACCCCTAAAATGCCTGCATACAAATGCAAGAAGCCTAAACAATAAGATGGGAGAGTTAGAATATATAGCACTAAATTAAAGATTAAATATAATTGGCATCTTAGACATCTGGTGGAAAGACAAGCAATGGGACACTGTGATACCTGGGTACAAACTATATCACAATGATAAGCTAGACAAAATTGGTACAGAGGTTGCTCCCTATGTTAGAGAGGGCATTGAGACAAATAGGATTAAAGTTTTACAGGAAACAAAATACACTGTAGAATCTCTATGGATAAATTCCATGTAAAAAGGGGAAGGCAATGGCAGTTGGGGCATACTACCAACCGGCTGGCCAGAATGAACAGTTGGATGATAAAATGCTAAAAGAAATAAGAGAAGCAAACAAAAGTTACAACACAGAAATAGTGGGTGATTTAAATTATCCTGGTATTGACTGGGTCAATGTCATAGCAGGCCATAGCAGGGAGATAATGTTTCTAGATGAAATAAATGACTGCTTCTTGGAGCAGCTGGTTCATGAACCGACAAGAGAGGAAGCTATTTTGGAACTAGCTCTTAGTGGAACACAGGATCTTGTGCAAGAGATAAGGGTGTTGGACCCATTTGGCAATAGTGATCATAGCATGATCGCATTTGATTTAACAAATTGAGGAAGGAGGGTAAGGAAAGCCACGGCACTACTTTTTAACTTTCAAAAGGGAGACTATGATAAACTGAGAAAAATAGTTAAGAAAAAACTAAAAAGAGCAGCTGCAAAGGTTAAAGATTTACATCAAGCATGGGCATTGTTTAACCCTGGAATTACCGAGATTTTTTGCACACACTCAATACCGACAAATTTTAATTAACCATGAAAAATTTAAACAGACAAAATATTATTCTGAATTAATTATTTATTATATGAAGGTTAAATGTTTTGAAATTTAATGCTTTATCATAAAATTACATGAAGAAGAGTTGCCATGAAAGCAGTTTTTGCATGCACTTGATGAACACAGTAAAGTACTACAGTCATTTGCATGAGACACAGACAATTTCTGAATGTTCTTTGCAAACATTGCGCTTGCAGGAGATGCAAACTATGTTGCTTTTCTTGTCTTTTTCTCTGGAACAGCAGTGACACCTTGCCCTTTTCTTTGGGATCCCGACATTGCAAACAGCATCAGTGGCTTCTTCAATGTTGGAAGAAGTCTTGCTGCAATTACTCTGAAGCAGCTGCTTTCCTAATTCCAAGAGGAATAGACGACGTCTGTGTTTTGACTTGGACTACCATTCTGGATTTAGTGACATCCAAACAATGAAGGCGTTCAAAGCACTGATGTCCAACATGTTGTAGAAGATTGTCACTGGCCAGCATCTTGTCATTCATTTTGTGGTATATGTGCGCAACATTTGATCTGCTTTATCTACTCCACCTTTATAAGAATTATAGTCCAAGATCATGCATGGTTATTTTGTCTGGACATGTGTTTTCTACTTCTTCTTGATCATGCAAACTGCTCAGAAGAACAACCACTTTTCCTTTCTTCGGGCAATAGGAAACCAGAGTGGTGTCATCGTGAAAGGAAAACAGTGAAGTGAATACCTCGCGGCCCTTTGCTGTTACAAATTCTGGAGGTAATTCTTTTCTGTTCTTTTGAATTGTCCCCAAAAGTGTCATTTGTTTTTCAGCAATTTTCGTGACAGGGAAAAACTGCAGAAGAAATTGTCAACAGTAACATTTCTGCCAGATCACGTCAATCCTTTAGTGAGTTTCAGCACAACCCTTTCACCCTGATTCTGTTCCCTGTTTTGTCCGAGTTCCCTTCCTGTATATACTTGAAGACGCAGAACATATGACGTTGCACTGTCACACAACATCCATAGCTTTATGCCATATTTCCCAGGTTTGCTGGGAATATATTGTCTGAACGGAACACAGTCACGAAATGTAAGCAGTTGCTCATCCACGATAACATTTTCACCAGGAGCAAAGGCGTCACTTAGAGTTGCTTCCCAGGTATCAAAAACGTGTCTGATTGGAGCAAGCTTATCCACGCCTCATTGTTCACGTCTGTTGGTTGCATCATCAAGTCTGAGAGCACAAGAAATTAGCTGAAAACGGTTATGGGCCATATTTTTGCCGAAAACAGAATGACCATCTTCAAGGTTCCACAACTGAACTATGGATTCATTTCGTGACTTGTACACGCCTGAGAGGATCTGAAGTCCAAGAAAACGTTGAAATTCTCCGTCTGTCAAATCTTTCCAGGTGTCAATCATAAATGTGTCTTCCTTGTTTGCTCGTCCACATCATGATTTCATTCAATAAGTTCTTCCTCATGAACAAGTGGAATGCTGCGAGAGGGCCATCAACATTTCGTACAGCATACCTTGTAGGACCTTGTTGTACGGGCATGACATTAGCTCTGGCATATCTTCCAGCAGCTTGCTTTATAGGTTTCCTCTTCCATGATGTGGCATCCTTAGATACATAGGCTTCAATGGCAACATTTGTGCTTATAGTCGATGACCTCAGCTCCTCTACAGCCACAACTAAGATTCCTCACAGATGATACTGACACCGAGGACTCCTGCCTTCTTCCCCATCCAGCACAGCCTCGAACTTTGCCTCGACCTGTAACTTGACTCTTTGCTGCAGGCGATGTTACTGGCTCAACATCAGTCTCACATTCATTTGGCGACCAACTGCTGTCGCCATCTGAATCATGACTGTCATCATCAGATTTATCGCCCGAACTTGACTGATATGCTTCTTCGCTTGCAGAATATGCTGCATCAGACGACTCACAGCCATCACTGTCAGCATCTCATTGCAATATTTCTCTTACTTGGGCAGCTGAATACTTTCATTTTGACATCATAAACAATAACCTAAAATAAATAAACAAAGATAAAGTTAAATAAAACGCAAAGCAGTTTTACTATAGGTGTACAATAATCGTGATGAACGAGCTGAAAGCCTTTAGATTTCATCGAAAATAATGAGAGAACGTATGATATCAATTACAGAAAATGTGTAATTTTCATAAAATAAGAGTACAAAAAATAAATGATACATAATTAATGATAAATACCTTTGTCAGATCAAAAATTCATAAAACTGCAAATTGTATCACGATCCAAACCAGACTTAAGCAACTGGGGTAAAAAATGACCCCACTGGTACTCTGTGCTGCAATTCATCACTAGTGTAACCTAGCGGATGTAAATTATTCCTCTCATGGCACAATATAAAGAGAATATTGACATGTGAAAAGTCATAAAAAGATTGCATTCTTGAACAGCAAGTTTCCAAGATACGCGTTGTGAAACTTGCAATGGGGTCACTTTTGACCCCATCGGTACTCCCAGTGTTAAAAATACTATCTTGGAAGCCCAGACCAAATGTATTCCACTCTTTGCTTAAAGTGAAAAGGCCAAAAAACTGCCAGCATGTTTTAAAGGTGAGGTCAGAGAGGCTTTTGTAGCCAAAAAAGCATCTTTCAGAAAATGGAAAAAAGGAGCCAAATGACGAAAACTGGAAACATAAGCATTTGCAAGTTAGATGCACGGCATTGATATGGTAGGCAAAGAAAGAATTTTATTATTTTTTTTTATTTGTGCTTTTATACCGCCTTTCAGGAATCAAAGTGGTTTACAATGAACTCAAAAACATTAACAGAAAATTACATAGAACAAAATAAAGTGCAAATAAACCAAAATTACAAAATTATTACATTTAAAAACATTTGTTTTAAACTTTATACACGAGATATAGATATTGGAAACTCATGAAAAACTAAATAAATAGAAACAGATTAAGTGGATGCCTCCCCAAAATGTTCCTTAAACAAATGAGACTTTAGTAGTCTATGGAAAGTGATTGGATCCTTAGTGTCCTTTAAGACTTGAGGAAGAGAATTCCATAGGATTGGTATGTAGAGAGAAAAAGCACTCTTTGTAGTGGAGGCTTTACAAGTTCTGTATTCATTTGGTACCAAGAGAGAATTTTTATTTCCGCTTCTCAGAGGTCTGTTTTCTTGAGAGGTTAGAATAAGCATCTTTAGTTGGTTTGGTGATTCTGATTGAAGGATTCTGAAGATGGTATGAATAGCCTTAAATTTTAATCTGCTTTCTATTGGAAGCCAATGTAAATATTTTTGAATTGGAGCGATACGATTTTTGAGTGGAGTTTGTGAAATAATTCTGGCCACTGTATTTTTTGATAATTGAAGTTGGTAGATAATTTGTTTTGGGAGCCCAGTGAGTAAAACATTGCAGAAATCCAAGTGTGGAAAGATCATTGCTTGGACTGTTGATCTGAAGTCCCTTGAGGAGAGAAGAGGTCTTAAATGCTGTAACATTTTTTTTAACTTCAAATAGATTTGAAAACAAGTGAGTCAGTTGGACCATTAGGTGATAGAGGGGTAAAAAGGGGCGCTAAGGTCACAGCGGAGAGACTGAATGAATTCTTTGCTTCGGTCTTTACTGAAGATGATGTAGGGAAGTTACCCATGCCTAACATGGTATTTAAAGGTCATGTATCAGAAGAATTGAAAGAAATATCGATAAACCGTGAAGATGTATTACACTATTTGATAAACTGAAGAGTAGCAAATCACCTGGACCAGATGGTATACATATGAGGGTATTGAAAGAACTGAAATGAGAATGCAGACCTACTATTAGTAATCTGTGAACTATCATTAAAATCATCTGTAGTACCTGAAGATTGGCATTACATTGGTCATTCTCCAATTTTTAAAAAGAGTTCCAGGGGTGATCTAGGAAACTACAGACTGGTAAACCTAACACCAATACTGAGCAAAATAGTAGAAACCATTTTCAAAAATAAAATTACTGAATATGTAGATATCATGGTTTAATGGAAGAAAGCCAACATGGCTTTAGCCAAGGAAAGTCTTGTCTTACTAATCTGTTATATTTTTTTGAAGGTAGACAAAGGTGAACCTATCAATATAGCATATTTGGATTTTCAAAAAGCCTTTGACAAGGTCACTCATGAGAGACTCTTGGCAAAATTAAAAAGCTTTGGTATAGGAGACAATGTACTATTGTGGATTAGGAACTAGTTGAAAGATAGAAAACAGAGTAGGGCTAAATGCCAATTTTCTCAATGGAGAAAGGTAAATAGTGGAGTACCCCAGGGATCAGTGCTGGGCCTGCTGTTTAACATTCCTATTTCCAGGTCATTTAAGAACATAACGAGTGAAGTGATCAAATTTGCAAATGAGACAAAATTATTCAAAGTTACTAAAACACAAGAGGATTGTGAAAAATTACAAGAGGATCTTGATAAATTGGAAGACTGGACATCCAAATGGCAGATGAAATTTAATGTGGACAAGTGCAAAGTTATGTACTTAGAAAAGAATAACCCAAACTATGGTTACACGATGCAAGGTTCCACATTAGGTACTGTAGTGATGAAAGCTCCCAGGAAGACATGGAAGTGGAAGAAAATCCTAGTTTCCCCTTTGAAATGAATGACAGTTCACTTGTGCATAAGACTTTCAAGCCAGATCAGGAAAAAACCCAGCTCCCTGCTAAGGTCAGGCCACGCCCTAGCTCAGGGGTGGAGACAAGCTTGCCTGATGATTGGTCACACAGGTGCAGAGAACAGGGAGTGCCTAGCAGCCAACGGTTCTTAAAACCCCGAGCAGAGCAGAACAAGGAGGGAAGGAGGAAGGCAAAGGACAACAGAGAGAGCAAGGCTGAGCATAGCTGGAGGAGAAGGAAAGAAGAAAACACCCAGGAAAGCAGCTACCCAAGAGGGACTGGAGAAGGACATAAGGAGGCTGAATTTCAGAGCCTGGAGGATCCCAGGAAGAAAGAAATCAGCGCTTGTCTGAGGAACCATCCCCAAGGTAAAGCCAGCAGTTTCAGAGCTGAGAAATCAACAGAGAAACAGTTTGCTATTGCTAAGGTCCAGGAAGCAGAGCCCTCACCATCTACTGCTAAGAGGTGGGTGGAAAGTTTTACGTATGGGAAAAGTCATAGCCCTGATAAAAGCAGAACAGCTGAGTCTTCAAAGCTAGAAGCACAGAGAGTTGTTTGCTGAGGGAAAAGTTCACTCCCCTAATACAACTGTGCCTTTACAAGCTGAATTGCTGTGGAATCAGTTCCAGAAATTTCTAAAGGCAAGAAAGTCTGGGAGAGTTTGTAACTTTGATAGAGATACCATATATCCTGATGCCATAGAAGGAATGCAAGTAGATTCTTGTTTGCCAAGCTCTGTGAACCTGTACCAATGGATTGCTCATTGTGTTTAAAAGAAGAGTCTACATTATTGAACTGAGCTGAGAGACTGTGAAACAATATAGAGAATAAGTGCAGTATCTGCTTAGAATTAAGGAAAGCTAATACTGTGTTTTACTAAGCTTAATTGCCTTCTGAAGCTAAGAAGCAGTGCTTAGAAGAAGTTTGCTTTGAGAAAAGAAAATCACAGCTGTTGCAAGTGTATCTGTATTTCTGTTGAATGACCACATGAGGCAGTCCTCGGTGTAAGCTTGTGGGAATAAGAACAGCTGAACAGTGAAAAGAGGGTTTTGTTACGTCATTCTCTGTTACCTGATTTATCCTTTATGTTGGAGAAGCATCCTTTTTGCTTTGTTTGTATATTGAGCTTAAATGCCCTGGAAATCCCCACAAAATAAATTTTCTTGCTACCTTGAACCACCGACTCACAACTACAATTTGTCCTTAAAGAATAAACTAACTACAAGTCCCAGCATACCTCTGGTGACAACAAGGGAAGCTTTATTCAAAAGTGGACAACATAAGGCTGTTTCCTGCTTGTAAGCTCTTGGGCCCAAGCGAAAGCATCGCAGTACTACCACTCAGGAAAAGGATTTAGACATCATTGTTAAGACTCTCTGCCCAATGTGCGGCGGCAGTCAAGAAAGAAATAGAATGCTAGGAACCATAAAGGAAAGGAAGAGAGAACAAAACTAAGGATATTATAATATCTCTGTATTGTTCCATGATGCAACCACACTTTGAATATTGTGTGCAATTCTGGTCGCCATTTCTTAAAAAATATATAGCAGAATTTAAAAAGGTAGAGAGAAGAGCCACCAAAATGGTAAAGGGGATGGATGGATACCCCTATGTGGAGAGGCTTAAAAGGTTAGAGTTCTTCAACTTGGAAAAGAGATGGCCAAGCGGAGACATCAAATGGATCTATAAATTAATGAATGGAGTGGAATGGGTAAACGTAGATCGGTTGTTTACTCCTTCAAAGACTAGGGGACACTCAATGAAGCTACAGTATAGCTGATTTAGGACTAATAAGAAACTATTTTTTCACTCAACATGTAATCATACTCTAATTCGTTACTGGAGGATGTAGTAAAAGCTGTTAGTATAGCTGGGTTTAAAAAATGTTAGGACAAGTTCCTGGAGGACCAGGGAAATCCGCTGCTTACCCTGGGATAAGCATTGTGGAATCTGTGTACCTTTCTGGAATCCTGATGGGTACCTATGACCTGGATTGGACACTGGTGGAAACAGGATACTGGGGTTAATGGACCTTGGTCTGACCCAGTATGCCACTTCTTATGTTCTTATGACTGAACAGGAAGGGAACCCCTGCCAAGGTCATCGGGGCTGTATGCAGAGTAGCCAATAGCCACCAGCACTCATATTGATGTCTCCCACTGCAAACACTGAATGCCCATTCCATGGGCCTATGAAGCCACACTCAGGATCATTGCAAAAGTGCAAACGCAAGGTGACAACTGTGAAACTTAAAGAACCACCTCAATGCAGCAATAGTTTAATAGAGAACACTTTCACAAAATCACATACTCATATGTCCCACTAGCAGGTCCAAACAGGTCACCATTATAATACACAATTGGCCCAAGCCTGGCTACTCCAGCTGTGCTGAGTAGGCCCTCAGGCCAGATTCAAGTTCCAGCAGCAGCCTGCAATGCATCCATGCATCACTCCTCACAAAATCTCTGGGCCATTTCAGGAGTGTCAAAAGTGTGGGTGACCCCATTGTAGAAGATCCTCAGGGTAGCTGGATACTATAACAAAGCGCATTTGGTGTTCAAACAGCCAGGAGCACAAGAAAGCTTTACGCATCTGCAGCAGCTGTGCAGAGCAAATTTGAAATACGAAAATTTTCTTGCCGGTGTGCATCACCACACCATGCATCACATAGAGAACAGCATCCTTCTGAACAAAGTTGAGGAAGTGAGTAATGACCGCGCGCAGCCTGTCCTCATGATCTCAATGTGGGCCTAGCTGGTGTGCATGCTCTATTTGTAGAGGTCCCAGAAATTGATCCAACTTGAAAATCAATGGCAACGAGGCCTCCAAAAAGCCATGCAACTCCTGATCAGCCACAGTTTCAGGCACACTGATGAACTGTAAGTTAATGCAGCACAATTTATTTATAGATCGTCAATCTTCTCTAATTGTTTTGCCACCATCTCCTTTAATGCCACTAGTTCTCTGGTCATCTGGGAAGTGCCATCTTCCACCTCCCCTATGCACTGCTCTAGCATGAAGCATTCACCTCATTCATTCTTACATACAACCTCTCAAATTTAGAATCCAGCATGAGGACCATCCCTGCTTAGACTTCATTTCCCAGCGTAGCCTGTGCACGATCAGGGCTCGATTTGGGATCTTCCACTGCCATCTTAGTGACTGGAGGCATGAGATTTTCATTCTCCTTATGTGAGGATTTAGCTGTCATTCTCTAGTGATGCCACCAAGGAAAAAGAACACATTAGGAAACAGGATGATTAAAACAAAAGTCCAGATTTATCCCAATGTTACTGAAATTTGCATGGAGGACCCAGGAGCTCTGAGAATCTTCTGCTCCCCATGCTCACCACATGACATGACCTTTAAGGAAAGAACTGAAAGATTCTTTCTAACATCTTTGTTAGTGATATCACAGGAGGGCTGTCAGGTAAGGTTTGCCTCTTTGCGGATGATACCAAAATCTGAATAGAGCAGACACCCAGAAAGGAGTAGATAACATGAGGAGGGATCTAGCTAAGCTTGAAGAACTTTCTAGAATTTGGTAGCAGAGATTTAATGCTAAAAGAATTCAGGGTCATGCATTTGAGCTGCAAAAATCCAAGGGAGCGGTACAGTGTAGGGGGGTGAAGTACTTCTGTCTACAAAAGAAGAGCGAGACCTTGGCGTGATTGTGTCCGCTGATCTTAAAGTAGCTAAACAGGTAGAAAAGGTGACGGCGAAAGCTAGAAGGATGCTTGGGTGCATAGGCAAAGGAATGGCCAACAGAAAAAAGGTGATAATGCCTCTGTATAAGTCTTTGGTGCGACCTTATTTGGAGTATTGTGTGCAATTCTGGAGACCGTACCTTCAAAAGGATATAAACAGGTGGGAGTCATAAGAACATAAGAAATGCCATACTGGGTGAGAGCAAGGTCCATCAAGCCCAGTATCCTCTTTCCAACAGTGGCCAATCTAGGTCATACGTACCTAGCAAGTCCACCATTTATGAATATGTCAAAAAGCAGCGGACCCAGCACAGATCCCTGGGGTACACCACTATTCACCTTTCTCCATTGGGAAAATTGGCCATTTAGCCCTACCCTCTGCTTTCTATCTTTTAACCAGTTCCTGATCCACAATAGTACATTGCCTCCTATCCCATGACTCTTTAGTTTTGCCAAAAGTCTCTGATGAGGGACCTTGTCAAAGGCTTTCTGAAAGTCCAGATACACTATATCAACCAACTCACCTTTGTCTACCTGTTTATTCACACCTTCAAAAAAATACATAACAGATTAGTAAGACAGGATCTTCCTTGTCTAAAGCCATGTTGGCTGTCTCCCATTAAGCCATGACTATCTACATGTTCAGCAATTTTGTTCTTTATAATGGTTTCTACCATTTTTCCTGGTACTGACATCAGGCTCACCGGTCTGTAGTTTCCAGGATCATTCCTGGAACCCTTTTTAAAAATTGGCATTATGTTGGCCATCCTCCAATCTTCAGGTATTTCAGATGATTTTAATTATAGTTCACAGATTACTAATAGCAGGTCTGCAATCTCATATTTCAGTTCTTTCAACACCCTTGGATGTATATCATCTGGTCCAAGTGATTTGCTACTCTTCAATTTATCAAATAGTTGTAATACATCTTCCCGATGTAGTGATATTTCCTTCAATTCTTCTGCACCTTTAAATACCACTTCAGTCATGGGTAACATCCCTACATCTTCCTCAGTAAATACCGAAGCAAAGAATTCATTCAGTCTCTCCGCTATCGCCTTGTCACCTCTTAGTGCCCCTTTAACCCCTCTATTATCTAATGGACCAACTGACTCTCAGGTTTTTTGCTATGAATGTACTTGAAATAGTCTTTATTACGCGTTTTTGCTTCCGCAGCAAGCTTCTTCTTAAATTCTCCCTTTGCCTGCCTTATCAATGCCTTGCATTCTTGCTAGTGCTTGTGTTCTTTCCAGTTTTCATCATTTGGCTCTTTTTTCCATTTCCTGAAAGATGCTTTTTTGGCAACAGCCTCTCTGACCTCACCTTTAAACCATGCTGGCGGTTTTTTGGACTTACTTCCACTTTTCTTAAAGCGTGGAATACAGCTGGTCTGGGCTTCCAAGATAGTATTTTTCAATAACACCCAAGGTTGATGTAAATCTTTAACCTTTGCAACTGCTCCTTTTAGGTTTTTTTTCTTAACTATTTTCCTCATTTTATCATACCTTTCGAAAGTTAAAAAGTAGCATTTTATCATACCATTTTATCATACCTTTCGAAAGTTAAAAGGTAGCACTGTAGATTTTCTTATCATCCCTGCTCCACTAATTAAATCAAACGCGATCATGCTATGATCACTATTGCCAAGTGGCCCCAACACCCTTATCTCTTGCACCAGATCTGGTGTTCCACTAAGGACTAGGTCCAATGTGGCTTCCCCTCTGGTCAGTTCATGAACCAGCTGCTCCAAGAAACAGTCATTTATTTCATCTAGGAACTTTATCTCTCTAGCATGTCCTGCCGTGACACTGACCCAGTTGATACCAAGGTAATTGAAATCACCAGTCGATTCCGGGGTAATTGAAATCACCCATTATTACTATCATGCTGTAACCTTTGTTAGCTTCCTTGATTTCTTTGAGCATTTCATCATCCATTTGTTCATTCTGGCCCGGTGGTCGATAGTACACCCCCACTGCCATCGCCTTCCCCTTTTTACATGGAATTTCAATCCACAGAGATTCTACAGCAAATTTTGTTTCCTGCAAAACTTTAATCCTTTCTGACTCAATGCCCTCTCTGTTTCTCCTTATGCTGCAGGAATGTTGCTTCTTGATTACTGTAAAGATGTTCTGGTATACTGTCACAATGCCGCCCTGGTGGTTAAAGGTGGCCAAGGCAGGTCGGACATAAATAAAAGTAAAGTTGGGTTTGGTATGTTTCTCTTTCTAGGGCCCAAGGTTGTATAGCCTCGGTAGCATCCCGTATTACCAAAAATACCCATAGAACAAAAGGTCATCGAGTGTAGGGAAAAATAAGGCTTTATTTCCCCTGGTTTGCACAAAGGTTCAAAGGATCGGCTTCAAACACCAACAGAAATCTCCTTACATCAGGTTATAAAAATCACAACTCAGATTCTAAACAAAAACTGTTCTTTTCACAGAAAGGTCACAAAAGCAGGCATTCCTATTTACACCGGTTTTAGTGCTCACTGGTTACACAAGCATTCTACGCTTCCCGTGATGCAATAGCTGCAATCCATGTCTTCCTCTGAAAGGGATTCTACCTCTTCCACTTGCATCGGTTCCTCCAGCAAAGTATCTGAGACAAAGTCAACAGTTCCCGGCAAGCTATAGTTAGGTTTCTCACCCAAATGCTGTATGACCTCCCAGTGTTTGGAGTTTAGCGTGGGGCGTCGGCCATGAGCATTTTTACAGTGTGAATCTCTCTCTTTCTTCCCAGGGTTTACATGCACGTCCTGCAAACCTGGCTTACTTAAAAGTTTCTTATTCAATAAAAACTTTTCATACCTTTTCTTTGAGCAGTGGGACATGTACAGGGAGCTTCTATCTCTTGCCCTTTCCATAGGCTGTTTCCAATACAATATGGTTTACCTTGTAACTCTTGCTTCTTTCCTGAGGATGAGGCTTGTGGCCTACTCCTAGGGAGATTCTGCCTTGCTCCAGCAATATGGCTTGGGTTCTGCCCACAGCAATCACAATGCAGCTTTTGCGTACCTGAATCTCTTGGACCCTTCTGTAGTCTCTGTCCATTCAGGTTCCTTTGGCTTGTACCTCTTTCCTGCACTCCAGCAGTGTCTGTAGCTTCTGCAGCCCCTGCCGCTCCTTCGGCTTCTGAAGGTTCTGCAGCTTCTCTGCGGCCTTCTCTGCTGCTTCTGGCTTTAAGGCTACTTCTGCCTGTCCAGTCACTTCTGCTCGGCACAGCACTTCTTCCAGAGCTCTCACTGCTCCTACTTCTCCTCCTGCTCCTCCTGTACTCCCTGCTCCTCCTGTTCTCCCGGCTCCTCCTCTTCCTGACTTCCTTTAAAAGGAGTTCCTGTCTTCCTGGATTGGAGGCTGGCTGGTTTCAGGTTACACCCTGTAGGGCGTGGATCCTTGGTCTTCCAGAGGTCCCTCTTGCTCCCCCTATCAGGCTCCTGCAAATACTGCAGCTTGTGCACGTCTTTTTTCAAGTTTAAAACATTTTCTTCTATGCCCTGCTGGTCTGCTGCATCACAATACCCATGCTTCTTAATGTGGCCCAGAGTTTCTCATGCTTTACACAGTCAAAAGCCTTGTTGTAGTCAGTTAACCACATTTAGCTATAGTTTAGGTATTCTGTAGTCTTTTCAAGGATCCATCTCACATCCGCCATGTCTCTCATTCCTCGCCCTTTCCTGAATCCTGCTTGCACTTCAGGCAGTTCTCATTCCAGGTATTGTTGTAGTATCTGAATAATCTTGATTAGAATCTTGCTGGCATGTGGGATCAGAGCAATTATGCAACAATTTCCACAGTCAGTTGGATCACCTTTTTTAGTATTTGTATAAACTCAGATCTTTTCCAGACAATTGGCCATGATGTTGTCTTCCAAATTTCCTGGCAGAGCCTTGTAAGTATGCTAACAGCTGCATCCGATTGCTGTAATACTGCAATGTACAGGGTGGCAGATAGGCCATGCTAATTCCCATTAGTGTGCACACTAATGCTTTGTAAACAAGCCTCATAGTCCTACAATTTCCATTGAAAAAACATCATCTAGGCTATTTTTTTAATCACTTTCATTGTAGTATAAGGAACACGGCCTAAATCTCTGATTAGTTTAATTCAATTTATTCAAGTTTTAATATACTTCCATTAAGCTGAAAGGGATGCTTCAAGCAGTTTACAATCAATTTGGAATAGGGAAAAGGAGGAGAAACAAGGAAAGAGAAATTGCAAGTGAGAGGGAAGCGACAAAAGGGAAGTTACAAATTTCAATCTGCATGGAAGAGCAAGAGGGGGGGGGGGGGAAGAAAGAGAAAAATCTAGTGCTGATCCAAGGCAGTATCCAAGGAATCACCAAATGCTCCAAAAATAAGTGAATTTTAAGCGAGAATTTAAAGCATGAGTGTTTGGCTCGTAAATGTTGGGGAAGGAAAGTCTAGGTAATGGGACCAAAGCAAGAGAAAGCAGTCAAGGAGACAGTTGTATGCAGTGGGGAGGGCAAGTGGAATGGCTTGGTATGAGTGACAGGGCCAAAAGGGAGTAAGGGATAATCAGCAAGGACAAATATAGAGGAATGTTAATGTTCAGAACTTTATGAATAATTTAGCATATTTTAAATTGGATACGATAGTGTTAGAATAGCCAGTGAAGAGCTTTTAAGGCAGGGAAAAGGGAATGAATTTCTTTGTGTTTCATCGAGCTTGTTTCCAGCAGCGGGACATAGCCAGCATCATCTGGTGCCCAATCGGGGCAACCTTGGTCGTCAGCCTCATCTCCTGCCCAATCGGGGCAGTCCGAGTACAATAAAAGGAGCTCGGCAGCACAGAGGAAGCCCTCTGCAGACCGCGTGCTCTCCCAGGAGGGATCGAGCTTGTTTCCAGCAGCGGGACATAGCCAGCATCATCTGGTGCCCAATCGGGGCAACCTCGGCCGTCAGCCTCATCTCCTGCCCAATCGGGGCAGTCCGAGTACAATAAAAGGAGCTCGGCAGCACAGAGGAAGCCCTCTGCAGACCGCGTGCTCTCCCAGGAGGGATCGAGCTTGTTTCCAGCAGCGGGACATAGCCAGCATCATCTGGTGCCCAATCGGGGCAACCTCGGCCGTCAGCCTCATCTCCTGCCCAATCGGGGCAGTCCGAGTACAATAAAAAGAGCTCGGCAACAGGCATGCCCGCGCCTTGTGGGCCTGCGCCTGAGGGCCTCGCAAGAGGGCTTTTTGGTGTGGCCCTTAGGCGGAGGCCAAGCTCCACCTCGGAAATAACTGAAGCCCGATCACACCTTATTCATAGTTCAGGACAAAAAGCAGTCTTTGCCAGCATACGCCGACGCAGCTACACAACGCGATCTCAACATCTTGCAAATAACAGGGAGTGTGCTTAGACGTGTCCGTCACAGCCGCGCATTGCCAGAAAGTCCTCGGCGCCGATTGCAGGAGCTGGAAATACCTCTTTCAAGCAGTAATTCCCAACAATCTTCCTCAATCTCCTCTAAACGAAGGTAACATTAACCCTCCTTCTACTCCTACCACCCTAGAGGGGCGAGCGTTATCCAAATATAACCAGACGACTAATCCGAGGAATTAGAACTTTCCCTACATATGTGTGCACGTGAAAGTATTTAACCTCACAGTGAATTAAGAGTAATAGCATTTCCATCCTATGAAACTTTGCAAAGCTCAAGCTAAGGAGTTAAACCTTAAAAGTATAGTAAAGATTATTGTATACATGCATCTCATATTATATGTTGTATTAAACCTGTACTTACTATGCTTGCTTAGTTAACTACGCAGAAAGTTTCACCTACCTAGCCTCTTAACATAACCTACTCCCTGTCTTCATAACTATCACTGACTGCAACTGTTACCAGTATAGACAAACTGTAACTGTTACATTTAAATACCACAAATTGTATACTGTTACCTTCATATACAAAGATTGATAATTTTACTAACCAGTAAGTACTGAACTGTTTAAATCTGCATGTAGTAACAATTTATACATACATCACAACCAGAGATAGTGAAACTCAAGCAAACCACACCATTCTCAAATACTTACAGAAAATTGAACACATTATACACTCACATCCTAAAGCAAAAGTACATGCAATAATTTATAAGAAAGCCACTCTAAAAGCTCACAGCCAAAATGTCCCTCACAAACAACCTCTACTTAAGAATACTATACATAAGTATCACAATAACAACATTAATTGCCCTCACCCACAGCTTTAACGACAAAAACTATAAAAACATTCCAATCATACATAGATTACCCCGAAACAACCCTCCCTCTGGTCATACAAACATAGGACCCCACCCCAAACCAAACCATCACAGACTAATTCACATAAACTATACCAAACTACCTCAACCAAGTAACCAGCACATCACTAAAACCCCCAAAACTTTATCATGCATATTAATAAATGCCAGATCTATGAAAAACAAACTCCCCATTTTTACAGACATGCTAAACGAACTAAAACCTGACATACTATGTGTCACCGAGACATGGCTAGCTGACACTGATACAGTTTACATAAACCAGCTAAATAACAACGATTATGATATATCATATACTCATAGAAACAACAAAAAGGGAGGAGGTGTACTCATAATGACAAAAAAAGTCTTAAATGCAAAACCACAGCCCACAAACCTATCCTCTAATATTGACACTCTTATTATTAAAATTGGTAATCTTAGAATTTGTTTAATTTATAGACCACCTGACCACCAATCCGAAAACATGGACACCCTAATTGAGCTGCTAAGCTCATCTACTGACCAACAACCTATAATATTGCTTGGTGACTTTAATCTCCCTTCCCTACCAACATCACAGTCAACCCTCTTTCTAGAATCAATAACGGATATGGAATTCCAACAAACAATATCCTACAGAAACACACATCAAAGGAGGCATTCTTGACATGATCTTTCTTCCTGAAGTACTACACAAGCCGTTCAACCCTGATTCACTTGAAAGCATCCCAATCCCATGGTCAGACCACTATCTTATGAAATTTAAACTCACCATCAATGATACAAAAGAAAACAGTGGCCCATTAAAAGATCTAAACCATAGATTTAAAAAATATAATGAAGAAGAATTCCTAGACTTAATAATTCCACACCTATCATCATCGCCTTCGGATCTGGATGAAGCGATCACAAACTGGCATAAAACAATCCATAATGCTGCAACTAACAAACAAACTAACAAAAAGAACTTTCACCCCAGAACCGGAAATGTGCCATGGTTTAATAACACATTAAAACAAATGAAAAAAGAATTAAGGAAAACGGAACTTAAGTGGCGGAAACTCAAAGATACCACATCCTATGAGTCCTATCACAACCAACTTAAAAAGTACAAGGATGCAATAGACAGTTCTAAGAAAAATTACCATGCAACAATCCTAGCTAATTCGCTAAACAGACCCAGGGAATTATTCTCTATTGTGCAAAATCTAACGAACAACAAACATAACTCTTGCAAGGATATCACGGAAATTTCCCCCCAGACCTTGGCAAATCACTACATAAATAAAACAAAGCACCATCCAATCTTGCCAAAAACTACAAACTCAACCCAACACAATCACTTAGATAACTGGTCTAACTTCTACCCTATAACCACAGACATACTCAAGAACATAATACTAAACTTGAATACCACTACGTCTTACCTTGATCCTTGTCCAATAACCTGGATAAAGAATTCCCTCGCAATTCTATCCCCATTCATTCTTGCAATAATCAACCTATCCTTAACAAACGGGTATCTATCACCATCACTAAAACATGTATAGATTCGCCCAATTCTTAAAAACAGCACTCTTGACAAAACATCACCTAGCTCCTACAGACCTATTTCAAGCATACCATTCATGGCAAAACTAATTGAAAAGGCTGTACAAATTCAAACGCAGGAATATATAGACAACTCAGCCCCCTGGATGATCAACAATACGGTTTTCGCCCTCGCCATGGAGTAGAGACACTTCTAACTGTTCTAATAGACACACTCGTAAGAGGGATTGATAATCCCAAGCAAGCGTTTATACTCCTATTCATTGACATCTCTGCGGCATTCGATAGTGTACACCATACTACAATGCTCAATAACCTTAAACAAATAGGAATAAAATCAACAGTGCTAAAATGGTTCACCTCATATTTAAGCAATAGAACCCAAACAGTAAGAATAGGCAACAATACATCTAACACATACAAACAAGAAATTGGCCTACCTCAAGGTTCTGCTCTATCAGCCCTCCTATTTAACATCTATATAAAACAGGTCTGTAACATATTTAAAAAATTCAATGTATACTATCACTTGTATGCAGACGACATAATGATGTATATCCCTTTCACGATCCCTAATCTACCACTCCAATTACTTACAGAATGCTTCAATGAAATAAACAACTGGCTAAATAACAATAACCTCATCATCAATCACTCCAAAACTGAAGCCCTAATTGTAACCAAAAATCAATCATACTCTCCCCCATCACACATCATACTTCAGGACCATGAAATCAAACTAAAAAATGAAGTACGATATTTAGGCGTTATACTGGACACACATCTCAGCATGAATACGCACATTAAAAACACAACAAAGAAAATATACTTCAAGCTCAAAATCTTAAAGCAGCTACGCCCTCTAATTCACATACAAGACTTCAAGAGAATAATACAAGCAATAATAACTCCTCACTTTGACTTTGCCAACCTAACTCTACTAGGGGTAACTAAACAAAACATAAAAAGACTCCAACTAGCACAGAATGCAGCAGCCAGAACTATCATGAAGGTCCCTCCATCTCATCACATAACACCTACACTAGCAAATCTTCATTGGCTACCAATACAAAGCAGAATAATATATAAAACACTAACAACCACCTTCAAGGCTCTAAACAACATGGCCCCACCTACCCTAAACAATCTCATATCTAAAGAACCAACTAATAACCAACACAGGAGAAACCAAACAAACAAATTAAGGACCCCAAAAGAATATACAAAAACCAAAAAGACAACAAACAAAAAAGCATTCTCCCATGTGGCCCCCATTATTTGGAACGACCTTCCAGAGGAAATTAGATCAATAATTGAGATTAAAGAGCTCCGTAAGAACCTAAAAACACATTTGTTTATGGCACACTATGGTCTACTAACAAACTCCCCCTCACAACAAGAGAATGGATAATAACATTACCCGATAGCAAAGATGCAAAATTGATATGACCTAGGCCAGCTTATCGAATAGACTCACACATTATGTACATAAGTTCATCATTAAACAAGGTCCTTACATGCATCATATAAGGCACACATATCCTAATATTGTACATAGTTCTCATTCTGTTTTTGTAATTGTTTAATTTCCACTGTTCTTAGACGTTCATTGTAAAACAGACAACTGACTGTTATTTTGTTGTTAAATGTAAACCGCACTTGATCTTTGGAAGGTGCGGTATATAAGCGACTCAAAATTAAATTAAATTAAATTAACAGTCTAGCAGCTACATTCGGAATGACTTAGAGATAGTTCAGTTCACACTATAGAAAAATATAATTATACAAGAATGGTAATGGTCCATCTAGTCTGCCCAGTGAAGTGGTGAGGGTTTTACCTGCCAATCCATGTAGATTACCTCTCTGTGCCTATGTTTAGAATATGCAGGTTACACCTCTCTATTTTTTGAAGTTTAAAAGTTATTTAAGTTTGCTTTGATCCTCTCCTCTTGCTATAAAGGGGTCCGCTGTGTTTGTCCCTTGCCTTTTTGAATTCTGTCACTGGGAGGGCATTTTCCTTGAAAAAGTACTTCCTGATGTTGCTTTTGAGTTAACTTCCATCCAGCTTCGCTTCATGTTGTCTAGTTCTAAAACGTCTGTGTCTTTGAAAAAAGGTTAGTTTATCCATTAATACCCTTTAAGTATTTAAATGTCTGTATCATCTCCTCTGTTCCTCCTCTCTTCCAGGATATAATAATATTGGATCTTCAAGTCTCTTCTCACATGCCTTCTAGCACAGGCCCCATATCATTTTGTTGCCTTCTTAGTAGTTGCATAAGAATGACCGACAACCACGGTTTTGTTTTTACAGTTGTTTGGCTGCTATGAGACAGGAATTCATAAGATAGGTGCGGTTTTCTGGCATTTGCATTTTGATATACGTACCGGGTATTTGTGATATGTTATATGCTCTAGATGAGAATAGAGATTTTCCATGTGAGGAGTTTTTTCTGGCCGTTGATGTTTGTGGGGAGCTTTGGGTGCTTATGCCCGTTGTTTTAGCTCTAAGCCCCAGTGATTCTGAGGAATTTTTCTCCTCACTGTTTTTGTGCGGAATATCTGTTCCAATTGAAGATTGTGTATGTGTAGAGTGAACTTTTTCCTTTTTCAGTCAAGTGCAATCTGGGACATCAGGGCAAACCGTGCAAAAACTACTGGGGACATCTATGTTTCAGCTTGATTTTAGAAACCTGGATATCTGCACTGGCATCCACATAGACATCCCCACAGAAAAAAGCAGGGTAGGGATGTCTAGCTCAGTCTCATGATAGTTTGCATACGGGGAAGTCAATCAGAGTGGAAAATGAAAACAAGAGCCCTCATTCTCCTTTAGTGTTTGTTGTCAACACGTAAAATATAAGGGATATGAATGTACCTATGACCTGTAGAGCTGGTACCCTGCTATGGCTTGCTCAGACATAAGAACATAAGAACATAAGATATGCCACACTGGGTCAGACCAAGGTCCATCAAGCCCAGTATTCTGTTTCCAAAAGTGGCCAATCTAGGTCATACGTACCTAGCAGTTTCCCCAAAAGACACAGGTTCCGCAATGCTTGTAGTGGGTCAAGCATTGATATCCTGGGTCCCTTCTTAATAATGGTTTATGGACCTTTCCTCCAGGAACTTGTCCAAACCATTTTTAAACCCAGCTACACTAACAGCCTTTACTACATCCTCCGGTAACAAATTCCAGAGTTTGATTACACGTTGAGTGAAAAAATATTTTCTTTTATTAGTCTTAAATAGTTTACCCTGTAGCTTCATTGCATGTCCCCTAGTCTTTCTATATTCTGTTAACGTAAACAATCGATCTACTTTTACCCGTTCCACTCCGTTCATTAATTTATAGACTTCTATCATATCTCCCCTCAGCCGTCTCTTTTCCAGGTTAAAGAGCTCTAACCTTTTTAGCCTTTCATAGGAGTATCCTTCCATCCCCTTTACCATTTTGGTGGCTCTTCTCTGAACCTTTTCTAATAACGCTATATCCTTTTTAAGATACGGCGACCAGAACTGCACACAATATTCAAGGTGGCGTCGCACCATGGAACGATACAGAGGCATTATAATATCTTTTGTTTTATTTTCCATTCCTTTCCTTCTGATACCTAGCATTCTATTTGCTCTCTTGGCCGCCGCTGCACACTGGGCTAAGGGTTTTAACATGGTATCCACAATGACGCCTAAATCTTTTTCCTGGGTGGTGGTTCCTAATGTGGAACCTTGCATCGTGTAACCATAGTTTGGGTTGTTCTTCCCTAGGTGCATAACTTTGCACTTGTCCACATTAAATTTCATCTGCCATTTTGATGCCCAGTCTTCCAATTTATCAAGATCCTCTTGCAATTTTCCACAATCCTCTTGGGTTTTAACAACTTTAAATAGTTTTGTGTAATCTGCAAATTTGATAACCTCACTTGTTATTCCACTTTCCAGGTCATTTATGAATATGTCAAAAAGCAGCGGACCCAGCACAGATCCCTGGGGTACACCACTATTCACATTTCTCCATTGGGAAAATTGGCCATTTGCTTTCTATCTTTTAACCAGTTCCTGATCTACAGTAGTACACTGCTTCCTATCCCATGACTCTTTAGTTTTGCCAAAAGTCTCTGATGAGGGGACCTTGTCAAAGGCTTTCTGAAAGTCCAGATATACTATATCAACCAACTCACCTTTGTCCAGCTGTTTATTCATACCTTCAAAAAAACATAACAGATTAGTAAGACAAGATCTTCCTTGTCTAAAGCCATGTTGGCTGTCTCCCATTAGGCCATGACTATCTACATGCTGAGTAATTTTATTCTTTATGATGGTTTCTACCATTTTTCCCGGTACTGATGTCAGGCTCACCGGTCTGTAGTTTCCTGGATCACCCCTGGAACCCTTTTTAAAAATTGGTGTTACATTGGCGATCCTCCAATCTTCAGGTATTAGAGATGATTTTAATGATAGTTCACAGATTACTAATAGCAGGTCTGCAATCTCATATTTCAGTTAAAACACTAAAAGCCTGAACCAAAGATGAATCATACAATATATATTCCTTTTCAGATATGACTACATGCAAGAGAACCTACTCCCTAAGCCGTTCCCATCTGCAGATGGCTCCACTGGCCTTGGATAGTTGCAACAATGTATGAAACTGCATACCCTTGTTTTCGCTCACCATGGACCTTTGTCTGCAGGAAGACCACCTGACAACTACCTCCTAATTCACTGAGAACACCTCATAGTGTCTCATGCCAACCAATCACCGAAGTTATGATGAAGACTTCACAAAACATAATACAGTATACAAAGTAGAACTTTTAACTCACTTTCTACTTTCTGCCACACTCTGCCATTGTCTACACTTTATGTGTGTTCCAGCTTGCCTGTCTCCTCCTGAAAAGACAGATAGACTTACAGAGTAAGGCTCTCCCACAAACTTGAGACTCTTATCATGTGGCTCACCCAGATGGCTGCAGCCTGCGTTGGACAGCTGCCACCTTTGGACTTTGTGCTATTCCAGAAATTTGGATCCAGCCAAGCTATCTCCTGGCAAAGCTAAAAGTACATGATCTTATATTTTTCACCAGTGGGTGGTTTAGTCAGACAGACAGCTAATTTTCTGTGTTTTCCCGGGTGCAGAGCAAGTCTTTGACTTCGATTTTTAACCAGTGATATATTATCACTGCATAACTAATCCTAGGGCTGCATAACTTGCTACCTCATATTCTAGTTTATTCTATATTTGTTTTATTTTTCTATCAATAATAAAGTCTAATTTAGATAGATATATACACAGGATTGTCTCTCTCTCTCTCACACACACATGGTTCGTTTGTCAGCAGTCCCATAGAATTCTGGGCAAAAGGGAAGTAGCAGTTTTCCCTAGACCAATCGAGTAATATATATTTGCTATTTATAATCCCAACAGACGTTGAGAAAATACCACCGGAATTTTAAAACTGCTTGTGAAATTGATTCACTGCTTTGAATACAAATAACAGTGCACCAGAAGAGTTATGGGATGACATTGAGAAAGTTGAACTCAAAGTGAGAAGTCTACAAAAGTTGAAAAAGAAAAAATGGCCAAAATGGATTACTGAAGAAACTGAAAATTGCTCAGAAAGGCAGAGAAGCTAAAGCCAGAGGAGAACAAGAGGAAATCACAGAACTTAACAGAGATTTCCAATGTGCAGTGGAGGAGACAAGGAAAAGCACCTATGACGATGCATACAAGGAAATAGAATCAGAAACTATTAGAAGAAGAACTAGATTGGTTTTCTTAAAGCTATGAGAGTTAAAGAGAAAATTCCATCCTCGATTTGGAATGCTAAAAGATGCTCAAGGATCCATGTTAAATGATGCTGAGAAGATCAAGATAAGGTGGAAAGAATATACAGTGTCATTATACCATAAAGATCAAGTGGACCTACACACATTTCAACCTGTACCTTATGATCAGGAACTGTTGGTGATGAAAGAAGTCAAAGCAGCATTGAAAGCATTATGAAAGAACAAAGCCCCATGCACTGATGACATTCCCACTTAAGCATTACAGTAATTCGATGAGGCTGTTATCATGCTTGCAAGGTTCTGTCAGGAAATTTGGAAGACAACATGGCCAACTGACTGGAAAGAGTCTGTATTTACGTATATCAATACTGAAGAAAGGTGATCCAACTAGCTAAGCACAGTTACTTTCCTGTAACAGGTGATCTCTGGGAACAGCAGGAATAAGTCTTCACGTATGGGTACGTCGGTACCGACGAAGCCTGCACGGAAACGCTCCCCAGCGTCCAATCAGAAAGCTTTTGGGAGCATCCCACAGCGCCTGCGTGCTGCCTTCCCGTCTTTCCAACTGTCTCTCCTCAGTTGCGTTTTATAGCTGAGACAAGAGGGAGAGGGAGAGGGAAAGGAAAAAGATAGAGAGAGAGAGACAACTCCTTAGGGGAGGTAGGAGGGTTGTGAAGACTTATTCCTGCTGTTCCCAGAGATCACCTGTTACAGGTAAGTAACTGTGCTATCTCCAGGAACAAGCAGGAATGAGTCTTCACATATGGGGACTCCCTAGCTTTTGATGCCAGGGAGAGAGCCCATAAGTTGTGTGTCCCTGGAACAGGGCTGCACTTCCCCACTTGGATCTCTGGCATCCCATGAGGGATGGTGGGTAGGAGTTGATTAAGTATGGAACAGGTGTTTGAGGACAGCCTGACCAAACAAGGCATCCCGGCGGGAGTCCTTGTCCAAGCAGTAATGGGCTGTGAAGGTATGAACCGAGGCCCAAGTAGCTGCTTGACAGATGTCGTCGATAGACACAGAGTTCAGATGAGCCATTGAGGCTGCCATGGCTCTCACATTGTGAGCTGTGACATGGCCTTCCAGAGAAATGTTCTTGCTCTGGTAGGCGAAAGAAATACATTGGGCAATCCAGCTGGAAAGGGTTCTCTTGGAGACTGGTTGTCCCAAATGAGAAGGATCAAAAGCAACAAAAGAGTTGAGAAGACTTTCTATGTTGCTGTGTCCTCTGTAGGTAAAAAGCCAAAGCTATTTTACAGTCCAGGGTATGAAGATTCCTCTCTGCACTTGATGCATGAGGTCCTGGAAAAAAGACAGGTAGGTAGATCTCTTGGTTGAGGTGAAAAGGCGAAACCACCTTAGGCATAAAATGTGGATTAGTCCTAAGGACTACTTTGTCATGATGGAACCTTGTATAAGGTGGATTAGCTACTAGTGCTTGCAATTCACTAATGCGGAGTGCTGATGTGATTGCAATGAGAAAGATAACCTTCCAAGAAAGGTATTTCAAGGAGGTAGTAGCTAAAGGTTCAAAAGGCGGCTTCATAAGCTGACCAAGAACCAAATTTAAGTCCCATGACACCGGTGGTGGTCTATTGGGAGGCTTTGTTAAAAGAAGGCCTCTCATGAACCTTGCTACAAGGGGATGAGAGGAAACAGGTTGTCCATTTAGAGGCTGGAGTGAAGCTGCAATAGCACTCAGATGGACTCTTACTGAATTAGTTTTAAGGCCTGCATTAGACAGATGCAGGAGATACTCCAGTAATGATTCCAGAGGTATGGCTCGGGGGTTAAGACCCTTTTCAGAACACCAGATGGTAAACCTTTTCCACTTGAAGGCGTAAGAACGTCTAGTGGAAGTTTTTCTGGAAGCATAAAGAACATCTTTCACTTGTTGAGAAAGATGGAGATTCTGGAGATTTAAGCCCTCAGCAACCAAGCCCTGAGATGCAAAGACTGGGGACTGGGATGCCATAACTTTCCGTCCTCCTGAGAGAGGAGGTCTGGAGCAGACCCTAACTCTAGGGAGGGAGCTTGAGAGAGCTGTAGAAGCAGAGGGTACCACACTTGCCGTGGCCAATGTGGGGCTATGAGAATCATGTGGCCTCTGTCTCTCTGAAGCTTGAACAAGGTTTTGGGAATTAGGGGAATGGGCGGAAAGGCATAAAGGAAGTCTTGACCCCAATGAAGGAGGAAAGCATCCCTTGCCTGAGCCTCCTGAGCCGGAGTTCTGGAACAGAACCGGGGAAGTTTGGCATTCCACGGACTTGCAAAGAGGTCTATGTCCGGGGTTCCCCAAATTTGAAAAATCTTGGATACCTGGTCCATATGTAGGGACCACTCGTGTGGAAGCAGAACTCGACTGAGTCTGTCTGCCCAAGAGTTTTGAATACCTGGAAGATAGACTGCCAGAAGATGAATGTGATGCTCTCTGGCGAGGGCCCACAGTCGCAGAGCTTCGTTGCAAAGCAACAGAGAGCCAGTTCCTCCCTGTTTGTTTATATAGAACATGGCTACTTGATTGTCCGTGTGGACAAGGACTGTCTTGTGGCTGAGCAGGGTGTGGAAAACTCGCAGAGCAAGGAAGATTGCTCTGAGTTCCAAGAGATTGATATGTAGACACATTTCCTGTGGGGACCAGATGCCCTGGGTGGAGAGGTCCTGAAGACGAGCTCCCCAGCCTGATGGAGAAGCATCTGTTGTAAGAGTTGCCTGGGGTAGAGGCTGTTGAAAGGGAGACCCCAGCAACAGGTTTTGAGGGGACTTCCACCACTGGAGGGACAAAATGAGGCGACTTGTGTTTGCTATTTTGTCTGACAGGCAGCCTAATGCCTGGGTCCAGTGGGTGGATAAAGTCCACTGAGCTGCTCTCATGTGAAGGCGAGCATATGATACCACATGGACGGTGGATGCCATGTGGCCTAGCAGCTGTAACATTTCTCGAGCAGTTAGTAGGGGTTTTGACTCTGCTTGAGAAGCTAACTGTATCAAGCGAAGGCACCGGGCCTGGGGGAGATAGGCCCTTGCCTTTGTGGTATCCAGCACCGCCCCTATGAACTCCAGGGACTGAGTAGGGATCAAAGTAGATTTTGGGATGTTTATCATCAGCCCTAAATATTGAAGGATACGCATTGTGCAGGTTAGAGCAGACTTGGCCTCTGATTGAGTGGGAGCTCGAATGAGCCAGTCGTCCAGATATGGGAAGACAAATATTCCCAGGGTGCGCAGAAAAGCAGCAACCACTGCCATGCATTTCGTGAACACCCTTGGTGCAGAGGCCAGGCCAAAGGGGAGCACTCTGTATTGATAGTGCTTCTCCTGGAAAAGGAACCGAAGGAACCTTCTGTGAGTTGGATGGGTGAGAACATGAGTGTACGCATCCTTGAGATCTAGAGAACAAAGCCAATCCTGACTCTGAAGGTATGGCAGCAGAGTTCCTAGAGAAACCATCTTGAATTTTTCTTTGACTAGGAACCTGTTCAACTCTCTGAGATCTAAAATGAGTCTGAAGCCCCCTGTTTTCTTTGGGATAAGAAAATAGGGGGAGTAGAACCCTGTGCCCTGTTGTTGAGAAGGCACCTCTTCTATTGCCCCCTGGGCTAGAAGAGTGGCAACCTCCTGCTCTAACAGGTTGAGGAGGGAGGTTGGAGAATTGAACTGGTGCACTCTCGTGAGAGGGGGCAAGCTGGAAAAATGAAGTTTGTACCCCTCTTTTATGATGGAGAGTGTACAATGCTCTGCAGTGATTTGCCCCCATCTGGGAGCAAAGTGACATAACCTTCCTGGAATGGTGGAGGGCTCTGGGCCTTCTAGAGCCAGGAAGGCTAAGTTCTCTAGCAGAAAGTCAAAGGCCCTGAGGGGGCTGAGACTGCTGGGCTGGAGCAGGCCTCGCAGCCTTTGCCTTGGTCTGTTTGGAGGATTGCTGACATTTAGAATGGAACTGAGCTGCAGAAGATGCTCTCTGACTATAAGCAGGATAGGACTTTCCCTTTTTAGAAAAAGGTGTTTTCTTGAACAACCTTTTCTTAGCAGGAGCAGCTGTAGATTTGGATAGTCTATCCAAGGCAGAATTTTCAGCATCCATCTGATTGGTTTTTGCTTGCCAATCTTTACCAAACAGATTCTCACCTGTACAAGGGATATTTCCGAATTCATCTTGGACCCAGATCTCCAAATCAGATGCTTGAAGCCAAGCAATCCTACATGCACCTATAGCTATAGCTGAGGCTTTGCTTACGCATTCAAAGGAGTTGAAAGCTGCACGGTTGGAGAATTTGGAGATATCCTGGGCATGTTTGAGCCCAGCAAGAAATTCTTGCCTTTTATTGTCAGACATAAAAGGACTTAAAGTCTGTAAATGGTCAGTGACTTCCTTCAAGAACATTCCCATGTAGAGACTATAGGAATTAATTCTCACAGCAAGCATGGAAGCTTGGAAGACTATACGTCCAAAAGCATCCAAGGTTCTACATTCACGTCCTGGAGGATTAGAGGCATGTCTCTTGGCACTTCTAATCTTTCTCATTGCAGACTCCACCACAATAGAGTGGTGACGAAGCTGAGTTTTATGGAAACCAGGACAAGGAGGGACACGATACATGGTGTCCAACCTGCGAGAATGAGGAGAGGTGGTTAGAGGTGCTTCCCACATCCTTAACATGAGATCATACAGAATCTCATGAATAGGTAAGGTAGCTACCTCCTTAGGAGTTTTAGGATATTGCAAAATATCTAACTCCTTGGCTCTAGGTTCTGACTCAGGGGCCACTGTGACAGAGAGGCCCCTGGCCACCTCTCTGATAAAGTCTTGAAAAGACAAGTCCTCTGGAGGAGACATCCTTCGCTTAGGCGAGGACTCCTCCTGTGGAAGAAGCATCCCTGCATCGACAGATTCTTCAGAATCCTCAGAGTCATCAGAGGAATCGAAGTATCGTCTGTCTGGATGCTCTTGCAAAGCCTGATACCCGTACCGATACCGGGGTATCGGTACCAGAGGGCTGCAGAGGGCAGGGTACCAGCATGGCAGACACCGATGCCACCGCCACCGGTACTGGGATCGGTGCCGATGGCGATGCCAGAGCTGGTACCGGTGGAGTAGTCTGTTGCGGTACCACGGGCGTCGATGCCACAAGGAAAGCCGCTAGACTGTGTTCGATGGACAGAATCCTCTGATCCATCGACGCTGCCAATGCCTGGAAGTCGGTACCGGTGGAAGCCACCGGTACCCCAGAGCATGGCACCAGGAGATCTGTCGAGGTCACGCCATCGAGATCATCCTGAAACCCCGATGATGATGCTTTAGAGGCTGAAGCCTCCCACCGGGGTAATTTTGCCAGTGCAGAATCCTCTAGGGCAAGGCCGGAGGCATCTCGATGCTTAGCAGGAGATTTGCCCTTCGAGGACCGGCTGGATTTGTGTTTAGTTACCTGAGATCCATGTGAGGAAGAAGCAGCCCTGGAAGACGATGATGCCACCGAAGCCGCATCAGAGGGAAACAGGGTACTGAGCTTGGCAGCTCGGTTCTGTCGACCTCTCTTAGACATCATGGAACAGGACACACAATCTGTAATGGAATGGTCAGGGCCTAAACACTTTAGACACCAGTCATGGGTGTCGGTGACGGAAATAGTACCGCCACATTTTGTGCACTTCTTAAAACCTGAGGCAGGCTTTTCCATGTTGAAGGAAAAGGTTTTGGGCCTAAGGCCCAAAACTGAAGTACACTTGAAGAAAAATGAATAGAAAAAAGGGGTTTTTTTGGTTGTTTTTTTAAAAAGGAAAAGAACAACCACCGGCGGTACCGGTATAGCGTCGAAGAAGGCAGACGCGACAGAAAAGAAATAAAGGAAAAATAAGGAAATTTTTCTGCGGTGACAGGAACACGACCTGCTGGCTCCGCAGAAAAAGAACAACTGAGGAGAGACAGTTGGAAAGGCGGGAAGGCAGCCCGCAGGCGCTGTGGGATGCTCCCAAAAGCTTTCTGATTGGACGCTGGGGAGCGTTCCCGCGCAGGTTCCGTCGGTACCGACGTACCCATATGTGAAGACTCATTCCTGCTTGTTCCTGGAGATTGGAAATGATTGCACAACTGCTCTGATCCCACATGCCAGCAAGAATGTATTCAAGATCATTTAGTGGAGACTATAGCCGTATGTGGAACGAGAACTGCCTGAAGTGCAAGCAGGGTTCAGGAAAGGGCGAAGAAAATGAGACATTATGGATGTGACAGGTATTTGTGACCTGGATTGGCCACTGCTGGAAACAGGATACTGAGCTTGATGGATCTTGGTCTGACTCAATAAGGCATATCTTCTGCTCTTATGGATCCTTGAAAAGACAAAAGAATACCAAAAGGATATCTACAGAGTATGTCTTTTATTGGCTACAGGAAGGCCTTTGACTGTGTAAATCATGAGAAACTCTGCGCCACATTGAGAAGCATGGGTATATCAGAACACCTGATAGTTCTCATGCACAAACTTTACGTTGATCAAGAAGCAACAGTACCGAATGGGACAATAAGAAAAAGAATGGTTTAGTATCATAAAGGTGTATGACAAGGCTGCATACTTTGCCCCTACCTGTTCAATTTATATGCAGAACAAATCATTAGAGAAGCAGGACTGTAAGAATAAAACCAAGGTGTGAAGATTGGTAGAACATTCAACATCCTTCACTGTACTGATAATACCACATTACTGGCTGAAAGTGAAGACAATCATATATTTGCTTCTCAAGATCAATGAACATAGTCTTAAAACAGGCCTGCATCTTAACGTGAAGACGACAAAGATCCTGATAACTGGCAAAATCAACAAGTTCATCGTTGATGGAGAAGAAATAGAAATAGTGGACAACTTTAATATGCCTAGATCAATAATCAATAAAGAAACAAGCAGTCAAGAAATCTGATGACCCATTGCTCTTGACAGAACGACTGTTAGGCAAGATTCTCAAGAGCAGAAATGTATCGCTCCATACAAAGATTTCCCTTGTCCAAGCCATGGCATTTTCAATATCATATGGATGCAAAAGTTGTATAATGAAAAAGACAGACAGGAAGAAAATCCTTACCTTTGAATTATGGTGCTGGTGATAAATACTGTTTATACCATGGATTGCCCTAAGAACAAACCAGTTGATACTAGATTAGATGAAACCTACGTTTTCTTTAGAAGCTCAGACGACAAGACTTCAACTTTCATACTTTGGACACAACATGCAAAGAGAGAGATCGTTAGAGAAAGACGTCATGCTTTGCAAGGTTAAAAGGTCAATGCAAAATAGGAAGGCTATCAATGAGATGGATCGATACAATCACAGCAGCTATGAATGTCACTCTTTCAACAATTAGCTGCCTGACTGAAGACCAAATACATATTAAGACAACTATTCAGAGGGTCGCCATGAGTTGACAAAGACTAAATGGCACTTAACAGGTCTGACCAAGAATGGCAGCTATTATTTTCTTGTGCTTCATCAGCTCTGTCACCTGCACTAGAAAGGCTTTGAAATGCAAGAACAGGCACTGATTGCTCCTGTATTTCAAAGCCTCCTATATTGCCAGTGGCAGAACTGGCGATGCAACAGAGAAGAGCAGGCACAAAAGCACGGGCTAGAAAGGGGCTGTTGCTAATACAGGGGGGCTGGGAAAAAGCTGATGCTGTTGCTGGGGCTTGGATATGGAGAGGGGCTGCTGCTGCTGCTGGGACTTAGAATAGGAGGAGCTGATGCTTGGGCTAGGAAAAGAGGGGCTAGCACAGAGAAGGGGCTGGCACTGAAAAATTGCGTTCGGGTCATCAAATGGAATCTACCTAAAAAGCTCTTAAAATGTTTTTACAGAAAAATCCCCTAGTTTTCTGATCTTGGAAAAGCATCTAATTGCCTCAAAAATAAAGGCCTAGAATCAGAAGTCCTAATCATAAACATGAAATGGAGTGACATACCAAGTTCCTAATTTTCTGCAAAGCATATTCTAGAAATTCCAATGTTTTCAAGATTTAAGACTGCAAAAAAGAACAATTATGACTTATTTATACATCTAATATTTAAAAAATTACTGCTGTGCATGTAAACACTTCAGTTTCTGTGGCTGGCAGCTAGAATAGTTCCTTAGAAATGTGGACTGGAATACCGTGAAGTCTGGATGGGTCAATTGTTTTTTTTCTGCTGTTAAATACTATGCTACTATGGGACCACTTTAGAAAACTGTGGTAAAACAGTATGTTACAGTGTCATTTTACTGAGCAACAGTTGTCATGCAATTTTCAAAACTGTTTTTAACAGAGTATTGCATTATACTTAATCCAGGGATAATTCTCTTGGCTTGCCACAACTGGGAGCTTAATGCATTCCCAGTCATGTCCTCAGCTTTAAGAGGTAGGGCCATTAGGCAAATTAGGCAGTCACCTAGGGCATCAGCTTCTGTAGGTGGAAAAGAGCAGGGCATTGAAAGCTAAACAATAGATTTTGACAGCCCAGGGGTGGTATAAAGCTTAAAATTTGCCTAAGGCGCCAATACTTAGAACCAACTCTGGAGTCAGCCATGTTTAGAAGTCACCTTTTTATAAAAAAACAAAAAAAACAACCAGTAATCCATGGGGTTTCCCTCTATATACTTATTCTCCTGTGCCATCATTACCTGGCCTATAAAATTGAAATACAATAAAATACCCAAAGCACCAATGCCATGTTCTGAAACCCTGCCCCCATTAAAATACATCTCTCTCCTCTGAACACCATATCCACCCCCACCAGAAATCCCCTACTATTGCTTAAAAGTTGTATAGCACTACAAGATATACGCTGCACAGACATATGTAAAAGACAGACCCAGCTCACCAGAGCTTACAATCTAGTAAAGACATGGGATACATCTAAGGGGAATGGTAAGTTAACACGAAGGAGATCAGGTGAGTCAAAATATGAAAGCACCAGCAAAAAGGTGAGTTTTCAGCCTGGATTTGAAAAGGGTCAGGGAAGGCACCCTACATACAGGCTCAGGTAGTTTTTTTCCAGGCATAAGAAGCAGCAAAGTGAAAGAATTGAAGTCTGGAATTAGCAATAGAAGAAAAGGGCATAGACAGAAGCGATTTGACATAAGTTCAGAGTTCCTAAGGAGGGGTGTAGGGAGAGAAGAGAGGAAAGGTAGTGAGAAGCTGCAGAGTGAATGCACGTATAGGTCAGCAGGAGAAGTTTGAACTGGATGCGAAAATGGATAGGAAGCCAATGACGTGACCTGAGAAGAGGGATAATATGAGCATGATAAGGCTTGCGGAAGATTAGATGCGCAGCAGAGTGTTGAACAGATTGAAGGAGAGAGAAATGATTCAGAGGGAGACCAGCAAGGAGTAAGTTACAATAGTCTAGACGGGAGGTGACTAAGGAGTGGATAAGTGTCTTAATAATATGTCCAGAGAGGAATGGGCAAATTTTGTTGATGTTATATAGAAAGAAATGGCAGGTTTTAGTTATCAGCTGGATGTGTGTGAAGGAGAGAGAGCAGCCAAGGTTGTGAGCTGAAGAGACAGGGAGGAGTAGAGGGTTATCAACAGAGACTGAGAAAGGAGGAAGGGAACAGAAGGGTTTAAGGGGGAAAATAAGAAGCTCAGTTTTAGCCATGTTCAATTTCAAGCAGCGGTGAGATGTCCAAGCAGCAATGTCAGGAAGGCAGACAGAGATCCTGGCCTGGATTGGCAGAGAGATTTCAAGTGTAGAGAGGTAGATATGGGAGTCATCAGCGTAAAGATGGTACTGAAAGCCATGGGAAGAGAGGAGTATACTAAGGGACTGGGTATAGAGAGAGAAAAGGAGTGGACCCAAGCAATGTTCCCTCTAATTTTCTGTAGGCTGTGTGCGCATAAAATATCAGCTGTGTGCAGCTTTTGAAGGAAGGTTAAATTTTTGTGCGCCACATAATGACACTCGGAGTTATATACTTTAAAATTTGACTACATGTCAGAATACAGTATGTACACCACATTGATTTTAATCAAATTAAATGAAAATAGACGTTACTAAATGAAGTGGGAAATTTCTAGTAATTACAATCATAACTTTTAAATTTTAAGATGTCTGTATTGTTTTCTATCAGAATCAGAGCTGTAATTTTTGTGCGCTCTGTTGTAAAGTATGTGCGCTCGCTCGGCGAGGTGTGTGCGCGCGCACACGCGCACAGCTTAGAGGGAACAGTGGGCCCAGGCAACCTTGTAGGTGGAGTAGAGATTTGTAGGGGAGCAAATTGGTCTTCACTTCATTCTTTTGCCAAGCACTATTGCTTGGATGTCCAGGTGGTGAGAGATGCTTGTTTCAGAACAGTGATGCTTCAGGCCGGTTCTGTAGGTCCTTCCCGCTAGTTTAACTGTTCTGTTATATCCCAGAGGTGCGGGACTGGATTGGAGGGATGATAAGGAAAGAGAAATTAGACTTACCCGCTAATTGTTGTTCCTTGAGGATCTCCATTCCAGTCCCGGATCCCTCCCCGGAGTGTGTATAGGATATTCTGTCATGTACCCTGGGCCTGAAGCTGGTTCACTGGGAGAAGTGGCTAGTGAGTGCCGGGAAGTAGGGGGAGGGTTGGCATTAGGGGATGGACCGGGAGAGCTGTTTATCTCACACTTCATGTTGCATGGCGTCACTGAGGTGCTCCACAGGTAAGCCTCCTCATTCTGGGGGAGACGGGGGATTCCTTCCCAGGTGGTGGGGGGGTCTAGGTTATTTAAATGAAGAATTGCTGTTGCATGTTTTATTACTTATTTGTTGCTCCTGTGAGTCTGCTTTGTCAATAGGTTATTGGGACTGGTAGGTGGTGCCAGCTGTATAAGTACACTGGTGTCATCAAAAGATGACAGGCTCAGTCTCCAAGCTGCTGTGAGAGGTACACTACCGAGAAGTGCGGGATTAGACTACAGTTCCTCAAGGAACAACAGTTAGCAGGTAAGTTTAATTTCTCTTTATAAAATATCTTCCCCCCCCTCCTCGGGAAGGTGCTCCACAAAGTTACACCTACTTTGACCCTCACACAAATCTTTCACTTTAATTTATGCAGTCTTTTACATGTGTATACTTCATTTAATTTTATAAGAACCTATTTCTGTGCGTAAAATGCTGCTCTCCATGTAAAAGATGTAGAAAAAGCATGTGGAGCATGGTTCGTATAATTCTTTCCAACCCCCCCTCTCTCTCTCTCTCTTATATAATTTATATATATGTGTGTGTGTGTTTAGTTATATTCTCTGTGTGCTTTTATTTTGAACCTTTTGGTGTTTGGCTTTGGTGTTCGGTTTTACTTTCTTTTATTACCTTATAAAATTGCCCCAGGCATAAATATACATGTGATGGCATACACACACATACTTTAAATATAGGTGTTGCCAAGGGTGCATTCTGAGCAGAGTGTGGGTGCAGGGTTGGCGCGACCATTAGGCAAACCATATAGACAGCTATCTAGAGTGCCAGTGGTCTGGGGACAACCCATTGCTGCCACCCCTCTCCAGGACCTGCAGCAGTAGCAATGGTCACAAACAGCCCTACAGCGCTTACTTTCAACCTGCAGCACTCCAAGGCTGTTTCCGTTTTGCCCTGCTGCCGCAAACAGAAAGTTGGCATTGGGCCTCGGTGGGGGAAATGGAAACAGCCTTGCAGTGCCACAAGTTAAAGGTAAGCGCTGCGAGGCCATTTGTGCCCATTGCTGCTGTAGAAACCGGAACTGCTTCATCCATAGAAATACACTAGGGGGGTTATTTTGCAAGAGGTGGATATGGTTTGGATGTATGAAAGGAGTAAAGTAGACGTGCTTCCAGCCGGGATGTCGAAAATGAAATTTCAGAAGTGGGCAAATCTGGACATTCCCATGGCCGAAATGTTCAAATGCCAGCGTTCCAAAATGGGTGTGTCTGAGGGCATTCTGAAGCGCAGATGCTCAAAGCGTATTTCAAATAGCATTCTGGACGTGCTGTGTGCAGCATCCAGACATCCCGGCCTTGACCTGCTATAAAGCATGAACAGGTAAAGCACTTCGCTGTCCATGGATGTGATGGTGCTAGGAGGAGAGAAGAGGAGAGCTTGAAGGAAAGAGAGAGAGATAGAGGAGCTTGCCTGTTGGTGCCATCTGCTGCATGCCATGCCCAGTGATCTCCTGTGTCACAAACCTGCACTCCGTACATCCCCCCCATTCACCCAGCCTCAGTAGACACCCCTCAACCCATTAAATCTACCCCGGCCACAGGTACCCGTCCCACCCCCATCCCTCCACTGCCAAACTGGGACTCCCTGACCCCAATGTCTCCACAAGGTAAAGCTGTCAGCCCAAGTGCATGCAGAGTGGTAGTGAGCGTTTGTGTGTGTAGGAGTGAGCGAGGGTGTGTGAATGTCCATTTGCTGTGCATTACTTTTCATGTGTCCATATCTGTCCATACATTCATCACACACAGCACAGTACAGGATAGATGGAGGAGGATGTGCAGTAGTGGGTCCCCATGGGTGTAGGTGGAGAAAGCAGACATGCAACATGAGAACTGGTAGTTTGTAGAAGCCATTGATGAGGAGCTGCAGAGGGAGAACAGGAGGGTGCACAGAGGGCCCCCATACCAGAGAATATACTGGCTGAGAGGTCAGTTCATGGGGCTCACAGATGAAGTGCCTGATGTGGTTTCCTTTTGACAATGCCACTATACAATGGCTGTGCGTAGAGCTAGAACAAGACCTCAGTGCCAGCACACAGCAAAGCTGCCCATACTTGTGGCTCTAAAGGTCACCACAGCCCTCTCATTTCTGGCGACCGGCAGCTTCCATTTTGTGCTGGCAGTCATCAGTCAGTTGGTCGTGTCACTGTGTCTCATGCAGTGCCTCGCAGCATTCCTCCCTAAGATGGTGTACTATATATGCTTTCCCAGCAGCGCCAATAGATCATAATGAACTTTCATCGGGTAGCAGGCTCTCTCTCAGTGCTTGGTGTCATAGACTGCATGCATGTGGCCCTGTGCCCCCTGCATGCAAGGGAAGCAGCCTACTGGAATTGCAAGTCATTATCATTCCATGTGCATATAGGTAGTGTGCAACAGTGAGGGTGAAATAACTGATGTCTTCCCCCATTTCCAAGGGTCATGCCATGATGCCTATATCCTGTTGCAGTCAGACATTCATGAGCACTCCAGCAGTGGGGAGATTACAGGCAGCTAGCTCCTTGGTAAGTCACAGCCTCCCAACCGAGGCATAACATCTCTTATATTCCCTCATACAGGTGATTGTGACTATCCACTAAGGAGCTGACTGATGACTCCTATCATCTCCCCACACAGTGAAGCAGAGGAGCCCTAAAACTAGGCATACAGGGCAACCCATGCCATCATAGAGCACACATTTGACCAGCTGAAAACACATTTTCACTGACTGCACAGGTCAGGAGGTGAGCTGCTGTACAGCCCGCAAAAGGTCTGCCAGATCTTCATGACCTGCTTCATGCTACATAACCTGGCCAAGAGGAAGCAGCAGCCCCTACCCAAAGAAACCTGAGGAGGAAGATACTGAGAAGGGCTCAGATGTCACATGCCAGACATACAGACAAGGGGAGTGAGCAAGAAACAGGCTGATACGGAACCATTTCACCCAAAGTACGTGTTTAATTCCTGACCATTAAAGTAAACTTACAGAAGGAGCCCCTGCCTATCCCACTCACCTCTCTTGCCCTACTGCCAAGCCCCAGCAGAGAACACCACAAAAAGCAAGATTACCACGTAGGAACAGGGACCCAGTCTAGGCTTGGTAATGTGGAAAGACAGAGCTGTCCTCTCCACCAAGCCGACCGCCATACAGCCTTCTAGCACCTCTGGATACAGCCTCCTAGCACAACTGATCACCCGTACCCTTGCATGCCCCCTGCTCTCAAACCAATGCCACCCATACACACGCGGCCAGTATGACCTAAGACAGACCCTGCACCATTGCTGCACACCCATGCATGCACAGCACAGATTTGTCACAGCCTATGCAGTATGCTCCCCACTGTTATTTTTTTGAAGGTAGACAAATGTGAGCCAGTTGATATAGTGTATCTAGATTTTAAAAAAGTCTTTGGCAAGGTCCCTCATGAGGGACTCTTGGCGAAATTAAAAAATCATGGGATAGGAGGCAGTGTGCTGTTGTGGATCAGGAACTGGTTAAAAGATAGAAAGCAGAATAGGGCTAAATGGCCAATTTTCTCACTGGAGAAAGGTGAATAGTGGATTACCTCAGGGATCTGTGCTGGGCCTACTGCTTTTTAACATATTCATAAATGACCTGGGAATAGGAATAATGAGTGAGGTGATCAAATTTGCAGATTACACAAAATTATTCAAATCTAATTTGGACAAAGTGCCAGGTTATGCACTTAGGAAAGAACAACCCAACTTTGGTTACATGATGCAAGGCTCCACATTACAAACCACCACCTAGGAAAAAGATTTAGGCGTCATTGGGGATAACACATTGAAACTCTCTGCCCAGTGTGCAGCAGTGGCCAAGAAAGCAAATAGAATGTTAGGAATCATAAGGAAAGTAATGGAGAATAAAACCAAGGATATTATAATGCCTCTGTATCATTCCATGGTGCGACTGCATCTTGAGTATTCTGTGCAATTCTGGTCGCCATATCTTAAAAAGGATATAGCAGAATTAGAAAAGTTACAGAGAAGAGCCACCAAAATGGTAAAGGGGATGGAAGGATACCCCTATGAGGAAAGGTTTAAAAGGTTAGGACTCTTCAACTTGGAAAAGAGATGGCTGAGGGGAGATATTATAGAGGTCTGTAAATGAATGGAGTGGAACAGGAAACGTACATCGGTGGTTTATGCCATCAAAAAGTAGAAAGACTAGGGGACATGCAATGAAGCTACAATGTGACCCATTTAATTAAAAAGAGAACATATTTTTTCACTCAACACATAATCAAACTCTGGAATTCGTTACCGGAGAATATAGTAAAAGCTGTTCTTGTAGCTAGGTTTAAAAAAGGTGTGGACAAGTTCCTTGAGGAAAAGTCCATAAACCATTATCAAAGAGGACCCGGGAAATCCACTGCTTGCCCCAGGACAAGCATTGTGGAGCCTGTGTGTCTTTTTGGGAACCTGCTAGGTACTTGTGACCTGGATTGACCACTGTTAGGAACAGGATACTGGGCTTGATGGATCTTGGTCTGATCCAGTCTATGTTCTTAATACAAATATGTGCTATAACAAGTAGATGCATACTTGTATATGACCTGAGTTTAGGCATATGAAGAAGAAAAGCTTGTGCAGAGCATGGGTGGTATGAAGACATATGTGTGTAGGTTATAAAATATTCACCTACGAAGAAGTGACATCAGCCTGACAAATGGCAGTTTAATCTGTGAGCTCTGCATGACATTGAAGAAAAACCTTCCCTAAGTGTGCAGACCTTGCCCCCTCCATGTTGCTAGACTCGACACTCGGCTTTCTTCTTTTTGGGTCCTCTTTTATGGAATACTTTACCATCTTCCCTCCGATTAGAACCTTCCTACACGCATTTCATAAATAAATAAATAAACTACTCAAAACTCACCTGTTCAAACAAGCCTTTGACCTTCCCTCTGATTCCCATCCCTAAGATATGCTGTCCTTGTCATTTTGTCTGTCCTTTTTGTCTTTGTTTGTGATATGTGTTTGGTCTTTGTAGTGTTTTTAATTTTATCTCGTATTGTCTTTTGTTTTAGTTTCCTCTTTCTGTCCAGCCTTTTATGTACTTATTTGACTCTTTTCTTTCCTGTTATTTTATGGCGTTCTTTTCTTTACTTCTGCAGTGTTGACTTTTATTTTATTTTATTGTACACCGCTTAATGCCTTGGCCATAGCAGTTTATCAAATGTTTTAATAAAGATAAAGATCAATGTGGAGAAAGTAGAATTTGCCAGTTTTAGTGATGCCAGCGAAGTCCCATGTGGTGAACATTAAAACATTGCTGTGGGCAAACAGTAAGTTTGCTTTACAGCTACCACATGCTAAGGTGGAGAATGGCTTTGATGCAGCAGGAGATTTGAACTTCGTGGGAGTGATATGGAGCAGCCCAAGGTCTTGGAACCCTTAACAGCAAAATTAATGAAGAAAATGCTTACAACAACCTGTGTAACAAGTTGAAGGCAGACTTTGGGACCTTGGTGACAAAGCTGAAAGACCTGATAGCAGAAGTTAGTCACAATGTAACAGAGCTTGGTGAACAGGTGGACAAGCATGAGCAAAAGACTGAGGACTATGCGGAAGAAGTGGCAGCTGTGTTGGGTTGTTTGGATAAAGCACTGGCACAGTGGGATGCTATGCAGACTAAATTAGATATTGAGAATCACATGCGTTGGTGTAATCTGCTGATACAACACATGCTTGAAGTGGAAGAATAGGCTGATGCAAAGGCAACAGCTTGGAGAGCATTTAAATTAATACTGCAGAAAGGAGAGGATCAACTGGAATCAAGTGATTTGCTGACTGAAAGAGCCCATCGAGCCTTGGGTTTGCCTAAACATAATTTTCCCAGAGACATTGTAGTTTGTTTGTTATGCTATCCAGTAAAAGAAAAGATTTTAATACTAGACAGATAACTGAGCTGCTATTGGATGGGCACTGTTTTGAGATCTATCACGTTACAATGTCATTAGGAGTTTAAAGATGTCACTCGAGCTTTGCAGAAAGAAATCAAAGGTACGCTATAGATGACTGTACCATTCTGGATTGTTCTCAAGGGATCAGTGTACTGGAACTGCACGGTGGAGGAAGCCTGGCAGGTGTTGCAAAAAGTGGGCCTAGTAAAGGAGACCATTCCAGAGATGAGGTAAGACAGTGACATCGGCCCAGGAGAGTGGACATGGTATCTGAATGCTCTTGAGCTGTTGGGTTTGGAGGAATTTTGACTAGCTCCTGAAGAATGTGGTGGATTATATATTTCCTTTTTATCACTATCTTTATGTTTTTTGCTGGACTATTTTGTTCATTGGTTTATGATTTATTTAAAATTTGCTTTACTGCCTTTCAAAATAGTTTACATATTAAAAAGTTTAAAATAGATAAAAAGGCTGGAATGGAAATCCTTTACAACAGCAGAGAGAAAAGACACAGTCATACAGGACTAGAGAGAGGGTAGTTGGGAACAGAAAGGGCTATCCGTGCAAATTAGCCACAGAGGTCAAAGGCCTGTTGAAAATGATTGATAGGCTTTCAAGGCTGACTTAAGACAGACATATACAGGTTCAAAATGGAGGTCAGGAGGCAAGTTTTCCCAGAGGTAAGGAGCGCATAAATAGAAGGCTAAGGCCCTGGGGTTGAGTGATATCTCGGTATGCAGAAAGAAGACAGCATGAATAGTACGAAGAGAATGAGAGGGAGCATAAGGAATAAGAAGGGAGGAAAGATATAATGGCAAACTAGAATGCAATGTTTTATGAACCAGGGTTAGAACTTTAAATTGCGCACGTGAAGATAGTGGTAACCAGTGATGTTGTAGAAAGAGGGGGGTAATATGATCATACTTTGACGCGTGGACCAACAGATGAAGGGCAGTGTTCTGTGCAGTTTGCAGTCTCTGAATCTCAAACTCAGGAAGACCAGAATAAATGATGTTACAGTAGTCAAGGGGACTAAAGCTAAGATTAAAGTAGTAAGAGCTGGTGGGGAGGGTGAAGATTGAACAAATGGAATAGACTTGTCAAAGTGTGTGGAATGATTTATTTATTTATTTAGCCATATTTATATACCAATTTTCACCGGGTCAAAGCAGTTACAACAAACAAGGGGAGGGTACAATGAACAGATACAAGGGAGGGGGGATACCATCACCCGGGAGGGGATATAGCATATTTACAATGTTATTATAGTATTTACATTCTTTGACATTACTGTCCTTCTCTTCAGTCATATTTGCAGTTCAGTAATATTTAGATTTCAGGCTCTCTCCGTTATCTGATTTTTTTTAACTACAGAGCTGATCTGGTCATGAAAAGTGAGACTGGAGCAATGTTCCCTCTAATTTTCTGTAGGCTGTGTGCGCATAAAATATCAGCTGTGCAACTTTTGAAGGAAGGTTAAATTTTTGTGCGCCACATAACGACACTCGGAGTTATATACTTTAAAATTTGACTACACGTCAGAATACAGTATGTACACCACACATTGATTGCACTAGAAAATATTGTAGAACTTGTGAAAACCGTAAATACACAACAACTTTTAAATTTTAAGACGTCTGTGTTGTTTTCTATCAGAATCAGAACCATAATTTTTGTGCGCTCTGTTGTAAAGTATGTGCGCTCGCTCGGCGAGGTGTGTGCGCGCGCACACGCGCACAGCTTAGAGGGAACAGTGGACCCAAGACAGATCCTTGGATACCACCAACTGAGAGCAGGATAGCAGTAGAGGAGGATCCAGCAGAACAAAAACCGAAAGAGTGATGGGAAAGATAAGAGCAGCACTAGGATAGCAGAGGACAAGGTATCAAGCGAGAACAAGGTATCAAGGGGAAGGTTGTGGTCAACAGTGTCAAAAGCAGCAGAAAGGTTAAGAAGGATGAGGACTGAGTAAAGGCCATTGGATTTTGCCCAGAACAGGTCTCTGGAAACTTTGGCAAGAATGTAAAGGACGAAAGCCCAATTTTAGAGGATCCAGAAGGGCCTGAGAGGAGAGAAAGTCGCGGCAATGACAGTGAACTGCACATTCAAGTAGTTTGGAAATGAAGGGAAGAAGAAAGGTGGGTCGATAGTGAGGACAGGTAGGATCTAGTGAGGGTTTCTTGAGGAGAGGAGTGACAACAGCATACTTGAAGACTGCAGGGAAAGTTGCAGTAGAGAGTGATAGGTTGAGAAAATGAGAGATGGAAGGGACTATAGTGGAGGTGCTAAGGAAATGGGTGAGAATAGGAACAGAGAAGCAGGTAATGAGTTTGGATGAGGAAAGATGGTGAGTGGTTTCCTCCTCAGAGATCATAGAAAAGGAAGAGAGGGTAGTTGGGGGGGGGGATTTGGGAGTGAAGAGGGAGAGGAAGGGAAGTAGCTGACCTCATGGGGAACTGGAGTGTGATCTTGTGGATCTTGTCGTGGAAGTAGTCAGCCAGGGAGGCAGGGGTCGGATGCAGAGGTACCTTGAGGAGAGAGTTGAGAGCTGTAAAGAGACGGCGAGGGTCAAAGGTAGTCAGATAACGTGTACCCCAGGGATCTGTGCTGGGTCCGCTGCTTTTTGACATATTCATAAATGACCTGGAAAGTGGAATAACGAGTGAGGTTATCAAATTTGCTGATGACACAAAACTATTTAAAGTTGTTAAAACCCAGGAGGATTGTGGAAAATTGCAAGAGGATCTTGATAAATTGGAAGACTGGGCATCAAAATGGCAGATGAAATTTAATGTGGAGAAGTGCAAGGTTATGCACCTAGGGAAGAACAACCCAAACTATGGTTACACGATGCAAGGTTCCACATTAGGAACCACCACCCAAGAAAAAGATTTAGGCGTCCTTGTGGATACCATGTTAAAACCCTCGGCCCAGTGTGCAGCGGCGGCCAAGAGAGCAAATAGAATGCTAGGTATGATAAGGAAAGGAATGGAAAATAAAACAAAAGATATTATAATGCCTCTATATCGTTCCATGGTGAGACCGCACCTTGAATATTGTGTGCAATTCTGGTCGCCATATCTTAAAAAGGATATAGCAATTTTAGAAAAGGTTCAGAGAAGAGCCACCAAAATGGTAAAGGGGATGGAAGGCTACTCCTATGAAGAAAGGCTAAAAAGGTTGGGGCTCTTTAACCTGGAAAAGAGACGGCTGAGGGGAGATATGATAGAAGTCTATAAATTAATGAACGGAGTGGAACGGGTAAACGTAGATCGATTGTTTACCTTATCAGAATATAGAAAGACTAGGGGACATGCAATGAAGCTACAGGGTAAACTATTTAAGACTAATAAAAGAAAATATTTTTTCACTCAACGTGTAATCAAACTCTGGAATTTGTTACCGGAGGATGTAGTAAAGGCTGTTAGTGTAGCTGGGTTTAAAAAAGGTTTGGACAAGTTCCTGGAGGAAAGGTCCATAAACCATTATTAAGAAGGGACCCAGGATATCAATGCTTGAACCAATACAAGCATTGTGGAACCTGTGTCCCTTGGGGAAACTGCTAGGTACGTATGACCTAGATTGGCCACTGTTGGAAACAGAATACTGGGCTTGATGGACCTTGGTCTGACCCAGTATGGCATATCTTATGTTCTTATGTTCTTATGACTACCTAGAGGCTTAACTGCAAATCCCTAGTATCTAGTAAGGGCAGGAGTGATTTCCACTCAATCTTGCTTTGCCTGTACCATTATGGCTAGCCATGCTCCACACATGCCCACCCCCTACCCCACCCACAAAAAATTGCTGCAGGAAGGGCAACCCGCAGGCTATAGCATTTGCAGGCTATATCAAGGGGGGATGTAAAAAGGGGAAGGCAGTGGCCATGAGGGTGTACTATTGACCACCTGGCCAGAATGAACAAATGGATGATGAAATGCTCAAAGAAATCAAGGAAGCTAATGAAAGTTACAGCACAGTAATAATGGGAGATTTCAATTACCCTGGTATCGACTGGGTCAGTGTCATGGCAGGACATGCTAGGGAGATAAAGTTCCTAATGAAATAAATGACTGCTTCTTGGAGCAGCTGGTTCATGAACCGACCAGAGGGGAAGCCATATTAGAAACATAGAAACATGATGACAGAAAAAGACCACATGGCCTATCTAGTCTGTCCTTCCATATCAACAACTACAACAGTCCACTTTTTACCTTTAGAGATCCTCTGTGTTGGTCCCATGCTTTTTTGAAATCAGTTACTGTCCTTCTCTACCACCTCCACTGGGAGACTATTCCATGGATCCACTACTCTTTCCGTAAAGAAATATTTCCACATATCACTCCTGAATCTATCTCCCTTCACCCTCATCCCATGTCCCCTCGTAGCAGAACTTGCTTTCAATTGAAAGAGGCTCTCTCCCTGAACATTTATGCCACGGAGGTATTTAAATATCTCAATCATATCACCTCTATCCCGCCTTTCCTCTAAGGTGTACATATTAAGATCCTTAAGTCTGTCCTGATTGCTTTATAATGAAGCCCACTAAACATTTTAGTAGCCACCCTCTGCACCGACTCCATCCTGTTCACATCCTTTTGAAGGTGCGGTCTCCAGAATTGCACACTATACTCCAAATGAGGTCGCACCAAAGACTTATACAGAGGCATTATCACCTCCTTTTTTCTGCTAGCCATTCCTCTCCGTATGCACCCAAGCATCCTTCTAGCTTTGCCATCGCCTTTTCTACCTGTTTAGCTACTTTAAGATCATCAGACACAACCACGCCTAGGTCCCGCTCTTCTTTAGTGGACAAAAGTACTTCACCTCCTATACTGTATTGCTCCCTTGGATTGCTGCAGCCCAAATGCATGACCTTACATTTTTTAACATTAAATCCCAGCTGCCAAATTCTAGACCATTCTTCAAGCTTAGCTAGATCCCTCCTCATGTTATCTACACCTTCCTGGGTGTCTACTCTATTGCAGATTTTGGTATCATCTGCAAAGAGGCAAACCTTACCCGACAGCCCTTCCGCTATATCACTAACAAAGATGTTTAAAAGAATCGGACCAAGGACAGATCCCTGGGGCACACCACTGGTAACATCCTTCTCCTCAGAGTGAGCTCCATTTACTTGTACTCTTTGTCGCCTCTCACCCAACCAATTTCTAACCCAAGCAGTAACTTTAGGGTCCATCCCTAGAGTGCTCAGTTTGTTTTATAAGTCGCCTGTGAGGAACAGTGTCAAAGGCTTTACTGAAATCTAAATACACCACATCTAGAGCTCTCCCTCGGTCCAACTCCCTGGTCACCCAGTCAAAGAAATCAATCAGATTTGTCTGACAAGACCTGCCTCTGGTGAATCCATGCTACCTTGGATCCTGTAATCCGCTGGACTCCAGAAACCTCACTATTTTCTCTTTCAGCAGCGTTTCCAATAATTTATTCACCACCGAAGTTAAACTAACTGGCCTGTAGTTTTCAACCACATCCTTCCGCTTTTGTGTAAAGGCACCACATGAGCCTCTCTCCAGTCCTTTGGCACCACTCCCGACTCCAACGAGGCATTGAAAAGGTCAGTCAGTGGAGTTGCTAGAACGTCCCCAAGTTCCCTCAGTATTCTAGGGTGTATCCCATCCGGTCCCATCGCTTTGTCTACTTTAAGTTGAGCTAGTTTCTCACGAACACAGTCTTCTGAAAATTGTTCAAGATGTCCCTCGCTTCTGTTCCTATTTGTGGGTGTTTTCTGAGGTCCTACTCCTGGTTCTTCATCTGTGAACACAGAACAAAAATATTTGTTAAGCAATTCAGCTTTATCCTTATCAGCTTCTACATATTCCCCCCCTGCACCCTTATGTCCTGCCTTAGTCCGGCCTTAGTCTTCCTGCGAATACTAAAGAATCCAATATGTTTGTACATAGTTAGTTTTTTACCCTGTTGTTCCAAGTTTAAGTTTCCTGTTATAATGTAAGCACACCAGTGTCCTCTGAATGTGCAGCTTCTGTTACTTGTAAACCGCACTGAAAACAAATAGCGCGGTATATAAAAGATGTTAAATAAATAAATTGAGTCTGACAATACCACTTTTGCCCTTCCTCTTCTCACTAATATATCTGAAAAATGTCTTATCCCCCCATTTTATTGCATTGGCTATTTCCTCCTCCTTTTGAATCTTTGCCTTCTTGACTACTTTGCTAGCTTCTCTAAGTTTTTCCAAATACAGATGCCTGTCTTCCTCTCTCTGTGATCTCTTGTATTTCATGAAGGCCTCCCTCTTTTCCTTCACTTTTTCACCTACTTCCGTCGAAAACAATAGCGGTCTCCTTTTCCTTTTGCCTTTATTTACCATTTTAACAAAAAGGTTGGTTGCCCTTAAAATACACTCTTTCAGTTTTGCCCACTGTTTTTCTACATCCCCCAGCTGTTCCCATCCCACTAACAACTCCCTGAGGTATTGGCCCATCTTCGCAAAGTTAGTCTTCCTAAAGTCTAAGATCCTCACCTTGGAATGGATTCTAACAGCCCTAGTCCTAATTCTGAACCAAGTCCAGTATGGCCCCTTCACGTGTGGAGTCTGTTACCAATTGCCTGAATAGTTCTCACTGTAGAGAATCCAGGATCTCCTTACTTCTAGATGATACTGCAGCAGGAATGTGCCAATCAACATCTGGCATATTGAAATCTATCAGTAGCACGTCCCCTTTCCTAGCAATGCTGCATATGTCTTCAATTAACTCTCTGTCCACCTCTTCCTCTTGTGAGGGAGGTCTGTATATCACACCAATGCAAATAGATTTCTCTTTCCCTCTTTCTAGTTTAACCCACAATGCCTCCTCTCTCCCTTTTAAGCTCTGTAATTCCAAAGCTTTAATAGTAGTTTTTACATATAGTGCCACTCCTCCTCCCCTTCTTCCTACCCTGTCCTTTCTGAATAAAGTATAGCCGGGTATAGTTACATCCCAGTCATGGTTTTCTGTGAACCATGTTTCTGTAACTGCCACTAAATCCAAGTCAGCCACTCACACCAAAGCTTCAACATCAGGGATCTTATTTCCCATGCTACGGGCATTTATACACACTGCTTTCCATATGTTACCCCTGTTACCCATTTCCATAAAGGTATTTAATGTATCACCTACCTGGGGGCTTTCACTTACCTGGGGGCTTTCTTCACCTATCCCCAACGAATCTAGTTTAAAGCCCTCTTCAGTAGATTAGCCAGTCTACTACCGAAGATGCGTTGACCTTTCTTGGACAGATGGATGCCATCTCTGCTCTGCAACCTTTGGAACAGCATCCCATGGTCTAGGAAACCAAAACGCTCTCGATGACACCATCCACGCAGCCATGCATTCATCTCCAGGATGCGAGCCTCTCTGCCTTGGCCTTTACCCTCAACAGGGAGGATTGGAGAGAACACCACCTGTGCACCTAACTGCTTCACCCTCTGTCCCAGAGCCATGAAGTCACTTTTGATACGTTCCGAGGTATACCTGGCAGTATCATTTGTTCCAACATGGATTAGCAACATTGGGTAATAGTCAGTTGGCTTGATGAGTCTCGGCAAACTCTCCATAACATCTTGGATTTTGGCACCAGGCAGACAGCATACCTCTCTGGACATCAAGTCTGGTCGGCAGATGGACACCTCAGTACCCCTCAGAAGAGAGTCTCCAACCACCACTACCCTTCGTTTCCTTCTGGTCACTGATTCTGCAACTTTGGGGTACTTGAACTCTGGTTCTTCCCTTTCCAGGGATGCTTTCACCTCCTCCACTTCCAGGGCTGCATAACGGTTCTTCAATTCAAGGGCTGGAGAAGTTGGATTGGTGATTTTGCAGGCCCTGGTGACTTGTGTCCAACCATCGACATTCTGTTGGCACCCATCTTCTCCTGTGCTGGAGAGCTTGGTTGCTGCAAGAAGCATCTCATCAATGTACTTCTCACTGTCCTGAATGCTCCTCAGCCTCGCCACCTCCTCTTTGAGTTCCTCCACTTGTTTCCTCATAGCTTCAGCATGCAGGCACCCTGCACATGGAACTGGGGCAACAGCTTTAGCAATATGATTTTTCCCAGCCATTGTTCTGTTCGTGGAGCTTAGGTATCTGTTAAAGCAAAAGAGAGAGATCTACCAAGTACCAGCCGGTTTCCCAGCTGTCCTTTCAGAGAAAAAGCAGTTAAATCTCTTTAATTATATTCAAAATGTGCTGTTCCAATTCTCTGAGATTTGTAAAAGGGGGAGGTGCCCTATAAAGCAAGACTGCTCACTAAGGGTGGGTGGGAGTCGGGGTGGGTAGGGAGGGAACTAACACCTGATTAGGTGTTAGCAGTTTCCAAACCTGAGGAGGATACTAGAGTTCAGCATCCTACTGTGCGCAAGCAAAGTTCCCCTAAAGCACCAAAAATAAAGTAACCTTGCTTTAAAAAATATACAAAAAACCCTTTTAAGAGCTCCCAGTCAGAGAGCTAGCAATGTAATATAATAAAAACAAACAAACCCTCAAATCCTTACTGTTTGTTGATCTGTAGAGCCCTGGTTAGGAAAGCCATTGCTTTGCGGGCCAAATGAGGACTTGTAAAGTAACCCGCAGGCCGCATAAGATGCGGGGCCTTATTTGCATAAGGGGCCTCATTTGCATAAATATTTGCATAATGTTACCATACACTTTTAGTAAACATGCCTCTTAATGAATGTATGGATAAAGAAAGACTAAAATATTTCTACATTACTATAATCCAGTGCCAACCGCCAGGCACATTAGGAACTACTACAAGCACTGCCCATTTAGAACCCATAGCAAACCCGCCATATCCTAACAGCACTACCAGGACTCACAAAGCACCATACTCTACCTATCAAAAGGCAATACTGCAAATATTAAATCAATACATTTCAGAGAATAACAATACATGACCTACTGGAGAAAGAGAACAAGTGGCAATGTCAAATAGGAATTGCATAAACAGAATACCTCAGCTAAGTTACACATGCAGAACATACACCATCATCAAACAAGGAATCACAAATTTAGAAACAGGAAGACAATAATTAACCCTGGAATTACCGAGATTTTTTGCACACACTGAATACCGTTGGGGTCATAAATGACCCCACGACAAATTTTAATTGTTAACCATGAAAATTTAAACTAAACAGACAAAATATTATTCTGAATTATTTATTATATGAAGGTTAAATGTTTTGAAATTTAATGCTTTATCATAAAATTACATGAAGAAGAGTTGCCATGAAAGCAGTTTTTGCATGCACTTGATGAACACAGTAAAGTACTACAGTCATTTGCATGAGACACAGACAATTTCTGAATGTTCTTTGCAAACATTGCGCTTGCAGGAGGTTCAAACTATGTTGCTTTTCTTGTCTTTTTCTCTGGAACAGCAGTGACATCTTGCTCTTTTCTTTGGGATCCCGACATTGCAAACAGCATCAGTGGCTTCTTCAATGCTGGAAGAAGTCTCGCTGCAATTACTCTGAAGCAGCTGCTTTCCTAATTCCAAGAGGAATACACGACATCTGTACTTTGACTTGGACTGCCATTCTGGATTTATTGACATCCAAACAATGAAGGCGTTCAAAGCACTGATGTCCAACATGTTGTAGAAGATTGTCACTGGCCAGCATCTTGTCATTCGTTTTGTGGTATACGTGCACAACATTTGATCTGCCGTATCTACTCCATCTTTACTAGAATTATAGTCCAAGATCATGCGGCGTTTTTTGTCTGGAAGTGTTATCTACTTCTTTTTGATCACACAAGCTGCTCAGAAGAACAACCACTTTTCCTTTCTTCGGGCAAAAGGAAACCAGAGTGGTGTCATCGTGAAAGGCAAACAGTGAAGTGAATACCTCTCGGCCCTTTGCTGTTACAAATTCTGGAGGTAATTCTTTTCTGTTCTTTTGAATTGTCCCCAAAAGTGTCATTTGTTTTTCAGCAATTTTCGTGACAGGGAAAAACTGCAGAAGAAATTGTCAACAGTAACATTTCTGCCAGATCACTTCAATCCTTCAGTGAGTTTCAGCACAACCCTTTCACCCTAATTCTGTTCCCTGTTTTGTCCAAGTTCCTTTCCTGTATATACTTGAAGACGCAGAATATTTGACGTTGCACTGTCACACATCATCCATAGCTTTATGCCATATTTCCCAGGTTTGCTGGGAATATATTGTCTGAACGGAATACGGCCACGAAATGTAAGCAGTTGCTCATCCACGGTAACATTTTCACCAAGAATAAAGGCGTCACTTAGGGGTATGTTTACTAAACCGTCTTAATGTTACCGGCGTTAGTTGCAGTCTTACTGTGACAAATGCCATATAAGGTAGTGGGCGTTCCGGTCTTAAGGTAGCATTTCAGGTTATCGCGCGATAGAGGGAGCCGTGGCACGTTAACGCGCGTTAGCCTTAATTAGGCGCGCTGACCTGGAAACACAGCAACAGAGGTGTAGCACAATGATTAATACATTGACTGATGAAACAGGGGTCATGAGTTCGATCCTCCAGTGGCCTTAATGAGTAAGGCTGACTGAGGCATTACCCTTTACTTTACATCAGTGCTGTCTGAGGCATTTTCTTTTTTAATTTAAATTAGTGCTGCCAGCAAACACACCCTCACAGTGCCGTAACCTAAGGTGCCCCATAAGGCGCCCTATAAGGCACTCCAGAGGACACATTATAAAGTGCACTGTCCGCCAAGGCACCTTATAATGTTCCCTATAGGGCGCCTTATGAGGCACCTTAAGGTTACAGCACTGTGAGGGTGTTTTTGCTGGCAGCACTAATTTAAATTAAAAAAAGAAAATGCCTCAGATAGTCCTATCAAATAACACCACTGTGGGATCAAACTCATGACCTCTGCCTCCACAGTCAGTGAAGTAAGCAGTGGGCTACAGCTCTATAGCTACTAACAAACCCCTGGCTGGCTACAGAAGGACTGCAGGTCACCACACAAACTGTCTGCTGTGATTACCAGGATAGGGTTAACCCACCCGTACCCATGATGCACTGCACATGCAGATCAGCAGTCTACAGATGATCACAAGATGGGGTATGCACCCCCACAGCACCTCGGCCTGGTAGGGGAAACTGACAGTGTGTGTTACTGACACAGAGTAGCAACAGACCGTCACATTGTGGGGGTACTGTGCTCACCCTGAGGGTGAGGTGGGGCGCCCAGCACCAGGTCCGCAGCATCTGGCTCAGCTGAGACAGGCTATGCTGCAGGTCACCATCAGTGCCAGTGTGTGATAGGTAGTCCTTGCAGACACACTGTCACACCCTGGGCCACCTGTAGCGTTAGCGTACTGGTTGGGCTGCAGGGGCTCCTTTTCAATAAGGTAGTTGAGGCACGAATGGTTAAGGTCAAGACAGGGTTTTATTTCCCCTCCCGAGGACGGATGCCAAACACAGGTAATAAAGAAACATATGCCATACACTCTGGCAAAAAGGATAGGATAAAGTAAAGTCTTGTACTTTTAAACAGGCAGTTAAATTATTTCCACAACTGTATCTCTTCAGCACAGTGAAACCACATCACTTAATACAGCCAATGAACAGTCCATCTGATTGTCAGATAATTCTGTTTCTGGTGGATCAATTATCATTGATTCAATCTGACTATCATCTGTACCACTCTGCTGCTGCCTATAGAGTGTTGGCAGATTATTCTCCTCTGCCAGCTCCCGTGACCTCCCTACTATCTCCTCTAGCAGGTAACGGTCTGTATCACCATATCTTGGCATATAATTGTAATGAGAGTTATGTCCCTTATAACTCCTACGTGAGAAAGTCTTATATCCAGCTTTACATTGGCTAATTGGCCTACCTTCAGGGTTTGAGGCAAGAGAAAGTCTGTGCACTGCTCCTTTTAGAAGGGGCTTAAACCTTAGAGGCTTTTCTCTATGTTCAGGTTGCTCAGCACCCTCTTCCAACATACAAATGTCTGGCACAGTATATTCTCCCTTTCTTGAAGCTTGCAAATACTTTCCAGTTATCCTGACTGGTACTTTCTCCTTGTGAATGCCTTCACCATAAGGAATAGGTTTTGAGGTTTGGTTAAAAGGTTTCTGTGCCTTTCTCCTCCAATTAACTCTATCAGCTGTTAGCTGCCTTTCTCTTTCCCATTCAGAATCAGAGTCACACACATAAGTTTTCCTACCAGCCCAGGGCAGACGTTGCTTTCCAGATTCTGACCTCAGCTTGCACACAGACTCCAGCTGGTTCTGATTCACCACGTCTTTCCTGCTTCCTGTTGCTGGCTTCTCTGAATTCTCTGAGCTGCTTTCTCTGGAGCTACCAAAGCCAAAGCTCCTGCTCCTCCTACTGCCACTGCTGCTCATTAACTCTAGTGAACGTCCCTTATACGTTTGCTGAGGCTCTAATCCAGCCCTTCCCCCTCCCAGGTGAAAGCTATTAGAGCTATGAGCTGGGGATTGCTTATCAGCTGTGCGGGGTTCTTTTCCTCGTGGCTGGGAATGTTTGTGTTGCTCTTGGCAACTGGGTGTCTTGATATCTTCCTTCCTGCTAGAAACAGCCCTATTGCTCATAGGTTCCTCTGTTTTTCTATCACAGGATATCTTTTCCCCATTACAACACCTAGGATACACATCTGTCCATCCATATTTCCCAGTCACGTCTAGCCCTTGTGGACTATGATGCACCCAGAATAGTGCATATCCTGTGTGGGTGCCATGGTCACATGTTATAGGTGAAGGGGGGTGTTTGGACCCATAGGCGGATTATGTAGCACCACCCAACCCGCCCTCTGGGGCTCAGGGTGGGGGACAGGATCTCCCACCAACAGATCCACATTCTACATCCCTGCAATGGTGGCAGTAGAGGGGACCATCAACCCCAGTCCTGCTGGGGAACAGGCACTCTACAGGGCAGTCAATGCAGATCTGTTTGCATCCATAAGGCAATGGCAGACAGACAGTAGGCCTGGAAATGCTCAGCTGCCCCCCACCACTATCTGACATTCTCCAGCATCGAGCACAGTGAGTCTCCAGCTGCTGCACCCTGCAAGGTGTTCCAGCCATACACATACTAACTGCAGACAGTCTGCTAGCTAGTCCATAGTGCATGTTCCTGGAGGAGATGCGTGCACCCAAAATTGGGATGTGAGCACACACACCAAGCAGATAAGTCAGTGATTGGGCCCCAGAAAAGAGAACCCATAAATATCACTTGAGAGAAATACTATAAAGCACTATGAGGGAACCTAGCCATGCCGTGGTCACTGCTCAGTCAGGGTGAGAGTGACCTCCCAGCAGGACATGCTGTGGCCACCCTGTCCGTGCAGGTGGTGGCCGGGCACTACAATGTCCCAGCCACTGCCCTGTGCAGATGCATCCTGCCCAGGCCACCCTGTCCCGGCTATACCCACAGTACCTTGCTCCTCATTATGCACATTGGCAGGCTAACACTGGAAACAGTGCAAGCAGTGTGGGCTCAGTAAGGTGTAGGCAGCCACAACACACTGGATAGACACACATTCCCACACCTATGCTAGCATTGTGCAAATATAGAGGCTTTTGGCAGCCCTGGCCCCCACACCAGTCCTGGGCACAGTGCAGGCATGGCTATGGTACGCAATACTGTTTGGGTCACTCCCCGGGGTGGTAAACACTGTCAGAAACCAAAACTGAAACACACTCCACAGATATCAGAAAGGTTGCTATGATGCAGCTCTATCAGCAAATTGTGCTTAACTTAGGAATTGCTATCTGCCATTAATCATAGCAAACTTTTGATATATGTATAACATATTCCCAGGTTTAGGGCGGCATTGCTAAGGTATGCAAGTGTTAGTACTGGGAGATGCTGCTGCACGCAGGGCCTAACAGCCTGACTCTCCATGAAGCTTTGGATAGTGGAGCCTGTGGGTGTGGGTGTTTATGCCCCTGTTGGCTGCTGCTTTAGGGCAGAGGTTCCCAACTCCGGTCCTGGTGAGCCAAACACTGTTCGGGTTTTCATGCTGTCCCTAAAGAATATGCATGAGATACATTTGCATACCATAGGGGCGGCGCATACAAATGCAGCACAGGCATATTTATTAGAGACAGCATGAAACCTGAATGGTGTTTGGCCCTCCAGGACTGCAGTTGGGAAACTCTGCTCTAGGTATTGCACATGTTTATGGTGTCTGTGCTCTGTAGGGTAAAATATAGGCGTTTCAGGCATGTTTATGTTATCTGCAATAAAGGTTCCAACGGTTTAGTACTGGGTTTAGTACGGGTTTAGAACGGTTTAGTACTGGGTAAAATATGGGGACTGGGTTGGCAGGAGCCACAGCTGGGACTTGAACTTGTGACCTTCTGCTCATGAACACACTGGCTGTGTGTACTGCACCACACTGTTGCCACAGGGACAGTTCATTCCCTGGGGATACCATGACTGTTCGTCAGACAGACCCTGTCTGTTGCAGTGCACGGCATCCACCTAAACGGGCCATGGTCTGCTGTTGGCAGATGCCACTGCCCCCTCTGCCACCAGCACCCCTCTGCCACCATGCTGCCATGCCATTATGCCGGTGGTGCTGGTGGTGCGCAGTCCCAGGCCATCCAGTATGCCGGTAGGCAGCTGCCTATGGTGTGGGTTCTCAGGTAGGGGTGCCTACATGGACATGCGCGCTTCCCCCCCCCCCTCCACACCGCCTGCCAATATTATGTGCCCTTGGGGGTACCTGCTGGGTAATCTCCCCTGTAACACTGTGGGACATACACTCATGCCCATGTTGGACCCTCATCAGTTGATGTCTTGCTGCTTTACAGTTTCGGCATTCCTATGTGCCACCTAGGCATCTGCCTAACACGCACTGTGCCCCAGTTGGACCACAGCATGTGCCGCCTGCAGCCCTCTATATCCCATTTACAGCATCAGTACAGTTGCCCTTTCCTACGTGCCCACTCTGCTGTTACTGCACATGTGCACGTCATAACAAACCTGCCAAATGTAGACATGAAAAAACCCTGAACAACACTATTTCAATGTGGGATCATTCACTTTGTAGGGGGACAGAGAATAGACCCTTCCAAACATGATATCTTATTTTTTGAGCTTTGTCAGTGGTTTATCATTAATATCACTTTTGGCCAGCTTTATGTTTATCATTATTTATTTATTTATTTATTTATATTCTCTTATATACCGCGCTATTCTGCATCAGTGCGGTTTACATTGAACAAACTGAAATTACATTGAACAGGGCATTATAACTTGGAGATAACTATTTTACAGGGAACATGGGCTATGGAGGGTTAATATCACTTTTGGCCAGCTTGGTTATTAGGATTTTAAATATGGTTCTGGACATTTTCTATGTTTATTTGCCTTTTTGTTCCATGCACATGTATCATTACTATCACGTTTTTGGGTTTCCCTGGCTTTGCTGTACATTGCTGACTGAAATGGCTTCTCTTTCCTGCAAATGTGCCTTAACGCGAGGGTTTCACTGGCGTTAGTGTTCAGACCCAGATTTCAGAGTGTTAGTGTGCCTGGAGCCTCTCCCCTCCCACTCTCCACCCATTGACCCCTTCTCTCCACCCTCTGGGAAGCCTTACTCCACCCTTCAGAGCCGGAGTTCACAGCATTAGGGTGCCTTAATGCCACAGCCGCATTATCGCGCGATAATACCACCGCTGTGACGTTAAGACAGCTTAGTAAACATACCCCTTAGAGTTGCTTCCCAGGTATCAAAAACGTGTCTGATTGGAGCAAGCTTATCCACGCCTTGTTGTTGACGTCTGTTGGTTGCATCATCAAATCTGAGAGCACAAGAAATTTGCTGAAAACGGTTACGGGCCATATTTTTGCCGAAAACAGAACCACCATCTTCAAGGTTCCACAACTGAACTATGGATTCATTTCATGACTTGTACACGCCTGAGAGGATCAGAAGTCCAAGAAAACATTGAAATTCTCCGTCTGTCAAATCTTTCCAGGTGTCGTCATAAATGTGTCTTCCTTGTTTGCTCGTCCACATCATGATTTCATTCAATAAGTTCTTCCTCATTAACAAGTGGAATGCTGCGAGAGGGCCATCAACATTTCGTACAGCATACCTTGTAGGACCTTATTGTACGGGCATGACATTAGCTCTGGCGTTTCTTCCAGCAGCTTGCTTTATAGATTTCCTCTTCCATGATGTGGCATCCTTAGATACATAGGCTTCAATGGCAACATTTGTCCTTATAGTTGATGACCTCTTAGCTCCTCTACGACCACAACTAAGATTCCTCACAGATGATACTGACACCGAGGACTCCTGCCTTCTTCCCCGTCCAGCACAGTCTCGACCTTTTCCTCGACTCTTTGCTGCAGGCGATGTTACCGGCTCAACATCAGTCTCACGTACACTTGGCGACCAACTGCTGTTGCCATCTGAATCATGACTGTCATCATCAGATTTATCGCCCGAACTTGGCTGATATGCTTCTTCGCTTGCTGAATATGCTGCATCATCAGACGACTCAGAGCCGTCACTGACAGCATCTCGTTGCAATATTTCTCTTACTTGGGCAGCTGAATACTTTCATTTTGACATCATAAACAATAACCTAAAATAAACAAAGAAAGTTGAATAAAACGCAAAGCAGTTTTACTATAGGTATACAATAATTGTGATGAACGAGCTGAAAGCCTCTAGATTTCATCGGAAATAATGAGAGAACGTATGATAGCAATTACAGAAAATCTGTAATTTTCATAAAATAAGAGTACAAAAAATAAATGATGCATAATTAATGATAAATACCTTTTTCAGATCAAAAAATTCACAAAACTGCAAATTGTATCACGTTCCAAACCGGACGTAAGCAACAGGGGTCAAAAATGACCCCACTGATACTCTGTGCTGCAAATCATCACTAGGGTTACCTAGCGGATGAAAATTATTCCTCTCATGGCGCAATATAAAGAGAATATTGACATGTGAAAAGTCATAAAAGATTGAATTCTTGAAAAACTAGTTTCCGAGATACGCGTTATGAAACTTGCAATGGGGTTACTTTTGACCCCATTGGTACTCCCAGGGTTAAACTGGGAACCCCAAAAGCCAAACTTGGAATGTACAACACTGTAGAAATAAAACTATAAATTAATTTCCTCTTGTACTAAACAAAGTGCAGACGTTAATGATGCACATTTCCCAGAGCTGACATATTCCAGTTAATAAATTCAAAATAAAGAGATATTTTTCTACCTTTTGTGCATTTTTTTTCAGTTGCAATTGCTCCAGCTACTTTCTTCTGGTTTCTTTGTGTCTTCTGCTATCTCTCCATCGTCTGCTGTCCATTTGTCTTTTCTTCTCTCTTCTAGTTTTTTTTCCCACTCTCTCTCTACATCTGCTTTAACATACTAATCTTTCTCCTTTTGCTCTTTCCTCATTCCAATTTCATCCACTCAAATTTTACCCCTCCATCCTCAATCCACACTTACTCTCCCAATACCCGGCCAATTGTAGATTTTTCTTCCCTCCCACACAAAAGATTTTTTCCCTCTCCATTTCACTCTCCCAGCCCCATACCATTCTAATCCTCCCCCAACATCAGCTCCTTTCTAGTTCCAGCCCCACCCAGCATCCGCTCCCCTTCTACTCCCCACATCAGCCCATTTCCAGTCCTATCCTAGCCCCTCAATCAGCCCATTTCCTGTCCTAGCTCCCCCCCCCACTAAGCCCATTTCCAGTCCTAGCTCCCTCCCCTCACAGCCCATTTCCACTCCAAGCCCCCCTCCCCATCAGCTATTTGCAGTTCGTCCCCCCTCTACTCAGCCCATTTCCATTCCAAAACCCTGTCCCCATCAGCTATTTGCAGTTCAAGCCCCCCTTCTACTCAGCCCATTTCCAGTCCTAGTAACCCCCCAGTCCATTACCAGTTCTAGCCCCCCATAGCCCATTACCAGTCCTAAGCCCCCCAACAGCCCACTTCCAGTCCTAACCCTCCCATCACCCCATTTTCAGTCTTAACCCCTCCATAACCCCATTTTCAGTCTTAGCCTCCCCATAGCCCATTACCAGTCCTAACCCCCCAATAAGCACACCTCCAGTCCTAACCCCCAATAAGCCCACCTCCAGTCCTAACCTCCATCTGCTCATTTCCAGTCCTAGCCCCCCCATCAACCCATTTTCAGTCTTAGCCCCATTACCAGTTCTAACCCCCTCTCCCCATCAGCCCGACCTAACCCCCCTCCCCCAATCAATCCAGGTAAATTTAAAACTTAAAAAAACCCAAACAAACCCTGGCTTCTGCTGCTGCCACCGCCGCCGTGGCAATGGCAGAATCAACTGTCCCGCGGTCCCTTCCCGTCTGCCCGGCAGTCTCGGCAGAGCCTCGTCAGCTCCATCAGCGGCGGGCTTTTCAAGCCGCAAAGAGAGTATTTCCCTCTCGCGGCTCTGTTAAGCCTACTGGGGCTGATAGAAATTCCCATCAGCCCCGGCAGGCTTAACAGAGCCGCGAGAGAGAAACTCTCTCTTCATGGGAGGCCCTGAAAGCTGCCGCTGATGGAGCTGATGAGGCTCTGCCAGGCAGATGGGAAGGGGCCGCGGGACAGTTGATTTCGCCAGGGATTTTTTTTTTTTTAGTTTCCTCTCCATCGTGGGCCGCACAAAGTTCTCTTGCGGGCCGCATGCGGCCCGTGGGCTGCGTGTTTGAGACCCCGGGATTAGATGATAGAGGGGTTAAAGGGGCACTAACAGGCGACAGTGGAGAGACTGAATGAATTCTTTGCTTTGGTCTTTACTGAGGAAGATGTAGGGATGTTACCCATGACTGAAGTGGTATTTAAAGGTGCGGAGGAATTGAAGGAAATATCAATACATCAGGAAGATGTATTACAACAATTTGATAAACTGAAGAGTAGCAAATCACCTGAACCGGAAGGTATACATCCAAGGGTGTTGAAAGAACTGAAATATGAGATTGCAGATCTGCTATTAGTAATCTGTGAACTATCATTAAAATCATCTGTAATACCTGAAGATTGGAGGATGGCCAACGTAACGCCAACTGTTAAAAAGGGTTCCAGGGGTGATCCGGGAAACTACAGACCGGTGAGCCTGACGTCCGTACCGGGAAAAATGGTAGAAACCATCATAAAGAACAAAATTGCTGAACATGTAGATAGTCATGGCTTAATGGGAGACAGCCAACATGGCTTTAGACAAGGAAGATCTTGTCTTACTAATCTGTTATGTTTTTTTTGAAGGTGTGAACAAACAGACAAAGGTGATTCGGTTGATATAGTGTATTTGGACTTTCAGAAAGCCTTTGACAAGGTCCCTCATCAGAAACCTTTGGCAAAACTAAAGAGTCATGGGATAGGAGGCAGTGTACTATTGTGGATCAGGAACTGGTTAAAAGATAGAAAGCAGAGGGTAGGGCTAAATGGCCAATTTCCCCAGTGGAAAAAGGTGAATAGTGGTGTACCGCAGGGATCTGTGCTGGGTCCGCTGCTTTTGGACATATTCAAAAATGACCTGGAAAAGGGAACGACGAGTGAGGTTATCAAATTTGCAGATGACACAAAACTGTTCAAAGTTGTTAAAACCCATGAGGATTGTGGAAAATTGCAAGAGGATCTTAATAAATTGGAAGACTGGGCATCAAAATGTCAGATGAAATTTAACGTGGACAAGTGCAAAGTTATACACTTAGGGAAGAACAACCCAAACTATGGTTACACGATGCAAGGTTCCACATTAGGAACCACCACCCAGGAAAAAGACTTAGGCATCATTGTAGATAACATGCTAAAAACCCTCTGCCCAGTGTGCAGTGGCAGCCAAGAGAGCAAATAGAATGCTAGGTATCATAAGGAAAGGAATGGAAAATAAAACAAAGGATATTATAATGCCTCTGTATCGTTCCATGGTGCGACCGCACCTTGAATATTGTGTGTAATTCTGGTCACCGTATCTTAAAAAGGATATAGCGTTATTAGAAAAAGGTTCCAAGAAGAGCCACCAAAATGGTAAAGGAGATGGAAGGATACCCCTATGAAGAAAGGCCTAAAAGGTTAGGGCTCTTTAACCTGGAAAAGAGATGGCTGAGGGGAGATATGATAGAAATTTATAAATTAATGAACGGAGTGGAACAGGTAAATGTAGATCGATTGTTTACATAATCAGAATATAAAAAGACTAGGGAACATGCAATGAAGCTATAGGGTAAACTATTCAAGACAAATAAGAGAGAATATTTTTTCACTTAACGTGTAATCAAACTCTGTAATTGGTTACTGGAGGATGTAGTTAAAGCTGTTAGTGTAGCAGAGTTTAAAAAAAGGTTTGGACAAGCTCCTGGAGGAAAGGTCCATAAACCATTAAAAAGGGACCTGGGATATCACTGCTTGACCCAATACAAGCATTGTGGAACCTGTCTCTCTTGGGGAAACTGCTAGGTACGTATGACCTGGACTGGCCACTGTTGGAAACAGGATACTGGGCTTGATGGACCTTGGTCTGACCCAGTATGGCATATATTATGTTCTTATGATGTGTGGGGTACAAGAGGTTGAACTCTTCAACACCTATTCAGCCACAGTCCCCTTTCTCAGGCTCTCCCCCCCCCCCAACACACATGCTCTCACATATAACATTAAATCCAAACGAATATTCTGCATCCACCTGAACCTTCCCCAGCCCCTTCCCCATCAATCTATGCAGAGTAGAGCTAGAACCTTCTCCATAAAAAAAAAACTTATCATACCACAAAAATTCAAGGAAATCTAATCTTTAAGGGAACATCTCAGTTAAATTTCGTCTTGGGGCCAGATAGCTTCACTGTTCCTGACTTCAATCTGGTTTGAGCGCTATGATTTGAATTTACAGCTATCAGGATTTTTCTCTCATTTCATTTCTTCCCTTTTTATTATTAAATTGGTCATAGCACTCACCAAATAAGTCAGATTGCCATCATTATTATGCAAATATTTATGCAAATAATGTCCTGTGGATATGTAAATACTTATGCAAATGAGGCCCCACAATGAGTTGCATCACCCTCAGGCCGACCCTGAACTCTCTTCAACAAATGTTTCCCCTCTGACCTCAGTCACAAATTCCTTCACAGCCACCACTCTCGTCATTTTTCCTACCAAGTTCCTGCTGCATGTTCAGGCCTGTCTTTATGCCATAGTGGACGAGGCCCAGGCAACTCTGCATCCTGCCCTTAGTAACACAGCTCCATACTCCATCCTGCATTCTGCCTTCCCATTCCAATTCTTCCACCGTGGAGCCTGGGGAACCCCATGGATGCTCAACACTCTACTCCAAACTCTAGAAAAAGTGTGAAATCCCCTCCCATTGTATGTGTCACACATATAATGTATGGGACTTGATATTTCTGAGGTCTTGTGGAGGATTGCCCACTGCCAATCCCATAAGGGTAGCAGCAGCTCTTCCGATGGTCTGAGGTACTATTTAAGGGCCAGCACTGAGAGACCGGTGCCATTTTGACAGCTGACGGAGATGAGGCAGGAGCAGAGGGTGACCACTCATGCTCCAATCACCATTAGACCACCAGGGTGACCCTGGTTAGAGCCAGAGGGTTCTGGGGGGACGCTCTGAGATCTTTTCATCTCTGGAGCAAGTTTGTTTGTTTTTATTATATTGGCTATATCCCCCTTCATTATCATTTCAAAGCAGTTTATAATAAATAAAAACAGCACATAAGATTGATAAGAAATTAGAAATCAAAAGTTACAGATTTAGTTGGGAATAGAGTCACGAAAACCTAGTATAGAACTTACATTCACATTCTGCCATCTGATTACAGTCCCATAGCCAGCAGCTAACTGTTGTAAAGTGGTTAGCCATCACTACTGAACCCAAAACCAGGATATTCAATGCTGGGAGGCCATATCTGGCCATTAGCATTGAATATTTGGGTCAGTCGGATAGCGTTGAAGCTAGCCAGGTAGCAACCTCCAGATACTGCCCAGTTAGCTTCAGCAGCAAAGGTTAGACCAGCCTTTAATGCGCCTAACTTTCATCGCGAGGGATAATCGGGCAGCCCCCACTCTGTCCCTGGAATGCCCTGGTTAGCATCAGTGCATGAGGCAGCGGCACCCATTAGATACTCAGTGGCATTAACCGCATTAGTTCCACTGAATATCCTGGTGACCGCGATTAGCACATCTGCTAACCGTGTTAATCATTTTGAATACACCTCCCCCCATCCCCGATGTTTCTAGTCTAATGTCATAGGGTAGAGAATTTCACAAAACTAGAGCCAGATAGTAAAATGCGGTCTGTCAAGTAATATCTAGATGTGCCCTGAAATTGGAGGGCAGTACCGGCCTTTTCTCTTGTAAGGATCGGAGGGTCCTAAATGGAACATATGGTATTAATAAGTCGAAGGATAGTGCGGAAGTCCTACATAAAATGCTGTATGTGCTAAAATTAAGATCTTATGCTTTATCCGACAGAAGACAAGTAAATAGTGGTGGTTTTTCAAGAGTGGTATGATGCGATCCGACTTTTTACTCTTACTACTACTCCTACTACTTATCATTTGTGTAGCAGTACAAGGTGTACCCAGCACTGTACAAAGATATGTCAGCAACAATCCCTGCTCATCGAAGATTACAATCCAGTCAAGACAGACAACACTACACAACAACTGGGGATATATCTAGGGGAATGGGAAGAAAACACATAGGAGATGAACAAAACTAAGGGGATCAGGATCCAGAAGCCATCTCAAAGAGGTGAGCTTTTAGCCTGGATTTGAACAGGGCCAGAGATGGAGTCTGGCATACTTACTCAGGTAGTTTGTACCAGGCATAAGAAGCAGCAAGGTGAAAAGACTGAAGTCTGGAATTGGCAGTGGAAGAGATAGAAAGAATATGCCAGAACAGCAGAATTCCCAAGAAGAGGTGTAGGGAGAGATAAGAGATGTAGTGTGGAGTAGCCGAATGAAGGTACTTATAGGTCAGTGGTAGAGGTTTGAACTGGATGCGGAAATGGATAGGAAGCCAATGAAGTGATTGGAAAAAAGGGGTGAAATGAATATAGTTATACTGGTTGAAGATTAGCCATGTAGCTGAGTTCTGAACAGATTGAAATGGGGGAGAAGATTCATAGGAAGACCAGTCTCTATAGCTGTGTGTTTATGTGCGGGAGGTGCAGGATTCTCTGCAGGAATCTCTTGAGTGAGCAGCCTTTCTGGAGGGAAACTACAGAGGTAGAAAACAGGGAATTGAAAATGAAAGCAGCAGTTGGGGATTGTTCGTAGAAAAGTGAGGTGTCAGAGATTTATGAGTGAAAAGAATGCTGAGTAAAGCAAAGGGTTGAAACTGGTGATTGGTGACTGTGGCAGTGTGGTTTGATTCTCTGGAAACAATTTGGTGACCATTTGGAACTTTGGGGGAGTGGTTCAGAGAAATATTGACTGACTGGTTGAGAGTGTTACTGAGTAAAGAATATTTCTTAAAAGGAAATTAAATTCTCCCTGGAATCCTGTCTAAGGTCCGGAACTGTAATTCTAAATCTGACTTTAAGCTCTTGAGAGTGGATGAAAGGATTGATTTTATAAGAAATATCCTCTTGGACTAGAGAAAAAACCCTGCCTTTCCTGAAGTGGGTAATTTCTGGTTGAAGTGACTGAACTGTTTCTGTGCAGAAGTAGCTGACAAGTTTCCTGAGAAAAGAAAGGGAAATTGAAACCTAAGCTGTGACTGAACTATTTAAGCTTTGTGTTCTGTTTCAGTTGCACACAAACATTCTGCTGGGCTCTGTGCTTCGTTAATTGAGACTGACCCTTAATGGGCCTGAGAAAATACTGTCTTTTCTGGATTGAAAGGGTAAAGCAATTCCTAGCTGGCAGTGTTAGTGGGGTTACTCACTGTAACGAGGTTCTCTGTGGACAGCAGGATGAGTGAGCCACGCCTAGGTGTGCCATCCGCAGGGTCCAGATTAGCTCTCCCTAAGCTCAGAGGAACACCCCCTTTTTTTTTTTTTATTCCTCTGAGCCTGTCCCCTTTTTTCCTGTTCCTGCCCCTGGCCTTCCTCCCTCAGGGTTTCCCTAGCCTGGAGCTAGCCCAGAGGCTCATCTGAAGGGGAAGCGGGTTGGAGTGCATGGCTGACTCATCCTGCTGTCCATGGAAAACCTCGTTATGGTGAGTAACCCTACTTTCTCCATGGATAAGCAGTCTGAGTCAGCCACGCCTAGGTGACTCCCAAGCTTGGCGTGAAGGCGACGTCTTTTGGACCTCGAGTAGGTCCCCTTATGCCCTTCACGCCCCAGTGCTGGGGTCAGATGAGGCTGGATGGTAGATATACAAGGAGCTCCATAGACCATAAGGTTCACCAGAAGGTAGCAGTTTTTATTGTGCCAACAGAGCAATGGTACCGACAGTACCAACAGTTTAATGCTGACGAGTAACCAACAGTGCAAAGGAGCAATGCAAACAGTGCAAAAAATAGTGTAACAGTACTGCAACAACAGTGCAAACATTTAGACTGTGCTCACCTGAGTCCTTGGGTTCATGCGCTCAGTCGTGTGTGCAGGCAACTGTGGCTGCCTGCAGGACCACCCTGCCAAAGCGTGTGGCGTCTATGTCCAGAGCACGGTCAAGGCACTAGTGCTTCGTAAAAGTGTGTATTGATGCCCACGTGGTTGCATTGCAGATGTCTGTGGATGTCGCCATGTGCAGGTGAGCTAGGAAGATCACCATCGCCTGTAGTTGGTGGGCATGTACCCTCTCCCCCTGAAGGAGGTTGGCACCAATGTAACAGTAGGAGATGCAGTCCATCAGCCATCTGGACATGACGCGTTTTGTCACCTGGTAGCCTGGTATGTTCGGGCCACAGGCAAGGAAGAGTTGCAAGGCCTTCCTCGTGTGTGCAGTCCTGTCGATGTAGATCTGCAGGGTGGGTGTGCAGTCCAGAATATGCAGGTGGTGCTCTTCTTGTGATGCATGTGGTTCCAGGTAGAAGCTGGGGATAACAATGGATTGGTTGATGTGGAAAGATGTGATGATCTTTGGTAGGAACTTTGGGCGACTCCTGAGAATGGCCCTGTCGTGATGTGTCTGGGTGCATGGGGGGTAGCTGACGAGGGCCTGAAGCTTGCTGATGTGGCATGCTGAAGTGATGGCAATGAGGAAAAGGGTCTTCCATGTGAGGAATCTTTGAGGTGACAATTCAAGTGGTTCAAAGGGGCGCTCAATGAGTTGGTTCAGGACAATGTGAAGGTCCCACCCCGGAGCTGGAGGACTGACCAGGGGGTGTAAGTGACTGAGGCCTTTCAATGAATCGCGAGACTAGAGATTGGGTCACCATAGATCTTCCCTCCACTCTGTCATGGTAAGTGGCTATGGCGCTCAGGTGTCTTGATGGGGGGGGTGGGCTTCAGGCCATTGCGTGAAAGTGTGAACAGGTACTGTAGAAGCACTGGTATGGGCAGTCGAAGGGATTCAGTCTTTCATTATCACACCTCAAGCAGAAACTATTCCATTTTGCCACATAGGACCACTGTGTAGCTGGACACCTGGCTGCCATGACATCTTGTGATAGATGAAGGACTTCGGGGATGACCTTCAGCACCTTCAGGATGAAGTGTCTGACCCTTGTCCTGCGAGACGAGGTCCAGACGGGTAGGTAACCAGAGGTGCTGCTGGCTGGATAGCTGCTGGAGGTACAGGAACCAGTGTTGCCTTGGCCAGAAGGGTATGATGAAGATGACGTTCGCTCTGTCATGCACGATCTTCTGGATTGCTCTGGAGATGAGGGGAGTGGGCAGATAGGCACAGCAGAGCTGGGGGCCCCAGTTGATGGAGAAGGCATCTGCAGCCACACTGTGGATGGAGGGTCATCTGGAGCAGATGTTTTTGCATTTTGCATTCTCCTCACAGATGAATAGGTCGGTCACTGGAGTCCCCCATGGCCGAAAAAGGCTGGAGGTGATAGAGCAATTGAGTGACAATTCGTATGGGGCGAGTTGCCAGCTCAGGGAATCTGCCAGGGTGTTGCCCTCCGGTAGGTACGCTGCTTGCAGGTGGGACAGCAGGGGGAGGTGACTGTGGTCCAGATGAGGTATGCTTCCCTGCACAGGGCTCATGAGTCCGTGCCTCCCTGTTGATGTAAAACATTGCCACCTGGTTGTCTGTTGGAAACAGAATTGTCTTTCCCGTACCCAATGGGTGAAGGCTCATAGCGCATTCCCTATGGCTCAGAGTTCAAGGAGGTTGATGTGGAGGCATGCCTCTGTGGGTGACGAGTTCCCATGCGTGCGGAGTTTGAGCAGATGCATCCGTTGTAAGGGTGATCTGTGGGTGGGGTGGTCTTAGCAGCTTGCCCCTCTGCAGGTTCTTATGTGTTCGCCACCAGCTGAGGTTCTTGCGGGTGTGGTGGTCTATGCTGACCCTATGGTGCAGGGATTGTCTGTGCTGGTCCCATTGGAGCTGTCACATTCATAGCCTTGCATGTAGGATGACATGCACCGCTGCAGCCATGTGTTCCAAAAGACAGAGGAAGGTCCATGGTGAGGTTTCACTGGATGAGGCAATCCGTCCGGCTAGTGTGATCTTGTCTGTTCTTTGCCTTGATAGGAATGCTTTTGCTTGGGTGGTATCGATGTGGGTCACTATGAATTCTGGGACCTGGAACGGTTGCATGTTTGACATCTTGGTTGATAAGGAAGCCCAAGGACTGGAGTAGACAGGTTGTGGTTTGTATGGTTGAATGAGCTGCTCCTCTGGATCATGCTATGATTAGCCAGTCATCTAGATAGGTGAAGATGCACATGCGTGCCCTGCGTAGGTGGGCTGCTGAGACCACGACGCACTTTGTGAAGGCATGTGGTGCTGAGGATAGGCCAAATGGCAGGTACTGGAAATGCTGGCTTCCCACTCTGAAGTGAAAGTATCTTCTCTGGGACAGGTGCAGAGGTATATGGATGTACACGTCCTGGAGATCCAGGGATGTGAGTCAATCATTCTCCAGGAACAGGAGGAAGGATGGTGCCCAGGGAGTGCATGCAGAACCTTTCCTTTAGGATGTGCTTGTTGAACTGTCTGAAGTCGAGGATGGGGCATCAGCTGCCAGATTTTTGGGGGATGAGGAAAAAGCAGGAGTAGAAACCCTGGTTGAGCTGCGAGGCTGGTACTGGTTCTATGGTGCCTATTTGCCAGAAGTTGTGTGCTTCTTTTAGTAGGAGCTAGTTGTATTCGCCTTGCCCAGGGTTGGTGGCCGGGGTGGGGGGGGGCAGTTTTTTTTGAAGCGGATGCAGAAGCCCCTGTGGATGGTGTTGATGGCCCAGCGGTCAGTGGAGATAGCCTCCCAGGCACCCAAGAACAGGAAGAGATAATCCATCGGCAGGTGGTCGGTGGTCAAAAACCTTGCTTGCTTCTGGTCGAGGAGATGGTTTTCGCCTTTTGTGGTTTCTTGTCACGTGGACAGGGCTTATATTGGTAACTGGAGTGGAGGAGTGGCCTAGTGGTTGGGGCAAGGTACTTCAGGCCAGAAGGTCGGGGGTTCAAATCCCACTAGAGGACAGCAACCTTGGGCCGGAAGGACTGGGGTTTCTAGTCCCACAGGTGCTCCTTGTGGTCTTGGGCAAATCACTTAACCCTCCATAGCCCATGTTCCCTGTAAAATAGTTATCTCCAAATTATAATGCCCTGTTCAATGTAATTTCAGTTTGTTCAATGTAAACCGCATTGATGCAGAATAGCACGGTATATAAGAGAAAATAAATAAATAACTGTTCTTGTAGTGCTGGGTATTTTGATATCCCCTATGGCTGCAGTTGAAAGAATTGCCGTAATTATTATGCTTGTTTGGGTGGTTGGACTTATGGCCCCCATACGGCTTAGAGAGCCTCTGATGGTGTAGTCCATTGGTGGTGAGGGTCTGTATGGTGGTGCATTTTGTCTTGTATGCCTTCCATCGTCTCCTTCACCACCTTCAATTGTCTCCTTCACCGAAGAGGTTGTCCCTGAGGCAGGGGGCATTGGCTACCCAGTCATGTATGTCTTCCCTTAATCCAGAGGCATTCAGCGGTGTGAGAGGCAATCTCGAAAGTATCAAAGGTTGCCTTGACCAGGTGCTTGCTGCAATCCACCATGTCCTGCAAAAATGGTGCCAAGAGATCCCTAGTTTCCTGTGGGAGAGACGTGACAGTATCCTTGGTCCGCTGTAGCAGTTGGTCATGGAAAGTGACGATTTGAAACTGATGGGAAGCAATCTTTGCGTTCAGTATGGCGCCCGAAAAATAACTTTCTTGCTGATTCCATCAAGGAGTTTGTTGTCCTTTCCTGGCGGTGTTTGATTTTTGTTGGGGGCTTTGCATCTTTTTAGAGCGGATTCCACCACAATGGATTGATGCGGAAGTTGTATAGCCTCAAAGCCAGGGGTGGGGAGCACATGGTACTTCAGCTCCAGTCTCTTGGTTACGGTGGGAGTCTTTATAGGGGTCAGCCAGGCCTTATCCCTGCAGTCCAGCAGCACTTGGTGAATCGATAGGGCCACTAATGATTTGGGGGAGTCGAGGTACTTCAGGACCCCCAGGGCATCGTTTTTGGGCTTGGGTCTGCCGTTCGGCACTAGTCTAAGGTTTGTGGAGAGTTTCTGAAGGCACATCCTCCACCTCCGGAACCATGCATCAGAAACGACCAAAGAAGCGGATATACTCACCCTCACCAATAAGCACCTCTCACTATGCCTAGTCTACCGAGCACCCACCCCAAGCACCGACCTACCAAGGATGTTACAACAAATATCTGAAAGCGCCATCTCCGCAAAAGAGCAAATAATCCTAGGAGACTTCAACCTCCCATCAATCCAAGACAATCAAGCAGAAACCTTCATCGATGCCATGGAAGCAATGAACCTAACACAGATCATACACGAACCGACGCACGAAAAAGGAAACACATTGGACCTCATATTCCTGAATTACCAAACCGCCATCTCACACAAAAATCCAGAAATCACACCTGTACCATGGTCTGACCATTACCTCATCAGCATATCTCACACCCACCAGCACACGAACAGCATGGGGAAACAACAGCATACAAGAAGATTTAAAACTTTCATCAAAGAAGATTTCCTGGCACAAACTCTACCAAAACTCCAAACAAGCTCCAACAATATCGATAGCCTAATCCACAATTGGAACACCACAATCTCCTCCACATCCAGTATAACAACAAACAAGACTAAAACCAGACACACCTCCACAAAAGCCAGATGGTTCACCCCCACCCTCAGGAAACTAAAAACCAAACTCAGAAGAGCGGAAAGAAGATGGAGAAAAACCAAAACAGAGGACAACAAAACAAACTACATGTACGAACTAGATGCATACCATGCAGAAACAGACAAAGCAAAAAAGGCCTATCATTCGAAGATCATAAACACATCAATAAACAGACCACGAGAACTCTTCGAGATTGTCAAAAAAACTGACAAAAACGCCCACCCATTCTGACCAACTGCCAAACATCCCGCCGGAATTACCAGCACGACAATACAAACAGCTTCAGTCACCACAAAATCCACAATTAAACACAGAGACAACAGCAACAAACCCCACCACCATTAACAGAGACTGGAGCACTTTCGAAACAATCACAAAAGAAGAAATATCATCCACCATCTCCAGCCTGAATACCACCACCTCTCCACTAGACCCATGCCCTACAGAATGGATAAAGAAAACCAAAGAAGACCTGAGCACACCATTAACCCGCATTGTTAATGAATCCCTCAGCCAAGGACGGATGCCAGACCTCCTCAAAACTTCAATCATCCGACCAGCCCTAAAAAAACACAACCTGGATCCCCTCGACCCCGCCTCCTACAGACCTATAGCAAGCCTCCCGTTCACCGCCAAAATCATTGAGAAGGTAGTCCAGCAACAGCTCCAAGAACATTTAGATACCAACAACATACTGGACCCACAGCAACATGGCTTCCGTCCACTCCACGGAGTCGAGACCCTCATGACAACATAAGTGAACACCCTCATCATAGGAACTCAAACCAAACACTCTGGATATACCATGATCTTCCTAGACATATCAGCAGCCTTAGACACCATCTCCCACGACATCCTCATACACAGACTACAAGCAATTGGCATCAAAGATACCGTACTTCAATGGTTCCACTCCTACCTAACCAACAGACAACAACTGATCCGCACAAACATATCAACCTCACCCCCCTTCCAGCAACACCAAGGAGTACCCCAAGGATCCACACTATCTGCCATGCTCTTCAACATCTATCTACAACCACTCTGCACAATCATACGCACCCACAACATCAACTATCACATCTATGCAGATGACATAATGCTCTATGCACCAATCACAACCTCTAACCCAACAAATAAACACCTAACAGAATGCTTCACAGAAGTATCCAGTTGGCTGCAAAAGAACAACCTATCCATCAACATAAAGAAAACAGAAGCCCTTATAGTAACAAAGGACCCAGACTTCACCCCACCTTCACACCTCAACATTGGAACCACACAAATACAAATACAACCGCATATAAAGTATCTAGGAATCATCATAGATCAAGCACTCACACTCAAGCAACAAATCAAAAAGACCACTGGAACAATATTCCACAAAGCCAAAACAGCACAACGCCTCAGATCTCTCCTTGAACCACAGGACTTCAGAACAGTGATGCAAGCCATGACACTCCCCCACCTGGACTACTGCAATATAATCTACCACGGACTACCAGCCACCCACACCAACCCACTCCGAACCGCCTTAAATACCACAGCAAGGATTATCCAGAAAGCAAAAAAACGAGACCACATCACCCCTGTCCTAAGAGAGCTACACATACTCCCCCTCGAAGCAAGAACCAAATACAAAGCCGCCCTACTTACCCATAAAGCTCTCTACCAGACTCAGACCTCCCAGCTCCGCACACTACTACCCCGACCAACCCACAACAGAACAACCAGACAAACCTCCAACAACTCCCTCACCATCCCCCATAAACGAACCAAATGCAATCAACGGACCTGCAACAGAGCCTTCGAACTGTATGCACCAACCCTCTGGAACTCTCTACCAAGTCACATCAGATGCAATAGAGACCCATTATCGTTCAGGAAACAGCTAAAAACCGCCCTATTCCAGGAATACCCCAGACCAGAAACAAGCACCCACCTCTGACCACCCCCCAGCCCCCCCCCCCCTAGTTCACCTCCATGAACATATGCTCTAAGAGACTGTAACACAACATTTATGTCTATGTCCCAAGTATTTGTTAAAATCATTAATGTTGGACTCCTGGTGATAGCCCCCACCCCCAGAAGCTGATTATTGTCCACCCCCCCCCCCTCAATGTTGCATTGCTTTGACCCGGAGAAAGGCGGGATATAAATACAGTTAAATAAATAAATAATTTCCTGGCCCCTTAAATAACTGGTAAGCTTCTCCCCCTATTTTGGGGACTGCCAAATAGCATTGATTGCCCTTTTTCTTGGATGTTAAGTTCTTATTAATTAGCTTCTTTCAATGTTATTACTGTACAAGTGTATGCTTGATTCATTGTAAAAATGTATAAATATAAAATAAAATAAAAAAAAATAAAAAAAAATAAAATAAAATAAAATATAAATAAACATCCGGTATGTGAGGTCCTCAGGGGGGGGTGGCGGGTGCTGGAGATGGTGGAGCATTATTCATGGTATGCCATGAGGAAAAGGGCCTGCGTCTTCTCCTGAGCTCCAGAAGGACTCCTCAGAATGTGTTCTCTCTCTCCTTCCTCTGTGAATGCCCCTGGCATGAGGTGGTGGCTCTGGGCTGATGGAGGCGAAGCCGGGGCATAGGAGGTGTTCTGTGCCATGGCAGAGTTCTGGGGCAGGGTCTGAGGTACTGTTACTGGGAGCTGCTGGGCTAGGGAACTTTGTCCAGAGTTCCATCAGAGTCACTTGAGGTGCCATAGAGGGCATCACCTGGTCTGGAATGGCCACGTTGCGAAAGCTTCAATGCCGTGTAGAATTCTGCTGAATATTTTGTCCTTGTCGGCTGCTGGAGATTGTGGAGCTGCGCCTCCTGCTGTAGTTATTGCTCTGCCTGCTGCTGCTTTTGCCCCTCCTGTGTTTTTTTGCCGTGCTTGCTGCTGCTTCTCTCCTTCCTCCTGCGTTTACTGGCCTTGGGGGCATGTTGATGATGTTGGGGGAGGAGCTATGGTGCCAGGGAGAAGATATGTGACATCGGCGCCTGGAGGAATCATGGCACCGAAGTTTTGAATGTTTTTAAACATCTTCGCACTGGTGGGAGGACAGGGAGCTTTGGGACCCTGAAAGAGCAGGGGCATGTCCAAGAGCTGGGGCAGGCGGCAGGAGGAACAGGAACAAATGTTTGAAGCAAAAGCAAACACACAGTAAGTGCAACAGTCCCACACTAACTGTTGGATGCATGCCCAACATGTCCCCCTAAAATTACTGCACTGAAAAGTACCTCACCATGCTAAAATATCATTCATATTTAACATGGGTGCACTTAATGCCACCCAATGTAGAAAGAGCTGAGACTGGGTTCAGAAGCAATAAATAGTAATTGCAAATAGTGAAGACAAAAACTGCAAAATAAAAGCTGTCCAATAACATATAATGCAAGCAGCAAGCTTTATTTCTGTAAATGATTGTGTTAATAAGCTATTAAGTTTTTTAAAAATATATTAGGAATTCATTCCATCTCATTGTGTATCTCTAAATATCTAAATGAATGATTTTTCCACTGGGTTATAAGATGGTCTCAACTTTGAACCAGAGAATGTACTATCAGATTAATTTCTATTTAGCCTCCCCTCATTATCCCTTTTCAGACATGCATTTGACCTTCCTGAATGATAAGCACATCTGGCAAAGAAGTAATGAAAACAAGTTGATCATTATCGAGCCATGATGTTAGCACGAAGAAAGGGCACTAAGTCAAACTTTTATGCCAATGCTTTAGTTATACACATGCCCTTTTAGAAATTTTCGACGTTGTAGTGTCAAAAGAAACAGTTTGAAAAGGGAACTTTGATCTGTATGAGCACATCTAAATCATTTTAAAAATCATTAAAAAATAAAAGTCTCATATATGAAAGGGCTGATAAAAGGTAATTATAACCTAAAATCAAATGAAACAAAACATTTTGTTTTCTGAAAAGGTTTTGGCTATTTTAGATGGAGTTCTTTGCCTTTTATAGACTCCCTTGCTCCAATGAATCATTGCAAATGCAATGTGTGCCTTTGAGTCAGTCCTGACTCCTGGCGACCCAGAAGCTCCTGGGTTTTCTTGGCAGTGTCACCGGAAGTAGATTGTCAGGCCTTTCTTCTGAGGCAATGGAGTTAAGTGACTTGCCCAAGGCCACAAGGAGTGCTAGTGGGAATCAAACCCTGGTTGCTTGGTTACCAAGCCAGTGTTCTAACCACTAGGCTACTCCTCCACTCCAATGAATCATTAGGATGATAGAAAACATTAGATCTAAAATCTCCCATCTATCATTCAATCTCACAGTTTTGCATCATAGAATTGCATTTAGATCATGCCTTTTCCCAGAAGTTTAAGGCAAGTTATATTCAAGTGTAGTGGGAATTTTTCCTGCCCCCAGAAGATTTACAATCTAAGTGGCTCTTTTACTAGAGTGTGTTATTTATATTTATTTTATAGGTTTTAGACCTCTTTTCCAAGGATCAAGGCGGTTGACATGGAACAAATTTTTAACATTAAACATGCTGATAATTTAGAACTATAACATTTTGGATAACCTTGTACCAAGATTACAAATACATTGTAGCAGTGATTCATTTTACAGTTAACAGAGGGACAAGGAGAGTGGAAGTAACGTCAACGTGTTAGGTTTTGCATTAAGTGTTAAGACCTCCATAGTAGCTGTTAGGAACATGGCTGGCATGTTCCCAGCATTTAACGTGCAGATACAAACACTATTGCACCGTACAGTTACCATGGATGCAGCTAACTCCATCTGTTGATGTGGCATTAGGCGCACCTAAGCTAATTGCAACATAAGAACATAAAAAATGCCTTATTGGGTCAGACCAAGGTCCATCAAGCCTAGTATTCTGTTTCCAACAGTGGCCAATCCAGGCCACAAGTACCTGGCAGGTTCCCAAAGAGTCACAGAGGTTCCACAATGCTTGTCCCAGGGCAAGCAGTATATTTCCAGGGTCCTCTTTAATAATGGTTTATGGACCTTTCCTCCAGGAACTTGTCCAAACCTTTTTTTTAAAGCCAGCTACACTAACAACTTTACTACATCCTCCAGTAACAAATTCCAGAATTTGATTACGCGTTGAGTAAAAATATATTTTCTCTTATTGATTCTAAATAGGTGGCACTGTAGCTTCATTGTGTGTCCTCTAGTGATGTCTCTACTTTTTGATGGTGTAAACAACCAATTTGCATGACAGCACGTAATATGTCCCTTCCCACTAACTGCAGTGTGCTCACCGCGCCCATTCTCCACTCCTAACCCGTCCATTCAACACCTTAACACATGATTAGTAGTCTGCAAATCAGCACGCGGTAACTTATGCCCCCTGTGGTAACAGTTACTGCGAGCCCTTGCACACAGTAACAGGGAGTAGGGCATTCCATAAAAAAGGACAAACACAAAGGATCTCCAAGGAACCCAGAGAAAGGTGGTACATAAATGCAGCTAAATAGATAAATAAATAAGGGGACTATAGTAGTTGAAATAGAAGGACAGACTAGATAGGCCATGTGATCTTTTTCTGCCATCATGTTTCTATGGGAGCAATTACCAAGAAACACAAAGTCTGCGCAGGCATGCTCCAGAGGGACTTGTTCTCTAGAGAGAGGATCCATTTGGGAACAAAGGGATTAGTAAAGCAGCTAGAAACACTGGCAACACAGAATAGTAAACCTGAGGGATTGTCGTGAGGATTTCAAACAAAATCAGATATGGAATGTGGAGCCAATGTGCGTCAGAAAGCAGAGGGGGGAATGATCATATTTTTTAGCATTAAATAGAAGTTTGACAGAAATATTCTAAATTATTTGTAAACGAGATATCTGAGTACGCTGTAAACAACGATATAGGGGGTTAAAATAATCTAAATGTGGTATCACAAGATAGAATAAGAATATCTAATGCTGTTTGATTTCACAAAGGACAAATCATCTAAATTTGTTTAACGGCGATATGCAGCAAATGTTAGGCCAGGGTTTCCTGTACCTGGCTTTCACTGCATATCGCTAACCGGCTAGTTTCCTCATATCGCAGCTGCCCACTTAACGATCGGTGCTGCCCCCGCTCCGCTATGAAATGCCCTCGACGCTAACCGGTTAGTGCTGCTGAATATCCTACTTACCAGCATTCACACGGTTTGCAGGTCTGCAAACCATGTAAATGCCTTTGAATATCGGGCCTTATCTGTATTTTAGATGTCACCTTCAATACTTCTCTCTCTTTTAAACCTCACTTGATTTGATGCTTTTTTATATTTCTCGCAATACATTACATCAATTAAAGCACTTCTAATATCTTTTGGGTGTCAGTGAACTGAAATGGACATTGGGCACTTTGCATCTGATGATCACATGGTTCACTATGCTGGAAATGAAAGATAAATAAGAAATGGTGTTGCATTTATAATTAAAAAGAAACTTGCAAGAACTGTAAGTGCAGTCAGTGAAAACTTAATTTCTATTAGTCTACGAGGAATGTCCATCAACACAACTATAATTCAGGTATATGCTCCAACAGCAGCTGCAGAACAGGAAGACGTTTATGAGTTCTATGAACAAATAGAAGCTGAAATTGACAGACATGCAAAAAGGATATCCTGACAGTAACTGGAATGCAATAAAGGCGGCGGCAAAGTGGTTGGAAAATATTGACTAGGCAACAGAGATGAAGCTGGAGAAAGACTAATAGAATTCTGCAAGACCAATGATCTATTCATCTCAAACACTTTCTTCCAGCAACACAAATGCCGACTGTACACATGGACTTTACCCAATGGATTGTACAAAAAACAAATTGACTACATCTGTAGAAGACAACCAAGGAAAAGCTTGATAACATCAACAAAGACAAAACCTGGAGCTGACTATGATACAGATCAACTACTAGTATGCAAACTCAAGCTAAAGTTGAAAAGGAGCAAGCCACTCAATGAATGTAGCAAAATATGGCCTATTTGTTGAGAAATTAGATAGTTAAATTTATTTAGATTTTATCCCATTGCTGTGTCTGCCCCATGCCATTTTGAATTCTGTCACTGTATTTGCCCACCCCACTTCCATCGGGACGGCATGCAAGCATCCACCACCCTTTCAGTGAAAAAGTATCTCCTGACATTGCCTTTCAATTTACCCCTTGCAGCTTCATGTTATGCACTTTAGTTTTACAGCTTCCCCGTCTTTGGAAGAGGTTTGTTTGTTCATTATTTCTCTTTAAGTATTTAAAGGTCTGACTCATATCTCCCCTATCCCTCCTCTCCTCCAGAATGTTCATATTTAGGTCTTCAAGTCTCTTCTCATAAGGCTTCTGATGCAGGCTCCAAATCATTTTGGTTGCCTTCCTCTGAATAGTTTCCAGTCTTTTTACTTCCTTTGCAAGATATGGTCTCCAAAACTGAACACAGTATTCCAAGTGAGGCCTCACCAGTGACTTATACAGTGGCATTAGTACCTCTTCCTTTCTGCTGGTAATTGCTCTTTGTATGCAACCCAACATCCTCCTGGCTTTTGCCACTGCCTTGTAGCACTGTTTTGCCACCTTGAGATCCTCAGAAATAATCACACCAAGGTCCTTCTCCTGGTCCATGCACACCAACCTCTCGCCCCCTATCGCATATATTTCCCTTGGATTTCTGTTTACCAAGTGCATAACACTGCACTTCTTCGCATTAAATCTTAACTGGCAAGCATTAGACCATTCTTCCAGCTTTTGTAGATCTTTCCTCATGTTATCCACTCCCTCAGGGGAGTCCACTCTGTTGCAAATTTTCATGTCATCTGCAAAAAGACAGACTTTTCCATTCAGTCCTTCAGCAATATCACTCACAAATATATTGAACAGTGCCAGGCCCAGGACCAAACCCTGGGGCACCCCGCTAATTACCCCCCTTTCATCCGAGTGATGCAGAGCAAATCAGAGAAGCAGGACTGTATGAAGACAACAGAGGTGTGAAAATTGGTGGAAGACTCAACAACCTTTACTATGCCGATGATACCATATTACTGGCTGAAAGTGAAGATGAGCTGAAACATTTGCTTCTCAAGATCCAGAAACAGTCTTAAAATGGGCCTGCACCTTACCTTTAAGACAAAGATCCTGACAACTGGCAAAAATCAATAAGTTCATTATAATTATTGATGGAGAAAAAATTGTAATAGTTAACTTTAACCTACTTGGATCAACAATAAAGGACAAGCAGTCAAGAAATCAGACGATGCATTGCTCTTGGCAGAATGGTTATGATGGACCTAGACAAGATTCTCAAGATGGCCTTAAGCTGGTGCAAATCATACCTGTCAGACAGATGGCAACATATACGGACCGGCCCTACGACCTCCAAACCGTTCCAACAAGAACAGGGCATACCACAGGGCTCCTCTCTCTCGGCACTGTTCTTCAACATATATATGCAGCCCATCTGTGCACTTGCCCACTCCTTCGACATCTCATGCCTCGTATTTCGCTGATGACGTGCTACTCTACATGCCATTCTCAACTGACCAGCCAGACTTCTCGCCACTAACTACCTGCTTCGATGCTGTCACTGACTGGCTCCACACTCAAAATCTCAGAATAAATTTCAAGAAAACTGAGACACTATTCATCACTAGGGACCAAGCTTTCACCCCTCCCGCATCACTAAAAGTAAGATGCACTGAGCTCCAAAGCAAGCCCATGATCCGCTATCTAGGGGTCACACTAGAGCAACAGTTGGATATGAAAGCCCACATAAACAACACTGTCAAGGCAGTATATCACAAAATACGGACAATCTGGCATCTATGACCCCTACTGGAGCCAGACGACTTCCGGACAATCTACCAAGCCTTGGTTAATCCCCCACGTTGACTAAGCCAACTCAATCCTACAGGGACTCCCAAAAAATACGCTGAACCCACTTTAGCTTGCAATGAATGCAGCCACCAGACTACTACATGGAGCTGCCAGGAGGGACCATATAACCTCAATCCTGAAACACCTTCATTGGCTGCCGGTCCACTGCAGACTCACCTTCAAAATTATACTGTTGACTTTCAAGGCCATCAACATCCTCACCTCCTCCTCCATCATGGACCTCGTCCTCCCCACTCCCTCAAACAAACAGAGTCAGAAGGTCAGTCGCTGCCAACACACTGAGTATCCCTAGCAAGATCACGAAGTGCTCTCAAGCAACAAGCAACAGCCTTCGTGTACTATGCACCCACATGTTGGAATACCCTCCTGCCCGACATCTGGGCCATTACTGACCTTACCCAATTCAGAAAGACTCTGAAACACCACCTTTTTCTCCAGCACTACTCTCACAACGGGGACACACAACATCCATCCATATGCAACCACCAAGACAGCCGCTCCAAAACACTCACAACACACAGTCTCAGCCCTGCACATTAGCACTACCAGACACCCTAGTATGCACATGTATATAGTCACTGCTTAGCCTGTATAGGTTACTTAAATGAGTAGCCAAGCTACTGTGTAGCCTGTACATAGTTATCCCAAGTTGCAAAACCTGTTCTTTGTAAGTACAGTACAGGCGCTGCCTGCACTGTACAAATTTGCTGTTGACTGTAAACCGAGCTGATTTTAAAGAGCGCGGTATAGAAAAAACAAGCAATCAATCAATAGCAGAGATGTCTCTCTCCAACAAAAATCAACTTGTCCAAGCCATGGTATTTTCAATAACATATTATGGATGGGAAAGTTGGACAGTGAAAAAGATAGACAGGAAGAAAATTGATGCCTTTAAATTATGGTGCTGGCGACGAATACTGTGTACATCATGGACTGCCCAAAGAACAAACCAGTCAATACTAGAGGAGATCAAACCTAAGCTTTCCTTAGAAGCTCAGATGACAATACTTCGCATGATGTGTCCAAAGTATGAAAGTCGAAGAGAGAGATCGTTAGAGAAAGATATAATGCTTGGCAAGGTAGAAGGTCAACACTAAAGAGGAAGGCCAGCATTGAGATGGATCGATACAATAACAGCAGCTATGGGTGCCACTCTATCAGCAATGAGTCACCAGATGAACAAACACAGTTTAGGTTAACTATCCAGAGCGTCGCCACCGACTCGACAGCAGTTAACAACAACAACATTTAACCAGCTTAGGGTCCTGATCCATGCCCTAGTTATCACCTGCATCAATTATTGTAATGCTCTTTACAGTGCTTTAGTTAATTGGAACAAATAAGCTATTTGAATCAGTGGCTCCTAGTTTGTGGATAAGTCTTCTTCTAGAATTATGTATTGAGCATATTTGAGATTTTATAAACCTCTAAAAACCTGGGGAAGCAAATTCAAAGGCATTTATGTGGTTTGCAGAACCACACACCAGGATATTCAGCAGCATTAACCTCTTCAGTGCCTCTGAATATCCCCTCATAAGAGGTTTAAATGTCCCAGGGGCATCTTTAGCTAGCCAGTCAGTAGCATATTCAGCCTCTAAATAGTTAGCCAAACTTCCTAATGTTAGAACAGGTGAAAGACTTGCCTCACTTTAGATGCTTTTGCTATCGCGTTAGTGGCTAAATATCTCTGCTGACCAGACTGCAAAATAACCAACTGGATATTCAGGAGCTGTTTATGGGATACGGGCTAATACTAAATAGCTGGTCTTAATTTAAAGTGGCAACAGCCAGCCGTTTTAAGTGAGCTGGTTGCTGCAGCTGAAAATGCTTCCCATGGTTATTTTCAAAACATTTTAATGCTATTGACTACAGATTGATTTGTTGATGTAGTTATTATAATTTCACTGCATCTTGTTTAATGTCATTTGATTTGCAGCTTCTCGTGCTACAAGGGCTTGTGTGCATCAGTGATGCTGTGGGCTAAGCTATTGGTAGCTTAACTACTGGCAGGGTCTCCCAAGATGGACAGGTCTCAGCTGAGATGCCAGACCAAGAGAAAGCACCCATCTGGGCAGCAGCAGAATGGGATGGTGTTGGCGGCGGAGAATCACATTTCTGTGACAACGGCAACACTACTAAATAAAACTGCACAGAAGGCAGGCCTGGCAATCTACTTCCGTATCTTGCCACGAAAACCCAATGGATAGTCACACTGTGAACAGCGAGCCACCTGACTGCAGACCGAACACAGTTTAGGACAACTATCCAGAGTGTCGCTATGAGTTGACACCGACTCCACAACACTTAAAATCATCATACTCCCCCTTGTGGCCCTCTATTTTGACCATGTCTCCCCCTTCCTCAAGTCTAAACACCAGCTCCCCTTTATGATATGCATCAAATTCAAGATCCTAACCCTTGTGCATCGTGCTTTGCATGCAGGCTTGCTCACCTACCTTGCCTTCCTCCTTACACCCTATACTTCTCTCGTCATCTTAATTCTTCCCAACTTCACTGCTCTCTTTATCACTTCTCTCTCTTCTTTGGATATTTTTTGTGCTTCGGCTTTTAGCTACTTAGGATCATCTTTGTAGAACTGTCATGTTCTATATCTACCAGAAAACCTTCTTCCCCAAGTTAAAAAAAAAAAAAGAAAAAAAAAAAAAGCTTAAACCTGGCTTTTGTCTAGGCCTCTGGTGTTGCAGGGTGATGCTGCCTGTTCTCCTGCTCCGGTTTGCCCTCTGTTCCTTCTCCCTCTTATCCCCTGCTATTTTATTTGCTCTTCCAGCTCTGTGTCTTATACTATTTCAGTTCTGTAAACCACCTTGCTGTACTTTTAAGCCCAAGAAGCAGTACAGAAAATGTGATTGATTAAATAAATAAAATAAGGAGTCACTAGCAGAAATTGCAACTCAAAATTCCATATAAACTATCCATCTTTACAAAAGCTAAATATCCCCTGCAATTTAACTACATCAAGCTAAGAGTAATTTGGGTCAATTGAGATGGTAAAGATTTGCGATAACTAGTTATAAGTCAAGAGTGCATGGTTTAGCAGAAACATGATGGATGATATTTCATCAAAATACAAAATAATTCTCTCAGTATAAGCAACGGGGGACATTTTCAAAAGCATTTATGTGGTTTTCAGACCTGCAAACTATGTAAATTGCACTCAGCGGGGCAGTCAGCATCACATACCTGGGCTTGTGTTGCTGAATATCCACTCTTAGCCCATCTAAATGCCCCACTGCTACCCACTTAGCATCGGGGCATTCCGGGAGTGTTTTGCGGGCATCAGCAAAGGTTAGCTGGTCAGTCGCACAGGGTGCAAATTTCATTTGCCATTTACATCCTTTTTTCTTTGGGAAATTCCTGACCAGTGTTCTAAGTGAGGGCATCCTCCCTCCCTCCCTGCCCTCTAATTAGATCTGAGGGGACCATAACTTTAAGGACTGCATATACAGGAGTCCAACCTAAACATATCGGCCCGCTGACTATGAATACTGATTTTTGTGGGAAGATCAAGAGAGTCAAAGGAAAGAACTGAATAAATAAGAGAAAACCCTAATTAGCACCAACATTTCCATGAAGATCACAAGGGGCTATTTCTCCAAATGGGTGAGTTTTGCACATACCACGAACCTCACTTCTAAGCCAGGGTATGTGGAGTATGATCTCATTTCTCTCAAATTTACGAATGCACGGCATAGTACTTTCATCGTGCCAAAGAGAGCTTCCTTCTGTAATTCATATGATGTATTGGGTATGGGTAGTTTGCCAAGATGTGCTTGAAAATTCTTCTTTATCAAGCCTGTTGCTCCCAGTACAATTTCTGCACCTTTCTGTCACATTTATTTTGGTCTCTGACTGCATTTCTTGGTACTTCAGGATCTTCTGCCTCACCACATGATTCACAGAATAATTACTTTGAACATCCACCTCTATTACCAATGCCAGTCTGGGGTTCTTCGCCTTTACCACTATTTCGGGTTTCCTTGCGTCCAGTTTCTTATCCACCGGAACAGGAATGTCTCAGGTGATCATAACCTCTTCAAGGCAATGTGGGAAGGCTAATGTAGAATCAGCATGAAGACCTCAAATCAACTGGGCAAAGGAGCATAAGAGAGTTAGGTCAGGGGGAAAATGAGCTCATTTGAGAGGTGCATGAAGGAGTATCTCAGCATATCCATAGGAGAATTTGACTTTTTGTCACGCTGGCAGAAAGATTGCAAGAAAGGACTTAAGGCCCCTTCTTTGAAAGGAAGATGGGAATGCAGCATAAAGATCCATCTGAATTATTCCCTTGCCACAAATGACTACTACTGACCAGTCCAAAATATAGCTTCGAGACAATAGAACTTAACATGTGACTCAATAAATAAAGAAAAGGTGGCAATAAGGCCTCAAGACACCAGAAGGGATCAAAACAACAAACATCGTAGGAACACCCAAAGCAAAGATTAAAAGTTTGGTTGTTAGTGCTGAGTAGGGGGTATTCTCAAAGATTTGACCAAGATTTGTCAGTGGGTAGGTCAGCAAACTAAGTGGCATCAATATTCCAAGGTCTTCTGAGGTACTTGGGTACACAGGATTAGTTAGCCTAGGAAATTTTCTCCTGAAAAAGGCACTTGGTAATTGGGGATTAGGAGGGACAGCAATCATTTCCCCTACATATTCTAGTTAAAAAAAAAGAGACACTGTGGTAGTACAAAAGGGGTAAAGCAGCACCAGCATCACTGGAATGAAGAATCAAGGCAGCAATAAAGCTTCAAAGCAGACCGAGGATTAAGTGTGTCATCTACCTGACCGACTCCATTGCAAAGCAAGGTAATACTCTGCCTAAAAGCAGTAAAAGTGTTTTTTGTTCATTTTTCAAAGCTAAGGTTTTTTTTTCTATATTGCAAAAAAGGGAGAATTTTTTTTTTTTGTTTCCTTGTGGTGTTGGGCAAGGATCTGTCAGTTAGACCTCAATATCTTTGGTTCCAGCTACCTATGCACAGCTAACCTTTTGAAGCCACAGACCACATCAGGTGTTAAGTGGCCCTAAAGTAGCTTACTCTTAAAGGACAGCTGAGGAACAGGTAGGGACTTTGGTAGGTCTCTCTCTTTTACTTTAACAGGTACCAAAGCTCCATCAACTAAATAATGTCTGGGAAAAATATTACTACTACAGCTGTAGCCCCCGTTACAGCTTCTTCCTCTGTCCAGACAGAAATCCCAATGCCAGTTGAAGGACCAGTTCCATGGGCAGGATGCCTGCATGCTGAGGCTCTCAGGAAAGAAGTGTAGGAGTTCAGTGAAAAGGTGGCAGCAGTATTCGACTGAGTTTGTCTGCCCACAAGTTTTGAATGCCTGGAAGGTATACCGCAAACAGGTGAATTTGTAACTCTCTGGCGAGGGCCCAGTGTCGCAAAGCTTCATTGCATAGCGACAGAGTCTGTTCTGCCTTGCTCGTTCACATAGAACATAGCTACCTGATTGTCAGTTTGGACCAGAACCGTTTTGTTGCTGAGATGGCCCTGAAAGACTTGTATAGCACTGAAAATGGCTCTCAGCTCTAGGAGGTTTATGTGAAGGGAAACCTTCTGAAGGTCCAAAGAACCTGGGTAGAGAGATCGTGCAAGTGGGCCCCCCAACCCATTTTGGACGCATCTGTCATCAGTGGTTTGGCATAGAGGCTGCTGGAAAGGACAGCCTACAAGGAGGTTTTCCAGGGATTGCCACCATTGCAGGGATGAAATCAGACGTGTGGTAGTTAGTGTTAGTCAACCCGAGGCTTGTGACCACTGAGAGGAAAGGGTCCACTGGGCTGCTTGCATGTGGAGGCAAGCATAAGGAACCACATGGACAGTGGATGCCATGTTTCCCAGCAGTTGAAGCATCTCCCGAGTAGTATGGAATACTTTCATAGATGCTTGAGATGCCAGTTGTATTATATGTAGACAGCGTGGCTGGGGCAGGAAAGCCCTTGATTGCCATGTGTCTAGACGAGCCCTTATGAATTCTAGAGATTGAGAGGGGGTGAGATGAGATTTTGGGAGGTTTATGACCAGCCCCAAGTATTGAAGAATTCCCATTGCTCGAGAGAGAGCGAAGCTGGCCTCTGGAGCTGTCGATGCTCGAATGAGCCAATCATCTAAGTAAGGGAAGACAAATATTCCCAGAGTCCTCATAAATGCTGCTACCACTGCCATTCATTTTGTGAAGAGTCTTGAAACAGAGGCTAGTCCAAAGGGAAGAACTCTGTACTGGAAGTGTCTTCCTTGCACCAGGAATCGAAGGAACATCCTGTGATCTGAGTGGATGAGAATATGTGTGTACGCATCTCTTAGATATAGAGAACATAGCCAGTCCTGACTTTGGAGGTATGGTAAAAGTGTTTCGAGGGAAATCATTTTGAACTTTTCTTGGAACAAATATTTGTTTAATTCTCTGAGGTCTAATATAGGTCTGTGTCCCCCTGTCTTCTTTTGAATAAGAAAGTAGGGGGAGTAAAACCCTGTCACCTGTTGGGGAATGGGTACTTCTTTGATTGCTCCTTGAGCTAGAAATGATGTGACCTCCTGCCACAAGAGGTTGGTGGCAGGGCCCTGAGAATTGAACTGTTTTACTATTGTAGGTGGGGGCAAGTTGAGAAAATGAAGCTTGTACCCCAGTTGTACAATGGACAGAGTCCAATTTTCTGATGTTATTTGTTGCCATCTTATTGCAAAATAGCAGAGTCTTCCTGGAATGGTCAAGGGTTCTGGACCTTTTAGGGGCAGAATGACTAAGTTCTCTAGATAGAAGTCAAAGACCCTGAGGGAGCTGGGTCTGTTGAGCCAGTTGAGCTTTTTGAGCTTGTGGCTTTCTTTGCTGTCTGTTCTGTTGTTGCCCCTTCTGGGGAAAATGGAGCGGACAGTGAGATTGATGGATGTAAGATTGGTAAGGCTTCTTTTTCTTATTGAAAATGTTTTTTTGAATATTTTCTTCTTTGCTGGGTTGGCTGTAGACTTTGACAATCTGTTTAAAGTAGTATTGTCAGATTCAAGCTGATTAGCCTTGTCCTGCCAGTCCTTGCCAAAGAGATTTTCTCCTGTGCAAGGAATGTTTCCCAGCTTTTCTTGCACCCACTGTTCTAAGTCTGATGCTTGAAGCTAAGAAATATGACGTGCTCCTATGGATATAGCAGAGGTTCTGCTAATACATTCAAAGCAAAGCAATCAAAGGTAGCAAGGTTCATGAGTTTTGAGACATTCTGGGCATGCTTGACCAGAATAAAGTAGTCTGCTCTTTTTTCCTCCGAAACACAAGGACTAAGGAGCTCTAAGTCTTTTGTGACTTCTTCCAGGAACATTCCCATATAAAGAATGTAGGCACTGATCCTGGCTCCTAGCATGGAGGATTGAAAGCATTGACGGTCAAAGGCATCGAGAGTCCTGGATTCATGGCCTGGAGGATTAGAAGAATGTGTTTTAGCACTCTTGATCCTTTGCATGGCCGATTCCACTACCATTGAAAGGTGTGGTAACTGAGTTTTTTGAAAACCAGGACAACTTGCCACTCGGTACATAGCGTCAAGGCATTGGGAATGTTAAGATATTGTTAAAGGAGTTTCCCACATTCTCAACATTAGATCATGTAAGATCTCATGAATGGGAAGCATAGCTGCTTCCTTGGGAGCCATAGGGTATTGTAGAAGTCTTAATTCTTCTGCCCTAGGTTCCTTTTCTGGAATCACAGTGATTGCAAGACCCTTTGCTAAATCACGTATGAAATCCTGGAAGGACACATCCTCTGGAGGAGACATTACGCATTGAGGAGAAGGAACTGAATCTTCTAATAGATTCGCTCTAGTACCGGTAGAAACGTCAGAGTCATCGGAAGACTCAAGCAAAGGTGTTCCTGTGACGCATGGTATCGGTACTGCTCGAAGTCGGTACCGAAATGTCTCGGTTCGTGATCTGATACCAGAGATCGGCAAGGGGGGAAGCAGTCCTGTCGAAGCAGGTACTGTGTCGGTACCGATATCTGTTGAACCGTCTGTTGTGGTCTTAGCGGTACCGAAGCCGCTAGACTGCGTTCAATAGCGAGGATTCTGTGAGCCATCACTTCTGCCAATGCCTAGGTGCCAGTACCGGTGGAAGTGGCTATGACCCCAGAACATGGCACCAATAGTTCCGCAGAGGTGGAGGCCTCTGGAACATCCTGGAGCCCCATTAATGCTTTGAAGCTCGAAGACTCCCGCCGGGGCTGTTTTGCCGGTGAAGTATCCTTGATGGAAACGCTAGTGGCATCTCGATACTTTGAAGGAGATTTACCTTTCGAGGACCGGCTAGTCTTAGAAGACTTAAAGTGGTTACCTGAGATCCATGGGAGGAAGATGAAGCCCTGGAAGACGTTGATGCAACTGACATTGTGTCGGTGGCAAAAAGGGTACCGGGTTTTGCAGATCTATTCTGCAGGCCCCTTTTGGTCATCCTCATGCAGGAGATACACTCCGTTGGACAATGTTCAGGACCCAAATATTTTAGACACCAATCATGGGTGTCGGTGATGGAAATGGTACCACCACATTTTGAGCATTTTTTGAAACCACTAGCTGGTTTCTCCATGCTTGAAGAAAAATGGGCCTAGTGCCCAAAATGGCACCTAGCACCAGAAGTAGGGAAAGATCCCTGAAGAAATACAAGTTGTTTTTGTTTTTTTTAAGAAAGAAGAAGAGAACCGATGGTACCAGTAGGAGTCGAATGAAGGCAGACGCGACCACAAAAAAACAAGAAATAAAGGTAAATTTTCTGCAGTGACAGGGTACGGACGACCTGTCGGCTCCGTGGAAAATGAAGAACTGAAGTGAGAGAGGTACAGAGGTGGGAAGGCAGCACGTATGCGCTGTGGGATGCTCCCAAAAGCTTTCCTAATGGATGCTGGGGAGCGTTCTCGCACGGGCTCCGTTGGTACCAACGATACCTATATGTGAAAACTACATTCCTGCTTGTTCCTGGAGATTCAATATGTACTTCTGACCTGGATTAGCCACTGTCAGAAACAGGACACTGGACTTGATGCCATCTGGTCTGACCAGCAATGTTCCCTCTAAGCTGTGCTGGGTCCGCCGCCAACATTCCTTCCGGCGGGGGGAGGTGCAGTGCGATCGACACTCTGCCCCTCCCCCCGTCGGCAGGATTGTTGGTGGCAGACCCAGCACAGTTTAGAGGGAACATTGCTGACCAGTCTGGCATTTCTGATGATGTTCTTATGCCTGACATGCTTTCCTAGTTTAGCGTGGACTTTTTGTGTGTAACTCATTTGCATGCTGTTTGCTTACAGCATGGCTGTGTAAAACGTCTGAACTAAATTTGCATTTGAAAACCCTGCACTAGAAATTTAGGTCCAGGCTCTAGTACAAGTTTTCTGAATCAACCTGTTAGGGGGTACGTTTATTTACAGAGCACTTGCAAAATTTTCCAGAAATGTGTCTATTTATTAAATCAACATGGACACTTATGTGTCTTCATATAATAGGCTTCTAGAACTATTCTCAGTTGCCTACAAATGCCCTCACATCAATTTATGGTTGATGAGATACGATAGAAGTCTATAAATGAATGAATGGAATGGAACGGGTAAACGTAGTTTCGTTGTTTACGAAAGACTAGAGGTCATGGAATAATGCTACAGTATAACCCATTTAAGACTAAGAAGAGAAAATGTTTTTTCATTCAACGCATAATCAAACTCTAGAATTCGTTACCGGAGGATGTAGTAAAAGCTGTTAGTTTTGCTGGGTTTAAAAAAGGTTGGTTCAAGTTCCTGGAGGAAACATTCATAAACCATTATTAAAGAGGACCCGGGGGGCAAGATGGCGTCAGGAACCTGATCTTTGGCAGCTGCTCTGCGTTTGCTCCGTGTTGTTGCTCTGGTGGTGAACTCCGCTCTGACGAGTATGGGGCTGAGGAAAAGGAAGCAAGCTGGCTTTCCCGGTGGCTCCATCGCAGGCATCCTTCTCTGGCCAGAGGACCCTGGAACATTTCAGGTTTGCCACTGCGGGGTCAGAAGCGGCATCTTCGGCAGCACGGCAGGAGGAATTGGTGTCCATGCTGGGCGCATCAGGAGTAAGTTTCTCTCCTGATCAGCGGGCTCCCCCGACACAACCCGGAAGCGTTTCTTCTCCGGACGGCATGTTTTCTTCTGTCGCCAGGTCTCCGGGTGAGCACTCTGTTGCCCGTGGGGCAGGTGTTGCAATGGACGGCCCTTGACTCCAGAGGGGAGAGTCAGCCAGAGGGGTGTGATGTTGATGATCTGTCCCCTCGTGTGGTGTCCCCACGGCAGATGGAGCCTGGAGGAGGGCTGATGGTGGTGAGCTGGGTTTTGGAGAAGTTAGCGATAATCACATTGGAAGCGCTGTGGGACGCTATCTCTGCTTTAACTTCCACTCTTTCTGCTGTTGTGGGTTCCGTAAGTAGTGAGATATCTAATATTGAAATTGGAGGCAACTAAGAACCAGGAGTTGCAAGCAGGTTCTTTGCTGCAGGTGAAGGAGGATATTGTTCTTAAGGAGGAGCATATGGCTCTGATGAAAGAAAGGGCAGTGCTGACACGAAAAACAAAGCACCTTGAGAATCTCGCCCGACGGAATAATCTCTGTCTATTAAACTTTCCAAGGTCTCCGCTCATGTCCCCGTTGGAAATGGTTCGTAAATATCTGAGGGAGGTGCTCAAGATTCCAACGGAACATTTATCTCCCCTTACCAGAGCACAATATTTGTCGGTTAACACCTTGGAAGTATGGGGGAGAAATTTGGGGGCCTCAGCAAGTGGAATGGGGGACCTGACAGGATTCCTGGAAAGTTCCTTGGATGTGGTTACAGAAAGAACTACTATTCTTGTGACCCTGGAACTAGAGGCCGACAAAGTATTAATTTTTCGGTCTTTCTTTAAGAATATTAATGAGAGGTTTTTAGGTTCAAATGTTTGTATATTTCATGACCTCTCTCGAGTAGCCCAATTAAGGAGGAAAGGTTTCTTGGGTGCTACTTTTGTGTTAAAGTATCTGTCTAGGTGTTATATTTCCTATCAAGGGAAGAATTGTCTATTTTTTGAACCTAAGCAACTCGTAGAATTTATATGTGCAAGGGAAGAGATTGGGGTAGAGGTTGGTCCCATTACGGCTGACGCATAAGTCTTATCCTGCTACAACTGGTATTTTTTTCCTTTTAAAACCTTGTTTCTGCTCCAGAGAGGGAGTGTAAATTATGGTGAATGGTTTATTTCCTATAGCCCTCCTTCCCCCCAAACTTAAATGTGGACTAAGGATTGGGATAGGATGTATTACTTTCTATATGTAGGTGTTATAATTGGTATAAATTGGAGTTCCCATATTTTCTTAATTTTCATTCATGTAAATACCTGAGTGTTATTATAAATACCAATAAAGATTATAAATATAAAGAGGACCCGGAAAATCAACTGCTTGCCCCAGGACAAGCATTGTGGAACCAGTGTACTTTTTTGGGAACCTGCCAGGTACTTGTTTATTTATTTTTATTTATTTAACACTTCTTATATACCGCTATATTTATTGTCAGTGAGGTTTACATTGAACATTGAACACTTGGACATGCATTTTGTCCTACGTTTACATAAAACAGGGATAAAAACATGGAGTTAACTGGGGAAACTATGAACATATGATATTTAGTATACACAAAATAGTATTATGACATGGAGTGAACTGAGGAACTATATACATATGAGAAATCAGCTTAAAGACTATCAGTTTGGGTCAAACCGGTTTTACAATCAGGGTCAGGTAGCAGTATTTTGTACTCTGCTGGTGAAGATAGTTAAAATGCAGTGACATTATCTTGGGTTACGGACTAATTGTAGCTCTGGAGTGCCTTTGTTCACAGGTGACTTAGCTGGATGGGTGTCGGGGGGGGGGGAGGGGGAATCATCTGTCTGTGAAAAGTGTAAGAGGAACAGGTGATGTTTAAGGGCCTTTCTAAATTGCATGAGGTCTCTGATTGCTCTTAGGTTAGAAGGGAGTTCGTTCCAATACCTTGGGGCATGGTATGCGAATACTCTGTTGATGGTTGATTGGTTACATTTTATGGATTCGCTTGGTATTACTAGAGTGTTTTCCGTGAGAGCTCTTCTGGATCTGTTGTTGGGGGTGTGACTGAGCAGCTCGACAATTGAGGAGGGTGATATTTTATTGAATACCTTGAAGGTAATGAGGAGGGTCTTATAAAGGATTCTGGATCTTATTGGGAGCCAGTAAAGCTCTTTTAAAATAGGTGAAATGTGATCCCTCCTGGATGCTCCGCAAAAGACACGCGCCGCTGCATTCATGGCCATCTGTAGTGGATTGAGTGTGTTTTTTTGGAGGCCTTATTTATTTATTTATTTATTTATTTACATTCTCTTATATACCGTGCTATTCTGCATCAGTGCGGTTTACATTGAACAAACTGAAATTACATTGAACAGGGCATTATAACTTGGAGATGACTATTTTACAGGGAACATGGGCTATGGAGGGTTAAGTGGCTTGCCCAAGACCACAAGGAGCACCTGTGGGACTAGAAACCCCAGTCCTTCCGGCCCAAGGTTGCTGTCCTCTAGTGGGATTTGAACCCCCAACCTTCCGGCCTGAAGTACCTTGCCCCAACCACTAGGCCACTCCTCCACTCCTTGTAGAATTATATTTGCATAATCAAAATGAGGTGTCACTAGGGCTTGGAAAACAGTTCTGAAGTCGTCAGTTTCCATCATGGGTCTGAGGTGGCGGAGGGATTTGATTTTAAAGTAAATAGATTTTACTGTGCGTTTAATGTGATCTTTGAAGTCAAAGTGTTGGTCTAATATCACCCCTAGATAGCGTATGTTGGATTTGACCGGAAGTTCCGCATCTCTGACTTTTATAGTTGCTGGTGGAGAGATATCTTTGTTTCGTGTAATAATTAGCACTTCTGTTTTTTTGAAGTTTATACGTAGGTTCTGTTTGAGAAGCCAATCCGTTATTGCGTCGAAGCATTTGATTAGTATTGTGAAATCTGGGCATGTGACTGATATAGGTGTAAATAACAGCACATCGTCAGCATACATGAGGCATGATATGCCGAAGGAGCGTGTTATGTCGGTGATTGGATGCATATATATGTTGAACAGTAGCGCTGATAATGAAGATCCTTATGGTACTCCCTGTTTTTGCTGGAAGGGTTCTGATGTCTTGTTGCCAATCCAAACTTGCTGCCATCTTCTTTGGAGGTAGGACTTACACCAATCCCAAGCGCGGTCATGGATTCCCTTTGCGTGTAGTCTCATTAAGAGTTGTTCGTGATCTACTGAGTTGAACGCCACGGCGATATCAAGAAAGATCAATACAAAGCCTTTTTTTATATTGTCTATCCCATTGGTGATTGTGTTTGTTAATGAGGTTAATAGTGTTTCTACTCCGTGTGACTCTCTGAATCCGTGTTGACATGGGTCTAAAGGGGAGGTTATGTCTATATGCTGTTGAATCTGTCTTTGGGTTGTCTTCTCAAATATTTTCGCTAAGAAAGGGATACTGGAGATTGGTCGGTAGGAGTCCACTTTCTTCGGGTCGAGCTGGTGGTTTTTTAGTAATGGATGGATGGATGTTTTTTTGAATGCTTCTGGGAAGACTCCAGTTGTAAATGATTGCTTTGCGATGTCGGCAATGATTGGACTTAGCTCTGCGCACATTGTTCTGATCCAGTGCGCTGGGCACGGGTCGTTCGGAGCAGTCGTGATGTTGATATTGACAATTATTTCCTCTATGGTTTTGGCTGACGGGGGTGAAAGTTTAGTGAGTGGAGACTGAGTGTGGAGATTCTGAGAGGATCCTCGAGGTGTAGTGGTACTTATTTTTATTACCTTGGATTGGATGTAATCAGCATAATCCTGGGGTTGTATACATTCCTGTTGTGGTTTAGGTGGTTGATTGGTCAGTGATTTTACTAATTTGAATAAGTCGCGAGGCTTATTTAGTGAGCGGTTGAGGAGCTCGGCATGAAATTTTTTCCTTTCTGCCCATGTTGATTCTCTGTGATTTTTCAGGTGTTCTAAGTATATATTTTGGTTTGCTGTACTGCGGGACCATCACCACTTTGTCTCCAGTTTTCTCAGGTGTAGTAAGGAAGACCGTAGATTGGGGGAGAACCATGGGGCGTTTCGCTTCTTGGGGGGACGATTATTATTTGTAGGCTTTTTGTTAATGCTCGGATGTTGGGCATAACGAGTGAGGGTATTATTCCAATTAGTGAGCATTTCATTGAGGTTGGATGATGGTTTGGACAGAATTGGTAGTACATGATGAGTGATCAATTCTCTGTCCAGTTGTTTGAAGCGGGAAGGATTCTCTGGTTCAGATGAATTTAGATTGCAGTCCATTGTTTGTAGCGTTGGTATCTGGAATGTTTTTAGATTATGATCAGACTAGGGGACAGGGGTGACGGATAGTTCCGTTTGGCTTGGTCTGCTCATATCTTTTGGTGGGACAAAGATTAGATCGAGGAGATTTCCTTGTTGATGGGTGGGATCCTTTACGATTTGTTCATAGCCTAGGCTAGACATTGCCTCTAGGAAAGTGTTAGATAATTCTCGCTGAGTGGAGGCAAGATTAAAGTCTCCCATCAGCCAGTTTGCTTTGGAGGGATCTTGCGGGTTACAGGCTAGGTCAATTACATCAGAGAGCTCACCTGATGCCGTGCCAGGTGTTCTGTAAATGAGGTTTAAAGTGTTCAGTTTGTTGGTGACTGTTAGCATATTTATGTGTTGCATGCTCTTGGTGAAGATAGTGTATTGTAAAGCAGTTTTTGCTAAGATGAGGACACCACCTCCTCTTCTGTTTTCTCTGTTGCATGTGAAGATTGAGAAGTTGTGTGGGGTAATTTGATTTAGTATGGCGTTGTCAGTTTCAGATAACCATGTTTCGGTAACCATTAGGATGTCTAGGTTGAGGTTTGCTAGTAGGTCTGTGATGTTAATGAAAAAACCTCCAAAAAATGTGATGAGACACAAATGATCACAAAACAAAAGGCAAAACATATGTAACATCTGTGAATCTGTTTCATCAAACATACATTATTCAAAACACCAAAACAACATCTCATGCAAACGAATATTTTTTCTGTCAGGATCCGTCGACCTGAGACGGGGAGAGGAAAAGCTCCCCACTCTGTGTCGGCAGAAGCCTTTTTCGTATTTTCAAAATCAATAAGCGCAAAGCTAATAATAGTGGAAATCACTTATCTGATATTAAGCAGAAAGGGCAGCAGAATAATAAAGCAGCGACATGCATGTTTCGAGCCCGGGAAGGGCTCTGTATCAAGCTGTTTCCATCAATATACGCGCCCTTAAAAAACACCAGAGTCACCAGGCAATTTAAAATACCAAAAAGATCTCTGAATGGCTGCTGAAAAAAACGTCACTAAAAACGTCACCAAAATACGTATCAAAAACGTCACCAGAAAAAGGGGGGAGGGGAAATTCTGAATGAAGTAATTTTGTAAAAATCTGAAAAAAGGGGGGAAAACGGAGCATGGTTAAAGTAAATTCCACCAATCACACTCCAAGTTCAATCCTGTAGGCAAAACTGTTTGGAGCTGAAAAATCCATCGTTGTTCACAACGTTGAAGTGTTTGCTCCCGATCACCGCCCCGGGGATCTAGAGGAATGAAATCGATTACCCTCCAACGTAAATCCGCAAAAGTATGTTGATTTTGGAGACAGTGTTCTACTATGGGGGCTGAAAGAGTCCTGGTAGCCAATCGTGAGGCGTGCTTGCCCAGACGAATCCAAACAGGACGAATGGTTCTACCAATGTATGACAAGTTACAGGGGCAGGTGATGATATACACCACAAAGGGTGTTAAACAGGTAGAATAACCTGTAAAAGAAAAAGACCTGCCTGAGAACGCATGCGACCAATGAACCCCCTCCTCGGTAGTGGCACAAAATCTACAATTTTGACAGGACCAATGGCCTACACGACGATCATCAACAACAGAAGAAACCAATGGAAGGACCGCATGTACCAAGCGATCGCGGATGTTCCTACCCCTGGTGTAAGCCAAACGAAGGGGTTTTTGAAAACAGGTGTGTACACGCAAAATCCCCCAATGTTTCTTCAAAAGAGCAGTAACAGGTGATGTATACTGTGTAAATGGAAGAACCCCAGTTATTATATCCGACGCCTCCTGTTGAAGGGTGCCAGGAAGAGGTGTTGATGGAGACTCCAGGTCGCCTAAAAGCCATTCCCTGTGAGAGAACCGGGCTCGTATGTATGCCCGACGGATCACTGCTGCGGGGTAGCCACGATCTAAAAGATGCGTGGGCAAATCCCGTGCTTGATCTTTAAAATCCTGCAAAGACGAGCAGATCCGACGCAATCGCAGGAACTGGCCAACCGGGAGGCCCCTTCGTAAAGAGGAGGGATGATGGCTGTGGTAACGTAAAAGATTATTCCGTTGGCTCGGTTTCCGGAATAAAGAGGTGGTCAAAATGTCCCCCTGTTTTTGAACCAAAACATCCAAAAATTCCATCTTCTGAGTGTCAACATGTGAGGTAAACTGGATGTTGGGTTTTATACTATTCAACCAGTCCACAAAAAGAGCTAACTGGCTTTTCCTCTCCCCGTCTCAGGTCGACGGATCCTGACAGAAAAAATATTCGTTTGCATGAGATGTTGTTTTGGTTTTTTGAATAATGTATGTTTGATGAAACAGATTCACAAGTGTTACATATGTTTTGACTTTTGTTTAGTAGGTCTGTGATGGCTGGCCATTTGTTGCGGGCGGAACGCGCGTTTATGAGGGCGCATTTGAGGGATTGTTGGTTCTGTTTTTCCTTAAGTTCTGTTGTTGCTGAGGGTCCAAGCGAGATATAGAGCAAATGAGATTGTCTTCTATGATAGGGATTTGGGTGTGGATAGTATTGGTTGTAGTGGTATTTCCTGCTTGTGTTGAGAAGCAGTGGGATAGGGTTATAATCCTGTGAGAAAGCAGTTGATTCGTAAAATGTGCAGGTCAGTGTGTAAATTAAAGTGAAGGTAAGCAAAGATGTAGCCATGTTGACGATTGTGGCGAATTAGCCCTAGGTAACTTAGTATGGGTTTCTGGTAAGAGAGCCTGCGTCTGAGAGCATGTGCTGAGGATAACTAGATGAGGTTTTAGCTTCTAGTCAGTGGGTTCTGCCTGTGTTTGCTAATCGGTATCAGTGTTTGGTTGATACACTGTAAATTTTAAAGAATTTAGTAGCTAGCCTGAGATGAATTGTAACCGGGATTGGCCACTGTTGGAAACAGGATACTGGCTTGATGGACAGTGGTCTGACCCAGTATGGCATTTCTTATGTTCTGCTCTCTGTCCTGCCTAGAGAGGACATTGACACTAAGATGCCCTTTCACTAAAGGGTGCTGTAGTGCCGCGCCAAACGCGCTGGTAACATACAAATCCATGGTGTGTTAGGGCAACACCACAGCATTAACTGCTGGGAGCATGGAAAGCATGTTTTGGGGCTTTGCTGCAATTGGGACTCTCCAATGCAGCTGCAGTCCCGATTGCATAAGAGCAGCGGCAGCAGCAGTTAAAAAAAAAAAAAAAAAAAAAGCTGAGGAGCCATGTTGGGAACCTTAGGCGGCTTTACTATGCTTGGCATTTTTTTTAAACTGCTGCTCTTTGCTACGATCACAGACATTGGAAAAGCAGCAGCGTCGGTGAGGAGGGGGAAAGAAAATAGCTGGATGGGGGATGTAGGACATGAAGGGGGATTGGGGAAAATGGCTGGAAGGGAGATGCAGGACAGAGGCAGGAGGTGGGGGACAGATGCTGGACAAGAGGATACAGGGCATGTGGTGGATACAAGATAGGGTAGAGGGATGGAGGGCAGATGTTGGATATGGGGTTCAGAGCAGAGGCTAGACATAGGTGAGGGTATAAGGGCAAATAGCGTTTATAGGGTGGGGAAGTGGAGGGGCAGAGGATAGATGCTAGAAATGGGGTAGGGGTCATGGGGGCTGAGGGCAGATAGTGGACATGGGCTGTTGGCAGAGGGGGTAGCAAGCAGATGCACATAAGATGGAGGGGTGGATAGCAGAGGATGGATATAAGGTAGGGGTCAGAAAGGCATATGTTAGACAGGATGGTGGGTATATGGTTTATCTTTATTTAATATACCACCCTTTGGTACACAAGGAGCAAGAGTGAATGGAAACACAGTTGCTTTATTGAAAAACCCCAACGCATTTCGGCAAACGCCTTCTTCAGGGGGAGATAGCAGCTTACAAAAGATAAAAAATAAAAATAATAAGATTAATAAATAAAAACATTAAAAACATTTGTTGAAAAACATAATTAACAACTTAAAAACAAATAGGCATCACATCATATTCTAAAAGATAAAAGAACCACTAAAAAGATCAAAGATCCATATATAATCAACACTCAAAATGAATTTCAGATATTGGATAAATCATAACGTATATATTGTGTTTAGTTTAAATAGACGCAGGGCAAAATGAAGTCATGAAAAGTGTGAATATAAAACAGGAAAGACCAAAGTTAATGTGAAGTATTGAAATATTTTAAAATATTTTTTAAAAACTACTTACAATAATGCACCCTAGGTGCGCAACCGTTTTTGCTATAATCAGTGATACTGTTTATAGAACTTGCTGGAGCTGACAACAAGAAAGTAGTACAAACTTGATTATAAATCAATTTACAGAACATAAAGGGAATCATAATTAGATACAACTATACTTAAAAGGGAATTGTGTGGTATAGTATTACATTAACAAAACAGACAGCAGGTATTTCATCTATTAACCTTTAACTTGAAAAATGACTATTGGCCCAAGATATCTTATATGTTCAGAAGGAAATAAAATAATGTTATATTGAAAAGCTATTTATATAATAATAGTAATGAACCACTAATACAATGTGTTGCACCGAATTGTTAAAATATCACCAAATTTATAAACATCCTTGTTTAGAATAAAAGGACAGAGGGAAAAATGATGAAATTACACAACCACCCACTCATGTATAGTATTATAATCTTTGAATTCTTAATGAACCGGCATCTACAGGGCAAAAAATACAAGGGATGTTTGAAGAGGAACATATTTCAAAAAAACGTTCCAAAACTAATAAAATATGATGTATAATATAGAAACCATACCAAAGAGATGACCTAACATGTGTCCATTGTATGGTTTGAAAAACGAGTGCTGAGCAAACCAAACCTTTAAATAGACGCTGAAGAAAAGGGGCGTGGCTTAGCTCACGGAGATAAACGAAACAATAAACTAGAACGTGTAGACATGCATTTAAAACCAAATAATTACTTGTAGTAAAACTTTAACTAAAAATAAATATGTAAAAATATATTGTTAAAATCATATTTGTATGTGCAAGTGTAGCAAAGCGAATACTCTTGCTGGAACATGAGTGCTTATTTAAAAAATGTACTTGTAGAAAAAAATATGTGCAAACCTTGCGATATACAACCATATCAAGAGAGGATGCACCGAATTATTATACACTGACTAAAATATCAACAAATATGCAAATTTCCTTGTTTAAAGTGAGAGGAAGGAGGAAAAGAGAATAATAAAGCTGCACAACCACCCACTCGTGTATAATCTTGTAATCCTTGAGATCTCAACTAACCGGCATCTACAAGGCGAAAAAAATACAAGAAATGTTTTAAGAAGAGCACGTTTAAAAACAATGAAGTGTGATGCTTAATGTGAAAACCATATCCAAAAAGTTACCTATCTTCCTCATTACCCGACCTATCATCGTCCATGGCGGGAAGACATACAGAAATTTGTTCGTTGACCACGGCTGCACTAATGCATCGAGTCCTTCCGACATGTGCTCCCTGCGCCTGCTGAAAAACCTTGACGCCTTGGCATTGTTTAGAGTGGCCATTAGATCCATGCTCGGCTGTCCCCACTGTACTGTAATGTCGTGAAAGACCACCGCATTCAATTCCCACTCTCCTAGATCCAGTACATTCCGACTGAGGTAATCGGCCTGTATGTTGTCCTTTCCCGCTACATGGGCGGCTGACAAAGCTATCAGATGGATCTCCGCCCACTGCAGTGACAACTGACTCTTCCATCAGGGAAACGCTGCCCGTACCTCCCTGCCAGTTGATACAGGAAACCATCACTGCATTGTCAGAGAACACCCAAACCACTTTGCCCTCTATGAGGTTCTCGAATTCTACAAGTGCTAGGCACACCGCCCTCATTTCCAACCGGTTGATCGACCACTGCGTTTCTTCTGAGGTCCAGCAACCTTGCGTCACCTGCCCCAGACAATGTGCCCCCCACCCCGAGACACTGGCATCTGTGGTGACCAACACCCAGTCCGGTTGCTCTATGGGCATTCCCGCTTGAAGATGGCTGGGAAGCAGCCACCAGTCCAGACTTGCACGCATGTCCTCTGGACACACCAACTTTTAGGACAAGGGATGCTGTTGTGGAAACCACCGAGATAGAAGAGCTCTCTGCAGCGGCCGCATGTGGCCCCTGACCCAAGGCACGAGATCCAAAGCGGCTGCCATGGATTCCAAAAGCTGCATGTACCTCCGTGCTGTTGGAGCCTTCATTCGCAAGAATCTCCTCACCTGTCCCAGAATCGTTTGCACCCTGTCCTCTGGCAGAAACACCGACCCGACAACCGTGTCGAACAACGCTCCTAGATACACCAGCCACTGTACCAGTTGCAGATGACTCTTGGCCAGGTTGACTACCCAACCAAGCCCTTCTAGAAACTGAACCACTCACCCAGTCATGATGACCGAATCCTCCTCAGAGTCTGCCCAAATTAACCAGTCGTCTAGATAGGGTTGCACACGAATGCCTTCCTGCCCTAACGCAGCCGCCGCCGCCACTACCATTACCTTTGTAAAAGTGTGTGATGCTGTTGCTAGCCCAAAGGGCAGAGCCTGAAACTGAAAATGGCCCATAGGAATGGCAGACCGCAAGAACTTGCGATGATCTGGTCTGATCGGAATGTGCAAGTAGGCCTCTGTAAGATCTATGGACGAGAGCACCTCGCCCGGCTTTACCGCCAAAATTACAGATCTCAGCGTTTCCATCCGGAAATGCGGTACCCTTAAACAGCGGTTCACATGCTTGAGATTGAGAATGGGCCGAAAGGAGCCCTCTTTCTTTGGAACTACAAAGTAAATCGAGTAGCGACCTAACCCGCACTGGTCTCAAGGCACCGGAACCACCACTTGAAGAAGCAGCAACCTTTGAAGCGTGCTGTGCACTGCTTCCAACTTTACTCGCGCCTTGCATGGGGACACCACAAAAGAATCTGCTAGTGGCCGGTCGAATTCCAACGCATACCCCTCGTGGATGATCTCCAGTACCCACTGGTCCATTGTGATGGCAGCCCAGGCAGAATAGAACTCTGGAACTTCCGTCTGGGCCTTCACGACTTCATTGCGGCTTCTTGGACTGACCTTGCTGGGGAGGGAGATAACCCCTGCCAAAACCTTGTGCTCCTCGAAAGGGCTGCCCTCTGGCCACAAGGCGCCCTCTCTGGTAAGGAGCATACCTTGCCGCCCGAAACCTGTGAAACTCTCTCCCCTTGACCTCTTAGCAGTCCTCCAGGTCTCTGTCCCTTTGAACAGTCCTCAGGAAGCCTGCCGCCCTTTGAATCTCCCAAATCCTTAACAATCTTCTCCAAAGCCTCCCCAAAAAGCAGCTTACCTTTATAGGGGAGCTTACTAAGGCAAGCCTTCGAAGATGCATCCACAGCCCAATTTCTCAGCCAGAGAAACCGCCTCGCCGCAATAAGCGACACCATTGTCTTAGCCGCAATTCTCAGTAGATCATAAAAGGCATCCGCTAAATATGCCACTGCCGATTCAAATTTAGCCCCCTCTGAGGAAGATCCCTCCTCTACAGGAGCTACTTCCCCTTGGAGCCAATGAATGAAGGCCCTAAGATACGCTCCACACACCAAAGCCTGCAGCGACAGAGCACTAGAATCAAACGCCTGTTTGAGAATAGATTCCAATTTGCGATCCTGGAGATCTTTAAGGGCCGCTTTCCCCTCTACTGGAATGGTAGTCTTCTTCGTCACTGCCGACACCAAGGCATCCACCTTCGGCATCCGCAGTAACTCTTTCTCCTCTTTCGGAATCGGATACAACTGGCCAATGGGCCAGCTACCCCTCAGAGAAGCCTCTGGGCACTCCCACTCCGATTCCACCATCTGCTTGATAACGCTATGAACTAGAAAGCACTTCTGCTCCGACTTGAAGCCCTGGAGCAACGGATCTTGCAGCGGTTCCTCTTACCACCGGAAGGTTCAAATTCAAAGCAGAAATGGAATGAGCAATTAGAGCTCCCAGCTCCTCCCTATGAAACACTCGGAATAAGTTTGGATCATCACCCGGGGCAATCTCTCCTTCCTCCAACTTTCCTGCCCATGGATCAAAACCCGAATCCGACAAAACCTCTCCGTCCTCAGACCTCCGAGTACCCGAGGCCTGCTGACCCTAAACCTCGAAGTCCGGCTCCACTTCCAGATCTCTATGGGAAGGACCCTCCCCCGGGTCCTCTGCCCCACACACATCCGCTTTTGGAGAAGCGTGCCCCACCATGGATCCAGCCTTGCCTTATGCCTGTTCTCTCTTCAGGCAGTAAACCTTATGCATAGAGAGAATGAAATCAGGTGAAAAGGTCTCAAACCCTTCTTGCAGCCCCAACAGCGGTGACCAAACCTGAGCTCCAGAAACTGCAGGCAATGAAGCTTAGTTTTAGCTTTCTTTACTGGCTTCTGCACGAGCGCGGGAGAATTCACTTTATCAGCTAAAATGGCCGCTATTCCCACCTTTTCCTGTGGCTGGCCAGACAGCTCCCCCGACGCTGAATCCTTTTCCATGGCCAAAAACCACCGCTCCACAAAACTGCCCCGACAAACGCAAATTTTTTTCCCCTGCGTCTTATTTGAGCTCAAATATATTTTCCCTGTTTGCCTCTGTGTAGTGTGCACCAGTACCTCTTCCAGTTCTCTTTCTTGCGAAGGGGCCCAGGACTCCAGATCCTTCCGCTACTGGATTGAAAATCTTCCCAGGTTTTTTAGATGTCCTCTTCAGTGCTGGATCCTAAGCCCTATCTTTTTTTTTAATTTTTATTTATGAATTTTACAATAATAAATCAAGCAAAAAAGCTTGTGCAGAAAAGATACAACTTGCAGAAACACATTAGGAAAACTAACAAGCATAATATAAGCAAGAGATATCATTAGTCCACATAAATGGGGAGCAGTACTTATGAAAACCAAAGGGGAACTGCTCCATTGGTATAATAAAAAAAACAATCTTTAAAGAAATCAGGTGAAGGCGGGGGGTCCGATGACCTACTACTCATGAATGGACGAACAACCACCTACTAAGGGAGAGAAAAAGAAACATGAGAACTAATAAAGGAGGCAAGATCTTCAGGTTGAAAAAACACATATTTCTGAGACTTATACACTACTATACATTTGCACAGAAACATAACACAAAAGAGGCACCTAATTACATTACACCTGGTCCAAGTAATAAAAAAGACTTCCGACACTTCTGCGTTTCCCTGGCCACATCTGGGAACATCAAAATCTTTTAAGCTGGCTCTTTTTTTATAATAAAGCTTAAGCAACCATTCTCTATCAGAGGATAAAGATACTTAGAAAGATACTAACAAAGTGGAAATAGGCAGATCTTCATCCTTAGGTGTTAAAAGTAAATCAGAGACATTGAGAAAGTCCATTTCCAGAGTCCCAGCAGAGGTTTTACCCTCCTTTTTCACCACCTGTAGATAACAAACTTTTGCAACGGGAGGCATTAAATCTAGAGGGACCGATAACACTTCCTGAAGATATTTCTTGAAAAGGTCTAAAGGAGTCACTCCAACTAACACAGCTTAACAAACGAATGTTAGAAGAGTAAGCAGTGTTCTCCAATGACTCAACCTTAGCCCGTAGGGCGGTATTAACTTTAACCAAAGAATGAGATAAATTAGAATCCCGATTAAGCTTCTGGTCAGAAATGGTAAACTTTGCATTTATTTCCATTGTATCATTATGCAGCTTTAAAACCGATTCCTCAAGAGCAGAAACTTTTGTAGACGAAAGAATCAACTGATGACCAACTACCATAGATAGTTGTGTAATCGCATCCCAGATACTATTAAGAGTCACAGAGGCCGGACGCGAAATCTCAAAGGAAAACACAGGTGCAATTACCACAGAGTTACCAGAGGCTTCCTGCAGCTCCTCAGCACTACTCACTCCTTGGGCAGGCGTCCCTGGCAATGCAACCTGTATCCCTCCAGGCACGACAGCCAGGGGATCCCCCAGCTGGACTCCAGAAAATTCCTCCGTCAGGTTCTGCTCCAAAGCCGCCGAGATACCCGCTTCAGGAGAGCTCACGGCCCCACTCGGCGAAGGAAACACTGCGGATCCTGGTGGGACTGGAGGGATACCCCCATTCGGGGAGAGAGAGAGATCCAGAGAGGAGGATGCCTAAAGTTCCTCCAGCGGCACCTCCAAGCCCTCTCGAATCCCCCGGATCTGGTTCTCGGAGAGCTGAACATAATGATCCATTTGTCCTCCACTTGCAACCGAGGGCTCCGTGGGGAGAACCCTAGGTTTTCCTTTACGTTAAGGCATGTCGACTCAAAAATTCACCACCGCCACCATCTTGTAGTAACCACTCCCCCACCTATCAAGTCAGATCCCTATTCCCTACCTTTAACAAATCAACAAGGGAAAACCCTGTCTATCCTAAACGTTGGTGCAAAATGTCTCTTTAAGAAAGAATATTGGGGGGTTTTCCAGCAACTATAACACTTTCCCTATTTAATTAAATAAAAAGATAATTGATACACCCTGTCTTCCTTTGTTTCTTTGAATACATCCACAACGGAGTTACTTACCTGTAACATGAGTTCTCCGTGGACAGCAGGATAAGTCAGCCACACTTGGTGACGTCATCTGACGGCGCCGAGACGGAAGTACTCTCCATAGCTCAGAAGGGCTTTTCGCCCCTCTGAGCATGGGCCAACTAGCCCCTCCCACCTGCCCGCCCCTAGCTATCCAGTACGTCCCTAGCTGAGCCTTTGCTGCTAGGAGGCGGGCATTAGGATGGAGGTCGACCCCTTCCCAGGGGAGGTGGGCGGGTATGTGTGGCTGACTTATCCTGCTGTCCATGGAGAACTCATGTTACAGGTAAGTAACTCCATTTTCTCCTTGTACAAGCAGGATGAGTCAGCCACACTTGGTGACTCCCAAGCTACCATGCGCTGTGGAGGAAGGGGGCGGCCGAGGCACTATTGCAGGCTAGGCTAGAGAAGCCTACAGGCGGCTAGCTTGCAGTCGTGTGGTGCCGCGAGTTGCCACAAGAGCATGAAGGCCCATAGTGGTCATGCACGCCGAACACATGTGCAGTGGCAGCATTGAGGGGAGTGCAGTTATAGGGTACTGTAAGCCGGCATGCAGACGAGAGGCACGCATGTGCAGAGGGTGTACCAGGTACACTTGTGAGGAAACGCAGATATGGGCCCGTCGAGCACTGCGAGAACAGTGCAAACGGTGGGAATGGAGCGTAAATACCTCGCTGATAAGAGAGGCATCTCTTGTTGTTACTATTACCTATTTATTTATTTATTTATTTATTGGTCAGTGTTGTACATGACCTGCATTTGTCGCTGCTGGAAAGGAATACCGAGCGCAGCGATGCTGCAGGTTAGGCAATCCAGTCCTACCCTGCATAAGGGGAGTGTGTATGTCCCCATTATCGGCATGCTTGCGCATAAGGGTAATGCCTCAGGCAGGCTTACTCATTAAGCCCACTGGGGAACTGAACTCAGGACCCCTGCACCATCAGTCAGCATATTAACCATTGTGCTACAGCTCTGCTGGTTGTCGGTTGGCACCAGTGGCTGCAGTCGCAAGCTGGGTGCAGAAATTGGGTGGCTTGCGTCCGTAGCTGATGCGTTATTCCCATGTCAGCCAGGGCTCCTATCGGTCTAGACAGAAGGTTCTGCTGTAAGCTGCTTCCTTGGTGACGGGTTTCCTGTGCAGAAGGGTCGAGGAACCCAGGTTGCAGGGGGCTCTTGACTGACGCAGGGTCTCTAGAGCCTGGTGCGATGCCTTGTTCTAGTAGATGCACCGGGCCCTGATACAGTCTAGAGTGTGTATTCCCCTGAGGGAATGGGAAAACATGAGGAAGATTTGCAAAGCTGGAAGAATGGTCTGATTTTGGCAGCTGAGAATAACGTGAAGAAGTGCCGTGACATGCACTTGGGATTAGGAATCCAAGGGGGGAAGCGTTAAACAGGGGCCATAGGTTCGTTTGAACGGACCGGGAGGCGGCCATCAGAGTCATTGTTCCTGAGGATCTCAAGTGGTGAACAGTGGCAAGGCAGTGGCCAAAGCCATGAGGATGCTGGGTTGCATACAGAGGAATTACCAGCAGAAAAGAGGAGGTAATAACGAAGAGGATGCCAGTCGAGGATGGGCCACCTGTTCATGGAGAAAGGAGGCCAGCAATGAGGTGGATCAATACAGTAGCAGCCGTCAGGGATCTGTGTGCCACTGATGAGCCGTCCAGAGGGTCCCAAGAGGCGACATCGGATCGACACCACTCAACACTAACAACCACTTCGTCTCAACAGCATACATGAGCTGGCATGGCTCACGCCTGGGTTGATTGAGGACGATGTTCTGATAGAGGCCAGGTAGCTTGGTAGGCCTCTCTGGGTGATGTTCTAAGCAGTTTACATGAGCTGGCATGGCTCACTCCTTGGCGCTCGGAATGCGCTCTATAGTAGAGGTGACTGAGAAGCTCATGGGAGGGAATCAGTTGGTGCAAACCGACAGGAGAAGACATCTGGTCGAGGGATGAGGAACCTAAGGTTTCGTGGACGAGCTCTAGTTGTTGCCGCGTGACAGTCGAAGAGATCCCGATGTTGCCCTGGGTACTGGGGCTGAAGCATTACTATGTCGAGGCCTTTGTCGATGGTCCTTGTTGTCAGTATTAGGAGCACTGGTCATAGGGAGGAAGGCAGGGATGGCTTCTTAGTGCAAGTGCTGGTGACAAGGCGAGATGTCCAGCCTTAGGAGGCGCTAGCAGATTGAAGTTTTGCTCTTTTTACGGCACTGAACCTTGATATTTCACAGGCATTAGCGCATGTTGTGAAGGAACGCTAGCGGCTGCACTTGAGCAGGATTGACCTTAGATCTTCACGGCCCTAGGCACCGGTTTAACCACAATACTACGTCACCGTAGAGAACGGTAAGCTCAGTCCAGAGTGATATTGGTATGTGCAAAAGCAGGACAACTGGGATGTTTTGAGTTCTCCATGGACCATCAGGATTGCGTCAGCAACACATGGCGGAAGTGCTCTTTAAAGCTCAGAAAGGTGAGCCTTTCTGAGCCCGCCCAGATAGCCCACCTCACCAGAGATATCAGTATGGGCAAGGCAGGACAGGGATGCTTTGAGCTCACTTCCACGGCAGGTGCCGACCTAGGGCATCGCCACTAGGGAGATAGGGAGGATGCCGTAAGTGATACCCTTTGTAGGAGGGAAGGAGGCGGGAGAGTCCATAATCGGCGAGTCCAGCTGAGTGAGTCACTACCGGTCGGGTGGTGTTATGCCTCTGGAAGGTGCGGTATATAAGAAACTGTTAATTAAATTAAAATTAAATTAAAATTAAATGCCACCCACAGTCAGGTCCAGGCATTAGTCCTACCCCAGTCAGACACCGTCGGAGAGGGACAGGGAGATAGGCCATTAAAAGCCAGAAGGCAACGTAGGACACTCGGGAAGGGATCCCCCCCATGTCCTCGCAGTAATTTAACTAAGACCAGGCAATTGTTCAGGTCTAACTACTGCAGTGTGACATCTGTATGTAGTTGCCAAGTCCGCTTGTTGCCCTTATACAGATTGGTCTTCCGACGACTATACGTTGGGTGACCAAATACATATGTATATATATAAATATATATATATGCCTTGAAGTCGGCGGATTTGTAACTTGACCTGAGAGGTTCGCTTATGGCTGGATCGGTATTCATTGTTCCCTTAAGAGTTGGGATCGTAGTTATCTGGATGAGCCAGATACTAAGCGGAGCTCTACCGATGCCCTACCCAGGAGAGTGATGTGGAGGGAGCCTCTTCATCCCTGTGCACCATCTGGAGTCCTTGTTCTAAGTGGCCCCAGATTACATTGCATGTGAACTCCAGTGCGTGGACACTGCACTCAGGTCTTCAGGGTTTTCAGCTGTGTTCCCTTCTATATGGGGACTACATTGGCAGGAGCCACAGCTGGGACTTGAACCTGTGACCTCCTGCTCCTGAACACACTGTCTGTGTGTACTGCACCACACTGTAGCCACGGTTGGCCAGAGCCACAGCTGGGACTTGAACCTGTGACCTTTTGCACCTGAACACACTGTCTGTGTGCAGTGCACCACCGTGTTGCCACTTTTTTTTTTTTTTGACAGATAGAGGTGTTGTAAGCTGGCCATTCTGGATCTGATCCTGGCCATTCTAGATCTGGCCCTATTCTTGATCTGGCCCTGGGCAACCCGAGCCTCCCTTTGAGGGCTGCTGTGGGTCTGATGGCTGGAGCAGCCTGCTCTAGCCTTGACTTACTCTGCTGTGTTGATGCCACAGGTTGCTAGGGGGAATCAACCTTGGTCTCATGGTAGAAAGGTCGAGCAGTAAGCATTAGGCAAATCCGGTAGTGTCGCATATAAGCTGCATTGGCCAGGAATCAAACCTGGGTCAACTGCTTGGAAGGCAGCTATGCTCACCACTATACCACCAATGCTGGCATCTGTGCGAGAGGCTGTAGGAGTGTTGTGGTGAGGTCTTTTCTAGATGCTGATGGGGGTTCCACAGACAGGCAGTCAGTCAGTGGTATGCCGGTCTGGAGTGATTCAAGTGTGAAAGCCATCGCCATATGGGACATATTCCTTCCTTGTCCGAATCTGGACGAATCCTTGTCATGTCCTGCTCTACCCGGGTCATGATACTATCGTTGACCTGGGGGAGGGGTACCCAGCAATGTCACCATCGCTGCGACGGCTGCATGTCCTGATAGGCCCTGGACTCTGCTGAGGTGGCTTACCCGAGCGGGTAGCAGGGTTCAGGTCTCCTTGCCAAGATTGGAGGGAAATCCTCATCAGCAGACGATTCCTCCTCCTGGAATTGCCGTGCTCTGCAAAAGCAGGGCTTGACGTTTGAGGAGGTGGCTGGGCACTCTGACGGTGTAGTGTAGCTGAGGAGGGTAGGCCTTGATGCAGAGGAGAACCACCTGGGACCACCGGCAACCCTCTGAATTAGCAACCACATGGGACCACCGGCAACCGTCTGCCACGCACATCAGGGTTGAGTGTTAGATGATCTTGCATGCGCCTCGGGGCCGAGTCGCGCCGCAAGGACCCCTACGCAGTAGTGTGGCCAGAGTCTCCGGGGTCCGCAACCACCTCACCCCTTACCTTCGCATGTGATCAGGTTGGTAAGCCCTGTTGCTAATTCCAGATCTTGGAGACGGAAGCACCACCAGAGAGATCCTGCAGGTGATCGTGCAACATACCCCCTCTGCGCCATCGCTGATTTGCCTGCCGTGGCGCCATTGATGTGGCCAATGGTCGCGAGACTCCAGTGATGCGATTGCAGTCAGTGGGGTCGTGGGGGCAGGCGGACATGGCGCCAGCCCATGGCGCGGTGCTAACTGAGTCGGCTTGCGTGCAGAATGACGTGGCGCCAGACAAGGCGCTGTGCCGTTTGATAGAGCCGTCCAATCTGATGTGGCATCCAAAGCTTGTGCTCAGGCTGCGGTCCCGATCACTTTGTTATGCCGTTGCTTCTGGCGTCTCTGGCTCCGACGCGGTCGGATCAGCCCCGACAAGGAGTCCCCGGTCATTGGGAAAGCCCTTGAGTCGGCGTCGAGGAGGGGGCAGAGTTTGTGACATCAGGGGGACCGTTGAGCCGCCCAATAGAGGTTGAAGGGTCGTGTACAAGATGGCCGCCCCCATGAGAAGCATGCTCCGGTGCTGCAGGAGTCAGAGTGGAGGAGACAGAGGGGTTTTTCATTTTTCACCGCAGCGCAAACAGGGATGGAGGCCTCCAGAGGCGCATCCTGGGTCGCTGAAGTCTACAGGGCTGGGCAGGATGCCGAAAGTCCTGCAGAGCGTTGTTCCGGATCGGAGGGCTCAGGGGGACATCCGAGCACACGTCGGGCAGTCAGCAACCTCCTTCTTAGGCACGTCCTGGGCTGCCTATTCCTTTATGCCGAGATCCGTTGCTTGCGACTGGGGATGGAGGCCTTATAGGCACATCCCGAGAGGCAGCGGTTGCAGCAGCAGTCAAGATCCGTAGTCCACGTGCTGTTCCGGCCCAGGGATTCTCATGCATCATTTGCCATCACCGGCTGAGAGCACATGGCTGCGAGCACATGGCTGGCAGGCAGGCACGGGAGTTCCAGTCAGCTCCCTTTAACCTTGACCGGGTTGGCGGCAGCGAGGCAGTGGTCCAGGGAGGTAGGTGAGCCGCTAGCCCCCATGCTGATGGAAGCGAAGGTTCTTTTCCACCGCCTGTGAGAACACATGGGTGGTGTAGAATTCAGTCCTTTAGACAGAGGACGGACCTGAAACGAGAAGCTTGAAGAAGGCATTAATGTCAAGTTTAAGCAGATAAGTATACGAGGAGAAGTTTTAAGATATTTAAAGTATAGATATGGTGGAGAGTAGCAAAGTCCGTCTTGCTGGCAAGGTGGAAGAACTGAAACTGGATAGCTAGGGGCGGGCAGGTGGGAGGGGCTAGTTGGCCCATGCTCAGAGGGGCGAAAAGCCCTTCTGAGCTATGGAGAGTACTTCCGTCTCGGCGCCATCGGATGACATCACCAAGTGTGGCTGACTCATCCTGCTTGTCCTAGGAGAATCCACACTCTGGACTGCAATCCAACCACACCCACATGCAGCAATCTCCCAAACATACTTCTCTTAGTTGTGCCAGCTAGTGACTGATTTATATATTCAATCCAGGAAAGAGGCTATCTTCTCAAGCTCATTAAAGGTCAGTCTCAATTAACTAAGCAAAGAGCCAAGCAGACTGTTTAAACTTTGTGTTCTGCTTCAGTTGCACACAAACAGTTCAATCATAGCTTAGGTTTGAATTTCCCTTTCTTTTCTCACGGTGCTTGTCAGTCACTTCAGCACACAAACAGTTCAGTCACTTCAGCCAGAAGTTACCCACTTCTGGAAAGGCAGGGTTTTTATCTAGTCCAAGAGGATATTTCTTATAAAGTTAATCCTCTTATCTAATCTCAAGAGCTTAAAGTCAGATACAGAATTAGAGTTCCAACTCAGAATATAAATAGCTTCTCCAGACCTTGCTTGACAGGTTCCACAATGCTTGACCCAATACAAGCATTGTGGAACCTGTGTCTTTTGGAGAAACTGCTAGGTACATATGACCTAGATTGGCCACTGTTGGAAACAGGATACTGGGCTTGATGGACCTTGGTCTGACCCAGTATGGCATATCTTTTGTTCTTACCTTAGACAGGATTCATGGGAGAATTTAATTTTCTTTAAGAAATATTACACAGGTACACTACCAAAAAACTGCCTCCAGTTTTGTAACTGATTCCTATAGATTTTGGGGTGCTGAATCCAGGAAAAATAGCCAAAATGTTCCATCACGTCACGTTTTCTTGCAAAATTAGATTTCTTACCCATATAAGGAATGTTCACATAATTTCTTTTTAGCTGACTGCAGTTTATTTTCTTGGCCCAAAATAGAGGTTGTAATGGTTAACTAACTAGAAACACTCCCTCATGATATTTTAGAGTGTTTTGTATTCATTTTATACATTAACAGGACAATTGGGAGGCGGGGGGCTAAATCCAGTACTCGCGCTGGCGCATGTTCTTTCCTGTTCGCCTCGCCTCGTTCGCTCGCTCAAACACGGTGGTTGCGACATGAACGTTCCTGTCAAATTTCAGTTTCTTGCAAGTTCATTATTACCTTTTGTTTGCTCAGTCGTAATCCAGCTTTATTCCGAAGTGGTTCACTACAGTTGTAGTTTGCAGTGCTGTGTATTTGTGATGGCTCACAGAGCCAGAGGTTGCGTCAACTCTCCGGACAGTTTTTGTTTTATTTGTGGGGAATATACCATGAAAAAGCGGCAGAGGAACATTTCTGCATTTATTAAAAAAGTATATTTCGCCTATTTCGGTTTGAAGTTAGGCGATCAAGACAAACCGTGGGCTCCTCACAAAGTGTGCAAGACATGTGAGGAAGATCTACGCTTATGGATGAAAGGTAAAAAACAAGCATTTCGTTTCGGAATACCTATGATGTGGCGTGAACAAAGAGACCACAGCAGTGACTGCTATTTTTGCTCTTGCATTGTGAAGGGATACAACTTAAAAAATAAGAACGTAATAAGTTACCCCAACCTTCCCTCAGCAATTAGGCCTATGCCTCATAGCAACGAAGTACCTGTGCCTGAACCACCAAAATCTTTGGATCATATTTGTGTGGACGGTTCTGATCATGATGAGACTCATCAGATGGCTTTTCCCGATGAGTCCAGTACTTCCGAGTTTGAAACTGAACCAGATCCGAAACCTGAACTTTTCTCTCAAGCTGAATTGAATGATTTAGTCCGGGATTTAGGACTCCCAAAAGATGCTGCCCAACTGCTAGGTTCTCGGCTTAAACAGAAAAATCTATTGTCACCAGGAACAACTTTTTATTGGTACCGCAACCGAGAGACACAATTTTTGAAGTATTTCAGCAAAGAGGAAGATTTGGTATTTTGCAACGATATATACGGAGTGATGGAAAAGTTTAAACTCAAGTATGATCCTGCTGAATGGCGGCTGTTCATTGATTCGTCAAAAGGCAGCATAAAAGGTGTTCTTCTTCATAATGGCAACACATTCGCTTCAGTTCCTATTGCTCACTCTGTTATTCTCCAAGAAAAATACAAGAATTTGGCCCTGATTCTTCAGAAGATTCGTTATGATGAGCATAAGTGGATGATTTGTGGAGACTTTAAAATTCTATCCATGCTATTAGGGCAGCAATCCGGTTTCACCAAATATCCCTGCTTCCTTTGCTTGTGGGATAGCCGGGCCCGCGATCTACACTGGGGGAAAAAAGACTGGCCAATTCGGGAGTATTTGAGACCCGGTGAGAAAAATGTTCTTCATGAGAGCTTGGTACCTCGTGATAAAATTCTATTACCACCTCTCCACATTAAGTTGGGTCTCATTAAGCAATTCATCAAGTCCCTTCCAAAAGATGGTGAGTGCTTTCGGTACCTTTGCTCAAAGTTCCCCCGACTTTCTGAAGCAAAGCTAAAGGAAGGAGTGTTTGTTGGCCCTGATATAAGGAAACTCATTTCAGATGGAGCATTCGCTGAAACGATGTCTGAGAAGGAAAAAGAAGCCTGGGATTCCTTCAAGGATGTTGTTCGCAAATTCTTGGGGAACAGGCGGGATGAGAACTATAAGGATATTGTTGCCAGGATGCTCAATGCCTTCAAAGAACAAGGCTGTAACATGAGCCTGAAAGTCCATTTCTTGCACTCCCATGTGAACTACTTTCCCGAAAACTTGGGGGCGTACAGTGAAGAACAAGGTGAAAGGTTTCACCAGGACATCAAGGACGCAGAGAGAAGGTACCAAGGAAGATGGAACACCACTATGATGGCTGATTTCTGCTGGTTGCTGCTGCGGGAAACCCCAGATGAAAAATACGCCAAGCAGCGCACCAAGAGAAGCATTCGGGGGAAGAAGAAACGGGCCCTCCAGGAGACTGATTGACCCAAGAATGACTTTAAAATCTAAACTGTGTTGACAAATATCGTGTTTTTACTAAACTTTGAAATAAAGATTTGCTAGTTATTACCACAGTGTCGGATCTCATTTATTAGAATTTTATTTTCACACCATCGGGTGTTTGTCTTCATGTATTGCAATGGTGCGGTTTGCGTTTTCTATTCTTACATACATACCTGTACAACATTTTTTGCACATTTCTTTGCTTTGCTTTGTGTCTAACCTCGCTCTTATATGCTCAATGTTTGTGCACATGTATGTGGCTGTTTTAAGTGCAGACAATTTTGCTACCATCACAGTGTGTTTTGTTGACATTACTCTATTCTTATGTGCTGCCTTGTTACAATTTTCTTTATTCTTATTTGAATAACTACTAAACAATTAGTATAAAGAATTCATCCAAGAAACTTTTATCTCGATCACACTCAATCTGAAACGTTCACCTCAAACTGCTAACCCAATGTAGCAAAAAATCTGTACGTGATGGAGCAAATTGGTTACCAGATTTGGATTCAGCACACCAAAAAACGTAAAAATCAATCGAAACATTAGAGGCAGTTTAAAAAAAAATTTTTTAGTGTACCTGTGTTATTTACTCAATAAGACTCTCAGTCAGTCAGTATTTCTTTCAGAGCCACTCGCCCAGAGTTCAAAATGGTCACCAAATTTAGTTTCCAGAGAACTAAGCCACATTTCCACAGTCACCAATCACCAGTTCAACCTTTTTTCTTTACTCAGCACACTTCAAAAACACTTCTTTCAGCCCTCTTTTCACTCAGAAATCTCAAACATCTCGCCTTTTGCACAAACAAACCCCAAACTGCTGCTTTCAGTTTCATTTTTTTCTTTCTTAGCTTCTGCAGTGTCCCTCCAGAAAGAGATTCCTGCAGAGATCCCTGTGCCTCCCCCAGAAACACACTGCCTTGCAGGCTGTCAAACCTCTCTGGAGGGGTAAGAAGATAGCCCTGGACAGCACTTACTCAGCCTAGACAGACAAAATTCATTTTACCATAATCCTCAGGTTATATTAAGATGCAAATGTACAAAACCTATACTAAGGGGCATGTTTACTAAACTGCGGTAATGTGATTCGCGTTAGGATCCGCGGTAGAGGCAGATATCCCAAATAAGGACATGGGCGATACATCGTTACTGACAACGCGCGTTATAAGACACCTTACATTAACGAGTGTGACATGGCACGTTACCGCACGTTAATCTTAAGAAGGCACGCAGACATGCAAACACAGAAACAGAGCTGTAGCACAATGGTTACTACACTGACTGATGGCACAAGGGTCATGGGTTTGATTCCCCAGTGTGCCTAATGCATAAGGCTGGTTGAGGCATCACCCTTTATGTTTAAGTAGTGATTGTTGAGTCATTTTACTTTTATTTTAATTAGTGCCGCCAGCAAACACACCCTCACGGTGGCGTAACCTAAGGTGCCGCATAAGGCACCCCATAACGCACTCCATAGGGCACATTATAAAGTGCACTGTCCGCCAAGGCACCCTATAATGTCCCCTATAGGACACCTTATAAGGCACCCTATAAGGTGCCGTATGAGGCACCTTATGAGGCACCTTAAGGCTACAGTACTCTGAGGGTGTTTTTGCTGGCAGCACTAATGTACATTAAAAATAGACAATGCCTCAGACAGCCCTATCAAATAACCCCACCATGGGTTTGAACCCATGACCTCTGGCTTTACAGGCAGTGAAGTAACCAGTGGGCTACAGCTCTATAGCTGCTAACATACCCCTGGCTGGCTACAGGAGGAATGCACGGCACCACACAAACATTCTGCTGTGGTTACCAGGAAAGGGTCAACCCACCCGTAACCAGGATGCACAGCACATGCAAATCAGCAGTCTACAAATGATCACAAGATGGGGTATGCACCCCACAGCACCGCAGCCTGGTAGGGGGTGCCGACGGTGTGTGTTAGTGGCACAGAGTAGCTACAGACCGTCACAGTGTGCGGGTCCTGTGCTCACCCTGAGGGTGAGGTGGGGTGCCCAGCACCATTTTCGCAGCACCTGGCTTTGCTGAGATTGGCACTGATGGGGACCTGCAGCATAGCCTATGTGTGATAGGTAATCCTTGCAAACACCCCTAGGATATGCCTGTGTCCATCTGTATTTCACATCTAGCCCTTGTGGACTATGATGCACCCAGAAAAGTGCATACCCTGTGTGGGTGCCATGGTCACATGATTTAAGTGAAGGGGGGGTGTTTGGACCCACAGGCGAATTACATACCACCACCCAATCCACCCTCTGGGGCTCAGGGTGGAGGACAGGATCTCCCACCAACAGATCCACATTCTACCCCCCCTGCAATGGTGGCAGTAGAGGGGACCATGACCCCAGTCCTGCTGGGGAACAGGGGGGGCAATGCAGAGCTGTACACATCCATAAAGCAATAGCAGACAGACAGAAGGCCTGGAAATGCACAGCTGCCCCCCACCACCACCACTATCTGACATTCTCCAGCAGCAAGCCTCCAGCCGCTGCACCCTGCAAGGTGTTCCAGCAAGACACATACTAGCTGCAGGCAGTCTGCTAGCTAGTCCATAGTGCATGGTCCTGGAGGAGATGCATGTACCCAGAACTGGGATGTCAGCATACACACCAAGCAGATAAGTCAGTGATTGGGCCCCAAATAAGAACCCATAAATATCACATGAGGGAAATACTATATAGCACTATGGGGGAACCTAGCCATGCCGTGGTCACTGCTCTGTCAGGGTGAGAGTGACCTCCCAGCAGAACATGCTGTGGCCACCCTGTCCGTGCAGGTGGTGGCCGGCCACTACAATGTCCAAGCCATTGCCCTATGCTATGTACAGATGGATCCAGGCCAGGCCATCCTATCCTGGCTATTCCCACGGTACCTTGCTCCTCATTATGCACATTGGCAGGCCAATACTGGCAACAGTGCTAGCAGTGTGGGCTGTGGAGGGTGTTTGCAGCCACCACACACTGGATAGACAGACACACACTCCCCACACCTATGCCAGAATTGTGCAACTATAGAGGTGTTTGACAGCCCTGGCCATCACACCAGTCCTGGGCAGAGTGCAGGCATGGCTATGGTAAGCAATACTGTTGGGGTCACTCAACAGTAAACACTGTCAGACACCAGACCTGAAGCACACTCCACAGACATCAGAAAGGTTGCTATGATGCAGCTCAATCAGCAAATTGTGCATAACTTAGGAAGTGCTATCTGCCAGTAATCATAGCAACCTTTTGATAGCTGTGTACCGTATTCCCAGGTTTAGGGTCGCATTGCTAAGGTATGCAAGTGCTAGTATTGGGAGATGCACGCAGGGCCCAATGTCCCGCCTCTCCAGGAGGCCTTGGATAATGGAGCCTGTGGGTGCGGGTGTGTCTGCCCCTGTTGGCTGCTGCTTTACGGCAGAGGTTCCCAACTCCAGTCCTGGTGTGCCAAACACTGTTCGGGTTTTCATGCTGTCCCTCATGAATACAAAAATAAGTAAACCAATCGGAATCAACCTAAATATCCCAAAAACCAAAAGATTCCAATGCTCAATACCCCCAAATACACAATTCTTTTTGTCGGAGTACGCCAACACAGTGCCGGGAAAACACTCCAGGCACCACTGTGGCAACTCCTTTTATTAAGACGTTATATGTGGATAAAAAAATAGAAATCCAAAACTTAGCTTTTAAAGAGTGCCATCCAACGCATCTGAAATATGCCAGTAGTTCAACAATGACGACGCGGCTCACGTTTCGGGTTTTTCATCAAAAATGTTATGAAACCCTGCTTCAGGTCCATCCACAACTGGCAAGAAGGAAAGCATGAATGAGAAACCACGGGGGTGTAACCCACCAAATAGACATCGGCATCTGATGCCAGCTTCTGTTGAAAAATCGAAGCCACCAATCACAAAGCAGAGAAAACCCAGACAGAGGGAATCCCACTGCACAGAGAAACCCTCGATGGGAACCTCCAGAATGTCACTCAAATAATAGTATGCCAGTCCACTTGAAGATTAAGACCCTTAGGGGTAACAGAGTTCAGTGAATATATCCAACGTTGCTCACGCCATTGTAATCGTTGTTCTCTGTCCCCACCCCTTGGATCATGGGGGATAAAGTCCAATACTCTCCATCGCAATGAAGAAAAATCATGCCCAACAGTTAAGCAATGGTCCACCATAGGAGCAGAAAGAGTTTTAGTACGTCGTCTGGAAGCATGCTCTGATAGACGAACCTTCACCGCACGTTTAGTGCGTCCCACATAGTAGAGGGAACAAGGGCAAACAATCAAGTACACTACAAAGGAGGAAGTACAGTCAGTATGCCAAACCATTGTATAGGTCCGAGATGTATGTGGATCAATCCAATCAGAACCCTCCAATGTGAGTGAACAGTAAGTACATTGCCCACATGCAAAATGCCCATTATCATTATGCCTTTTCACAGGGCGATCCTGCGGGGAAGTAGTGTGCATGATCAGATCTCTCAAATTCGCTGTACGGGAATAAGCAATGCGCAGAGTAGTCTCCCGAAAACATTCATGCGACCCCAAAATGGGCCAGAAGCGATGTAGCACCTTAGTAACTTGGGTCATACTATGAGTGTAAGGCAAAACCCCGGTGACCACTTGGTCAGAAGATGTAGATGTAGATGACAATGAAAACGTTAAGAGGATTAACTACAGTTAAGTTGACTTCTGCAGATACAGAGATAATGTACTGCTACTTTTATGCTACAGACCCTGTATTTAAATCAAGAGTTTATACAAAGAGAATCCACTAAAAACTGGAACAACAAAGAATATTGCCACAAGACGGCAAAATGCAACAGATGCAAATTTATGATGTTTAAATTTCACAGATCAAAGTTAAGTAGTATGTGAAAAATAAAATTTTGCATCAACTAAGGGCTTCAATGGAAAACGAAATACAAGGAGGAAGAGGAGAAATAGGTGAGGATATCAGAAGAAAAGTATACACAAAAAAATAAAGAGCAGTTGAGGGGGTGATGGAGCTTAGAGATCTGGAATGGCAGAAGAGTGAGATGAACAAAGGACAGGTCAGCAAATCAATTGAAGAAGAAGAAGAAAGGGAGGAGAAAGACCCAGAGGTGGAGGAATTCAATATCAAACTCCTAGTCCACATTGAAAAAGATGAATATGCTGGGTTCCAGGCAAGGGAAAGATTACCCAAGTTAAAGTTAAAATCTAAGGTTAAAGGTATGATAATTAAGATGTACACGGCCATATCCGGTATAAACGGACTGCTTATTGACATCACTGAAATAAATAAAATATTATATTGTGCAGCTAAAATTATTACTGCAAGAATGTTACCAACTAAAGTGTAAGGCCAGAAGAAACACAATTAAAGTTCCTTCTTGGAAAAAGCAAATCAAAGGGAAAATACAATCTTTGCATAGAGATATCCCTGATAGATGGGTATCTAAAAGGATAAAGATCAAAGATATTGAGGAAGATCCAAGACATCAAGCTGAAATGTTTTGCATGAACAGACGACGACCGGAAATGTATATGTTCCAACACCAAAGTAGCAGCAGAAGTGCAAAAACTGCAAAGACATGAAAAAAAACAGAAAAGATAGATATTAAAATAAACTATTTAGAGAGAACCAAAAACAGTTCTACAGGGAATTTGGAAAGAGCATTTAAAATGGTAAAAGCACCACCAACCAAAGCTGAAACAGAAAAAGAATTTTCACGACATCGGAATGACTTTGGCCTTGACAAATGTGCTAAGGCAATTTTTTTAAGAGAAAGATTGAGCATAGCAAAAAACATCCCTGGATGAGGGCTGCAACATCAAGGAACTTGAACAGGAAAGCGTATATAAATATCTAGAAGGAATGACACTCAACAGAAATTACTGAGAGAAGAGATTGCTTTATTTAAATCTTTTATATGCTGTCTTTCTATGATTCAAGATGGTTTACGTGGAACTCAACAGTGTAAACACAGCTATTTTACATAGAACAGTAACTTATTAAAAAGTGAATAGGCATCTTCAACAATTAACTTTTTATATATTTATAGAACAGGGGGTCCATGGGATTCTTGGGAACCTGGGAGTAAGGGGGAGGGTTAAGTTGGATAAGGATACTCATGGGTTTAAGGGGGCAGGGCAAAGTATCTTGGAAGAGGACTGTTGAGCCTTTTGCGGAATTCAGAGTGGTCAGAACAACTTCGTAAGTCCGGTGGGAGGGCATTCCATATGGAGGGGGCATAGAGGGAAAAGGCTCATTTGCAGGTGGATTGTTTGCTGTTTTTCCTCAGTGATGGTATATTTAGAGTATTTGCAGTGTTGGGTCTGCATGATCTGTTTGGTTTAGAGATTAGTAAGAGAAGACAGGGGGCAGATTTGTTATGTATGACTGTATCAGTGTGATGGTTTTGGATTTTATTCTGGACAGTATGGGGACCCATTGGAGGTTCTGTAGGACAGGGGGTGATGTGTGCTCATCTGGAGGAGTTGGTGATTAGGCATGCTACTGTATTCTGTGCCAATTGGAGAGGGTGTATGTTATTTTGAGGGAGGCCATGATATAAGATTAAAGTAGTCAAGAGTAGGGGTGGTTAGGGCTTGACAGACAGTTCAGAAGGAGTATGGTTTTAGTAAAGAGTGGAGGAGTGGCCTAGTGGTTGGGGCAAGGTACTTCAGGCCAGAAGGTCGGGGGTTCAAATCCCACTAGAGGACAGCAACCTTGGGCCAGAAGGACTGGGTTTCTAGTCCCACAGGTGCTCCTTGTGGTCTTGGGCAAGCCACTTAACCCTCCATAGCCCATGTTCCCTGTAAAATAGTTATCTCCAAGTTATAATGCCCTGTTCAGTGTAATTTCAGTTTGTTCAATGTAAACCGCACTGATGCAGAATAGCGCGGTATATAAGAGAATGTAAATAAATAAATAAATAAATAAAATAAGGGTTGAAGGTTTTGTAGGGTTTTTATATTGGTGTAGATTGCTTTCATTGATTTTCTTATCTGTTCCTTGAATGAGAGGTTCTAGTTGAGTATTAAGCCCAAGTATTTGATTTCAATCTTGAGACAGACAGTGTAATCACCTAGGACTATAGATGTTGTGGGAGTAAAGGAAGGGTTGGTAAAGATATGGAAAGCTTCTGTTTTTCCTTGGTTAATAAAAAGGTCGTGCTAGCGGAGCCAGTATCTTTTCTTGGTAAAACAGTTGCTGACATTGGTAAGGTTTGGCATTGTTATGTTGAAGGGGTGAAAAACATAATATCGTCTGCATATAATTGGTAATGGATATTGTGGTCTTGAAAGATTTTGCATATGGGTTGGAGAAAGATATTGAAGAGGAGGGCAGATAGTGTGACCAGTTGGGAGATTTTGTCACCAATTCGTACCTGTTGAGTCCTGTGTTCCAGGGAGGATCGGAACCAGTTTAGTGTAGTGTCTCTGAGGCCAATGTTGTACAGTCTGTCAAGTAGCTGATCATGTGGAAGAGAATTGAAAGCAGATGATATATCGAGGAATATTAGAAGACAACCTTGGGAAGGAGATTGGGTGCATCTGATCACAGAGTCTAAAAGGGACGTAACTAAAGTTTCCACACCATGGTTCCTTTTAAATCCATGTTGGAAAGGGTCAAGGCGGGGCATGGTCGTCAATGTAATTCTGAAGTTGAATTTGTACAATCTTTTCAGTTGTTTTTGCCTGGAGGGCGATTCTTGGTATAGGTCTGTAGGATGAGGGTAAGGTGGGGTCAAGTTTGTTTCCTTTTAGGAAGGAGCGAATTGAGCTCTTTATCAAGGGCGCTGGCATGATACCTGCCTGGAGGGAGGTTTTTACTATGGAGAGAATGCAGGGGCTAAGAGTTTCCTTTGTGCATTTTATCCATGGGACTGGACATGGGTCAAGGGCAAAGGTAGATGTGTTGAGATTTTTAATGACAGCGATTATGTTATCGAGAGATGGTGGGTGAAACTCATTCCAGGTTATTATGGGGTCTCCCTTTGGGGAATAAGGTTTAGAGTGGGGGTTATGTTTAGAGGAGGAAGGGTGGGATTTAGAGCAGAGATGGTCTGCTATGACTTGTGGGGAAATTTTTGTGTTCAGCTCATGTTTTGAACAGGGCCGGCCCGTCCATTGAGCAAGAATGTTTTTTGCACAGGGCCCCGCGTTTCAGGGGGCCCAGCGCAAAAAACATTCTTCATTGCACAAGTAGAAAAAACAAACAAACCGGCTGCTGCTGCCGCTGCAGCCGTGGCAGCGGCAGAATCAAATGTCCCGTCGCGGGGCCCCGCCTGCCCGGCAGAGCCTCCCTTCACCATCAGCTCCTGAGACCCTCCCAATGCGCGGGCTTTCAGAGCAGCGAGAGCTTCTCTGACCTCTCGCGGCTCTGTTAATCCCGCCGGGGCTGATGAGATTAACAGAGCCGCGAGAAGAAAGGGAAACTCTCGCGGCTCTGAAAGCCCGCACATTGGGAGGGACTCGGTAGCTGATGGTGAAGGGAGGCTCTGCCGGACAGGCGGGGCCCCGCGACGGGACATTTGATTCTGCCGCTGCCATAGCGGCAGCAGCAGCCGGTTTGGTTTTTTTTAATCTATCAGGGCTGATGGGGGGAGGGGGTTAGGACTGGTAATGGGCTTTGGGGGGGGGGGGGTAGGACTGGTAATGGGTTATGGGGGGGGCTAAGACTGGAAGTGGGTTGATGGGGGAAGGGGGTTAGGACTGGTAATGGGCTATGGGGGGGTTAGGACTACTAATGGGCTATGGGGGGGGCTAAGACTGGAAGTGGGCTGATGGGGGGGTTAAGACTGGAAATGGGCTGATGGGGGGTTAGGACTGGTAATGGGCTATGGGGGTGCTAAGACTGGAAATGGGCTGATGGGGGTTAGGAGTGGAATGGGCTGTGGGGAGGCTAAGAATGGAAATGGGCTGATGGGGGTTAGGACTGATAATGGGCTATGGGGGGGCTAAGACTGAAAATGGTGTGTTGGGGGGGCTTAGTACTGGAAGTGGGCTGATGGGGGGCTTAGGACTGGTAATGGGCTGGGGGGGCTAGGACTGGTAATGCTCTGGGTGTGGCTAGGACTGGAAATGGGCTGAGTGGAAGGAGGGCTTGAACTGCAAATAGCTGTAAGGGGAGGGAGCTAGGACTGGAAATGGGCTGAGTGAGGGGGGCTAGGACAGGAAATGGGCTGATGGAGGGCTAGGATAGGACTGGAAATGGGCTGTTGGGGGGGGGCTTGGATTGAAATGGACTCATGGAGGGGCTAGAACTGGAAGTAGGCTCATGGGGGGCTTGGATTGGAAATGGGCTGAGTGGAGGGGAGCTAGGATTTGACATGGGCTGATGATGGTGGGGCTAGGAAAGGACTAGAAATGGGCTGATGGGGGGCTGGGATTGGAAATCAGCTGATGGAGGGATTCGGATGGGGGAGCTAGGACTTGAAATGGTCTGATGGGGGTTAGGACTGGTAATGGGCTATGGGGGGGCTAAGACAAAATGGGGTGATGGGGGGGCTTAGGACTGGAAGTGGGCTGATGGGCTTAGGACTGGTAATGGGTTATGGGGGGCTTAGGACTGGTAATGGGCTATGGGGGGGCTAGGACTGGTAATGGGCTATGGGGGGGTGGCTAGGACTGGAACTGGGCTGAGTGGAAGGAGGGCTTGAACTGCAAATAGCTGATGGGGACGGGGCTTGGAATGGAAATGGGCTGAGTGGAGGGAAGGCTTGAACTACAAATAGCTGATGAGGAGGGGGGCTTGGAATGGAAATGGGCTGTGAGGGGAGGAAGCTAGGACTGGAAATGGGCTGAGTGAGGGGGGGCTAGGACAGGAAATGGGCTGATGGAGGGCTAGGATAGGACTGGAAATGGGCTGTTGGGGGGGGCTTGGATTGAAATGGACTCATGGAGGGGCTAGAACTGGAAGTAGGCTCATGGGGGGCTTGGATTGGAAATGGGCTGAGTGGAGGGGAGCTAGGATTTGACATGGGCTGATGGTGGGGCTAGGAAAGGACTAGAAATGGGCTGATGGGGGGCTGGGATTGGAAATGAGCTGATGGAGGGACTCGGATGGGGGAGCTAGGACTGGAAATGGGCTGATGCGGGGACTAGAAGGGAGCGGATGCTGGTTGGGGCTGGAACTAGAAGGGAGCTGATGTTGGGGGAGGATTAGAATGGGATAGAGCTGGAAGAGTGAAATGGAGAGGGAAAAATATTTTGTGTGGGAGGGAAGACAAATCTACAATTGGCCGGATATTGGGAGAGTAAGTGGGGATTGAGGATGGCGGGGTAAAATTTGAGTGGATGAAATAGGAATGAGGAAAGAGCAAAAGGAGAAAGATTAGTATGTTAAAGCAGATGTAGAGAGAGAATGGAAAAAAACTAGAAGAGTGAAGAAAGGACAAATGGACAGCAGACGATGGAGAGTTAGCAGAAGACACAAAGAAACCAGAAGAAAGTGGCTGGAGCAATTGCAACTGAAAAAAAATGCACAAAAGGTAGAAAAATATCTCTTTATTGAATTTATTAACTGAAATATGCCAGCTCTGGGAAATGTGCATCATTAATGTCTGCGCTTTGTTTAGTACAAGAGGAAATTAATTTATAGTTTTATTTCTACAGTGTTGTTGGGCTTTTGGGGTTCCCAGTTTAATTATTGTCTTCCTGTTTCTAAATTGTGATTCCTTGTTTGGTGACGGTCTATGTTCTGCACGTGTAACTGAGCTGAGGTATTCTGTTTATGTAATTCCTATTTGACATTGCCACTTGTTCTCTTTCCCCAGTAGGTCATGTATTGTTGTTCTCTGAAATGTATTGGTTTAATATTTGCAGTGTTGCCTTTTGATAGGTAGAGTATGGTGCTTTGAGAGTCCTGGTAGTGCGGTTATGATACGGTGGGTTTGCTATGGGTTCTAAATGAAAATGATACACCAAGTATATGCTCAAACTATAACCTCTGGAAAAAATGAAACAGAGTGTCTGGCACCAAGGTCTCAGTATAAAACTTCGCAGCACTTCGTTAGATTTTGAAAACTCATAATCAGACTCTTAGCTGCTGTTCACATCAATGACCCTTAAACAGTGCCGTATTCATTGTTTCATAATCAGTTAATGCTCAAATGAAGTATTTTTCCTGTACTTTTCTTCTTTTCTTATAAAAATATATACTTCAAAATACAAAATACAAAACATGTGCAAAAGGTCGCTCACATAACACTCGAAAATGTTGCAACTGAGTGCAACAGACTGTAATGCGCTCAATCAATGAAACACTTATCTTCTTTGAAGACCACTCACGCACTGGATGAGCAGTATAGGCACTTTGAACTCTCTCCTTAGGCAGCTATAACAAGAGTGCCGAGCGACTGTAACTGAAATTCTGACTAGCAGAGGAGGCAGATCGAGGGAACAGCTTCTGATTCTGGCAGAACAGCGTTGGATTTTTAAGTTGAACACGGTCAAGCCGCATGGCTTAAATGTATCCATTGACTGGTCTCTCTGTATGTAAAGTGTTTAGATCAGTGGCATTCCTTTTAGTTTCAAGATCTGACTGGGACCCCCCTCGAGGGGGCGGAGCTAACTGGAGTGTTTAAAAACCCCGTACATTATTCTAAGCCGCATGCGCGGCGTTCCTTGGCAGTTGACGAGGAGGGGTGAGAAGGGTTCCCCCCTTGTTTCTTTCAGAGCCAGCGTAGGCTCGTAAGGTAACAAACAAATTTTTTTAATGACATTATGATGAAATCACGTACCCGCGACAATTTGTGCTTTGCAACGTCATGGAATATGAAACAGTTTTGTGATGTTTTCCATATTTTCTAGGTCAGTTTGGAAGATGTGCATTCCCCTGAAGAACCTTGTATAGCGAAACGCTTGGGCGCCTTAGAGTAACGGCGTTGGGACTTAAGTTACAGTCGCTCGGCACTCGTGTTATAGCTGCCTAAGGAGAGAGTTCAAAGTGCCTATACTGCTCATCCAGTGCGCGAGTGGTCTTCAAAGAAGATAAGTGTTTCATTGATTGAGCGCATTACAGTCTGTTGCACTCAGTTGCAACATTTTCGAGTGTTATGTGAGCGACTTTTTGCACATGTTTTGTATTTTGTATTTTGAAGAATATATTTTTATAAGAAAAGAAGAAAAGTATGGAAAAATACTTCATTTGAGCATTAACTGATTATGAAACAATGAATACGGCACTGTTTAAGGGTCATTGATGTGAACAGCAGCTAAGAGTCTGATTATGAGTTTTCAAAATCTAACGAAGTGCTGCGAAGTTTTATACTGAGACCTTGGTGCCAGACACTCTGTTTCATTTTTTCCAGAGGTTATAGTTTGAGCATATACTTGGTGTATCGTTTTCAGTGGAAATAGGCTCAACAGAGATTGCCCACGTTTAATGGGTTCTAAATGGGCAGTGTTTGTAGTAGTTCCTAATGTGCCTGGCAGTTGTCACTGGACTATAGTAATGTAGAAATCTTTTAGTCTTTCTTTATCCATACTCATTAAGAGGCATGTTTACTAAAAGTTAGTGTATGGTAACATTATGCAAATATTTATGCAAATGATGTCCCTTATGCAAATGAGGCCCCGCACCGAGTCTCCACACATGGCCCCGCACCCCCCTTGGGCCACCTCTGCTTCTTGGTGACCACCGAGACCATGGCATCCACCTTAGGCATCCGAAGGAGCTCTTTCTCCTCTGGTGAAATTGGGTACAGGCGAGCCATTGCCTTGCCGCCCTTGAGGCCTGCTTCTGGGACCTCCCATTCTGCATCTATCATCTTCTTGATAATCCGATGCACTAGGAAACAAACCTTTGAACCCTGGAACCCTTCTAACAGTGGGTCTTCCAACGGTTCCTCTGTGGTAGCCACAATGTTCAAGGCGGCCAGAGAATGCTTAATTAAAACCGCCAGTTCCTCTCTTAGGAAGACCCTGACCACACTGGGGACTTCTTCTGAAGGGATTTCTCCCTCCTTCAAATCCTGCACTGCATCTTCTCCCCAGAGGTCCAAGGGCCCCTCCCCCAGGTCCTCAGATCCCTACTCCCCCCCCCCACAGCTCCATCTCTTCCCTGAATGCCTTGGTTGGGGGCTCCCCTGAGGTTCCTGGTCCTTCATTTCGAGGAGAACTGGCCAAAGGGGCCATTTGTGCAATGTGACCTGCTGAACCTAGCCTATGTTTATACTCAATAAATAAGCCCTGTGCAAAGATAAAATGAAAGCCACAGAAAAGAAGGCTTCCGCCTTCAAATCAGGTCGATTCTTTTCCACCCACTGCTCTGAGGAGCGGTGTCCCTGAGATTTTGCAAGTCTTTGTCCCCCTTATGTGCCAGAGCTGAAATGGCTGCCTTAGCTGTAATGGCCTTGGTTCCCACCAAAACTGCAGGAACCACCGCATCTGCAGATCTTGCCTTCACCTCTTCTTCTTGCTCTTTATCCATCTCCCACCAACCCAAAAACTACGTGCCCCGACTGCTGATGCTGCCAGGAAGAATTTAAACCACTGCTCCATGCACGCGATGCTGGCTGTGGGAGCTAAACGCTAGATGCTCAGACCCACCGCATGGTGGATGAAGAGGCTCCAAACCAGCTGACAGGAGAGAATATCATGCCTGAGAGGAAGCGATCCCCTGTGCTTTACTCACCCACACTCAAGCCGTACTGCTCCTTTCAATGACCTCGTGGCACACCAGTCTCTCTCTGCACCGGTAATCTGTGCCCCTTCGTCAGTGTACCGCCGATTGCATACTTTTACTTTTTTTTTTGGCAGGCTGCCTCTTGCCAGGAAGGAAGGCTTAGCCCAGATGCAGCACTATCCAAGAGGGCTCAACTCAGAAGTCCCTACCAGAGACATGGATTGCCCAGTTGAGGGAGGAAAGGGATCTGGGCCACCAGATGTTTAATTCCTGGGGCCCACCAGACCCATTCAAGTGCCCCGGTGTTACCGTACAGTAGCCCCTGCAGCACTCCCACTGCTCTGCAAATATCACTGTCAGAAAGTACACAGCTGTCACACACATTTTGCCCAAGCGCTAGGTCCTACCGGGACAGATCAAAGAACAGAAATCTCCTAACACTGTCTGCAGAAGTTCCCTACAGGAAGGCTGCTCCCTCAGCTGCTGAGGACTGAGAATACTGAAGTCTGGACTACAGGGGGAGCTCTTACACTTTCGCACCAAACCTCTGACATGCTCAGTCCTCAGTTGCTGAAGGAAGGTAAAAACCCGATCGTATCCTTTCCTTTCCTGGACTGGAGAGACAATATGGAACTTTATTTCACACTGCCTTCAGTATTTTTGGACATTCCAAACTCAGAACTAGCATGTTGAAAAATACTGGGGGAACTGTAACAAAGATGACTGGCTTCCAAGTTTACATAATTTCCAAAGGGGCGGGTCTGGCATTCCTACAGCTGCTGCTATATTAAAGGAAATCCCCCCCACCTCCACCCCCCGCTCCCTCTTGAATGGCTCTTAATTTTTAACATTTTCAGAGATGTCCTTGGGTAAGGTCATTTAAAACATTCATCAAGTCTTCAGAGCGATTTTAAATGTTTTATGCAGCTCGTCTCGTAAGAAGTATGGGGATCTCTTTCATATACAGTACTAAGAACGGCCTATACATGCTGCATCTTACGAATTTCAAAAGGAAGCTCTCTGGTGCAATGCAAGTACTACAGCAAGCAATAGCAATCAATCTGAGAGACTGAGATCTTACTCCACATATTACTATCATAGTATGCGCAAAACTAACTCATTTGAAGAAATTCATCCCCAAAAGAAATCCCCCCTCTTGGATTTTGATAGCAAGACCCTTCACATCTGACAAGTTCTTTATCCTTAAGATGTCAAGAGATGCCTTTAGGTAAGGTTATTTAAAATATTCAGAGTCCTCAAGGTGATTTGAAATGTTTCTGACCCTTCTCATAAAAGGTTAGGGGACCTCTTGTCATATACACTACTAAGAAACAAAGGGTCGCTGTGAGTTCAAAACCCAGATATTCAATGCCAAGGCCAAATCTGGCCAAGCCAGATAGCATTGAAGCTAACCAGGCAGAATGATATTCAGCCACGACCTGGTTATCCCTCAGTGGCGAAAGTTAGATCAGGCAACGGCATGGTTATACCTGGGAGCTGCCTCCGCTCCGTCCCTGGAACACCCCGATACTTGCTGGTTAGCATCATGGCATGCAGCACCCACAGATATTCAGCTGCACTAATGGTTAGTGTCCCTGACTATCCTGATGATGATTAGTAGATCTGCTAACTGCATTAATCGATTCAAATATCCCCCCCCCAAAAGACTATGGAGCCTAATAAAGACAGAAAATATGCGCTTACATTGCAGATAATCGAATATGACAGCGCTAAGGTTTTGTTTTTCTTTCCCTACTGGACAAATATTCCGAATGTCAACAAGTAACCAAAATGAAACACAGAAGTGGACTACTAGCTAAAACAATTTTCTCATGCTCTGTGCCTTAAGAAAGGATTCTAATGGAGTATGAATCTATTAGTCCATGCTACCTCTGTAAAGAGGGTTAGAATTCCATAATGTAATTGGCCGATTTATGCTTTTTGAGCCATAAAGGATTTTTGGGCAGAAAGCATGTCCCATCAGAAATAATCTGAACCATGTCCTTTATAACGATTAGAGCCTTCAAATCACAGAGACCATTTCAAAGGATTAGCATGGGTAATGGCAAGCCATGCATCATCACTTTCAGGCCGATGCAGAAAGCAGTGCTGAAGTCATGCTCTAGTAGCTTTTTACGCCTCTTTGCTGTGTACCGATTGCGCATGACTTCAGCATGGGTATGTAGAAAGGGGCGAGTATATAAGTGAGCTATGTGTTAGGCCATTTGTTAAACTTGGAGCAAATGACAGTGTTAAACTAGGAGAGCAAACCAAACATGCGTAAAAGATGTTGGCGCTAGTTTGGAATGCTCTCAGAGAAACTAGCACTGCGTGGCTAATTTGCATATCAGCACCGAAAGTGTTTTGATGGAATTGGAGGGGGGTGGGGAAGCATCGGGAAAAGCTCCCGATGCCATCAAAATACTGTTGGGGGCTGGTGCCTCAAGAAAGTGAATTCCTGGTGGCCCAGCAGCCCCAATCCCCCACTCGCCTGAATAAAACCAATCCTCTGTGGCCCAGCAGCCCCAAACCCCCACCTGACTAAAAACTAAAATACCTGGTGGCCTAGCAGCCCTGACCCTCCCCCTTCCCCCCCCTTTAGAAATGAGCGGGAGCGCATCCACGTGTTCCTGAGCCTGGTCCTGTGCGGTGCACCACCACTTTTCAAGATTGGTTGCACAGTTCTCTACGCCTGTCTCTGCATTGCGCACAGCCGTTATTTGCATACCAATTTAATATGTGTACCTCATTTGCCTAAATTTAAATACTGTGTGTGTTAATTGTGCATGACATTTTCAGTTGCTGTTTACCCACATGTCCGTGTTTTCTGCATTTGATGTTAGCTTAAACATGCTTAAAGTGTGCTTAAATGTGAGGTTAAAGGCAGCGCTAGTTTTCTGCATCAGCCTGATTTGTTGAAAAAGTAGGCAACATTCGTAACTCTCATTGCAGAAATGCCGTTCTTGTCAAATAAACAGATTACACACAAAATGGCATCATAAAATAATACAAATTATATGAATTAACTGTTTTAAAATAGAGGTTTTCAGAATATCTACAGTGAATATGGAGTGTAGGAGTAGCCTAGTGGTTAGAGCAGAAGATCAAGGGTTCAATTCCCACAGGCACTCCTTGTGACTTTGGGCAAGTCACTTTACCCTCCATTGCCTCGGAAGAAAAGGCTGGCAATCTACTTCTGGTGATACATTGCCAAGAAAACCCAGAGGTAGCTGGGTCGCTATGAGTCAACACTGACTTGATGGCACTAAAAAAAAAAAAAAAAACTGTGAATATGCATGAGATAAATTTGCACACCCTACTTCCAATATATGCAGATCTCTCTCCTGCACTGTAGGCATCCTGAAAACCCAACCAGTCAAGCAGTCCCTGAGGATTACAGTAAGAGCACTGCAATAGTTGACATACAGAAGAGATAACACAGTACTCTCAACTAGCAAAACATCTCTTTCTATATAGCAAACTTAAAAGTGCAACTCTTTAAAAAAAATGAATATTTTCTTATATGCACCACATTTACATTTAAGATATACTGGGGGGTGGGGATATTCAAAGACATTTACAGTTTGTAGTCCTGTAAACTGTGTGAATGCCGCTCAGCAAGATATTCAGCGGCACATGGCCATCTGCGGGTGCCCGCTACTGCATGCTCCGATGTTAACCGGTTAGCACTGGGGCGTGCCGAGGATGTTCCGGGGCAGAACCTGCTGATAACTGGGCAGCGACGATACTGAGCCGTTTCCCCATTTACCAACACACGGTGAAAATCAGGCAAAGGAAAGGCTGGCTTAACGTTCGCTGCGGAAGCTAACCAGGCGACAGCTGAATATCGTCCCGGCCTAGTCAGCTTCCCAGTAGTCTAGCCAAACCGGATATTCAGTACCAGGGCCCAGGCCCGGATATAGCCCTGGCACTGAATATCGGGGTTTAGAGTTCAGCGGTGATAGCTGGCTGCTGCCGCTGAATATCCCCGCCTCCACTAATTTTATTTGGTTTTATACAAGACTGTAATCATCATTATTAAAATAGCCTTCCTTAAGTAAGCACATTTGTGTCAGAAGTTAAAAAAGAAACACTTACCTCCTCCGCCTCCAAGAAGAGATGAATTTGCTGATAAAAAGCAAGACAAAAGCAAAGTATTAGCCTCGCAGATTTTTCATTACGTGCAAGGAAAAAACCTAAAGCAATTTGAACAAATAAGGAAACTGCAGAAAGTATGAATATGGGGGCAAAGATGCTGTTTTCTAAAGCTATGCTAAAAGTTAAAACAGATGGTCATCAATAGCTTTAATGAATGCCTATTGCTTCATGAGACTTCGAGTCATTTGAAATATATTTACTTCTCATTTATGTTTTTTAATATATGCTGTTGACATGTGGGGAGAGAAAAGTAATTTTATAAACATTTCTCACATGGAGAACTAGGCTATACATAAGTAAAAGAGCTTTATAAAATTACCCCACAGGGTACATGTATACAAATATGAATTCACGTAATTTCTATGCAAATCACCTCTAGGCATGTTCTGGGGCAAAGTGTGGGTGGAATTGTGAGGTATACATATTAGTCATAAAAAAAAAGATAGACACCTACATGTATACTTCAGCTGGACAAATTCTGGTCACCATTTCTGCAGGATTTGTTCTAGTATTTCATAAAGACTCACAGAGGCATGTTTATTAATCGGAGTTACTCACCTGTAACAGATGATCTCCGGGAACAGCAGGAATTTAGTCTTCATATATGGGTATCATCGGTACCGACGGAGCCTGCGCGGGAATGCTCCCCAGCGTCCAATAGGAAAGCTTTTGGGAGCATCCCTCAGCACATGCGCACTGCCTTCCCGCCTTTCCAACTGTCCCTCTTCAGTTAAGTTTGTAGCTGAGTGAAAAGGATAGAGGGAGAGAGGAAAGAGACAAAGAGATAGAGAGATAGAGAGACAACCCCTAGGGGAGGTGGGTGGGTTGTGAAGACTAAATTCCTGCTGTTCCCGGAGATCACCTGTTACAGGTGAGTAACTATGCTATCTCCAGGAACAAGCAGGAATGTAGTCTTCACATATGGGGACTCCCTAGCTGAAGATGCCAGGGAGATAGCCCCAGGAAGCTGCCACCTATAGTAAGGTGGGCCATGCTTCCTCCTATGGATCTCTGGCATCCCAACAGGGTTGGTGGGTAGGAGTTGAATTAGGTCTGAAACAGATTTTGAAGAACAGCTTGGCCAAAGAAGGCATCCAAACGGGAGGCTTTATCTAGGCAGTAGTTGGTTGTAAAGGTGTGTACCGAAGTCCAGGTGGCTGCTCGACAAATGTCATCAATAGACACAGAGTGAAGGTTAGCCATAGAGGCTGCCATGGCTCTCACATTGTGAGCTGTGACATGGCCTTGAAGAGGAAGACTCTTACTCTCATAAGTAAAGGATATGCATTGTGCAATCCATTTGGATAGAGTTCTCTTGGAGACGAAGTCCCAAATGACTAGAATCAAAAGCAATAAAAAGTTGAGAAGACTTTCTATGTTGCTGTGCTCTTTGTAGGTAAAAAGCCAAGGCTCTTACAATCCAAAGTATGAAGGTTCCTTTCTGAATTAGAGGCATGAGGCCTCGGATAGAATACAGGAAGATAAACTGATTGATTTAAATGAAAAGGCGAAACCACCTTTGGCATAAAGTGTGGATGAGTTCTGAGTACAACCTTATCATGGTGAAACCTAGCATAAGGAGGATCAGCCACTAAAGCTTGCAATTCACTAATGTGACGTGCAGAGGTGATTGCAATCAGGAAGATGACCTTCCAGGACAAAAGCTTTAGGGTTGTAGTGGCTAAAGGGCTAAAGGTTCAAAAGGCAGTTTCATGAGCTGCCCGAGAACTAGGTTTAAATCCCATGTCACCGGTGGTGGCCTGATGGGAGGCTTTGTAAATAAAAGACCTCTCATAAATCTTGATATGAGTGGATGAGAGGAAATTGGTTGTTGAAGTGGAGTAGAGACCCCCCCGTCCTGAGAGATGAGGTCCAGAGCACAGCAGAGTTGGAGAGGCTGTTTCTGGGACAGACAATGTAGCAGAGGACACCAGGGTTGCCTGGGCCAGTGTTGCACTATGAGGATCATGGTGGCACCGTCCGACTGAAGCTTGAAATGTCTCTTGCCCACCAGAGAGGTTAGTGGGTAGGCATAGAGGAGATCTTTGCCCCAATTCAGGAGAAAAACAATAGAGGCTATGTGATTGTTGAGGGTCCACTCGTATAGTTGAAGGTCCCTGCTGAGTCAATCTACCAAAACTTTGAGCTCTCCTGGCAGGTACACTACCCTCATCAGCATGCTGTGTGCGCAGGCAAACTTCCAGAGCCAGACTGTCTCTCAGCAGAGGAGATACAAGCCCATGCTGCCCTTTTTGTTGATATAGAACATGACCACCTAGTTGTCTGTCTGTATGAGGACGACCTGGTTGGAGAGGTGTTGTCAAAATACTCAAAAGGTATTGGCTTTGGCTCGGAGTTCCAGGAAGTTTATCTGATGGAGGCTCTCCTTAGCCATCTAGAGGCCCTGAGTGCACAGGCCATCTAGATGAGCTGCCCAGCTCGGTGCAGTGGGGCTTGGAAGAGGAGTCCCACAAGTAGGTTGGCATGTTGTTTCCACCAGGAAAGGGACTTCCTTACCAGCAGAGTGTCCGTGACCTTGTCAGAGAGGTGGCCAGACACCTGGCGCACTGTGTACAAAGTGTCCACTGTGCTTGATGCACCTGAAGCCACACTGAGGGACTGACAAGGATTGTAGAGGCCATGTGACCCAGGAGGCACATCATGTATCAAACTGTTACATGCAGGCAAAATTGGATGTCCTGGGCAAGGGCGATCAGGCGTTGGACCCGGCCAGATAGCAGGAAGTTAGAGCTCGAGAAGTATTGAGGAGAGCCCCAATGAACTTGAGGCATTGAGAGGGCTGCAGGTGAGACTTGGGATAGCTGATGACAAAGCCCAGCTGCTCCAGTACCTGAATTGTGTGTTGTGCTACTACTACTAACTACTACTAGTCATTTATATAGTGCTACAAGGCAAAATGCAGCATTGTACAGCCACATGTAAGAGACCATCCTTGCTCATCAGAGCTTACTAATTAGTCAAGACAAACAACACAACAGCTGAGGACAAGGAGACATCTAGGGGAGTGGCAAGTTAACACATAGGAGACCAAGCAGATTAGGATTCAAAAGCCGATTCGAAAAGGTGAATTTTCAGCCTGGATTTGAAAAGGGCCAGAGATGAAGCCTGACGCACAGACTCGGGTAGTTTGTTCAAGGTGTAAGGAGCAGCAAGGTGGAAGGATCGAAGTCTGGAGTTGGCAGTGGAAGAGGACACCACAGATAGAAGGGATCTGCCAGAAGAGCTGAGCACCCAAGGAGGGGTATAAGGAGAGATAAGAGAGGAAAGGTAATGAGAAGCGCAGAATGAGTGCACTTCTAGGTCTGTAGGAGAAGTATGAACTGGATATGGAAACTGATAGGGAGCCAGTGAAGCAAGTTGAGAAGGGGGGGTTATATGAGCATGCAGAAGCTAGCAGAAGATTACATGCGCAACAGATTGAAGGGAAGAGAGATGATTCAGAGAGAGACCAGCAAGAAGAAAATTGCAATAGTTTAGACAGGAAGTAACTAAAGAGTGGATAAGTGTCTTAGTATTGTGTGTAGAAAGGAAGGGATGAATTTTGCCAATGTTACAGAGAAAGCTAAAACCTGTTGCTTCTATCTCATCATGCTCATATTACCCCTCTTCTCAAGTCACTTCATTGGCTCCCTATCTGTTGCTGCTTCCAGTTCAAACTTCTCCTGCTAACCTATAACTACATTCACTCTACAGCTACTCACTACCTTTCCTCTCTTATCTCTCCCTACCCCCCCCCCCCCCCCTCGGGAACTCTGCTCTTCTGGCAAATTGCTTCTATTGCTAACTCCAGACTTCGCTCCTTTCACCTTGCTGCTCCTTATGCCTGGAACAAACTACCTGAGTATGTACATCAGGTGCCTTCTCTGACCCTTTTCAAATCCAGGCTGAAAACTCTTGTCTTCACTGCCGCTTTCAGATCCTGACTCACCTGATCTTCTTGTCTGTCTTGACTAGACTGTAAGCTCTGATGAGCAAGGACTGTCTCTTACATGTCTGTTCAGCACTGCGTATGTCTTGTAGCACTATACAAATGCTCAGTAGTAGTAGAAGAATTATCTGTTGGATATGTGCCAAGAAAGAATGAGTAGGGTCAAAGATGACCCCAAGGTTGTGAGCTGAGGAAAGAGGGAGGTGTGTAGTATTATCCACAGAAATAGAGAAGGGAGGAGGGGGTGGGCTTAAGGGGACAGCTAGGGTGCTCAATTTTAGCCATGTTCCGTTTCAGATGGCGGTGAGACATCAAGGCAGCAATGTCAGATAAGCAGGCAGAAATCTGGGCCTGGATTCCTGGAGAGATTTCAGGCACTGAAAGACAGATCTGAGCATCATCAGCATAAAGATGGTACTGAAAACCTTGAGAGGAAATAAGTGCACCAAGGGACAGAGTGTAGAGAGAGAAAAGGAGATGTTCCAAGACAGCCCTGAAGTAAATCAACTGAAAACGTGATGGTGATAGTGGAGGAACCACCAGAATGTACACCTCTTCTGGTCTCCCGCCCCTGATTAGCCAATTGTCCATGCAGGGGAAGACAAAGATTCCCTGGATCCAGAGAGAGGTGGAGACGACTGCCAGGCATTTTGTGAAGAACCTTGGGGGTCGAGGCAAGACCGAAGGGTGGCACCCTCTACTGATAATGATGTCCTCTGCACATGAAGCAGAAATACTGGTCGATGCAGGGAGTGAATGAGAATGTGCACATAGACATCTTTGAGATCCAAGGAGCACAGCCAGTCTTCTCATTGAAGATAGGGTAACAATTTTCCCAGGGATACTGTCTTGAATTTCTCCCTCACCAGGAACAGGCTGAGGTTCCAAAGATCCAGGATGGGTTAGAACCTGTCTGTTTTCTGGAAACTAGGAAGTAACAGGAGACGGGGGGACGAATTCCATGGCCTGGTCAGCTAAAAAGGCCTGTACTTCTTGTTGGAGGAGCTGACAGTGGTGAGGCTCAAGAAGGTACTCCCCTGGAAAGAAGGACTGAAGCGCAGCAGGTGCCCTTCCTGTACCACTTGTAGTGCCCAGGAGTCTGTTGTGAAGCTGGGCCACCTGTGGGAAAAATAGATCAGTATTTTCCTGACCTGGGACAGAATGGAATCCAGAATGGCAAGAATGGCTATGTTCTGGAGGTAGGAGTCTCCCCCCCCCCCCCCCCGAGGCTGCGGATGTGGCACTAGTTGGGCCAACTTGGATTTCAGCTTGCGCTGCTGCCACTGACCCTGACCTTTCGACTGCTGTCCCTGTTGGGGCGCCTGGTAAGAATGGTACAAGATGTAGGTACCATAAACGTTTCTCTTATTTTTGGGGAAGGATTTCTTCCACGAAAACTTCCATCTGGAAGAATCAGAGTTCTTCCAAGACAGCCTGTTCATTGTGAGTTGTTCATGGTTCCACTCTTCGGTCTTCTCTTCCATGGGTTTACTTAAGAGATTCTCCCCCCAGCATGGGACGTTGGCCAACTTGTCCTGAACACATTGTTCCAAGTCAGAGGACTGAAGCCATGCCAGGTGGTGGGCACCGATGCCTACCACAACCACCTTAGCCACAGACTCTAACCCATCACAAGCCGCTCTTGTGATGAACATTGAGCATTCTTTGGTCTTGGCAACAAGGCTCTGAAAGTTTGAGGGCCTCCCCCGATAGTTCCTTTGAAAACCCAACGAGATCTCCTGACAGGGCTCAGAGGTACCCATATATAACAGGTACACCTGGATATGGGCCGCCAGCATCGAGCCCTCGTGGCACTTCTTATCAAACCCATCCATGGTTCATGCCTCTCAGCCGGTGGGGCATCAAGGAGTGAGTCTTAAATGGCACATGGCCGATTCCACGACCATGGAGTTGCGAGGCAGTTGTGTTTTTTTGGAGCTGGGGCTCTTATGCATTCGATTCATTGAATTGAGGCACTGGCTGATCAGGGGCACCGTGAGGGCTGTCTCCCACAGGCTGAAGCCTCGTCGGAGGCCTTTGAGGACATCGATGCAAAAGTCGATGCCAAGGCCGATGTTGATGACTCTGAAGACCAGAGCAGCATTTCCCGCTGTTTTTCCCGATTCTTGAGCCCTTTAGGAATCATCTGAAGGCAGAGAGTGCAGGCTGAGGACACAGCTAAATAAAAACTTCATATGAAATAAACAAAAAGGAAACAAATGAAACAATGCTGCTTAAAACACTGATTTCATCTGTGTAGATCCAAACATGTCTTTGAAAATTTCCACTTAGAACATAAAAATTATGGGCGGTATATTCAGCAGCCGCCACCAATGAAAGTGGCTGGCCATCGTCACTTTAAATTGGAGCTGGATATTCAATACTGGGGCCATATAAACCCCACCAGCATTGGAATAGCCAGGTTGCCCAGATTGTTTGCAATCTGGCCAGTGGCAACATTCAGCCTCTGGCCAGGCTGCCAAACCAGCTAAAGTTAGGTGCTGCCCCCAGAGCACTCTGATGTGGGCGTCAGATCATTCTGCTGAGTTTAGAAGGGATATTCAGTGGCAGGATTAACATGGTTAAAATCGCAGTAGCTATCTCCCAGTGTCTGTAAAGTATTTAAATTGGAAGCAAGGAATGCAAAAAAGTAAACTCTAATAGCCAAATGTATCCCTTTTAATGTGGTAGAAAGATGAATATGCTGGGCTAAAGGCTAAAAAGGTTAGGGCTCTTTAACCTGGAAAAGAGATGGCTGAGGGGAGATATGATAGAAGTCTATAAATTAATGAACGGAGTGGAACGGGTAAACGTAGATCGATTGTTTACCTTATCAGAATATAGAAAGACTAGGGGACATGCAATGAAGCTACAGGGTAAACTATTTAAGACTAATAAAAGAAAATATTTTTTCACTCAACGTGTAATCAAACTCTGGAATTTGTTACCGGAGGATGTAGTAAAGGCTGTTAGTGTAGCTGGGTTTAAAAAAGGTTTGGACAAGTTCCTGGAGGAAAGGTCCATAAACCATTATTAAGAAGGGACCCAGGATATCAATGCTTGAACCAATACAAGCATTGTGGAACCTGTGTCCCTTGGGGAAACTGCTAGGTACGTATGACCTAGATTGGCCACTGTTGGAAACAGAATACTGGGCTTGATGGACCTTGGTCTGACCCAGTATGGCATATCTTATGTTCTTAGAAAGTATTAGAAACGCAAAATTCACAAGTGATTCCAGACTTTTGCACACCACTGTAGGTAGCAGAGAAGACAACCAAGATTATATTACTCCAAATCCAGCAAGCCTAGGCCCCCCTTTTCCCAGCCTTCATGCAGGCTGGAGAATGGTACCCTAGGCCTTCCCCTTCCTTTCCATAAGAAACACCCCACCTGCCACCTCCAGGTCAACAAATGTCTCCAGAGCAGGCAGAGAGGCAACACCTGGAGTAAATATAGCCAGTGCGGCAAGCAAGTCATCTTATACAAAGCAATACAGTCCAGGAAGGAGAGTGTAGATCTTCTCACCGCAGCAACTGTTCCCTTTCTTTCTGCACCTCAGCCCAACATTGAGATGATAGAGATGGCTGAAGTCAGCTGGCACTATGACACCCAAATACTTAAAGGAGCCCTCGGCCCACCGCAATGGAAAAGATCCCTCCCAGCAGCATCCACTTCCAGGGCCTCTGACTTGTCCATATTCAATGTCAAGCTGGAACTGGAACCAAATGACTGAAATTCCTCTAGCAACACCAGTAAAGAAGTCTTTGGCCTAATTAAATGCACAAGAATGTCATCTGCAAATGCCACCACTGAACATCAGTCTCTCCAACACGACGCCCACAATTTCCTCTCAAGCCCACACCCTACGTAAAAAAGGTTCTAAAAACAAGAGAAATGGCAAGGGGGAAAGCGAGCACCCTTGTCACATGCCACGAGATAAAGAGAACTCTGCTGAAAGAAGACCATTCACTACCACAGAGGCCCTGGAGTCAGCATACAATGGACTTACTACCCAGCCAAAAAGGCCGCCAAAGTCCATGCGCTTGAGGACTGCAAATAAGAAGTCCCAATTTACCAAATCAAAGGCTTTTTATGCATCAAAACTAACCAGCATCGACACCTGCTTCATGTTCCTACAATACGCCATAGATGTCAGAATCTAATGCAGGTTAAGAACAGGATGCCCATCTCTCACAAAACCTACCTAGCTATCCTGAATCAGGCTTGGCATTCTCAAAGTGAGTCAGTCTGCCAGCACTTTCACCAGGAACTTATTGTCACTGACTAACTTAATGAAAAGGGGGGATGGGTGAAGAAAGGTACTAGGTATGTGAAAGCCCCCAAGTAAGTGAAACATTAAATACCTCTGTAGAAATTGGTAAAAGGGGCAACACCTAGAAAGCATTGTGCATAAATGCCCGTAGCATGAGAAATAAGATCCCAAATGTTGAGGTTTTAATGAAAGAGGCTGATTTGAATTTAGTGGCAGTATGAGACATGGTTCACGGACAACCATGACTGGGATGTAACTGTACTGGGCTTTACTTTATTTAGGAAGGACAGGGTAGGAAGAAAGGGGAAGACGAATGGCACTATATGTAAAAGATAATATTAAAGAGGAGGAAGTGCAAAAGTGGTATTGTCAGACTCAAGGGTGAATGGGAGGAATATGTAGAAGCTGATTAGGATAAAGTGGAATTGCTTAATAAATATTTTTGTTATGTGTTCACAGATGAATGCCAGGAGCAGGATCTCAGAAAACACCCACAAATAGGAACAGACGTGAAGGGGATCTTGAATGATTTTCAGAAGACTGTTCATGAGGAACTAGCTAATCTAAAAGTAAACAAAGTAATGGAACCAGATGGGATGCAGCCAAGAATATTGAATGAACTTGGGGACGTTCTAGTTGCTCCACTGACTGACCTTTTCCTTCTTTAGAGTCAGGAGTGATCCCAGAGAACTGGAGAAAAGCACATGTGGTCCCTTTACAGAAAAGTGAAAGTAAGGATGAGGTTGAGAACTACAGGCTGGTTGGTCTAACCTCTGTGGTAAGTGAATTATTGGAAACACTGCTAAAACAGAGGATAGTGAGGTTTATTTATTTTAAGTCTTTTTTTATACCGCACTCTTTAGAATCAGTGCGGTTTAGAAATAACATTAATTTGTACAATGTAGGCTGAAACATGCATTGAACTTTACAAGGAACAGGTAATACAACTTGGGTTTCAACAGAGATAACTATATAGAAATCAAGTAATTGTATCTGCTGATACGGTTATGTCAACAAGACAGATAGGAAGGGTGTGCTGGGTTATGTCATCATGATGGATAGGGAGGGTATGCTGGGTTATGTCATCATGATGGATAGGGAGGGTATGCTGGGTTATGTCATGTCACCTGTATGAGAGTAATGCTGAAGGAAAAGGTGGTGCTTTAGAGCCTTCCTAAATTGTGCGAGGTCAGAGATAGACCGGATAGTAGAGGGGAGGGCATTCCAAAGTGTAGGTGCATAAAACAGAAAGGCTCTGTTCTTTGTCGTGAGGGAGCACTTTGTGATCGCATTGGGGACAGCGAGTGTGTTAACTGAACGATTTTCTGGATCTATTCTGAGGAGTGGGGTGAACAAGGTCCATGAGGGAGGTGGAGGATAGTTTGTTAAGGCTTTGAATGTAATCAATAGTACTTTAAAGGTGAGCCTGCAGTAGATAGGAAGCCAATGGAGGTGTTGCAAAATAGGAGTTATGTGGTCTCTTCTGGAGGCTCCATGCAGGATGCAGGCGACATTCATTGCCAGTTGTAGTGGGTTAAGTGTGTTCTTAGGGAGACCATGTAAAATGGCATTGGCGTAGTCGAAGTGGGGGGTTACAAGGGCTTGAAAGATCGTCCAGAAATCAGCAGGCTCCAGTAAGGGACATAGGTGGCAAATTGTATGCATCTTGTGGTAGATTGCCTTGATGGTGTTGCTTATATGTGTTTTCATGTCGAGCTGCTGGTCTAGGGCAGGGGTGGGCAATTCCGGTCCTGGAGGGCCGCAGACCAGTCAGGTTTTCATGATGTCCCTAATGAATATTCATGGACCTATTTCTATACAATGCAAGGCAGTGGATGCAAATAGATCTCATGAATATTTATTAAGGACATCATGAAAACCTGACTGGTCTGCGGCCCTCCAGGACCGGAATTGCCCACCCCTGGTCTAGAGTGACACCCAAGTAACGGATGGTGGGACTACTCGGGAGCTCTGCGTCACTCCCCTTAATCGAAGCAGAAGCGGTGAAGGATTGATTTCTTGTGATAAATAGGACGTCCGTCTTATTGAAGTAGATTCTGAGATTTTGATTGCGGAGCCAATCGGTAACAGCGTCAAAGCAGCTTGTTAATAGAGAGAAGTTAGGCTGGTCAACAGAGAATGGTGTGAACAGCAGTACGTCATCAGCATACACAAGGCAGGAGATATTAAAAGGAGCGGATGATTGAACAGATGGGCTGTATATAGATATTGAAAAGGAGGGCAGAGAGAGGAGCCTTGGGGTGCCTTGCTTTTGTTGAAAGGGCTCGGAGGTATTAGAGTCAATTCGTACTTGTTGCCATCTATCTGATAGATAGGACTTGCACCAACTCAAGGCTGAACCATGGATTCCCTTCTCTTGAAGATGTGTAAGGAGCAGCTCGTGGTTGACTGAGTCGAAGGTGGAAGCAATGTCCATGAAGATTAGTGCATAGCCTTGTCTAATATTATCAATCCCAGTGAGCAGAGTGCTGAGTAGAGTGGTGAGGAGTGTCTCGACACCATGGAATTCTCTAAAGCCATGCTGACATGGGTTGAGAGGAGTGGTTGTCTCAATGTGGTGCTGGATTTGGAGTTGAACGACCTTCTCGATTATCTTGGCTAACAGGGGGATGCTCAAAATTGGTTGATAAGATTCTGTCTTCTGGGGGTTCAGCTTGCTGTTCTTTAGAAGGGGCCGGATGGAGGTTTGCTTTAGAATCTGGGGGAATGCCCCTGTTGAGAAGGATAGCTCCATAATCTTAACTAAGATTGGGCTGAATTCAGCACGTAGCGATCTTATCCAGAATGCTGGGCAAGGGTCATTGGGGGATGTGGTGGTGTTCATGGATGTGATGATGTCCTCGATGAACCTCTCAGAAGGGGCCGTGAAGGAAGTCAAAGGTGTTAGGGAGCATGGGGTGTGACATGGTGTGGAAATAGGGATGGAGGTGTTGGTTAGGTTGATTTTGGTATGTAGATGGTCAGCGAATTCTTGAGGGTGTAGCAAGCCTGGTTGGGTGGGAGAAGGCTCTTTGGTAAGGGTCTTGATATTAAAGAGGTCACAAGGTTTGTTTAGGGAGCGGAGCAGGAGATCGGAGTGGTATTCCTTCATTTTCTTAAAAACTGCTTCGCAGTGTACTTTAAGGTGGGAGAAATAGGTCACATGGTCGTCCGAGGACCGTGAGTGTCGCCAGCGTCTTTCGAGCTTCCTGAGGAGGAGGAGTGAAGTCCGTAGGTCTGAAGAGTACCATCGTGCTGTTTCCCTTCTTCTTGGTGGCTTATTTGAGGCAGGCAAAAGTGCAAAGGAGCTGAGGCTGTTATTCCAGGTGGACATCAGCGAATCAAGGCTGGGTGATGCCGTGCTGAGGTTTGGTAGGACTTTGTCAATGATCTCCTCTTTGTTGAAGGGCCGGAATCATCCTGAGGAAGCATTGGCAGCCTTCCGAGGAGTGTTGTGACCCTGAAGCATGGGCATCTGAAATTTAATTAAGCTGTGGTCGGACCATGGGACCAGGGTGATAGAGAGAGAGGAGTTGTAGTTTGAGCTGGTGGCTGATAGCGGTGCAAAGACAAGATCCAGTTTATTTCCTTTTGAGTGGGTAGGGGCATTGATTATCTGTTTGTAACCCAACTCAGTGAGTGCTTCAAGGAAAGCTTTGGAATGGGTGCTTTGGAGAGCTGGTAAGTTAAAATCACCCATTATCCAGTTTGGTTTGAGTGGATTCATGGGGTTGCAAGCAAGGTCTATTGTAGTCGAGAGGTCTTCAGGGGAAGAAGATGGGGATCTGTAAATGAGAGAGATGGAGATGTATTTGTTGGTTATGGTGATTGAGTCTAGGGAACGCTCCGCAGCATCCAATAGGAAAGCCTTTGGGAGCATCCCACAGCGCCTGCGTGCTGCCTTCCGCCTTTCCAACTGTCCCTCTCCAGTTGAGTTTATAGCTGAGACAAAAGAGAGAGGGAGAGAGAGAAAGAGAAAGAGAGATACAACTCCTAGGGGAGTTGGGTGGGTTGTGAAGACTAAATTCCTGCTGTTCCCGGAGATCACCTGTTACAGGTGACTAACTACGCTATCTCCAGGAACAAGCAGGAATGTAGTTTTCACATATGGGGACTCCCTAGCTGCAGATGCCAGAGAGATAGCCCCAAGAAGTTGTCAGCCCTTGCAAAAGGACCCCACTTCCCCCCATGGATCTCTTGCATCCTACCAGGGACGGTGGATAGGAGTTGATTAAGTCTGAAAAAGGTGTTGAAGAACAGCTTGGCCAAACAAGGCATCCCGGCGGGAGTCCTTGTCTAAGCAGTAGTGGGCTGTGAAGGTATCTACCGAAGCCCAAGTAGCTGCTCGACAGATGTCATTGATAGACACAGAGTAAAGATGAGCCATTGAGGCTGCTATGGCTCTCACATTGTGAGCGGTGACATGGCCTTCAAGAGGAAGGTTCTTACTCTCATAGGCAAAGGATATGCACTGTGCGATCCAGTTGGACAGTGTTCTTTTGGACACTGGAAGTCCCAAATGACTAGGATCAAAAGCAACAAAGAGTTGAGAAGATTTTCTATGTTGCTGTGTCCTTTGCAAGTAAAAGGCCAAAGCTCTTTTACAGTCCAAGGTATGAAGGTTGTTTTCTGCACTGGAGGCATGAGGCCTCGGAAAGAATACAGCAAGGTAAACCGCTTGGTTTAAATGGAAAGGCGAAACCACCTTTGGCATAAAGTGTGGATAAGTCCTAAGAACTACCTTATCATGGTGGAACCTTGTATAAGGAGGATCAGCCACTAATGCTTGCAATTCACTGATGCGACGTGCTGATGTGATTGCAATGAGGAAGATGACTTTCCAGGAAAGGAATTTCAAAGATGTAGTGGCTAATGGTTCAAAGGGCGGTTTCATGAGCTGCCCTAGCACCAGATTTAAGTCCCATGCCGCCGGTGGTGGCTTAATGAGAGGCTTTGTTAAAAGAAGGCCTCTCATAAATCTCGCTATGAGAGGATGAGAGGAAATAGATTGTCCACGTAGAGCAGCGGTTCTCAAACTGTGGGTCGTGACCCTCACGGGGGTCGCCACAGGATTTAGCGGGGGTTGCCTCACTCCGCCGTAAAAAAAAAAAAAAAAGCGCACAAGTTGCTGACGCTGCCGAGTCTGCTTCTCGGCAGCGGCAAACTCACCGCTTCCCTTCTATTGCAGCCGCGGCTCCCTGCCTCTTAGGGAACCACGGCTATGCCTGTAAAACCATTGCGGAGCCTTCCTGCCTCTCAACAGGCTCCATGCAGCATTGTCCCGCCTCCAAAGGGGGACTGGTAATGGGTTGATTAGGGAAGGCTAGGACTGAGAATGGACTGATCAAGGGGGGGTTGGGACTGGTAATGTGCTGATAGGGGGGTAGGACTAGTAATCGAATGATGGGGGGCTAGCACTGGAAATGAGCTGATCGGGGAGGTTAGGACTGGAAATGGGCTGATTAGGGGAGCCTAGCACTGGTAATGGTGTTGAGGAGGGACTAGCACTAGAAATAAGCTGATTAGGGGAGACTAGCACTGGTAATGAGCTGATGGGGGGTAGGACTGGTATTGGGCTGATTAGGGGAGGCTAACACTGGTAATGGGGTTGGAGGGGGGACTAGCACTGGAAGCGAGCTGATTGGGGAGCTTCGACTGGGAATGGGCTGATTGTGGGGAGGGGAGGATAGAGCTGCTGGCCCTGGAAGAAAACTGGGGGATAAGACTACAAATGGGCTGATACGAGGGGATGAGAGAATGGAACTGGAAGGGAGTGGATCTGAGAGGGGCTGCCATGGTATTTGTACTAGAAGAGACTGGTCAGTGGGGAAGGAGGGGGACTGGAAGGGAACGGACACAAGTGGCAGTCATGGGAATGCAAGTTGACAATGGAAGGTACTGAGAGTGAGGACTGGAAAGGGGCTGATACTGGGGAGGGTTACTGGGACTGGAAATAGGCTGATGGAAAGAAGTGAAGTAAACAAAAGAAGAGATAAGAAATGGCAGATGGACCATAGGCCACAGAAAGAGAGCTAAGAGAAGACAGGAAAGCAGAAGCCTCAGATCGGGACCAGCATGATCAGAGAATAAATTGGTCAGACAACAAAAGGTAGAAAAAACAATTTTATTTCATATTAGTAATTTGACTACAAAATCATCATAATTTTGAAATCAAATATTGTTACTTGTTATTGTGATTAATTATTGTGGTTTAAATAAGTACATTTTATAAATAAAAACATATTGCAAAGGCCTATAATATATTAATAATTCAAAAAATGATTACAGCGACAATGGGTTAACGGTAAAGGAAGAGAGACGTATTTGATTTTATCACTGGGGGTCACCACAAGTTGACAAATGGTGAAAGGAGTCACGGTACAAAAAAGGTTGAGAACCACTGACTTGGAGGCTTGTAAGAAGCTGCAATAGCACTAAGATGGAATCTTACTGAATTTGTCTTGAGACCCGCATTTGACAAATGAAGGAGATACTCCAGTATCGATTCCAGAGGTATCGCAAGAGAACATAAGAACATAAGATATGCCATACTGGGTCAGACCAAGGTCCATCAAGCCCAGTATTCTGTTTCCAACAGTGGCCAATCTAGGTCATATGTACCTAGCAGTTTCCCCAAGAGACACAAGTTCCACAATGCTTGTACTGGGTTAAGACCATTCTGCGAACACCATATGGTAAACCTTTTCCACTTAAAGGCATACGAGCGTCTTCTGGAGAGTTTCCTAGAAGCATGAAGGATATCCCTTACCTGTTGGGAAAGGTTAGGATCCTGAAGTTCTAGGCTTTCAGCAACCAGGCCCTGAGATGCAGAGACTGGGGATTGGGATGCCACAGCATCCCGTTCTCTTGGGAGAGAAGATCTGGAGCAGATCCCAACTCTAGAGGCGGAGCTTGAGAGAGATGTAGGAGCAGAGGGTACCATGTTTGCCGTGGCCAACGTGGAGCTATGAGGATCATATGACCTCTTTCTCTCTGAAGCCTGAATAGGGTTTTGGGGATGAGGGGAATGGGTGGTAAAGCATATAGGAAGTCCTGACCCCAGTGAAGGAGGAAGGCGTCCCTTGCCTGACAACATCGAGCCGGAATTCTGGAACAGAACCGGGGAAGTTTGGCATTCAGCGAACTTGCAAAGAGGTCTATGTCCGGAGTTCCCCAAATCTGAAATATTTGGGCAACCTGGTCTGCACGGGGAGACCATTCGTGTGGAAGCAGAACTCGACTGAGTTTGTCTGCCCAAGAATTTTGAATGCCTGGAAGATACACCGCAAGGAGATGAATCTGATGCTCTCTGGCGAGGGCCCATAGTTGCAAAGCTTCGTTGCATAGCGACAGAGAGCCTGTTCCGCCCTGCTTGTTCTCATAGAACATGGCTACCTGATTGTCCATTTGAACTAGGACCGTCTTGTAGCTGAGCTGGACGTGAAATACTCGAAGAGCAAGGAAGATTGCTCTGAGCTCCAGGAGGTTGATGTGAAGACAGGCCTCCTGTGGAGTCCAGGTACCCTGGGTAGAGAGATCGTGCAGGTGTGCTCCCCATCCCACCTATGAAGCATCTGTTGTTAGGGTGGCTTGGGATAGGGATTGCTGGAAAGCAGACCCCACCAGAAGGTTTCTGGGTGATTGCCACCATTGGAGAGATGAAATAAGACGGTCTGAGTTTGTTATTTTGTCCAACAGGCAACCTGAGGCCTGTGTCCACTGAGTGGATAAAGTCCACTGGGCCACTCGCATATGGAGGCGAGCATAAGGAACCACATGCACGGTGGATGCCATGTGGCCTAGCAATTGTAGCATTTCCTGAGCAGTGAGACAAGGTTTGAGCACTGCTTGGGAAGCTAGTTGTACTATGCGAAGACAGCGGGGCTGCGGAAGGAAAATCCTTGTCTGTCTGGTATCCAGATGAGCTCCTATGAACTCTAAGGACTGAGTGGGAGCAAGATTGGATTTTGGGAGGTTTATGACCAGTCCCAAATACTGAAGGATTCGCATTGTGCGAGACAGAGCAGAGCTGGCTTCTGGCATTGTAGGGGATCGAATGAGCCAGTCGTCTAAGTAAGGGAAAACGAATATTCCCAGAGTGCAGAGAAATGCCGCTACCACAGCCATGCATTTTGTGAACACTCTTGGCGCAGATGCCAGGCCAAAGGGAAGAACCTTGTATTGGTAGTGCTTTCCTTGAAACAGGAATTGGAGGGAGGAGTGGCTCAGTGGTTGGGACAGGTTACCTCAGGCCAGAGGGCTGGGGGTTTAATTCCCGCATGGGGACAAGTAACCTCAGGCCGGAGGGACTGAGGTCTCTAGTCCCATGGCTGCTCCTTGTGGCCTTAGGCAAGCCACTTAACCCTCCATTGCCTCAGGTACACTTAGATTGTGAGCCCTTCAGGGACAAGGGAATAAAAAGTACCTGTTAGTATATACATGTAAACCGCTCTGATGCATACATAAAGGGCAGTATATCAAATGCCTAACCATAACCATAACCATCTCCTGTGATTTGGATGGATGAGAATATGAGTATTCCCATCCTCGAGATCTAGAGAACAAAGCCAATCCTGACTTTGAAGGTATGGCAGCAGAGCTCCTAGAGAGACCATTTTGAACTTCTCTCGGAACAGATATTTGTTCAATTCTCTGAGGTCTAAAATGGGTCAGAGTCCTCCTGTTTTCTTTTGAATAAGGAAATAGAGGGAGTAGAACCCTGTACCCTGATGGGGAATGGGTACTTCCTCTATTGCTCCTTGAGCAAGGAGCATTGTGACTTCTTGACCTAAGAGATTGTCGAGAGAGGTCTGAGAATTGAACTGTCTTATAATTGTAGGAGGGGGCAGTCTGTGAAAATGAAGCTTGTACCCCTCTCGTATAATGGACAGAGTCCGATTTTCTGCTGTTATTTGGTACCATCTGTGGGCAAAATGACATAACTTGCCTGGGATGGTTAAAGGTTCTGGACCCTTCAGGGGCAGGAAGGCGAAGTTCTCTAGAAAGGAGTCAAAGCCCCTGAGGAGGCTGAGCCTGCTGAGCTGGCTGAGGTTTTGCAGCTTTTGGCTTCTTTTGTTGTCTAGGTTATTGCTGCTGTCCCTTTTGGGCAGTCTGACCTGGATGGTGTCCCTGTTGGGTATAGGAAGGATAAAACTTTTTTTCTTATTGAAAAATGTTTTTTTTAGAGTATCTTTTTTTTGCAGGATCGGCTGTATATTTGGACAATCTATCCAGTGTGATATTGTCAGCATCTATTTCATTAGCCTTCTCCTGCCAATTCTTGCCAAAGAGATTTTCTCCTGTGCAAGGAATGTTTTCTAATTTATCCTGTACCCAAATTTCCAAGTCAGATGCCTGAAGCCAGGCGATCCGACGTGCACCAATGGCAATAGCAGAGGTTCTGCTTATATACTCAAAACAGTCAAAGGCTGCACGATTAACAAACTTGGAAACATCCTGAGCATATTTGACAAGAGTGAGATAGTCTTGTCTTTTGTCATCAGGAAGAAGGGGGCTCATAAGCTCCAAGTCTCCTGTGACCTCTTTAAGGAACATTCCCATATACAAGATATAGGAACTGATCCTAGCTGAGAGCATGGAAGCATCGACGTTCAAAGGCATCGAGAGATCTGCATTAACGACCTGGAAGATTGGATGCATGTCACTTTGCACTTTTCATCCTTCTCATGGCTGATTCCACCACCATTGAATGGTGTGGTAATTGAGTTTTTTCAAAGCTAGGACAAGGTGGAACTCAATACATGGTATCAAGTCTTCGAGAATGAGGAGATATGGTTAAAGGTGTTTCCCACATCCGTAGCATAAGATCATGTAAGATCTCATGAACAGGCAGAGTAGCTGCCTCTTTGGGAGCCTTAGGGTACTGGAGTTTTTCCAACTCCTTTGCCCTAGGCTCTTTTTCAGGAGCTACTGTGATGGAAAGGCCTCAAGCCACATCACAGATAAAGTCCTGAAAGGACATATCCTCTGGCGGAGACATTCTGCACATTCAGGTACCGATCTGTCGATGCCGGAGAGAGACCCATGACTCGGTACGGGTGGCATACCCACCGATATCGATGCAATCGGTACCAGTATCAGTTGAGGTGTCTGAAGCAGTTTCAAGAGAACCGAAGCCGTGAGAAGAGCCGCTAGACTGCGTTGGATAGCAAGGAATCTCTGGTCTATCGACGCTGCCGATGCTTGGGTGTCGGTACTGGTAGAAGCGACCGGAACCCCAGAACATGGCACCAGTAGTTATGCCAAGGTTGAGGCCTCGAGAACATCCTGGAGCCCCGTTAATGCTTTGGAAGCTGAAGCCTCCCGCCGGGGCAGTTTTGCCAGTGAAAATACCTCAAGGGCAACGCCAGGGGCATCTCGATACTTAGAAGGAGATGTACCCTTTGAGGACTGGCTAGATTTATGTTTAGTTACCTGAGATCCATGGGAGGAAGATGAAGCCCTGGAGGACGTCTATGCAACAGACGCCATGTCTAAGGGAAAAAGGGTGCTAAGTTTAGCAGCTCGGTTCTGCTGGCCCCTTTCTGACATCATTCCACAGGAGAGGCACTCTGAAATAGAGTAGTCAGGACCTAAACATTTGAGACACCAATCATGGGTGTCGGTGACGGAAATGGTACCCCCACATTTTGAACATTTCTTAAAACCTGAAGCAGGTTTTTCCATTTTTAAGGAAAAACTAGGCCTAGTGCCCAAAATGGCACCTAGCACCAAAGAAAAAAAGTTTCAGAAGTAAACCACTTCAGAAACTGTAGGTTTTTTTTTTTTGGGGGGGGGGGGGGGTTTAGAAGAAAGAAAGAAAGAACCGGCGGTACCAGTATATGTCGAGGGACGGCAGACGCGACCACAAAAACAAAGATTAAAGACAAAAGTTTCTGCGGTGTGTGATAAGGAAGCTTATCATAGTTCAGGAGGGAGCTATAAAAGAGGTGAATTGGCTCTGAACAAGCAACCTGTCTTTGCTGGTAGAAATACTAAAACAGAAAGTTTTCATAAAAGACTACCAGTCCCAGAATGCACCAGGTTACAAACAGCCTCTAGAAGAGCTGAAGTGGGGAAACGTGTGTTCAATCAGGAGAGCTATGAGGTAATCCCCAATCACTCATCTCCAAGGGCAGGGCTTGATTCAGCACACCTGGGCTGTGCTAGGGTGGAGTGTCCCTCTAAGCACGTTAAAAGTAAAGGATATTCTACACAGAGACAGAGCAGACATAACCAGGAGAACAAGGAGAGACAGAAGCAGAAGCCATTGGAGAAAGAAGAGAGGACTACAACAGCAGAAGCAACGTGGAAGGAAGAAGAGAAAGACATCTTGGAGGTCTAAAGAAGGAGCCCACAGCAGTATGTGTGTTAGGAGTGATTCCAGAGGCAAGCATACTCCATTGGACTGGAGGAAGCCAGAGGAGTGGGGTTATAAAGCCAGGAATTCCCAGACGGCACCTTGGAAGGAGACAGCTGCATTTGGAAGGGGCCCTAAGATCGGTGCAAGAAGGTATGTGAAGAGAGACCCAGTGTCCAGGGATCTTGATTGGAAGGCTGGACATAAAAGCTGGATTACTTACTGGCCAGGATACCTGGAGAGGAAACTTAACAGCAAAGGAAGCTCAGGTATGAACTTTGATCTATGCCCTAGCTCTTCTCCAGGAAGACAGCAGGGAAACAAATATTATCCTGAGAGTGATCAATTAAGGAATTCCTCTGAGCCAGACCATGATATTGATTCCATGATATTTGAGGAAGAAGGAGATATATCAAATGATCAGTTAGAATACATGGACTGCTCTCTGTCTAGGCTGCTGTTTTAAAGTACTTTCTCACTAATACAACAACCACCAAAAGGAACTGTAACTTGTTCTTTTATCTACCCAGAAAAGTCTCTGCATGAAAGCTTTAGCGTAGGATTGAGCCACGTAGAGAGAGTGAACCAGCAAAGGGGTTTGCAGCTGGCTAATTATTGGTAATTGAGCCAGGCACAAGTGCACGTGAGCTCTGGAAGGAAACTTCTTTTTGTGTGTGTGAATAGAAGAAAGTTATCCTTGATAAAGAACAGGTTTTTTTGTTACTTTTGGGTTTTGTTTTTGCCTTTTGGAGCACTGCTAAGAGTCATTAGCAGGAGCCATCAAAAAGACCTTTTCTGTTTCCCATCAAGGTCTTTATTGATTTATTGCTTAAGAAATTCAGTTATCTTATAACATGTTTTGTTTTTCCTGAGTACAATACTTGAAGCAAGTGTCCTTTTGTGTTACCAAGTAAATCTGTATGGGAGAATTAACCCCATGAATAAAATCTGTTTTTCTTTGCTTACACTCGAGCATCACAACTCATTATTTTGTGAATGGCTGATTCTGGTATGAATGAACTACAACTCCCACACTCCTTTGCAAGTCATAATAAAATTTTGCCTTTGCCAAGACTGTGGACATTCACGACCAGCGCCCCCGTTTACAGGTGACAGGATATTTGACCTGTCGGCTCCGCAGAAAATGAAGAACTGGAGAGGGACAGTTGGAAAGGCAGCACGCAGGCGCTGTGGGATACTCCCAAAGGCTTTCCTATTGGATGCTGGGGAGCGTTCCCGTGCGGGCTCCGTCGGTACCGACGATACCCAGGAACAGCAGGATTTTAGTCTTCACATATGGGTATCGTCGTTGATCTCCAGGAACAAGCAGGAATGTAGTCTTCACATATGGGTAACGTCGGTACCGATGGAGCCCACGCGGGAACGTTCCCCAGCGTCCAATAGGAAAGCTTTTGGGAGCATCCCACAGCGCATGCATGCTGCCTTCCCACCTCTGTACCTCTATCACTTCAGTTGAGTTTATAGCCGAGACCTAAGGAAAGAAGTAGAGAAAGAGAGAGATAGAGACAAACTCCTAGGGGAGGTGGGTGGGTTGTGAAGACTAAATTCCTGCTGTTCCCGGAGATCACCTGTTACAGGTGAGCAACTATGCCATCTCCAGGAACAAGCAGGAATGTAGTCTTCACATATGGGGACTCCCCAGCTGAAAGATGCCAAGGGGTGACCCCAGCTAGCTGCGAACCCAGGTGAGATGGGTCATGCTTCCTCCCATGGACCTTAGGCATCCAAACTGTGGATGGTGGGTAGGAGTTGTATTAAGTATGGAAGAGATGTTGTAGAACAGCCTGATTAAAAAGAAACCAAACCAGAATCACTATAAAAGTCCATAAAAGTGAAGATTCCAGAAACCAAACTTCCCTAAATAACCTTAAATTAATTTTTTTTTGTCGGAGCCAGTCAGCACAGTGTAAAGTAGTGCCCGGACACCACTGCAACCTCTCCTTTTAATCAGAAAACTTTAAAACTAAGTTTTTGTAAAGTTTTGTCAAAAGAGAACTTAGCTTTGCTGATGCTTTTCTTTTGAAGAAGCCAAAAGCCATTTTAAAGGGTTCTTGCCAGAAATTGCCAGATTGACCAGCCTGGCCAAACGAGGCATCCCGACGGGAGTCCTTGTCTAAGCAATAGTGGGTTGTGAAGGTATGTACCGAAGTCCAAGTGGCTGCTTTGCAGATGTCATCAATAGAGACAGAATAAAGCTTAGCTGTTGAGGCTGCCATTGCTCTCACACTGTGAGCCGTGACATGGCCTTCGAGAGAAAGTCCCTTACTCTGATATGTATAGGATATGCAATCTGCAATCCAATTTGACAGAGTTCTTTTAGAAACTGGACATCCCAAATGACTAGAGTCAAAAGCCACAAAAAGCTGAGAAGACTTTCTATGTGGCTTAGTTCTTTGGAGATTAAAAGCCAAGGCTCTTTTACAATCCAATGTGTGAAGATTCCTTTCCGCAGTGGAGGCATGAGGTCTAGGGAAGAATATAGGCAGATAAACCGACTGGTTTAAATGAAAAGGTGAAACCACCTTTGTCAGAAAGTGATATTGAGTCCTGAGGACTACTTTATCATGGTGAAACCTTGTATAAGGAGGGTCAGCTACTAACACCTGGAAGACGCATTACTGAACTACAGAAGTGATGGCAATTGGGAAAATGACTTTCCATGAAAGAAACTTTAGGTCTGAAGTGGTTAAAGGTTCAAAGGGCGGTTTCATAAGCTGACCAAAAACAAGATTTAGATCCCATGCCACCGGTGGTGGTTTAATGGGAGGTTTTGTTAAAAGTAGGCCTCTCATATATCTTGATATAAGTGGATGAGAGGAAATAGGTTGTCCATCAAAAGATTTATGAAAAGCAGCAATAGCACTAAGATGGACCCTAACTGAATTGGTCTTCAGACCAGAAGTTGATAATTGAAGAAGATAACCCCCCTTTTAGTACCTGTAGAGTTGCTACTAGAGTAAGTCCCTTTTGTGAACACCAGATAGAGAACCTTTTCCACTTGAAAGCATAGGAACGTCTTGTGGAGATTTTTCTGGAAGCCAGGAGGATATCCTTTACTTGTTGAGAAAGGTTAACATCCTGGAATTCTAGGCTTTCAGTAACCAGGCCCTGAGAGGTAGGGACTGGGGATTGGGATGCAGTAAAGATCCGTCCTCCTGCGACAGGAGATCTGGAGCATTCCCCAACTCCAGAGGAGTGGTTTGAGAGAGACGCAGAAGAAGAGGATACCATGTTTGCCGTGGGCAGCGTGGAGCTATGAGTATCATACAATCTCTGTCTCTCTGAAGTTTGAAAAAAGTCTTGGGAATGAGGTGAATGGGTGGGAAGGCATAGAGGAAGTCCTGTCCCCAGTGGAGTAGGAAAGCATCTCTTGCCTGTCAGTTTTGAGCCAGAATTCTGGAACAGAATCGGGAAAGTTTGGCATTCTGTGAACTTGCAAAAAGGTCTATATCTGGTGTTCCCCAGATTCAAAACACTCAAGCAAGCTCGTATGAGTGGAGGGACCACTCATGTGGCAGCAGTATTCGACTGAGTTTGTCTGCCCACAAGTTTTGAATGCCCAGAAGGTATACCGCAAACAGGTGAATTTGTAACTCTCTGGCGAGGGCCCATAGTCACAAAGCTTCATTGCATAGCGACAGAGAGCCTGTTCCGCCTTGCTTGTTCATACAGAACATAGCTACCTGATTGTCGGTTTGGACCAGTACTGTTTTGTTGCTGAGATGGCCCTGAAAGGCTTGAATAGCATTGAAAATGGCTCTCAGCTCTAGGAGGTTTATGTGAAGGGAAACCTCCTGTGAGGTCCAAAGACCCTGAGTGGAGAGATCATGCAAGTGGGCTCCCCAACATCTGTCATCATAGTGGTTTGGCATAGAAGCCGCTGAAAGGAGAGCCTACAAGGAGGTTTTCCAGGGATTGCCACCACTGCAGGGACGAAATCAGACGTGTGGTAGTTCTGATTTTGTCTGTTAGTTGACCTGAGGCTTGTGACCACTGAGAGGAAAGGTTCCACTCGGCTGCTTGCATGTGGAAGAAAGCATAGGAAACCACATAAACAGTGGATGCCATGTGTCCCAGCAGCTGAAGCATCTCCCGAGCAGTAAGGAATACCTTCATAGATGCTTGAGATGCCAGTTGTATTATACGTAGACAGCATGGCTGGGGCAGGAAAGCCCTTGACTGCTGTGTGTCTAGACGAGCCTCTATGAATTCTAGAGATTTAGAGGGGGTGAGATGAGATTTTGGGTGGTTTATGACCAGTCCCAAGTATTGAAGAATTCTTATTGCTCGAGAGAGAGCGAAGCTGGCCTCTGGAGCTGTCGATGCTCGAATGAGCCAATCGTCTAAGTAAGGGAAGATGAATATTCCCAGAGTCCTCATAAATGCTGCTACGACTGCCATGCATTTTTTGAAGACTTTTGGAGCAGAGGCTAGTCCGAAGGGAAGAACTCTGTACTGGGTGTCTTCCCTGGACCAGGAATCGAAGGAACGTCCTGTGATCTGAGTGGATGAGAATATGCGTGTATGGATCTCTTAGATCTAGAGAACATAGCCAGTCCTGACTTTGAAGGTATGGTAAAAGTGTTCCGAGGGAGATCATCTTGAACTTCTCTCTTAACAGATACTTGTTTAATTCTCTGAGGTCTAGCATAGGTCTGTGTCCCCCTATCTTCTTTGTAATAACAAAATAGGGGGAGTAGAACCCTATCCCCTGTTGGGGTATGGGCACTTCTTCGATTTCTCCTTGAACTAGAAGTGACGTGACCTCCTGTCACAAGAGGTCGTGGCAGGGCCCTGAGAATTGAACTGTTTCAGAATTGTATGTGGGGGCAAGTTGAGGAAATCAAGCTTGTACCCCAATCTTACAATGGACAGAGTCCAATTTTCTGATGTTATTTGTTGCCATCTTTCGTCAAAATGGCAGTCTGCCTGGAATGGTCAAGGGTTCTGGACCTTTTAGGGGCAGAATAACTAAGTTCTCTAGGTGGAAGTCAAAGATCCTGAGGTGGCTGGATCTGTTGAGCTGGTTGAGCTTTTTGAGCTTGTGGCTTCCTCTGCTGTCTATTCAGTTGTTGTCCCTTTTGGGAAACATGAAGTGGACAGTGAGTTTGATGGGTGTAAGATTGGTAAGACTTCTTTTTCTTACTGAAAAAGGTTTCTTGAATGTTTTCTTTTTTGCTGGGTTGGCTGTAGCCTTTGACAATCTGTTTAAAGTAGTATTGTCAGATTCAAGCTGATTAGCCTCGTCCTGCCAGTCCTTACCAAAGAGATTTTCTCCTGTGCAAGGAATGTTTCCCAGCTTTTCTTGCACCCACTGCTCCAAGTCTGATGCTTGAAGTCAAGCAATACGACATACTCCTATGGATATAGCAGAGGTTCTGCTAAGACGTTCAAAACAATCAAAGGTAGCATGGTTCATGAATTTAGAGACATTCTGGGCATGTTTGACCAGAATAAGGTAGTCTGCTCTTTTTTCCTCTGAGACAGAAGGACTAATGAGCTCCGAGTCTTTTGTGACTTCTTCCAGGAACATTCCCATATAAAGAATGTAGGAACTGATCCTGGCTCCTAGCATGGAGGATTGAGAACATCGATGGGCAAAGGCATCGAGCGTCCTGGATTCACGGCCTGGAGGATTAGAAGAGTGTGTTTTTGCACTCTGATTCTTCGCATGGCCACTACCATTGAACGGTGTGGTAACCGAGTTTTTTGAAAATCAGGACAACTTGCCACTCGGTACATAGTGTCCAGGCGTCAGGAATGTGAAGATATCGTTAAAGGAGTTTCCCCACATTCTCATCATCAGATCATGTAGGATCTTGTGAATGGGAAGCATAGCTGCTTCCCTGGGAGCCATAGGGTAATGCAGAATTCTTAATTCCTCTGCCCTAGGTTCTTTTTCTGGATCACAGTGATTGCAAGACCCTTTGCTAAATCATGTATGAAATCCTGGAAGGACATATCCTCTGGAGGAGACATCCTGCATTGAGGAGAGGGAGTTGAATCTTCTAATAGATTCAACTCTGGTACCGGCAGAATCGTCAGAGTTATCAGAATTGGAAGACTCAAGCACCGTGTGCTCCATCCAAAATGACTTTATAAGGAAAGAAAGTCAAGACAGCAGCAGTGAACCACATTTTCGAGAAATTTGGATACAAAAGGAAGAGGCAAATGGGCCGATATTTGAAAAGGCAGGTAGGATCCACTAAAGGTTTACTGAGGTGCGGTGTAACCACAGCATGTACGAAGGCAACAGGAATATTTGCAGTGGAAAGCGATAGGTTGAGGATATGAAAGATTGAAGGGATGACAGTGAAGGACATGGAGCCTAGTAGATGGGTGGGAATGGGATCCAAGGAGCAGGCAGTGAGTTTGGAGGAGTAGTGATGTGCAGCTTCCTTCTTGGCAATTTAATAAAGGAAGAAAGGGTGAAAGGAGTTGAATGAGGGATGTGAAAGTGAAGAGGGTGAAGGATGGATGGAAGTGACCCAATGGAGAACTCAAGGACTAATCTTGTGAACCTTGTCATGAAAGTCAGTCAGCCAAAGTCTGGGCAAAAAACAAAGGAGGGATAGGTTGTGGAGGTACTTTGAAGAGAGAGATGTGTTGCAAAGAGATAGTGAGAGTCAGAGGTAAGAGAATTTGTCAGATGGATAGTACTCTTGCTTGGTGAGTGCTATGGCAGACTGGAAAGAGATTAGCATGAATTTGAAATATATGAAGTCATCGTGGGCATGGGATTTAAGACAAAGGCTCATCACAGCAGGCAAAAGAACTTAGGCAGCAGATTTTGGAGGTCAGCCAAGGCTGAGGTATAGTATGCCTCAGAGGATATAGAATGGGAGTAGCATCCAAGGCAGAAAAGAGTATAATCTTATTGGAAGAGACTGCCTCATCAACAGATTCAGATACTCAAGTAACAGTGACCAAGAGGTGATGAGACAGCAGTGGAGATAGCTGAAAGGTCAAACAGCCAAAATATTCCTAAAAATGTTAGTGGAAATTGGTCGAGAATGTGGTGGGTTGTGGCTAAGAATGAAAGTTAGCAGATGATGGTTAGATGGGGGAAGAACAGAGGTGGAGAAGCTTGAGGGTGAGCAGCTGGAGAAAAAGACAAGGAAGTGATCACGTTGGTGAGTGGAGGTCAAATGAGGAGGTTAAGGCAAGGAGCTTTGAGGCATAAGAGTCAGAGGGGGTCTTCAACATGAATGTTGAAGTCCACAAGAATGAGGGAAGGGGAATATGCTTCAAGAAAAAAAAAGTAGGCCAGGAGTCAGTGAGGGAGAAGAGAAGAGGTGGACTTGTCAGAGGGTTGATAAATGACAGCTACCTGGAGAGGTAGTGGAGTAAATAAACAGATTGCATGAACTTCAAAAGAAGAAAGAATGAGACTAAGGTGGAAGAAGGAGTTGAAACATACAGGAAGAAGAGAGTAGCAACCCAACACCACCACCATGGCCAACTGGGTGGGATGTATGGGAGAAAAGGTAGACTCCATGACCGAAGCAGTCTTCAGGGAAAAGCTGTCTGCATCTTCTTGCTTTAACTGAGTCTTAGAAATAGATTGTGAATGTAGATAAGTTTGTTGGAAGCAGAGTGTACATTCCACAGGGCACATGAGAAGAGAAAAGAAGAGGGAGGAAGGATAAATATATAAAATATAAAATATGTTAAATAAAAATAAATAAGGATATGAATAAGATTAGAGGGGTTGAGGCTAGATCTGTGCAGGGTGTGTGATGGATGCCTAAGGGGGGACTAGGATTGGGATTTATATCCCCAGAAGAGAGTAGGAGAAGGAGAAGGTGGAGGCACGATAGTGACGAAGGTGGTGAGCTCTCAGATAGAGTGGAGATGAGTGAATGGGAGGAAGAAAATGTTGAAGCTAAAGAGCAGATTTTTCCTTTTTAGGACCTGGAAATACAGTAAATGAGAATACTGTTGGGAAAAGCTCTCTTAATACAACATGGAAGTAAAATAAATCACAATTGCAATTATCATATTGCATTATTTTTGGTTGTGAACTGCTCTGCATCAATTTTTTTTGTCTAACACATTTCTATGCAAGTGTAACAAAGTATCCACTATAAACAATTTGCCTGCAATGTGTTGAACCCTACCCCATCCAAGACGTAAACATACAATAAAGGCACAATTTGCCTTGGTTGGAGGAAAACTGAGCTGCTTTATTAATCTAACAAATTACTTTTATTATACATACCTAAACCTTGATTAGAGAACTCTTAGATATCCATGGGCTCACCTCATCAAAGTAGAGCTAGATTTTTCAGTCACTGAGAAGACCTGGGTGCACCAGGTGGCCTGCCCTGTTCTAGCAGGGCCACTTGCCCTCCAGGTTGTTAACCCTCCACGCCAGGATGGGGTATAAGGGGGATTCGCTGGCTCAGTGCTTCAAAGTCCATTGGCTCAGCACCAAGCAACCTCAGTCAGCAATAGCAAAGAGTTAACTCATCCAAACTCCTCCCACAATGCTATAACAGAACGAGAAATGAAGAACATTCCTTCTTTCAAACACATCAGAATTGAAACAAGGGTGGAAGGAAGGGTAATGTTGGCAGCCCTGAGAAAGAAGAAAGGAAAAAACGAATAAAAGGTTCGCCAGTGGCTTTTAAAACTAGACTCCTCCCTAGGCCTTCCAAATTTGGGTAAATTGTTAGCATCCTCAGTTCTCCCCCTATACTGCTCAGCCCAGGGCTGTTGCACCAGCAAGCCAGGGGCACCAGCACTGGGAATACTGGGTCTGGCAGATTCCATACTACACAACATCTACTTGGCCAACACAACCCATTGCTGATGGATGATATTACTGTTTGGCTCAGTAAGCTGAATTTAAAGCAGCACAGGGAAGGTGTTTACTGCCAGCTCCGTGCACTAATCATGCAGCACATTCTCTTGTTCCTATGTAGTACCATGAAATATTTTTCTGTGCCATGATTTTAGCTAACTTTGAACATTAATTAAGCTTTTTATAGCTTGAAAACCAATTGTCAGCAATAATTTCCTTTGTACTGAATTCCATAACTTATTCAATAATGTCGTGGTTTGGCAGACACCATCTAATTAATGTTAGCAAACAAGAAATAGATGTTTGATTGGCGTAGAGTATATAGCTGGGAAAGGCCAATTAGCTCCTGTAATTTTTTGGAGGCCCTTGGGCAAAAAAAAAGAAGAAAGGCGGAATCACAATTTACACTCGTAGAAAGTACATATAGATAAAGCTATCATTTGTGTCACACTTTCTCATGTCTGTTCTTTAATAAAACATACAGCTTCCAACAGAATCAACAAAAGATCAAGCTTTTACCTGACAATGTAAATGCAATCACAGCACTTTGAAGCTTGATAAAGTAAACTAACAAGTACACTAAACTTCTTTACATGCGCAAAGTACAAACACAGGCAAAATAGATATGCAGCCTAAATAACCATATACTTGAAGACTGATATTCTTGTGATCAGGATTTGTGATATTCATTTCATGCAATCTAATTTGATTGCATTCATGTTTACATGATAAAATTCTCCACAGCAGGAGGAACATTACAAATATGATAACCCACATAGCAAATAAGGCTTCTAAATACACTATGCTATTTCAATATGTAAAATTGGGCATTTGCAGGTGGAACCAGTGCCGCTTTTACCTTGGAAAGAAAAAGGAGCAGCTGCCCCTGGCCCTGTACGACAGGGGCCAAACTACTCTGCAGTCCATAGGTAAAAGCGGCCTGATCACAGACAGACAGCTTGCATCTGAGCCACGATCGTGGTCCTGCCCTTCTGCCTAAGGAGATCATCTCTCCTATAGGCAGAAGAGAAAGGCATAGTCACAGTAGCAGCAGAGATCCCTTCTGTCTGCCTATGGGCAGACAGCAAGACAGCTTGATCTGGGCCATGCCCTTCTCTTCTGCTGCGGGGGGGGTGGGGTGGGGGGGGAGCCCTGCGAATGCGGGGGGGGGGGGCATGAGGGATTGAAAGAGAAATGTCATCATTGTGGAAATGGCAATTTTAGAAATGGCTGAATTTACATGTGGATATCCTTACTATGTAGAAATTGCAGGAGGGTGTGTCAGGGAGAAGCCTGGGCAGGTCAAAAATATACACAGGAATACACATGTATGACTACAGTTGCCCATGTTCGGGATTTACACTTGCTCCCTGGCACATTTAGGTTTTACAAAGAGCTCAGTTGGGCCAGCTCTTTACAGGCTAGATTAAGGGGGTTTTCCTCTTTAACCTCCTGTTGTTCATTTCCCCCTCAAAAGCTCAATCTGAGGTTGATTAGTGGCAATTAAAGTGTAGGTTTGCAAAATAGCTGCCATACAGTGGTGTGAAAAATTCTTGCACAGATAGTGCCAAATTGGCAGTTTTTAGTTGTTTGGATCACAGGGACAAAATGTGTTACAAATTACAACCCCTTCTGCATGCCATTTTCTTCCCTTTTGTCTTTTGTACAAATCTGACAAAGTTTGCCATGACGTGAGCATTCTTTTATAATTGTTTAATATCCATGTTCATTTGGTTGTGAACCTGTGTAAGAAACAATGTATGACCAAAACGTTGTAGCGTTTTCTGTTCCGTGTATGTTTTCTTCTTAATTTAATTAGGTAGCTCTGAAAAGGGCTGGGGGTTTTTGTAAGCGGCCATTAGTACTTGATGGGCCAGCCCATGCTTTCTTACCAGCCAACATCTGTTTGGCAAGGAGTAGACCAGTTTGATGAGGAGTTCTCACGTCCAGGCTGCAATCAGTTACTCAATCAGCTCTCACTTGGTCCGCGGCTGCTTCTTGGTGAATTCAACTGATACCTTGTACAAAGATTTTCAAATCGGGTTGAGATCGGGTGGATTGAGCTGACCAGTCAATGATCTGAACGCCATTTATTTTCTTCCAGTCAGCAACAGTTTTCGCTTTGTGGCAAGGTGCATTGTCATTCTGGAAAAACTATTGGCCAGGAAACAGTTACTCAGCTGATGGCAGCATGCACTTCTGCAGAATTCTTATGTATTTCACTGCATTCACCATTCTGTCAACGATATGGAGTCTTCCAACACAACTGCTACCATGCATCCCCAAATCATGATCTTGGTTGGATGCTTCATGGAGATGAAATTCAAGTACTCTGGTTTGTACTCTTCATGAGGAAACCTCCTCACATAGGTTTTGCTCTGGTCACCCAGAATGTAGAATGTGCTCTCTTTGCTGAAAAGAACTTTCTCCTAGTCAGCCTTACTCTATTCTGAGTACTTAGATACTGTGATAAGGAGAGCTGTGTGGATCCAATGGAATGGGAGAAAAGTGAGGAATACACCTTTAAAAGCAGAGGTAAACAAGGTTCCCATAGAAACCACAAGCTACCAAAGCATGCAGTAGCTAGAGCTAAGCCCTGCCCTAGCAGTAACGTAAGAGCTAGTTTGAGCCCTAACAAATCTCACATGTGCAGCAAGGAGGGTGTGGCTGGAGAGAAGCACCATTTTAAAGCTGTTTCAGAGTTTTGTAGGGAGGAGCCCGGTAGAGACACAGATACAGTTGTAGCAGCAAAGCGCAGACAAACCAATGATACCAGGAGTCTGTTCAGAAGGTCCAAATCATTTATTTGTGCACAAGTCTCAAGCAAGGCAATTTCAAAATGGCTGAGCAAAGTTTTCAAGCATTACAACAACTTTTATAGACTTCTGTTCCATTCTAGGTATAGAAAAACATTTCATTGGTCCCGGTACGCTCCCGTACCTCCCGTAGCCCTTCTATTGGTCCCGGTACTGATAAGTTTCTCCAATTATGTTCCTTCTGTGGGCTTCTGTAGGCATGACACCTGCCTGCCCCCCTTCTAGTCCCAATTACAATGGTCAGTTCATCAACTTGTTACTTTCACACTTTCAAGGCTATGGGACCATTTGTGCGTGCAGAAGAGCAAGGTTCTGTAACTCATCTGTCAGCACTCCTCAATATTTCTCTGCAAATGTACTTTTTCTTATCAGTAACTTTAAAACACATCTTTTCTGTATTTTTCCATTTCTTAATTCTGCAATTCTGCTTATCTAAGCTAATTCAATATTTCTACTGAGTTCTTTCTTACAATAGCAGCATATTGGGGGATGTGCAATCCTATATGCCTCTCCACAGGCCTCATTTACAGGTCAAGCTAGCCATGCTGGCCTGCCTATGTCAGACACCGTGGGTCACAGGCCTGCACCTGCCACATTCCCCCCTTTGATTAATCTCACCCTATTACTTAATAAGGTGTGAGAATTAAATCACTTTTCAAAAGATTCACATCCTGATCAAAGGATTCTTACTTGTTCCATTAGGGCTAGCTTTGTATAAAGCCATTATTCTAGTTGCGGTCTTCCGCTCTACCGTACTATCAATAGCACTATGAAGGGAACGCATACAACATGGGATTAAACATGGTAAGCAGAGGACAACAGCAACAAGGATTAGTACTAAGATAACGAAAGTCTTAAATCCTCCCAGCCAAGAGAAAAGGTTAGCAAACCAATTAGGAAATTTCAAGGCGTGCCAAGTCTGCACTGGCACATAAGCATGTCTTTGCATATCTTTAGCAATTTCTTCAACTACTTGACCTTTATCATCTATTTTCAAACAGCAATTAGTTAAATTCAGTTTACCACATACTCCTCCTTCAGCTGCTAGCAAATAATCAAGGGCTAAGCGATTCTGGTATATGGCAGTGCGCATTTGAGTACTTTGTCTAGCTAAGAGCGTGAGAGCATGACTAGTTTCATTGGTTATTATTTCAACTACTGCTTGTAAGCGAATAATACGATTGATCATATAAATTGGGGTACGATAACCATACATACCATCATCATTCCAAGTGGCAGGTCCATAATACTCAATAATTCTTTCTGGTGGCCAATCATCACCTCGCCACTTCTCCCACTTGCCTATCTGTAAGGCCTCTCTTCTCTGTCTCGATGCTCCTTTGTGTTTGTGGGTAGTATATACAGGGTATCCTAATTGTTCTCCATGTTCAGTGTTTAACAGGAAGAAAGAAGGTCTGATGGTTCCTAAGACACATGCTCCTCCCCATTGTGGTGGGAGTTGCGCATATGCTCGGTTTCCACAGATCCAATATAGGCCAGGTGGGGCTTGCCAGGCTTGGACTTTGGCAAGGTTAGTCCATAGTCCTGCAAGTTCAGGAAATCTAGCTAATGGGTTAGGAGGTTCAGGATGTCTGATTCCTGACCACCATGCTACCTTCTTGGTCGTGGCATTGTAGTATTTCTGGCTAAGACAGACCAGCTGTCCTACCTTTTGAGTGAACTGGGGTCCAGTTCTGGCATAGCAAAGACGTCCAACGATTGAGTGCGCTAACACCCATTCACTGGTTGTCTTGTGTAATTCAGTCTGATTGTAAATCATGGAATAATTCAATTCTTGGGCTTCCCAGGGCCATTGGTCTCCCATTTGGGTTCCGCCACAGAAATAACAATCTGTGATCTTAAGACTAGATACTACTGCTCCGGCTAATTCTAGAAACAAATTCTGTGAAGGGTGAGGGATCTCAAACTTATTTACATGCATAGCTTCATAAAAGGTATTATGAATATGATATTTAGATGACTTATGGGCTTGAGTATTCAATCTAATATATACAATGGTCCCTGGATCTGTTCCTCCTCCAGCAATACGTAAACCAAACTTATATCCTTGTTTCCATGCATGGGGGTTATGTACACGCAAATGTAAGGGGTTGCAAGCATCTTTCTGACATTTATCATTTGTGGTTGGCTTGGTTAGAGTAGCCATCCGTTTATCTATTTTCTCATCAGTTATACCAGTGTTCCAGGTAGCATAGAAAACACATTCCCAATACGGGCAATAGTAGTCTGCCGCTGTAGCAGTACTATACCCTGATCCTGTTTTACCTGTACACTTCCACCAATTTGTGGCACTTTCTGGACACATATACTTATGGTCATTTCGATACGCTTTCTCCCATGTACCACAGGTGGACTGACTATCTCTATTAATAGCATTACATGCATCAAAATTCAAAACAGCAGGTTTAGTAATGTCCTTAAGTGGTGGTGTAGCAGCTAATATAGGTCCATCTGCATCCTTCCATCTTATTTCCAAGGTGTAATAGGATGGATTCTGATGCGGATTATAGCATGCTTTAATTTTGCCATGAGTGCAAACATTTAGTTCAGTGGTGTTATAAATACACCGAGTTATTGTTCCCTTGCAGGTATAGTAAGAATGGTAAAGCAAAGTCTGAGTTACTTTCAGTCCAGTTCTAGTAGAGGTAATGCAAGCAGTGCATGGAGGTAAAGCATAAGTCTGGTCAAAACCTCCAAAGAAGGCAACCAAGGCAAAGCAGAAGCAAAGATACATGTTGATGTTGATTGGAGTTCTTCTGAATCCTCAGCTTGCTGATCTTGATCACGACGGTCTATTATTCTTCGTCCCGTTTGCTAATGAAGCAATTTAACGGGTGCTGAGTGTTGATTGAAGATCCTCAAGGTGTCCAGCACACATTAACCAACTTAGCAATTCAGTTGGCTTGTGAAGTCTGGCTTAGTCAATGTAGTCTCAAAGTAGTGTGTCAAATCACACACAAATTGGGTTCGTTGAAACAAAACTGTTGCTGCATGGAAAACAGCAATCCTCTTCGAAAGACTTGGCTACTGCAAAGCACTTGTAATGAAGTGTCTATGCTGCTGGTTGCCGTCTCAGAGTAACTCGCAAGGGTACATCAGGGTGCTGCTCTGCTGTCCACCGCTCTGGTTCAGGATCGGCGGCGGGCTTGACTCGGCTGTGGTGGATCCAGGCGTCGATCTCGGCTACCTTTACTGCAGTTGGGGTAGACAGGATGACGGTGTACGGTCCCTTCCAATGGGGTTCCAACGGTATCTTCTTCCAATCTTTGATCCACACCGAAGTTCCAGGCTGGTAGGGATGCAAGGGTTCCGTCAAGTTGATAGGCAACTGGTCTTGGATCCACGTATGGAGAGTCTGCAGAACAAAACTAAGAGCTAGGAGTTCTTGTCTGGTTACTTCTGAACCAATCTGGGCTAAACTTCCTTTGACTCCCTGCACTATTGGTGGGGGTTTACCATACAAAACTTCAAAAGGGGAAAATCCTGTTGACTTTACAGGGGCTGAGCGTATTCTGAGTAAAGCTATGGGGAGCACTTGGGGCCATTTCAAGTGTGTCTCCTGACAAAGCTTGGACATTTGGGCTTTCAAAGTACGATTCATTCGCTCAACTTTCCCTGAACTCTGGGGTCTGTATGCAGTGTGGAGCTTCCACTGTATCTGCAAAGCTTTTGCTAACTGCTGAGTAACTTGAGAGACAAATGAGGGTCCATTGTCTGACCCTATTACTGCTGGAATTCCAAATCTGGGGATAATCTCTCTCATTAAGGCTTTGGTAACTTCTCGGGCTTTCTCAGTTCTGGTTGGGAATGCTTCTACCCACCCAGAGAAAGTACAAACTAATACTAGTAGGTAATGGTATCCATTGGCTTTTGGCATTTCGGTGAAATCAACTTGGAGGTTGTGCATGGGGGTCACACCTCTTGACTGAACTCGGGGTGCTGTAATAAGGCCTTGCTTGGCATTATTCTTGGCACAGGTTTGACATTGTCGTGCTACTGAGGCTGATATGGTTGTCATCAGAGGGATGTAGAAATGTGGTATGAGTGCTTTCTCCATAGCACTCTTCCCATAGTGTGTGGCTTCGTGGAAAGCTTTGACAAAGGATGGTCCTAACAGTTCAGGAATTACTATTCTTCCCGGAGGTTGACTGCCCTCCTCTGGTGGCAGCTCAATCCATCCGTCTTTCAATACTCCATTTTCTTTGTCACAATAGTATTCTAATTCTTTGGTGGTATATCGTGGGGTCCATAGATTCAAAGGTACTGGAAACAATGCTGCTTGCATTGGTATAGCTTGTGGGGCAATCTGTCCTGTCATAGCTGCTTGTCGTGCTGAGGCATCTGCAAATCTATTTCCTCGAGCAACTTCTCCTTTTCCTGCTTGATGTCCTCTACAATGCATGACAGCTACACGTGTTGGGGCCCAGACTGCATCAAGTAACATCAATATCTCGGGACCATATTTGACTGATTTTCCTCCGGATGTGATGAGTCCTCTTTCTTTGTAGAGAGCTCCATGGGCATGTAAGGTAGTGAAGGCGTATTTGGAATCTGTATATACATTCAGCACAAGTTTTTCTCCTAACAACAATGCTCTGGTGAGTGCTATCAATTCGGCTTTCTGGGCTGATGTGCCTGAGGCTAGAGCTGATGATTCAACTACTTCATGTTGAGTGACGACTGCATATCCGGCACAGCGTCGTCCGTCAAGGATGAGACTGCTCCCATCAACATAATAGATCTGGTCGGGATTGTCTATGGGCACATCTGTTAAGTCAGGTCGACTGGAGAACACAGTCTCCATGACTTCGATACAGTCATGTTCTGGGAGTTCTTCACTGATGGGTATCAAGGTAGCTGGATTCAAGGCATGGCTCACTTCAAGTTGTATCTGTGGGTTTTCACATAACATGCTCTGGTACTTCAACATTCGGGAATTGGTGAGCCAATAATTTGCTTTCTGTTCCATAAGGGCAAGGACTGCATGTGGCACAGTGACTCGTATGTTCTGTCCTAGTGTGAGTTTGTCTGCTTCACTCACTAGTAGCGCTGTAGCTGCAACTGCTCTCAAGCAGGGTGGCCATCCTTTGGCCACAGGGTCCAATTGTTTCGATAGGTAGGCTACAGGTCGTTCCCAATTTCCTAATTTCTGAGTCAACATGCCTAGGGCATTTCCCTGTTTCATGTACAAACAAGCGGAAAGGTTTGTGGACATCTGGTAGTCCAAGTGCTGGTGATGACATCAATTCTTCTTTTAGCTTCTGGAAGGCTGTATCCTGCTCAAGTCCCCACTCCAGTGGTGACTTCTCTTCTCCTTATGTGGCTTCATACAGTGGTTTGGCAATTTGGGCAAAGTTGGGTATCCAGATTTGGCAATATCCTGCCGCTCCCAGAAAGGCTCTGACTTGCTTTCTGGTTGTTGGAGTTGGAATTCTGCATACTGCTTCTTTTCTTTCTCTGCCTAATCTTCTGCTTCCTTGGGTAATACGAAAACCCAAGTATTTCACTTCTGTTTGGCATAGTTGTGCTTTGGCTCTGGAAACTTTATATCCAGCTTCATTTAGTAACTGCAAGAGATCTTGGGTGGCTAATATACATTCTTTTTCTGATACGGCAGCTATCAACAGATCATCCACGTACTGGAGAAGTACTCTCTTCCCTGGGGCTACTGGATAGCTTGAAAGATCTTGATTTAGTGCAGCACTAAAGATGGTAGGTGAATTCTTGAATCCTTGGGGTAATCTTGTCCAGGTGAGTTGGCCCCCTCTTCCAGAGATGGGGTCCTGCCACTCAAATGCAAACAATATTTGGCTTACAGGGGCTAATCTTATGCAAAAGAATGCATCTTTTAAATCCAGTACAGTGAAATGGGTAGCTTCAGCAGGTATCAGTCCTAGAAGAGTGTAAGGATTGGGCACAACTGGATGTATAGTTTCAACTGCATCATTTACTCTTCTCAAATCTTGCACTGGGCGATAATCATCTGTCTCAGGTTTCTTCACTGGCAAAAGTGGGGTGTTCCATGGGGATTGACATACTTTCAGTAGGCCATACTCAAGCAATCTCTGTAGGTGGCGATGAATGCCTTCAATTGCGGCTCTTGGGAGAGGGTACTGTTTGACGTGCACTGGTGTAGCGCTAGGCTTGAGGGTTACAATCACTGGTGCTATATGCTTGGCTAGGCCTGGGGGACTGCCTTCTGCCCATACTTCAAGTGGTGCATGAATGTTCTTTAAAGTTTGTTCAAAATAGGTATCTTGAATCGAATCATCAATGTAGTATCTCCATTCTTCTTCTCGGGGTACTGTCAGCAGCATTACTCCTGCTGGTTTGGCTTGAGAATTCACTGTCATTTGCATTTCTCCTTGTTCGGAGAAAGATATCTGTGCTTGAAGCTTGGCTAGCATATCTCGTCCTAGTAGGGGTACTGGACATTCGGGCATGTAAAGGAATTGATGAGTTACTTGCTGTCCTCCTAGACTGCATATTCGGTTTTGTAGAAAAGACTTTGTGGCTTTGGCACCAGTTGCTCCTATAATGGTGACTGCTTTCTTGGTGAATGGGGCTATCTTTTTGTCTATTACTGAATGTTCTGCTCCAGTATCAACCATAAAGTTCATAAATTGGTCTCCTATTTGTATTTCGACCATAGGCTCCTGGAGACCTAAAGCAAACTTGGAGCCCGGTCTGTCCTAATCCACGTCATCCTCGTCATGGGCCTGTGTGGCCAATGCTTGGATGGCTCCTCCTCCCCTCTCTCGCTGGAATTGTTCTCGATTGGCTCCTCCTCGGCCTCGGGGACGGCCTCGTCTTTCTTCTCGCCACTGATGATCGTATTCGTCATCTTGCTGGGCGTCTTCGAGTTGCGGGCACGTATCTCTCCAATGTCCTTCCTCTTTGCAATAGGCGCATTGGTTCACGCCTAGTCTCTGGGTCCGGCCTCCGCCTTGACCCCGCCCTCTTCCTCTGCTCCTTCGATTAGGGACACCTCCCCTTTTCTTTTCAACTATGGCCGCAGCCAAAAAATCAGCTTTCTTCTTCATCTTTCTATCACATTCTCTCTGTCTTTCAGTATCACGATTCACATACACTTTATGAGCGACTTCCAATAACTGTGTTGCATTCATGCCCGCAAACCCTTCTAATTTCTGTAATTTACGTCTAATGTCTGGTTGAGACTGGTTTACAAAAGCAGAATTCACCATGCATAAACTTCCTGGTGCCTCGGGATCATAGGGAGTATACATTCTGTATGCTTCAGTTAATCTTTCATAATAATCTGCTGGGCTCTCATCTATTCCTTGGATAACTCCTGCTACTTTGGAAAGGTTCATAGCTTTTTGGCCTCCTCTTCGCAGGCCTTGTAAAAAGCCTTGGCGAAAGCGGGCTAGGGCTGTGGATCCTTCATCTGTATTTGGATCCCATTGGGGGTCTTCATTCGGGAATTCTCTCTGAGCTGCTTCTCTACGATCTATTATATTCTGCCCCTGCGCTGGAGCTGCAGGGTTTTCTGCCATCCATTCGATAGCTGCTTTTCTAATTCTCGCTCGTTCTTCTGTAGTGAATAGGGTGGTCAGGAGCTGACGGCAATCTGGCCAAGTGGGTTGGTGAGTTTCCATAATACTAGTTACTAATTCTGTCAGCTCCTGGGGCTTGCTAGTATAGGAGGCATAATGCGACCTCCAATTTAATAAATCAGTTGTAGAAAAAGGAATATACACATAAGTTAAGGGTCCCGCTACTACTTCATCATTATCATTCTTTACGGGCACTCCCGGGACTTGCCTTAAGGGAAACAGTTTGGCTGTCCCAGGCGTCATTTGGGTCTGGGATCTAAGGGCTATTGTCGTTGTCTTTGCAGGAGTCGCTTTCTTTTTCTCAACTGGTTTTGCTTTGGGTTTCTCTTTCACTGGCTTGCTAGTGCTAGCGCTAGCTTTCTCAATTATTTGTTCACTGTCCTCTTCTTCTTCTGGGGAATTTCCTCCCTCTTCTTCTAGCTCCGCTTCTGGCTCACTTTTTACATCCTCCTCTTCTCTTCCCGCTAATTCTTTCTCTTCCTCTCCTCCAGGAGGAGGGGGGTCAGGGGTTGGGTCTCACCTCGGCTCTGGCGGTCTCTGGGGATCTGGGGCAGGACGCCGCCGGGCTATTCTTACTGGACCTGGGGTTCGGGGCTGCCTGAGGACTACTTCTGGGGAATCGGGATCTGCCAAGATGGGTTTCTTCTTGGCTTTCTTATCCTGCTCTTTCATTCTAGGCTGTTCCTTTCTCTGTCTAGAATCTGTTTTAGCTAACATTATTCTGCACTGTTCCTCATAACAGCGCTGCGCCCAGGAGGGCGGATCTTCACAAATACTTAACCAGGAATCTATATAGGGGTACTGATCGGGGTGCGCTACCCGCACTCTACGATGTATTGACTGGATAATCTCTACGGTGAACGTTCCCTCTCGGGGCCAGATGGGGTCTAGATCGGGCCACTCCCTAGTACACAAAATCTGCAAATGGGCTGCTGTCATTTTAATACCATAATCTCCTGAATATCCCTCTTTAAAATGTGCGATCATACATTCTAATGGAGTGTTCCTAGTAGACTCTGCCCCTCCCATTTCGATGTGTGCGCGCAACAACAGACAGAAGGGAAAAGGTGGGCGGACCGTGGGTAAGGGGTCCTCACGGCCCTGGAAACGTATAGGGAATACAAATAACAAGACAAGACGACAATCGCTTCCCCCTTTTCGCGACCTGAACGCGGTCGCCCGGTCAGGAAATGCGCTAATCAGGGGTCAGCTTTCACTTGGTCCGTGCTGCCAGACCTCTCATTCACACTTCGTTCACACAATCATGCTAGCAACGTATTCCCAGAATGCATTCGTTTCTATCTGTTCTGACTAGTCTTTTTCCCAAATTACAAAAAGGATGAGGGTTTCACCTAGCGAATTCCCATGCCAGGCTACTCGGCTCTTCCTTGAGAGGTGATCAAGCTCTCTTACCAATTCCCAATATCTCGAGATTACAAATTCCAAATTCCAAGTTCCAATGGCAGTACTGCTCTTTCTATTTCTGTCTAGACCCAAAATCAAAACTATACTCACCGGATCCGGTCCTCAAAACTTCCCAAGCAGGCGCATGAGTTGGACCTCGGACTCCCCTCACTCGGGTTCGAGGCGTTGGCTCCGACCGGGCCCGGCACCCGCCGAGGTCCGACCAGCTCCCTCCGATACAAGGGACCGGTGGCGCCAGGGAGCGGCCCTCGTCGGAAGGGCGCGATCCCGGCAGGACCAAGCCTATAGAGGCGGAAAGTCGTGGTATATTGCCCTATATACACTTTGATTCCACAACTTCCCGGCCAACGCACCAAGGAATATGTAGCAGCAAAGCGCAGACAAACCAATGATACCAGGAGTCTGTTCAGAAGGTCCAAATCATTTATTTGTGCACAAGTCTCAAGCAAGGCAATTTCAAAATGGCTGAGCAAAGTTTTCAAGCATTACAACAACTTTTATAGACTTCTGTTCCATTCTAGGTATAGAAAAACATTTCATTGGTCCCGGTACGCTCCCGTACCTCCCGTAGCCCTTCTATTGGTCCCGGTACTGATAAGTTTCTCCAATTATGTTCCTTCTGTGGGCTTCTGTAGGCATGACACCTGCCTGCCCCCCTTCTAGTCCCAATTACAATGGTCAGTTCATCAACTTGTTACTTTCACACTTTCAAGGCTATGGGACCATTTGTGCGTGCAGAAGAGCAAGGTTCTGTAACTCATCTGTCAGCACTCCTCAATATTTCTCTGCAAATGTACTTTTTCTTATCAGTAACTTTAAAACACATCTTTTCTGTATTTTTCCATTTCTTAATTCTGCAATTCTGCTTATCTAAGCTAATTCAATATTTCTACTGAGTTCTTTCTTACAATAGCAGCATATTGGGGGATGTGCAATCCTATATGCCTCTCCACAGGCCTCATTTACAGGTCAAGCTAGCCATGCTGGCCTGCCTATGTCAGACACCGTGGGTCACAGGCCTGCACCTGCCACACAGTCTCTGAGCTTACCAGAGACGTAGTGGAGAGAGAAGGAGAAGTGGAGACTGTTGATTCTTATTCTCAGAGAGCACTGGAACCAAAGCTGAAGCTTGTGCCAAAGCACCCCAGAGAGGAGAAACTGGAAAAGTTTGACTCCAGGTGGGGAAACAGCTCTGATAGCAGGGGAAGCAATATACGTTGGGAAGGTATGTTTGCTTCAGTTCCTAGCAGGGGCTGTGCTGAGGACATTGTCAGGGAGCTGAACAGAGTGCTGGCAGAAACACAGTGAAAGCAGCTCCAAGCAGAAGTAAAAGGAGTTCAAGTAAGTCCAATGAGACAGCACTAGAGGCTGTGGAAAAGCTGTTGCAAGAGAGAAAGGCTCATTCCCTAAGTAATGTGGGTGCTGACCAGAAAGAACAGTTTTTAGGAAAACTTCAGAAGCTTTTGCACAATATTAAGTTTAAACCCTGTGATAAAGGCTCCCAAGAAGACAACCCAATTGAACCTTGTGAAGACATGCAAGTAGATGTTTATGAGACACCTCTTGATAATGACGTAATTGAAATGGATTGCTCGTTTTGTAAAACAAACAGCTTGAACATGTGCTAGGCTCATGCGGTGAGAAGAAGTTTGCATAGCCTGTGTGTTAAGTTGAAAAGGAAAGAACTGTTGCTGAAAACTTTAAGTTTACCTGATGTAATAACCAGCCATAGCTGTGAAGGGCATCTATCTAGGAGAAGCCTGAGAACAGCTGCTGTGTAAAGAATACTTCTGAGTTTGATGTTTCAGCCTAATTTGTTCCTGATATCCTTTACTTTGGGAGAAAGAATCCTTGTCTTGTGTTGCGCTATGAATTTGATGCGAGGGGGAAACCCAGAATAAATATCTTTGTTTGCCTTGAACACCCTGTGTGGTCAAACTACTTTGTCTGAAGAGTGATAGAAACTACAAGTCCCAGCATCCATTGCTGGAAACCAAGTCTTGAGACATTACTTAAAGGCAAATAAGGCAGCCCTTTTGCCTACCAGCCCTTGGCCTAGGCAGAAGGTCACGACAATACCCACTCAATGCATCTCTTCTACTGTTAGTAGTGGCTTTCTCCATGCCTTGCAGCCTCTCAACCCATACTCCAAGCATAGTATCCTCACAGTGGAAGTGTAAATTGCAGCGGAACACTTCTCCTTCCATTCCCGCATAAGTTCAGGGGAGGTTAGTTTGTGGTTGCCAAGAGATGTCCTTATCAAGGCCCCGTCGTCCCTCTTGGTTGACTTTCTAGGCCAACAGCTATGATGTCTGCCCTGCGTATTTCCCATCTCTTTAGGCTTCTGCAGAATGCAGACAACCGTGCTCTGGTTACAGCCGACTATTGCTGCAATCTGTGGGCTAGAATACCCCCTCCTCATGCAAAACCATCACCTGAACCTAGTCCTCCATTGATAGAAAATGCGACCTTTTCACCATGCCAGGACGTTGAGCATCAGATGCGATACACACCAATTGATCCACATTAAATTCAAACCCTGTGTGCTGCCAAAATACCATGCACTGATTGGCCATCATATATTACTTCCTATTCGCTGAGGAAGCGCAATATTCTATTTGTTCATTTCAATTCTGCTTTGACACAGAATCTAGTTGATCGTACTAGGACATAGTTTCCTCATGACAGCCATACAAAAGTACACAGACAAGTAATTCTGCATGCAGAAATAGCTGCCAAATTAAATTTGCAACAAAACAGTATATAATAAACCAGGATTCTGCCACAGAATTTGGAAAGATAGTCAAAATAAAGCTGAGAATAGCTTGATCGTGCAGCCTATGCAAGACTTTAACACATGTAAGTGCCAACATTTACATGCATACAGCAGTGTGCAAAAGGTGTGAAATCATGTATGGTGTCCATGTCTACCCTGTTGATTTTGAGGGCAATTTCTCCAAATGGGTTAGTTTTGCGCATACCATTGTAGTCATGAACCTCACTCCTAAGCCAGGGTATGTGCAATATGATCTCAGTCTGTCAGATTACTGCTAATGTTCACCGTAGTACTTGCATTGTGCTGAAGAGAACTTCCTTCTGGTGTTCATAAGACGTAACATATATGGGACTGGAAGTTTATTTTTTAATCAAGCCTGTGACTCTCAATATGATGGGAAATATTTCTGTATCTTTCTGCCACATTTTCTTGTTAATTCAGGATCTTCTCCCTCTCCGCACAATTCAGAAAATTATCACTTGGAATCAACACCTCTATTATCAATGCCATTCTGGTGTTTTTCTACTTTATCACTATGTTGGGTTTCCTTGCATCCATTTTCTAATCCATTGGGATAGGAATGTCCCAGGTGATCATAACCTCTTCATTCTCTATAATTCTCTTAGGGTTATGATCCCAGTGCTTTTCAGGGACAGCGAGGTTGTAGGGTGGCACTTTCGAAGGCATTTACGTGGGTAACTACCCTAGTTACCCATGTAAGTGTCTTATCTGGGATTTTCGAAAGGCACCTACATGGGTAGTGGCCTTTGAAAAACCCAGTTAAGTCCCTAACATGTCCAGATGCTATGTGGTTAGCTTTGGAGCATGTTAGGGGCGTCCAGGCAGAATGGGAGCAGAGGAAAGGGCTGAACAGGTAGCACCAATTTTCGATCTGATCAATTTTTTTTGCAGTTTGCTAGGTCTTGGTTTGAGCCAAAAAGTTAGTCACTCCATCTGGGCCAGGACTCTTCCCATTTGAGGCGCCCTTTAAATTTTCTTTGCAGCTCTTTGGTTGTTACTGCAGGCCGTTCCATAGGTTTCATTTTTCTAAATGTTCTTGCATGCAGGGTAACCATTCTGCTCCTTGATTGTGCTCTGTGGAGGTCCTAGTATAAGCTTCTCCAGAAGGTTTCCGTTTCAGCTTTGGCTGGTGGTGTTTTTATCATATTAATGCTCTTTCCCATTTCCCTGTAGAACTGTTTTAAGTTCTCTTTAAACAGTTTATTTTGATACCTTTCTTTTCCCGTTTTCTTCATACCTTCACAGTTTTTACGCTTCTGCTGCTACTTTCAATTTATTGTTGGAACACAAATTTCAGGTCTTCTTCTGTTAATGCAGCATGCTGCAGCTTGATGTCTTGGATCTTCCTCAATCTCTTTGATAATCTTAATCCATTTAGATACCCATCTATCAGGGCTACCTCCGCATGCAATGATTGCATTTTTCCTTTGATTTGCTTTTTCTAAGGAGGAACTATTATTCTCTTTTTCTTCTGGCTCTGCACTTTAGTTGGTAGCATTCTTGTAGTAATATTATTAGCTGCACAATATTGCATTCTATTTATTTTGGTGATGTCAATAAATGGTCCCTTTATACACGATATGATGGCCTTGTTCATTTTAATCATCATAAATGTAATACCCAAGGTTAAAAGTAACTTGGGTAATCTTTTCCTTGCCTAGACCCCAGCATATTAATCTTTTTCCAAGTGGATTAGGAATTTGATCTTGAATTCCTCTATCTCTGGGTCTTTCTCCTTCCTTTTTTCTTCCTCTTCAGTTGATTTGTTGTTCTGCCCTTTTTTTCCTTTCACTCTCCTACTGTTCCAGATCTCTAAACTCCATTCCCCCTTCAGCTGCTCTTTTTTCTGTTTATAACTTTCTTCTGGTACTCTCACCTAGGTCTCCTCCTCCTTTCTGTATTTTTTTCCACAGAAACCCTTAAAAAACCTGCAAAAAGCAATGGAATCTACATTTATCTGTGAAATTAAAGATCCTAACTTTAAGAAGTATGTGAATGATAACATCTTAAATCAGCTTACAACAGTATTCTTTTCTTCTAATTTTTGGCAGATTCTCTAGTGCCTAAGGACTCCACCCTGTCTACTCAGTCTCCTCCCCCAGAGCCCCTTGGGACTACAGGGAGCATATTCAAAGTGGTTTAACCGATTAGCATACTTGTTAATCAGTTAAACCACAGTCAGTGGGTTATTCAGTGGCACTAAACACTGAATATCCCGTTCATACTACCGAATGCCCCGACACGAACCGCTTAGCGTCAGGGCCAACTGGGGGTGGAACAGAAGCATCACTCAGTTAACCTGCAAGCAGCAACATTCAGCAGCGGGCCGGTTAACTTAAACCAGCTAAGGTTAGGCAACATAAAAGCAGGCCCAAATTTAACTGGTTTAGCTATCCAGTCAGTGGCTAAATATCACCGTTGACGAGAGAGCTAAATTGCTATCCAGTCAACCCAAATATTTAATGAGGATGGCCTGATATGGCTCCGGTATTGAATAACTGGGGCTAATTTAAAGCAGTGATTGTTGCTGCCATTAAATATGCTTCCCCTGTAATTTTATCGCCGATTTTCTGTTCCCCCTGCTCTGGAGTTCTTCTCTCTGCTCTTTCCTTGAGGCATCACAATATTTCTTGTGGCAATCCTGAAAAGTCAGGAGAGGGCTGAGAAATACAGCTCTAGACCATTACTGAAACTCTACTAGATCCTTCTTCATGTTCTCCACATCTTCAAGGGTGTATATTTGTGTTGTAGATTTTAGTATGATTTATAAAAAGGCAAATGTGTCCTGAAAGTCTTCTCACAACATCCCGAGTGTAACCTGACTAGGGCAGCTGTTCCTGCTCACTGTCTTCCCCAACTCCACCTAACCCAACCTTTTTGCATAGTACACTGGTACCACAGTGCTTTTAACGTAACTGCCTTATTGCGGGCTGTGTACTAGACCCCGCGCTCCCTGCTACCACGCTTTAGTAAGCATGCCCCTTTTGTTTCCCTAGTTGAATAGGGCATCCAGTTTTACTAGTTCTTGTATATTTAAATTTTGTCTAGACTCGATTATTGTGGAAATTGCCCTGGTGCTTCTCGTATCTTTCCAAATCAAATTTTCTCATTTTTTCCCCACCTCACAACTTCCCTGCCACTACTTTATCTCAAGATTATTATGTAGAAAGAAGGAAACAGCAATGTTGCAGCTATTTCCTTTTTAGTATTAAAAAAAAATCAATAAATTAATCCAGAAAACACACAGATGCAGAATTTAAGGGTCATGAACATTATGGTATTTAAACTAATTAAACATGGAATTTAAATATTCAGATTCATTATAAGGTAAATCATCTATGAGCCTCATCTGTTAATGCATTCATTAAAGGTTATCCATCTTTAAAGCAATGTAGCATGTGACAACAATATTAAAGTAGTACTTAAGTCAATAATAAATTATATCTAAACTACATTTGAAGGATCTGAAATCATTTTAATCTTATAGACTTATCAAAACTACTAAATTAAATTAGATTATAATTGAGCAAGCAGAATTACATAGTTCCAATAAATTATTAGTGGAAAGTTAAATGTCTATTTTTTTTTACTAAACTAACAATGACAAATCTATAAAAAGACTTTTGTTGTTTATAGTGTCTCAGTACTGCATTGTGATCTGGCCAGTAAGATAAAATATTTCTTGATAATATAGGGTATCATTTTCAAAGCTATTCCTGCGTATAAACTACTGATTTATACCCAGAAGCAGCTTGTGTTGAAACTGCACAGAGGTTTGCAAGCAGAGGTGTACTCATACGTAGTCATTTTGTGATGAACAGAGGCATTCTAGAAACTAAGCTTTTGCTTATATGCACATACTTTGGGATTTTCAGAAGAATGCACATAATTTTGCTTGAAAACTCAGTACATATTAAAGAGCAGATGCAACCTTGCTGTGTATTTGTGGGGACAATTTTCAAAAATAAAGCAAGCCTGTATATTTCTTTTGAAATCTGGTGTATCTTATGCACATACCAACTTCACAAGTTAAACAGGCTGTTGCCAAATTACCTTCCTTATTCAGTTAACAATTCAAAAATCATTTAAAGCACTATGGCTATTTTGTTTAGCCTGACAGTAACCGAGGTAACCTGCACCCGGGAAGGGGTCCCTCATCCCTTTCTTCGCCAAGGCATTAAATCACACACCAAAATTATGGAACCACCACTGGCTGCAGCTTTATTCATAAACTCATAACAAGTCAACAACAATTTAAGGCAAACACCAAAGGCAGTACAACATCCCCCATTTCTATCTGCATCCAGAACTCCTAATTGCCATATTACTAGCAAGACAAAAATCACATCTATACCCACTCCTGCCATGGTACACCACTGCAGCAATCCAGAGCCCTGCTCCCAGCCTCGCCATATTACTAGCAAGGGCTAGCACACTCCAGGTTAAATACCCTGTGCCTGGGTTCACCTACCCCGCCTCCCCCCTATTCTGAGCGGAGATCATCTGATTATGGCCACACCTCTTTCAGCCAACCTGAATGCCTGGGGTACCCCCCCCCCACCCACTTGCAACTGTCAAACTGGCCAGTAGGTTTCACCCCACCAGGGGCTTCTTTAGGTAACACTAAATCCAAGATGGAGAAACTGGGGCAATGATTGGGCATGGATTGTACACTGCAGTTCGTGCAGGGTTCCATACCATGTGCTAAATATCAATGTTGCCATTAGTAGAGGTGCACGTAAAGTCATCTACATGGGCGGTGTTACGTGCACCTGCATCAATTATGAATGCCGCTGACGCAAGTGAAGGCTTTTTCCAGTGTGTTAACTGTCAGGAACATGCTGGCCACAGCTCTGTGACAGCACATGCTTTTTGCACTTACTCAAAATGCACGGCAAGCGAAAAAACAAAAAAAACAAACAAACACACTGTGCCTTAATATAATAAAACAAGATAAAAAAAATCCTCGTTAGCTCTGGATATTAATTTCTCATTTGATATAGATATGTATTGGACAGTGCCTGGAACTGGGTAATACTCTTCTTTAATCTCACTCATTGTATATACCTAACCAGTCGTCATTCTAATCCAGAAATCTTTAGAGAGTGTGTGTGGGGTGTGTGTGTTTTAAAGCACTCACCGAAGATGAAGTTAAGCAAAATCTCTGTAAGATCTAATTAGAGTTACCAGTCAGAAGCTTAAACAGAAATGCATAATTGCTGAGTTTAAAATTTTAAAGGACTGCATGGGATTAAATTATAATTTTGTATACAATTAACCTCTTTCAACATCTATGCCATGCTTAAAAATGTGTGACAGGAAATAAAACAGAATTAAATATAATCTTCTACAGCTCTTTCAGCTACCGATTTGCAATTATGAACCTTACCCATATGATCCAAATTATTTTTTATTTATTTACATTCTCTTATATACTGTGCTATTCTGCATCAGTGCGGTTTACATTGAACAAACTGAAATTACATTGAACAGGGCATTATAACTTGGAGATAACTATTTTACAAGGAACATGGGCTATGGAGGGTTAAGTGGCTTGCTCAAGACCACAAGGAGCACCTGTGGGACTAGAAACCCCAGTCCTTCTGGCCCAAGGTTGCTGTCCTCTAGTGGGATTTGAACCCCTGACCTTCTGGCCTGAAGTACCTTGCCCCAACCACTAGGCCACTCCTCCACTCCACTCAATTACTGATAAAAACATTAAAGGATGCCATTACATAATTCCAGTGTCTTCAAATAAGTTTGGACACATGACTATACCAAGATCTAGTGGCAGCACAAAAATAGTGCCCTGAATGTTATTTTGTAAGCTTGCAAAATCTCTCTAACTTTCCTTACTATAGCATAGCTCACAAGTATTACTATTACTGAACATTTGTATAGCGCTACAAGACGTACACAGTGCTGCACCGACCATGTAAAAGACAGTCCCTGCTCATCAGAACTTACAATCTAGGCAAGACAGACAACACAGTACAGTAGCTGTAGACATGGGATCCATCTAGGGGGAATGGTAAGGAAACAAAGATGATTAGGCGAGTCAAGATTTGAAAGCAACAGCAAAAAGGTGAGAGAGTTTTCAGCTTGGATTTGAAAAAGGCCAGAGAAGGTGCCTGACGAACAAGGTACCTGAGCCTGTACCAGGCATAAGGAGCAAACTACAGTCAAACCTCGGTTTTCATGATTAATCCGTTCAAAAAAGTCTGACTAAAACCGAAACGGACTAAAACCGAAGCAAGATTTCCCATAAGAAATAATGTAAATTCAATTAATCCGTTCCAGACACCCAAAAATATTGACAAAAAATACATTTTATAGAGAATAACTATATTTTTACATACAGAAAACAATGAGAAATACATATAAATGACTAATGAAATGGATAAATGAGCATGTAACATCACTTTTACCTTTATTGAAGACTTTTGTTGGCATATGGGACGCACTCCAGCCAGCTCCAGCTGCCCTCCCCTCCGGGGATCGAGCAATCACCACCAGCAGCGGAGGTGGGAACAGCCATCTTGGCCGGCTGCCCAATTGGGGCTCCAGCCTGCCTTGTAAAACAGAAGCGCCATCGGGCGCTGGGAGAGGGACACACTCCAGACAGCTCCAGCTGCTCTCCCCTCCAGGGATCGAGCAATCACCACCAGAAGCGGAGGCGGGAACAGCCATCTTGGCCGTCTGCACAATCGGGGCTCCAGCCTGCCTTGTAAAAGAGAAGCGCCAATAAATATGGAAGACAGTCAATCAGCAAGAAAATCAAAATAAAGAAAATCCCACTTCTGGCCACAAGATGGTGCTCCATTTTCAACTGTACGAAAACCGAGACAACGTACGAAAACCGGAACAAAATCTTGATGAAAAAAGTCAACGAAAACCGAATCGTACGAAAACCAGGGCATACGAAAACCGAGGTTTGACTGTACCTGATTCTGTACGTTAGGCGCCTTCTCTGGTCCTTTTAATATCACAATGTTTGGGTTGTTGAATAGGACAGCAGCCCTTGGCGCATCAGCACCATACTGTCTTGAATATCTTCGCGAAAAAAGAAAAAGAATTGTCCTAAAAATATTGCAAAAAGCTTCCACAAACTGCCTTAGGGTTGTGTTCCTCACTATACCTGAAAGCCATATCATATACAATTCCATTATTTAACTGTTAGTCCTATGCAATGTCAAGATTGCTACATGGAATATGAGAACTGACAGAACATGGTACAGTACATGTCTTGTACTCAGAAGCTAGCTATCTTAATATCAATATATGCAACAGGGGTTATTTTAAAAGCCTTATTAGCAATTGACACGTGTGAATTCATTCCATGTGTGAATGGCCATTTTAGAAACAGCTCACTTTACATGGGGATGACCATGCCACATCAAAAATAGATGGTGGCCTGGGAGGGACAAAAATCTATGGGATTTTAGATTTGTATTCATGATTTGCACGTCTGAAAACGCCCATTCCAATGTGCAAATCAGAGACATTCCCACAGCCATTTTAGAAACCCAGCAATACACACGTTTCTGGTGCGATCACATCCATATCACACAGATTCTACGTTGCTGTGCAATTTCAGAAAGATCCATACACATCTGGACCAGGCTGCTGAAGTTCTTTGTTTGGTGCCATGCCTATACTTGCTCCAAGCCAGGAGCAGCTAGCAGAAAAAAGGGGTTCATTTCATGAAAGCAACATTTGTAGGGAGAAGGAGTAAATGCACTCTAAATTCCACACTCATTTTTGATGGGTCAAAGGAACATGCATAGGGACGGCCCAAGGTGGCGGGGGTGTGTGTGCAGAGAATCATTGTGAGGCCTTATTTGCATAAATTTGCATAATATTAACGTGTGCCAACTTTTAGTAAACATGCTTCTTAATGAGTGTCTGGATAAAGATAGACTAGACTACCAGATTTCTACATTACTATACTCCAGTGCCAATCGCCAGGCACATTAGAAGTACTATAAATAAATATTGCCCATTTAGAACCCATAACAAACCCGCCATATCATAACAGCACTATCAGGATTCAGAGCTGGCATATTCCAGTTAATAAATTCAAAATAAAGTATTTTTCTACCTTGTGTTTGTGCATTTTATTTTTCAGTTGCAATTGCTCTGGTCACTTTCTTCTGGTTTCTTCGTGTCTTCTGCTAATTGTCCATTTGTTCTTTCTCTTCTAGTTTTTTTCCATTCTCTTTCTACATCTGCCTCTAAGATACTGAGCTTTCCCCTTTTGCCCTTTCCTCCATTTCTTTCTTTATTCCTTTTTTTATCTACTCAAATTTCACCCCTCCATCCTCAATCCCCACTTACTCTCCCCATATCGGGCCAATCGTCGATTTTTCTTCCCTCCTAAACAAAATCTCTTGTCTCCTCTCTATCCTCATAACCCCAGCCCCATCACCCTCTAGTCCTCCCCCAATATCAGCTCCTTTCTAGTTCCAGCTCCACCCAGCATTCGCTCCCTCTCGTCCACCCCCCCCCCCCCCCCCCCCCCACCGGAGAGCCCTGTGCCTGTCTGACCGGCTTGAGACCAAAGCTCCGGCTCACCTCTGCACAGTGCCCAAGATAAAAAGCAGTGCGTTCTTTCACTTCAGCAGCTGTATTCTCCTGAAGCGTGATGGGGCACCAGAGGTTAAAGGGCATTTTCTGTTTCCCGGCACTCAGCACGCTTCAGGAAAACACAGTAGCTAGATGCTGCTCTTCAATCTGGCGCTGTGCAGAAGTGAGTTGGGGCTTCGGATCTCCCCAGCTCCCTCTGAAACCTTCCCTGCAAACTGAACACCATGTGCAGAATGGAGTTGGCACGGGGCCTCCTGAAGCATGGGGCCCTATACAAGCAACATTCTCACACAATGGACGGGCCCTGAACATGCATGTAAGTAAACACATCTTTCATTTTGCCAACCTGCCACCGCACGTCTGCACTTCTAAAATGGCAGGCGAAGATGTGTATGTAGCATAAAAACAAAACAAAACACACAGACTTTTATGTACCCATTTCTGTGGACGTGCATATTTCTAAAATCGTCCTGAAACGTGCACAGGCCCATTCTTTGATATTGTTGGAGGATGTGCATCTTTCAAGCTGGAGATGGAGCAATTTCAGAAGGCATTTACACATGTCCACTTTCACTGCTGCCACTCCTCCGGTATTTGAGACGTTAGGCCATCTAGAAACAAGCCGGGATGTCCAGGCCATTCTATACATATATTCCCCATTTCAAATAGAGAATGCATCTTGTCCCCAGGCGCCCCTACTGGCGTAGGAAATAAGGGCGTCCGGTGACATTTAATTTATATTAAGGAGTGGTTGAGCTGAAGGACCAAGAGGATTCTGGTCCTTGTAGTGCAGAACTCCTTATAAAGAACAATCTACGCCAAAGTGTAGGGTAATAAGGCTTTATTTCCCCGGTCAACGCTTAGGTTCAATAAGACACAAAAGAAAATGAAGGTAATTCTTTCCTCTAACAAAAAGGTTCCACCGTTATATAAACAGTTAAGGGTTGTAGGCTTCACAATTAACTGTTTATCTGGGTTAAGGCTTCTTTCAAATCAATAGAAATTAACATCAGGAAACAAATGGTTATCAACTTCACCATATGCAGAGTTCTCTTTTCTCTAAACATCTAGCAAGGCAATCAAGCTAGTTCTTGAACAAAACTTACATTCCATTGGTTCACTCTGAGGAATGGGAACACTGGTTTCACAATCACAGTCCATTGATTCTGGGTCACTACCTTCTTCAATGCTATGACTGTCTTCAGTATCTGTTAACTCCTCACAGGGGTTCTTTGGTTTCTCATACAACTTTCTTAGCACACTGTTAGGACGTGCTTTTAAAAGGTTAGCTTTACTTCTTCTAACTTTCTGAGGCTTATCTATTTGCATAAGGTTTTCATCACTTAAACTTTCCCTTATAATGAAAGGCTTTTCATACCTTGGCTTCTGTAGGCTGCCACACCCAGGACTCAGCTTGCGACGTAGCTTCTCAGGCTGACAAGCTGTTCTGTGCACTGCTCTACAATCAGAGTTACCAGGAAAACCTGACGTGGGTTTCCACTCTCTGTGTTTCTTGGCAAAAGTGTCACTGTAGAAGGAATCTCCTTTCCTTGTGCCTTTCTGGTTTAGCATAGGAGACTTACTTGGGCTGGGAGAGTTGCTTCCATCAGGCAAGCTGCTTCTTTGGTTTGCTTGGCTTTGGACTCCGTTCCAATAACTTTGGCCTCTCTGGACTTTATCCCTTTGAGTATACCTCTTTTGGATTCTGTCTCCTTGAGTTGGCTGCACATGGAAGCCTTCCTGTTCCAGGCTTCTGTCTCTGCTCTGGCTGCCAATCCTTCTCCTGCTGCCGGTCCTTCTGACCTCGCCTCTCTGGATCTTGCTCCTGCCTCTGCCTCTGCCGGTTCCTGTTCCTCCCTCACTGATCATCTGGTTTCCTTTATAAAGGGATTTCTGGTTTGCACGTTCTGAGTTTGAGGACAGGTGAAACTGCTCGTTATTAATGTGATCAGTGCTAGAGCACGTTGCTTCAGGTACTGTGTAATTGTTCATGCGCCCTCTGGCGGAGCTGCGCTGGAACTGCGCTCTCTGCCTTTTCTGAGTTCCATGAAAATCAGGAGTTTTTTTCAACACTGTTTCTTCTCTAGCTCCAGCCTCATGACAATCTTCAAGCCCAAAATTGGCTATGTCTGGATTCACACTTTCTCCCTGACATTACTAGGTATGGAAACAGTACTCTGTTTGCCCATCGCTTTACAGCAGCAATCAAGGGGGATATTGCCCTCCAAATTGAAAGGATGGTTTTATTTTCCATTCCTTTCCTTCTGATTCCTAGGATTCCATTTGCTTTTGAGGCCACCACTGCAAACTGGGCAGAGGGTTTCGATGTATTATCCAAATGACGCCTAAATCCTTTTCTTAGGTAGTAGTTCCTAATGTGGAACCTTGCATCATGTAACCATAGTTTGGGTTGCTTTTCCCTAAGTGCATAACTTTGCACTTATCCACATTAAATTCCATCTGTCATCTGGATGCCCTATCTTCCAATTTATTAAGGTCTTGCAATTTTTCACAATCCTTTTGTATTTTAACAACTTTGAAAAATTGTGTCTCATTTGCAAATTTGATCACCTCGCTTGTTATTCCCATTTCCAGGTCATTTTTAAATATGTTAAAAAGCAGCGGGTCCAGCACAAATCCCTGGGGTACTCTACTATTCACCTTTCTCCATTGAGAAAACTGGTCATTAACCCTATTGTCTATTTCTAACTTTTAACCAGTTCTCAGTCCACAACAGTACACTGCCTCCTATCCCAAGGCTTTTTATTTCTTCAAGAGTCTCTCATAAAGGACCTTGTCAAAGGTTTCTGAAAATCCAGATACACTATATTAACCAGTTCACCTTTATCTACCTGTTTATTCACAGCTTCAAAAAATTATAGCAGATTAATCCGCTCTGAGTTGGTATACCCCCAAGGATCTGTCTTGGGTCCACTCCTTCTCTCTCTATACCCAGTCCCTTGGTGCGCTCATCTCTTCCCATGGCTTTCAGTACCATCTTTATGCTGATGACTCCCAGATCTACCTCTCTACACCTGAAATCTGACAATCCAGGCCAGGATCTCTACCTGCCTTTTTGACATTGCTGCTTGGATGTCTCACCGCTGCTTGAAACTGAACATGGCCAAAACCAAGCTTCTTATTTTTCCCCCTAAACCTTCCTCTCCTCTTCCTCCTTTCTCAGTTTCTGTGGATAACTCTCTACTACTCCCTGCCTCCTCAGCTGGCAACCTTGGGGTTGTCTGACTCCTCTCTCGCCTTCTCCACACACATCCAACTGATAAAGCTAAGACCTGTAGTTTCTCTCTACAACTAAATTCACCCATTCCTTTCTGAACACACTATTACTAAGACACTTGTCCACTCCTTAGTCACCTCCCGTCTAGACTATTGTAACCTACTCCTTGCTGGTCTCCCTCTGAATCATCTCTCTCTCCTTTAATCTGTTCAACACTCTGCTGCACATCTAATCTTCTGCCAGCCTCATCATGCTCATATTACCCCTCTTCTCAGGTCACGTCATTGGCTCCCCATCCGTTTCCGCATCCAGTTCAAACTTCTCCTGCTGACCCATAAGTGCATTCACTCTGCAGCTCCTCACTACCTTTCCTCTCTTCTCTCCCTACACCCCTCCTCGGGAACTCTTCTTCTGGTAAATCACTTCTGTCTGTGCCCTTATCTTTCACTGCCAACTCTAGACTTCGCTCCTTTCACCTTGCTGCTCCTTATGTCTGGAACAAATTACTTGAGTCTATCCATCAGGCGCCTTCTCTGACTCTCTTCAAATCCAGGTTGAAAACTCACCTCTTCTCTGTCACTTTTGGATCTTGACTCACCTGATCTCCTTCATGTTTCCTTACCATTCCCATTCCTCCTAGATATAATTCTATGTCTATAGCTACTGTGTTGTCTGTGTTGACTAGAATGTAAGCTCTGATGGGCAGGAACCATCTTTTATGTGTGTCTGTGCAGCACTGCGTCGTCTTGTAGTGCTTTAGAAATGTGTAGTAGTAGTAGTAGTAGTAATAATGAGACAAGACTTCACTTAGCTAAATCCATGCTGGCTTTGTCCCATTAAACCATAACTATATGTATGGGGGGCGGCGGCATTTTCAAAGGCATTTACACCCTTCAACAAACAGCTACAAAAACAAATCAATAGCCGAAGCAGCAGAAAATGTGATCTAATAAAAATAAAAAAATGGAGGTTTTGCACTTGCAGGGGATAAAGTTATAAACCATAGTCACAGAAACACAGAAAATGATAACAGATAAAGTCCATACAGTCTATCGTGTCTGCCCATCCATACACGCCCTTCCTCTCCCTTAGAGATCCTCTTTTGTCCCATGCTTTCTTGAATTCAGAGTCTTTGTGGTTATCACCTCTACTGGGAGACTATTAAAGAAATATTTCCTTAGATTACACCCAAATCTATCCCCTTTTATCTTCATCTTATGCCCCCTGATTCCAGAGGCCCACATCCTATGCTTTTATGCTATGGAGGTATTTAAATATTTTTATCATATCTCCTCTCTTCCAGCTTTCTTCCAAAGCATACATGTCGAGATCTTTAAGTCAGTTCCCATATGTTTATGTCAAAGACCATGCAACATTGTATGGGACCTCCCTTTTTCTATATGTTTTTTTTCCCACTGCACTTTATTAAATAACAAACTGAAAAGGGAGCAAGATCTTTATTGATTGATTGGTTTTATATACACCGCCTTTCAGAGGAATCAAAGCAGTTTACATTAACAAAATAAGAACAGTTACATCAAAACAAGTTTAACAGGTAACTTTGCGTATACATAGATGGTAGGTTAGTAGGATCGAAGAATAGTATCTAACATATTTACAGGTGGATGACTAGTTAAAGTCAATTGCTAAGGTTACATGAGACATTTACGGGAGGATGATTAATTATAGTCTATTACAGAATTAACATGGAACACATTTACCTGTGGATCGGTATTTACAGGTTGCTACAGGGAATCTACTAGGCTTATGTGTTCATGTAAGGAGGTATGCACTTTGGTATACTCTCTTATGTCTTGTGATTATATTCATTAGATTTGATTCAGCTGTATCAGTGGGGCTGTTGAGCTAGATGACTGGGTTTAGATGTCAGATGTTATATAGGAAAAAGGTCCTTGATTAGTTCTGATGTTCCATAGTGCTGCATAAAAAGGTGTGTTTGAGGTCCTTTCTGAAAGTTGTTAGGTCTATGGTTGCCTCAGCTTATCTGGTAGGGAATTCCATAATGTAGGTGGAGAGAAGCTAAAAGCCCTGCTGGTTGTTACCTTTGATAATTTTCTAAAGGAATTGGGAATGAGAAGGGTTCCCTTCCGAGTCTGTCCTTTACAGGGCTGTTTATGAGCTCAGATAAGTGTGATGGGCTATTTCTCTTAGCTTAAATGTGGTCATGAGTATTTTATATTTGATCCTGCTGTGACATGGTAACCAGTGTAGTTTGAATAAGATTGGGGGTAACGTGTTCCAATGGATTTGCTTTTGTCAGCATTTTGGGAACAATATGTTGTGCTAACTTGAAGTGGGGTATTGTTTTGGGAATCCATGGCGGATGGCGTTACAGAAATCTATGTGGGGGAGTACAAGCGCTTGGAGGGCTGTTCTAAAGTCCTGTTGTGGTAGCAGGGGCCTTAGTTTTTTTTAGGAATCTTAGGTTGTTATAGATAGTACACTAAACCTCACAATGTACATCAGGAATACAGCTGCAACTATCTATTGATGCCAAGGTACCCGACTTCTTTCTTTATTGTGATAGATGTGTTCTCAATTTTTACTTCTGTTGGAGGAGTAAAGTTTTGATTTCTTGTCTCTGTTTTTTTGTAGTTGAGTTTTAAAATTATGATCATTCAGCCACTAGCATATTTTGATAAAGCATGCTGTGATGCTGGTGAAATAGAGGATTGCTGTATCCATCGGAAGGTATAGCATCACATGATCCGCATATATTGCGTATCTAATGTTGCTTTCTTTTATAATGTTGCAGACTGGCTGTATGTATATACTGAAAAGGTGCTGATAGGACTGATCCCTGTGGAATCCCTTGTTTCTGAGGGAAGGGCTTTGAAGATTGGTGTCCCATTTTAACTTGCTGGGATTGGTCGTCCAGATAAGATTAGAACCATGACAATATGGTGCCATGTATCCCAACTTGTTTTAGCTTATGAGGATAGTATGGTTGATTGAATCAAATGCGGCTGTAATATCTAAGAATATTAGCAGGGCTGTTTGCTTTGGACTTAACAGATCATCAAAAAGCCCAGTGATAAGGGTCTCTACACTATGGTGTGGCCTGAAGCCATATTGGTGTGTGTCAAGGGGTGCATGTAGGTCAATATGATCCTGTAACTGGATCTGAGTCAATCAACATAGTACACATGCGCCCAGGAATATGGCAGTTATGGAAACAGTTGCTGTAACAGTGGCAGTAAGCAAAACAGTGAAGCCATCTACAAGGGCAGTAGCCATATCTTTAACTTACAGGTGTTTAATTCAACTAAGGATAATAGTGAGTGTGTGACCATGGTTGCCATTTTCTTGAACCAGGCTTACACCATGTTATCTATCCCTAGTAAGTGCAAGCGAAGAAGCAGGACACATCCATTTGACTCTAGGTCTAATGACAGCTAGCTTCATACAGTCCATGCATTCTTCTGTGATGTGTGCGAGGACCTCACTAAAAGCGAGGCTCCAGCCCTTGAGCGTATTTAAAACAACTGATAAAGATACACCCCCTTTCATAGGTTTCTGCCTTTAAGGAGATGAATCCTGGCATGGGTACTTGTTACAAGCTTTGGAAATTAAAAACCTAAATCATACAGACTGCTAATAGCAAACCCCATAGTGAATTACAATGAGAACAAACTTTTTAAACTGCTAGAAAGTGCCGGACTGACTTTTTAGTCAGCAACAGGGGGGTTTGCTCTTGCATCAGACTGCAGCCCTCTGTGGATTGGTGGAAATCTGATAAAGAATTGCTAACTAGTATCTAGCTAAGCAGCATCAACAGGCTGCTCCTTGCTTTGGAGGGAAAACCCTAGGAGTTGGGCTCCAACTCTCCTCCCAAGTTCCAAGATTTTGATTCAGGGTTAAAAAACAGTAAGGACTTATTCTGCCCTAGCTCCGAGTCAGAGTTCAGAAGAAAAAGATTCTGCATTTCCTGCAACTTCAAGGTTCCCTTGGGAAGAGGGTGAGCCTCGCAAAACTTCCAGAGGCCAAATAGGACTGCCATCTAAATGTTGAAATCTAAACATAAATAGACTAAAGAAAAACACTTTTTTCCTAGTAGGAAAAAAGGCACCAATGATTTGTATGGGACTGGGTTTGTATCCGGTTCCAAAAAGAATTTATAGTACTTGTGCAACATTCTCAAAAATCATTACGTTTCAATTATCAAACTGATTACTCTAGCTGGTTTAGAAAAAACTGCTTTGCTTTCTGTTGTCAGTCAGCAGTGCAAATGTTTAATTTTGCATATCCTACCAGTTTACCTCACTTGGTTTGCAGCTTGTCGTGCTTCGAGGGCTTGTGTGCATCAGTGATGCTGAGAGCTAAACTATCGGTAGTTTAACTACTGGCAGGGTCTCCCAAGATGGACAGGTCTCAGCTGAGGTGCCAGACCAAGACAAACCACCCATCTGGGCAGCAGCAGAATGGGATAGTGTTGACGGAGGAGGATCACATTTCTGTGACAACGGCAACACCACCAAACTTAAACTGCACGGAGGAAAGGCCCGGCAATCTACTTCTGTATCTTGCCATGAAAACCCAATGGATAGTTACAACAAAACAAACTGTGCTATAGTGCTGGAAGATGAGATCCCCAGGTCAGAAGGCACTCAACTAGCAACTGGGGAAGAGCTGAAGACTTTTCAGAGTAAAGCCAGCATTTATGATGTGGTTGGATCAAAGCCCTCGGGACGTCTGACTGCTGATGTAGCTGCACATGAAATGAGAGTCAGAAGCTGTAAAGATGTCTTACGCATTGGAACATGGAACATACGAAGCATGAACCAAGGGAAGTTGGAGGTGGTCAAGAATGAAATGGAACGTGTACAACTTGATCTGTTGGGTGTCAGCGAACTGAAATGGACTGGCATCGGGCACTTTGCATCAGATGATCACATGGTCTACTATGCTGAAAATTGTCACCAGTTGCCTGCCCTGGGTTCTAGGGCTAGCAGAGAGGGTTCAGCTGATGACTATCCTAAGCCAGGAAGTGGGGGTAGTGCAGGCGTAGTAGTACACTGGCCCTCTGGGTAATGGAGTCCCAAACACCTCACTGGCAAAGGAATTGAGGTAACAGAGTGGTAAGGTCAAAATAAGGTTTTATTTCCCCGTCCCGGGGTTTTGGTAAACACAAATGAACTCAGGAACAAAATCATACGTCTGGTATAAAGAAATAGTAACTCAGGAACTGCAGAAAAATTACATCTTTTTCTTCCAGCTTTTAAATACACAGTCCTTTACATAGGAAACAATAAAGGTTTCTTTTCCAATGGCAGTAATGCTCACTTTGCTTTCTCCAGCTATACCATTAGCTTCAAACATTCAATTCAGCAAAGTGTTTCCATATTATCTGCAATGGTTAACGTACAATCCATGAGTACATCGTTTATGCCTTCATCTGTGTATTCAACCTGCATATCCTCCAGGCCATCCCCCGCTGGATACAAAGGCATGCATTCACACAGGGTTTTCAAAACATTCTCTTTAGCCTTAAGAGAATTCTGGAAAGCTTTAGTGTCCCAGAGAAAACTATTAGGCTTAGTTTTCTCCCTGTTCCTCTTATAGAAACTACCTTCTGGCTTCTGCCTGCAAGGCTTACTGAGCAGTGCTCTTTCACTATTAGGAAAGTTCAGAGGTTTGTACCTTTCTCTCTCGTGAGCTTCTGGACACACCCAAGCTGGCTCCCTGCGTGGCTTCTCCCTCCAGCTGCCTTCCTCCCAAGGCTTTAACTGAGAGAAGCTTTCCTGCAGACTGTGGGTTTTAACCCTCGGTACCTTTTCAGCTTGAGCTTTCTTTGTTCCTCTGTCTGTTCCAATGTTTATTCCTGTTCTAGCTCTGCTGCTGGAATTCACAGCTGCTCCGTCAGAACTCCTCCCAGATCCAAATCCAGATCCTGAGCTTGCTCCCCAGCTTGAATTTCCTCTCCAGCCTGAACTCGAATCAGCACCTGAACCAGAGCCTGAGCTTGTGCTCCCTCCTGAGCTTGAGCTAACTCTGCTTTCTAATGAGTGCTTTTTATCTTCCACAGTGCTTAGCTTCGCCCCTCCTCCACCCAGGTGAATCCTATTGCACTCAGGGCACGGGGCTTGTTTGCAGCTTGGGCGGGGCTGCTGCACTCGTGGCTGAGTTTGTTTACATCTCCCTTGGCAACCTATAACCATGTGCATTGCCTGGCTGTCAGAATCTGACCTGTTTTCTTCAGTTTCCTCTGACTGCACAGCAAGGAACGGATCTTCCCCATCACATATCCCCCCCCCCTTAAGATATTAAGGGCTGCTGACTGTTTAGTCTGCCAGCACGTAATCTTAGACTGGTTGCACAGACATTCTTCTACCTTAATTAGCCTCACCGTTGCTGATCTGTCTTGCCAAGGTTTCAATACATTAAGGTGGTACACTTGGCGTCGTCCCTTCTCATTCTCCACCTTATAGGAAACGGGACCTACCTGTTCCACCACTGTACAGGGTCCTTTCCACCTAGATTCAAACTTTGGCCCGGCATCTGCCAATAGGATTATTACTTTATCTCCTATAGCTAACTGTCTTGTTTTTGTCCCTCGGTCATAGTAATGCTTTTGCCGGCGCTGGCTAGCCTGAAAATTCTCCATAGAGACCTGGGATGTCCTCTCTAGGCGGTTCCTAAGATCCCTTAAAAATTGGGATACTCCTACCTCCTCTGTTTCTGGCTCAACCCATTGCTCCCTTAAGATGTCTAAAATCCCTCTCAGGGCTCGGCCAAATAGGAGTTCATAGGGCGATGCCCCTAAGAATGCTTGCACGCGTTCTCTGCATGCATATAGGACGAATGGGAGTAAATTGTCCCATTCAGACATTTTTCCCTCTAGGCCACGTCTCAACATTTGTTTGATAGACTGGTTCATCCTCTCTACCAGTCCTTTGGACTGAGGATGATAAGCCGAAGTCCGGATATGATGCACTCCAAAAGCGTCCCATATCATAGCTAAATGTTTTGATGTGAAATTGCTTCCCTGATCCGTGAGAATTTCCTGGGGAAATCCAATTTCGCAAAACAGCTTGATAAGTTCCTGGGCTATCGTCTTGGCTGAAATATTACGTAACGGGATAGCCCAGGGGAATCGAGTAGCCTGGTCTATGATTACTAAAATGTACTGGAAGCCCCTTGGCGTCCTAACCAGGGGTCCTACTATGTCCATAGCCAGACGACACACTGGTGTGGAAATAGTGGGTGTGGGTATCATTGGCACAGGTTTGGGCTTCGAGGCCGTGACTCTGACACGCGGGACAGGACTCACAATAACGGGCTGTTTCCTTAAACACCCCTGGCAGTAAAAGCGGGCCAGTATCTGGTCCAACGTCCCTTGGATACCCTTGTGACTGCCTACAGGGTGGTCATGGGCCAACCGCATAACTACCGCTTTAAAAGTAGTTGGCACCACCAACTGCTTCCTCACAGCTCCTGTGCGTGGGTCAATGCTCTCCCTGTATAATAACTCGCCCTCTAGGAAGAACCTAGGAAGGATAGTCCTGTCTTCCTGAGCATATTCAAATGCTCTTTTTAAAGCAGGATCACCTCTTTGTTCTTTTGGAAAGGAAGGGAATTTCTGGACGAGTTCTGCAGGAACCCAGGGTAACTCCTCCCCAGCTTCTAACTCCGCCCTCCCTTGGGACCTATGTCGCCTCTCCTGGCGTCTCTGGGCCTTTCCTTTCCTATCTTTAGAGGGAACATTAATCAAATCTTCGTGAGAAGGAAGTATGTCAGGTACTTCTTCTATCCCAGTTTCACACTCTAGGGGCTCTTCCCTATCTTCAGGTGCTTCCTCTGCCTCGCCTACAGAGCTGATCTCTGTTCCCGAAGCCTTGACCTGAGATCGGGTAGAAACCAGGCCTGTTTTCTCGCTCAAACCTCTTTTTAACCCCTTGTGAAATGGAGGCCAGTCTCTCCCAAGTACAATGTCGTGCGGGAGCCGTGGGATTACGGCGACCCGTACCTCCTCATCAATTCCCAACCCTTTTACACATACCTTGTATAAAGGGTAATATGATGACATCCCATGCACACATCTCACTTGCACATGTCCCTCTGCTTGACTCGGGGTAGACCGGTTATGGGCAACAATGGTCTGCCACAGCTTTTGCGAGACCATGCTCTGGTCTGCCCCTGAGTCGAGCAGCGCCAGGGCCTCTATACCTTCCACTTCCCCAAGGTGATTTTCACCTCCTGACACTAGGGCAGTTCGTAACTTGCAATCCCTACGAAAATGTCCAATTTGGCCACAATTATAACATTTGCCTTTCACAAAAGATTTTGCAGTATAACCATCCCATACTTTAACTTTTGAGGTCTTTTCTGATTTCCAAAGGTTGTTAATGCCAGCTACCTTTAAAACACTTCCCTTTGAGGTCCCGGCCAACTCTGCCTCAAAATAACGCTCAGTGAGGTCGGCCGCTTCCTCTGTGGAATGGCATTTTTGGAGCATCAGAAAAGCCTTTGTTTCAGGAGGCACGGCTTCCAGGTATTGCTCCAGGATGATGGTGTCTATTATGGAATCCATCATCCTCCTCTCCGGAGCAAGCCACTTTATAGCCAGTCCTTTTAACCTCTGAAACAGAGCTTTAGGTGTCTCTCTAGGCATTAGCCTAGCTTCTCTGAACATACGCTTGTAATGTGTGGGCGTTAACCCCAACCTATCCCTTACAGCGTTTTTAACTTCCAGATAATTAGATACTAGGGCAGCAGGCATTGTTTTGTAGGCTACCAAAGCCTCTCCAGTCAAAGATACAGCAAACCTTACGGCCCACTGATCAGCCGGCCATTTAGCTGCCTCAGCAATGCGTTCAAACACATCTGCAAAGTCATCAAAACTATCATGGTCAGTCAGCTGTCCTAGTGCAAGCGCACTATATTCAGGCAGTCCTACCCCCTTCCGCACTACGGGAATAGTCTCCTCCAGGTCTTTAGACTTTTTCACCAAAGCCTCTAGCAATTCCAGGAGTGGCTGCTGTTGCGCCGCCATTGCCGCAGCAGTCCTCTCTTGGGTCAGCCTTGCCAGCTCGCTTTGTCGCTCCCATTGAGTATTCATCCAACTCATGACATCGTGTGGATCCATCTCGGGTTACCTGCAGGGACAGAAAAAACAGGCCCACCAAGTGTGGCACAAACAAAACTTTTTCCTGCCTCCTATCTGCAGTACAGATGTTCCCCCTTTCTCACAAATCCTCCTACTGCTGTGCCCACCTACTATTACCTGAGCACAGTGTAGAGTCCAACACTGAGAAAGGTTTCTGTGTCCTCCAGGTTAGTCTGCTGACGAACCTGGTCCGTCTCTTTCCTTCCTCTCAGGATAGCAGAACTTCTCCCTTTTCACACAGCTGCTTTCTCCTGAGGTTTTTCCTTTATAATGTCCTTGTCTTGTGCAAAAATCAGCAACAACTACGCCAACCTTGTCACTAGTTGCCTGCCCTGGGTCCTAGGGCTAGCAGAGAGGGTTCAGCTGATGACTATCCTAAGCCAGGAAGTGGGGGTAGTGCAGGCGTAGTAGTACACTGGCCCTCTGGGTAATGGAGTCCCAAACACCTCACAGGCAAAGGAATTGAGGTAACAGAGTGGTAAGGTCAAAATAAGGTTTTATTTCCCCATCCCGGGGTTTTGGTAAACACAAATGAACTCAGGACAAAACCATACGTCTGGTATAAAGAAATAGTAACTCAGGAACTGCAGAAAAATGACATATTTTTCTTCCAGCTTTTAAATACACAGTCCTTTACATAGGAAACAATAAAGGCTTCTTTTCCAATGGCAGTAATGCTCACTTTGCTTTCTCCAGCTATACCATTAGCTTCAAACATTCAATTCAGCAAAGTGTTTCCATATTATCTGCAATGGTTAATATACAATCCATGAGTACATCGTTTATGCCTTCATCTGTGTATTCAACCTGCATATCCTCCAGGCCATCCCCCGCTGGATACAAAAGCATGCATTCACACAGGGTTTTCAAAACATTCTCTTTAGCCTTAAGAGAATTCTGGAAAGCTTTAGTGTCCCAGAGAAAACTATTAGGCTTAGTTTTCTCCCTGTTCCTCTTATAGAAACTACCTTCTGGCTTCTGCCTGCAAGGCTTACTGAGTAGTAATCTTTCACTATTAGAAAAGTTCAGAGGTTTGTACCTTTCTCTCTCATGAGCTTCTGGACAGCTGCCTTCCTCCCAAGGCTTTAACTGAGAGAAGCTTTCCTGCAGACTGTGGGTTTTAACCCTCGGTACCTTTTCAGCTTGAGCTTTCTTTGTTCCTCTGTCTGTTCCAATGTTTGTTCCTGTTCTAGCTCTGCTGCTGGAATTCACAGCTGCTCCGTCAGAACTCCTCCCAGATCCAAATCCAGATCCTGAGCTTGCTCCCCAGCTTGAATTTCCTCTCCAGCCTGAACTCGAATCAGCACCTGAACCACAGCCTGAGCTTGTGCTCCCTCCTGAGCTTGAGCTTGCGCTAACTCTGCTTTCTAATGAGTGCTTTTTATCTTCCACAGTGCTTAGCTTCGCCCCTCCTCCACCCAGGGGAATCCTATTGCACTCAGGGCACGGGGCTTGTTTGCAGCTTGGGCGGGGCTGCTGCACTCGTGGCTGGGTTTGTTTACATCTCCCTTGGCAACCTGTTGCCATGTACATTGCCTGGCTGTCAGAATCTGACCTGTTTTCTTCAATTTCCTCTGACTGCACAGCAAGGGACGGATCTTCCCCATCACAAAATGAAAGCCAAAGAACTGGTGTTGCATTTATAATAAAGAAGAAACTTGCAAGAACTTTAATGAAATACAATGCAGTCAGTGAACGCTTAATCTCTATTTGTCTATGAGGAATGCCTATCAACACAACTATAATTCAAGTATATGCCCCAACAACAGCTGCAGAAGAGAATGAAATTGAAGAGTTCTATGAACAAGTACAAGCTGAAATTGACAAAACATGCAAACAGGATATCCTGATAGTCATGGGTGACTGGAACGCAAAAGTTGGCAACAAAGAAGGTGGCAAAGTAGTTGGAAAATATGGACTTGGCAACAGAAATGAAGCTGGAGAAAGACTGATAGAATTCTGCAAGACCAATGATCTATTCATCTCAAACACCTTCTTCCATCGACACAAGCGGCGACTGTACACATGGACTTCACCCAATGGATTGTATAAAAATCAAATTGACTACATCTGTGGAAGTCAACGATGGAAAAGTTCTATAACATCAACAAAGACAAAACCTGGAGCTGACTGTGGTACAGATCATCAACTACTAGTATGCAAACTCAAGCTAAAGTTGAAAAAGAGCAAACCACTCATGAATGCAGCAAAATATGACCTTGAGAATATACCACTGGAATTTAAAGACTGCCTGCATAATCGATTTGCAGCTTTAGATACAAATGGCAGAGCTCCAGAAGAGTTATGGAATGACATCAAGAAGGTTGTGTTGGAAGAAAGCGAGAAGTCTCTACAAAAGGTGAAAAAGCAAAAACGGCCAAAATGGATGATGGAAGAAACTCTGAAAATTGCCCAGAAACGCAGAGAAGCTAAAGCCAGAGGAGAAAGAAAGACAATCACAGAACTCAGAGATTTCCAACATGCAGCATGACAGGACAAGGCAAAGTACTACAACGACGCATGCAAGCAAATAGAAGCAGAAACTATTAGAGGAAGAACAAGATCGGCTTTCCTAAAGCTACGAGAGTTAAAGAAAAAGTTCCAGCCTCGAATTGGAATGTTACAAGATGCTCAAGGTTCTATGTTGAATGATGCTGAGAAGATAAAGAAAAGGTGGAAGGAACATACAGAGTTTTTATATGATAAAGTGGACCAACAGCCGTTTCAACCTGCACCTTATGATCGGGAACCATTGGTGATGAAAGAAGAAGTTAAAGCAGCATTGAAAGCCTTATCAAAGAACAAAGCACCAGGTATTGATAGCATTCCCATAGAAGTATTACAGCAATCTGATGCAGCTGTTACCGTACTTACAAGGCTCTGCCAAGAAATATGGAAGACAACGTCATGGCCAACTGACTGGAAAAGATCTGTGTTTATACCAATACTAAAGAAAGGTGATCCAACTGACTGTGGAAATTATTGCATAATCACTTTGATCCCACATGCCAGCAAGATTCTACTGAAGATTATTCAAAAGAGACTACAACCATATCTGGAACAAGAACTACCTGAAGTGCAAGCAGGGTTCAGGAAAGGGCGAGGAATGAGAGACATCATTGTGGATGTGAGATGGATCCTTGAAATGACTAAAGAATACCGAAATGATATCTATTTGTGCTTTATCGACTATAGCAAGGCTTTTGACTGTGTAAACCATGAGAAACTCTGGGCCACGTTAAGAAGCATGAGTATACCAGAACACCTGATCGTACTCTTGCACAATCTGTACATTGATCAAGAAGCAACAGTTCGAACGGATCAAGGAGAAACAGAATGGTTTAAAATAAGCAAAGGTGTAAGACAAGGCTGCATACCTGTTTAATTTATATGCAGAACAAATCATCAGAGAAGCAGGACTGTATGAAGACAACAGAGGTGTGAAGATTGGTGGAAGACCCATCAACAACCTTCACTATGGTGATGATACCACATTACTGACTGAAAGTGAAGATGATCTGAAACATTTGCTTCTCACAATCAAAGAACATAGTCTCAAAATGTGCCTGCACCTTAATGTAAAGAAGACAAAGATCATGACAACTGGCATAATCAACAGGTTCATTGTTGAAGGAGAAGAAATTGAAATCGTGAACAACTTTAACCTACTTGGATCAACTATCAATAAAGAAGCAACAAGCAGTCAACAAAATCAGACGACGCATTGCTCTTGGCAGAATGGCTATGAAAGACCTAGATAAGATTCTCAAGAGCAGAGATGTCTCTCTCCATACAAAGATTAGACTTGTTCAAGCCATGGTATTTTCAACAACATCATATGGATGTGAAAGCTGGTTAGTGAAAAAGATAGGAAGAAAATTGATGCCTTTGAATTATGGTGCTGGTGGCGAATACTGTGTATACCATGGACTGCCCAAAGAACAAACCAGTCGGTACTAGAGGAGATCAAACCTAAGCTTTCTTTAGAAGCTCAGATGACAAGACTTTGACTTTCATACTTTGGACACATCATGCGAAGAGAGAGATCAGCAATGAGATGTATCGATACAATAACAGCAGCTATGGGTACCAGTCTGTCGACAATGAGCCGCCTGACTCAAGACCGAACACAATTTAGGATAGTTATCCAGAGGGTCACCATGAGTCGACGGCACTTAACAACAACCAGTTTACCTTAATTGCTGATTTATCTTGAAAGATATTGTTATTTAATGATTCTATTTCTGTCTTTGGATTGCTTTGGTAAAATGTATTGTGTTTTCTTTGTGTACCCATTATTTCATTTAGAGTTAGAGTTAATCAATCTCACTACATCTGATACAAATACTTTGAAACCTGTAATTTTTCCAGGGGCTGGAGCATGTACGTATCTAAGCACCTAACATCTCCAGTCTCCTGAAAGTGTCTTGGAGCTTGTCTCCTATAGCTTTTAAACAACTGCAGAAAAGGCAGCCCTGGGTTATACACAACACATCCAAAGAACGATCGATCAGGACTATCGACTATGTTGTAACAAGCAGCCACAGATCTTTGCAGCATAGGATCAAAAGGCACTATTATCTTAATAGTTTCAGACTCCTTGATAGCTGACACATAACCAAAGGAGGAAGGAGAGTAAGCATGAAAAAAGGCATATAAACCTGCTCATAGTGATGTTATCAACTGGAATCAGTCCTACATCTGCTTGGCATCGGCCCTGACCAGGGCTGGCCCATCTCTTAGTTTCGATATATGGAATTACCTTGATGCCATTTTGGAAGCCTAAAAGCAGTACAAAGGTATGCCTAGTTAAATACTGATAAGGCCTTCAGGGAAAACATGGCGGGGGATGTGTCCATGTCATGGTGAGGTCAAGATAAGAACCTGTCTTTGATGCATAAGAAAGGCAGAGCAGCTTCACTGGGCAGTCTAGGAGCCTCCATAGATTCACAAGTGTCTGCTGGCATTTTAAGAATAATGTGATATCTGCTAAAAGGTGCACCATTGTACATCCTGCTACAAAATATCCCAGAAGGCTGAATAATATGGAGGGAAATAGCTCAAGTACCATTATCACAGCTCCTACACCTGTGCACTGGCAGGCCAGGGCATCTCGACTGTATTGGGATGAGCAGCCAAAGAGCAGACAGACAATCTCTTGTTAATCCGTTTTAAGGATGAGTTTTGCATTCCATAAAGGGGTCTAAACACTCTACAAGATCCCCAGAACTCCTGTTTTATTACATGCCTAGCTAGGGTCATTAGAGACAAAACTTATCTAAGAAATGCAATTGGGTAGAGTGACAGATCTGTATAAGTGGAGACCTTTGCCTAATATGGATTGTTTCTACCTTAGCAATAGTGCCAAAAAAAGAAACTGGCAAGTTCAGGTTGATACACACAAATCTCTCACAGCCTTAAGACAAGTCAGTTAACAGACAGTTGCTGAGACAGGTTGGTTGGGGATCTCCAATGGCTAAGGCAGACACTGAATCAGCCTTCCATTTGCTCTCTCTTTGCCACATTTTCAGCTTTAGGTTTGAAGGGACCTAATATCTTCAAGTGTGCACCAAAGGACTGTTCTATCTCCTGTGCTTACTTTGAGATGTTCAGCTCATTTGTTTGCTAGGAGCTAATGCAACAGATAAAAAAAAATCAAGTACAATTTTGTCCTTCGTTATTTGTTGACCAAGGTAGGACAGAGGATTGAATGTAGTTATTTTAGTCCTCTTAAGAGCTGGAATTCTTTGAGAATTTGGAATATTCTAGCTTCAGTAGAGATAACCACTGACCACAAACATTATAGGCCTGATTTTCAAAGACATTTACATGGTCAGCTGCCCAAGTTACCCGTGTAAATGCCTTAACCACTTCTGGGAACGGAAAGACAGTAGTTGATTTGCACACTCCTTGCAGGAGAGGATGCCTCTTCGGTTTCTGCTCTGTGCCTTTAGCGTCCACCTAGCTCCAGATGGATAACACCCTGGAATCAATTCCTCCGATTCCTATCTCCAGGAACAGGCAGACAGCATTGGCCTCCTCACAATCCTCTGAAGGCGAGAGTACTTTATTCACATCAAACATCTCAATCCAGTCCAAATCTCAGAAAGATCCCAGCTGACTCCTCCAGCAGGGCGCCCTTCGAAAAAAGTGCTTCCACCCTCAGCCCTCCTCTCATGAGACTGCACTGGTTCTTTGTCTCCACCAATCTGCTGGTAGAGGAACACAACCCACCTGTCTGGACTGCTCTTGCAGGACGATATGGAAATGTGCATTTTCTTACCTATATGCCAACCCTGATTTTTGGTTTATAACTCAAAGCAATATGGTTATTTAATCCACTGAAATCAGCATTGGTAAGTCACTTTGAGCATGGATTTGGAAAAAGCAAGTAATAAATCCAAAGTCTGCAGCGTGCCTAGTGGTTAGACCAGTAGGCTGAGAACCAGGGGGGGGGGGAGGTTTTAAATCCCACTTGTACTCATTGTGGCCTTGGATGAGTCACTTAGCTCTCCATTGACTAAAAGTACAAACTTAGATTGATTCAGATACTGTAGGTCTTTGGCTGTCCCCAAGGGGATAACAAACTTGCTTAATTTACTGTAAAGATGTAAGATGAAACCTAATAAGACAAAATTATCCTTGTTTATAGTTTTTCAACAAAATTCTACTTATAGAAATATCAAGGGTAAGTGGTAAGTTTAGAGCTAGAGCACACTCATCATTTTTCTTCAAGAATTGGTGCAAAGCCCATAGCTAAAAAGTATATAAAACCCCTACTATGATTTCTCACATACCTGTGCTGAGGCCCTTTAAGAGCCTGCAGAACCCCCTTCAGTCACTAGGAATCTCCTGCTGATTAATTCTTTTGAGGAGACTGCAAAGTAGAATTTCTCTCAAAGCTAGATTAGCATTGAAATCTAAAGGTATTGTAATTATTTTATTTGATTGACAAAGTATGCAATTTATCATTATGTACTAAGCTGTTGGTTGAGGACAATGAGGAACCTCCAGCAATGGCATAGTTAAATTTACTGTACCGTTCTTTATCTTGTACCAGTTAACCTCCAGTGGTAGCTTGTGCAATTATGCTAGTTCTTTTCCTTCAGTGTATCTGAAAGCATTGTTATTCAAATACAATAAAGCTGAACATTATAATATATTAAAACATACATGTTTTAAAATATTAACTCTTTTACTCAGTTGGGGAAACCCTTTGAGGAGACAGCTTCGAAATAATAATAATTACAATCCCTTTTAGGATTTTTTGTGTTTTTTTAAATCAGCTTGCAAAAGGTGGCAAGAGGTTTCCAGTGAAAGCAGGGAAAAGCAGGAGCGAGCACCAAGAAGTCACCCATCCTCCATGTGCAGTGTCAGCTTTGCAGAGAAGCCATTGCACTAGGCACAGTAGGCCAAAGACAGCAAAAGGTTATCTGCTACACAGAACTGAACCAGTTATTTCTCTTTTAGGGGCTAAAGTGCATTAAGCCTTAGGGGGATGTTTACTAAAGAGGTGTTAGCAGTCACCCCTGCTGCAATCCGAGAAAGATCGTGCTGCAGTGACAGCCAACGCAATCGAAATGCAGCTATTGCAGGCAATTTTCTGCAATAGCAGCATTTCACATGGTAGAGGAGGGGGAGGTGGTATCTGGGCGAGGAAAAGGTGTGCAGAGACAGCTACCATACGAACAATGCTATATGAAGAGGTGGCATTAGGTGCAGCCAATGCATGAGGTCCACGTTGCAATGGTCACCACCGCAACATCGCAATCTCCCCCTGCAACCCCCCCTTGGGTTGTTGCAGCGAAGTGCACGCAATGAATAAAACCAGGAGTCAGTTCGAAGATCCAAGCCAATTTATTGTGCACAGTCTCAGGCAAATGTCACAATCAAAATGGTCTGAGCAATGGAGTCCAGTAAACAACACCTTTTATACCTTTCTTCTTCCACAGGGTTTCCCCTTCCTAAAGGTTGCTGATCCGAGGCACCAACGTTAGCAATAGTGTGCCTTCCCCTCCACAGCTCACAATCCCTTTGGAAAACTATCCTCCTCCTCCTCCTATTTCCATTTACCATTTGTACAGTGCTATAAAGGGCGTGGAGGAGTAGCCTAGTGGTTAGAACACTGACTTGGTAACCAAGCAACCAGGGTTCAATTCCCACTATGCCTTGGGCAAGTCACTTAACCCTCCACTGCCTCAGAAGAAAGGCCTGGCATCTACTTCCAGTGACACTGCCAAGAAAAGACCTTGACAATTACTTTTAAAGCTGTCAATAATCTCACATCGGCATCCTTATCCTCACTCATCCATAGCACATCTCCAGATAGAGCAAGGAGATCCATGGCTATAAACTCCCTCAAAATCCCGAAGGAACTTACTACTTGCACTAAATCGACAGCCAACAGAGCCTTCAGTCTCAGTGCCCCAATATGCTGGAATGCACTACCCCCTGATATCCGGGCTATTAGGAGCCTGACACAGTTTAGGAAAGCCCTCAAATGCCACCTCTTCAACAAATACCTTTTAGAACCCAATGGCATCACCTAGAGCCCAATAACACCCACTGACACCAGTCCCAGATAAATCTAGGGTATATTAACAACTCACCAAGTGTGATATTCATTCCTATAGTGGGCTGGTTTTTCTATGTATCTTCTGTGTATATGATTCCATGTAGTATGTTTTGTAAATAGTTACCCCGGTTATCCAAGTTATTTATACCCTGTTACCTGTAAACTCATACGTGTTAAATGTACTGAGCATTTTGTTCCATGTGAACCGCGCTGATGATGAATAGTGCGGTATATAAGAGACTGTAAATAAATAAATAAATAAATAACCCAGGAGCTTTTGGGTCACCAGGAGTCAGGACTGACCCGAAGGCACACATTGCATTGCATAAAAGGCATACAAGGCATTGTACATGTAAGAGCTTACAATCTAATCAAGCCAGACCACAACAACTGGGGATTAGGGTAATTCAATTTAGTTAAAAAGTCCCTTAGATTTAAACACTCTGCACTGATTCCACAGCAGCTCTATAGAGGATTGCAGCTTGTATTCAAATTCCGAACTCATCTCAGAGGTCAATTAATAAAATATTCAAACCAGGCTTGATTTTGTCTGCACCTACAATTGCCTCCAAAACAAAAACAATGCTTCATTCAAATAAAGTGTACATAGGTAGGAGAACGAGTTCCAAAACTACTGCTACTCAATAATGTATAAGAGAAGAAGGATCTCAGGGACCATCGAGCCGAGTATCATAGGCATAAAGTTTCCAAGACCTTGACTTACGCCTGCTACATCAACAATCCAAAAAACTCCATAACTGGCACAAAAACATTCAAGAAAATAATGTGGCTCAATTCTTTTTAGTTATTTTTTAATTGTTAAGTATTCTATCATTATTGTATACAATAATGCTTTGAAATGTATACAAGTATACATTGTATATATTGGAAAATTTCAATAGGAAAGCCTTTCAGTCCCACATAACATATCCCACTGCTCTCTACCAACAGAGCATCGCTTCACCAGCCGTATGGGTTATCACAAATTCCATACAAGGCATCAAAATCACTTATCTTGCAGTTAGCCAACTCCCTCCCCCCCCCCTCACTTTATTGCAAAAGATGCTGCAAAGGACTCCTGGCAACCCCCTGGACAGTTGGCTGAAGACTGAACAAAGTTTAGGTCAAGCGGCTCATTCTCGATAGAGTGGTATCCATAGCTGCTGTTACTATGGTAACCTTCTACCTTCCCAAGCATTGTGTCTTTCTCCAGTGATCTCTCTCTTCGCATGATGTGTCCAAAGTATGAAAGTCGAAGTCTTGTCATCTGAGCTTCTAAGGAAAGCTTAGGATTGATCTCCTCTAGTACTGACTGGTTTGTTTTTCGGACAGTCCAACATATACACCGTATTCGTCGCAGCACCATAATTCAAAGGTATCAATTTTCTTCCTATCTTTTTCACTGTCCAACTTTCACATCCATATGACGTTATTGAAAATGCAAAGATTTGACTTGTCCAGGCCATGAAAGACATCTCTGCTCTTGAGAATCTTGCCTAGGTTCTTCATAGCCATTCTACCAAGAGCTATTCATCGTCGGATTTCTTCACTGCTAGTCCTTTCTTTATGGTAAACCAGCTTTTGGCAGAATTATGTCTTTTGTGACTGCAAGTGGGAGTGTGTGTGTGTGGTTTGAGGGTTGCACGGGATGATCTGGTATACTGATCTGCAATTCAGGGAGAACATGAATGCCTGGCCAGTACCTGGACCTTACGGATGACCACAGTGTCACAAGAGGCTCGGGTGATAGGGTAGCCATACATCTAGTGTACTAGGCACTGGGAGACTTGACTGATGTCATGCCAACATTCCACAGATTGTGCCATAAGGCCTACATCCTTACCCAGTCCAGGGTCTATGCAAGCTGCAAAAGTGGTGATTTATCTGGAGGCTGGCTACTTGAGAGCCCCCCTCCCATTCCCACACAGGCCTGACCAAGGGAGCATTGTCAGAGTTCAAATTGTGGGAAGGAAGGCAGGGTTGCCCCACAGATAGCAGATGTATAGAGACCAACATAAGCCAAGAAAGAGTGGACATTGTATGGGACAGGTATAGCCATATGTAGGGAGCTGCAGTGAGAAACCCCAGTACCCAGATATGTTGGAAACAGATGCCATAGCCAGAGGAGCATAGTTTTGCTGCTCAGCAATATAATGCATCTTTTGGGGAATTGCAAAGTTAGTAAAGGTTGTTGTGAAGTTGGCAAGGGTCTATTCTTAGCATTTTAAGGAGTGTTTTTAGAGATGACCAATTCAAGAATAACTGCCGAGTAATGTGTGATGCGAGGTATGTCGTGACAAACATGTTAATATTTACTTAATCTTATAATACATTAGAGTGCACCGAGATTACTTTGCAGTGTTCTGGGCATGACACAGACTAGCATACGTAGTCTAGTTTTCATCAGCATTTATGTCCAGTTTGCATTAGCAAACACCGTCAGGAAGAACAGCAGCTTAGGAGATGCACGTTTTAACTGAGGTGGTGTGGCATCCATGGGTATATCGTGGAGACCAGCACAATCAGAAATGTGCAACATTTCATAATACGGTGAGAGCAGGGATGTCCAAAACAATTTCAGCATTTGCCCGTATCCCATAATATTAGTGGGGAACGTGTTTCTACTCTTCACTCTATGGCCCGTGCCTGCACACGTGCGCGTGTCTCACACTGGATAGTGCACGAGCCAACTGAACAGCATGCTGAATGTGCCGTGATGGATGCGTCTTCAGGGTGATTCCAGAACAGGAACGTCTATACCCATGGCTGTGGAATTCACTCCGAATTGTGCCCGTGCCTGATTTAAATATTTCTGCCGGTGCTAGTCAGCCTATATAGAATCTGCGTTCACAAAACACTATTTCCTTTCAATATGCTTGATTCTACTGAAAGAGAACCAGAAAAATGGAAGGAAATTGCTGATGAAAGTTCTTGCTTGGAGCCATTTCAAGCCACATTTAAAAGATAATCACAGCATATCAAAGCTCTTATCTGTTGAAAAGTAGCATCTAAAATCCTTATCTACTGAAACGTATCTTAGTACATTATCAACGTATCTATCACTGCCACCTACCGCTTAGTCCTCTGGACCTCTCCTATCCATATGCAACGACACTGCTGCACTCACAAGCAGCATTTCAGGCGATAAAAAAATTGTTATCGAAACTCCTACTACTTATAATTTGTATAGTGCTACAAGGTGTATGCAGAGCTGTAAAGAAGAACAAAAAGAAGCAACAAAGTATCTGTAGGATACATAGGCACAAAGGAACAGATACCAAGACTAACCCTTATGCGTTTCGGCTGTAGGCCTTCTTCAGGGGGATATCAAATGAGGAAGCAAACCTTTTAGTAAAAACTTCCTTGCAAATAAAAGACGGACCACGCTCCAGCATGACATTTTTGTATGGCCCCTCAGGATGAGAATCGGGTGCAACCAACCTGGATGTTCAGGAGCCACAATCACTGGCCGCCTGCCGGACTCTTCTTTCCCCACAACCCGACCCCCCGATCGGGCCTTCCATAGCCAGGGTCAGGCTTCAGGACATCCCCTACACCTCATCGCCGCCATCCAAGGGGACTTATTCCACTTCAGAGGTGGAATAAATCCCCCATCTATCCTGGTGGAACCGGACATACAGGGCCATGACCGGAATCAGCCCTGTATGTTTGGGTTGCGAGTCCTGCCCCCAGCCCGCCCACTCTCCTCCCTGTCGCCACCCCTGCACCACATCCAGAGCTCCCCGCATATCTATGTACATGCAGAGATCTTTGGCCAGGGAACACAATCCTGGGCGTTTAGCAGGGATGAACGTTTGAACCGGACGTCCATCCTCACTAAACGTGGCTCAGAATCTACCCCTTATTGTATTTGTTTGCATATTTGTTATGTATTTTTAGGTTATTTATTTTAGACCCCTGACAAAATCTTTATTGCCGAAACTTGGCCAAGTCGGGCTGTGTAGAATAAATTTTACAAGACCGTCTGTGTTTCTGCTTTTTTTGTGTGCCTATTTTAAGATGGAATAGAGGAGTAGTCTAGTGATGAGAGCAACTGCCTAGTATCTAGAAGATTAAGGGTTCGATTCCCACCGGCACTCCTTGTCACCTTGGGCAAGTCACTCTACCCTCCATTGCCTCGGAAGAAAAGGCCCGGCAATCTACTTCCGGTGATACATTGCCAAGAAAACCCAGGGTTGCCAGGAGTCAGCACTGACTTGACAGCACAAAAAAAAATTCTAAGATTATACAGAGGCTCCTATGGGCCTAGTTTTTAAAAGGGCCAAATTTAAATGACACGATGGCCAGCTGCAGTGCTTAAATATTGGCAAGATATTCAGCGATATTTTCCAGACAGAAGCTGCTACTGAGTATCGAGATTAGTAGCCCTTTCTGGATAAATGCCAACTTTATTCTAAATAGTACAGTTTTCAGTCGGTGCTTACCCAGACAGCAACAAAGGATAAATTCAGCTGCATGAAAAGCAAGCCTATGTTGTGACTGAAAATCATGCTATCTGGATAAGCTTGACACTTATCCACATAGCAAAGATATCACCCTTGCTCGGTCCACAGACCACCCCTGCACTAACCGGATAGTTAATGTGTAAATATGTATGTATAAATGTAAATATGTGTAATCCATTCCCCAAGACACTAACCCTGTGTGCTGTGACCTCCCCTCAGATCTATGTATTTACTATCCCCTCCCAGTCCTGATTCGACAACCCCCAAAAGATGAATCGAACCGCTGCTGATCGCTGGAAGCAGCGGTATATAAGTGTGTATTAAATAAATAAAATAAAATAAATAGTTCCAGGGTAGTCTGAACATCTTCAGTGGTCCTATCCAGAGAGTGATGCTGAATCTCTCACTTAACACCCTTATCCCAATATTCCAAGGGCATTATTGGGATAAGGGTTTTTAATATCAGCCTTCTATGTGTTTTTAAAAAAACGCTGGGGGTAAACCAGTAGAAAGAGCAACTATGAAAAAATGGTAAAATGTTAGTATAGAAAATGAATCTGTAAATTATTAATTTTCCTGTGCTCCACCTGATCTCCCTCCCAGAATACACCTATACATAGGTCGCCTGAAAATACATACCTTTTTCACACTGCACATACTTTTACGCATATAGTCCCTAGGCTAGTTTATCATAGCCCTTTTACATGTGTAAAAAAGCTTTTACACATGAAATAGTTTATAAAATTATATCCATTAGTAGGCTGGGAAACAATAAAAGCATGTCCAACATAAAAGCCCTGAGGAAACTTGGTCATAGCTCTGTAACTCACTGGAAAGGGATTTGTTTTTTTCAGGATAAGAAGCCTAATGCAAGAAAAGAGAAAAAGGGGGAGATACTAGAATACAACACCCTAGCCAGCAGGACCTGCAAAGTCATGATCCACAGACTCCACAATAGATGTGAGTATAAAAGGGCTTTAAACTAAAACTGAGACAAGTAAGATACAGGTGTATACCATCCTGCCAAACCACAGATCTTAAGCAGAGTCAGTGTGCTGGATATGGAGGATTCACATTTTTTTAAAATTGATTTAACGGTGTAACTCAAAAGATCAACTTGGAGAAGCAATATGAAAATCTAAACAGAGAATCTCATCTTTTCGGAATAAATCACATGGATTTATGCAATTAAACCACAAATAAATTATGGACTGTGAAGACACAAGTCATATGAAGCTGGACTAAAAGGAAATATACTGTATAAAAGGGAAAAAGAGCAGGTACAGTATCACAAAAAATATTTCCACATTCAACTACTTATCTATTTCATGCTCTGGATACAACAGTGGCTTAATAAAAAAAAATCTTCAAGCACATATCCATTAAATGCGGTGGACACATCTTTAACTTCCAAAAAAAAAAAAAAGTAACTGGGTTGGTTCATAAAACACATCAAGTGGCATTTTAGAAATAACATCCAGGTGCAATCTTGGATATCCAAGGTAAAAACGTCCCAAAAGAACACCTATCGTGTGCAAGTTCAAGGCCAGTTTTACAAATGTCTACATATTCAATATGAAGACCAACCAAAACCGTGGATTGCAATGGAAGAACTATTTATTCATTAAAATTCAGCCTGGCTGAATTTTAATGAATAAACAGTTCTTCCATTGCAATCCACGGTTTTGGTTGGTCTTTGAAAAAAGGGCCTGGCTGAATTTTAATGAATAAACAGTTCTTCCATTGCAATCCACGGTTTTGGTTGGTCTTTGAAAAAAGGGCCTGGCTGAATTTTAATGAATAAACAGTTCTTCCATTGCAATCCACGGTTTTGGTTGGTCTTTGAAAAAAGGGCCTGGCTGAATTTTAATGAATAAACAGTTCTTCCATTGCAATCCATGGTTTTGGTTGGTCTTGGAAAAGGGCCTGGCTGAATTTTAATGAATAAACAGTTCTTCCATTGCAATCCACGGTTTTGGTTGGTCTTTGTCTTGGCACGTGGATAAGTGCTCTTTGTTGGTACATACTCAATATGGACATCCTCAGGGAGGACTACATAGATGCCCTAGCAAGAGTATTCTACACAGGAGCCACATCCCAGCCTGCTACACTGCAATCTTAGCCATTCATCAGCACTACAACCATTTTTAAGATTGGTCGCGGATGTCCCAGTTCTTAGGAATGCCCTAGACATGCCTCCACCATGCCCCCCATTCAAAAATGGACATCCTTGTGCCAGAGCGTCTAACTAAAGAAGCACTCACATTCGCAAACAGAAGCAACAGTACAACAAGAGAGGTGAAAATGTCACAGCAACTCACCACCTTGAATTGTAGAAATGTATTACTTGTGTACCACTCTCCGAAATGACCCTACACAGCCATGTTTCAGCAATGCATCTTGAAAGTGAAAAGATGTATGTATGTTATGTATATACATAACATAGGAGTATCCTAATGGTTAGAGCACTGGCTTGGGAACCAAGAGACCAGGGTTTGATTCCCATTAGCTCTCATTGTGCCTTGGGCAAATCACTTAACCCTCCATTGCCTCAGAAAAATCCAAGTTATCAATGTCCTTGTTCAGTGTACATTGCGAAGTTTAAGTTACAATATAAACGTCTCTGACTGAAATGAAAAAGCAGTATAACAAAAAACCCCTGTTAAATAAATAAAAACATAGGTTAAACACAAAAATGTGACATCAATAATAATAAAAATATACAATAACCTTTTGATGATAAAACATGCACATAGGCATTTGCAAGACACGGCTCTTAGGGTGATTTCAGAGAGTGACACACAAGCAATAAACCTCTACAATTCATGGGAGTTGCTGTGATTTTTTTTTCACCTCACTTGGTGTACTGTTTTCATCCTTTGCCGGAGGCATCTCTAAAACAGGCTTTTTAAAATGGGCTGGGACGTCTTCCAGATATGGACTTCTGTGTGCCCGTGTTTGGACATCTTAAGCACAAATAAAGTTTCTAAAATAACCTCCATATTGTATATTCTCCCATCAAACCACACATTAGCATGAGAACCTCAGTGCAGACTTAGCCCTCAATGATGTCACTTCCTCCTCAGACCTTGAGTTCACCTGAAGACATTGCTATACGAGTTCTTCTGTCATTATTGTAGATTAACCTAGATTGTAAGACAGTTCTTGTATCCTTGTGGTCACTATGATTTCTCCTCATCCAGTCCAAGAGCAAGAGAAAGTATTGGGATCTGTAAGCTATAGCTGATCATTATGTTATCCTTGAGAGCCAGTCACATCCGCTATGTTAAAAAGAAGCAAGCTAATTAACCAATCACATTTACTCAACGGGCACTGTTGAATGCACTTATTTAGGGGAAAACATTGGGGGACATATTAAAAAATGTACTTGAAACCCTATGGGGTATATCTACTAAGCCAGGCTAATGGTTAGCTTGAGCTATCTGCACCTAGGTCTCATGTTATTTAATTGGACCTAGGAGCAGATAGCCCCAACTAACTGTTAGATCTGTTTAGTAGACATACTCCTATGATTTTGCTATGAATTTCAGATGACTCCTTTTACATTTTGTTGTGGCCTAACCATACAGTTTTAAGTATTCTACAATTTATTTTGAAATTAAGGCAATCTTCAAACTATTTGCAGTTCAAGAAAACTATTGATCTAAAGACCTACTATAACACGCATACCAGCAGAGTGGCTCATCTCTATTTCAACCAAAAATTGAACAGTTTAGAGAGCAGGAAAACGTATAGTGATGATTTACAAAGAAATCTAAGTTGACATTATAGTAAAATCATATAACCAATTGTTCCTTCATTTCATCTGACTACTATACTGCCAGATGCCGTCTATCCATTTCATCTAAGCTCAAGGTTGTTGGAAGGAGCGAGTGAGATGAACTACCAAAGAGTGCCAATGTGCCTTAAGATGGGGCAGGATGCCAGCATACTATCCCACTGTTGTAGGAGCAAGAGCTCTTATATGGCCACTAGCTCGAGGATGCACTATAAGTGGAGGGGTCCCATTCCCACCTCTGGACTACCCAGGGCAATAGCCGGCTAAGCGATGGACTTGACCAAGATGAAACAATATACCTGAAATAACATTCTGCTATCAAGGTACTAAGATGGAGAGTGGCTGGGAAAATTTGAGAGATTATACCATCTCTTTATCATATTATTTTGACTTCTTCACCTAAATCCATATTTAAACAGAAGAGGGTTTTTCATCACAATAGATTATATTTTTGAAATTCAAATAATTTATCCTGATAAACTGTTTAAATTATTATAAGTAGATTCTCTATACTCAAAGGGCATTATTTTAGAAGCCCTCTTCATAACAAATATGTATAAGTAGCCATATACACACACAAATCGTATTAACATGTAAACTGAATGTTTTAGATTAGGTGAACTTTATATATGGCTCATTGCACCACAAACAAAGTAGATGGGGGCATGCCCTGCGGGGAAGAAGAAACTAAACATGGAGTCCCCATTTCATATGGAGTATATATGTATAATCCCAAAATTGCCCATGTTCAGATTTACACCTGTTCCCTGACATAAACAGAGGTTTAAAAAGTGCTCCTTTTGGCCATCCCTTCCCCCATTCCCCCCTCTGAAATGAAATGCTGGCAAGAGAGAGTCCTTTGTACCTAATTAGGCGCATCTGTATGTCCGCATTTGCAAAATGTCCCAGACACACGTTTAAGTGCCTACATTTGTACATGTTCTTCTGCTACTACTACTGAACATTTGTATAGCACTGTAAGACGTACGCAGCACTGCATTGTGAAATGCCAGCACTTAGATACGCAAGTTGCCCCAATCAATTTTTTCTACGTGAATATTTTTGACACAGCTCCTCTGGCTCCATGTGGATGGGTATCTTAGAAACTTTTAGCAGAGCTGTTCATAAAACACCATCAAAATTGAACACATCCCAACCTCGACATCTCAGCTCTGATCTCCGTCTCCTATTTAAAATGTGCCTCAAAAGGTTGTCTAGCTAATTTGGGGAATTAGCCAAACAAATCATCACAGTTCAAAGCCTCCCTCCTCTTGCTGACTGACAAAGTTTTGTGTGGGCAACTTATAGCCTACACAAATGATAAAAAGATGAGGCAACAGAGGCATTTCTGGAGTATAGTTTAACTTTACCTGGTTCCCACAGATATTCAGAACTGGCCAGATGAAGTCACCAGTCAAATAGCTAGACAAAACTTAACCAGAAAACCTTACCGAGTTACCTTTAGAGATGGTTTGAGGCTGAAAATTTAGCTTAATGATGGGTAGTCCCTGCTTTGCCTTTCCCTATTCTACTTGAGTTTTTACCTGGGTTATCACTTCCTAGTTCTCTGCAGGACATACAGGGCCCGATATTCAGTTGGGTTGGCTATGCACCGTGTCGGCGCAAAACCCTGCTCGCTGACCTCTAAACCTAGATATTCAATACCACAGCACCAGCATTGAATCTCCGGGTTAGGCACAAAGGGGATTCACCCGTAGAGCCCAGCTGGGTAGCAACGATATTGGATCGCTACCCAGTCAGTATTCTACGGCTAGAACTAAGCAAGCCAAAAGCTCGCCTAGTTTTAGCCATGGATGGCTAACTGGGTAGTGGTCTAATATTGCCGCTACCTGGTTACCGGGACTTCCCACCTCTACTCTGCCCCCAACGCTAACCGGATAGCATTACGGTGCATAAGGGACATAGATGGGAATATTCAAACGGCACTAACTGTGTAGGTGCCGTCAAATATTCCCATCTAAGGCATTTACATGATTTATAGGGCTGTAAACTGCATAAATGCCTTTCAAATATCGGATCCACAGTTTAAAAGTACTCTCTCAGGCAGCTTTGAATCAGTTTGACAAATGCTTTGAGAGTGGCTAAGTGGGAAGCTGGTGGATTCCCTTATGCTAAAGAAATTCATTTAGACTTCTCGGTATCAATGCAATATATTTGACTATGTGGACTATATTATAACAGAGAAGTGGTGCCCTCCTTTGCAGAATTAAGAAAGAAAGAAAGAAAGTCAGTCTTATTATAAATAGCTACAGTTAAGGCACTGTCTTTAAGTGAGTAGAATAGATTTGGAAAAGTTGGAAGATATCCCTGAGATAGTAAAGTTCTGCGAACAGGCGCTCAGTGAGGGACATGTGGCCTCTACTTGCCACAAGAGACTACGAGAACATTATTCCTCTTTCAATGGGAGTTTGGAGAGAGTATGGCAGAATTATATGGCATTGAGAGCAGATACACCTAATGGGGGCGAGCTCTGGACAAGGACCAACCACCCTCCCTTCTCTGCTAGCTACATTCAATTGGCTTCTTTTTTTAAAATTTTTTGCTATGCATTCTATTACCTGGACTTTGGAAATTATGGAGAGCTGAGCTGCATGAAGGAAATAATTGTTGGCATTATGCAGATAGCCCTGGGACCTCCCTCTTATGCTATTTACATGCTCTACTATATTGTTTGTTTGGAAATTGGTTTGTTCCTATATACAGAATATTTTCCACTTGATGGAAGCTATTTCCTTTGGAATAGTGATTTAAGTCCCTGATATACAAAGAAAATTGTTTTGACATATTGATGACATTGTCCCCTCAGACAATCCTTTCAAATCAGAAGAATGCTCATATTTTAAGTGTACACTATTAGGGGGAACACTATTTTTGGTGCATAGATTTGAAATGCAAGCAGCAAAGCAGCATTGAAATATAAGGATGATAGCTGTGAGGTGGCAAGTTTTAGATCAATATTTAAAGAGTTGCAGATGTGACACTATATGAGATTTTTTTGTTTCTTGTACTGGAATGGGCTGCTGCTATCATCTATGTGTTCTTTTGTTTATGGAGACTGATTGTTCGATACTATGTTTCAATGTTTTTATTTTGTGTTTATAATACTATTCAAACACAATAAACATATTTGAACTGTAAAGTATTCATGAGTTTTACTCCTGCCCATATTTTGCATATATGCCAAGTAATTTTATAAGAAGCTATTTTTGCATGCATTAACTGCATTATATATATTCTTATAAAATTAGCATCTACTTTAACACTATCACATTTTTTGGCACATAAAGGTTTTGAGGATACTTGTTAAGCTTAATGGTACAAATTCTAATGCAACAAATTTATTGTGAAAAAAAGTACAAAGACAAAGAAGATCAAAGAATAAAGAATTTGGGGTAAAGCGTAGATACTCACCTGTAACAGGTGATCTCCGGGAACAGCAGGAATTTAGTCTTCACATATGGGTATCGTCGGTACCGACGGAGCCTGCGTGGGAACGCTCCCCAGCGTCCAATAGAAACGCTTTTGGGAACATCCCTCAGCACATGCACGCTGCCTTCCCGCCTTTCCAACTGTCCCTCTTCAATTAAGTTTGTAGCTGAGTGAAAGGATAGAGGGAGAGAGGAAAGAGGAAAGAGACAAAGAGATAGACAGACAACTCCTAGGGGAGGTAGGTGGGTTGTGAAGACTAAATTCCTGCTGTTCCGGAGATCACCTGTTACAGGTGAGTAAACTATGCTATCCCCAGGAACAAGCAGGAATGTAGTCTTCACATATGGGGACTCCCTAGCTGAAGGTGCCAGGGAGATAGCCCCAGGAAGGTGCCACCCTAGAAGGTGGGAATCCTTGCTCCCATGGATCTCTGGCATTCCACCAGGATTGGTGGGTAGGAGTTGATTTAGGTCTGAAAGAGATTTTGAAGAACAGCTTGGCCAAAGAAGGCATCCCGATGGGAGGCTTTATCCAGGCAGTAGTGAGCTGTGAAGGTGTGTACCGAAGCCCAGGAGGCTGCTCGACAAATGTCATCGATAGACACAGAGTGGAGATTAGCCATAGAAGCTGCCATGGCTCTCACGTTATGAGCTGTGACATGGTCCTGAAGAGGAAGACCCTTACTCTCATAAGCAAAGGATATGCATTGGGCAATCCATTTAGATAAAGTTCTTTTGGAGACTGGAAGTCCCAAATGACTAGGGTCAAAAGCTATAAAACGTTGTGAGGACTTTCTATGTTGCTGTGTTCTTTGTATGTAAAAGGCTAAGGCCCTTTTACAATCCAAAGTATGAAGGTTTCTTTCTGCATTAGAGGTGTGAGGCCTCGGAAAAAAATACAAGAAGATAAATTGATTGATTTAAATGAAAAGGTGAAACCACCTTTGGCATAAAGTGTGGGCGAGTTCTAAGAACAACCTTATCATGATGAAACCTAGTATAAGGAGGATCAGCCACTAAAGCTTGCAATTCACTAATGCGACGGGAAGAGGTGATTGCAATTAGGAAGATGACCATCCAGGTCAAAAACCTAAGGGCTGTAACGGCCAAAGGTTCAAAAGGCGGCTTCATGAGCTGCCCGAGAACTAGATTTAGATCCCATGCCACCGGTGGTGGCTTGATGGGAGGTTTAGTTAATAAAAGGTCTCTCATAAATCTTGATAGGAGTGGATGAGAGGAAATTGGTTGTCCATTCAGAGGCTTATAAGAAGCTGCAATTGCACTAAGATGGACTCTTACCGAATTGGTCTTTAGACCAGAATTCGATAAGTGAAGGAGATACTCTAGTATCGATTCTAAGGGTATGACCAGGGGGTTTAATCCCCTCTTGGAGCACCATATAGTAAAACGTTTCCACTTGAAGGAATAAGATCTTCTTGTGGAAAGTTTCCTAGAAGCCTGAAGGATATCTTTTACCTGTTGGGACAGGTTGAAATCCTGGAGGTCTAAGCCTTCAGCAACCAGGCCGTGAGGTGCAGGGACTGGGGATTCGGGTGCCATAGCATCCCGTTCTCCTGGGAAAGGAGATCTGGAGCATGCCCTAACTCCAGGGGTGGCGCTTGAGAGAGATGTAGAAGCAGGGAATACCACGTTTGGCGTGGCCATCGTGGTGCTATGAGAATCATGCAACCCCTGTCTCTCTGAAGCTTGAAGAGTGTTTTGTGGATGAGGGGAATGGGTGGGAAGGCATAAAGGAAATCCTGACCCCAGTGAAGGAGGAAGACATCCCTTGCCTGACAGTTGTGAGCCGGAATCCTGGAACAGAACCGGGGAAGTTTGGCATTCAGTGGACTTGCAAAGAGGTCTATGTCTCGAGTGCCCCAGAGATGAAATATCTTTGCACCTGGTCTAGGTGGAGGGACCACTCATGAGGCAGCAGTACTCGACTGAGTTTGTCTGCCCAAAGGTTTTGAATGCCTGGAAGATATACCACTAGAAGGTAAATTTGATGCTCTCTGGCGAAGGCCCACAGTCGTAAAGCTTCGTTGCATAACAGAGAGCCTGTTCCGCCCTGCTTGTTCACGTAGAACATGGCTACTTGATAGTTCTAGTCCAGACGGACAATCTTGTAGCTGAGCTGGGCGTGGAATACTCGAAGAGCTAAATAGATTGCTCTTAATTCCAGGAGATTTATTTGTAAACCAACCTCCTGTGGAGTCCAGGTGCCCTGGGTAGAGAGATGATTCAGGTGTGCTCCCCAACCTACCTGTGATGCATCTGTTGTTAGGGTGGCCTGAAAGAGGGGTTGATGGAAAGGAGACCCCACTGTCAGATTTTCTATTGATTGCCACCATTGGAGGGACAAAATTAGTCGTTGAGAGATTATTATTTTGTCCGACAAATGACCTGTGGCCTGTGTCCACTGGGTGGAGAGGGTCCACTGAGCTGCTCGCATGTGGAGGCGAGCATATGGGACTAAATGAACTGTGGATGCCATATGTCCCAGTAACTGCAGTAGCTCTCGAGCAGCGAGGGAGGGTTTGCCTGCTGTTTGAGAAGCTAGTTGCATTATGCAAAGACACCGGGCTTGTGGAAGGAAAGCCCTTGCCTGTCTGGTATCTAGACAGGCTCCTATGAATTCTAGGCATTGGGAAGGAACTAGTTGAGATTTTGGGAAGTTTATTTCCAATCCCAAGTCTTGGAGGATTCGCATTGTATGGGACAGTGCAGTGCTGGCCTCTGCAACTGTAGGGGCTCGAATGAGCCAGTTGTCTTAAGTAAGGGAAGATGAAAATCCCCAGGGTTCGTAGAAATGCAGCTACTACTGCCATGCATTTCGTGAACAGCCTTGGTGCTGAAGCCAGACCAAAGGGAAGAACCCTGTGCTGGAAATGTTTTCCCCTCAAAAGGAAACGTAAGAATTTCCTGTGATCTGGATGGATGAGAATATGAGTGTATGCATCCTTTAAGTCTAGAGAGCAAAGCCAATCCTGGCTTTGAAGGTATGGCAGAAGAGTTCCTAGAGAAATCATTTTGAATTTCTCTCGAAACAGATATTTGTTCAATTCTCTGAGGTCTAGAATGGGTCTGTGTCCTCCTGTTTTCTTTGGAATAAGAAAATAGGGGGAGTACAGCCCTGCACCCCGTTGAAGAATGGGTACTTCCTCTATTGCCCCTTGGCGAAGAAGTGTGGAGACCTTGTGATCTAGCAGATTGTCTGCAGAGGTTTGAGAATTGAATTGCTTTAGAATTGTAGGAGGGGGCATGCTGTGAAAATGAAGCTTGTACCCTTCTCCTACAATGGACAAAGTCCAATCTTCTGCTGTTATCTGGCAAAGTGGCATAACCTGCCCGTAATATTGGGGGGTTGGGGACCCCTCAGAGGCAGGAAGGCAAAGCTCTCTAGGAAGGAGTCAAAGCCCTTGAGGGGGCTGAACCTGGAGAGCTGGTTGGGCTCTCGGGCCTTTTGGCTTCTTTTGCTGTCTAGTTTGTCCCTTTTGGGCAACCTGACCTTAAGGTTGACTCTGCTGGGTATAGGAAGGATAAACTTCTTCTTTTTGCTAAAAAGAGGGGTTTTTATAAGGCTTCCTTTTGGCTGGAGTGGCTGTAGACTTTGACAATCTATCTAAGGTAGAATTGTCAACATCTAACTCGTTAGCTTTTTCCTGCCCTTTCTTGCCGAAGAGATTCTCCCCCGTGCAAGAAATGTTGCCTAACTTGTCCTGTACCCAAGTCTCCAAGTCTGATGCCTGTAGCCAGGCAATCCGTCGTGCGCCAATGGCAATAGCAGAGGCTCTGCTGATGCATTCGAAGCAGTCAAAGGCTGCACAATTAACAAACTTGGAGACATCTTGAGCATGCTTAACTAGAGCAAGAAAATCTTGTCTCTTGTCATCTGGGAGAAATGGGCTCATAAGTTCCAAGTCTCCTGTGACTTCCTTGAGGAACATTCCCATATATAGGATATATGAACTGATCCTAGCGGAAAGCATGGAAGCTTGAAAAGTTTGGCGCCCAAAAGCATCCAGAGTCCTGCATTCATGACCTGGAGGATTGGATGCATGCCTCTTTGCACTTTTCAATCTTACGCATAGCTGATTCCACTACCATTGAATGGTGTGGCAGCTGAGTTTTCTGAAACCCAGGACATGATGGAACTCGATACATAGTATCTAGTCTCCTAGAGTGAGGAGAAGTAGTCGGAGATGTCTCCCACATTCTGGGCATCAAGCTATACAGAATTTCATGGATAGTCAGAGTGGCTGCCTCCTTAGGAGCTTTAGGATATTGGAGAATTTCCAATTCCTTTGCTCTGGGTTACTCCTCAGGAGCTACTGTGATTGAAAGACCTTTCGCCATATCACGGATGAAATCCTGAAAAGACATGTCCTCTGGAGGTGACATTCTGTGCTGAGGAGAAGAGGGATCTTCTAGGAGAAACCCTCTAGTGCCAGCAGAATTGTCAGAGTCTTCGGAATCGGAGGAATCAAAGTATTCCTGACCCCGATGTTCTTGCAACGCACGATCCCGGTATCGATCGAAGTCGGTACCGAGCTGACCTGGTACCGCTTTGTCAATTCCAGCCAGAGATGGCATGGGAAGAGTTCCCACTGAGGCTGATACCATCGGTGTCAGTACCGGTATCGGTACCGGCATCAGTGTCGATGTTGGTACCGGTGCCCGTGGGACCACCAGTACCGCAGCTGAAAGAGCTGTGATGCTGCGCTCGATAGCGAGGAACCTCTGGTCTATCGACGCTGACGATGCCTGGGTGTCGGTACTGGTAAGGACGGCTGGAACCCCTGAGCATGGCACAGGTAGTTCCTGCGAGGTTGAGGCCTCGAGAACATCCTGAAGCCCCATCGATGCTTTGGAAGCCGAAGCCTCCCGCTGGGGCTGTTTTGCCAGTGTGGTTCCCTCAAGGGCAATGCCAATGGCCTCTCGATGCTTAGCAGGAGAGCTACCCTTTGAGGTCCGGTTTTTATGTTTAGTTACCTGAGATCCATGGGAGGAAGAGGCCCTTGACGATGTCGATGCAATGGATCTGGCATCTGAAGAAAAGAGGGTACCGAGCTTTGCAGCCCGGTTTTGTCTTCCTCTTTTAGTCATCCCCATGCAGGAGAGACATTCAGTTGGAGAATGTTCAGATCCTAAACATTTCAGACATCAATCATGGGTGTCAGTGACGGAAATCGTACCGCCACACTTAGTACTTTTTTTTTTTTTTTTTAAAACCACTAGTTGGCTTTTTCATGTTTCAGGAATATGGGGCCTAGTGCCCAAAATGGTGCCTAGCACCAAAGAGAAAAGTTTCTGAAGAGAAACAGTCTAAAACCTAAGGGGTTTTTTTGTATGAAAAGAAAAGAAAATAACCGGCGGTACCGGCAGGCGTCGTGCGGTAGGCAAACGCGACCACAAGAAAATAAATTTAAAGACGGATTTTTCTGCGGTGACAGGGAATAGATCCTGTCGGCTCTGCGGAAAACGAAGAACTGAAGAGGGACAGTTGGAAAGGCGGGAAGGCAGCGCGCATGTGCTGAGGGATGCTCCCAAAAGCGTTCCCGCGCAGGCTCCGTTGGTACCGACGATACCCATATGTGAAGACTACATTCCTGCTTGTTCCTGGAGATTGGTGGAGTAAATGTGGACAAAGAGCGATTATAAATACCAGGGATATTGATTAAAATAGAAAGGAAAACAGAAAATGATCATCAAAATCTATTTCTGCAGTTCTGAGAAATGCATTTCTAATTTACCCTCTAAATCGTGTTTGAGAATCACCGAGGATATTGTCAAATGAAATCATGACAGCAGGTCACAAAGAAGCTGGCAGACAATACAATCTGGGCCCGATTCCGTCTTTCATGTAGATCCCCTCTGTGCGTCTGGTCTGAACCGGACATACAGAGGGGATCGCGATTCTGATCCCGTGGGGGCACGTCTAGCCCTGCAGGATCAAAATCACTAAGTGTCCTGCATGTGCAGGCCGGGACTGCGATTCAGTCCAGCCTGCATGTGCAGGACTGCTCCCAGTTAACTCAGTCAGGGCTTTTAAATGGAACCATGGTGCCATGGCGTCATGTTGCCATGGCACCGCAGCTCCATTTAAAAGCCGCAATGCCAACGAGACGTCCATCTGCACTATTTGTGCCGGCTCCTGCCCCCAACTAACTTCCCTGCCGTAGCACATAAACACAGAAGGGGTTATTCTATCATCATGCTGTACTCGCATAATTCATAAAGGCCAATTTTAGATAGTTTATGGAGAGGGGACTTGAGACATCCACATCAGGATGTGCTTGGTTTCCTGTGTATTTTACAAAAGGCTCTGCCAAAAGTAGAGCCTTTTGTAAAACACCTTGAATATACAGGAGTATACATCTACTTGCTAGCACACCTAATGGGAACAGCACTTCAAACACACATCTGGGAGGTCTTCTATTTGTATTGCTGCATTCAGGAACATCACAAGTTCCTAGCTACAGCAATAAGGTAGTGGACCTAAAGTTTGGCCTGCTATTGCTAAAAGAGGCGGGGGGGGGGGAGGGAATCAATGTCCCCCCCCTCCACCAGACAACCCCTCTGAGACCCTAGAAACAAGAACCATTACCCCTGAACCCCCCCCCAAAAAACCTACTGGGTCTTGCTGATGTCATAATGGGGGGAAGGGGCAATCCCTACCACTTTTGTACTGTCTGGTACCTGGGTTCAAAATTGCACCTTGAACTCCTAGCTGGTTGATACTGTGTATCTGGATTTTCAAAAAGCCTTTAACAAGGACCCTCATGAGGGACTACTGAGGAAATTAAAAAGTCATGAGCTAGAAGGTAGTATGCTACTGTGGATTGGAAACTAGTTAAAAGACAAAAAAAAAAAAACCACACACACAGAGTAGGATTAAATAGCCTATTTTCTCAATGGAGAAAGGTGAATCGTGGAGTATCCTAGGGATCTATGTTGAGCCCACTGCTTTTTAACATATTCATAAAGAATAAATTAGGTCTTACCTGCTAATTGTCTTTCCTTGAGTATTCTCCGGGCCAGTCCAGGAAACAGTAAGGTAATCAACCTCCTTCAGCAACTGAGGACTGAAATCTCAAAGCTTTGCTGACAGCCCATCTAGCTCTCCCTAGTGTCAGAGAGCCAGTCTACTATTGTCCAAGCAGAAACACAAACACTGAACACTACGGAGTAATCTTTGTCTTTCAACAACCAAACTTAGAAACTTAGAATTCAGAAAAAAACTCCATGCCATGCCACACCTTGCTACATCTGGTGGCAACCGACCCCCGGAAGCACAGCACCGAACCACCCGGGAGCCCCCTACCCAGGCCTGTCGCAGAGTACTGCGAAGTCTCTTCCAACACCGAACCACCTGCACTGAGGACCACGCCTTCGGACAGCGCCATGTACAGTTCATAGCATATGGCAGCGGTCAGTGAGGCCATCGAACGACCCACCTTCAGAACCTGGGTGGGCCCTAGACTGGCCTGGAGAATACTCAAGGAAAGACAATTAGCAGGTAAGGCCTAATTTATTCTTCCTTTTCGTCTCTCCGGGCCAGTCCAGGAAACAGTAGGGTAATACCAAAGCAGTACCTATGCTCGGGAGGGTCCCAACAATCCGGCCAAAACAGCCACCGCTCCTACTTTAGCGTCCCCCGCGGCCTGCACATCTAACCGATAATGTCTCGCAAAAGTATGCAAGGACGACCACGTCGCCGCTCGACAAATATCCACAGGAGGAACTAACACCCTCTCGGCCCAGGATGTCGCCTGTCCCCGAGTGGAATGAGCCCGCAGACCCTCCAGCGCTCCCCGATATGCAGCTGCTATTGCATGTTTCATCCAGCGGGAAAAGGAGGCCTTAGAAGCTGCATGTCCTTTTCGCGCTCCACCAAACAGCACAAACAGCCTATCTGACTTGCGAAAAGGCTGCTTCCGTCTGAGATATTTGTGGAGCACTCTGCCAAGATCCAATTTATGAACAGACGGAGCTCTGTCAGACCCCTGAGCCAACCGAAAAGTAGTTAGAGAAAGCAACTGATTCAGATGAAAACTGGACACGACTTTCGGAAGAAAAGAAGGTACCGGACGCAAAACTACTTTCTCCTCTAAAAACTGAAGGTACGGTTCCTCGCAAGACAGCGCCTGCAAATCTGAAATACGTCTGGCGGAACACAATGCGACCAAAAAGACAGTCTTCCATGAGAGCTCCCTCAACGCTATGCTCTTCATTGGTTCAAAGGGAGCGCGTGTCAACGCCCGCAGGACCAAATTCAAGTCCCAGGGAGGAACAATCGGCCTTCGAAGAGGCCATACATCTTTAACCGCTCGAAGAAATAATTGCACATCACTATGCAAAGACAAGGCACGGCCTTGCACCTTCCCCCGATAGCAAGCGATAGCCGCTAGATGTACCTTCAGCGTACTCAATGCTAAGCCTTTATCCAGCCCGTCCTGTAGGAACGACAAAATATCCGATACAGCTGAAGTTCTTGGCCGAACCGCATGTATTGCGCACCAGCCTTCAAAAATCCGCTAAACACGGATATAAGCCAATGCCATCGATTTCCTCCTAGCTTGGAGCATGGTGGAGACCACCGCCGAGGAATAGCCTCTATGCGTCAACCGGTCACTCTCAAGAGCCAAGCCTTAAGCAAGAAGTGATCCACCTGCGGCAGGAGAATAGGCCCCTGGTACAACAAATTCATCTGGTTCGGCAACCGCCAAGGATGGTCGGCCAACAAGCGTATGAGGTCCGCATACCACGCCCGTCTCGGCCAGTCCAGAGCTATGAGAATCACCATTCCCCGATATTGAGTGATTCTGCGAACAACTCGACCTATCATCAGCCACGGAGGAAAAACATAAAGAAGCGCCCCTGCCGGCCAAGGTTGGACTAAGCCGTCGAGACCTTCAGATATGCGCTCCCTGCGCCTGCTGAAAAATCTGCCTGCCTTGGCAGTGTCGAACATTGCCATCAGATCCATAAAACGGCTGACCCCAAAGCCTCGTTATGTCGTGAAAAATGGCGCCATTCAGCCGCCATTCCCCGGGATCCAAAAACTGTCGACTGAGAAAGTCCGCCTGCGCATTTTCTTTTCCCGCTACATGCACCACCGACAGCGCTAAGAGATGTTCCTCCGCCCACTGCATCAGCGCCTGACTCTCCTCTAATAAAACAGAACTGCCCGTGCCACCCTGTCGATTGATATAGGAAACGGTAACCGCATTGTCCGAGAACACCCGTACCGCCTTGCTGCCCACGAGCGTCTCGAACTCCCATAACGCCAGCGCCACCGCTCTCATCTCCAGCTGATTGATGGAACAGTTGGCCATTTCCCCCGGCCATCGCCCTTGAGCCACTTGAGACATACAATGAGCTCCCCAACCGGAGAGACTGGCATCCGTCGTGAGCAACACCCAATCTGGAGAGACCAGCGGCATTCCCCTGCGCAGATGAGCGGGATCGCACCACCACTTTAGGCTGTCGGAAACGCAGGTCAGGCAACTCAAACGTCGACTGAGAGGATGCTTCTGCGGTGACCAATGGGAGAGTAATGAGTGCTGAAGCGGCCGCATATGCGCTCTGGCCCACGGCACCAAATCCAACATCGCTGCCATGGACCCCAGAAGCTGCAAGTATCTCCATGCTGTTGGAGCCTTGAGACGTAAAAAGGCAAAATCTTTTGAATCCGGAATTCTGGGAGAAACACCGCTCCCCGTTTCGTGTCGAACAAAGCCCCCAAATACACCAGGGACTGCACAGGTGACAACTGACTTTTGGCACGATTGACCACCCAACCTAAAAACTTTCCAGAAAAGCCACCACCCGGGAGGTGGCTTCCCGTGACTCCGGAACTGTTGAAGCCCGGATGAGCCAATCGTCCAAATAGGGATGTACGAGAATACCCTCTTTCCGCAACACTGCCACTACCACCACCATCACCTTTGTGAATGTGCGAGGTGCAGTGGCCAAACCGAACGGCAACACTCGGAACTGAAAATGGCCCATGGAAACTGCAAACCGCAAGAACTTTTGATGCCGAGGATTGATGGGAATGTGTAAATACGCTTCTGTCAAATCTATAGATGAGAGCACCTCTCCCGGGTGTACGGACCGGATGATGGACTGCAGCATTTCTATCCGAAAATGCGGCACCCTTAAACAGCGGTTCACTTGTTTGAAATCGAGAATAGGCCGAAAGGAACCTTCCTTTTTGGGAACCACAAAATAAATTGAGTATCAACCTAAACCGCACTGGTCTGCAGGTACAGGAACGATCACCTGGATCTCCAGCAACCGCTGCAGCATCTGTCTCACTGCCACCGTTTTTGCAGGAGACTCGTATGGCGACATCACGAATGCGCCCAGCAGCGGCTGCTCGAACTCCAGAGAATAGCCATCTCAAATTATCTGCAATACCCAGCGGTCCAGGCAGAGAGAAAACCCTGCAACAGACCTCCTATTAGCTCCGTCGCCTGGACCTCCCTCATCTCATTGTGGCTTCTTAGAAGCGCCCGACTGAGATCCGCTAAACCCCCATCCAAATCCTCGAGCACCCCGAAAGGACTGCCCCCGGGCACGAACCGCCCTCTTTGATAAGGAGCAAACTGGGTTCCTCTGAATTTGCGAGCATCTCAGCCCTGGCCCTGCTGCGCAGATCCCTGCTTCTGCTCCTTTGGACGGTCTTTCGGCAGCCGTCTGCCTTTGGAATCTCCTAAATCCTTTACAATCTTTTCCAACGCTTCTCCAAAAACAGTAGCTTACCCTTATAAGGTAGCCTATTAAGACGCGTCTTAGAGGACGAGTCCGCCGCCCAATTCCGCAGCCAGAGAAATCTTCTAGCGGCAATGACCAAAGCCATGGACTTAGCCGACATCTGCACCAGATCATAGAAGGCGTCGGCGAGATACGCCGCTGCCGATTCTAATTTTGCCCCTTCCGGAGCCAAAACCCCCTCCAAATTTGGAGCAGAATCCGTTTGCAGCCACCTAATCTAAAGGCCCTGGACATGTAGGCCCCACAGATGGACGTCTGCAACGCTAGCGCACTGGTATCAAACGCTTGTTTGAGAATGGACTCCAGCTTCCTATCCTGCAGATCCTTAAGGGCTGCTCCCCCCTCTACAGGAATAGTAGTTTTCTTGGTCACCGCTGAAACGAGCGCATCGACTTTCGGCATACGCAGCAATTCCTTCTCCTCCTGAGGGACTGGATATAAACGACTGAGTGCCCGTGCACCCCTTAAGGTGACCTCAGGACATACCCATTCAGACTCCACCATCTGCTTAATGACCCTATGTACCGGGAAACACCGCTGCTCAGATCGAAATCCCTGCAGTAAGGATCCTCTAAGGGTTCTACCAGCACCTTCGGTAAGGCAATATTCAAAGCTGCTAAAGAATGGGAAATCAGCGCTCCCAACTCTTCCTTTCTAAACACTCGGAAGAGATTAGGATCCTCCCCAGCCACTAACTCATCTTCCTCAAGGTCCTCTGGCCAGCCATCCAACCCAGAATCAGAAGGAAGCTCTCCCTCCTCTGGGCCTTGCACATCCAACACTGGTGGCTCTAGAACCGCACAGGAGACTCTGGACAACAGACCCGATTTGGAAGTCCCCTCCCCTGGGTCTGATGTGCCAGGGAACGTGGACTCCAACGGAAGACTAGACAAGCCCTCCTTGCCCTGCCCCCGCTCTAATTTTAAACAATAAGTCCTATGAAGCGCCAAGATAAAATCCGGCAAAAAAAGTCTGAACTCCTTCAGACCCTTCAGAAACAGGCTCGGGGTCCTTCCCTAGTGCTGGGGACTCATTCTTTGACTTTGCTTTTTTCTTCTGAGACTTTGGCTGTAACGAGGGCAAAACGGCAGCCGGCTTTAAAATGGCCACCTTTCTCGCCTTTTCCCCTGATGTCTGAGGCTTCCCTGTGATCTGAGCCCCTGAAGCCTCCTCCATTGAGAAAAACTAACTGCTCTGCAGCTGCAGCTGAAAAGCCGAAAAAAAAGCCGAAAACCCCCCCCCCACAACTTGGCGCTTACCGATCAAGTGCCTCGAAGAACTGAAAACCGCCAATTCTGTCAGCCCCACTGCCTTCCGTCGCTGATCGCAGCCCAACTATGAAAAAAATAAAAGAAACACACACCTCCTACACAGCCGTCTCCTCACCAACTCCTCAAGCACCGCTGCCCGCGGTAGCGAAGGTTGGGAGTCCCGAGACAGAGGCTGGACTCTGGGGCTCCCAGGACCGTGCTCTGCTCCCCCGGACAGGTCCCGTCTGCGAGGCAGGCTCTGCCTCTACTACCTCCAGCGGTAGAAGACTCCCATCCTGTCTCTTGTTGATTTTTTTTTAAAATTAAGTACCAAAAAGATACAGCATTCAGAAAACGAACCCAGCCAGGGCTAGCAAGGAGCTGTTAACCCTAATACAATTCAGTTTCCGTCTCTCGGAGCCTGTCAGCAAACACCTCCTGCAGCTGCTGAGGACTGAAAAGACTGGCTCTCTGACACCAGGGGGAGCTAGATAGGCTGTCAGCAAAGCTTTGAGATTTCAGTCCTCAGTTGCTGAAGGAGGTTGACTACCGTACTGTTTCCTGGACTGGCCCGGAGAGGCGAAAAGGAATGACCTGGAAATGGGAAAAATGAGTGAGGTGAGCAAATTTGCAAGTGTCACAAAATTATTCAAAGTTCTTAAATCATAAGAGGATTGTGAAAATTGCAAGAGGACCTTGACAAATTGGGGGACTACGCGTGCAAAGGGCAGATGAAATTTAATGTGGACAAGTGCAAAGTTATGAACTTAGGAAGAACAACTCAAATAATAGTTGCACAATGCAAGGTTCCACATTAGGAATCGCCACCAGGAAAAGGATCTAGGCATTATTATGGATAACATCTTGAAACCCTCTGTGTAGCAGTGGCTAAGAAAGCAAAATAGAATACTAGGGATCATAAGGGAAGGAATGGCAAATAAAACCAGCGATATTATAATGCCTTGGTATTGCTCCACAGAGTCTGCACCTTGAATACTGTGTGCTATTCAGGTCACCATATTTAAAATATGATACAGCAGAATTAGAAAAGTTACAAAGAAGAGTGACTAAAACAATAAAGGGGATAGAAGAATACCCCTATGAGGAAAGGCTTAAAAGGCTAGGGTTCTGCAGCTTGGAAAAGAGACAGGTGAGGGGAGATAGGATATTGGTCTTTATGGAGTGGAGTGGAGTGGAATCAGTAAACATAGATCAATAGTTTAGGGCAACACGCAATGAACCTTGTGATAAGGAAGCTTATCATAGCTCAGGAAGGAGCTATAGAAAAGGTGAAGTGACTCTGAACAAGCAACCTGTCAGTTCTGGTAGAAATAAGAAAACAGAATTTTCCCATAAAAGACTACCAGTCCCAGAATGAACCAGGTTTCCAACAGCCATTAGAGGAGCTGAAGTGGGGAAACGTGTGTTCAATCAGGAGGGCTATGAGGTAATCCCTAAGCACTCATCTCAAAGGGCAGGGCCTGAATCAGCACAGCTGCGCTGTGTTAGGGAGGAGCACTCATCTAAGCAGAATAAAGGTAGAGTTTATTCTACAGAGAATTATCCTGAGAATCAGCTTGAGCTTGATCGTCTTCATCATCAGGAGGATCATCAGAAGCAGAAGCCAAACCGGACGGACAGAGAGGGAAAGAAACCCTTTGGAAGAAGGAAGAGAAAAGCCTTTGAGAGGTCTAGAAGAGTCCAGAGCAGTACGTATACTGGGAGGCATTCCAAGGGCCAGCATACACCATTGGACTGGGGAAAGCCAGAGGAATGGTGTTGCAGAGCTAGGAATCTCCAGACGATACCTGTGAGGGAGACGGCTGCACGTGGAAGGGACCTTAAAACCCGTGCCAGAAGGTATGTGAAGAGAGATCCAGTGTCCAGGGATCTGGATTGGAAGGCTGGGCATAAGAACTGGACTACATACTGGCCAGGCTATATAGAGAGGAACTCTAACAGCAATGGAAGCTCAGGTATGAACACTGATCTATGCCCTAGCTATAACCTTGAAGGACAGCAGGGAAACAAGTATTCTCCTGAAAGTGCTCCATTGGGAGATTCATCTGTGCCAATCCATGATATTGAACCCATGCTTGTTGAAGAAGGGGGAGTGATTGCAGATGAAGAATGTGTTACATGGACTGCTCTCTGTCTAAACTCCTTTGGTAATTTTCTGTTACAAAGTACAGCAACCATCACAAAGAAATACAAACTTGTTCTTTAATCTACTCAGGAAAGCTCCTGAAGCAGGATTTGACCCACGCAGTAGAAAGCAAGCCAGCTAAGGGGTTTCAGCTGGGTAACTGCTAGCAATTGAGCCTTACCTAATTGCTTGTGAGCTCTGAGAGAATCACTTCTGAATCTATGTGGGAAGATATAAGAAGTTAACCTGAAAAGAACAGTTTTTCCCTTCTTTGTGGATCTTGTTTGTTGTTTGATACACTGCTAAGAGAATATTAGCTAAAGCCTACAGAAAAGACCAGTTTGTTGCCAACCAGGTCTTTATTCTTTTGCTTTGATTGCCTGACAAGTTCAAATGTTGTTTTTCCTGATTTTGTTTTTTTTCAAGTTTAACACTGAAAGCAAGTAACCTGATTTATGTGCTACCAAGCATATCTGTGTTGGGAGAAATAACCCCATAAATAAATATCTTATTGGCTTTACCCAAAAGCACAACTAATTATTGTGAGCAGCTGTGTCTGGTGTGAATGAACTGCATTGCCCACAATCCCTTGCAAATGATATAGATATATGCACTTGCCAAGACTGTGAAGATTCTCACCCAGGCAGCCGTCTGACAACCTACAATGTAGCACATTTAAGACTAAGAGAAAATATTTTTTTCACTTAATGTGTAATCAAACTCTGGAATTCGTTGGCAGAGATTGTAATAAAAGCGGTCATTGTAGCTGGGATTAAGAGTGGTTTGGACAAGTTCCTGGAGGAAAAGTCCATAAACCATTATTAAAGTGGACTGGAGAAAATCCACTACTTACCCCTGGGATAAGCATTATGCAATCTGTCTACCTTTTGCAAGGCAAACAAATACATGTGACTTGGACTGGTCACTGTTGGAAACAGGATACTAGTCTTCATGGACCTTTGGTCTGACCCAGTATGGCATATCGTATGTTCTTAGCAGTCTCATTGTAGCACTACCGTTAGAGATCAAGCTGCAACTAAAGCCTGTGGCTTTCTTTGGGAGCTGGATCCACAGCAGTATTACTACTAATCATTTATATAGCGCTACAAGGCATATGCAGCACTGTACAGATACATATAATGATGCTGCATGCTCATGAGAGCTTACAATCTAGTTAAGAGACAATACAATAGTTGAGGACAAGGATACAACTAGGGAAAGGTAAGGAGAAACATAGGAGATTAAGTGGATCAGGATCCAAAAGCAGCCTCAAAGACGTAAGCTTTTAGCATGATTTGAAAAGGGCCAGGGACAAAGCCTGACATACAGACTCCAGAAATAATTTGTTCCAGACATAAGGAGCAGCAAGGTGGTCTAAGAACTGATCATTTAGAATGAAAATTTTTTCAATCTGATTTGTTACCAAACTTGAACAAATCCCTTGGTATGGGCTCTACAATCCTTTATTTATCTGCGACACTCATGAACATAGCAAAAAATGGGGAGTACATAAAGCAGTCTTGCGTATTCCTTCCATTCAATTACCTACATTCCATATATACACACATACATATATACACACATACATATATATACATATATAAATTACTGTGAAAACTGGTGATTTAGCTATGGTAGAGCATCCGAGTATTTCTAATGGGACTCTTTAATAAAAAAAAAGGAGATTCAGTAACTTAAGAAAGAAGCTTTAAAAAGGAACATAAAAATCTCTACAAATTACATTTATTATATTCCACTGTCATATTAATAGGGAAATTTAATGTCTTTGTAATCACTGAAAAGCTCAGGAACACATTTTTTAAATCAGTATTGTAAAGTTATCGTATTATAAAAGCTGCAGAAATGCCCGCCCTTGATTCATTTTTGTACACAAATAATATCCATGTAGCCTGACTCAATCCCTAGCGACTCATAATCAATCATAGCCCAAGAAGACTTTCAATATTAACTTAGAGATCAAAATAAGTTAATTTGGTGTGCTCTCTGGAATTTTATAAGTGAATCCTAAAATGCTATAGAATTCACTACACCAAACTTAGAACTACTGGAGTAACTTTTCAATAGGGTTCCTAACTGCAAAATTATATATGTGTTCTATTTTTGTTTAAGTATCACATTTCCACACAGCTAGAACTATATACATACACTTAGGTGGGCTGAACAATGGAGTAAAGTATGCGTATTTGCAGCATCTCTTATGAGCAGACATTTTTGAAATTTACATGTACATATGCAGCGAGTAATCATACTGCCAATATGCTCCCAGGAGATCCTCTTAACTATGGCTAAAAGTGCATGCATTCTGAAGGCAGGGTCAGTGTTAGACATACAAGGGCCCAATGCAAAACTGGGAAGGGGTCCTCAAAGCCTACCTTCAAACTATTCCTCCTTCAGACTGAGGCAGGCTTGGGGACTTCTGCGACATGGGGAGGGGAGCACGGCCATGGCAGCTGCCCTGCTAGTCACCCCTGTCTGGAGGTATGCCCATACATTCAGAATTCATTGAAATCTGCTAACAAGGAATCAGCAGCTCTACCCTTTTCAACTCCTTATAATGGCAGTCATTTTAAACTAATCAACTGGGTCAAAGATCACAATTCTTTTTTTTACCTTTGGGCTTTGCGCCTTTTTTGCGGAATGAAAGGATGTGCGTGCTTTAGTTTTGCAACTTACTGCAGGTCTCAAGTGTAGACAGTCACTCGGACCAGTCTTTGTTGGCCAGTAGATTTCTGTTTAAAAAGTACACACAAAGATTTGAAAAAGTCACCTATATGGGTACATCCTCCCCCATCTAAATCCAGGGCCAGGAACATCAATATGGCTAAAAACATATGTGCGTCGTTTGCAGCAATGATTAAAGAAGGTTTCCAGAAATCCACGTAATGCAAATAGAATGCTTTTTACCAGAATGAATTACTTGAAACTTGTTCCGATTATGAGAGTAATAGTCAAAATGTTTCCACAGACTGCCTAATATCCCTAGCATCCACAGGAAAACAAAGAGACATGGGACATCAGCTTCCTGAAATCAGGAATCGAGAAAAAGCCTGGATAGGGAAGTAACTATTGACACAACAATAGTGCTAACTGTAGGCTCGAAGTAAAATGTTTACAAATGTCTTTTCAGCAGTGCCAAGACAGACCCATCACACAATATAAATATGAATGGGAGAAAGTAGAAGTGGCAATGGCTTACCATTTACCGGAACTCAGCAAAAAGAAAGCGACACAATTGAATAAAAAAGGGAACCAAAAAAAGGAAAATAAGGCGATTCATTGCAAGCAAGGTTATTCTGTGGTTCTCAATACAAATTCTCTGCCTGAGGATTCTTAAAGGGGGACATTTTTATTTTTAATAAGTAACTTATTCTGCTGCTTTGCCTACTGATTTATTTTTGTAGGTGTATTGCAAGGGTTTTTTTGGCAAAACTTTTTTTCTGCTGCTATTTTTTTTCTCCTCTAACCTTCAGTGACTTCAAAGGGCCTGCTTTGAACCTAAGCTCCTGAGGTGTTAGTTCTCTCCCTTCCCATCCCAGCTCCTACCCACCCCATGTGAGAAATCTTGCTATATACAGCAACTCACCAATCAGCTTGTTGAAAAATGATAACAGATTTTGTTATTGGTTGGAAGGAAAATCTAGGAAGTAACTAGTTCCAAATTTGAATATCTGGTACAAGTAAACAATTTGATAAATATGAAAGAGCTTTATATGATAATTTAAAAAGGGAACATATTAGACTATACACCTCAGACATATATATTATATTTTAGTAGCTTGAAGTGAGAAGAAACTGCTCCATACACAAAAAACTGTTTAACAAGCAAGTAGGACTTCACCCATTGTTGAATATTGTCATGACCCCCTTAACCCTCCTGATTCAGCAGCACAGTATTTCTGTCCATGCAGATATCATTCTTCTCCAGCGTACCAGTCCAGTTTCACCTGATATCTCCTTTCTTAATGCCTGTTTTTCCAGTATCTCATCATGTTTATCAGAATTTCCTCCACCTCAATTCCAATAAGTCAGCAGTACTATGGTTCACTTTCGGTACCCCTTCCCCTCCCCTGATCCCCACTCTTTCTGGCTCTCTGATCCCAGTTATCGATTCATTTCAGTATCTTGGGGTAACACGTGAATTTTTCTTCTTTGGTTCGCTGTCGTTCTCTCTCTTTTTGACAGATTCAGGCTGTCCAACCTTTCCTTTCTACTTCATCTCTGACCATTTTGCTGCACTCTTGTCGTGTCTCGACCATTGCAATACTGTTTATCTTCGTCCTCCTCAATAATCAACTTCACTGCCTCCAGTTAATTCAAAACACTGCTGTCCGTATCCTGGCTCATGCTTCTAGATTTGAACACGTCACCTCCTTTCCGATTCATCACCACTGGCTTCCTGTGAAATCCCACATTCAATATAAAGCTGCTTACCTTGGTTCACTGGTTCCACCCACTATCTCTCCGACTCCTTTCTTTTGCATTCCCCACATCATATCCTTTGGTCCATCCATGCTAAACATTTACACCTCCCCTCTTTTACTCAGGCTAGGTTAACATCTATACAGTCCTCTGCTTTTCACTTTGTGCCCGCCTCGTGGAACTCCCTCCCCACCGCCCTCAGACTAGAGACATCCTACTCAAAGTTCAAGTCACTACTGAAGATTCATTTGTTCAAAGCTGTATTCGATCTATCAGTCTATGAATAACCTGTTGTCCCCTTATCCTTTATTTCCCCACCTCTCCTCCCCTTTTTGCCCTCTTTCCCCTCAGTATGTGTGATTTGCGATTCTCTTAGGCTGTCCTATTTTTAAATGGAGCTCTGCTCTACCTTTTAATTTCAAAATTGTAAGTTTTATTGGTGCACCGCCCTGCTGTTTTTTTGTGAAGGACGGTCAAACAAATATCTTAACATAAATAAACAAACATAGAACAGAACAGAACAGAACATAAGAACATAAGATATGCCATACTGGGTCAGACCAAGGTCCATCAAGCCCAGTATTCTGTTTCCAACAGTGGCCAAACTAGGTCATATGTACCTAGCAGTTTCCCCAAGAGACACAAGTTAGATCTCAGAGCTGTTAGATCTCACATAAAAGAGGCTAACTGCTCTGTTTTAAAAAGGACATATGAGGAAAAATTAGGGACTTTGGTAGATCTCTCACATTTCCTTCCATAGACACCAGAGTTCCAACAACAGAACTATGGCAGGGAAAGCACAGTTACTTACCTGTAACAGGTGATCTCTGGGAACAGCAGGAATTAGTCCTCACATATGGGTACGTCGGTACCGACGGAGCCCGTGCGGGAAAGCTCCCCAGCTTCTTAGAATAGAAGCTTTTGGGACCTCCCACTGCACATGCGCACTGCCTTCCCGCCTTCCTGAACAGCTCTCCTCAGTTTCGAGTTTATAGCTGAGTCAACAGAGAGAGGACAGGAAGATAGATAGATAAAAGATACAACTCCTAGGGGAGGTGGGTGGGTTGTGAGGACTAATTCCTGCTGTTCCCAGAGATCACCTGTTACAGGTAAGTAACTGTGCTATCTCCAGGAACAAGCAGGAATAAGTCCTCACATATGGGGACTCCCTAGCTTAGATGCATGGGATCCCCTGTAAAGGTTCGCCATCTTCGTATGGATCTCAGGCATCCATTCTGGGAAGGTGGGCAGGAGTTGTTTAGGAATGGAACAGGTGCTTGAGGACAGCCTGGCCAAACAAGGCATCCCGGCGGGAGTCCTTGTCCAAACAGTAATGGGCTGTGAAGGTATGAACCGAGGCCCAGGTAGCGGCTCGACAGATCTGATCTATGGAAAACAGAGTGCAGATGAGCCATAGAAGTTGCCATGGCCCTCACATTGTGAGCAGTGACATGGCCTTCCAGAGAAATGTTTTTGCTCTGGTAAGCAAAAGAAATACACTGAGCAATCCAATTGGAAAGTGTACGCTTGGAGACTGGAAGTCCCAAATGGGAAGGATCAAAGGCCACAAAAAGTTGAGAAGACTTTCGATGTGGCTGAGTCCTATTAAGGTAAAAAGCGAGAGCTCTTTTACAATCCAGAGTATGAAGATTCCTCTCTGCATTGGATGCATGAGGAGCTGGAAAAAAGACAGGTAGATATACCTCTTGATTAAGATGAAAAGGCGAGACCACTTTAGGCATAAAGTGGGGATTCGTCCTAAGGACCACCTTATCATGATGAAATCTTGTGTAAGGTGGATTAGCCACTAAAGCCTGCAGCTCACTGATGCGGCGAGCCGAAGTGACTGCAATGAGGAAGATGACCTTCCAGGAAAGAAATTTCAAGGAGGTGGAAAACATTGGCTCAAAAGGTGGCTTCATAAGTTGACCGAGCACTAGATTCAAATCCCATGCGACCGGGGGTGGTCTGATGGGAGGTTTAGTGAGAGTCAGGCCTCTCATGAATCTTGCAACAAGAGGATGAGAGGAGATAGGTTGTCCATTTATATGTTTCAAGGATGCTGCAATAGCACTTAAATGGACTCTTACCGAATTCGTCTTGAGGCCTGCATTGGATAGATGCAGGAGATAATCAAGAAGAGAATTCAAAGGAAGTGCCAGAGGGTCAAGACCCTGCTGAGCACACCAAATGGAAAAACGTTTCCATTTGAAAGCATAGGAACGCCTGGTAGAGGGTTTCCTAGAGGCAGAAAGGATATCTTTCACTGGTTGGGAAAGATGAAAGTCTTGAAGGCTTAAGCCTTCAGTAACCAAGCACTGAGGTGAAGGGATTTGGGGTTTGGGTGCCACAAAGTCCCCTCCTCCTGAGACAGGAGGTCTGGCGCAGCTCCCAGATCCAAGTAGGATCCCTGGGAGAGCTGTAGAAGTAGAGGGAACCACACTTGGCGTGGCCAGCGTGGAGCTATGAGGATCATAGTTCCATGATCCCTCTGGAGTTTGAACAGAGTCTTGGGAATCAAAGGAATGGGTGGAAAGGCATATAGGAATGCCTGATTCCAATTCAGGAGAAAGGCGTCCGTAGCCTGAGCTCCCTGACACGGAGTTCTGGAACAGAACCGGGGAAGTTTGGCATTCCACGGACTTGCAAAGAGGTCTATGTCCGGGGTCCCCCATTCCTGAAAGATTCGGTTTATTTGGTCCAAATGTAGGGACCATTCGTGTGGCAGCAGAACTCGACTGAGCCTGTCTGCCCGAGAGTTTTGAACTCCTGGGAGATACACTGCTAGCAGGTGAATCTGATGCTCTCTGGCGAAGGCCCATAGTCTTAGAGCTTCGTTGCGAAGCGACAGAGAGCCCGTCCCTCCTTGTTTGTTTATGTAAAACATGGCCACCTGATTGTCCGTCTGAACTAGGACAGTGAGGTTGGCTAGGAGGGAGTGGAAGACCTTGAGGGCAAGGTAAATTGCTCGCAGTTCCAGAAGATTGATATGAAGGGTGGTCTCCTGTAGAGACCAAGTGCCCTGAGTGGAGAGAGTTTGCAGATGGGCTCCCCACCCTGTTTGGGAGGCATCTGTTGTGAGGGTTGCTTGGGGTAGCAATGGTTGAAATGGAGCCCCCAACAACAGATTCTTGGTGGAAGTCCACCAGTGGAGGGACCAAAACAGACGATCGGAGGTTTGTATTTGGTCTGAGAGCGCTCCTGACGCCTGAGTCCACTGAGTGGCCAGGGTCCATTGAGCTGCTCTCATATGAAGACGAGCATAGGGCACCACATGCACTGTGGAGGCCATATGACCCAGTAGGCGTAGCATTTCCCTGGCTGTCAAGTGAGTGCTGGACTGAGCTTGGGAGGCCAAACTCAGGAGGCGCTGGCCTCGAACATGTGGAAGGTAGGCCCTTGCAGTGATGGTGTCCAACTGGGCCCCTATGAATTCTAGAGATTGAGTAGGGATGAGTTGGGACTTGGGAAGGTTTACTACCAGTCCCAGATACTGCAAAAGGCTCCTTGTGTGGTCCAGGGAAATCTGGGCCTGTGACTGAGTTGGAGCTCGGATGAGCCAGTCGTCCAGATATGGGAAGACAAAGATTCCCATGCCTCTTAGAAATGCGGCTACGACTGCCATGCATTTTGTGAATACTCTTGGAGCAGAGGCTAGACCGAAGGGGAGTACTCAGTATTGGAAATGTTTTCCCTGAAACAGAAAGCGAAGATACTTTCTGTGGGATGGATGGATGAGTATATGTGTATACGCATCCTGTAGGTCTAGAGAACAAAGCCAGTCCTGACCCTGGAGGTAAGGAAGGAGAATGCCGAGAGACAGCATTTTGAATTTCTCCTTGAAGAGAAATTTGTTCAATTCTCTCAGATCTAGGATTGGTCTGAATCCCCCTGTCTTCTTTGGAATGAGAAAATAAGGGGAGTAGAAACCGGACCCTTGTTGAGGAAGAGGAACCTCTTCTATGGCCCCTTGGGCAAGAAGAGAGGAAAGCTCTTGACCCAACAGGGTTAGGAGAGATGGGGGAGAATTGAATGGTCTCACCATATGATGGGGAGGAAGGCTGGAGAAATGAAGTTTGTAACCCTCTCGAATGATAGAGAGGGTCCATTGTTCTGTTGTGATTTGTTCCCATCTGGGAGCAAAGTGAACCAACCTTCCGGGTATGGTGAGAGGTTCTGGTTGTGTTAGAACCAGAAGTGGCAAGTTCCCTAGGAGCAAGTCAAAACCCCTGAGGGGTTGGAGCCTGCTGAGCTACAGTAGCTGCTGCAGGCTTAGCTCGTGCTTGTTTGGATTGCTGACGCTTAGCAGTATAGCGAGGTTGAGAAGACTGCTGGCCAGTATTTGAAGCAACCCTGGCCTTCTTATAGTAAGGCCTTTTAAAAGACTTTTTCTTAGTAGGAATTGAAGTGGACTTTGAAAGTCTTTCCAAGGTGGCATTTTCAGCATCCATCTGGGTGGCTTTGATTTGCCACTCTTCCCCAAATAAGTTCTCACCTGTACAGGGCAGATTCCGTAAGCCATCTAGAACCCAAGGTTCCAGATCAGAGGCCTGGAGCCAAGCAAGACGTCGGGCTGCAATAGCAATGCCCGAAGCTCTACTGGCTCCCTCAAAGGAATCATATGCTGCCCTATTAGAGAACTTAGAAACCTCTAAGAGTTGTTTCACTAGGGAAAGGAATCCCTGCTTTTTATCCTCAGGGATAAAGGGGGCAAAATGCCGCACCTTTTTGGCAAGTTCCTCCAGGAACATGCCCATATAGAGACTGTAGGAATTAATCCTGGCTATAAGCATACTAGCCTGGAAAATTTTCCTACCAAAAGAGTCCAAAGTCTTACATTCCCGTCCTGGAGGGGTGGAAGAGTGCCTTTTGGTACTCCTAATCTTCTTCATTGCAGACTTCACCACAATAGAGTGGTGGGGCAATTGAGTCTTTTGGAAACCAGGAGAAGGAGGGACCCTATACATGGTGTCCAACCTACGGGAATAAGGAGACAAAGTCAAAGGATTTTCCCAGAAATCCATCAGTTGTTCTTGAAGGATTTCATGGATAGGCAGGGTAACTGCCTCCTTAGGGGCCTTTGAGTATCCCAAAATATCCAGTTTTTTGGATCTGGGTTCCTTTTCAGAGGATGTGGTAATAGAAAGGGCTGTAGCCATATCTAAAACAAAGTCCTGGAAGGACAAATCCTCTGGAGGGGACATTCTCCTTTTAGGAGAAGAGGGCTCCTCAGGTAAGTTGAGTGAAAACTCAGCAGAATCATCAGAGGAGTGAAAATCCTCAGAGGAATCGGTGCTTTCCTCTAACGCACGATACGCGTACCGATCGGTATCGATATCGGGCGTATCGGGTATGGAACCGGTATGGAGCGAAAGCCCATACGGTACCGACTTGCGTTTAGAGGTGGACGGCCTCGATACCGGCATGGCGGACGATACCGGTATCGGGCCCGGAACCGCTGAAAGCGGAACCGATGGCGTTGCAGCTTTAATGAAAGCCATGACGGCCTGCTGCATGGACTGTACAGTATCGCCCATGGACGCCATAGCTGCCTGGATGTCGGTACCGGAGTGACCCGGTACCCCAGAGCAGGCTAACAGGTGATCTGTCGAGGCCGTAGCATCGATATCAACCTGAGACCCCTGAATTGGCGTTTTTGGAAGTTGGACTTCCCGCCGGGGTTGTTTGGCTGGGGCAGGGTCCTCAAGTTCTAAGCTAAGAGCCTCTCGATACTTTGAAGGAGATTTGCTCTTTGAGGACTTGCCCACAGAAGGTTTGGTTACCTGAGATCCATCCGGAGAAGAAGACCTGGATGACTGTGATGCTGTATTCTCTGAAGCAAACAGCACATGGAATTTGTTGGCCCGGTTCTGCAGCCCACGTTTAGACATGTGGGAGCAAGATGGGCAGTCCGGTATGGAATGGTCAGGCCCCAAACATTTCAGACACCAGTCATGGGTGTCTGTGACTGAAATAACAGCATTACATTTGGTACACTTCTTAAATCCAGGGGCTGGCTTCTCCATGAGGAGAAATTGAGTAGGCCGAGAGGCCTCTCTGAAGTGACCAAAAAGCTAAAAAATAAGAAAAAAGAATTATAATTTTTTAAAGAAAGAAAGAAAAGACCGGCGATACCGGTATCGGTATGGGGAAGGCAGGTATTTATTTATTTATTTATTTATTTAAAGTCTCTTTTATACCGCGCTATTCAGCATCAGCGCGGTTTACAATAAACAGTGAACATACACATGGTACGCGGTCTAAAGAAACAAATAAAATAACAATTTCTTCAGCGGTGACAGGAACACGACCTGCTGGCTCCGCGGAAAAAGAGAAACTGAGGAGAGCTGTTCAGGAAGGCGGGAAGGCAGTGCGCATGTGCAGTGGGAGGTCCCAAAAGCTTCTATTCTAAGAAGCTGGGGAGCTTTCCCGCACGGGCTCCGTCGGTACCGACGTACCCATATGTGAGGACTTATTCCTGCTTGTTCCTGGAGATAAATCACGTTCTCATAGCTATTGCGCCCACTGCAGCATTTGCCTCTGTCCAGATGGCCTGATCCTCATGAAACTGAGAAGAATGTTGATGAGATGGTCAGAGAGGCTTTTGTGCAAAAAGGAGCCAAATGTTGAAAATGGGAAACAAGCACTGGCAAGTTAGATGTAAGGCACCGATAAGGCAGGCAAAGAGAATTTGAAAAAAAGCTCACTGTGGATACAAAACTTGCATAACAAACAAAACTTTTTCAGGTACATTTGTAGCACAAAACCTGTAAGATAGAGAGGTAAAAAGAGATGTTAAGGGAGAACAAGGCCATAGCGGAGGATGTAGAGAAGTTACCTATGCCTGAAATGGTATTTAAAGGTGATGTAGCAGAAGAACTGAAAGAAATATAATACACCTTCTCGGTATATCGATAACTATTTGATAAACTGAAGAGCAGCAAATTACTTGGACCAGATCGTATACATTTGAGGGTGTTGAAAGAACTGAAATATGAGAGACTGCAGACCTACTATTAGTAATCTGTGAACTATCACTAAAAACTCATCTGTAGTACTTGAAGTGGAAAATGGCCAATATAACACCAGTTTTTAAAAAGGGTTCCAGGGATGATCTGGGAAATTAGAGACCAATGAGCTTGACGTCAGTACTGGGAAAAATGTTAGAAAGCATAATGGATAAAGGTTACTGAACATGTACATAGTCATGGTTTAATGGGCAAAAGCTAACATGAATTTAGCCAAGGAAAAGTCTTGTCTTAATAATCTGCTATATTGTTTTGAAGGTGTGAATAAACATGTAGACAAAGGTGAGGCGGTTGATATAATGTATCTGGATTTTTAAAAAGCCTTTGACAAGATCCCTCATGAGAGACTCTTGGTGAAATTTAAAAAATTATGGGATAGGAGGCAGTATACTGTTATGGATCAGGAATTGGTTAAAAAGATAGTAGGGCTAAATGGCCAATTTTCTCAATGGAGAAAGGTGAATAGTGGAGTACCCCAGGGGCCTGTGCTAGGCCTGCTACTTTCTAACATCTTCATAAATGACCTGGAAATGGGAGTAACGAATGATATGATTAAGTTTGCAGAGGACACAAAATTATTCAGAGTTGTTAAAACACAAGAGGATTGTGAAAAATTGCAAGAGGACCTTGATACACCAGCAGACTGGACGTCCAAATGGCAGATGAAATTTAATATGGAGAAGTACCTAGGAAAGAATAAACCCAACTATGGTTCCACGATGCAAGGTTCCACATTAGAAACCACCAACCAGGAAAAAGATTTAGGCATCGTTGTGGAGAATACGTTGAAATCCTCTGCCCAGTGTGCAGTGGCGGCCAAGAAAGCAAATAAGAACATAAGAACATAAGATATGCCATACTGGATCAGACCAAGGTCCATCAAGCCCAGTATCCTGTTTCCAACAGTGGCCAATCTAGGTCATACGTACCTAGCAGTATCCCCAAGAGACACAGGTTAAACAGTGCTTGTATTGGGTCAAGCATTGATATCCTGGGTCCCTTTTTAATAATGGTTTATGGACCTTTCCTCCAGGAACTTGTCCAAACCTTTTTTAAACCCAGCTACACTAACAGCCCTTACTACATCCTCCAGTAACAAATTCCAGAGTTTGATTACATGTTGAGTGAAAACAATATTTTCTCTTATTTGTCTTAAATAGTTTACCTTGTAGCTTCATTACATGTCCCCTAGTCTTTCTATATTCTGATAGCGTAAACAATCAATCTACGTTTACCTGTTCCACTGCATTCATTAATTTATAGACCTCTATCATATCTCCCCTCAGCCGTCTCTTTTCCAGATTGAAGAGCCCTAACCTTTGTAGCCTCTCTTCATAAGAGTAGCCTTCCATCCCCTTTACCATTTTGGTGGCTCTTCTCTGTACATTTTCTAATAACGCTATAACCTTTTTAAGATACGGCAACCAGAATTGCACACAATATTCAAGGTGCGGTCGTACCATGGAACAATAACAGAGGCATTATAATATCCTTTGTTTTATTTTCCATTCCTTTCCTTATGATACCTAGCATTCTATTTGCTTTCTTGGCCGCTGCTGCACACTGGGCGGAGGGTTTTAACATGTTATCCACGATGACTCCTAAATCTTTTTCGTGGGTGGTGGTTCCCAATGTGGAACCTTGCATTGTGTAACCATAGTGTGGGTTGTTCTTTCCTAGGTGCATAACTTTGCACTTGTCCACATTAAATTTCATCTGCCATTTGGATGCCCAGTCTTCCAATTTATCCAGATCCTCCTGAGGTTTTCCACAATCCTCTTGGGTTTTAACAACTTTAAACAGTTTTGTGTCATCTGCAAATTTGATAACCTCACTAGTTATTCCCTTTTCCAGGTCATTTATGAATATGCCAAAACGTAACGGACCCAGTACAGATCCCTGGGGTACTCCACTATTCACCTTTTTTCCATTGGGAAAATTGGCCATTTAGCCCTACCCTCTGGGAAAATTGGCCATTTAGTCCTACCCCTTTGTTTTCCACGGAGCCGACAGGACATGTCCCCTGTCACCGCAGAAAATCTTCTCTTATTTTTATATTTTTTGTGGTCGCGTCTGCCTTCCATCAACGCTTACCAGTACCACCGGTGCTTTTCTCTCTTTTCTTCTAAAAATAACTCAATTTTAGTAGCTTTTTCTCAGGGGTTTCTTCCCTGCTCTGGTGCTTGGTGCCATTTTGGGCATTAGGCCCTCTTTTCCCTTACCATGGAAAAACCTGCCACTGGTTTTAAAAAATGTTCAAAATATGGCAGTACAATTTCTATTACCGACACTCATGACTGGTGTCTTAAATGTTTAGGTCCTGACCATTGCCCTACGGAGTCTCTCTCCTGTAGGAAGTTGACTAAAAGAAGTCTTCAGAATCGAGCAAATCAACTCGGTGCCCTATTTTCTTCAGACACGATGTCTGTAGCATCGATGTCTTCCAGGGCTTCTACTTCTTCCCAGGGATCTCAGGTAACTAAACACAAGTCTTCTAAGACTAGCTGGTCCTCGAAGGGTAGATCTTCCTCTAAACATCGAGGTGCCACTGGCGTTGCCCTCGAGGACATTTCACCGGCAAAACAGCCCCGGCGGGAGTCTAAAGCTTTATCGGGGCTCCAGGATGTTCCCGAGGCCTCGACCTCGATGGAACTACTGGTGCCATGCTCGGGAGTTGTGGCCGCTTCCACTGGTACCGACACCCTGGCATCGGCAGTAGCGATGGACAAAAGACTCCTCGCTATCGAACGCAGTCTACCAACTCTCTTAGCTACTTCGGTATGCTAAAGTCGCTGCAGACGGTTCCGCAGGCACCGGTACCGGTGCCAGTGCCCTCGGTACCTGTTTCAACAGGCATGCTTCCCCCGATGCCGAGCTTGGAATCTCTCTTCAGCATGGGGGGGGGGGGGGATCAGGTACCGACTCGTTTCGGTACCGACATCGAGCGGTACCGATGCCATCTGCTTCGGGAGAACCCGGTGCTTCCTCCTTTTGAGTCTTCCGATTCCGATGACTCGGATGATTCCACCGGTACCAGAGCTGAACTTTTACAAGATTCAATTCCTTCTCCTCAACGCAGAATGCTAGGAATCATATGGGAAGGACTGTGTCATTCCATGGTGCGACCGCACCTTGAATACAGTGTGCAATTCTGGTCACCATATCTTAAAAAGGATATAGCAGAATTAGAAGAGGTATAGAAAAGAGCCACCAAAACGTTAAAGGGGATGGAAGGATACCCATTAAAGGAAAGGCATAAAAGGTTAAGGCTCTTCAACTTGGAAAAAGAGATGGCTAAGGGGAGATATGATAGATGTCTATAAAATTAATGAATAGAGTGGAATGAGCAAATGTAGATCAGTTCACACCATCAAAAAGTAGAAAAGGACTAGAGGGACACACAATGAAGCCACAATGTAACCCATTTAAGAATAATAAGAGAGCAGAAGCCATCAAGAGCAGCTGTTTGTAAATGTTCCCTCCCCCTGCTAAGTGGATCGCGAGGGAAGAACTTTTAAACTGTCACTACGGGGGCGTGCCCGCGCCTTGCGGGCCCACGTCAGAGGGCCCTTTGGCGTGGCCCTTAGGCGTTGGACTGTGGTGGCAAAAGAAACATCTGCTCCTTGCTATATAGTTGGTAACTCTGTTTGAAGGTATGACTATGTTAGTTAATTGTATTGTAATGTATGTATTGTCATTCCCTGTGCTATGTAGTCTCACTTCCAACCACTTTGATGTAATGATAAGGTGGTGCATGTCCTCCCTGCCTTTGTATGACCTTTGTAGTATGTTGTGAACCACTTTGATTGAAGGAAAAGGCGGTATACAAAACATGTCAAATAAATAAAATATTTTTTTCACTCAACGCATAATCAAACTCTGGAATTCGTTATCGGAGTATGTAGTAAAAACTGTTAGTGTAGCTGGATTTTAAAAAAAGGTTAGGACAAGTTCCTGGAGAAAACATCCTTAAACCCTTTATTAAAGAGGACCGAGGAAATCCACTGCTTACCCAGGACAAGCATTGTGGAACCTTTTTGGGAATCTACCAGGTACTTGTGACCTGGACTGGCCACTGTTGGAAACAGGATACTGGGCTTGATGGATGTTGGTCTGACCCAGTATGGCATTTCTTATGTCCTAGATTCATCATAGGTTCGCTTTTTTGTCTAATTATAAAATTCTTAAATCCCCGTGAAACTTTTTTTAGGAGTCAAACTTTTTGTGAAAGAAAATCCTATATATCAAAACAACAGTCATCAAGAACCCCCGAGCACTACTCCAGCTGGCCGAATGCTTTTCTTTTCATTCGACCAATGTATATTAAAGAGCAATTACAAACAAATATATATACACCACACATTCGGTATCATAGATATGGTGCCTTGAAAAATATGTCTTCCTATTAGGATCCACCACGGATTGCTTTTAAACAGGGGAAGAATTTGGGCAAAATGCTTTTAGATCACCTGTTGCTTCATTAGAAGATCTGAATCATCCTGTTGGACACTGCCCCTGTGATCATTGTAACGGGTGTCAATATGCCCTTATAAGTGAAAGTTGGACTCATCCTAATGGTAAGACTTTTTTTTTTCAAGACACCATACCATCTGTGATACTGAATGGGTGATATATATGATCGTCCTTGCTTGATTGGGCTTCTCTGCTCTGACTGGTGTGATCTGGTGAAATGTTTTCCGATCGCTTTTCATACATTTTACTAGTTTTTGTTATTGAGAGCATTCATCCAGCCAGAATAATGCTTTGGGGCTATTGATGATTGAGCTTGGGTGAATCTTATTTTGGTATTTTGTGATCTTCATTCACAAAATTTTTTTAGGAGTCTAAAATTATCACAGGGATTTAAGAAATATAATTAGACTAAAAACAGGATGTGTGAATTATAATTAGACCAAAATAAAAAACAAACCAACCACCAAACACAGACCTATGATGACAGGGAGTTGAAATCCAGAACTTCTAGGGTAGCGTTCTCCGAAATGCTTCCCGTTCCACGTGCAGGACCCAAAAGGCAGGCAGAGCTCCGGAGTCTCAATGTATGATTGAGACAATGATTTAAGGATGAGGGTTTTGGATTTGTTAGGAACTGGGGAACATTCTGGGGAAAGGAGGGGCTCTTCCAAAGGGATGGGCTTCACCTTAACCGGGATGGAACCAGGCTACTGTCATTAACCTTTAAAAAGGAGATAGAGCAGCTTTTAACACTAGAAGCCCCAAAGTATGTCAATTGACGCAAATGCATCTTTGAAGTTGTATACCAGCGCCACTGCTAGAACCATGACGGTTATGTTCCATGACTTTGTTAGCGAGGTCAAGATGTTCAAATATGTGCATCGAAAATTAATGACAGATGCTCCACCTAGCGGGAAAATGAATTTATACCTAAAAGCCCCAAAGTATGTCAATTGACACAACCAAGAAAATAGAGTGGTTTTCACAAGTTTTCTTACAATGACTAACATAAGAACAGTTTTAACTAAATTTAAAAGTAACTGCAAATTCAAAAGTAACTGCAAAGTCCATGTCAGTTGACGAATGAACAGGATAAGCATGTACGCCTGCACAACCTGTAACATGTAGGTCAATGTTTGAATCTGATTCAGTCAAATCAGAGTAACTGTCAATTTCCAAAATATCTTGCAGCTTGGCAAGTGCTTGTGCTGCTGTCATGCGCTGCGGACGCAGTTCTCTCGTTTTCTGCATCGAAGCAGTAGCCGCAGCTGACAACAGATCAACTGATTTTGCACCAGCACATCTAGGCACTGCTGTCTTCTTACAAAAGTGGAAGGAAGTCCAAAAAACTGCCAGCATGGTTCAAAGGTGAGGCCAGAGAGGCTGTTGCCAAAAAAGCATCTTTCAGGAAATGGAAAAAAAAATAGAGCCAAATGACGAAAACTGGAAACAGCACGAGAATTGGCAAGTTAAATGCAAGGCACTGATAAAGCAGGCAAAGAGAGAATTTGAAAAGAAACTTGCTGTGGAAGCAAAAACGCATAATAACAACTTTAAGTACATTCGTAGCAAAAAACCTGTGAGAGTCAGTTGGACCATTAGATGACAGAGGGGTAAAAGAAGACAAGGCTTGAGAGGGGACAAGGCTATAGCGGAGAGACTGAATGAATCCTTTGCTTCGGACTTTACTGAGGAAGATGTAGGGACGTTACCCATGACTGAAGTGGTATTTAAAGGTGATGCTGCATAAGAATTGAAAGAAATATCGCTACACCGGGAAGATGTATTACATCTATATGATAAACTGAAGTGTAGCAAATCACCTGGACCAGATAGTATACATCCAAGGGTGTTGGAAGAATTGAAATATGAGATTGAAGACCTGCTATTAGTAAATCTGTGAACTATCATTAAAATCATCTGTAATACCTGAAGATTGGAGGACGGCCAATGTAACGCCAATTTTTAAAAAGGGTTCCAGGGGTGATCCGGGAAACTACAGACCGGTGAGCCCAATGTCAGTACTGGGGAAAACGGTAGAAACCATCATAAAGAACAAAATTACTCAGCATGTAGATAGTCATTGCTTAATGGGAGACAGCCAACATGGCTTTAGACAAGGAAGATCTTGTCTCACTAATCTGTTATGTTTTTTTGAAGGTGTGAATAAACAGGCAGACAAAGGTGAGTCTGTTGATATACTGTATCTAGAACTTTCAGAAAGCCTTTAACAAGATCCCTCAGAGACTTTTGGCAAAACTATAAAGTCATGGGATAGGAGGTGATATACTATTGTGGATCAGGAACTGGTTATAAGCTATACAGCAGAGGATAGGGCTAAATGGCCAATTTTCCCAAAGGAAAAAGGTGAATAGTGGAGTACCCCAGGGATCTGTGCTGGGCCCGCTGCTTTTTAACATATTCATAAATGACCTGGAAAAGGGAATAACGAGTGAGGTTATCAAATTTGCAGATGACACTAAACTATTTAAAGTTGTTAAAACCCAAGAGGATTGTGGAAAATTGCAAGAGGATCTTGATAAATTGGAAGACTGGGCATCCAAATGGCAGATGAAATTTAATATGGACAAGTGCAAAATTATGCACCTAGGAAACAACCCAAACTATGGTTAAACGATGCAAGGTTCCACATTGGGAACCACCACCCAGGAAAAAGGATTAAGGCATCATTGTGAATAACATGTTAAAACCCTCCGCCCAGTGTGCGGCGGTGGACAAGAGAGCAAATAAAATGCTAGGTATCATAAGGAAAGGAATGGAAAATAAAACAAAGGATATTGTAATGCCTCTATATCGTTCCATGGTGAGACCGCACCTTGAATACTGTGTGCAATTCTGCTAGATACTTATGACCTAGATTGGCCACTGTTGGAAACAGGATACTGGGCTTGATGGACGTTGGTCTGACCCAGTATGGCATCTCTTATGTTCTTATGAATCTAGAGCATAACTAGTGATGGCCTGTTGGGCTGTTATACTGGAGGGCCTTTGGGCTCTTATAAGCTCATGGGTATTTGAGGTCACATTCTGTCTCATAAAATAGTGATCTGGTATGGTTTGTTGAGAATATTGTTTTGGAGACCTCCTGTACCTGGTAACCAATGATGCTTAATTAGAAGGGGAGATATGTGATCATTTCTTTTAGCGTGAGATAAAAGTGAATGTCAGTGTTCTGGATGAACTCTCATTTTTATTTTTTTTTTTTAATATGCAATTGGGTAATCCATCATAAGCAGCCTTGGAATAATCAATGTGGCAGTTAAAGGTAGTCTGGGCAGATGTGTCAAGAAGTTGGTGAATTGCATGGAAATCTCATAGCATTGAAGGACGTCTTTACTGCAGAACTGATTTGTTTTGTATAAAAAAAAAAAAGGGAGGAGGTCGGAGTCGAGAAGCATACCCAAGTATTTAAAGGAGGTGGTTAATGTGATTAGTCTGCCTCAAAGGTCTGGAGAAATAGTGAGAGATGGTAATCCACCTGTCAACCATGTAACCATGGATCTCTCAGAATTGAATGCAAAAAACTGTAGAGTCATGCCTTTGGGCTGTAAAAATCCAAGGGGGTGGTATAGTATAGGGGGCGAAGTACTTCTCTCCAGAAAAGATGAATGGGACCTGGAGTGATTATCCACCTTTAAGATCATCGGAAACAAACAGGTAGAAAAGGCAATAGTGAAACCAGGATTCTTGGGTGCATAGTAAGAGGAACGGCCATTAGAAAGAAGGGGGTGATAATGCATCTGTGTAAGTCTTTGATGAGACCTCATTTGGAGAGACCACACCTTCCAAAGAATATAAACAGGATAGATTTGGTGCAGAGGGTAGCTACCAAAATGGTCAGTGGCATATGGGAATCTTTAGGAGTTTGTGGTTTATTTAAACACTTGAGAATACTGCCCTTTCTTGACAATCAAAGCAGTTCACAATAAACATCAGAAAAACAACAAACAGAAACGGGAAAAGAACACCGAAAATTCAATAGGATAGAAAGAAAGAGGGAGGACAGAATTAGGAAGAGGGGATCCTTAACAGACTAAAGGCCAGCTGGAAAAGATGAGTTTTGAGGGCAGCTTTAAAATTTTTGAAAAGGGGTATTTTGAATTAATTAGAATAAGGCATATGGGGATCAACTTAAGGATCTCAATATGTAAATTTTGGAAATTGGGATGGAAAAGAGAAGAAATAAATTTGGAAGAAAATGGACTGGAAGGAAAGAGATGTGCTAATGGATATAGAATGTGGGGAAGCAAGTCTTGTTTCAGTTATACCTCCAAAAATGCACACTCGTTGACAGGTTTAATTCCCCTCTTGGCCAGCCATATCATTAGAAGGGGACTGCCTCAGTACTCAGAGCACCATCTGGTTTATCCAGCCATCTAAGAATTACCATACTGGGTCAGATCAAGCGTAGGATCCCCTTTCCAAAACAATGGCCAATCCAGGTCATAGGTATCTGTCAAGCTCCTAAAAAATAGATAGATTTGGTGGGAAATTTCCCATGCAGAATCTACGCTAATAACAGTTTTATGGACTTTTCCTCCAGGACTTTGTCCAAACCTTTTATAAGCCCACCTACACTAACTGCTTTTAACACATCCTCTAACAAAGACTTCCAGAACTGAATTAAGCACGGAGTGAAAAAATATTTTTCAGTAAGTATGTAGCGATGTGGCATGCAGTGGAAAGGGGCTTCATTTAAAAGACAGAACAGGCAGCAATAAAAAACAAACAAACAAACAACAACAACAGCAACAGCAACCACCACCCACAAAAATGTCAGCTCTATTCTATTCCAGCTGTTAAACCTTCACTGCCTGGTTCTCCCAGGCCTTCCTCCAGCACCAGTTAAAGCTCCACCCTTCACGTGGCTTGCCTGGGAAGGACTTCTGGCTTCATGGGCTTCTCTCCCTCTTGCAGCCTGCTGGGGATTTAACCTTTCCCTGGGAGCCATGCCCTTCCAGTCCCAAACTCTGGGCTGCCAGCTCTCAAGGTGGCCTACTGATAATCCTCTGGAGAGGGGCGGACAATACTCTAGACTACATCACACCCCCTCCCCCCTCAGCTCAACCATGGCCAACTGAGTGCCTGACTCACCCAGGACCCCCACCCGGGAAAGGAAGCCTGCGTTCAAGTGAGTCCGACTAGCCCTATGGTGGACCTGGAACTAGGAGGATTGGAGACTTAACTTGCCAGAACAGGCAGCCAAGAAAACAATGTCAGCTTTATTCTATCCAAGCTGTTAAACCTTCACAGCCTGGTTTCTCTTGGCCTTTCCTCCAGCATGAATTAAAGCTACATTCACCCGGCTTTGCCTGAAAAGGACCTCTGGCTCCATGGGCTTTTCTTTCTCCTGCAGCCTGCTGGGGTTTTAACCTCTCCCTGGGAGCTACGCCCTGCCGGCCCTGAACTCTGGGCTCTCTTAAAGGGGCTTGTTGATAATCCCTCTGGAGAGGGATGGGCAATACTCTATAGACCCCATTACAAAATAGTACATTTAAGACAAAACAGGAGAACGGCATCTTCCATAGCCTTTGTACTTTTTGAAAGAGTCATTCAATTTGTGTTTACCCACCCCACACCACTTATGATTTTATATACTTCTATCTTCAGCTGTCTTTTCTCCAAGCAAGAGAGTCCTAACCTCTTTGGCATTTTCTCATAGGCGATTCTTCCACTCCCATTTTCATTTTATATTTTTTCTAATCCTGCTATAACCTTTTTGACACGAGATGACCAGAACTGCATACAACATGCATAAGTAATACAAAGGGATGATGATAGAAAATAAAACAAAAACTATTCCTTTCCTAATAATTCTTAACATTCTGTTTACTTTTTTGGGCTGCTGCCACACACTGAGCAGAAGATGTCAATGTATTGTCAATATAGAAACATAGAAATATGACATCAGAAAAAGACCACATGGTTTAACTTGTCTGCCTTTCCATATCAACTACAATAGTCCCCTTTTTCTTTTAGAGATCTTTAGTGTTTCTCCTATGCTTTTTTTGGGTTCAGATACTGTCCTAATGTCCACCACCTCTACTGGAAGACTATTCCACACATCTCCACTCTTTCTGTAAAAAAATATTTCCACACATTTCTCCTGAATCTATCCCCTATCACCCTCATCCTATGCCCCTCATAGTGGAGCTTGCTTTCAATCGTTAAGAGGTGCTCCTCTTGTGCATTTATGCCACGGAGGTATTTTAACGTCATGAATTACACGTGTATTTTGCAAATTGAGGTCCAAAGCAGGCATAAATGTCCACAGCATCAATTTAACCACTATTTCTGTAGGATTTGTTCTAGTACTTTATAAACACATATAAGCACCTATGTGTTTTTATGAAATAGGCTAAAAATAGGCAACCACCTGGCCTTCGGAAATAAGCAACCAGCATACATGTAGTATGCCTGCTTTGTATGGAGGAGGGGGGCAACGGGCAGGGAGTTCAGATGAGTGGTAGGTAGTTAACTTTATCCCTCACCCCACGGATTGGCATCATTTAGCTTTCTCTCCCCCCCCCCCCACCCCCAATGGACACAAACTCTGAACCATATGCTCCTGAAGAACTGTTGGATTTCCCCCAGGCCCTAACTGGAAAGCTGTTCTCTCCCCTTTTTAAACATTAGAGTCAGCAGCCTGGCTCAACCCTGGTGAAGGTGGAGCCCATATTTTTGGGATAGACATCCCCCTTCCCAAAGTGCTGCCCAGTTTCCAACAAACCTAAATTCCTCTTCCCTTCACCATCATCTCATCCACATGTGTCTCCAGAGCACTGCATGCCTCTTGGGTCCTCAAGACTTTGCAACTCACTTACAATCTAAGATGTGCCTTATCAACAGAACCACTACAACAACCACCACCCTTGTGCAGGACGTTCCAGGAGCTCTTTCTGCATTCTCTATCCCCTCTAAGAAGGGAATTGAAGACACCATTACAGCACTCAACATCACTACATCCCAGTCCGATCCATGCCCTGCCTTCTGGATCAAGGAGCTCCGCAGTCACTTCAGCCCAGTAATTGCCAACATAATGAACCTCTCCTTTTCAACAGGATCATTCCCTTCAGCCCTTAAGCATACCTCAATTAGACCCCTGTTGAAAAACTGCAAGCTCGACCCCCTAAGGGTAGAGTCCTACAGACCCATTTCTAGCATACCTCTACTTGCTAAGATCATCGAAAAGGAGGTCCAACGACAGTTACAGGACCATATTGACACCGCTGCACCTCTAGACCCCTGCCAACACGGCTTCAGGGAATATCATGGAGTCGAAACTCTCCTCACCACACTCTTCAGCAAGATAATCACCGGCATAGATAACATCCGCCAAGGTTTCGCCCTCATCTTTCTGGACATCGCCGCAGCGTTTGATTCAGTGAATCACGAACTCCTTTTAGCGAGACTAATTGAGAAGGGCATCAGTGGAACAGCGCTTGAATGGTGCAGGTCCTACCTATCCAGAAGATGGCAGCATGTCCGCTCAGGAGGCAGAATTTCAGAACCCTTCCACCTAGATCAGGGAGTCCCTCAAGGTTCCTCACTTTCTGCCCTTCTGTTTAACATTTACATGCAACCAATCTGTAAGATCATACATTCATTTAATGTCGACTTCATGCTTTATGCAGATGATGTTCTACTTTACACCCCTATCTCCACTGACCATTTAGATCTCTCCCCTCTAATAAACTGTTTCAATGCAGTATCTGACCGGCTTCTCTCCCAAAACCTCCGTATACAACATAAGAAAACGGAAGTCCTCTTTATCACGAGGAATCCCAACTTCACCCCACCTCAATATCTCAAAACCAAGGAAGCTGAATTGCAATCCAAACCCTCAATACGCTACCTGGGAGTCACTCTGGATCAACGCCTGGATATGAAGTCCCACATAGGAAACACAGTCAGAACAATATACTACAAGATCCGTTCTCTGAGACACCTACGCTCCATGTTGGAGCCAAAAGATTTCAGGACAATCTACCAAGCACTGATCATGCCCCACTTCGATTCTGCTAATGTCATTCTTCTAGGTCTTCCTCAATCCACCTTAAACCCGTTACAGCTGGCAATGAATGCCGCAGCAAGGGTCCTTCAGGGAGCCGCCAGGACTGACCACGTTACACCTCTGCTAATTCAATTACATTGGCTACCCATCCAGGCCAGAATTATCTTCAAAACTCTACTTCTCACGTTCAAAGCTCTCAATAAGCTCTCCGCTGCATCTTTATCTGCCCTTATTCACTCTACTACACCAAACAGAGCAAGAAGATCCACGACCATCAACTCCCTAAAGCTCCCAAAGGCCCTTACAAGCTGCTCTTCGTCTACAGCCAACAGAGCCTTTATCCTCTGTGCCCGTAGGTGTTGGAATGCACTACCCCCTGGCATCCGGGCTATCAACAGCTTAACGCAATTTAGGAAAGCCCTCAAATTCCATCTCTTTAACAAGTACCTTATAGAGTCAACGACACCCATTGACCTCAGTGTTTCCACCCAGTTATTCAATTCCTCGGTGTCTCAATAACACGCCAAGGCTGACTCTCTATAATTATTAATATATTCTTATCAACTGTTCCTCCTAACATGTACCTATGCAGTAGTATTACCCCTGTAAATAGATTGTAAATAGTTTCCCTTGTTATCTGTAAACTCATGCATGTTGACTGTACTGAGATTTTTGTTTTATGTGAACCGCGCTGATGCTGAATAGTGCGGTATATAAGAGAATATAAATAAATATAAATAAATAAAACGGGAACTTTTCTCTGAATGTTACCATAGGAGTTCTGGATTTCAACTTTCTACCTATAATCCTAAATTTGGCATACAGAAACCTCCTTCCTGCATGTTTCCTATGTCATTGGTACTCACATGTTTCCTATGTCATTGGTACTCATATGTATCAAGACAACAAGCTGCTTCCTAGCATTGCCTAAACTTTTATATAGGCAAGACTGAGGTCAGACATCTTTGTTCCAGGCAGGCAAATTAACAAGCAATCCTCATGTGCTCCTGCCAGCCAGCCATCTAAAGAGTACAGGGGAAATCCACTGCTTGTCCCAATATACTGTAAGCATTGTGGAACCTGCATTTCTTTTTTGGGAATCTGCTAGGTACTTGTGACCTGGATTGGCCACTATTGGAAACAGGATATTGGGCTTGATGGATCAGTCTGACCCAGTATGGCATGTTCTTACATGCCTAAGGATTAAATTGCCAACTACAAAGGTCATACTAACCCCTCCCCCCGTGATCACACCCCCTGGGTCTATTTGGGGGCCCTTGCTATAAGGTATGAGGCGCTCTCTCTTTCAGTGGGACCTTGACCGTTATATGCTTGGGAAATAGGGGAATAACATTGTGTGGTGTCATGCGCAGCCTTGGACCGCCCTCCTGCAGCCTTGAGCACATCAAACAACATTACAATCCAGCTTTTATAGAAAAACGTAAAGAGTTGCCTTCCAAAAGTTACAGCAGTTCAAGGAGCAGTTCTGCTATCCTTCTGCTCCTTCTTATTAGAGGTCGGCCCCAACACACCATACCTCTGGCAACAGTGACAGGTATGGCCTCCCCTTCTCCAGAACACAAAACACAGCAAAGGTTCCAGAGAATCAGCACACAGCAGTCATAGGCAGTCCTAAGACCACAACGATCCCAACCCCACAGTCTTTTCCTTTACAATAAACAGTGTTGCTCAGCTACACTGTTTAACCAGCTGTGCAGCCATTCTTCCCATCCCCCCTTTCAGCTTGTTGAGCCTATCCAGGGCAAAAGCCTTCACTGTTCTAGAAAACGTACCTCCATGGAATTGCAGGAAAAGTCCTCTTCATAGTCCTATGCTTACATCAGCTCTGCCCCTACCATCAAGGATGAAAGGCACACCCTCCCTTTTTGCCCCTTCATGGGAATTTCTCTTCTGCTTACCTTGTGGCTCTGCCTGTCCCAACCTGACAGAACTTCCCAGCTGTTTTCTCTTCCTGGGCCGCCGCCTTCCAGAAGTAGTCAGCCCTCCCTCTCTTTCCTGAGGGTCCTGCCCAGACCGCCAGCCTTGGGCTCCCTGCTGCCCAAGCAAGATAGCCCATGATTAACTGTTTTGGGGGGGTTTTCCACACACCAGGTTTCCCATGGCTCTTCTTCTCTGGTTGCTTATTGCTGGAACCCTCAGCCACCTGTGTGTTCTCTTAATTAAATCACCTGATCTTTTCTATGGTTTCCTAAGGCATTCTGGGATTTGTAGTATCACTTACCCTGTCATAATTGCTAATGATTTGTTAGTGTAGTTCATCTTTTCTGGTTGGATAGAACATTTTAAAATTCTTTGCAATAACCGTATTATTGATACTTTTGCAAACCGGCAGGACAATTATGTGTTTGTAATCTATTTCAAATTCTTATTATAGAGGTGGGTTATAAGTGTCATTGTAGGATAAGGTGGTATACAAATCTGTCTAAATAAATAAATAAATAAATTTTAAATTTAATTTAATTAAATCCTTAGTGTAAGAGGATATAGCATCACCCAGAGAACAGGTCCCAAATACAGGATCACGTCCTGCGACACCTTTCTCTTCCATGGCAGCACAAAGTTAGCCAGATTGGAGTTGGGACTTCTCTACAGTATAATGTCCTTGAAGGCCTCTATTGTATATCTATCTGCCTCAGCTTCTCCAAGTCTGCTACTATAGCCTCCAGACAGGGCTGACCCAAGGGCTTTTGCTGCCCTGGCCACTCTCCTTGTGCTTCCCCCCATCCCCTGCTCCCGCCATCTCATCTGGGTTGGACGGCAATCCCTTGATGCTGCCTTTTTTTTTTAGTGCCCATGCAAGCCCTATCGCCTGCTGCTCCTGCCCCCCTTCTGATACAATGTCCTACTCCCTCAGACAGGAAGTTACGTCAGAAGGGGGGCAGGATCGACAAACTGTGAGGACACACGCATGTGGCCACTGTAAGGCCCACCACAGTGGCAGAAAACTGCTGATTTTAAAGATTGTGGAGGGACCAGGGATCACCATGCTGCCCACTGGGATCTGCTGCCCAGTGGATGGTTTGGCTCTGCCTTCAGAAATCAGACTCATTCTCTAGAGAAAGACGTTCTTTGCACCAATATGACCACTCACCAACTGGGAAATAAGAATACATGTGACATTCTCACACTGAAGTTTTATCATATTATTGCATGAACTCCCCTCCCTTTGGAAAACAGTAATGATCCCTGCAATGGCATGTCATTCTCACAGTCAAAACATTCTTCTCTGCTTTCCTGGGCGACATGCAGGATTTGAGCTTAGTATCCAGTTGATCAGGGTTCATTTCTCAATGACACTCCTTGTGGCCTTGTGGCAAGTCACTTTACCCTCCACTGCCTTATAATAAAGAACTGGCAATCTACTTCTGATCCTATTTTGCAAGAAAACCCATGGGGCTGCAGTGTCGCCAGGAGTCAGCATTGACTTGACAGCACTTTAAAAAAAACATGAAAAAAGACAGGTAACATATAATGTCTCCATGAGGGTATTTCATTTTTTTTTCATATTGATATGCAATACAATGTGTGCCTTTAAGTCAGTGCTGACTACTGGTGACCTAGCAGCTCCTTGTCTTCTTGGCAGTGTGACTGTAAGTAGATTGCCAGGTCTTTCTTCCAAGGCAATGGAGGTTTAAGTGACTTGCCCAAGGCCACAAGGAGTGCTAGTGGGAATCGAACGCTGATCTCTTAGTTACCAAGCCACTCCACATGCAGGCATATTTAAAAATTTATTTACAAGAAAAAATGTGAGCCACTCAATCTAATTCAAACAACTGCATAAAATAAAGATGAGAATATCACAAAATTAGCACTTTGAAAAAGTATTTTTTATAAAAGGTTTATTACTGCTTTTCACAATGATTTTTGAAATGAAGGCTTTATGTATTACAGGCATTGAATAAGTGTTATCGTGAACACATACCTTTCTTGTATAATTATATTTTAGAAACCATTCACACTTGAATGATTCCAAGTTCAAAAATGAAAAAAGAAATATATTAAGATAATCAAAATAAAACCCATCTGTTGGCATCAAACCACGTACACGTTGTTCAGACATTTTTTCCTTTTAAATACAAAATCTTGGGCAATTACACATGAGTAATTCAGGAATATAATAGGAAGACAAAGTCAGTTACAGAACTATTTTGCATTTTTACAGAAGTAGTTAAAAAGCGATTAGCGATTTAATTCAACAAAATGGCTGAATAAAGCAATGCATTTAGCTTTAGATGGCACTGCTTAAGAAGTCTGCAATTTAGAGAATTCCGAAAACTAGCTACCCCAGCATAAGGATTTGGCAAAAAAGAAAGGGAAGCACCAAATAATGTTATCATTCATGTAAAATACAATGACTTCTTCAGCCCAAAACAATACCTTTTCTAATAAAACAGAATCCAACATGGCTGTCTTTTATTCGGCAAGGCTATTGATTGCACCTACCCTGACTTCTTTTTAGAACATCGAGAACCAGTCATGAATGTAAGCAGAAGGAAAATGTGGTTAACAACTCAGTTTCTTTATCACTCTATTCTGGGTCACCTTATTTGCCTGCAGTAGCATGAAGTTTATTTTTTTCTTCCAAGGAAGTAGTAGTAATTAGCAAAACTACCTATAGCATCTCTTAAATATAATTCCTCGCTTAAAGAATAGTAATTTATTTCATTTTTTTAGGTTGTGTATAAGGGCTCGGTACCTCATGGCCTGCACAGGCGCCATGTGTAACAGATATCAGTACGGCTAGCCTTATACCATGGCTGCTGGCAATTTGGTTTCTGGGTGGTCCCCCCCCCCCCCCACTCCCATGGTACTGCATTGCTGGGGGGGAGAAAGCGGGCTGACCAGTTGAAGAGTGAGCATGCTGATCTCAGCACACCAGGGCTGACATGGCACATAGCTAGCCATGTTGGCCTATGCCATGTCATGACTGGTTGGCCAGGAGTGGGAGGGGGAGGGGGAGGAGGAGGAGGAGGGATATTGGAGCACTTAAAGGGGTCTTAGCCATTGGCCGGGGCATACTTTTCAACTCCTCCCGCCCAACAAACGCTATCAGTACTTGAGGATTTAAACAAAACCTTTCAAATCAAATTTAAAAATAAAAGCCCCAGCCGCAGCATGATTGCAGCAGTAAGTGCTGAGCACACAACACATATAAAAAAAAAGGATAGAAGTGGAACTTGGCTGCAGTACAGCTGCTGCTTTATCTTTTAAAAAAAACCTTAGGTACAGGGAGGAGATCTGATTAGTCTAGGGTTGCCAACTGGCGCCCGACAGCCTTGATCCAGTCCTGGGTTTACCCCATTGCATGCAGGGAAATGTAGTTCTGATTTCTTCTATTGCACTCCATAAGAAAAGCAAGACTACATGTCCATGCATGCAATAGGGTAAACCCAGGACTGGATCAAGCCTGTCGGGCGCATCTGGAGCCAGTTGGCAACTCTAGATTAGTCCTATGCTTCTTCTCTCCTCCCTCCATCCTTCTGGCCTAGAAAAAGAAACTAAAGGTTACTGCCTCTTCTTTTGCTTTATCTGGGCGATATCTGAGTGTAACATTCCTTGTAAACCCCAAATGGCAGCCTCCACTTGCTAGGCATTAGCTCATATCATCTCTGTGGCTGTAAGAGCCATGGATCATCAGGACTGCATCCACCACAGTGGCAGTGGTTCAAGGATGGGCAAGAAGGGAACGGATCAGCCGCTTCTGTCCCCATGCAAACAGCAAGGCAGCATTGCACATCAGAGGCAGCAGAGGTCAAACAGCCTTGCAGCACCGGAGGTTTCAGGTAAGCACTGTAGAGTTGTTTGAGGCCATAGCCATCGCTGCAAGTCCCAGAGAGGGGGGATGGAGAGGGGGCAGGAGTGAGAGGAAGGGGGTGCAAGGGATGACGTTTGCCTAGGGCACCTCATATTTCTGCACTGGCCCTCAATATAGCCAACCTTTATTGCTAAAGACTGTCTCTTTTGCAGGGCAACTAGCATGCAGCCACTTGGCATGATAATGGAGGATGGTCCAACAGTGATATTCCCATGCATATGGGGCGACATGTTAGCTAATAAAAGAGTAATTTTCCATTGTAATATCATGGCACTTGCTGAAGTGATAAACAATCCACCAAATGTGTACTGGTATCATATCTCTTGACATTAGTCTGTTTGCACTGTTTCAGAGTGAGCAAAACATGTTTCAGGCTCTCACAATGACAGTGCTGACTCTTATTTTTTATTTATTTATTTATTTAGTAAATACTTGTATACCGCTGTTTCCTACGATCAACAGCGGTTTACTTTACAGAATCATAATGCATTGTATGATACATTGAGATTTTTAGTTTTACATTTTGATTAGACAATGATTTACGTAACATGGGATAACCAGTTGGATACAATATACAGTTGATTATTATAGCACACAGATCAGGGTATACATTTGATTTCAGTAGGTTGGGGGGCCAAATATACATTATATACAGTGTTGACTTCCAAAGAGTACAGACTAACACATGACTATATGCTATTAGATTTTATGCTGTCGCGGGCGGTAGAGTTCATCTGGTTGAGGTAGGGTATTGCAGTTAGATCAGGTTGTAGTGGGTTTGAAACAGATATGTTTTAAGCTTTCGTCTGAATTCAGTCAGGCTGTTTGTGAGTCTTAATTCATGTGGTAGTTGGTTCCATTGGATTGGCGCTGTGTATGTGAATGCCCGCTTGCTTGTTTCGGCCTTGACAGATCGAATGCTTGTCGGGATACACAGGGTGTTGAGATTCATAGTTCTCCTGCTCCTGTTGCATGGTTGGATAGTGATTAGGTTATTGAGGTAGGATGGTGCGATGCCATGGATGAGTTTAAACGTTGTGATGATCTGTTTGTAGATGATGCGGGCGGCCACTGGGAGCCAATGCAGGTCCATTAGTACTGGGGTTATGTGGTCGGTGACTTTCTTTTCCATGATGACTCTTGCAGCCACGTTCTGGGCCATTTGCAGGATACTGAGTGTGTTCTTTGGAAGCCCTAGTAGAATGGCATTGCTGTAGTCCAGGTGTGGAATGATTAGTGCTTGAGCAACAGATCTAAAGTCGGATTTGTCGAGGATACTGCGAAGTGGTTGTAGAATTTTGAGTTTGTAAAAGATGGCTCTGTTAACTGATCTGAGGTGTTTGTCCAACCTGAGATTACAGTCTAGTAGGACTCCTAGATACTTTATTACAGGCTTCGTGTGGTATATGTTTTTGTTAAGAGTGACTGTGGTGGGTGGGATGAAATTGGCTTTCTTGGAAATGAACATGACCTCTGTTTTTTTGTGGTTTATTGACATGTTGTTTTGCTGAAGCCATAATTGGAGCATGTCAAGGCATATTTCTAGTGGACCGAAGTTAGGCTGTGTTATGTCAAGCTGTGTGTAGAGCATCACATCGTTGGCATATATGTGGTATTTGATGTTGCATTTCTGGAAGATATCGCAGACCGGCTTTATATACAAATTGAACAGTAGTGATAAGAGGGCAGACCCTTGGGGGATCCCTTGTGTTTGGGGGAAGGCATCAGCTTTGTCGTTGTTGAATTGTACTTGTTGCATCCTATTGGATATATATGAAGAGAACCATTTTAAGGGGGTCCCTGAAATACCCAGCGAGGCGAGGCGAGGCGGTCCAATAGGGTGTTGTGATGCACTGTATCGAATGCCGCTGAGATGTCAATGAATATGAGTATGAACATGGAGTTTTTGTTCTCGAGGCCCCTAAGTAGGTTGTCAAGGAGTGCCAGCAGTAGTGTTTCTACTCCGTGATTCTGACGGAATCCATATTGATGCTCATCTAAGGCTTTTCTCTCATCCATGTGATCTTGTAGTTGGTGCTGCACCGCTTTTTCAATCGTTTTTGCTAGGAATGCTATGCTTGAAATTGGGCAGTATGATGCAGGATCACTTTTGTTGAGCGACTTGTTCTTTAATATGGGTCTTATAATTGATTTCTTGAGTTGAGTCGGCATGCTTCCTTGTTGTAGTGATTGGTTGACAATGTGCGCGATGGGTTTTGCGTTGTCTTTCTTAGTTGCTTTCATCCAGGCGGCTGGGCATGGGTCGAGGGGTGTGGTAGTGGTGTTTAAGTTGGTTATGATGTTTAAGATTTGTTGCTCTCCGAGATGCTGGAAGGTGTTCCATTCTGGTTCCAGGTCTGCTTGAGAGGCAGCGGTGGTTTCTTGAGTGGTGATGGTTGATGTCATGTTTTGATTAATGATTGTGGGGAGTTGCGGGTTTAGTTTTTTGGCATAGTGGTCGGCAAGTGTCTGGGCCTTTATATCGTTTGAAGAGATGGGTTTTGCGAAGTTTTGGTAAGAGATTTTACGAGCTCAAAAAGTTCCCTGGGTCTATTGAGAGCTTTGTTAAGTAGGTTGGTGTGGTGACTCTTCTTTGCGAGGTTGACCTCATTCTTGTATTTTGAGAGGAGTGTTAGGTATAGTTGCTTGCCTTCTTCGATTTGCTTCTTCCTCCATTTTCTTTCCAGTTTGCGTAGCTCTCTTTTCATTTTAGCTAGCGTGGGAGAGTACCATGGTTCGGTTCCTGTTTTTGTTGCCGCATTTGTGCCTTTCCATGTTGGTCTTGCAGCTGCCTCGATCCCTGAGTTCCATTGGGCTACCAGTTTGTCTAGGTCTGTGGTGGTGTACTCCAAATGTGTAGATATAGAAGTTATCAATGCTTCACTGTTGAATTTTTGGAATTTCCTCTGTTGATGTGTTTTCGGGTCGGTTTGAGGCTTATCCTTTAGTGATGGTAGATGGATTTCAAATTCAATTAGGAAATGGTCGGACCATGGGGCCGGGGTTACTCGAGGTTTGGTGTTTTGTTGTATGTTGTGTGATAAGAACACCATATCGAGAGTGTTACCTTTGTTATGTGTGGGTTCTTGAATGATTTGTGAGTATCCGAGCTGGTTCATGGCTTCTGAGAATGTGTCTGCCTGTACTGGGGGAATTGAAGGGAGATTCAAGTCACCCAGGATGATGCGCAGTTTTTTGGTTGCAGAGGTTGAGATAATTTCTAGTGCGGTTGCCAGGGTTTCATGGTGGGCTGAGGGGGGTCTGTAAATTAAACAAAGTATTGTTGTTGTGTTTTCAATTGCAAGTGGTCATTATTCATGATGCTGATTCCAAAATCAGTGTCAACTGGCATCCCATCCCAGAAAACCTGTGGGCATATGGAGCTTAGAGGCATAGGACTAGCTGCACAAATCCATCGCCCCAATCATCTGTGTTGGGAGGGACTTGAAATGGGGTACCAGAGACTTTTGAAAGAGTTAATATGGAGAATGGCTTAGAATTCACTAGCAACCTGGAAAAATGTGTACCCAAAACCAAGGCCATGTTTAGCAGAACGGTACAGAATGTTTTTGCTTCTTTTAATTCAGCTAAGCAATATGTATCTACTTACTTTGTCCCATAGCAAGTCTTGTAACAAAAACGATGCTGACAATGCAGTTTTTCTATCAGTAAATGAGGTGCTCTGGTCTAGCCAGGTCGAAGAGGATTTACAGGACTCTAGTTTGCAGGACTGTAAACTCCCTTCCCTTGAGGCCTTAAGAGTACAGTGTTTTTAACAGAATTCTGCGTGTGTGACTTGTTTCATTATGGATTATTATTCTCTCTCTCCCATTGCTTTGAGTGAAGGAATGAAGCCCAAGAACCCAGGCTCTATTACTGGTGAGAGATGAAGCAGGGTATGTTCAATCTGCACCTCCTACTTTTGCAGGTTCAAGAAAAATAGGTCTCTGCCTTGATGCATGGAAACCCATCACTCATGAATGACTTCTAGTCCTATGGCAAGTTTTACCTGCAGTGGCTTCATGCACATACGAGGTGTGACAAAAAAGAAATGAGATTGTGGCAGCCACGCCCATGACTCAATGCCAATTGACTAACCGCTTATGTCACTGTGTTGTGCAACATCTCGCCACTATTCTGCTGTAATATTTTTTATCTCTCTCACTCTGCTTTTCTTTTTCAAGTATTTTGTAGAACACTGCTCCATCCCTTTGTCACACAACTGGAGGTGGCAGAAATATGGAGCAAAGAATCAACTTGAAATTTCTGGTTAAGTTGGAGAAGGGCCCAACTGAGTGTCTCCAACTTCTCCAAAAGGCTTAAGGAGAAGATGCAATGTCAAGACCATGAGTCTTTGAGTAGCACAAACACTTCAAGACTGGCCGCGAGGAGGTGGAGGATGATCCCAAGTCAGGATGACCTTCCATGACAAAGACAGCTGAGAACATTGACAGAGTGAACCAGCTGGTGCGGAGTGATCGCAGATTGACGGTGCGGATGATAGCTGAGGAGCTCAGCCTGAACAGGGAGTCAGTGCGGACCATCTTGGTGCAGGAGCTGGGAGTAGTATAATGGGTACACTACTTGTCAAACTGATTGACAGGTGAGATAAGGATGTCAGGAGCCAATCAGCATTCACTTCCGGTGTATGTCCCGCCTTAGGCCACGCCCCCTCCCACAGAAGTGAATGGTGAGTTAGCCCCGCCCACTCCCGCCCCCAAAATGTTGACAGGTACCAATCAGCGCCCACTTCCGGTGTATGCCCCGCCTTAGGCCATGCCCCCTCCCATAGAAGTGAATGGTGAGTTAGCCCCGCCCAGCCCCACCCACTCCCTCCCCCAAAATGTTGACAGGTACCAATCAGCGCCCACTTCCGGTGTATGTCCCGCCTTAGACCATGCCCCCTCCCATAGAAGTGAATGGTAAATTAGCCCCGCCCAGTTCCGCCCCCAGGCGTGGCCACCGCCCCCACTTGACACACCCCTGCCCCCGCCCCAAGGATGACATCATCCAATCAGCGTACACTTCCGGGGGGGTGTCACACCCACGCCACGCCCCACAATATGGCATTAGCCAATCAGCACCCACTTCCGGGTTTGTGCTACGCCCACAGCCTCCCACCCTCCTCCACGCCCCCTGCCTACATCATCGGAAATGACATCACCGGAAACAGGGCATCATCAGAAGAGGGACTGTCCCTTTTTGCTGACATCAGCGGAGACAGTATGGCTGACTCCGGAAATGACAGTATGGCTGACTCCAGAAATGTGTTTTTGCTTCTGCTTAATACTGAAAAACAAAAATGCTTTTCTCTCTCTCTCCCACACAGACTCAGTTGTTTTTTTCTCACACAAAAACTGATTCTTAGCACAGAGAGACAGGCAGGCTAGAATCTTTTTCTTTCCAAATGCAATTAGCACATCTTTGTTAGAGGGATCAGGGCTGCCTCTATCCCTCAACCACGCCCCTGTCTACATCATCGGAAATGGACTGTCCCTTTTTGCTGACATCAGCGGGGAGCAGTGTGACTGACTCTGGAAATGTGTTTTTGCTTCTGGTTAATGTTTACATCTGCAAAAAAAAAGCAGGAACCCTGGAAAACAAAAAAAAATGCTTTTCTCTCTCCCACTGCCCCAGTTCTTATTTCTCACAAAAGATTCACAGCACAGAGAGAGACACAGGCTTTTCACTGAGACACAGACAGGATAGAAAGCTTTTCTTTACAAATGCAAATAGCACATCTTTGTTAGAGAAACCAGTGCTGTCCATGTGATAGAATTTTACTTTTAAGACCTCACTGTTAGAGAGAAGTATTCTGACAGTCCTGTAGAGTTCAGACTGAAATACAGAGAGACCTGAGTTCAAATCCCCCTAATACAGGTCTCTCTGTATTTCAGTCTGAACTCTACAGGACTGTCAGAATACTTCTCTCTAACAGTGAGGTCTTAAAAGTAAAATTCTATCACATGGACAGCACTGGTTTCTCTAACAAAGATGTGCTATTTGCATTTGTAAAGAAAAGCTTTCTATCCTGTCTGTGTCTCAGTGAAAAGCCTGTGTCTCTCTCTGTGCTGTGAATCTTTTGTGAGAAATAAGAACTGGGGCAGTGGGAGAGAGAAAAGCATTTTTTTTTGTTTTCCAGGGTTCCTGCTTTTTTTTTTGCAGATGTAAACATTAACCAGAAGCAAAAACACATTTCCGGAGTCAGTCACACTGCTCCCCGCTGATGTCAGCAAAAAGGGACAGTCCATTTCCGATGATGTAGACAGGGGCGTGGTTGAGGGATAGAGGCAGCCCTGATCCCTCTAACAAAGATGTGCTAATTGCATTTGGAAAGAAAAAGATTCTAGCCTGCCTGTCTCTCTGTGCTAAGAATCAGTTTTTGTGTGAGAAAAAAACAACTGAGTCTGTGTGGGAGAGAGAGAGAAAAGCATTTTTGTTTTTCAGTATTAAGCAGAAGCAAAAACACATTTCCGGAGTCAGCCATACTGTCATTTCCGGAGTCAGCCATACTGTTTCCGCTGATGTCAGCAAAAAGGGACAGTCCCTCTTCTGATGATGCCCTGTTTCCGGTGATGTCATTTCCGATGATGTAGGCAGGGGGCGTGGAGGAGGGTGGGAGGCTGTGGGCGTAGCACAAACCCGGAAGTGGGTGCTGATTGGCTAATGCCATATTGTGGGGCGTGGCGTGGGTGTGACACACCCCCGGAAGTGTACGCTGATTGGATGATGTCATCCTTGGGGCAGGGGTGTGTCAAGTGGGGGCGGTGGCCACGCCTTGGGGCGGGACTGGGCGGGGCTAACTTACCATTCACTTCTATGGGAGGGGCGTGGTCTAAGGCAGGACATACACCGGAAGTGGGCGCTGATTGGTACCGGTCAACATTTTGGGGCGGGAGTGGGTGGGGCTGGGCGGGGCTAACTCACCATTCACTTCTATGGGAGGGGCGTGGCCTAATGCGGGACATACACCGGAAGTGGGCGCTGATTGGTACCTGTCAACATTTTGGGGGCGGGAGTGGGCGGGGCTAACTCACCATTCACTTCTATGGGAGGGGGCATGGCCTAAGGTGGGACATACACCGGAAGTGAACGCTGATTGGCTCCTGCCATCCTTATCTCACCTGTCAATCAGTTTGACAAGTAGTGTACCCATTATACTACTGCTGGGGTTGCAGAGGGTATGCGCCAAGATGGTGCCCAGGCTTTTATCGGACGACCAGAAGGAGCACCGGGTCAATGTTTGTTGAGACCTGCTAGAGAAGATTGGAGAAGTTCCAGAGTTCAGGAGATGAGACTTGGGTCTTCCAGTATGACCCTGAAAGCAAGAGACAGAGCCTGCAGTAGAAGACTCGACTGTCACCCAGACCCAAGAAGGCACGAATGTCCAAATCAAGGATCAAGGTCATGTTGATCGCATTCTTCGACCAGAAGGAAGTGGTCCATCATGAGTTTGTGCCTGACAGTCAACCAGCACTTCTACCAGCAGGTCCTCAATCGCCTCCATGACCGCGTTTGGCACAGCAGGCGGGCTCTGTGGAGATACAAGTTGTGGCTGCTCCACACAATGCGTCCTCACACACCGCGCTCAGTGTGAGGCAGCTCTTGGTCAAAAAATAGATCACAGCTCTCGACCACCCTCCTTATTCCCCAGATCTCACACTGTGCGACGTCTGGCGCTTCCCCAGGCTGAAGACTGTGCTCAAAGGAACTCATTTCACCTCTGTAGAAAAGATCAAGGCCACTGCGATGAGGGAGCTGAAAGACCTCAAGGAGGACTTTATCGAGTGCTTCCGTACATGGCAGAAGCAAATGCCGAAGTGCATTAACTCGGGGGGCGGGATTACTTTGAAGGGGACAATGCGTAATTTCTCTGTAGATTTTGTAATAAAACATTTATGGGACAGTCTTGTATCTTTTTTGTCACACCTTGTATGAGGCAGTTCTGTTTCACACTCCTTAAACGTTTTTGCAGTCCTCAGGAAAAGTGAACTGGTGGCTCCCAGTAAGAAAGCTGGGTCCAACTCTGCTCTCTTAACCTCATACTAAACTTTGCCAGGACCCAAATACAGCGGTCTAAAACTAATCAAATATAGTGCAGTCAGTGAATGCTTAATTTCTATTCATCTACGAGGAATGCCCATCAACACAACTATAATTCAGGTATATGCCCAACAACAGCTGCAGAAGAGGAAGATGTTGATGAGTTCTATGAACAAGTACAAATTGAAATTGACAGAACATGCAAACAGGATATCCTGATAATAATTGGGTGACTGGAATGCAAATGTTGGCAACAAAGAAGAAAGCAAAGTGGTTGGAAAATATGGGCTTGGCAACAGAAATGAAGCTGGAGAAAGACTGATAGAAATCTGCAAGACCAACCTTCTATTTGTTTCATTTATTAATATTTGATATACTGCCCTTCATGGGAACAACAGAGTGATTTACAATAAAAGTAATTAAATTAAATTAAAAGTCAGAAAAGAACTCCATAGTTTAATAGGAAAGAAAACACAAGACAAGATGACAACATGAGTAGAAGGAAACATAAGGGAAACATCCAGGGACATTTGGTGCATGATTCTTCCAGCAACACAAGTGCCAACTGTACACATGGGCTTCATTCAATGGATAGTACAAAAGATCAAATTGACTATATCTGTGGAAGACAACGATGGAAAAGTTTGATAACATCAACAAAGACAAAACCTGGAGCTGACTGTAGTACAGATAACAAACTACTAGTAGGCAAACGCAAGCTAAAGTTGAAAAAGAGCAAGCCACTCATGAATGTAGCAAACTATGACCTTGAGAATGTACCCTGGAATTTAAAGGCTATCTGCAAAATTGATTTGCTGTTTTAGATGCAAATGACAGAGTTCCAGAAGAGTTATGGGATGACATCAAGAAGGTTGTGTTGGAAGAAAGCGAGAAGTCTCTAAAAAAGGTGAAAAAGCAAAAACAGCCAAAATGGATGACTGAAGAAACTCTGAAAATTGCCCAGAAACGCAGAGAAGCTACTACTACTAATAATACTACTGAGCATTTGTAGAAGCTAAAGCCAGAGGAGAAAGAATAGTTACTCACCTGTAACAGGTGTTCTCCAAGAGCAGCAGGAATCAGTCCTCACATATGGGATGACGTCGGCGCCGACGGAACCCTCGTGAGGAGCATTTCCCCAGCTTTCAAGGAAAGCCTTTGGGAATGCAGCGTACACGCGCGGTCCCCTTCCCGCCCAATAGTGCCATCTTGCTCAGTCTGATGATATAGCTAAAAGACAGCAAAAATCAAAATAAAGTATATGACTGCAACTCCAGGGGAGGAGGGAGGGTCGTGAGGACAGATTCCTGCTGCTCCTGGAGAACACCTGTTACAGGTGAGTAACTACACTTTTTCCAGAACCAAGCAGGAAGTCAGTCCTCACATATGGGACTCCCAAGCTCTAGGCTACCGGGAACCCTAAGCTGAAAAATGGCTCCCTCTCAAGAGCCTCAGCATTCGTGATAAGAATATCCTCTGGGAACGCCCCTGTACGGTAGCCCAACACAAGGGCCGGAGGGTAGGAGTTGCCTAAACCTCAAAGAGATTACGGAGTACCGCCTGTCCGAAAGCACTGTCCCTTCAGGACTCTCTCTTCAGGCAGTAATGGGCTGCAAAAGTCTGGCTTGAAGACCAAGTTGCAGCTCGGCAGATGTCTGCCAAAGGACCAGAGTGGAGATGAGCTACTGACACGGCTTTCGCCCTGACACGGTGGGCCGTGACTCGACCCTGCAAGGGGAGGTCGGCTGCCTTATACGCCCAGGCAATACAATCTGCTACCCAAGTGGACAATGTACGCTTGGAGACAGGTAACCCCATCTTATTAGGGTCAAAGGAGACGAAGAGCTGAGTAGCCCTTCGATGCTCCCGCGTATGTTCTATGTAAAAAGACAACACCCTCTTACAGTCCAGGGTATGCAAGACTGTTTCAGCCCGGCTGGTATGCGGCCTGGAAAATAAGGTCAGAAGAACCACCTCCTGGTTGAGGTGGAAAGAGGAGACCACTTTTGGAAGGAACTTGGGATGGGTCTGTAGGACCACCCTGTTCCTATAGAACCGTTTGTACGGTGTATCAGAAACCAGAGCTTGTAGTTCACTCACACGTCTGGCCGAGGTAAGAAACACCAGGAAGAGCGCTTTCCAAGAGAGGAAACGCAAATGGCAAATAGCCATCGGCTCAAACGGTGGGCGAGTAAGTTGCTGCAAGACCACATTCAAATCCCACTCAGTCGCCGGTGGACGAACCGGAGGCTTGAGAAGAAGCAGACCTCTGAGAAATAGGGACACCAAGGGGTGAACCAACAGAGACTGTCCTTCCACCGGTGAGTGGTGCACTGACAGAGCACTGAGGTGGAACCAAACAGAGTTAGACTTAAGGCCTAGGTCTGACAGGTGAAGTAGATACTGCAGTACTACTGGCACAAGGCAAGAGAAAGGATCTTCATTGCGCTGAGCACACCATACCATAAACCTATGCCACTTGAGGGCATAGGACTTTCTGGTGGACTGCCTCCTAGAGGCCAAGACCACCTCCTCAACCTCCTTAGGTAGAAGTAAGGGAGCTAGCACTATCCTTTCAGCAGCCAGGCCATCAGATTGAGGGACCTGAGATTGGGATGTAGAAGGGAACCCTGCTCTTGAGACAGGAGATCTTGTTGCAACCCCAGAGGGAACGGAGCTTCCACCGCCAACTGCAGCAGAAGTGGAAACCAGGGCTGCCTCGGCCATCTGGGGGCTACCAGAATCACTGAGGCCTTGTCCCGAAGGATCATGAACAGAGTTCGGGCCACAAGGGGCGTGGGAGGAAACGCATACAGGAGGCCCGTAGACCAAGAGATCAGAAAAGCATCTGCTGCCATCCTCAGGGGATGCAGCTGTCTGGAGCAAAATCTGGGCAGATGACGATTTTGTGGACTTGCAAAGAGATCGATGGATGGAAGTCCCCAGCGGAGGAAGATCTGCTGGACCACCAATGGATTCAACTGCCATTCGTGAGGCTGGAGAATCCTGCTTAGCTTGTCTGCTAGGAAATTCTCCTGTCCAGGTAGAGAAACTGCTTTGAGAAACATGCCTTGTTTGACTGCAAAGGAGCAAAGGGCCAGTGCCTTCTGACATAGAAGCCTGGACCCCGTGCCCCCTTGTTTGTTCACATAGAACACTGCCACCTGATTGTCCGTCTGAACTAGGACAGACTGGTGAGAGAGGGCATGAGAAAATGTCTGCAGAGCTAAGCGGATTGCTCGCAGCTCCAAAAGATTGATTTGCTGCATGGCCTCTCGAGGAGACCAGAGGCCTTGAGTGCATGTGCCCTGGCAATGTGCACCCCAGCTCTTTAAGGAAACATCGGTCGTCAGCACACTTGTGTGTGCTGGAGCCTGAAAAGGTATCCCCCTGAGAAGGTTTAAGAGATGCAGCCACCACTGTAAGGAGTCCAAAAGTGGTTTGGACACCTTTACTCTGTCTCGGAGGTCGCTTGTGGCCTGCGTCCACTGATCTCTGAGGCACCATTGAGCAGCCCGCATGTGCAGACGGGCATTAGAAGTCACATGTACCGTGGATGCCATGTGGCCCAGGAGCCGCAGGTAGTGCCTGGCAGAGACATGAGACCTGTTTTGGAACTGGTTGGCCAAGTCTATCAGTCTGTGGGCCCTGTCTTCAGGCAAGTAAGCTTTTGCCCGAAGGATTTCAAAGTATGCCACTATAAACTCTAGGTTCTGAGAGGGGAGCAAAGTGGACTTTGCATAGTTTATGACAAAGCCCAGATGCTGAAGAAGAGAGACAGTGTGAAGAGTGGCTTGTCGGGCCTCCTGGAGAGTCTGGCCCCTGATGAGCCAGTCATCCAGGTATGGGAAGACAAAAAATTCCCTGATTCCTGGGATAAGCCGTCACCACCGCCAGGCATTCAGTGAAAACCCTGGGGGCAGAGGTTAGGCCAAAGGGAAGCACCCTGTACTGAAAATGGTTTCCTCCCACCACAAATCTGAGATATTGTCTGTGGTCTGAATGAATGAGGATGTGAGTATAAGCATCCTTTAGGTCTAAGGAGCATAGCCAGTCTCCCTGCTGGAGGCAGGGCAGCAGTATCCCAAGGGTAAGCATCTTGAACTTTTAACTCTCCAGAAACTTGTTTAGGTTTCGCAAGTCTAGGATAGGCCGGAGGCCTCCTGTCCTTTTTGGTACCAGGAAGTACTTGGAGTAGAAGCCTTGCTCTTTCAGGTGGTGAGGCACCGGTTCCACCGCCTGTTCCTTTAGAAGACTTGCCAACTCCTGAAGGAGGAAGTTCCTGTGTAGAGGGAGTCTTGTAGGCTCTCCTGGATAGCAGGAGGGGGGTAGCTGGTGGAAGTGGAGCATGTAGCCCTTTTGGACTATGCTCAGTACCCAGGTATCCCCTGTGATGGCTGGCCATCTGTAGGCATACAGGGTCAGCCGACCCCCTGTGCTGAGTGGAGCCACCGGCGGAGGAGAGGCTATGCTGTGGAAGTCAAAACCCCGCTCCCTGCTGTGCAGGAGCTGGAGCTGGCGGCTTGGGGGTCTTCTGCCTACGGGGCCCATGCCCCTGCCCCTTGGCCTGCTGGCCCTGTTGGGGAGCTGGAGAGGCCTGATACTGAGGGTAGGATTTGTAGGCAGCACCCTTCTTCGGGAAAAAGGGCTTCTTTCCCGAGCCCTTTTTTTTTTTGAGAAGGGGCAGAAGTCTTTCTGGACAGCCTTGTCCTGGTGAGAGTCTCAGCCTCGATTTCTGCAGCCTTTTCAGTCATGGGCTTACCGAATAGGTTGTCATCTCGGCACGGGACATCGACCAACTTGTCCTGCACCCATGACTCCAGGTCCGATGACTGTAGCCAGGCCTGACGGTGTGCACCGATGCCGGCCGTGGCAACCCGGGCCGAAGCCTCAAAGCCCTCATAGGCTGCTCGAAAGATAAACTTCGAGCACTCTTGGATCCCTGTTGACAAGGCTTTGAACCTCTGCAAGGGTTCCTCGGAGAGGCCAGCTGAGAACCCGGCAATCTCCTTTGCCAGGTCTGTTAAGTACATGCCCATGTATAGCTGGTAAGTCTGGACACTGCAAGATAGCATAGAGCCCTGGAAGCACTTTCTAACGAGGGCATCCAGGTTCCGGGCCTCCCGGTCGGGGGCACCGAGGATTGCATCTTCTGACTCTTCAGGCGGTGCATGGCCGATTCCACAACCATGGAATTGTGCAGTAGCTGTGCCTTTTGGAACCCAGGGCTCTTACGGACTCAATAAATGGAATCAACCCGTTTGCTAAGAACCGGCGCCGAGGCCGGTGCTTCTCACATACGGAAGAGCAGCCATTCCAGCATCAGAGGAACCGGTACAGTAAAGGCTTCCTTCACAGGAAAATCATACTGGAGGGCATCGAGCTCCTCGGCTCGAGGCTCTTCCACAGCATCCACAGGGAATGCCAAAGCCTTGGCCATGTCCCTCACGAAGTCCAAAAACCGGGTATCCTCCGGGGGGGACCTTCTCTGAGGCTCGGACTCCGGGGAGTCTGAAGGGATGCACCGGGTCCGGAAGGTGTCTGGAGACTCCTCGTCCTCCGTCTCCTATGCCGACTCCTCCGAGGAGGAGTTGAGCGGCTCCGGCTGTGTGGGCCTCGGTGCCACCCGCCCCGACGCCGAGGGCACTGGCGTCGATGACCTCGGCCCCACATGGGAGGTCAAGGGGGACCTTGACCGAGGATTGACTCGAGACTTGATGGACTCGAGGATCGGCTCAGCCTCCGGGGTCGACTTAGACGTCGAGGTCCCAGTGATCGGGGCAGATGCACTGGTCAGACCAGCGATCAGCACCTGCTGCTGTTCCATGAAGGCAGCCAAGCTGCTCTTCAAGGCCGTCAGTCTGAATCCAAGCTCAGGAGACTCAGCAGTCCCCGACTCGGGCCCCGACGGTGTCTGGCCCGACGTTGGTTCTCCCGGAGGAGAGTCCACGAGGACAACAGAACTTATGTGACTCGGGGACTCCGGCTCCCTGCGAGGTAGTTTGGACAGCCTCTCCGACTCCGAGAGCCCGGGTCGGCTGTCAGGGCTACATGACCTGGACCTCGAGGACCCAGGGGCCTCCACCGATGCTGCCCTCATGAGCTTCTTCTTCCTTTTGTGCTCCCAGGGGGGAGAGCCCCTCTCAGAGGAACCACGACGGCGCTCGGGGTCAGAATCCCAAGATGTTGAGGCCTCTGACGAAGTCTGGGCCCGGCCGAATGCGGACTCGGAAAAAATTCTTTCACGTTGATGCTGATGGCTTCAAAAGTGCCTTTGATGACATTTTGCCGCACGCGCCACAGACCAGCGGGTCATGGTCGGGCCCGAGGCATCGGAGGCAGCAGTCATGTGTGTCGGTGAGAGACATAAGTTTCTTGCACCGATCACATTTTTTGAACCCGCTGGCAGCCATCGGGGGAAAAAGGGCCCCTGCAAGGTCAAAAGACCGGACTGCCAGTGAAAATAACAAAAAAGGCGTGAACAAAAAATGAAAAAAGAAATTCCGGACTCGATACCAGTGTACCGAGCCCAGGCGGGAAGGGGAACTGGCGTCGAACCGGATAAGAAAAAAAAAAAATCGCTGAAAAAAACTACTTTTCCCGGGTGACACTAACTCACGTCCATTGGGCTCCACGGAAAAAGAAAGACTGAGCAAGATGGCACCTTTGGGCAGGAAGGGGACCGTACATGCGCGCTGCATTCCCAAAGGCTTTCCTTGAAAGTTGGGGAAATGCTCCACACGAGGGCTCCGTTGGCACCGACGTCACCCCATATGTGAGGACTGACTTCCTGCTTGGTCCTGGAGAAAGAGAGGAAATCGCTGAACTCAACAGATATTTCCAACATGCAGCAAGACAAGACAAGGAGAAGTACTACAATGATGCATGCAAGGAAACAGAATCAGAAACTATTAGAGGAAGAACAAGATCGGATTTCCTAAAGCTACGACAGTTAAAGAAAAAATTCTAGCCTCGAACTGGAATGCTACAAGATGCTCAAGGATCCATGTTGAATGATGCCGAGAAGATCAAGGAAAAATGGAAAGAATATACAGAGTCATTATACCATAAAGATCAAGTGGACCAACAGCCGTTTCAACCTGTACCTTATGATCAGGAACCATTGGTGATGAAAGAAGAAGTCGAAGCAGCATTGAAAGCCTCATCAAAGAACAAAGCACCGGGCATAGATGGCATTATCAATGAAGTATTACAGCAATCAGATGAGGTTGTTATCATATTTACAAGGCTCTGCCAAGAAATTTGGAATACAAATTCATGGCCAACTGATTGGAAAAGATCTGTTTATACCAATACTGAAGAAAGGTGATCCGACTGACTGTGGAAATTATCGCACAATTGCTCTGATCCCACATGCCAGCAAGATTCTACTCAAGTTCATTCAGCAGAGACTACAACCATATCTGGAACGAGAAATTCCTGAAGTGCATGCTGAGTTCAGGAAAGGGCGAGGAACAAGAGACATCTTCATGGATGTGAGATGGATCCTTGAAAAGACAAAAGAATACCAAAAGGATATCCATATGTGTTTTATTGACTACATTAAGGCTTTTGACTGTGTAAACTCTGAGCCACATTACGAAGCATGGGTATACCAGAACACCTGATCGTTCTCCTGCGCAACCTTTACATTGATCAAGAAGCAACAGTTCAAATAGAACTAGGAGAAACAGAATGGCTTAAAATCATCAAAGGTGTACAAAAAGGTTGCATTCTTTCCCCTTTCTCTTCAATTTATATGCAGAACAAATTATCAGAGAAGCAGGACTGTATGAAGACAACTGAGGTGTGAAGAATGGTTGAAGACTCATCAACAACCTTCGCTATGCTGATGATACCACATTACTGGCTGAAAGTGAAGACGATCTTAAACATTTGCTTCTCAAGATCAAGGAACATAGTCTTAAAATGGGCCTGGACTTTAATATTAAGAAGATCCTCAGAGCTGGCAAAATCAATAAGTTCATCATTGATGGAGAAGAAATTGAAATAGTTGACAACTTTAACCTACTTGGATCCACAATCAATAAAGAAAGCACAAGCAGTCAAGAAATCCAATGATGCATTGTTCTTGGCAGAATGGCTATGAAGGACCTAGACAAGATTCTCAAGAGCAGAGATGTCTCTCTCCATACAAAGATTTGACCTGTCCAAGCCATGGTATTTTCAATAACATCATATGGATGTGAAAGTTGGATAGTGAAAAAGATAGAGAGGAAGAAAATTGATGCCTTTGAATGGGGGTGCTGGTGATTAATATTGTGTAAATCACGGAATGCCCAAAGAACAAACACTAGAGGACATCAAACCTAAGCTTTCCTTAGAAGCTCAGATGACAAGATTTTGACTTTCATACTTTGGACACATCATGCGAAGAGAGAGACCATTAGAGAAAGACATAAGGCCTGGCAAGGTAGAAGGTCAACATAAAAGAGGAAGGCCAGCAATGAGATGGATCAATACAATAGCAGCAGCTATGGGTGCCACTCTATCAACAATGAGCCGCATGACTGATGACCGAAGACAGTTTAGGTCAACTATCCAGAGGGTTGCTATGAGTCAACACCAACTCGACGGCACTTAACAACAATAAAACTGATCAAGTAGGGAAAGGCTAATGGATCATTCTCACAACAACTTCGGTGACCTATACAGTAGACAACTCTTAAATACTGTTAGTGATGAGATGGCATGGTTTACATCTTGGTTGCCTAGCACAAAATCTTTCTGGACTGACATTGTCCCTTACTACTGGCAGAGGCTATTTCGTCAAGCCCTGAGGGCAATTACAATTTCTGCAGAGGCTCAATGATCTCTATATAAGGCATAACAGTGCCTTGGCAGAGAGTGCTGACTTATACCATGATGATGAATACACTTACCTGACCTGAGAACCTATTTATTGCTGCCTTCAAGAGGCCACTTATTTGTGTCCTGCAACTACATCAGTCCTCACAATAAGTATTACATCAAGGAAGGCTTTGGCTATTTTTGGGAAGAGGAAAGGAAAAAAGGTGCCATTCAATCCTGAGTTTGGGATGACTGCCACTCTCCCCTGCCCCATCTCCATGGTGGTGTAGCAAAGTCTAGGGACAAAAGAGAAGTCATCAGCAACCAACAAACTTGTCCTTGTGAGTTATTTGTTACATGCTCCCATTCTACCATTAAAGATCTACATCTCTTTGCTTATTTTGTTGAGAAATAAAACCTGTTCCATGTTGGAGATATTTATTAATGAGGAAGATGTATCATCCATTCCTGAGTCATCACTGCTCTGGGAATTTTTCACCCTCATTACTCTATCCACTTTGCCGAAGACCCTGCATTCAATAAAAAGTACGTGGTGCATATGCAAACTATTTCCATTTCATATGATTCGGGCTATAAGTGATTATTTAGAAGAATGTTTGCTATGCCTTGTTCAAGCTTTCTTGTACCAAGGCATGGTGTAACTGTTATTGAAACATACAAGTGTTAGATTTGTCCTTTTATAGGAAAACTAGTTGAGCAGATGGCCTTTATAAACTTCAAGAATTCATGACTAATCAAGGGACATTAGATCCACATCAGAACGGCTTATATGAAAGATAGCACTGAGATGCTTCTGCTCTCAATGCTTGATCCCATTCTAATGAACCTTGATTTTGGCAAAGATAGCTAGCTCATGCTATTTATAGATATCACAGCAGCATTTGATACCTAACTGGACAGCACTGGGATAGGTTCTTACATACGGGGATGGTTTGCCTCTTTTCTTTCAGAGCATGCATAACAAGTAAGTGAAGATTGTACTAATCTAATCTAGGCTTCCGACACTTCAGATTTGCCCCAGGAATTGGCCTTTTCTTCAATACTGTTTAATATCTACAGTAATTATATCCATTGTGCAGAATTTAGTAAGATTTAAGTATTGAACTGGGTAAGGAGTAGCTTAGTTGTTAGAGCAACAGCCTAGTACCTAAGAGATCAGGGTTCAATTCCCACTGGCACTCCTTGTGACCCCGGGCAAGTCATTTTGCCCCCCATTGCCTCGGAAGAAAAGGTCTGGCAATCTACTTCTGGTCATACCTTGCCAAGAAAACCCAAGGACTGCTGGGTTGCCAGGAGTCAGTACTGATCTGATGGCACTTAAAATAAAAAGTATTGAATGTACTGCAGATTATATGCAGATGATGTCTTGCTCCTTCTTATTTAAGTACAGCCTAGCATTCCATATCCTGGTGTTACACAATATCAGGCAGCAGTTGCTTCATGGAGGTCAGCAAATAGTCTAGCTCTAGCTCACAACGTTAGTAAGAATGAAGCCCTGATGGTTTCTAAGAGCCTTTTGCTAGTGTTACCTCCAAACTGATTTCTGAAAAATAACAATTATTATTTTTTAATGATTGCTCTCTGATATTTTATAGGTTTTAAAAGCTTGAGTAAACATGCTGTGTGATAGATACATGAAATGGATTAATGATCATGTCGATTATGGTTTTATAAATAAGAAGTCTAAGCCGATTATTGGTCAAGGAAATGTATCCATTTTATTTTGAAGCAACATATGTTAGGTAGAAAATTTAAATAGTGAACTAGTGGATCTGACTTTGGCAATATATTAGCCATCAAATGTCTGATGTCCATGTTTTTATGACTCCACAGTAATATGGTTATTTTCACCTTTTTTTTTTTTAAAAAGGGGAGACAATAGAACCTTGCAGTTTGTCCTGCTCCTGTTTTGATTTACTTAATGGATTTTTGTTCTCTTTCTCGTATATATAGGAATGCTGAATAGATTTCTGCTAGTCACTTCTGTAATGGTCTGTGAATGACTTGCTCTGTTTTACTATATCTTTCCCCACAAATTTCCATAACACATAATTGTCTTTATGCTCTCTGTCTCTATTTTTATGGTACTGTTCATGCTTGATAATGTTTCAATCAACATTGTTTTTCTATAGAAATGAATGTACTTTTTTATGTCACAATTTTTACTTTTATTCATAACTCATTCTAAATGGACTATTTATGTTTTAATAGTTCAGGATAGCATATCTTTTTATGGTTTTGTTAAATTCCTTTGTTTTAATCCTTTTATTTCATAATTTATTAATTATTGTATATTTTTTTAATTTAATCTTAGTTTATTTAATTTATATTTATGTTATAATGCCTCTTAACCTCTGAGGAAGGCAGTGCCGAAACACGGCTGTGTCGGCTTAGGCTTCTTGTACCCCAGAATTGAGAGAAACATTGAATAAAGGAATCTAATTAGAAATACCATGTTCTGGGCTGGTTTGTTCTTCATTTCATGTGGTAGTCGTGCTTTGCTGTTATATTCTCTGCAAAGTGTTTACATAGATGTCCACAGAATAGTATTCTAGATCCTGGACATCTAGGAATAGCCTAATTTTTAGCAGTGGGCTAGGACCAAGAAGCCATGGTTCAAATACCACTGCTATTATCGTTGTGAATGTGGAGAATACTGGAGATGATGGAATGTAATCTTCTCTAAGCCCTCTAGATGTTTTACAACTAAATCTGTCTACCCTTCAATCTGTTCAAAACACAGCTGCACGGGTCACCTTCCGCCAGTATTGCTACGCTCATATAACCGCTCTTCTCAAGTCACTTCATTGGCTCTCTAGCCATTTTTGCATCCAGTTCAAGCTTCTCCTACTGACCTTATAAGTGCATTTATTCTGCGGCTCCTCACTACCTTTCTTCTCTCACCCTACAACCCTCCTGGGGAACTCCGCTCTTCTGGCAGATCCCTTTTAATTGTGGCCTTCTCTGCCACTGCCAACTCCAGACTTTGTTCATTCCACCTTACTACTCGATATGTCTGGAACAAACTATCTGGGTCAGTACATCAGGCTCCTTATCTAGCCTTATTCAAATCCAGGATAAAAAAAAAAAAACACCTCTTTCAGGCTGCTTTTGAATCCTGATGCCCCTCACTCTCTTGTTCACCATATATGCATTTTATACTGTTCTCTAGTCAGTTTTGTGATGTTCATCTTGATTAGATTGAAAACTCTAATGAGCAGGACTACCTCTTTCATCTATTTGTATAGCCCTTCATATGCCTTGTATCGCTATACAAATGATAACTAATAGTAGTAGTAAAACAAGCATGTTCCCTATGCCTTTTCATCCCTGGAGCCGGTTGAACAAGGTCACAGATGTCCGACATTTCTGAAAATGAGCAGGGACGTTTAAGTCCATTGTTCCACCCTGGACAAACCTCCACTATGCCCCCTGCCTGCTTGGCCATCTCTGCATCCCAGACATCTTTAAAAGCCCATTGTTAAATGACTCCGGGGATGTCACTGTGATTTGGACATTCGCATGCATGTTTTCGAACATCCAAATTGCGACTAAGGTTTTTAAAATGATCTCCTTTGTGTTCTCAGATTTATGATTTGTAATTCAGGCTGTGATATTACCTGTTCCACTATTATAATTTCATTTGTTTTGGGCTGCTGCCAGTGTCCATTAAAGCACCACAGCTAGTGCAAAATATAGCCACACCCCTGCTCACTGATTGGTCTCAATTTCACCATATTCCTCCAAGTCTCACTGGTTACCCTTTAAGCACTGTCTCCATTTTAAACTTTACTATTAATATTCACAACCCTAAGGTGTGCAGCTCCCTCACAATTCAATTTATTTCTGGCCCAATGCACTCTACCGCATTCATTATGATCCTCTCAGCAAGCCCTCCTGGAGATTGCCAATTTAAGAATGTATTGAAGGTTTAAGTGAGTAGTCATGTTTTCTGTGTGACAGGACCCAAGGCTGGAATTTTTTCCTCTTCGATACTGTAAATATCTTAACCCTCATCCCTCGATCATGTACCACCCCTTTGGATATTGGTAGACAAATGCATATTTCTGCAATTTTTAGCATCAAAATTTATCTGACAAGCAACTGACTACTTCTAAAGTGTTCTTAGGTCATACCTTCCGCTTCTTTACATATGTTCATTCTGTTATAGACTCTATCATCATCTGCAGAAACAAACATTTCATTCTAACCCCCTCCATATCACTCACAAAGATTTTGAACAGACTTGGCTCCAGGACTGATCTCTGAGAAACTCCGCTCATCACTTTCCTTCCCATTTACTAGCATGCTCTGTTGCTTCTCTCACAATCAGTGGGGAGTTTCTAATCCAGTCTACTTTCATAGGTTCCACTTCTACACTGTTAAGTTTATTTATGAGCCGCCTCAGATGTAGGATAGTATCAAACGTTTTGATGATAACCAAGTACACCACTTCTAGCCCCCCCCCCCTTTCCCTCCCCCCTTCTAGAAATTGATCAGATTTATTTAACATGTTTCCCTCTGGTAACAACAAGCTGTCTTGGATCCTGCAATTCACTGGACTTGTGTTGTTCTACACATCCACTCCGATCTCCACAGATTTATTTTATTTATTTATTTAGCTACTTTTATAGACTGCTTTATCTGAAAGTCAAAGCGATTTACAAATTAACAGAGACTTTTATAAGAGAATACAAAATACAGTTAACTTCTACATTTTTACATAGAACAAAGAATAACAGGAGTAAATTTGAGGAAACAGTTTAAGAGCCATGAGAAAGTTTGCTATGTGATGATATACATATGTAGTGGGGTAGGTGGTTTTAACTTTTGCTACCGAAGTGCTCAAGGAAGAGATGGGTCTTCAGCTTCTTGTGGAATTCTGCTAGGTCAGGGATGGCTCGTATACTCTCAGGGAGTGCATTCATAATGCTTGGGGCATAGAGTGCAAGGCTCAGTTTGAGGGAGGAGGGAGGAGTGGCCTAGTGGTTGGGGCAAGTTATCTCAGGCCAGAGGGTCAGGGGTTTTCAGTCCCACAGGTGCCCCTTGTGATCTTGGGTAAGCCACTTAACCCTCCATTGCCCATGTTCCCTGTAAGTATTAGCGTATGTGTCTCATATCCCCTCGTGTTAAATGTATCCCCCAATTGTGTTGTGACCACTTTGATTGAAGGATAAGGTGGTATACAAAACTGTCTAAATAAATTTGGCTCTTTAGAATGGAGATGGTAAATATGCTTTGGGCACTGATTCTTCAAGCTCTGTTGTATGGTGTTCTGTGTAATAAGGATTGAAGATTTGTTGAACAGACCTACCAAAGCCTCTCAAAGCAAGCAGTATGGAAGAATATAGGTGAAATGGATGAACAAGGAACTAAGCTTTAACTAAAAGATACTAGGAAAAGAGCAAGAAATCTCTAAGAAAGTAACTACAAGTAAGAAGGGAAAATGACTGATACTTTTTCAGTCAGGGCTAATGCAATCATTTGGTGAACCAGGCAGCCACCTAGAGCACCGACAATCCAGGGGTGGTCCACTGCTGCCGCTCTTCTCTGGAATTTGCAGTAGTGGCAATGGCCTCAAACCACGCCGCAACGCTTACCTTAAAACATTGGTTTTTGACCGTCGGAGGGGGCGGAAGCCAAACAGCTCCATGGCACCAATGTTTGAAGATAAGCATTGACGGGCTGTTTGAAGCCATTGCTGCCACTGTAGGAACAGGAGAAAGGCAGCAACTGTGGCAATGGAGGCTGAAGAGGGGGGGGGGGCACAATGGTATGACGTCCATCTAGGGTGCCTCATCTCTTTGCATCGACCCTGTTTTCAATCATCTCTTTTGAAAGGCGTAAGTACAAAATAGTTACTCAGAGAATCTCAGAAACAAACATACTGGGAAGTATACCTAATAAAATCTGTAGTGGTGGGAAAGTAGTCAGGCTGAAAAAGGTATCAGTAGACCGTTAAAATGGTAAAGCAAGGTGACAAGACTTTTTTGGGTATGTTGGTGAAAGGTGGAAGAGCAGAAGCAGAATTGTAATATTGATTGGGAAAAGGAAAATGTTATAGAGGACCAAGGAGGAAGGAGAAACTGTAAACAAATACTTCTGTTCAGTATTTAATAAAAAGAGGCCTGAAGAAAGACTAGAAAATTTGCAAGAGTAAATATGCTAGTGAGGTAGATGCCATACCTTTCACGGAAGAGACAATTATTTTTTTTTATTTTATTTGATGTATTTATAAAACATTTACATAGTGTCATCAAGAAAGGCTATTCAAAAGAGTTCACAAACACCTTACATAAAAACATTAAAAAAAACAATAACAAAAATAAAATAAACAATACTCAAACATAAAAAACAAAGATTTAAAGATTAAACAATAAACACAGGGCCCGATATTCAGTGGTAGTGGCTAGCGCTGCTAAAGTAGCTAGCTGCCACTGAACTTTAAACCTGGATATTCAATGATGGAGCCATATCTGGAGCCCGGCATTGAATATCCGGGTTACCCAGATTGCCATAAAGCTAAATGGGTAGTGGCGTGTATTCAGCCTCTACCCATTTAGCTTCAGAGGCAAAAATGTAGCCAGCCTTTACTATTCCTGACTTTCGCCGCTTAGCGATAACTACGCAGCAGCTCAATAGCACTGCTAACCATGTTAATCTCTTTAAATATCAGGTCCTTAATATGTAAACACAGCTTTTACCACCTGCACTGCCACCCCAGAATCCTTATATGGAACTCCTCATCCCCTCACAACTGTTACCTAGCAAACAAATGAATTTTCAGTTTCAGTTTCTAAAGGTGGACAATGGGGATAGACAGGATACAACACAAGATATTAAGAGTCTTTGTTAGATTTATGCAACAAATCTGTAAACAGGAGTGGATTTGCAGACTAGTCTCAAATCCAGTGAGTTGTGGAATCTAAACCAGTATTGTTTTAGCAGAGGGAAACATATTAAATAAATTGGATCACTTTCCAGAGAGAAACATGTTAAATAAATCAGATCAATTTCTTCAACTAGATGACCAGAATAATGGATGGCAGAGAAGGGGAGGGAGGAGGAGGGTGGTTCAAGATGTGGTGTACATGGATGACAAAGTTTTTGATATTGTTTCACAGAAGGCTCATAAATTGAAAGGGTAATTTCTCACCCATAGTAGGTGTTCTCCATGGACAGCAGAAAAAGTCCTCCTATATGGGTGACATTACACAGGTACACTACCAAAAAACTGCCTCCAGTTTTGCAACTGATTCCTATAGATTTTGGGGTGCTGAATCCAGGAAAAATAGCCAAAATGTTCCATCACGTCACGTTTTCTTGCAAAATTAGATTTCTTACCCATATAAGGAATGTTCACATAATTTCTTTTTAGCCGACTGCAGTTTATTTTCTTGGCCCAAAATAGAGGTTGTAATGGTTAACTAACTAGAAACACTCCCTCATGATATTTTAGAGTGTTTTGTATTCATTTTATACATTAACAGGACAATTGGGAGGCGGGGCTAAATCCAGTACTCGCGCTGGCGCATGTTCTTTCCTGTTCGCCTCGCCTCGTTCGCTCGCTCAAACACGGTGGTTGCGACATGAACGTTCCTGTCAAATTTCAGTTTCTTGCAAGTTCATTATTACCTTTTGTTTGCTCAGTCGTAATCCAGCTTTATTCCGAAGTGGTTCACTACAGTTGTAGTTTGCAGTGCTGTGTATTTGTGATGGCTCACAGAGCCAGAGGTTGCGTCAACTCTCCGGACAGTTTTTGTTTTATTTGTGGGGAATATACCGTGAAAAAGCGGCAGAGGAACATTTCTGCATTTATTAAAAAAGTATATTTCGCCTATTTCGGTTTGAAGTTAGGCGATCAAGACAAACCGTGGGCTCCTCACAAAGTGTGCAAGACATGTGAGGAAGATCTACGCTTATGGATGAAAGGTAAAAAACAAGCATTTCGTTTCGGAATACCTATGATGTGGCATGAACAAAGAGACCACAGCAGTGACTGCTATTTTTGCTCTTGCATTGTGAAGGGATACAACTTAAAAAATAAGAACGTAATAAGTTACCCCAACCTTCCCTCAGCAATTAGGCCTATGCCTCATAGCAACGAAGTACCTGTGCCTGAACCACCAAAATCTTTGGATCATATTTGTGTGGACGGTTCTGATCATGATGAGACTCATCAGATGGCTTTTCCTGATGAGTCCAGTACTTCCGAGTTTGAAACTGAACCAGATCCGAAACCTGAACTTTTCTCTCAAGCTGAATTGAATGATTTAGTCTGGGGTTTAGGACTCCCAAAAGATGCTGCCCAACTGCTAGGTTCTCGGCTTAAACAGAAAAATCTATTGTCACCAGGAACAACTTTTTATTGGTACCGCAACCGCGAGACACAATTTTTGAAGTATTTCAGCAAAGAGGAAGATTTGGTATTTTGCAACGATATATACGGAGTGATGGAAAAGTTTAAACTCAAGTATGATCCTGCTGAATGGCGGCTGTTCATTGATTCGTCAAAAGACAGCATAAAAGGTGTTCTTCTTCATAATGGCAACACATTCGCTTCAGTTCCTATTGCTCACTCTGTTATTCTCCAAGAAAAATACGAGAATTTGGCCCTGATTCTTCAGAAGATTCGTTATGATGAGCATAAGTGGATGATTTGTGGAGACTTTAAAATTCTATCCATGCTATTAGGGCAGCAATCCGGTTTCACCAAATATCCCTGCTTCCTTTGCTTGTGGGATAGCCGGGCCCGCGACCTACACTGGGGGAAAAAAGACTGGCCAATTCGGGAGTATTTGAGACCCGGTGAGAAAAATGTTCTTCATGAGAGCTTGGTACCTCGTGATAAAATTCTATTACCACCTCTCCACATTAAGTTGGGTCTCATTAAGCAATTCATCAAGTCCCTTCCAAAAGATGGTGAGTGCTTTCGGTACCTTTGCTCAAAGTTCCCCCGACTTTCTGAAGCAAAGCTAAAGGAAGGAGTGTTTGTTGGCCCTGATATAAGGAAACTCATTTCAGATGGAGCATTCGCTGAAACGATGTCTGAGAAGGAAAAAGAAGCCTGGGATTCCTTCAAGGATGTTGTTCTCGAATTCTTGGGGAACAGGCGGGATGAGAACTATAAGGATATTGTTGCCAGGATGCTCAATGCCTTCAAAGAACAAGGCTGTAACATGAGCCTGAAAGTCCATTTCTTGCACTCCCATGTGAACTACTTTCCCGAAACCTTTTGGGCGTACAGTGAAGAACAAGGTGAAAGGTTTCACCAGGACATCAAGGACGCAGAGAGAAGGTACCAAGGAAGATGGAACACCACTATGATGGCTGATTTCTGCTGGTTGCTGCTGCGGGAAACCCCAGATGAAAAATACGCCAAGCAGCGCACCAAGAGAAGCATTCGGGGGAAGAAGAAACGGGCCCACCAGGAGATTGATTGACCCAAGAATGACTTTAAAATCTAAACTGTGTTGACAAATATCGTGTTTTTACTAAACTTTGAAATAAAAATTTGCTAGTTATTACCACAGTGTCGGATCTCATTTATTAGAATTTTATTTTCACACCATCGGGTGTTTGTCTTCATGTATTGCAATGGTGCGGTTTGCGTTTTCTATTCTTACATACATACCTGTACAACATTTTTTGCACATTTCTTTGCTTTGCTTTGTGTCTAACCTCGCTCTTATATGCTCAATGTTTGTGCACATGTATGTGGCTGTTTTAAGTGCAGACAATTTTGCTACCATCACAGTGTGTTTTGTTGACATTACTCTATTCTTATGTGCTGCCTTGTTACAATTTTCTTTATTCTTATTTGAATAACTACTAAACAATTAGTATAAAGAATTCATCCAAGAACTTTTATCTCGATCGCACTCAATCTGAAACGTCCACCTCAAACTGCTAACCCAATGTAGCAAAAAATCTGTACATGATGGAGCAAATTGGTTACCAGATTTGGATTCAGCGCACCAAAAAACGTAAAAATCAATCAAAACATTAGAGGCAGTTTAAAAAAAATTTTTTTTAGTGTACCTGTGTTATCTGACAAAGCCCACGTGGGAGTTATTCCCAGCTCCTTCCAGAAGAATTTGGAACTCCTCTCTGCGCATGTGTGTCATCTTCCTGCCTGCTGCCGCAATGCCATCTTTCCTTAGTTTAATACTATAGCTATAGAAGAATGCAATTCCTGGGGGGGGGGGGGTGAGGACTTTTCCTGCTCTCCACAGAGAACACCTGCTAAAGTGAGCAACTACTTTTTCTCCATGGACAAGCAGGAAATAAACCATCACATATGGACTCCCTAGCTACAGGCTACCTTAAACCAAAAAGGGGAAACAAATGAGTTGCCCAACGAGGCAATCCAACAATGTTTTTGTTTTCAACAGGCCTTTTGCAAAATACATATATATATATATATATATAAAGGTAGCCTGAACATAAAAGAATGTGCCTAGGGTGGTTGGAATTGGATTCTACTCCCCAAACAGATTCTGTAGTACTGACTGCCTTAAGTTGCTGCCTCATTGGGAATCCCCCTCCAGACAGTAGTGAGATGTGAATGTGTGGACTGATGTCCAAGTTTCAGCCTTGCAAATCTCTTCCATAGAGACTGAGTACAAGTTGACCACCAATGTAGCCATGGCCCTAATATTATGGGCCATGGCATGACCCTCAATGCTTAAGCCTATCTAGGCATACATGAAAGAGATGCTATCTGCTAGCCAAATTGATAGTGAGCGTTTGGAGAGGGCAACCGCTAGCTTCTAAGGCTCGTTTACAGTCCAACATGTGCTGGGCAGTTTCCACTTCGGGAGTATGAGGTTTTGAGAAAAATGTTGGCAGAACGTTTGACTGATTAAGATGGAAGTCCAATATCATCTTAGGAAGGAATTTGGGATGAGTACAGAGGACCACTCTATTGGGATGGAATTTAGTGTATGGTGGATGAACTACTAGGGCCTGAAGCTCGCTCACTTTGCATACTGAAGTGACTAACACCAGAAACAAATCCTTCCAGGCTTCAAAGGACAGGAATTGAGTGGCTCAAAAAGAAGCTTTCATCAGCTGCGCAAGAACCACATTGAGGTGGTTGCTAGAAGTCTAAACAATAAGATGGGAGAGTTAGAATATACAACACTAAATGAGAGGTTAGATATGATTGCAATCTCAGAGACATGGTGGAAGGAGGGTAACCAGTGGGACACTGTGATACCTGGATACAAACTATATCGTAATGATAGAACTGATCAAATTGGTGGAGGGGTTGCGCTCTATGTTAGAGAGGGCATTGAGTCAGAAAGGATTAAAGTTTTGCAGGAAAGAAAATTTGCTGTAGAATCTCTATGGATTGAAATTCCATGTATGAAGGGGAAGGTGATGGCAGTGGGGGTGTACTATCGACCGCCTGGCCAGAATGAACAAATGGATGATGAAATGCTCAAAGAAATCAAGGAAGCTAACAAACGTCACAGCAGAGTAGTAATAATGGGTGATTTCAATTACCCCGGTATCGACTGGGTCAGTGTCACAGCAGGACATGCTAGGGAGATAAAGTTTCTAGATGAAATAAATGACTGCTTCTTGGAGCAGCTGGTTCATGAACCGACCAGAGGGGAAGCCATACTGGACCTAGTCCTTAATGGAACACCAGATCTGGTGCAAGAAATAAGGGTGTTGGGACCACTTGGCAATAATGATCACAGCATGATCGTGTTTGATTTAATTAGTGGAGGAGGGATAGTAAAGAAATCCATAGTACTACCTTTTAACTTTCGAAAGGGAGACTATGATAAAATGAGGAATATAGTTATGAAAAAACTAAAAGGAGCGGTTGCAAAGGTTAAAGACTTACATCAAGCTTGGGTGTTTAAAAATACTATCCTGGAAGCCCAGACCAGCTGCATTCCACGCATTAAGAAAAGTGGAAGAAAGTCCAAAAAACTGCCAGCATGGTTTAAAGGTGAGGTCAGAGAGGCTGTTGCTGCCAAAAAAGCATCTTTCACGAAAACTGGAAACAGCACAAGCACTGGCAAGTTAAATGCAAAGCACTGATAAAGCAGGCAAAGCAAGAATTTGAGAAGGAACTTGCTACGGAAGCAAAAACACGAAATAAAGACTTTTTCAAGTACATTCGTAGCAAAAGGCCTGTGAGAGAGTCAATTGGACCATTAGATGATAGAGGGGTAAAAGGGGCAGTAAGAGGAGACAAGGCTATAGCGGAGAGACTGAATGAATTATTTGCTTTGGTCTTTACTGAGGAAGATGTAGGGATGCTACCCAAGACTGAAGTGGTATTTAAAGGTGATACTGCAGAGGAATTGAGAGAAATATTGCTACACCGGGAAGATGTATTACAACTATTTGATAAACTGAATAGTAGAAAATCACCTGGACCAAGAGTGTTGAAAGAACTGAAATATGAGATTGCAGACCTGCTATTAGTAACCTGTGAACTTTCATTAAAATCATCTGTAATACCTGAAGATTGGAGGATCGCCAATGTAACGCCAATTTTTAAAAAGGGTTCCAGGGGTGATCCGGGAAATTACAGACCGGTGAGCCTGACGTCAGTACTGGGGAAAATGGTAGAAACCATCATAAAGAACAAAATTACACAGTATGTAGATAGTCATGGCCTAATGGGAGACAGCCAACATGGCTTTAGACAAGGAAGATCTTGTCTTACTAATCTGATATGTTTTTTTGAAGATGTGAATAAACAGGTAGACAAAGGTGAGTCGGTTGATATAGTGTATCTGGACTTTCAGAAAGCATTTGACAAGGTCCCTCATCAGAGACTTTTGGCAAAACTAAAAAGTCATGGGATAGGAGGCAGTGTACTATTGTGGATCGGGAACTGGTTAAAAGATAGAAAGCAGAGAGTAGGGCTAAATGGCCAATTTTCCCAATGGAAAAAGGTGAATAGTAGAGTACCCCAGGGATCTGTACTAGGTCCGCTACTTTTTGACATATTCATAAATGACCTGGAAAAGGGAATAACTAGTGAGGTTATCAAATTTGCAGACGACACAAAACTGTTTAAAGTTGTTAAAACCCAAGAGGAATGTGGAAAACTGCAGGAGGATCTGGATAAATTGGAAGACTGGGCATCCAAATGGCAGATGAAATTTAATGTGGACAAGTGCAAAGTTATGCACCTAGGAAAGAACAACCCACACTATGGTTACACAATGCAAGGTTCCACATTGGGAACCACCACCCAGGAAAAAGATTTAGGAGTCATCGTGGATAACATGTTAAAACCCTCCGCCCAGTGTGCAGCAGCGGCCAAGAAAGCAAATAGAATGCTAGGTATCATAAGGAAAGGAATGGAAAATAAAACAAAGGATATTATAATGCCTCTGTATCGTTCCATGGTACGACCACACCTTGAATATTGTGTGCAATTCTGGTCGCCGTATCTTAAAAAGGATATAGCGTTATTAGAAATGTTACAGAGAAGAGCCACCAAAATGGTAAAGGGGATGGAAGGCTACTCCTATGAAGAGAGGCTACAAAGGTTAGGGCTCTTCAACCTGGAAAAGAGACAGCTGAGGGGAGAAATGATAGAGGTCTATAAATGAATGACTGGAGTGGAACAGGTAAACGTAGATCGATTGTTTACGCTATCAGAATATAGAAAGACTAGGGGACATGTAATGAAACTACAGGGTAAACTATTTAAGACAAATAAGAGAAAATATTGTTTCACTCATCGTGTAATCAAACTCTGGAATTTGTTACCGGAGGATGTAGTAAGAGCTGTTAGTGTAGCTGGGTTTAAAAAAGGTTTGGACAAGTTCCTGAAAGGTCCATAAACCATTATTAAAAAGGGACCCAGGATATCAATGCTTGACCCCATGCAAGCATTGTGGAACCTGTGTCTCTTGGGGATACTGCTAGGTACATATGACCTAGATTGGCCACTGTAGGAAACAGGATACTGGGCTTGATGGACCTTGGTCTGACCCAGTATGGCATATCTTATGTTCTTATGTCCCAAGACACTGCAGATGGCTTATAGAGAGGCTTTAACAAAATCAAATCCTGCATAAAGTGAACAACTAAAGGCTGTGCAGAGATGGGTTTTACACCTCGGTGGTAAGCTCCAATTGCACTGAGGTGAACCTTTAATGAGTGAGACTCAAGTCCAGACTCGGAGGGGTGCAGAATATACTCAAGCAGTCTTTGTGTGGAACAGGCAGAGGGATCAAGGGAATGTTCCAGATACTAGACAGCAAAACCTCTTCTATTTGCATGAGTAGGATTTCTTCATTGGGGTCCTCCTGGAGGCCAAAAGAACATCAGTAATGCCAAATGGCAGACTGAGTGCAGAAAACGTCAGCCTCTCAACATCCAGGCTGTGAGAGCTAAAGACTTAATGATGGTATGTAACATCATTCCATTCTCAGATCCAGTGCATGGCCTGGCCTTATTGGTTCCCAACTGGAGAGTTGCAGGAGGAGAGGAAACCAAGGCTGTTTGGGCCAGTAGGGAGCAATGAGAATCATTGAGCCTCTGTCCAATTTGAGCTTCAGAAGGGTCTTGGCAATGAGAGGTATTTATTTTATTTAACTGTAATACAGGGAACCTTGGTAACTATTTACAGAAGAAATTATAACCATTATAAGAATGATAAGTACAGCATAACTGTAGTACATTGAGCTATGTTTACAATTTACAAGTGAATGCTATGAGGTTGTGTTGGAGATAAGGGATTAGTGATATGGGATTTAGGTCCTTCAATAAACCATTGCCAGTGGTTTGGGGTGCAGCAGATGATCAGTGGATGGGGTGGTGTTAGGTGTTTAGACCATAATGTTCCATAAACAGGTGAGTTTTTAGCTTTTTCTTAAATTCTAGAGTATCATCTGTTGATCTTAGTTATGCCGAAGTGAGTTCCAGTGTGTGGGAACGTATATTTTGAAGGCTAGCTGGTAGGTCATTTGAGAGCTTCTTGTCTTGTATTTTGGTATAGTGAGGATGTTTTGATTCAAATGTCTCCTTATTCTGGTGTCTGGAACTTTCTGGAGCAGTGCTTGTAGGCTTTCAGCTGATTGACTGTGGATAACTTTAAATGTTGTCACTATTGCTTTATATTTGATGCGTGATTGCATAGGAAGCCATTATAGATATTTGAGTATTGGTGTGATGTGTTCTTGTGTAATCAGACAAGTTGCAGTGTTTTGTGCTAGTTGTAAGGTGTTGGTGGTATGTTTGGGGAGACCACACAAAATTATGTTACCATTTGTGGGGTTATTATGGCATGGCATACTGTGTGGCAGTGGTTGTGCTCTAGTAGAGGGCAAAGGTTCTGCAGCATCTTCATTTTGTGGTAGGTAAAGGATATCATCTTCTTAATGTGTGATTGTAGGTTGAACCTGTGATCTAGTATCACTCTGAGATACTTGACTTCGTCTTTAATTGGTATGGCAAACTCATCTATTTTAATTTCTTCTGGTGGGGAGTATATGGTGTCCTTCGTTATAGTAAGGACCTCAGATTTGTTGAAGTTGATTGCCAGGTTATGATTTTGTAACCACTTTGGGGGTTATTCTGAACCATGAATAACAGGGATGTATGTCCAGCCTGGATGTACATCCCTGATAGTCGTCCAAATGTGGTTGCCGGAAAAAGGCTCCCTGTACGTACATCTGAGTTGTGCGGGGAACCTTAGACAGGGGCGGGGGATAGTGGAACGAGGGTGGGTCATCTCTCCGGACGTACAGGGCCTATTCTGAGGTCGGTCCTGTATGTCTGAGCTCGGCCGGATAGACAGGGAACTTATCCAACCTCAGAGGTACAATAAGGTCCCCTGGATGCGGGCTTTCGGCGGCGGACAGCAGAGAGAGGTGAGGTGGAGTTCCCTGTAGCTACAGTCTGGTCATGGGAGGCCAGATCGGGGGTCCGGCTGCAGGGAAAGGACAATTTCAGCAGCAGCCAGGGATTATGGCTCCTGAATGGAGCCGCGGTGCCATGCCAATGGAACGCCATGGCAAAGCAGCTCCATGCTTAACTCATGCCTTTCATCCAGTAATTTCCCAACATCCTGAAAACATGCGCTGATCTGTCCCCTTCTCAAACAGCCCTCTCTTGACTCTAGTGTTCCCACCTATTACCGCCCGGTTTCTAACCTCCCCTTTATTTCTAAGATCCTAGAAAAGGCCGTATTTTCCCAGCTCTCTTCGCACTTGGACTCCATCCACTTTCTACATTCACGACAATCCAGTTTTCTCCCAGGTCACAGCACAGAGACTATCCTTCTGTCCTTTCTTAATGAGCTTTACATCTCTCGCGATCGGGGTGACATCTCCTTAGCTGACTCTTTGGACCTCTCGGCCTCCTTCGGTCTTGTTGACTACACTATTCTTCTTTCTCACCTTAGGGATGCAGGTCTCTGGGGAATTGTACCCCGTTTGTTTCACTCCTTCCTATACTTTTGTTCTTTCGCTATTGGCTTTGACTCCTGCACCTCTGTTCCTCTGCCTCTGCACTGTGGGGTGCCTCAAGGCTCTGTCCTCGCACCACTTCTCTTTAACATCTTTATGGATCCCTTCACTCTTTTGGTGCAGCAGTCTGGCATCTCGGCTTACTACTATGCGATGACATTATCTTGGTCCACCAAACTTCCCCTGTCAGCCCAGACCTCCCACCCCTCAATACCTGCCTGCCTCACATTGCTAACTGGCTGTCCATGAACCTCCTTCATCTTAACCCTGCTAAAACCTTGGCAATGTGGTTTACTTTTGGCAACCCTCCCTACACTATCCTCCACCCTTCTTGATGCCCCGATCACACTGGTTTCCTTGTTTCACTATCTTGGGGTAATCCTGAATCTGGACTTATCCTTCCATGGCCACATCTCTGCTCTCATTCGCCAATCTTACTTCTACCTCTGAAAAATGCGTGCTGTTCGTGCTGTCCTGCCCCCGCCTCCCTCACCACTCTTTTGCTCTCCTTGGTGATTTCCCGGGTTGACTACTGTAATATTATCTTTGCAGGCCTCCCCCAGTATCAGCTTCACCAACTTCAATTGGATTTAAAACATCGCCACAATAATTCTCTCCTACACCACCCGCTACAATCATATCACTCCTCATCTCATTAATTTACACTGGATACCTGTTTCTCACCATATCGCCTATAAACCTCTGATCCTAACCCATAAGGCACTTTACACACAAGCCCCACAATATCTGGCTGATGCCCTGCAGTTTCATTCCATGCCCTGCAGTCATTGCTCTGTTCATGTCATTTACTTGGATGTGATCAGCTGTTAAGCAAATTAAGCAAAAACAAAACAGAGAGACAAAGATCCAGTAAGAACTGCGAGGGGAAATGGAAAGTACATTTTTTCTTAAAGTTTTATTGAGTAATAACTTTCTTTAACTGTCTTAACAACTTTCTTTAACTTTTATTGAATAATTTGTGTTAAATTTAGAACAAGTATTGATCCAGGCTGATCTTGTACAATCTTTAATATTTCGCTCTTGCTCATTAGTGAGACGTCTGAGCCTGCATTTCATCCACCAGCTTTTTGAAGTTGGGTGAATATTGCGTGAGGGCCAGTCTCAGGGAATCATGGACATGTTCATCTGTCATGTTGGAACATTGTGTACTCTTTGTTATTTTCAGATGGGAAAACGCAGATTCACACAAATAAGTTGAACCAAAATAGGAGTGTACAGCTTCACTGCATCTTCTCAAGTTGGGAAATTTGTCTCTAGGCACTAGCTTCCAAAACAATTCTTGCTCAGCACGGGTCTTGAGAAAAATGTCATTTTTAAGGGTTAATATTTCGTTTTCAAGAGATGGCTTGTTCAATGAGTAATTTTTACTGATAGCAGCTGCAGTTTCTTTAATGTCCACATCTACTTTTAATGGGTATGACAAGTACTCCACAACTGTTCCAATTTTTTGGAAGTCACAGAATCTATTTTTGAATTCCTGGATAACAGAACAGATTTCTGTCACATACTTCTCGTCCTGAAAACCAAAATTTGGATATTGTCCCAGATGGTCCTGCGTATTAGGAAAATGATCAAAAGTGTTGTTTGCAAGGTCAGTCATCATTAGCTCAAATTTGCTCCTGTAGGATGAAACAGTACTCATCATCTCGCCAATGCATTTGTTTTTACCTTGTAGTTCAAGGTTCATATCACTTAGTTCGCCTGTAAAGTCAGCGAGAAATGCCAGATCACATAACCACTCCTCATCTTCCAACTCTGCTTGGTCATCTCCCCTCTCCTTCAAAAAACGTATTATTTCATTCAGCAAATCACGAAATCTTTTTCAGAAATTTGTGCCTACTTAGCCACCTTACATCTGTGTGCATAATGATTTCCGCTGCCCCTTCATCAAGAGTAAGATTGAAAAGCCGTCTTTGAAGTGATCTTCCACGAAGTGAATTTACAATTTTGAAAGTGATGTCCATGACAGTCTTTGTATTGAGTCTCTTCCTTAACGGTAAAAGAAGAGGGTCTTCCGCAGGAAACACAGTGAAGAGACTCAATGAAGCAAAGCGGAAGCCAAGGACCACGGCCAAACACAGTAGAGGTGTTTAAAAGACTTTATTAGCAGACCCAACTCAAAGGTTTCGGCCGGAGGCCTTCTTTAGGGGTCTAAAGACAGACACAAACATCAAATTAAAATATAAAAAAAATATATAAGTAAATACCTAAAATAGCAATAAAACTTGTGGAGTGGAGTCACTTCCTGGAGGGCATGGGCAACAGAAATAGAGTGATGCTGTCTAAAGGTATAGTTGTGAGGAAAGGGGAGTTATGGGGCATAAGGGGTATAAGGGGTTGAGGAGGGGGAGTGTAATCAGAACAGAGATATGGGAATGAGAGAGGTGTAGGTGTTAATAAGAAATGGACGTTCTTAATATTCAAGCATAAATTTTATTAAATTTGTTTCAATGAATGTTAGAAGTTTAAATTTACTCCAAAAATGTCAGCTGCTTTTTATGGAGACAATTTAAAAACAAAAAAACAAGAAATTTGTCAGTTTCCTAGGCATGAGCATTTAGTTAACAAGAGGTAGTTTCCAATAATCAATTCTGTCTCCAATAAAACAGGGCATAAAATCAATAGGGTGGGCATCACATTTGCCAATGATCTAATTAACCAGGTGCTTTGGGAGAATCATAGTATAACTCTTTATTTGGTCACCATTTATGCTATCAATAGTTAACGAGAGCTTTTTTCCTAGGTCAGCTATCTTTATGGGCTCTCCCTTCGATAACTGAGATTACTGCTAAAAGCATTAGATAACAAACTCATTCATGAAGCTTAGAATGGGATACTCCCATTCCAACTGATAAAAAGCTAGATGTGAGGAAGCCGGATATAGTGGTAAAGGAGAAAAAACCCCAGCACTGTTATCAGTTCCTAGAGAATCGTGTTGAGAGGGAGAAAATCTTCAAATACCAAGAAATGCAGTCGGAGACCAAGAAAATGTGGCTGAAAGATTCAGAATTATTTCCCATCATGTTGGGTGCCACAAGCTTAATTAGGAGGACTTTCCAAGCACACCTTGATAAATTACCCATATACGTTAACATCTTACAAATTTCAGAGGGAGGCTTCCTTTGTCACAATGCAAGTACTACACTGAGCATTAGCAGTAAATTTGAGAGACTGAGATCATACCCTACATACACTGGTTTAGAAGCGAGGTTCATGGCTGTCATGATATGCGCAAAATTCACCCATTTGGAAAAATTGTCCCTTACAATAGGGTATGGAGGAATATTAGGAAAACAGCTAGTAGGCACGAAGGCCCCTTTTATTAAAGCCTGGTAAGGATTTGCCAATAACATACCGATCTTACGCCCATTAATGGCAAGGGCCACATGTTAGATCTCGGAGGCATGTTCAGTATATCCTGGGCAGTTAATGCATGAAGGGTTTCCTAATGTGGGCTCTACTACAGTACATCGGGTTCACTTAACAACTCCTATAGAGGAGTCATTAGATGAACCCACAATACGAGTCGCAATGCCACTAAGCATGTGGCAATTGCCTTGGCGCTAGTAGCGATGTACTCTCCACACCCACTTTCTGCCCCATCTCTTGATTGCCTATGAACGTGTGTTTTAGCATGCAAAGGCAGACATTATCAAGCATTAATGTTTTTGATTGCCTGGAGCTGCATGTTAAAATGCCTGTTAACCAGCTAATGGGCTTTAGTAAAAGAGGTCCCAAGCCTTTCTTTAAAGGGATGCCTCTAAGATATATGTATGAATTTTTGGCTGGCAGAAGTAATGCAACTTATAATAGATGGGGAAAAGTAGGGTTAAAACATTGGGGCAATTTGTTGCTGAGGATCGTATTCTTGAGAATTTAGATCTAATGGATAAATCTGAGTTGGGGCTTAGGGAATGTTTTTCAACATTACATATAAGGCATTGTTTGAAACAGAAGGCAGTGAGAGATATGATCAAGGAAGAATGCTCTTTTGAGGAGACCTTGGTTTCTAGGGGTTTAAGGGCAGTATCTGCATGCTCAGTTACCCAAATTTCTAAAAAGGTATTAAGGTGGGAGAGCGTTGGAAGGTGTGTGGAGGTATACTGGGCTTCGTGAGCGTGCCCAGAGTGAGCCGGGACTGACCCTGTGGAGCTGACGCTGCCGTCTCAGAGAACATCGGGCAGGCACGCACGGGACAGCCTGCTCCTGGTGGGGCCTCCTTGGAGTTAAAGGGCTTGTGCCTGGGATTCCCTGTTGGAGAGCGTTGGAAGGTGTACTGGGCTTCGTGAGCGTGCCCAGAGTGAGCCAGGACTGACCCTGTGGAGCTGACGCTGCCTCCCAGAGAACATCGGGCAGGCACGCCCGGGACAGCCTGCTCCTGGTGGGGCCTTTTTCCTTTAAATTTCTTTCCCTCTCCGTGACTGCGGGGCGTGTTCTGAAGGGGCGTGTCTAAAGGGGCAGGTTCTGCCCCTTAGACGCCCCTTCGACGCTGTAGCGACGCCAGTAATTTTGGCTTGTCTCGTTTTGCGGTATTGAGGTCGCATGTGTGGACACTGTGCTTTGCTGTTATATTTTATTTCTGCTTCTAAGTACAAGGTTGGTTTCAGTTTGATAATATGGGGAAATGGAAGGCAAAGGCAGGTTCTAAATCTCAGAGTACCGGACCCGGAGGTACTAAACCGACTGGTCCTCTAGATAAGCATGTGGTTCCTCTACCATTGGCACATTCCTCTCCCGACGGTGTCTCTTTGAGTCCTGACGGGAGATCCCCTCCTCCTTGCTCTGGTTCTGGGGTGTCAGTTGTATCTAAGGTTCCTTTTGAAAGTTTTAAAGAATTGCAAAATGTTATTAATTTTCCCACTCCGGTTCTGGGGACGGATTCCAGTGGTTCTTCGGAACTACCGGATCTACCCTCTAAGGCAGATGTGACCTTGAGGGATGTTTGGGGGGCTTTAAAATGTATTGACTCAAAAGTATCTTTGAAGTTAACTTCTTTATGTACCTTTACCCAGGAGACTGCAGAAGCTCTGCAGCACTTGGATAAAATGGTTACTTTATTGGATACAGCTGTTTCTAAACTAGAATCTCAGGTTCCTTCTTTACAGGCAGTTAATGTTTCAGTTATTAGGGATTCTTTAAGTCTACATTCTAAAGTAGAAGCCTTGGAGAATTCTATACGTAGGTGTAATTTAAGGTTTTTGAATTTTCCTCAATCTTCTTTGCTTTCTGCTAAAATTCTTTTGGATAAATATCTCAAGGAGGTTTTGGTTATATCTGATCACATAGAAGTTTTGTAAATATATTACATCCCGTCAACCTCTAAAAAGGTTAATTCGGCTGATGATGAACTGGATGAGATAATTCCCACTATTGTGAATCTTACAGCTTTTATTGAGGATTCCTTAGATACCATTACCTTAAGGTCTACTTTGTTAGTTACCTTTCCTTCTATTTTGTTTAAGCAACATATTCTTAAAGCTTATTTTAAGGTAAAGGCAATTAAGTTTTGTGGACAGGTTGTATTGGTGTTTCCAGATGTTGCGCGGGCTACTCAATTGCGCTGGAGGCAATTCTTGGCTTTAAAGCCTCGGGTATTGGCTCTGGGCGCTACCTTTTTCTTGAGATTCCCATGTAAATGTGCTATCAATTTTGATGGTGCTTCTTATATCTTTGTAGACGTTACGCAGCTGGAAATGTTTCTGCAGGATAGACAAGGTGTTGTAGGAGACGGTACTGCTGGATGATAATTCACCTCTTTAGATGTGGGTCTTAGGACCCAGGTTATTACTTAAAGTTGCGTTATTTTCTTTTTGTTTTTGGCCATCGCTCTCTCATGATGTGAACTATATCTTGTAATTTGTTAGTTTCTTTTTATATTGTTTTCAATGTAAATTTTTGGATTGACCTGATTGTTATATTTGATCAATGTATTTGATTAAAAATCACTTTTTAAAAAAAGTATTAAGGTAGGACTATATACCTGAGAAGCTATATAAATCTTTGGGAAAGGTAATATTGAATGCTGGCTCCATTAGGGACAGAGAGAATGTTTGGTCACATCTGGTGGCCATGTCCAAAGATCCAAATTTTTTAGAATGAGGTAATGGGGGTTATAGGGAGGGTGTTGGAAGCAAACTTGACAAAACAAATGGGAATGTTACTGATAAAATGGTGAATGCCTGGATGCGATTGAGATAGTGCATGTGTGGCAGGCTATGGCCTAGAATAGCCTGTAAATGTATGAGAGGCCTGTAAGCTAGGCCTGAGTCCCAGCCCCCACCTAAGAATAAGAATGCTGAGAAAAACCAAAGTCAGTAAGAATTAGAGAAACTGCTTTAAACTGCTTTTTGATAAGGTTGTATAAATCCTTTTTTGAATTCTTCTATGCTGATGACAGACATGTTCCAGTACTCTGTATTCACACATTTTCTAAGCTAGCAGTGACCTTGTAGGAGAAAAGTATCAAAGTTTTAGAAGTGTGCCTTTGTTAGAGAATTCTGAGCAGGGGGAACAGAGTACTAGGCCCACAGAGAGATCCCAATTGGATGGGTGCAAGGGTCAGTAGGACCAATAGAAAGTCTGCCTGTATTAAACTGAAGAAGAAAGGTATAAAAGGTGTTGTTTACTGGACTCCATTGCTCAGACCATTTTGAATGTGACATTTGCCTGAGACTTGTGCACAATAAATTGGCTTGGATCTTCGAACTGACTCCTGGTTTTATTCATTGCGTAATGGGGGTCATAGGGAGGGTGTTGGAAGCAAACTTGACAAAACAAATGGGAACGTTACTGATAATGTAGCAGCAAAGCGCAGACAAACCAATGATACCAGGAGTCTGTTCAGAAGGTCCAAATCATTTATTTGTGCACAAGTCTCGAACCAGTCAATTTCAAAATGGCTGAGCAAAGTTTTCAAGCATTACAACAACTTTTATAGACTTCTGTTCCATTCTAGGTATAGAAAAACATTTCATTGGTCCCGGTAACCTCCCGTACCTCCCGTACCTCTTCCATTGGTCCCGGTACTGATAAGTTTATCCAATTATGTCCCTTCTGTGGGCATGACACCTGCATGCCCCCCTTCTAGTCCCAATTACAATGGTCAGTTCATCAACTTGTTACTTTCACACTCTCAAGGCCATAGAACCAATTTGTGCGTGCAGAGGAGCAGGGCTCTGCAACTCATCTGTCAGCACTCCCAATTATTTCTTTGCAGATGTACTTTTTCTTATCAGTAACTTTTAAACATGTCTTTCTGTATTTTTCCATCTCTCGGTTCTGCTTACCTAAGCTAATTCAATACTTCTACTGAATTCTATTTTACAATAGCAGCATATTGGGAGATGTGCAATCCTATATGCCTCTCCACAGGCCTCATTTACAGGTCAAGCTAGCCATGCTGGCCTGCTTATGTTCAGACACCGTGGGTCACAGGCCTGCACCTGCCACAATAAAATGGTGAATGCCTGGATGCGATTGAGATAGTGCATGGTTTGTTTAATTTATTAGCACTGCTCTTCATATAGCAGTAGCTGAGTGTTGGAAGAAGGTAGTTGATCCAGTCAGGGAAAGTTTTGAGTAGAGTGAAACACATTGATAGAATAGTCAAATCGACTGCGATGATGCATGATAAGATGAAACCAGCTCAGCTTTAGCCAGTCCAATATCAATCCATTTTACTCTTTAATCATACTTAATATATTAAAATAAGCAAATGTATGATTTTCCACATATTACTTAATTTTGCCAGTAAAAAGAAAATCAAACAAGTTTGTAAGAGCTAATTTGACACGTTGCATTGCAATAGATCACTGCTCATGTCCATCAGTGCTTAGTAATGAATTTTCCAAATTGATCGAACATTTCTTCTGAACACCTCTAAACACTTCACTATTAGCAAGATCTAAAGATGCTTTTGTTCCATCAAATATGCTTAGCTGCTTTCCATATGGTGTAGTACTGTTAGAACTACTTAAAAATGTGTTCAACATTGTTAATCTATTTGACCTTTGACCTATGGCTCAAAACTGTAGCTATGGTGACCAAATGTTGACCTCACAATGCTGAGAAACTTTAAAGCTCCGCAGTATTTCAGGTCACATTGTTGGCTGAACAAAGGGATAAAGAAGAAATGTGACACTTTTCTCAGAATTAAGGTCAGCAGGTCAATTGAACCAAAGCTTTAAACTACAAAAAAAATCAGAAGAGTCTACTTCTCATTAACAGAAAGGTTCTTTAAAAGAATTCTAGAATATTTAGGAAAGGTTCTTTAAAAGAATTCTAGAATATTTAGGATTATAAAGTGAAGATGAACCATTTCATATTCCAGAATCTTCTAGTGTACCATTCTAACAAAAATGAATTTGCCTACTAATAAACATTTAAGTTATTTAACATTTGTAAATAAAAAAAATGTCAACAATCATAAAGAAAACAAAGAATCTCTTTAAAACATATCTATTTACAAAGAACAAAAATAATGCAGCAAAAATGCACAGAACATTAACCAGTATTGTTTTATGGCCAAAGCCAGCTGTTACATTGAAATATTTTATATTGTTCTAAAAAAAGAAATTAAAATCATTATTATTAATATAAAGCTATATCCCAAAAATGTTTAAGCAAGAAAGAAAAATATTATTTCTGGGGCTTTATTTAGTCAAAAAATTATTTTAGAGATTGAATACTGTTTTACTTTAAATAGGCAGGAATTAACAACCGCCACACTCCACAGAAACAAAAAGACCTGAAATACTGAAATATAAATCTACTATTACTACTGCTATTAATCATTTATATAGAGCCACAAGGCATATGCAGGGGTGTACAGATTCAAATAAAGATGGTCCCTGCCGGTCAGAGCTTACAATTTAATTAAGACAGACAAGACAAAAGATAAGAATAAGAGTAAAGAGACACAAGGAAATGAAAGTATCAGGATGCAAAAGCAGCCTCAAAGAGGTGAGCCTTTAACATGGGTTTTAAAAGGGGCAGAGACGAGCCCTGACGTACAGTTTCAGGTAGTTTGTTTCAGACAAAAGGAGCAGCAAAGTGAAAGGATTGAAATCTGGAGTTAGCAGTGGAAGAAAAGGGCAAGCCAACAGAAGAGCGGAGTTCATGAGGAGAGATATAGGGAGAAAGGAGAGAGGAAAGGAGGAGCAGAAGAATGAATGCATTTATAGGTCAGAAGGAGAAGTTTGAAGTGGATACGGATACAAAGTCTAAGAGAATGTGCTTCACAGAAGATTTTTGCTAGATATGCCCAGGTCGCAGGGCTCGTCCCTGAAGGCCGTTGGTAACTGGGCTCATGGCCCTGTTTCCTTGGCCCGTGGTAGGAGGGGTGTGGAGGGTGGAATAGCAGATTTAATTAAAGGACAGGGTCAGATTGGGGACAGAGGGTTTAGAAATGTCTAGATCATTCGGGAAAGGGTTAGCGGGGTGGGGGGGAGGCTGAGCACATATCGAGGGCAGATCATTTTTTTGTTTTCCAAGAAGTGTGTGTTGCCTTGTTTCTTAGGGTTGTATAGGGGAGATAGAGGGGAGGGGGGTGGGGTGTCAATGGGCCATAGGAAGACACAGGGTCCAGATGCTACGGTTAATGTACACACTAGATGCATCAAAGACATGGCGAGGGGTGGCCTGCACGGAGCGGCAGGTGCACCTACTCTTGCCATCTTACTGGGCAGACTAGATGGACCATACTGGTCTTTATCAGCCGTCATTTACTATGTTACTATGCACAAAATACATGAATACAAATTAATTTTATATAGGTTCTATCAAATATCATCACTAACAAAGGATAAAACTAGCTTACTGAAGGCTCAGCAGGGCTCATGTCCCTATTGCTGGCTCTTAAGAGGTGTTTAAGTTTGTTGTCGACTTATGGCGACTCTCTGGATAGTTTAAGTTTAAATAAAAATAAAATTGAGGGTCAGTAGTGAAAGATCACAGCACTGGAGTGCTCACATCAAATCTGGTTATACCTGCAAAGGCTGCTTATTAGGGAGATGCTGCTGCAGCTTCTGCCTAAGATGCAAAAGCTTTGGTCCAGTGCAAAGAATTATCTAGTGGTAAGTAAGCAATGTGGGCTGGCTGGTGACTTAGGATGGAATTTGATTGGATTGTCCTTTTGAAAGAAGTAACTGGTTCTTAAAAGAAGGAGCTGAAAGGTAAAGAGAAAGAAGTTAGCTTTCATAAACTACAAGAGATCAAAGAAAGAGGAGAACAACCAAAACATCTTGAAAAACTAAAAGAAGCTGGCAAAATAAAAAAGCAAATTAACCTAGTGGTTAAACCCTCCATTTCCTCTTGTTACAAACGTAGGGCCCGATAAGCAGCGGTGGCGGCTAGCCGTTGTAAAGTGGCTAGCCATCGCTGCTGAACTGAAGACCCAGATATTCAATGCCTGGGCCATATCTAGCTACTGGGATTGAATATCCACATCAGCTAGTTAGCAATAATATTCAGCCGCTGCCTGGTTAGCTTTGGCAGCGAATGGTAGGCCAACCTTTAAGATGCATTAATGTCACTACAGCGATAACCAGGCAGCGGCTGAGTATCACCACGGCCCGGTTATCAATGGGTGCTGCCTTCACTCCGCCCCTGGAACACCCTGATGTTAGCCGGCTAGCATCAGGGCATTCAGCGACCCATAACTCCCCTTTCCTCATTAGTGCTGCTGAATTTCCTAGTTGCCGCAATTAATGCGCTTAACACATCTGCTAACTGCGTTAACCGTGTCAAATATCAGGCCCTTAAATTATAAAGTCCTGGGGGTTAAGGAAGTATCAGAATATAAGAGGAGCCAAAGAGTGAGGTGAAATTAGTCTTCAACACGACACGATGTGTGCCTGTACAATGTTTAGATTTGATATTGTTAATTGCATAGTACAGTATTGCTATTATTTTGATGCCAGTTTTTAGAGTATATAATCTGTATTGAATTATATTTTTATATTATTCTTTAATAGTGTTTAGTTGGATTTACATGCTATCCATTGAAGCACATACTATATGAAGTTCTGTGTAAATCCAGTGGTCTAACATTGAACTTCAAGTATTCACATCCCTTCACAACACTAATTGTAATGTCTCTCTGGTCACCCATAACTGCAGAATGTGTACATGATATTAACAACATTTTCTAGAGAATAAATGCAAAACAATATAGTACTTCGGAGTTATTATTCTTCCTCCCGATGATGCCCCAAACTTTGTAGTACTTGAGAGGGGGTAAATTTCAAACTACTTCATATCGTAAACCAGTTCAACGTAATATTTTGTTACAATATAATAGCTATCATCCGGGTCCCTTACATAGGGAATTACCTTTAGGACAGTTTTTATGGATTAGACGATCGTGCACAACTTTATCTGAATTTCATAAACATGCTTTTGATTTAAAAATATGTTTAAGGGCTCGGGGATATCCAGCATGTTTGATTGAAAAAGTCTATAAAAGAGCATTATATAATCATCCAGAATGGTGGCATGATCAAAATCCTCCAGTTAAAGAAATTGCTAATCATTTTATTGGAGTTCTTCCTTATATGCCCAACACCACGGAGGTTACACGTATTTTAGTCTCATTGGCCTATTTTGTCATTACACACTTGCTTTCAACTACCACTCATGATGGCTTATCGTAGGTGTTCTAACATCAGTGATCTGGAGGTGAGAACTTTTATGCCGGACACTGAAAACATCGTGTCCAGAATTAGGGGACAATATGCATGTGGCACTTGTGACTTCTGTATAACTACTATTGAAGGGCAGAACTGGACAGACCCACAATCAGGTCGTTCATATACTTTGCATCACAACACTACTTGTGCATCTTCATTTGTGGTCTATCATATTGTCTGGCCTTGTGATATGAAATATGTGGATATGACTTCTCGCATGATCAAGAAACGATTACAAGAACATCGTTCACGCATTAATTCTCATGTAATTACAGCTCCGTTAGCGCTTCATTGTCTTCAAAAGGGGCATTGTTTTGAGGACTTGCAATGGTTAGTGCTTGATATGGTTCCACTTTCATCACGTGGAGGTGATCATAGTAACATAGTAACATAGTAAATGACGGCAGATAAAGACCAGTATGGTCCATCTACTCTGCCCAGTATGATTTGTTTAGGGGTGAACCCGCCATTCCATGTAGGACACCCCTATTTGTTGAGAAATTAGATGGTTCCGTTTATTTTGATTTTATCCTGTTGCTGTAAAGGGGATCCACTGTGTCTGTCCTATGCCATTTTGAATTCCATCACCGTGTTTACCCCCACCACTTCCATCAGGAGGGCATTCCAAGCATCCACCACCCTTTCTGTGAAAAAGTATTTCCTGACATTGCCTTTCAATTTACCACCTTGCAGCTTCCTGTTATGCCCTCTAGCTTTACAGCTTCCCCGTCTTTGGAAGAGGTTTGTTTGTTAAGTTAAGATGTCAGAAACTGCAAAACACTGATAATCTACAGGAAGCATACATGTGTGTCAGAATGTGGCTACACAAATATGCCAGGTCAATATATTGCATTTTAAAGAACAACACTAGATTTTTTTTGTTACAATCTAGTACCCCAAATGGACTAAATTCAGAGATCGAATGGTGGTCATTACATAATTAATTCTCATCTGTTTCTCTTCTATTTTTATGGACTTCTGCTTTATTGAGGACGCCTTATTATTTGATCGTCTTATTTCAACCTAAGTGCTGTTTGATTACTTGAAGTGCTATATAAACCAGAACAGGAAGTTTGTTTGGGTCACACTGCTTGAGAAAGAGCCAGGAGCACAAAGAGCTTGAAACACAATGTTGTGTTGCAGTACCCAATGGACTCTTCATTCCTGCTATGACATGCACCGTATCAACTAAGTAAAATATTGTTTTTCATTTTAAGCTGATAGTTGTCATGAATTGTGGCAGTGTTTAAGGACCATTCATTTTTTGGCTGACGTTTGACCAACTAGCAATACTGAAGTTTACGATACCACGTTTGTATGAAGCGAGATAGCGACAGCGATTTTTAAAAAATATTGCAGTATTTGATGGACTATTCCTCCTACTACAATATGCATCGATTCAGCTAAGAAGAAATTCTGAAATGGTTTTCATTTGGAGCTGATAGTCATTGTGATTTGTGGCAGTGTTTGGGACATATATTTTGAGGTGCACTCTGGCGGGTGTTTATCTCATGTTATTTCAAGCTGTTTGTTCAGCTGTTTTAAATTTTATTTGATTAAAAAGGAGGACCTACTTCAGGAGAGGAATTCCTCTCGTACTGTGGGTGATCTGACAAAAAATATGTTATTAGTTTTAATAGATAGGCACATATGGTAGGATATTATTTTGTATGTTCACCTTATGTTTTTTGAATACTCATAGCCTGGCAATGTTCCAGTTTTTATACTATTTCCTATTTCTTTTTTAAATTGGTCTTGTTTTATTTGATTCTTTTATGTGCCAAATATGTGTGCATATATAGTCCAAAGCCATTTCACTGGCCACTTTTCTTTAGGAGATATTGGACATTAAGGGGTTGAACTGCAAGGGTACCAATAATGTTTGCCACAATTGTAAGCTGGAATACAAATAGAGCAATTTTTAAAGCCAATTAGAGTCATGTTTGCTAAAGATTAGCATGTGTTAATAAACATTAATATGTACCAAATGTTGTTGTGCCCACAGAAATAAATGGCTCAATGTATACAGCTGGTGGTGCCAATAACGGATAATTTGGATGCTTCTGCTGACTTTTAGAAGCACGCCTCTTACTCAGGTAAAGGTGTAATTTTATAAGTGACTTGCATATGGAGAAGACCATTTTTCAAACTCAAATCGACACATAAATTGCCCTTGGGTAGATATGCATAAAGGTGGGTACTCAAAAACCTAGGATCCAACATATTCAAAGTGATTAATGTGGTTTAGCAGACATGCTAAATGTGTTAATCACACTGAATGAGATATTTGGCAGCACTAATGTGGTTAATACTGCCTAATATCTATGGGTGCTGTTGCTAGGCGCACCAACGCTAGCCAGTTTGCATGGGACATTCCGGGGATGGCGCTATTCAGCCACTGCTCTATTGTCCCTCATTTGCGAAAGTTAGGCACATTAAAGGCTGAATATTAACGCTGCACAGTTAGGGGATCATTCTGTGCCACAAACAGGCAGGACATACATCCCCGCTGTTCATTCCCCCCGCCGCTCCTGGCAGCAAGGCCCCCCATATGAACAACACTGTTGTATGGGGAGCCTTAGACGGGCGGGAGGGGTGGTCTAGTGGTGGAGTGAGGGCGGGGCATGGGTAGACTATGACCCCGGATGTACAGGGCCAATTCAGAGGTCAGCCCTGTACATTTGGGGCCTTCAATGTGGATGGGGGAAGGTGGAATAGGTCCCCCTGGACAACAGGGAATCGCGGTGCGAGACCTGGAGGAGCAGGTGAGGGGGCGCAGGGGGTTCCCTGCAACCCAACCCAGGCCTTGGAAGGCCATATCGGGGGTTGAGCTGCAGGAAAAGAGGTGTTTTTTTCTGGGCTGGAGATCGTGGTTCCTGAATGGAGCCGTGGTGCCATGGCAATGGGATGCCAGGCACTGCGGCTCCATACAGGAGCATGGCTGAGTTAGCCAGGTATGTGGCTGGGCATGTGGCTGCTCAGAATCAGGGCTGGCCTGCAAAGCCAGGCCGGTAGACCTGATTCTGTTCCCGTGGGCACGTCTAACCCCTGTGGGATCAGACTCGGGAGCTACCATTGCAAGGCCTGGTTCTGCCCGGCTGCACAAGGGGTTGGACAGCCAGAATAGAATTGGCCTCTTAGATTCCACGGTATCAGGCAACCCAGATATTGAATACCGCTGATTGTATATAGCTCCAGCATTGAATATCCGGGTTGAGTGCAATGGCGATGGTTAACCACTGCCGCCACTGAATATCAGGCAATCAGGCACATAGAGCCTACGTTTAGGCAATATATGCATAGATGATCTTGGTGACAGACACTAGGGCGAGTTGGAGCATAGGCAAGATTGACACTTATGCAGGCTGTCTGCCTTTACAAAATAGGTGCAATATGTGCATGTATATGCCTTCCATGCCCATGCATCCAGGATATTTCACTTAGAAACCTTGTTGTAGGCATGTAAAAAGCCTCATAAAATTACTCCACACATAAAAGTATGCATGGAGACAAGACAGCGCATACCTTTACCTCACATGACCCAATAATCTAGGCGAAGCACAGGTGGAGTCACTAAGTATGCATGTAAGTTATAAAGTATATATATCAACGTTTGTACTTCAGCTATGTAGATTTGCACTAGCTCCTGAGCAAGTGTACATGTATGCTGCCACATTTTAGCCATGATGTCTGCAGGTTCTATGATGGTATTTTATTAGGACACATAGATGCTGATGCATCTTTGCACAGGAGCTTCAAAACTGGTGCTTACTTAGACTGCTAGGCAATCTGTTATAAAATTACCCTACACTGTCTACCTTACACAAAGGTAAAGTATGCACAGGAGTCAACGAAGCACATACTTGTATCCACAGGAAAATTAGGTAGGATTATAGTTATAGTTAAATTGTGGAAGGCCACAACGCATGTAGTATTGCACTGAAACCTTCACAAATTGTTTTTTAGGGAAAAGGAATCCACTGAAAAATCAGGTACAAATTTCTGCAAGTGCATTTTCCCTAGACAATTTTCATAAATAAACTGTGTACTGTCCCTTTGAGAAGTGTGAGAGAACCAACCAGGCAGGTACACAAAGACTGGCGACAATTTGATTCAGGTGAAGAATCTTTTTATTGGGCCCCAACGCGTTTCGGCTAGAAAGCCTTCTTCAGGGGGTCTTGAAAAGAGAACACACCTTATTTCTGTCACGTGGTACACTAAAAAAACACACAATGCTCGCTACACTGTTTGAACAAGCAAGCATTGTGTGTTTTTTAGTGTACCATGTGACAGAAATAAGGTGTGTTCTCTTTTCTTCACCTGAATCAAATTGTTGCCAGTCTTTGTGTACCTGCCTGGTTGGTTCTCTGTCTAGTGCAGTGTTTTTCAACCTTTTTTGTGCAAAGGCACCCTTTTTTCATGAAAAAAATCACGAGGCACACCACCATTAGAAAATGTTAAAAAAAATTTACCTCTGTGCCTATATTGACTATATATAAAGTAATTCTCTTGAATAGGAATCAAACACTCACACCAACCCCCCTCCCCTGCTGGTTCACTCACACCACCCCCCCTCCACTGCTGGTTCACTCACCCACCCCCCTGTCACTTACTCACCCCTCCTGCTGGGTCACTCACTCACTTACCCCCCCCTCCCCTGCTGGTTCACTCACACCCATCGCCCCCCCCTTGCTGGTTCACTCACACCAACCCCCCCCTCCACTGCTGGTTCACTCACCCTCCCCCCCCCCTTGCTGGTTCACTCACACTCCCCCCCCCTTGCTGGTTCACTCACACACACACACACACACCCCCTCTGCCCAAGCCGCTGCTTTTGCTTTGTACAGAGCAGCGGCTGCACTACACTTACATTGAAAAGTAAAGAGAAACTGTGTCAGGAGCCCTCCGGTCATCGCAGAGCCCGAGGAAGTGATGTCATGGGGGCGGGCTCCTCACAGGCTGTCTTTCCTTTTCAAATTAACTTTATTGCAGCTAAAGTTAATTTGAAAAGGAAAGACAGCCTGTGAGGAGCCCGCCCCCATAACATCACTTCCTCGGGCTCTGCATGATCGGAGGGCTCCTGACACAGTTTCTCTTTACTTTTCAATGTAAGTGTAGTGCAGCCGCTGCTTTGTACAAAGCAGAACCAGCGGCTGCACTGCTATAGGGAATCGTGATCGCGTTCGCGCCGCGGACTTCGGCACAAAAGCCGGTTTTTTGCTCTGGCCGCTCCCGATCTTGCGGCCAGAGCAAAAAACCGGCTTTTCAATGGCCGGTTTTACAACTGTGCCGGCAGCCGGCCTGGCCATGGAAAAACCGGCCAGGCCGGCTGAAAACCGGCCGGTTGGCAACCCTAATTTGTGAGCCGAGGCCACATGTTACGGATGAAATTGGAATTTTTCCCACGGCACACCAGACAATATCTCACGGCACACTAGTGTGCCGCGGCACAGTGGTTGAAAAACACTGGTCTAGTGTGCAGGTACCTGTTGCTCTTTTTTGGTACCCTTTGAGAAGTGTAACATAATCCATGGGTAAAAGTGCCTGAAAACTTTGTAAATACCTATAAAGTTTAAAAAATTTCCCAAGTAATGATCACAAGATTTCCCAATATCTTGAAACTGTCTTAGTCTTTAGTATACGAGGTGTAATCAAAAAGTATCAAGGCTTGTTGTGTAGCTAAATAACAATACGTCACACCACGAAAAGCATGTAGTGAACTAGTTATGTGTTCTACATGTGCAGAGTGTAATGTGGCTGCAGCACACCTGTACTTTTTTTAATCACATGATTTTTCGCATCATGTAAAAGCAGTTCATCAGATTTACGATGAGTGAAAAAATTGAACAGCAAATTTGCATTAAATTCTGCCAGAAACTTAGAGATTCGTACAAAGAGACTTATGACAAGTTACAGCAAATGTATGGCGATGAATGCATGAGTCATGCTTGAGTTTATCACTGGTACAAACGTTTCCAAGAGGGCCGCCAAAGTGTTGACAGCGATGAACGTTCTGGAAGGCCATCCACAAGCAGGAATGGAGACAAAGTTGAAGCAGTACGTGCCGCAATATGCTCAAATCTCCGATTAACTAAGAGGGAGCTTGTAGAGCCAGGCCGGTAGTCCTGATTCTATTCCCGTGAGCACGTCTAACCCCCATGGGATCAGAATCAGGGGCTACCATTGCAAGGCCTGGTTCTGCCCGGCTGCACAAGGGGTTGGACAGCCAAAATAGAATTGGCCTCTTAGATTCCACGGTATCAGGCAACCAAGATATTGAATACCACTGATTGTATATAGCTCCGGCATTGAATATCTGGGTTGAGTGCAATAGCGATGGTTAACCACTGCCGCCATCCACAAGCAGGAATAAAGACAAAGTTGAAGCAGTACGTGCCGCAATATGCTCAAATCACCGATTGACTAAGAGGGAGCTTGCTGACGACATGGATATCAATTTCGAGTCGATACATTTCATTCTTACTGTCAATTTGGGGATGAGATGTGTGTCTGCAAGATTTGTGCTGACCCCTGACCAAAAAGAAGATCGACTGTCTCTAGCCAGGGAGTTGTAGGAATGCGTTGAAAATGACTCATATTTTATCAAAAAGATTATTACTGATGATGACCTAGCTATGACCTGGAAACTAAGGCTCAGTCCTCACAATGGAAGACTCCAAGCTCTCCCAGACCCAAGAAAGCCCATCAAGTGAGGAGCAATGTCATGCTTGCAGTTTTCTTTGTTTACCAGGATATTGCTCATCATGAGTATGCTCCAAAAAGCCAAACCATCAATAAGGAGTACTATGTCCAGGTTCTGACTCGTTTGAGAGATGCAGTTTGTCATAACAGGCCAGAGTTGCATAGGAATGGTGAATGTTTGCTGCATCACGATAATGCCCCAGCTCACGCATCACATCTTGTCCAGCATTTCTTGGCCAAACACCAAATCGAGCACGTCTGTCAGCCTCCGCACTCACCTGACCTCACACCCTATGACATTTCTTGTTCCAAAACTGAAATGACCACTAAAAGGAAGGAAATTCGATGACTAGGAGACCATTGAGCAAAATTAGACACAGCAGCTTCAAAGCATAACGAAAGAGGCATTTCAAAATTGTTTTCAACAGTGGTAGTAATGCTGAAGGAAGTGTGTTTTATCAGAAGAGGACTGAAGGAGATTGAGTGCAATAACTGTCAGTGTTATACTTCTTGTGTTATTGTACTAGTCTTGATACTTTTTGATTGCATCTCGTATTTCAGCTGCTACTATTTCATATCTATAGATCAAACATATTCCACCAAGCAATACATAACAATAACGTATACAATTTACTCCCTCCCCAGCCTCTCAAGTTAATACTTCTGTAAAAGGGCATTAGTGAGATCTCATCTGGTGTATTGTGTCTAATTCTATATGCAATACCTCAATAAGGATAGGGCCATTTCAGGATAGGAGTACCAAAATGAAGCAGAGCCTGATTTATGAAATAACAACCTAAATACATATACACTAGAGGAGAGGAAAGAGCAGTCACTGGTGATTGAAGAGAATGAGGAGACATCTCCGCTCTTGTGGATATCTGCAGCCTTTCTGAGGCTTTGTGATCTGCTACCCAAGTGTAGTTGGTATCCAGTGCGGCTCCATGGCCCCATCCCATGCCATGACACCAAAGCTCTGCCCATGCATGTTAGCAGTTTGAGCATTATGGAATCCTAATCACTACCGAGATTCTATGACTTACCTAAAGCCACTAAGTGATTGAGAAAAGTAGGAAATAAGCTGGGTTGCCATAGATATCTACAGCCTTTCCCAGACCTTGTTATCTGCTGCCAGAGAGGAGCCAATAACTACCATGAGATCATAGCCACCCACCCATGAAATCAAAGCTTCACTCACCTTTTTGAGGACCCCTAGTCACTGCTGTGCGGCTTGCTACTATAGCACAACAGAGGGCATGCCTAAAGAGTTACCCCTAATGAAACCCTTTGGGAATTATTTGGGGACTTTTAGGGGTTATTATTTGATAAAATAAGCTTGTTTGATTATGTGATTAGTAGTGTTTTAGGTTTTGGTCAAGAAGTATCTTAGAAAGGTTTTAAGACCTTTAAATAACTGTATCAGTTCTGTGATAGGTCTAGAAAAGCTCAGGTTGGCAGATAGGGTAGATGAGTTTAGGGGCAGATGGGTTGAGAGGAGAAATGTTCTGTCTAGAGTTTTCAGTGATTTTGGTTAAGTTGAAGTCTCTCATAGGAAGCTGAAAGAGAAAGTAGACTTTGAATTAGCATGTTCAGTACAAATTGCATATTATATTTATTTATTTTATTTAACTAGTTTTGCTATAGCATTTTTCTATTAGTTAAAATGGTGTACAGCGAACAGGGTGCAGCAGAGAACTCATAGGTGCATTTAAGTTACATCAAACATGATATGGAGGAACTTTTAACTTCAAAGCAACTACAATACACTATATAGCGCATATAGTTTTTACTGAATAGGGGGTAGGGTACAGTGTGTGGAACAGGCACACTGAGATATACAAGCATTGTGGTGGGAGGTTCAGGAGTAGGTCTTAGGGGATATTTACATAAGTAGTAGGGGGCTGTGGGGGTTTGGAAAGAGACGGAGATTCAAGGAGGTGATGTGGGTGGGATACTGTACTTGGAGAGTGGTGCAGCAATGTGTCATTATTTATTTATTTTATTTTATTTATTTATTGTTCTTTTATACCGCACTCTTTTTCATCAGCGCGGTTTACATTAAACAGAAATACTCATTACAATCAACAAATTGTGATAAGTTTACATATAACAGGAGTAGTCAACTGGGAATTTAACTTTGGGAAACTTTATGTGGGGGGTCTATGCCATAGTATTCCTGGAAAAGGTAGGTTTCTAGCTTCTTTCAGAAATCCTGGGTAGACCTGATGTCTCTTAGCGTGGGAAGTATCGCATTCTATAAAGTAGGTGCATAAAGTGAGAACACCCTTAGGCGCGTGGCCTGATTACACCTGCAAATTTGGGATGGTAGGTTGAGGAGATCTGTGTGCTGGTTTTTCTTGGTCTGTTGTTGTTGGGGGGATGGATTAGTGTTTATAGATGTCCAGCGGTAAGGCTGTATAGTGCTTTATGAATTGTGGTGAGGACTTTGAACTTGACTTTTGAGGTGATGGGTAGCCAGTGGAGGGATTTTAGGATGGGTGTGACATGAGCCTGTCTAGATGCCTGGTGGATGGTTCGTGCAGCAGTGTTTTGGGTGAGTTGTAGTGGGAGGAGGGTGTGTTTGGGTAGTCCGTGGTATATAGAGTTGCAATAGTCAAGTAAGGGGGTAATGGTGGCTTGGCACACAGAGCAGAAGTTTTCTGTGGTGGTAAGGGGATGTAGGTTTCACAGTGTTCTGAGTTTGTAGTTGATGGACTTCATGGTGCTCTGAATGTGGGGAGGAAGCATAGCTGTTTAACTTATTCATATAACCTGATTTTGCTTTGATTACAGCTACACTTCCCATTCACCGCATTCTCCATGATCTCATGCTCCGTATGTGGGAAATACCCCTTACTATTTCTCTACATACTTGACGGCTCAATATCATGTACCTGGTACCAGAATATTCCGGTTTCCAAAAGACACAATTGTCACACCATTCAGTGATAGTAGAGTCGGTGATGCGTCGGATCAAAAGCTCTAAGACACATTCACTAACCCTCCGGATAGAGAATCAAGAACCCTCGATGCTTTTGGCCACCATTGTTTCCAGGCTTCCATGCTATCAGCCAGGATTAGTTCCTAGATTCTCTACCTGGGTATGTTTCTCAAAGAGGTAACTAGGGATTTAGAATCAATGGCTCCTCTTCTCCCTGATAAGAGCAGACTACCTCATCCTAGTCAGGCATGCTCAAAACATCTCAAAGTTTGTCAATACAGCAACTTTTGATTGCTTTGAGTGCACCAGTAGAGCTACATCAATCTGCATCGGTGTATGCAGAATTGCGTGGCTTCAAGCATCAGATCTTGAACAATGGGTTCAAAGTTGGATAATATTCTTTGCACCAGTGAAAACCTTTTTGGCAAGGATTAGCAAGACAAAGCGTCTCAGTTAGAATCTGAGAACACTACCTTAAATAGACTTTCTAGATCTACAGCCAACCCAGCTAAAAAGAAGGCAGCAGCAAAGAAAGCCTTCTTTAGTAAAAAGAAGAAGTTTTATCCTTCTTACACCCCTGCTTCTCAATATCAGCATCATGCTACTCAGAAGGAGCAATAGCCTCCAAAACAACAAAAGGAATCACAGGCTCCTAAGACGCAGCCAGCTCAGTTGCCGGCAGACTGTTCCATTATGCCCACAGGTGGCATCTCATTACCTCAGAGCAGTGGACATTAATGATAGTGAGAGAGGGGTACAGGCTTCATCTGCAAAGCCTGCACCCCTCTACCTCCATAAGAGGGTATCATTCTCAGCCACCTCTCACTGCTCTGCTACTACAAGAGGTCACTTCTCTCCTAGTGCATAGAAGAGATTCCAACATCCCAGCAGGGAATGGGCTTCTATTCTCCGTACTTTCTCATTTCAAAGAAAACAGGAGGATATAGGCCCATCCTGGACCTCAGAAACCTAAACAAGTTTTCTTGTAAATGAGAAGTTCAAGATGGTCTCTCTAGGGACCCTTCTCCCCTAACTCCAGAGTCTGGACTGGCTCTGTTCTCTAGATCTAAAGGAAGTGTACACTCATATCCTTATTCATCCAGAATACAGAAAGTTCACGTTTCAGGGAAGACACTATCAATACAAGGTCCTTCCTTTCGGACTGGACTCTGCCCCAAGAGTCTTCACAAAGTGCATGACGGTCATAGCCACTTTCCTAAGAACGCTAGGGATATTTGTCTTCCCTTACTTAGATGACTGGCTCATAAGAGCAAGCACCTCTCAGGAGACCAGCCTGTCTCTCTCATGCAACATGCAGGTGTTACAACATTTGGGGTTTGTCATAAATCTTCCAAAGTCCCAATTCGTCCCCACTCAGACTCTAGAGTTCATAGGGGCTCTATTAAACACTCAGCAGTCAAGGGCATTTCTGCCCCAACTCCGCTGCACTCGACTCAATCAGCTAGCATCTCAAGCATGTCTCAAGGACTATCTCACTGCCTGAGAAATGCTGCAACGTCTGGGTCATATGGCATCAACGGTGCATATAGTCCCCTATGCCCGTCTCCACATGCGCACAGCCCAATGGACTCTAGCCTCCCAGTTGACTCAAGCCTCAGGCCATCTCGGGGGCAGAATACTAGTATCTGCCTCTCTGGCCTCATCTCTCCATTGGTGGCAGAAAATCTCCTCGTAGGGTCACCTTTTCAGATGCCTCCACATCAATGTACCCTAATGACGGATGCATACAAACTGGGCTGGGGAGCCCATCTAGAACATCTCTTCACTCAGGGTCTCTGGTCACAGCAGAAGTCACTACTCCAGATAAATCAACTGGAGCTCTGAGCCATCTTCAATGCTCTCAGAGTGTTTCAGGAACACCTCCATTACCACAGAGTCCTAGTCCAAACTGACAACCAAGTGGCCATGTTCTATGTGAAGAAGCACGATGGAACAGGTTCTTGGTCCCTCTGCAGGGAGACTCTACATCTCTGGTCCTTTACCATTGCTCATCACATCCACCTCCAAGCGATGTATCTTCCAGGCAAACAAAATGTCTTAGCAGACAAATTGAGTCTGATCCTTCTTCCCCATGAATGGTCTCTCCATGTAGGCACAGTATCCTACATCTTTCAGACCTGGGGACTCCAGAGATAGACCTCTTTGCCACTCCGCAGAATGCCAAGCTCCCACACTTCTGCAGCAGGACTCTTACGTCGGACAGCCAGCAGGTGGATGGCTTTTCACCTCCACTGGGGACATGGCTTTCTGTATGCATTCCCTCTAATTCCCCTGATTCCCAAAACTCTTTTCAAACTCCAGGCGGACAGAGACTTCATGATACTCATAGCCCCATACTGGCTACATCAACCATGGTTCCCTCTCCTCCTCCGCCTGTCTCAGACTCAGCCTATAATTCTCGGATCTGCTCCAGAGGAAGAGGACACTGCTCCATCCCAATCCACAGTCTCTCCTTCTCACAGCATGGCTGCTGAAGGCACAGCTTTTTAACATCTTAACCTTTCTCAGGAGGTTAAGGACATCCTTTTAGCTTCCAGAAAGCCATCCACCAGACGTTCATATGACTTTAAATGGCGTAGGTTCTCTCTCTGGTGTTCACAAAAGGATCTTAATCCCTTCTCAGTTGCAGTGGAGGCACTTCTCCAGTATCTTCTCCACCTTTCCGAATCTGGTCTCAAAACCAACTCGGTAAGAATGCACCTAAGTGCAATTGAAGCCTCTCATCATCCCTTAGATGAGCAGCCCATCTTCTCACAGCTGCTTGTATCATGCTTTATGAGAGGCCTTCTGCTAACCAAGCTTCCCATTAGACCACCGCCAGTGGCATGGGACCTTAATGTTGTTCTGGGGCAATTCTCAAACCGCCCTTCAAACCTTTAGCCACCACCTCGCTCAAGTTTCTAACATGGAAGGTCATCTTCCTCATTGCCCTCACTTCACTAAGATGCATTAGTGAGCTTCAGGCCTTGGTGGCCGACCCACCTTACACACGGTTCCACCATGACAAGGTTGTCCTTAGGACTCATCCTCACTTCATGCCAAAAGTAGTCTTGCCTTTTCATCTGAATCAGTCAGTTTACCTACCTGTGTTTTTCCCTAGACCGCATTCATCTAGGGCAGAGGCAATCCTCCACACTTTCACATTCTATCTTCAGAGGATTTCCTTAAGAGCATCTCCAATTCTTCAGCTCTAGGCTCTTTCTCTGATGTTACTGTTATGGAAAGGTCCCTCGCAACATTGCGTATAAAGTCTTGAAAAGACATGTCCTCTGGCGGGGACATGTGGCATTGCGGAGAAGAAGACGGGTCCTATGGTAGACTCTGTAGGCCTCGAGTATCGGCCAATTCATCATCTGACGAATCCGAATCCTCGAAGTATTGACGGGAAGGGTGTTCCTGCTCTGCCAGAACCCGGTACTGATCGAAGTCGGTATCGATATGTGGAATCTGATTGGCTGGAATCTCGGTACCGGAAAGGGACTCGAGCATAGCAAGTGGCATATAACCCAATGTAGTTTGCATTGGTACCGAAGACAGTGCCGGCATTTGTGAAACCAACGGTAAAACTTTTACTGGAACCAAGGCTGCCATTAAGGCCGCTAAGCTCCTCTCAATGGCCAGGATATGCTGATCCATGGAACTTGCTAATGATTGGGTATTGGTACCGGAATTGTGGCCACGATCCCTGAGCATGGCACCAGGAGCTCTCCAGAGGTGGAAACCTCAGGAGCATCCTGGGACCCCTCGATGGCTTTGGAGGAAAGGTCCTCCCGCCAAGGTTGTTTGGAGGAAAGGTCCTCCCGCCGAGGTCCTCCCACCCATCCCCCCCTGGGGTAACGCTCAAGGCATCTTGATGTTTAGAAGGAGATCTACCCTTGGGGGGACAGCCAGTCTTCATTGAAGACTTATGCTTCGATACCTGAGATCCATGGGAGGAAGATGATGCCCTCGATGATGTCGATGCTAGAGAGACGGCGTCGGAGGCAAAGAGGGTGCCTAGCTTTGCAGTACGATTCTATAGGCCTTTCTTTGCCATCTTCATGCAGAGGGGACCATTCTGATGATTGGTGGTCAGGACCTAGGCATTTTAGACACCAGTCATGGGTGTCGATTGCCGAGATGGTACAATCACACTTAGAACATTTCTTAAAACCACTAGCTGGTTTTTCCATAGTGTCAGCAAAAAAATGAAAGGCCTGGGCCTAAAATGGCATCAGTGTGCCTGAAGAAAGTTAATTAATTAATTTTTTTTAGCAAAGAATAAGAAAGAAAGAAAGAAAGAAGAGAACCGACAGTGAGTCGGTACCAGCATCAACGGGAAGGCAGATGCGAACCACAAAAAATAAGAGAAAACAATTCAAGAATTTTCTGCGGTGACAAGATTTGCTTCCTGCCGGCTCCATAGAAAACGAAGAACTGAGGAGGGAGAGTTGGAAAGGCGAAAAGGCAACTACGCAGGTGCAGTGGGATGCTCCCAAATGCTTTCCTATTGGACGCTGAGGAACGTTCCCGCACGGACTCCGTTGGTAGTGACATCACCCATATGTGAAAACTACATTCCTGCTTGTTCCTGGAGATAGGAACATAGAAACATGATGGTAGAAAAAGACCACATGGCCTATCTAATCTGCCCTTCCATATTTAACCACTACGACAGTCCCCTTTTTCCTTTAGAGATCCTCTGTGTTTGTCTCATGCCTTTTTGAATTCAGACACTGTGCTCATCTCTACCACCTCCACTGGGAGACTATTTCACGGATCTGCCACTCCTTCCGTAAAAAAAATATTTCCACATATTAATCCTGAGCCTATCCCCTTTCAGCCTCATCCTATGTCCCCTCATAGCAGAGCTTGCTTTCAATCGAAAGAGGCTCTCCTCCTGTGCATTTATGAACGGAAGTAATTAAATGTCTCAATCATATCACCTCTATCCCGCCTTTCATCTAAAGTATACATATTAAGATCCTTGTCCTCATATGCTTTATAATGAAGATCACTAACCATTTTAGTAGCTACCCTCTGTATTGACTCCAACCTGTTTATATCTTTTTGAAGGTGCAGTGCCCAGAATTGCACACAGTACTCCAAATGAGGTCATACCAAAGACTTATACAGAGGCATCATCCCCTCCTTTCTTCTGCTGGCCATTCCTCTTCCTATGCACCCAAGCATAGTAACATAGTAACATAGTAAATGACAGCAGATAAAGACCAGTATGGTCCATCTAGTCTGCCCAGCACAATGTCAAGAGTAAGTACACCTGCCGCTCCGCGCAGGCCACCCCTCCCCATGTCTTTGCCCAGGGGTGAACCTACCACTCCATGTATCTTTCTAGCTTTTGCTGTTGCCTTTTCTACCTGTTTAGCTACTTTAAGATCATCAGACACAATCACCCCTAGGTCCTGCTCTTCTTTTGTGGACAGAAGTACTTCACCACCTATACTATATCATTCCCTTCTATTGCTGCAGCCCAAATGCATGACCTTGCATTTTTTAACATTAAATCTCAGCTGCAAAATTATAGACCATCCTTCCTCATGTTATCTACACCTTCCTAGGTGTCTACTCTATTGCAGATTTTGGTATCATCCGCAAATAGGCAAACCTTACCCGACAGCCCTTCCGCAATATCACTAACAAAGTTGTTAAAAAGAATTGGACCAAGGGCAGATCCCTGGGGCATACCACTGGTAACCTCCTTCTCCTCAGAGTGAGCTCCATTTACCTGTATCCATTGTCACCTCTCACTCAACCAATTTCTAACCCAAGCAGTAATTTTAGGGTCCATCCCTAGGGTGCTCAGTTTGTTTATAAGTTGCCTGTGCGGAAGGTGTCAAAGGCTTTACTGAAATCTAAATACATCACATCTAGCGCTCTCCCTCAGTCCAACTCCCTGGTCATCCAGTCAAAGAAATCAATCAAATCTGTCTGACAAGACCTGCCTCTGGTGAATCCATGCTGCCTCAGATCCTGTAATATGTTGGACTCCAGAAACCTCACTATTTTCTCTTTCAGCAGTGCTTCCAATAATTTACTCACCACTGAGGCTAAACTAACCGGCCTGTAGTGTTCAACTACATACTTACTTCTGCTTTTATGTAAAGGGACCATATGTTCCTCTCTCCAGTCCTCTGGCACCACTCCCGACTCCAATGAAGCACTCAAAAGGTCAGTCAGTGGAGCTGCTAGAATGTCCCCAAGTTCCCTCAGTATTCCCAGGTGAATCCCATCCGGTCCCATCACTTTGTCTACTTTAAGTTTAGCTAGCTTCTCACAAACACAGTCTTCTGAAAGTTGTTCAAGATACCGCTCACTTCTGTTCCTGTTTGTGGGCGTTTTCTGAGGTCCTGCTTCTGGTTCTTCATCTGTGAACACAGAAGAGAAATATTTGTTAAGCAATTCTGCTTTATCCTCATCAGCTTCTACATATTCCTTCCCTTCTCACTTGAGTCTTACAATACCACTTTTGCCCTTCTTCTTCTCATTAACATATCTGAAAAATGTCTTTTCATCCCATTTAATTGCAACGGCTATTTCCTCCTTTTTTTGAATCTTTGCTTTCCTGACTACTTTGCTAGTTTCTCTAAGTTTTTCCAAATATAGATGTCTGTCTTCCTCTCCCTGTGATCTCTTGTATTTCATGAAGGCCTCCCTCTTTTTCTTCACCTTTTCAGCTATTTCTTTCATAAACCATAGCGGCCTCCTTTTCCTTTTACCTTTATTTACCATTTGAACAAAAAGGTTGGTTGACTTTAAAATATCCCCATTCAGTTTTGCTCACTGTTTTTTTATATCCCTCATGAGAGACTCTTGGCAAAATTAAAAAGTCATGGGATTGGAGGTAATGTAGTATTGTGGATTGTGATAAGGAAGCTTATCATAGCTCAGGAAGGAGCTATAGAAAAGGTGAAGTGACTCTGAACAAGCAACCTGTCAGTTCTGGTAGAAATAAGAAAACAGAATTTTCCCATAAAAGACTACCAGTCCCAGAATGCACCAGGTTTCCAACAGCCATTAGAGGAGCTGAAGTGGGGAAACGTGTGTTCAATCAGGAGGGCTATGAGGTAATCCCTAAGCACTCATCTCAAAGGGCAGGGCCTGATTCAGCACAGCTGCGCTGTGCTAAGGTGGAGCACTCATCAAAGCAGAATAAAGGTAGAGTTTATTCTACAGAGAATTATCCTCCTCATCCTCAGTTTCATCTGGGAGATCCTCAGAATCAGCTTGGATATCCTCATCTTGGACAGCTTCATCATCTGGAGGATCATCAGAAGCAGAAGCCAGAATGGACGGACAGAGAGGGCAAGAAACCCTTTGGAAGAAAGAAGAGAAAAGCATTTGGGAGGTCTAAAGGAGTCCAGAGCAGTACGTATACTGGGAGACATTCAAAAGGCCAGCATACACCATTGGACTGGGGAAAGCCAGAGGAATGGTGCTGCAGAGCTAGGAATCTCCAGACGGTTTCCTGTGAGGGAGACGGCTGCACGTGGAAGGGACCCTAGGACCCGTGCCAGAAGGTATGTGAAGAGAGATCCAGTGTCCAGGGATCTGGATTGGAAGGCTGGACATAAAAACTGGACTACATACTGGCCAGGCTATTTAGAGAGGAACTCTAACAGCAATGGAAGCTCAGGTATGAACACTGATCTATGCCCTAGCTATAACCTTGAAAGACAGCAGGGAAACAAGTATTCTCCTGAAAGTGCTCCATTGAGAAATTCCTCTGTGCCAATCCATGATATTGAACCGATGATTGTTGAGGAAGGGGGAGCGGTCTTAGATACAGGCTGTGAATATATGGATTGCTCTCTGTCTAAACTCCTTTGGTAATTTACTGTTACAAAGTACAACGACCATCACAAAGAAATACAAACTTGTTCTTTAATCTACTCAGAAAAGCTCCTGCGTAGGATTTTGAGCCATGCAGTAGAAATTAAGCCAGCTAAGGGGTTTCAGCTGGATAACTGCTAGCAATTGAGCCTTACCTAATTGCTTGTGAGCTCTGAGGGAATCACTTCTGAATCTATGTGTGAAGATATAAGAAGTTAACCTGAAAAGAACAGTTTTTCCCTTCTTTGTGGGTTTTGCTTGTTGTTTGAAACACTGCTAAGAAAATATTAGCTAAAGCCTACAGAAAAGATCAGTTTGTTACCAACCAGGTCTTTATTCTTTTGCTTTGATTGCCTGACAAGTTCATCAGTTGTTTTCCTGATTTTGTTTTTCTAAGTTTAACACTGAAAGCAAGTATCCTGTTTTATGTGCTACCAAGCACAACTAATTATTGTGAGCAGCTGTGTCTGGTGTGAATGGACTGCATTTCCCACAATCCCTTGCAAATCATATTGATATATGCACTTGCCAAGACTGTGAACATTCTCACCCAGGCAGCCGTCTGACAGGATAAGGAACTAGTTAAAAGAAAGTAGAGAGTAGGGCTAAATGGCCAATTTTCTCAATGGAGAAAGGTGGAGTACTCCAGTGATCTGTGCTGGGCCCACTGCTTTTTAACATATTCATAAATGATCTGGAAAAAGGAATAACGAGTTAGGTGATCAAATTTGCAGTTGACACAAAATTATTCAGTTGTTAAAACCCAAGAGGATTGTGAAAAATTGCAAGAGAAATAAATTGGAAGACTGGACGTTCAAATTGCAGATGACATTTAATGTGGACAAGTGCAAAGTTATGCACCTAGGAAAGAACAACCCAAAATGTGGCTAAATGATGCAAGGTACCACCTTAGAAATCACCACCCAGGAAAAATTATTTAGGTTTCATAGTGGATAATACGTTGAAACCTTCTGCCCAGTGTGCAGTGGCAGCCAAGAAAGCAAATAGAATGCTAGGAATCATAAGGAAAAGGAATGGAGAATAAAACAAAGGATATTATAATGCCTCTGTATCATTCCATGGTGTGACCACATCTTGAATATTGTGTGCAATTCTCGTTGCCATATCTTAAAAAGGATATACAATGGGTCCTCCGTATTTGCGGGGGTTAGTGGCACAGTCCTCTTGTGAATATCATAAATTTGCAAGTAATTTTAGGGCCTCCCAAACCTTAAGTCTTATTAAATGCACAGCATGATGATCACTTATTTAAGCAGTGGAAGTGGATCATCGTGGTCTTCATCCTTGTTCTCTTGTACATATTCCCTATGCGGTGCAGGAGGAGGAGATGAAGGGGTGCCTTCTCATGGGTGGCAGATGTGGAAGGAGTGGATAGGGAGGCAGGGATTCTCGGTACCTTCTGGAAATACATTGTGATTTCAGTCTGGCTCATTTGCTTCTTCATTTCATTAAATATATTCATGTATGTAGACATTGCTGCTTCTGCTAACTCCTTCATCTTCAAGGCACGTACCATGGGCGGGTTGATGACATTAAAATAGTCCATGACAGCCTTGAACCTACGCAGACCCTCTGCAATACTGTCCAACATAAACTTGTCTTCTGGAATTTGTTGTTCTTCTTCTCCATCCTTTTCTTCATCTGGTATTGCCTCTCCTTCGGGAACAGTCAGGTCCATTAGGTCATCTTCTGTTAATTTGTCAGCTCTGGTGTCCATTAAGTCTTGAATAGCCCCCAGATCCATATCTTGATAGCCTTCCCCACCCCTTTTTTGCAAAATCCACGATGTCTTTTACAATTTCTTTGATTGACTTTGTGGTAAAGCCAGTGAACTCATTTACACATTCAGGCCAACGATTCTGCCAGCATGAGTTCACTGTCTCTGGCTTGACAGCTTTCATCGCTCTTTCAATGACATTGATGGCATTGGCGATAGTGAAGTCCTTCCATGTTTTCATGGTGTTCTCTACGTTGGAGATTTCTTCCAATGCACTGAAAAATCCTCTCCATCAAATACCGTGTGTAATGCGCCTTGAATGTCCTTATTACCCCTTGGTCGAGAGGCTGGATGAGAGATTTTGTGTTGGGGGGCATCTAGACAACCTGAACCTCCTCAGTGTTGAAGAAGTGGCAGCTGAAACTTATCTTTTCCCTTCAAGGCTCGGGGGTTAGAAGCTTTATAAATCAGGATAGGCTTTATCATATGGCCTGTTGCATTTGCACAAATCAGCATGGCTAGCCTATCCCTTGGCTGGTGCTCGCTTCTCCTCTTTGCTAATGAAAGTTCTCTGTGGCATTCTCTTCCAAAACAGAGCAGTTTCATCAGCATTGAATACCTGCTCCAATTTATATCCCTTTCTTCAATAATTTCCCTTAAGATGGCAGGGAACTCTCTAGCTGCCTCTTGGTCACTTTCACATTACATAGTCTGAAATTAAATACCTTGGAGTTACACTAGACAAAACCCTAAGCATGACCAACCACATAAAACAGACTGCCAAAACTATATTTTTCAAACTGAGAACCATACAGCAACTCAGACCCCTCATCGACATCAACGATTTCAGAACAGTTGTCCAGGCTCTCATTATGCCACATTTAGACTTCTGCAATGGCATACTCCAAGGAACATCCAAAAAGAATTTACACATCCTTCAAAGAGCTCAGAATGTCACTGCTCGAATCATTATGAAAGCTAAAATATTCGATCACATCTCTCCTATCCTATACGCTCTCCACTGGCTTCCTATCTATAGTAGGATTCAATATAAAACACTTGTCACCACTTTTAAACTCATTAATGACCTAGCCCAGGGGTCTGCAACCTTTAAGACGTAAAGAGCCACTTGGACCCATTTCCGAAGGGAAAAAAAAAACTGGGAGCCGCAAAACCATTGCGACATTTAAAACAAATCTAACACTGCATATATTGTTTCTTACCTTAATGCTATATACGACCCCCTACTTTTCCTGTTAAAATATAGGTGTTTGGCCTATACTCGCCGTATAAGACTACCCCTCTTCCTTCACACACCAAAAAAAAAAAACGCCAGAAAATATCACAACAACAAGTAACAATATTTGATTTCAAAATTATGATGATTTTGTAGTCAAATCACTAATATGAAATAAAATTATTTTTTTTCTACACCTTTGTTGTCTGACCAATTTATTCTTTGATCATGCTGGTCCCGATCTGAGGCTTCTGTGCTTTCCTGTCTTCTAGCTCTCTTTCTGTGGTCTATGGTCCATCTGCCATTTCTTATCTCTTCTTTCGTTTTCTTCACTTCTTTCCATCAGCCTATTTCCAGTCCCAGTAACCCTCCCCAATATCAGCCCCTTTCCAGTCCTCACTCCCAGTACCTTCCAGTGCTAATCCCCCCCTCAACCCCATTACCAGTGCTAGCCTCCCCTAATCAGCCCAATACCAGTCCTACCCCCCATCAGCTCATTTCCCAGTGCTCGTCCCCTCAACCCCCATTACCAGTGGCTCCATCCCTCCATGTCAGCCCCCTCCCTCCCTCCCTCCCTCCATCCCTCCCTCCCTCCCTCCATCCATCCATATCAGCTCCCTCCCTCCATGTCAGCCCCCTCCATGTCAGCCCCCCCCTCCCTCCATCCATGTCAGCCCCCCCCCATCCCTCCATGTCAGCCCCCCTCCCTCCCTCCCTCCCTCCATGTCAGCCCCCCTCCCTCCATCCATGTCAGCCCCCTCCCTCCCTCCATCCTCCCTCCCTCCCTCCATCCCTCCATCCATATCAGCTCCCTCCCTCCATGTCATGTCAGCCCCCTCCATGTCAGCCCCCCCATCCCTCCATGTCAGCCCCCCCATCCCTCCATGTCAGCCCCCCTCCCTCCCTCCCTCCATGTCAGCCCCCCTCCCTCCATCCATGTCAGCCCCCCATCCCTCCATCCATGTCAGCCCCCCCCCCCATCCCTCCATGTCAGCCCCCCTCCCTCCCTCCCTCCCTCCCTCCATGTCAGCCCCCCTCCCTCCATCCATGTCAGCCCCCTCCCTCCCTCCCTCCATCCCTCCATCCATCCATATCAGCTCCCTCCCTCCATGTCAGCCCCCTCCATGTCAGCCCCCCTCCCTCCATCCATGTCAGCCCCCCCCCCCATCCCTCCATGTCAGCCCCCCTCCCTCCCTCCCTCTCCATGTCAGGCCCCCTCCCTCCATCCATGTCAGCCCCCCTCCCTCCCTCCCTCCATGTCAGCCCCCCTCCCTCCCTCCATGTCAGCCCCCCCATCCCTCCATCCATGTCAGCCCCCCCCATCCCTCCATGTCAGCCCCCCTCCCTCCCTCCCTCCCTGTCAGCCCCCCTCCCTCCATCCATGTCAGCCCCCCCCCATCCCTCCCTCCCTCCCTCCCTCCCTCCATGTCAGCCCCCCTCCCTCCATCCATGTCAGCCCCCCCCATCCCTCCATGTCAGCCCCCCTCCCTCCCTCCCTCCCTCCATGTCAGCCCCCCTCCCTCCATCCATGTCAGCCCCCCCCATCCCTCCCTCCCTCCCTCCCTCCATCCCTCCATCCATCCATCTCAGCTCCCTCCCTCCATGTCAGCCCCCTCCATGTCAGCCCCCCTCCCTCCCTCCATGTCTGCCCCCCCCTCCCTCCCTCCCTCCCTCCATGTCAGCCCCCCTCCCTCCCTCCCTCCCTCCCTCCATGTCAGCCCCCCTCCCTCCCTCCCTCCCTCCCTCCATGTCAGCCCCCCTCCCTCCCTCCATGTCAGCCCCCCCCATCCCTCCCTCCCTCCCTCCCTCCATCCATGTCAGCCCCCACCATCCATCCATATTTGCTCCCTCCCTGTCAGCTCCCTCCCTTCTTCTGCAGCCGCGGCTCTCTGCCTCTTAGGGAACCGCGGCTGTGCTTTTAAAATCATCTCGGAGCCCTTCCTGTCTTGACGGGCTCCGTGCAGCATTGTCCCGCCTCCAAAGGAAGTGGTAAACAACTTCCTTTAGAGGCGGGACAATGCTGCACGGAGCCCGTCAAGACAGGAAGGGCTCCGAGATGATTTTAAAAGCACAGCCGCGGTTCCCTAAGAGGCAGGGAACCGCGGCTGCAGAAGAAGGGAGGGAGCCCATAACGCCATAAATACCGGGCGGGCAGTGTGCTCCGGAGCCGCGGCAAAGGTGAGAAAGAGCCGCATGCGGCTCCGGAGCCGCGGGTTGCCGACCCCTGACCTAGCCCCATTACAGTTGGCCACTCTACTCCAAACCCCACAAGAAAACAGAATCAGAAGAAAAACTAACCTCAACATGCTATTAATTCCCATTGCAGTGACAAAATCAAAACAAATAACCACCAACACTGCTTTTTCATATTATGCTCCCAGCCAATGGAATAAACTGCCACTAAACCTCAGAGAGATTAAAGATCTTACAACTTTCAGGAAGGAACTTAAAACCTACCTATTTAGTCAACACTATAGCAACATACAACCTGAAATCAAATTTACTACACAAAAACATGCAACAAACCAAACACTAGTCTACCCCACATAATTCCATTTTCATATCCACCCATGTTAGTCTACTCCCAACACTGTACTTATGATCGCAAATAACTATTATAATCTCTTGCTAACCATGTAAAGCTACTTTTTGGTTCTTTGTAACATAGTTTTATGTTTCCTTTTATATTAATAACCCACACATTGTTTTCCATGTAACCTAGTTCTTATGTAATCTAGTTTTATGTTCACCTAATGTTTAATGTAATGCAATATTGCACTGTTATGTTCACCTAATGTTTAATGTAATGCAATATTGCACTGTTATTGCTATATTGTTGTTTTAAGTTCCTTGTAAACCGCCCCTGATCTCTGGAAGAGGCGGTATAGAAAAGCACACAAATAAATAAATAAATAAAATAAAATAGGCCATACCTGTGCCGAAATTTATCAAACCACCCTTTACTGGCCTGAAAGTCCATAGATTGTAACCCTTCACCTTCCCTTTCCTTCAAGTCATCATACAAAGACTTTGCCTTTGCTCTTATCAACACATAGTCTACAGCAGGCATGTCCAACAGGTAGATTGTGATCTACCTGTAGATCGTGAAGGGGTCAGAGGTAGATCACCAGCCCCACTTGGCTCCATCTCTCCAGCAGCTCGCCCCGTTGCTAGGAGAGAGCTCGTGCCGGCAGGTCATCTGCCGAGAGCTTGCTGCCGCTGCTGATCCTTTGCCTGTCTTTTTTCCCTGCCTGCGGGAATCTTGCCTGTGGGTGTATTGGGAGCGCTTGTTGTTTTCGTGCCAATAGTTTGTGGGTACCCCAGGGGGCCGCCGCCCACACCCCACGATGAGACACCACAGGCCTGGCATCTTACCTGGTCTCCTGCCTCTCAGAATCACCCATTCCTGCCCCCGCCCCAACAACCCTTATAGTTCACTTTCATTAAACGTTTTCGGGCAGACACAGCAAAGTGTCAAGAATTTGGTGATTTTGGCATGCTTTTCCAATTTTGTTCTAACTTGCCTATGCCTTGCCTTCAAATTGGTTCAAACCACTGTGACTTTTGCTTGCCTCTGAAATTTTATTTTGCCTAGCCTTTGCATTGATTCTACACTGTGTGGAGAATTTATTAAATCGCATGTGGTGGTATTTGAACTTGTTTGGCGGTATTTGATTTTATCAGGTTTGCTGGACAGGTGTTTGAGATTTTTTGATGATTGGTACTATTTGATATGGTCAACAAATTTTTACAAAAGTTATGTTACTGAAATAAAAATAGTCATTTCTTATCAATTTTTATATGCTGTACACGAATATGACAGTGAAATTGCAAAGTTGGCTCTAGTTTTTTTGTAATCTACAAGAATTAATGTTTACATCACGAAATGCATGTCAATAGTAAATATAATTAGGCCTTCGGTTAATACCTGTAAAAAACCAAGTCACAGACTACTTCTTAGATTTTTTCGCCTGTCTCTTGTACAGCTGTTCGGGAGCTTCTCTGGGGAATGTCCAGCAGTAGTCAGCCAGCATTGTAGTGGACCATTTTCCCTGGTATCTTTGCTCCATTGTTGCGATATCCTGGTGAAAACGTTCGCCCTGTTCAACACTAATCATACCACAGTTGTCAGGAAAGAAATCGAGATGGGAATCAAGGAAATGGATCTTTAGAGACTGCATCAGCATGTCTTCTATTAGTTCCTTGTAGTTTTCTGCCCTAACATTCCCGAGAAAGTTTGTTGACACTAGGTGAAAAGCATTCCATGCTTGTTTCGCATCACCCTGCAGCAAGTTGTTGAACCGGTCAACTTTGAAGAGCTCTCGAATCTGAGGACCCACAAAAACTCCCTCTTTAATCTTTGCTTCACTGAGTCGAGGGAATTTTTCATGCAGGTATTGGAAAGCTGGCGAAGTACGGTCCATGGCTTTCACTAAGTTTTTCATCAAACCTAGTTTGATGTGAAGGGGTGGTAGCAGGATTTTGTGAGCCTCAACCAGAGCTGGGTGCTGGATATTCTTCTCTCCAACTGTTACATTTTGTCTGCAATTCCATTCCTTCCACAAGTAGTGCCAATCTCTTGCTCGGCTATCCCACTCACATAAGAAACACATGTATTTTATATATCCCTGCTGCAGTCCCATTAAAAGGGCAACTACCTTCAAGTCACCACAGAGGTGCCAGCTGTATGTTTATGTTTATTTATTTGATATACCACCCTACTTTATCAATCAGAGCGGTGTACAATTCACAAACAATTAGAAACAGGCACAGGGCCTGAAAGGAGGAAAGTGTCATGCTGCCGCCCCAGAGGCCAAGGTTGGTATGGGCAGGTCAGATGGACATGAGAGTTTTTTTTCTATATATTGAATTTGGTCCTTCTGTAAGAGGTCTTGGTAATGTTCCCAGGACCTACCGGGGGCCAAAGTTCAAGAGAACACACTAGCCAGAATGTAGGGAAAATAAGGCTTTATTTCCCTTTAAGCACAATGGTTCAAGTTATGGGAGACTACTTCAACCAACTGAAAGAAACCTTGCTTCAGGCAACAAAAAGAAAATATATTCACACTTGCTTTGTTTAACTGTTGCTTCACAGTACTTGGCATAAACAAACTTTACAGGCATTCGCTACTGTTCACTGTTTTATGTTTCATGCACAGACCTTAGGCTACCTGCCTGACAGTAGCTACAGTCCATCGGGGTTTCAGGTGGGTCTTCGTTGAATTCCACCTGCATGGGCTGAGTATCAGACAGCTGTGAATCAGTGTCAGTAAACTCTTGAGGAGTGTACTGAGGTTTCTCATATAACACATTTACTAGCTTCCAATGTTCAGCATTCAAGTCAGGGCCGCGCCCATGTGAGTGTTTGTTATGGCAGTTACTTCCCCTTGCAGGCTGCCTTATGTTATACAGTCTTTTTACCAAGGGCTTGTGCCCTGTTTCACAAACAGTTTGATAGGGAGGATATACTCCAGTATCTTGTGTTTCCTGTCTTCTTAACTTATATTGCTTATCAGAATAAAAAGGTATTTTACCTTGTTTAGTTGAGTCCCACGGCCTGGTCCTGCTGTAGTTCAGCCTGTCTTGAGCAGTAGGCTTTTCACACTCCAGCTGGCCTTCATGCAGAGTCACCACTCTCTCACATTCACACCTTTTACCATTTGAATAAGGACTATTACCATTTGCAGCCAAGACTTCATCCTTGCTCAGATAATGCTCACTGTGTCTTGCCTTTACTGCTGCCGGTTCTTCACACCAAACTCTGGGGTTTATTTCACCCCTTGTGCCTTTCTTTCCAGTACCTCTCAACCAAGGACTCCTGGAACTCTGTGGCCTCGGATTCACTATGCCCTCCTGCCAGGAACTCCTTCCTCTCTGGTGCTCTGGACACTCCTTATGGTGCTCTCCTTCTTGGTTCCTTTCCAGAAGCTCTCTGTGGTGTGACTCTCCGTGGTCTGCTTTTCCTTGATAAGCCTCTTCTTGGTATGCCTCCTTTTGGTAGGCCTTCCTTGGTATGCCTCCCCTTGGTCTCTCTCTCCCTGGTCTGCCTCTACCTTGTCCTAGTTCCTCCTTTTCAAGCTCCCAGCCTTTCTTCAGGGGAACTCCCCCTTTTCTCCATTGGCTGTTAGGTTGCATTACCTCATCAGCTCTGAGGTGCAGTTCTCTGGGCCTTGGAAGGTCACTCCTGCTCCCTCTATTGGGCTCCTCATAACATTGCAGCTGATGATAAAATCTTTTTTCAGGATTTAAAACCCTTTTTTCTCCATGAATAGGCTCTGCGGTACCACAAAAGGAAGTTACAATTGTTGATATAATAGAATGAGAGAAAGGATACAGGACTATACGTAGGGGACAGGATCAGGCAAGAGGGGAGGGAAGGTCATAGGCCAAGGAAAAGAGGTGTGTTTCTAGGTCTCGCTTGAAGGTGGCGTGATGGGGTTCTAACCGGAGGGAGGTGAGGAGTGAATTCCAGAGTGCGGGGCCAATGAAAAAGAAAGCAGAGGAGCGGGTGGATTGAAGGTGAGCGAGGGAGGGGGAAGGGAGATTAAGGTGGTTAAGGTGGAAGGAGCGGGGAGTGTGTCTGGGGGTGTGGAATGTAATAAGGTCTGCCAGGTATTGTGGAGTACTAGTGTGAAGAGCCCTGTGAACTAGAGTAAGTAACTTAAACTGAGTGCGAAAGGAGTGGAAGTCAGTAGATGCTTTACGTTATGGTATGTCTCTTTAATGTGGACGGCATGCACTACTGGAATAAATGGAAGACGGTTTCCATTGTTCAAAAGCACAGCCTTCAGGCTCAGTTTCGGAGTCTATAAATAGTCTCAAGTATTGTGGGTCATGAGTGATTTTTAAGGCATTCATGAGGCTTTCAATATCGGAACAGAATACCAGATTACTTTCCTTTCCGACTGCGTACAGTACACTGCTGACGTCAGATGGCTTCAGCAGCCGTCTGACAGTAGTATTGCATTGCATCAGAAAATGATGCAATCAACTCTGGATGATGTATGCATGCTGGTATTATTCAATGTGATGCAATATTACATCAATCAAGGCTTATTTGGGATGTTGTTGATGTTCTACTGGATAAATTTACACGGTGAAACGTCAAAAATGAACTACATGCAATATCTTCAAAACGAGAGCCAGTAATTTTTTTTTAAAGTTATATTCATGTTCAGCTCACCAAGATACTACAGAATAGGTCCTTTTAAAGTCAGTAACAATTTCAATGTTGACCAGTGATTGGTGCCAGTATGATGAATTCTTATTTTTACTTTTAGAACTGCATGTGTGGTTTTGGCATCTCCAGTCCTTGTATTGCACATCATCCAGAGGTCTTCAGTTCCTGTTGATCTTTAATACTTTGGGACAGTCACAGTTTTGGACCAGATTCAGCCAGTATTTATACTAACTTAGCAGATTTGGCCTTCTCGTACATCCAGTCACCCCAGTATAACGAAGATGAGTGTTCCAAAGAAGAACAAAACCTGGGAAATGGACTACTTCTTCATCATGGTGAAAGACAAGTGTTGTTGTCTAATTTGTAATGCCCCAGTATCCTTGCCCAAAAAGGGTAATCTGGAACGTCATTATAAGGCTCTGCATAGCAATAAGTTTGATGCTGATTTTCCACCCAAAAGTGAAATTCATAAACTGAAGCTCAAAGAACTTAAATCGAAATTGGCTACTCAGCAACAGTTGATGGCGAAGCCAAGGTCACATTCGGTCAATGCAACCATAGCATCCTTCAAGGTCAGCAATCTGATCGCAAAGAAATGCAAACCTTTCACTGAAGGGGAATTTCTAAAAGATTGTTTTCTTGAAGCAGCTGACAATCTTTCTGAAGGATTTAAAAATAAGAAAGAGATCATAGCTCCTATTCAAGATGTACAATTGTCAAGAAACACTGTCGTGCGGCGAACAGAAAAGATGTGTGGAGACACAACTGAACAATTGTTGGAGGATGTTTCAAATTGTGTTGCTTTCTCACTCCAACTGGATGAATCTACAGACATAAGAGACATAGCCCAGTTACTAGTCTTTATCTGGATGGTTTTTGAAGACTTCAGTGTTAAAGAAGAACTACTTAGAATAATTTCTTTAAAAGGGAGAACTACTGGTCAGGAAATATTCAGTTCTTTCCATTCTTTTGTGAAAAAGTGTAATCTTCCATTGCATAGACTTGTTTCCATCACTACTGATGGAGCAAGAGCAATGCAGGTGAGATTAACGGTTTCATAGCCCTCTATAGACAGCATGACGACTTCCCAGATTTCCTTTCTTACCACTGCATCATTCACCAGCAAGTTTTGGCAAACAAGAGACTCAATATAAAGACTGTCATGGATATCACTTTCAAAATTGTAAATTCATTTCGTGGAAGATCACTTCAAAGATGGCTTTTCAATCTTACTCTTGATGAAGGGGCAGCAGAAATCATTTTTCACACAGATGTAAGATGGCTAAGTAGGCACAAATTTCTGCAAAGATTTTGTGATTTGCTGAATGAAATAAGAAGTTTTTTGAAGGAGAGGGGAGATGACCAAGCAGAGTTGGAGGATGAGGAGTGATTATGTGATCTGGCATTTCTAGCTGAATTTACAGGCGAACTAAGTGATATGAACCTTGAACTACAAGGTAAAAACAAATGCATTGACGAGATGATGAGTAGTTTCATCCTACAAGAGCAAATTTGAGCTAATGATGACTGACTTTGGAAACAACTCTTTGTTTTCTTTTTGCTTAATTTGCTTAACAGCTGATCACATCCAAGTAAATGACAGAAGGTTCATTAAAAATGGGGGGGGGGGGGAATCCTCCAACTTTATTGGGTTAAAATGTAATTTGAAACTAATTTGAAACTTAATTTTCATGGTAGTAGATCACCGGCACTTTTGGCCAGAAAAAGTAGATCACGACCTGTTCGAAGTTGGACATGCCTGTTCTTCAGGAATGATCTTCTTATAGCAGTCCTACACCCACATAAATGTTGCAGTTTCCACATGAGAGAGATTGCTATCGCACAACATGCAATGTCTTTGTACCCGCTTGTGTAGCTGCAGCAACGGTTTCATGGATTGGCTTTTCCTTCTTCATTATGTACCTTACAGTAGATTTATTAATGCCATAATAGCAAGCAACTGCGGAGGCTGACTTCACTCTATGAAGCAAATCCAGTAAGTCATCCTTTTCTTTTAAGGTCTTCACTTCTTTTTCCCTTTTGGGAGCAGTTTCAGTAGCACTAGGAGTGTTACGCTTTAGAGCCATGACTATACTGCATTTAATCCAAGATACAAAATAAAATTGTGTATATTTGATGCATTTATGACTTACTAAGGCTTATTTATTTTTATCTACAATTTTCAAGTCTATGAATGTCATCTGCGATTTTCGGCACTGGCCGCAAAATATTCCCATTTAATTATTGATGTAAAATTCGCGAATAACCGAAGTTGCAAATGCCAAACCTGTGCATATGGAGGGAGAACCATAGTTGAATTAGAAAAGGTACAAAGAAAAGCGACAAAAATGGTAAAGGGACAGGAAGGATACACCTATGAGGAGACGCTTAAAAGGTTGGGGCTCTTCAACTTGGAAAAGAGACGGCTAAAGGGGATATGATAGAGGTATATAAATTAATGATTGGAGTGGAAAGGGTAAACATAGATTGGTTGTTTATGCCATCAAAAAGTAGAAAGACTAGAGGACATGCAATGAAACTACAATGCACCCCATTTAAGACTAATAAGAGAAACTTTTTTTTACTCAACGCGTAATCAAACTCTGAAATTTGTTACCGGAAGGTGTAGTAAAAGCTGTTATTGTAGCTGGGTTTAAAAAAGGTTTGGACAAGTTCCTGGAGGAAAGGTCCAAAAGCCATTGTTAAAGAGTACCCGGGAAATCCACTGCTTGCCCCAGGACAAGCATTGTGGAATCTGTGTGCCTCTTTGGGAACCTGCCAGGTACTTGTGGCCTGGATTGGCCACTGTTGGAAGCAGGATACTGGGCTTGATGGATCTTGGTCTGACACAGTAAGTCATTTCTTATGTTCTTATGCTGTTGTCTTCCTGCTTTAGGAGAATGAGGGGAGGGGAAAAAGAGATCTGCTATTTTGACTTCATTATCATCTGGGTTCACATGAATTTTTACTTTTGAAATGGGGATCATATAGGATAAACGCTTCAAAAGTACTGTTTTAAAGGGTTTGGGCAGAGATGAGGTTTTTTTAAATTGAGTTGTGGCATATGCAGTATTGAGAGATTTGAAGATAACTGTTATCTTTGCAATACTTTATATTTTTCTTTTTTACTGTTGTTCACAAATTTGTATGGTTTCATGTAAAACAGGGATGTTGTATATAAATGAGATGAGATGAAAATGATTTGTTGCCTTTCTGTTTTCATTTTGTTTGCCTTATCCTCCCTCCCTTTTTATTTGATCTATCCATGTTTCGTCCTTTAACCTTCTCTCTTTTAGTTACTCTTTTTGGAACCTGTTTTAATGGTTAAAGGATGAAATAAGAAAGGAAGGTAGGATAAGACTTTATTCTGGAAGACGTTGACTGTGCCCAACTGAGTCTAGCATCACCACAGTATGATTAAATAACTAACACATCTTTTTCAAAACTAAGCACTCCCTCAGTAGATCATTTGGAAACTATCATAAGAGACCTTACTACAACAACAACATTACCTCTTGACCCATGCTCGGTAAGGTGGATTAAGATTACAAGGTATGATATAGCACCATTCCTAAGAAAGATAATACAGTGCTCTTTCACACAAGGTTACATGTCTTCCTTTCTAAAGAACGGATCTATCTGTCCCATTCTAAGAAGTACCAAACTTGAGGCTAACGATCCAAGGTTCTATCGACCCATCACCATCATAGCAAAAATATTCGAAAAAGTAGTTCAAATACAGCTGCAAAATTACATCAACAGAACATCAGCAACATGGTTTCAGACAATACCATGGCATTGAGACATTAGTTACCTCTCTATTTGACAATATTATAAAAGGCATGCAGAACACACAACAAGGTTATGTTCTAATCTTCCTAGACATAAAGGCGGAGTTTAATTCAGTATCCCATAAACTGCTGCTAGCACAGTTGCAAGCCATAGGTGTTCATGGTACAGCTCTAGAGTTGTTCTAATCATATTTAACTGATTATCATCAGCATGTGAAAAATGGGTCTAGCAAATCATCTCCAGTTAAGCTGACACAGGGAGTCCCTAAAGGTTCAGCACTCTACTATTTAACATTTATCTACGACCATTATGTAAAATCATTCAGGCCTATAACATCTTGTATCACATTTACGTGGATGATATCATGATTTACACTCCTTTTAACATAGTAAAAGCTTGCTACACTCTCATAATAGAGTGCTTTAAGGCGATCTCTGGCTGGTTACTGCAGCATAATCTTCAAATAAATTATGACAAAACCAAAGCTCTATTTATCACCAGAAATAGAGAACTCTCCCCACCAATGGTTTTGAAAGCTAACAATGCAGAAATAAAAGTTAAGGCTCAGATCCAATACCTCAGATTAACACTAGATCAACAGCTAACTCGGCAACCACACAACGAAAGAACCACAACATTGCTACCAGAAAATCAAAATATTACCCCCATCTTCAAAAAGCTCCACTGGCTCCCCATACAATGCTGTGTCAAATACAAAGTACTCATAACCATTTTCAGAGTCTTGCACAACATATCCACAGAGTAGCTTCAGACAACCTTTAAGAAGCCACCAGAAAACAGATTCAAGAGAACATCTGCTCTGAACACTTTAAGCGTGCCTCTGGAAAAGGATTCAACCAAACAACATGCTCATGTGCATTCTCACTGTACGTGTCAAGCCTCTGGAACGACCTTCCCACTAAGCTTAATAACATAGATGACCTCACACACTTCCGCAAAGCAATAAAAACAATGCTATTTAAAAACCTCTTTGATGAAAAATTGTAACAAATTTAAAATACAGTAACTCTTAACCTCTTAAACCTGCTCACGTGTTCAGGGGTGGCCCAAGTGGGGTGTGGGGTCATGTGCGGAAACTCATTGAGGTGCCTTATTTGCATAATGTTAACATGCGCAAACCTTTAGTAAATATGCCTCTTAATGAGGGTCTGGATAAAGACAGACTACCAGATTTCTACATTACTATACTCCAGTGCCAACCACCAGGCACATTAGGAAGTACTATAAATACTGCCCATTTAGAACCCATAGCAAACCCACCGTATCATAACAGTACTACCAGGACTCATAAAGCACCAAACTCTACCTATCAAAGGCAACACTGCAAATATAAAACCAATCCATCTCAGAAAATATCAATATATCTTCTACTGGGGAAAGAGAACAAATGGCACTGTCAAATAGAAATTATGGATCTGATTCTTTCCTGGACGTCCCGGTCGGAACCGGATGCACAGAGTTAGATGGGATTCTGATCCTGCAGGGCACGTCTAGCCCCACGGGATCAGAATCACGTCCAGGCCTGTACGTGCAGGCTGGGACCCCTATTCTGGTCGGCCTGCACGTGCAAACCTTGCCTGGCTAACTCAGTCAGGGCTCCTGAATGGAGCCGCGGCACCATGGTGCCCGGTTGCCATGGCACTGTGGCTCCATTCAGGAGCCGTGATTCCTAGCCGCCGGAAAAGGTTTTATTCCCCACAGCCTGACCCCCGATCTGGCCTCCCAAGGCCAGGGTCAGGCTGTGGGGAATCTCCTCTTCCCCCTCCTGCCTTTGCTGTGCCCCGGGCCTGCCTGAACCACCCGTCTAAGGGAACTTATTCCACCCTCAGGGGTGGAATAAGTTCCCCATAAAGGCAGCCGACCAGGGGCATACAGGGCCGACACTGGAATCGTCCCTCTACATCCGGGGCCGCAGACCATCCACTGCCCGCCCTAACTCTGCCCCTGCAATGCCCTTTTCCCACCCCATCTAACCTCCCCGTACAACGTGCAGGGAAGTTAGTCGGGGTCGGCAGAGGGGCCGAATGGGACATCCATCCCCGCTATTCGCGGCTCGGAATGACCTCTTATATGAACAGACTACCTCAGTTCAGTTACACATGCAGAACATAGACCATCACTAAAAAAAGAACAAGGGATCACAATTTAGAAATTGGAAGACAATAATTAAACTGAGAGCCCCAAAAGCCAAACTTGGAACATACAACACACTGGAGAAATAAAACTATAAATTAATTTTGTCTTGTACTAAACAAAAACGCAAAAACATCAGCGATGCACATTTCACAGAGCTGACATATTCCAGTTAATAAATTCAAAATAAAAATGCATTTTTCTACCTTTTGTTGTTTGGGCATTTTATTTTTCATTTGCAATTGCTCCAGTCACTTTCTTCTGGTTTCTTCCTTTTTTCTGCTAACTCTCCATTGTCTGCTGTCCATTTGTCCTTTCTTCTCTCTTCTAGTTTTTTTTCCATTCTCTCTCTCTACATCTGCTTTAACATACTGATCTTTCCCCTTTTGCTCTTTCCTCCATTTCTTTCTTTTTTCCTTTTTATTCCACTGAAATTCCAACTTTTCATCCTCAATCCCCACTTACTCTCCCAATACCTGGCCAATCGTAGATTTTTCTTCCCTCCCACACAAAATATCTTTTCCCCTCTCCATCCTCACCCCCCCCCAGCTCCATTCCTTTCTAGTCCTCCTTCAACAATAGCTCCCTTCTATTTCCAGCCCCACCCAGCATCCACTTCCTTCTAGTCCCATTCTCCCATCCTCCCGCATCAGCCCATTTTCAGTCCTAGCCCCGCATCAGCCATTTCCAGTCCAAGCCCTCCATCAGCCCATTTCTAATCCTATCCCACCATCAGCCATTTCCAGTACTACCTGTAGAAGTGCACACACTTATACAAGAACCAAACAAAGGAGCAGAATTAGAAAAGATAAACCCACAAGACATAGCACATTATATGGAATACAACTACAAACAAATAACATTGGAGGCACAAAACATGCAAACATCAAATACACAAAACAAGATAACAATGTAATATGGAACACATTCCATATACTTACCATCAACAATTAGTAAACATCATAACTAATATAAATACAATGACCTCTCCCCTGGATCCCTGCCCAGTCTCATGGATCAAGCTAACAAGAAAGGAACTAGGACCAATTCTACACAATATCACACAACTATCACTTCAACAGAGATACATGCCTCACAAACTAAAAATGGCATCAATTAGGCTAGTACTAAAAAACAGCAAACTTGACCAAACGGAACCAAGCTTATGCACACCCATTGCCAGCTTGCCATTCATCGTGAAAATAATTGAAAAAGCAGTACAACAACAGCTACAAGACCATCTTCTAGACCAGGGGTCTCAAACTCCAGTCCTGGAGGGCCGCAAACCAGTCAGGTTTTCAGGGTATCCCTAATGAATATGCATGAGATATATATTTGCATACAATGGGGGAAGTGCATGGAAATATATCTCATGCATATTCATTAGGGGTACCCTGAAAACCTGACTGGTTTGTGGCTCTCCAGGACTGGAGTTTGAGACCCCTGTTCTAGACCAACATACACCACTTGACCAAAATCAGAATGGCTTCAACCCCAAGCACAGTGTGGAAACAGTCCTCATACCACTCCTAAACACATTAATTACAGGCATAGATAATCCCAAACTAGGATTCATACTTATCTTCACTGATATCAAAGCAGCATTTGATACAGTCAACAACACAAATATGTTAAGAAGACAACAAGAAAAAGAACTCAGCGGCACCATCATTAATTGGTTTACCCCCTACTTAAAAAACAGAAAACAACAAATCAAACGTGGAACAAAGTGATCTAAATTCATCACTCAAACACAGGGAATACCACAAAGATCTGCCTTATTATCCACACTATTCAATATATACCTATAGTCCCTAGGAGAGAGAATAAAAACGCATAACATACAATACAAAATATACGCAGCTGATATTTATGATTTACGCAACCTTCAACACTGCAAAGCCCAAATACTCAATGATAACAAACTGCATGGAGGTAATGACACAGTGGCTGCAAAAACAAAACTTAACTATAAACTACAGAAGAATAGGTCTTACATGTCACCAGAAACACTACATTTACAAAACCTGCTACAATAAAACTGAAAAACAATGGTCAAAAAGGAGGTGAAGTCCTTAGGGGTTATACTAGATCAAACACTAACAGGGTCATTCCGAGGCGTGAATAGCGGGGATGGATGTCCGGCTGGGACATCCATCCCTGCTATTTGGGCCCTCTTCTGACCCCAACTAACTTCCCCGCACATTGTACAGGGAAGTTACATGGGGCGGGAAAGGGGCAGAGCGGGGGCGTCATCAGGGCGGGCAGTGGGAGGTCTGCAGCTTCGGACATACAGGGTCGATTCCAATGCCTGTACAGGGAACTTATTCCACCTCTGAGGTGGAATAAGTTCCCCGAGTTGGCGGGGGATGGTGGGCCCGGCCATTGGGGAAGGTAGGAGGGGGTAGAGGGGATTCCCCACAGCCCGACCCTGGTTTTGGGAGGGTAGATCAGGAGTCGGGCTGTGGAGAATGAACAGTTTGGTCCGGCAGCCGGGGATCATGGTTTTTGAATGGAGCCGCGGTGCCATGGCAATTGGACACCATGGTGCCGCGGCTCCATTCAAAATGCCTGACTGAGTTATCCAGACAAGGCCTGTACATGCAGGCCGACCTGAATCGGGGTCCCAGCCTTCACGTACAGGCCTGGATGCGATTCTGATCCCACGGGGCTAGATGTGCCCCGCGGTATCATAATCCCAGCTAACTCTGTGTATCCGGTTCGGACCAGGCATCCAGAGGGCCAGGACGTCCAGGACTGAATCAGTCCCTGTGCTTCCAAACCCACATAAACAAAACAGCATACTACAAAATAGACATTAAGCAAACTCAAACCGCTTTTCAGTAACAGTGACTTCAAAACAGTTTGGCAGGCAATAATAACACCTACCCTGGACTACTGTAATATAATTTATCAAAGACTCCCAAAGCATGTAACAATACCACTCCAAACAGCTCAGAACATGGCAGCAAGAATGATCGCAGAAACCAACAGAAATGAACACAAAGCACCAACTTTGCTACAGTTTCACTGGTTCCCAATACAAGTGTGCACCAAATTCAAAAATATACTGAAGATATAAAAAATCATAAATGAAATTATCCCCAGACACACTACAACCATTAAAAATTAAGGAACCAGGAAACAAGGCAAAGCAAACCACACACAGAAATCTTCTCCTCATACCAAATGCAAAGAAAAACTACAACCAGTCAACATGCAACAGAGCATTCACCATCTATGCACCAACATTATGGAACGCCTTACCAGAAAACATAAGGGACATAAAGGACTTATGGGACTTTAGAAAAGATTTAAAAATACATCTTTTCAAGAATCACTATGAACTGACATATTGTAATGGCAATCAAACCTAACTGAAACACAAACTTTTACAATGTATGTTATATTTGAGATGAAATGTAAACTGCTTTGAAACTGGCGGTATAGAAACCACAATTTAAAAAATAAATATCCTAGCCCCTCATCAGCCCATTTCCAGTCCTATCCTAGCCCCCCATTAGCTCATTTCCAGTCCTAGCCGCCCATCAGCTATTTCCAATCCTATCCTAGCTCTCCATCAGCCCATCTCGTCCTAGCCCCCCATCAGCACATTTCCAGTCCTAGCCCTCCATCAGCCCATTTCCAGTCCTATTCTTGCCCCTGCCATCAGCCCATTTCCAGTCCTAGTCCCCCATCAGCCCATTTCCAATCCTAGCCCCCCATCATTCCATTTCCAGTCCTAGCCCCCCATCAGCCCCTTTCCAGTCCTTGTTCCCCCCTCCCCCCCCCACCAAAGAGCCCTGCACTTGTCTGACTGGCTTGAGATGGAGCCAGGGAGGCCAAAGCCCCGATTCACCTCTGCACTGCGCCGGAGTGAAGAGCAGTGTCCAGCATCTGTATTCTCCTGAAGTGCACTGGCGCGCCGGAGGTTAAAGAGCATTTCCTGTTTCCCGGCACTCAGCGTGCTTCAGGAGAACACAGCTACTGGACGCCGATCTTCACTCTGGCGCTGTGTAGAGGTGAGCCCGGACTTCGGGTCTCCCCAGCTCCCTCTACAGCTGGCTGGCTCTACAAACCGAACACCATGTGCAGAATGGAGTTGGCGAGAAGCCCACTGAAGTACAGGGCCCTGTGTGAACAACATTCTCATACAATGGTACAGGGCCCTGTGTGAACAACATTCTCATACAATGGACTGGCCGACCTTGCACGTTTTCTAATCATGGACACTCATAATCTCAAACCATCAGTGAAAGCACACCCACTGTTAAACATGTTCAAAAAACCTCCATTGTATCACAGAAGATCAAGGGGCCCGATATTGATTTGGGCAGGTTATGCACTCCTACAGTGCACAGCCCTGCCCATCGACCCTTAACCCCAGATATTCAATGCCGGGGTTATATGTGGCCCGGCACTGAATATCCAGGGATCACTGCAAAAGCTGGTAGCCGTAGTAGCGAACTAGGCAGCAGTGATATTGCATGCTGCCCGGTTAGCTCCTGAGCCTTAAAGATAGGCAAGGAAAACGCTTACCTATCTTTAAGGTGCAGATCGCTAACCGGGCAGCATGCAATATTGCTGCTGCCTGGTTAGCGCTTGCTATTGCCTCTGCTCCAACCCAGAATGCATCCAACATGCCTTGATGCTAACCAGATAGCGTCGGGGCACGTAGGAGAGTTAGGAGGGGATATTCCATGGCACTAACCGTGTAACTGTCGTTGAATATTTCCATTTAAGGCATTTACATGGTTTACTGGGTTGTAAACCATGTACATGCCTTTCAAATATCGGGCCCAATATCTTTAATGTAAATAAGTTGAAGTTAAATATAAATTAATTCATTAACCTAAATCTATAACAACATTGTTCTACGGTAATTAGTCATTGTAATCCTTAAAATTTGTTACATGTAAACCATATTGACCCTAGGAAATGCAATATATATAAAAAAATGTTCAATAAATAAATAATGGGTTGGTTTGAATCTTTTCTTACAACAAGGGCAATTGAATAATCAGGTTTCTGACCTTGGGCACCTCATAAGAACATAAGAACATAAGATATGCCATACTGGGTCAGACCAAGGTCCATCAAGCCCAGTATTCTGTTTCCAACAGTGGCCAATCTAGGTCATACGTACCTAGCAGTTTCCCCAAGGGACACAGGTTCCACAATGCTTGTATTGGTTCAAGCATTGATATCCTGGGTCCCTTCTTAATAATGGTTTATGGACCTTTCCTCCAGGAACTTGTCCAAACCTTTTTTAAACCCAGCTACACTAACAGCCTTTACTACATCCTCCGGTAACAAATTCCAGAGTTTGATTACACGTTGAGTGAAAAAATATTTTCTTTTATTAGTCTTAAATAGTTTACCCTGTAGCTTCATTGCATGTCCCCTAGTCTTTCTATATTCTGATAAGGTAAACAATCGATCTACGTTTACCCGTTCCACTCCGTTCATTAATTTATAGACTTCTATCATATCTCCCCTCAGCCGTCTCTTTTCCAGGTTAAAGAGCCCCAACCTTTTTAGCCTTTCTTCATAGGAGTAGCCTTCCATCCCCTTTACCATTTTGGTGGCTCTTCTCTGAACCTTTTCTAAAATTGCTATATCCTTTTTAAGATATGGCGACCAGAATTGCACACAATATTCAAGGTGCGGTCTCACCATGGAACGATATAGAGGCATTATAATATCTTTTGTTTTATTTTCCATTCCTTTCCTTATCATACCTAGCATTCTATTTGCTCTCTTGGCCGCCGCTGCACACTGGGCCGAGGGTTTTAACATGGTATCCACAAGGACGCCTAAATCTTTTTCTTGGGTGGTGGTTCCTAATGTGGAACCTTGCATCGTGTAACCATAGTTTGGGTTGTTCTTCCCTAGGTGCATAACCTTGCACTTCTCCACATTAAATTTCATCTGCCATTTTGATGCCCAGTCTTCCAATTTATCAAGATCCTCTTGCAATTTTCCACAATCCTCCTGGGTTTTAACAACTTTAAATAGTTTTGTGTCATCAGCAAATTTGATAACCTCACTCGTTATTCCACTTTCCAGGTCATTTATGAATATGTCAAAAAGCAGCGGACCCAGCACAGATCCCTGGGGTACACCACTATTCACCTTTCTCCATTGGGAAAATTGGCCATTTAGCCCTACCCTCTGCTTTCTATCTTTTAACCAGTTCCTGATCCACAGTAGTACACTGCCTCCTATCCCATGACTCTTTAGTTTTGCCAAAAGTCTCTCATGAGGGACCTTGTCAAAGGCTTTCTGAAAGTCCAGATACACAATATCAACCGACTCACCTTTGTCCACCTGTTTATTCACTCCTTCAAAAAAACATAACAGATTAGTAAGACAAGATCTTCCTTGTCTAAAGCCATGTTGGCTGTCTCCCATTAGGTCATGACTATCTACATGCTGAGTAATTTTATTCTTTATGATGGTTTCTACCATTTTTCCCGGTACTGATGTCAGGCTCACCGGTCTGTAGTTTCCCGGATCACCCCTCGAACCCTTTTTAAAAATTGGTGTTACATTGGCGATCCTCCAATCCTCAGGTATTAGAGATGATTTTAATGATAGTTCACAGATTACTGATAGCAGGTCTGCAATCTCAAATTTCAGTTCTTTCAACACCCTTGGATGTATACCATCCGGCCCAGGTGATTTGCTACTCTTCAGTTTATCTAATAGTTGTAGGACATCTTCCCGATGTATCGATATTTCCTTCAATTCTTCCACACCTTTAAATACCACTTCAGTCGTGGGTAACATCCCTACATCTTCCTCAGTAAAGACCGAAGCAAAGAATTCATTCAGTCTCTCTGCTATCGCCTTGTCGCCTCTTAGTGCTCCTTTAACCCCTTTATCATCTAATGGACCAACTGACTCTCTCACGGGTTTTTTGCTACGAATGTACTTGAAAAGGTCTTTATTTCGCGTTTTTGCTTCCGCAGCAAGCTTCTTCTCAAATTCTCTCTTTGCCTGCCTTATCAATGCCTTGCATTTGACTTGCCAGTGCTTGTGCTGTTTCCAGGTTTCATCATTTGGCTCTTTTTTCCATTTCTTGAAAGATGCTTTTTTGGCAACAACAGCCTCTCTGACCTCAGCTTTAAACCATGCTGGCAATTTTTTGGACTTCCTTCCACTTTTCTTAAAGCGTGGAATACAGCTGGTCTGGGCTTCCAAGATAGTATTTTTCAACAACACCCAAGCTTGATGTACGTCTTTAACCTTTGCAACTGCTCCTTTTAGTTTTTTCTTAACTGTTTTCCTCATTCTATCATAGTCTCCCTTTCGAAAGTTAAAGGGTAGTACTGTGGATTTCCTTACTATCCCTCCTCCACTAATTAAATCAAAGGCGATCATGCTATGATCACTATTGCCAAGTGGCCCCAACACCCTTATCTCTTGCACTACATCTGGTGTTCCACTAAGGCATAGGTGTCAAACTCTGGCCCGCGGGCCAAATTTGGCCCGTAGTGTAATTATATTTGGCCCGCGAGGCTATACCAAATGACTACTAGAGCTAGCCCGCCGGTATTATACAGCGCATTCATTCATCGCTAATACTACAAATCCCATAATGCCTTGCTGTTGTTTTGGCGCGTCAATCAGGACAGGTCCCAGAAACGCCCTCTCCTGTGTGACAGAAGTCATAGCGATCTCAAGCTACAACTGTCACTGTGGAACCCCTTCCCAAAAATGGCAAAAAGAAAGGCAGACAACAGGAACTTTCTGGACAGGTGGGAGACAGAATATTTGTTTACATATGTAAAAGACAGACCTGTTTGTCTGATTTGTGGAGTCAACGTGGCTATAACTAAGGAGTATAACATTCGACGACACTATGAAACAAAACACCATGACAAGTACAAGGACCTGGACATGACTCAAAGGAGCCAGAAAGTGGAGGAGATGAAAAGAAGTTTGGTTTCACAACAGAATATGTTCAAAAAAGCCACATCACAAAGTGAGGCTGCTGTAAAGGCTAGTTATATTGTGGCAGCAGAGATCGCAAAATCAGCCCGGCCCTTTAATGAGGGAGAGTTTGTGAAAAAGTGCATGTTGAAAGTTTGTGACATCGTGTGCCCAGAGAAAAAGCAAGCCTTTTCAAACGTGAGCCTGAGCAGAAACACAGTAGCTGATCGCACATGTGATCTTGCCACCAATCTATATGACCAGCTTTTGGAAAAGGGAAAAGATTTCGTTGCATTCTCCCTTGCTGTGGATGAGAGCAGCGACGCATCTGATACTGCTCAGCTGTCAGTCTTCATCCATGGAGTGGATTCAAATATGTGTGTTACGGAGGAGCTATTGGATTCAAATCAATGCATGGCACAACCACAGGAAAGGAAATTTTTGAGGAGGTTTCCAAATGCGTGACTGAAATAAAGCTGCCGTGGGATAAACTCGTGGGATTAACGACAGATGGTGCGCCAGCGATGTGCGGTAAAACAAGTGGACTGGTGGGCAGGGTCCGGGAGAAGATGCAGGAAGAGAACTGTGCAGGTGAACTAACTGTTTATCACTGCATCATACATCAGGAATCATTGTGTGGCAAAGCCCTAAAGATGGAACATGTTATGACCACAGTAACACAAGTAGTTAACTTTATAAGAGCCAAAGGTCTGAATCACCGCCAGTTTAAGTCTTTTCTGGAGGAGTGTGGTTCGGAATACGCAGACGTGCCGTATCACACAGAGGTGAGATGGTTAAGCCGAGGAAAAGTACTGAATAGATGTTTTGAGCTGCATGAGGAAATATGTCAGTTTCTGGAAAGCAAAGGAAAGGACACAGCAGAGCTTCGGGAGAAAAAGTTTCTGTGTGAGCTGGCCTTTCTGTGTGACATCTCGAGCCATCTCGATGCGCTGAACCTGCAGCTTCAGGGGCGGGGGCGCATCATCACAGACATGTACGCTGCAGTGAGGGCTTTTAAAACTAAACTGTGCCTGTGGGAGAATCAGATGCTGCAAGGAAACCTTGGCCATTTTCCCTGCTGCCAAACCATGAAAACGCAGTTCTTTACCAACTTGTTCCCACGCGCACAGTTTGCTGAAAAACTCAGTGTACTCGGCGCTGAGTTTAGCCGGCGATTTGCCGACTTTGATGTCCAGAAATGTAGGTTTGAACTGCTCAGTAATCCCTTTGCAGTTAATGTGGAAAACGCACCAACCAACCTCCAAATGGAGCTAATTGAACTCCAGTGTAATGACACGCTGAAGTCAAAGTATGATGCTGTGGGCGCCGCCCAGTTTCCACAGTTCATCCCTGACACAATGCCTCAGCTCCGCACCCAAGCTGCTCAGATGCTCTCCATGTTCGGCAGCACTTATCTATGTGAGCAACTTTTCTCCTCGATGAAGATGACCAAAACATCTCACAGGAGACGTCTGACTGATGAACACCTTCGCTCGATACTGAGGATTTCCTCAGCTCAAAGCCTGAGCCCAGACATTGATGAACTATCATCCAAGAAGAGATGCCAGGTATCTGGCTTGGGCACATCAGATTAGATCAGTGTGCAGCAAACTGAGCAATAATTAACGTTTTCTTTATGCACTTTTTCTTGCTACTCCAAGACATGGGCTTGAATGGTTGATTAATTTTATTATTGTTATTTTATTTTAAAAATTATTATTTATTATTATTTAAATCTTATTTAATAAATGAATGTCATTGATGTTTTTTTTATTTGAAATTGGTTTTTGCATATCTGAACTATTAAGTTATAAATTGTATAGTAATAAGTGTTGCTTCATATTCAATGTTAAAGCAAATCTTGTTTGGGTCCATATTAAAAGGTTCATTTGTTCAATGCTGGCCCGCGACTTTGTTCAAGTTTTACATTTTGGCCCACTGTGTATTTGAGTTTGACACCCCTGCACTAAGGACTAGGTCTAATATTGCTTCCCCTCTGGTCGGTTCATGAACCAGCTGCTCCAAGAAGCAGTCATTTATTTCATCTAGGAACTTTATCTCCCTAGCATGTCCTGTTGTGACACTGACTCATTATGATGTAACACAGGGATCAATATCGCCCCATGTATTTAACCTGTATGTGCAGTCATAGGGGGCACCTATTAGAGGAGCGGGATGAAAAGGTGAGATTTATGCTGATGATATCCAGCCAGCGCCGTACCTAGCCCTGTGCGAGCGGTGCAGCCGCAAAGCACACAAAGAAATAGGGGCGCATTTGGGGTTGCCGGCCTTGGCTCCCCCCCCCCCCCCACGCTGCTTGCCCTTGCCCTATTGCCACTTTTTGTGTTTCATTGCAGCAGCTGCAGTGGCAGCAGTGACATCCAATTAAAAAAAAAGAACACCCGGGTCTTTCCGACTCCACCCACGTATGCCCACGTCAGAGGAGAGAGGGACCAGACCAGCCATTCAAACGTGGGTCTTTGCAACCTCGAGCTTGAATAGCTGGTCTGATCCCTCCCTCCGTTGACGGGAGCCTACATCCGAGGAGGGAGAGATCAGACCCTCATGCAAGCACAGAGTTGGAAAGACATGCGTGGTTTTTTTTTAAAGTGAATGTCCGCTCCGGTGCTGCCGCCGCCACTACCGCCAAGGAAACATGAAAAGCGGCAACAGGGCAAGGGCAGGCAGCACGAAGAGTCGGCTGGACATGGAGGTGTGGGGGTAAGGTAAGATGGGGAGATGTCGGGCATGGGGCAAATGGCAAACCTGTGATTGGGGAGGGGGTCGCGCCACATATGCAAGTCGCACAGGGTGCAGTTATGGCTTGCTACGGCCCTGCATCTAGCTATATTTTGAGCTGGGATCTAGGTGACAAGAAATGTTGGAGGTCTTTTTTGGGTGTAGGGCAATAACTTAATTTTATAAAGAATAGAAAAAGAAATTTGAAGTTGCTTGCCTTACTGATTTTTATCAAGCACCATCAATCACTGATCTTAAAAAATTCCTCCAACCTCTACTTTTATTTCTAACAATATATATTTTTGATGGTTTTTAGTAACTTATCTTTAAAAATGCCATTTTCTTGGACAAAGTCCAGCCCGGCGGAAGCCTTTATTTTATCACAGCTGCTTCAGGAACAATCTCTGCAAAAAGAATATAACAATTACCCTTGAAGGAGGTGTGGTGAAATGAAGGCCTTCACCGAGCTGGGATTTGTTCAAGAAAATAGCATTTTAAAGATAGGTTATCAAAAAACATTTGAAATCACATACTACTGGTAATAATTGGAAACTTAAAATTCAATGTACAAAAAATCTGAACTGATTTGGATTTCTATTCCAACACTGAAGGCTATACCTCCTATGATTATCTTTCTTGATAAGCCTGGTTTTTTTTTCAAGCAGAAGTAAAAATATTGGGTGTCCTTATTTGGCTCGATAAATGCATTCTTATGTTTCTTCTGTGATGAAATCAACATTTTCAAAATCAATATTGATTAGAAATTTATCAACTTATCTTTTGTTTATTTATTTATTTATCTATCTGATTTTCTATGCCCCTGTATTTGAGAATCAAAGCTGTTTACAATATAGTGCTAGTTAACATATAACATAGTTATTAAACTTTGTACATTGGGGATTTGCATGGGGGGGGGGCATGAGCTCTGACATGTTGTATGAGATCTGAGAGTTTATTGTTTAAGTTTCCTAGAAGATCCCATTTGGACACATCATGCGAAGAGAGAGATCATTAGAGAAAGACATCATGCTTGCGAAGGTCAGCGCAAAAGAGGAAGGCCAGCAATGAGATGGATCGATACAATAACAACAGCTAAGGGTACCAGTCTGTCAACAATGAGCCGCCTGACTCAAAACCAAACACAATTTAGGATAGCTATCCAGAGGGTCGCCATGAGTCGACTCCGATTTGACGGCACTTAACAACAACAACAACAGAAGATCATAATCTGGGTGATGATAGTAGTTTGAGTTTTCTTGTTGCTGGAAGCTCTGGTCTGGATATGTTGAGTCTCTGAAATGTTCTCTAAATAAGTGAATCTTGAGTTCCTTACGAAATTGTGTCAGGTCTCGTAATTCCCTTAGGTTATTAAGGAGTGCATTCCAGAGCAATGGCGCATACATGGAAAAGGTTCTGTTATGTATTGGTTGGTTGGTCTTTGTTAGTTGAGGTGGCAACTGCATTTGCGTGTGCCTCTGATGGTTTATTTTGGATGAGCAACTTTAAGTACATCGATGACTGGTTGTGTGTGATTTTGAAGATGTTCAGTATTGTTTTGTATTGGATTCTATGAGTTAGCAGTAGTCAGTGAAGCTGTCTGAGTACTGGTGTTATGTGCTCACTTCTTGTTGCTCCCATTATGATTCTGACCGCTGTGTGTTGGGCCATTTGCAGGTGGTGTACTGCATATTTGGGAAGCCCTTGGTAGATGCTATTGCTGAAGTCCAAGTGTGGGAAGATGAGAGCTTGAAATACTGAGCTGAAGTCAGGTGCTGCTAGTAGTGGTCACAGGTTCTGTAGTTTTTATATCTTGCTGTAGATTGTTCTGGCGGTTTTGCTGATATGTGAGGTGAAGTTAAACTGCTGATCAAGCATTATGCCTAGATATCTGACCTCTTCATTGACTTCAAATTCAGTGTTGTTGATTCTAATTGATTTTGGGGGTGCAAATATTTTGTTTCTGGATATGTGTAAAACTTCTAGGGGGTTTTTAGATTGATTTGTAGCCCATTTTAAAAAAATGATCTGGTGACAATTATTCATGCATTGCTGTTTTAATGTCTAGATTATTATAATTTGCTCTTAATACAGTTGTGGTCAACATTATTGGCACCCTTGCACTTTAGGTATGTTGCGTACAATATCTTGAAAAATAACTGGAAATTTTCAAACTGTATGTCATCATAATATTTTAATAGCATGTTGAAAGGTATACAACAAAAATAAAGATGTCTGTACAACTTAGAAGTAGTAATTTCTGAGAAAGAAAATATGACCTGTACAGGATTGATGGCACTCTTCACTAACATTTGGTTGCACAAACCTTAGAAGTGATGACAGCCTCCAAACATTTCTTGTAGCCATCTATAAGTTTCATACATCTGTCTGCTTTCTGCTGGTAGTTTCTCCCACTCTTCAACTGCGATTTGTTCCAGCTCATGAATGGTTCCAAGATTCCTTTCACTAATGCAGATTTCAACTCTTTCCAAAAGTTCTCGATTGGACTGAGTTCAGGACTAATTGCTGGCCAGTTTAAAATGGTCCATTTTTTCCTTTTTAACCATTATTTTGTACTTTTTGAATGTATGTATTGGGTCATTGTCCTGCTGAAGGACTCATGACCTTCGACCCAGACCTAGCTCTCTGAAACTAGGTAGCACATTTAGCTCCAAAATACCTTGGTAGTCCTCTGACTTCATGATTCCTTTAATACATTCCAGGCCTCCAGTTCCTGAGGCAGCAAAATAGCTTCACAACATTATGGATCCTCCACCATATTTAACTGTAGGAAAGGTGTTTTATTTCCCCTTATAAGCTTTATTTCTTCATGTGTAAATGTATCGCTGATCTGCAGTGCCAAAGAGCTCAAGTTTGGTTTTATCTGTCCATAGAACATTTTCCCAGAATATTTGTGGTTTTTGGCAAAGATTAGGAGTGTCTCTTTATGTCTTTCTTTGAACAGTGGGATCCTCCTTGGCCTTTGCCCATGAAGTCTTTCTTTGTTTAGTACGTGGCATATGGTGTGAGTTGAAACCATCAATCCAGATTGCTCTAGGTCAGCCTTAAGTTCTTTGAATGTTGTATGTGGTGTTTTTCCAACAGTTTGCACTAACCTTTAAAAATGTTTTGGATTCATTTTCCTCTTCCCACCATGTTCCAGGAAGTTCTTGACAATTCCATGACCAGAAAACCTCTTAATAACATTGTGAACTGTAGACACAGGAATCCCAAAGTCTTTGGAGATAGCCTTGTACCCCTTTGAAGTTTGATGTTTGATGATAAGATTAAGGACACGGGCAGGATCCCGGTGGCCGTGTATAACCGGGTGCGCGGCCCGGTGCGGGACCCTGCATGCGTCGGGAGAGGGTGGGGGCGTGGTGGACAGGGACACTGGAAGCATCTTTCAAAGTGATTGGCTCCGCCTGCGGGGATGCGCAAGGGGAGCCAATCAAGAGGCAGCGCGGGCATGTGCTCGGGAGTCGGCGAACGGTCCCGGGCACATATGAAGGTCGTCTTGCGGTGGCAAGATCGTGCGAGGGCGTGAGCAGCGGACCGGGCCGAGGAGCAGCAGAGATGGCAGAATCGGGCAGTGGAAGTGTCCGACGGTGCCGAAGCTGCGGGGCAAGCTGCATCAAGCAACGGCAGCAGCAGCAAGACTTGGAGCCGTGGTACCCAAGGTAACGGCGGTGGAGGTGGCGGTTGCCTGTCAGGGAGCGGGAGCCAGGGGACTGGAGGAAGCTGCTGTTGCCTTGTATGAACTGCGGGGGTTCCCTGCGAGGTGGAGCAGGCAGAGCAGGCAACGAAGCAGGTGTGAGGCTGTGCAAACAAGCCCGGGACAGCAGGCGAGTAAGGCAATAAATAAATAAATAAAATTGCAAGAATTAATTTATATTATTAAATAGCAGTCCTGTATTCTGGGGCAGTAGGCTCATTTGACTGGGGGGGATGCCACGGGGACAGGGAAGTAAGCGCAGAGGGCTGGCAGTGAGCAGGGCTGAGGTTCTAGGGCCTGCTGGAGGACAAAGGGGCAGGGATGTGGTACGGGGGAGGCAGGTGGGTGCACGGGAGCAGTCCAGAGGCACAGCCACTGGTCGGGGGGGCAAGAACACCTGGGCGTGCAGCAAGGGGGCGCGGAGGGGCCCCAACTTCGGGTAAGGGCTCAGGAAGGGGGAGCAGAGCAGGGGTAAGGGGCAGAGCTCGGGGAGAGGAACGTGGGGTCAGTCGAAGAGGGGTGGCCCACGGGAAGCCGAGCCAGTTCAGGCAGCTAGTGGAGGGGGAGAAGGTATTACCGAAGTGGGGCTCGGGGCAGATATGGTAGGTGGGAGTGGAGCCAATCAAGGTCAGCAGCTTGGGACCCCTACCATGGCAGGGGGTGAGGGGAATTGGGGCGAGGGTCATATGCCTGGATTTGGGGGCTCCAGTGTGCAGAGTAGAAGTGTGTTTTTCCCTTGGGGCGGGACGCCAGTCCAGATGGGTTATGGGGCTGGTGGACCACAGACCACATGGGAGCAGTGGATTGGTGGGGGACAAGGCCCGTCTAGGGCCGCATGGGCGGGGGCCTGGCAGCCGGCATGGGCTTCTGTCTCCCCCCCCCCCCTGGCTTTTCCTTTTTTGTCTCCACAGGTTTCGTTTATGGCATCGCCAGGAGGAGTGTGCGGAATGAGTCGTGCATCACGTGTGGAGCATACGGGCACAGGATCCTCGGCTACACGGGGAGACTTGGTCAGGGGGTCTTCTGTTCGAGGAGCTGTTGCCCAGCAGTCGGTCGAGGACCTTTCGCAGGAGGTGGTTCGCCCGCCAGTGTGGGTGTCTACGACGACAGAGATGGGTGAGTTACAGGTAGAACATGGGGCAAGGGGGAAGGGGACAGTGTCGAACAGGCACGAAAAGCAAGCAGGAAGAGGAAGCACTCTTGCCAGCGGTGGCATAGTTCACAATCGTCCTCCTCCAACTCGTCGAGTTCGTCTGCGGTGTCCTCAAGGGATGAAGGGGAGAAGCGGGGGGCGCAAGGCAATGTGACGACGGGGGGCATGTCCAGGGGTGGGGCTGCTACTTTGTCGACCTTATCAAAGCTGTGAGAAGAGGTGCCGAAGAAGTTGCGTCGGAAAATATGGAAGAGGAGATATATCGATATTTTTGGCTTGCTTGAGGGTCAGAAGCGTTTGGGTGAAATTAGGAAGAAGCGGAAGGAGGACGAGAAGGCCGGGGGGATTAGAAAGGTCTCTAGGGATGTGGTGAATTGGGTGAGGGTTTTCTTACATTTAGCAAGTGTGTTGGGTCAGCAATATCCGGAGCATTATGGGATGTTGCTGTCATATGCGGATGCGATTTTGGAAGCGTCCCAGACTCATGAAGGATGGTCGTGGCTTAATTACGACGAAACGTTTAGGGATAAAATGGAAGAGAACAAGTTGTTAACTTGGGGCACGCAGGATATTAACTTGTGGCTTACGCAGATGTCGGTCAGAGTTAATGCTGGAGCTGGAGGAGGGGGCGGAGGAAAATTAGGGCCGGTTGGCAATGCAGGGGTGAATCGTTCCTTTTGTGGGGGAGACATCACATTGCAAAACAAGCTGGTTGCAAGTGGAATGGGGGATGTGTGCTGGAGGTTCAACAGAACCTCCTGCCCTTTCCCGGACTGCAAGTTCCGGCATGCCTGTTCCATTTGTAGCAGAGCGCACTCAGGAGCAAAATGTATTAAAAAAGGTCTCCCGTCTCCCACCTGTCTGCCTCCAAGTAGAAAAGGGGTTTTTGGCTTGGCCCCCTCCCCAATCTGAGTGGGGGTTGTCAGACGGCTGCCTGGGTGAGAATCTTCACAGTCTTGGCAAGTGCATATATCTATATGATTTGCAAGGGATTGTGGGCAATGCAGTTCATTCACACCAGACACAGCTGCTGACAATAATTTAGTTGTGCTCAAGTGTTAAAGCCAATAAGATATTTATTTATGGGGTTATTTCTCCCAACACAGATATGCTTGGTAGCACATAAATCAGGTTACTTGCTTTCAGTGTTAAACTTGGAAAAAAACCAAAATCAGGACAACAACATTTAAACTTGTCAGGCAAGCAAAGCAAAAGAAATAAGACCTGGTTGGTACAAACTGGTCTTTTCTGTAGGCATTAGCTAATGTTTTCTTAGCAGTATCAAACAACAAACCAAAAGCCACAAAGAAAGAAAAAAAACTGTTCTTTTCAGGTTAACTTCTTATCTTCCCACATAGATTCAGAAGTGATTCTCAGAGAGCCCACAAGCAATTAGGTAAGGCTCAATTACTAGCAGTTATCCAGCTGAAACCCCTTAGCTGGCTTGCTTTCTACTGCGTGGCTAAAATCCTACCCAGAAGCTTTTCTGAGTAGATTAAAGAACAAGTTTGTATTTCTTTGTGATGGTTGCTGTACTTTATAACAGAAAATCACCAAAGGAGTTTAGACAGAGAGCAGTCCATGTAAACAGATTCTTCATCTGCTATCACCCCCTCTTCTTCAACAAGCATGGGTTCAATATCATGGATTGGCACAAATGAATCTCCCAATGGAGCACTTTCAGGAGAATACTTGTTTCCCTGCTGTCTTTCAAGGTTATAGCTAGGGCATAGATCAGTGTTCATACCTGAGCTTCCATTGCTGTTAGAGTTCCTCTCTATATAGCCTGGCCAGTATGTAGTCCAGTTCTTATGTCCAGCCTTCCAATCCAGATCCCTGGACACTGGATCTCTCTTCACATACCTTCTGGCACGGGTCTTAGGGTCCCTTCCACATGCAGCTGTCTCCCTCACAGGTACCGTCTGGAGATTCCTAGCTCTGCAGCACCATTCCTCTGGCTTTCCCCAGTCCAATGGTGTATGCTGGCCCTTGGAATGCCTCCCAGTATACGTACTGCTCTGGACTCTTCTAGACCTCTCAAAGGCTTTTCTCTTCCTTCTTCCAAAGGGTTTCCTGCCCTCTCTGTCCGTCCGGTTTGGCTTCTGCTTCTGATGATCCTTCAGATGAAACTGATGATCAAGCTCAAGCTGCTTCTGATGATGATGATCCTCAGGATAATTCTCTGTAGAATAAACTCTACCTTTATTCTGCTTAGATGAGTGCTCCACCCTAACACAGCGCAGCTGTGCTGAATCAGGCCCTGCCCTTTGAGATGAGTGCTTAGGGATTACCTCATAGCCCTCCTGATTGAACACACGTTTCCCCACTTCAGCTCCTCTAATGGCTGTTGGAAACCTGGTGCATTCTGGGACTGGTAGTCTTTTATGGGAAAATTCTGTTTTCTTATTTCTACCAGAACTGACAGGTTGCTTGTTCAGAGTCACTTCACCTTTCCTATAGCTCCTTCCTGAGCTATGATAAGCTTCCTTATCACAGGGTGCTAAGCTCATGGCTGCGCCACTATCCAAGGAAAGGAGATAGGGACGTTTTGCAGTCGGGGATCCAGTCGGGTTTTGTTATTCCAGTTCAAGGCATGATGGCAGTTGGGGCGGCTAGAAATTCCCCTTCGGTACGACGCTTTGAGTCAGTAGCGCGGGAGAAGTTGGCAGTCGAGTTGCAGTTTGATAGGATAGCGGGTCCGTTTGTGAGGCCACCTTTCCCAAATTTGGTAGTGTCTCCGTTGGGAATTATACCTAAGAAAGACCCAGGGAATTTTCGGTTGATCCATAATTTGTCGTTTCCGTTTGGAGCATCGGTCAATGATCATATCCCACGTGAGTGTTGTACGGTGCGGTACGCATCATTCGACAGGGCCGTGGAGCTAGTCAGGAAATCAGGTCATGGGGCATTGATGGCGAAGGTGGATATCGAAGCCGCTTTTTGCTTGCTGCCGGTGCACCCTTCGTATTTTCATTTGTTAGGTTTCAAATTTGCTGGGGAATTTTACTTCAACAAATGCATGCCCATGGCCTGTGCAGTGTCATGCGCATACTTTGAAAAATTTAGTACTTTCCTCCAGTGTGCAGTGGTGCAGAGAGTGGGGTACTCGGATGTGGTGCATTACCTCGATGATTTTTTGTTTGTAGGCGCATCACAGGATGACAGGTATAGAGTGCTGTTGGAAGGTTTTGTGAGTTTGGCTGCTGAATTGGGGGTGCCTTTGGCCGAAAAGAAGACAGAGGGCCCTACGACAATTCTCATCTTCTTTGGTGTTGAGTTGGATTCCAATCTTATGGTAGCGTGTTTGCCGATCGAGAAGGTGGGCAAGATGCGAGTTTTGGTAGCAAATGCGTTGGCCTCCTCGAAGTACACGTTGAAGGAAATGCAGGCATTAATAGGGTCGTTGAATTTTGCCTGCAGAGTGATACCGATGGGGAGAGTATTTATTTGCCGGTTGGTGGCAGCGACTGTGGGGGTGTGCATCACCGCATTCGAATTTCCAAGAGTATCCGCAAGGATTTGCGGGTGTGGGACACCTTTTTGAAAGACTTTAATGGGACGTCAGTATTAATAGACGCGGAGCGATCTAGTGAGGATTTGCAATTGTACACAGATGCAGCAGGAGGAGTAGGGATGGGCATTTACTTTGGAGGTGCATGGTGTGCCAATCGCTGGCCACAGGCTTGGCATGATGCAGTTCTATTAAGTAATATCACCTTTTTGGAACTCTTTCCAATATTGGTGGCGCTCGAGTTATGGCCCGACAGGTTGAGCAACCGGAGGGTGGTCTGGGGATTTGATAATGAAGCCGTCGTGAGGGTCATTAATAATTACACTCTGCGATGTGTGCCTGTAGCGTCATTGATGAGGGAGGTGGTATTGTCCTGTTTGTGACTGAATGTGGCGTTGAGGGTTCAACATATTCCTGGCCATACTAATTGCATTGCCGATGCTCTTTCCCGTTTACAGTGGGACCGGTTTCGCAAGTTGGCACCAGAGGCAGAGTCGGAGGGGCTCGCGGTCTCTTGGAACTTATGGAGATGTGGCCTGTGGAGATGAGGAATCTGCTGCGGAGCTCGGTGGTGGAGTGGACCTGAGAGGCATATCGCCAGAGTTGTGAGTGTTGTTGAATTTTTGCGTGCATGAGGGTGGCAGGTGGGGGTGGTCTCTGATCATTTATTTGGGCAGTATATCCTTAGTGTGAAAGAGCGGGGGATTGCTAGATCAACGGTGCGGGCACATTTGGCGGGTTTTGCCTTTTTCGCCAGAGCAGTCGGATGGGGTACCTCAGATGGGGGCTTCTTGGTGCGAAAATTGCTGCAGGAGTGGGAGCGCGTGTGGCCGACACCGCGAGATCATCGGCGGCCGATTACACATGAATTGCTGAGAAGCCTATGCGAGGACTTGCCTAAGGTAGCAGAGTCGCAATATGAAGCCACCCTATTCAGGGCAGTGTTCAGTCTTGCCTTTTTTGGGGCATTTCGTGTGGGTGAGTTAGTGGCAAATTCTGGGAAATCCAGGCTTGGGAATAGTTTGCGACGCTAGCATGTGTGGGTGGATGGCGGGCAGCTAAGGGTACTTCTTGCAAATTCCAAACGGACCAGCAAGGTAGAGGCTTGTGGGTAGGCCTGCAGGAGATCGTGGGGTCGGGCACGATGCGGGACTATTTACGCGTTCGCCCGCAGGTGGGGGGTGGACTCTTTGTCCATAAGGATGCGCGGGTGTTGACATGCTTCCAAGTGACGGCGGTTTTATGGATGGTTTTGCAGCGGATGGGCGAAGACCCGTGCGTTTTTTCGTCACATTCGTTTCGCATCGAAGCAGCGACTAGTGCAGCGGGGGCTGGGCTGTCGGGTGTACAGATTCAAAGTATTGGCAGATGGAGATCCAAGGCTTTCCTTGGATATGTCCGCTCATAAGGTGAGCAGGCCTGCTGGTCATAGTCTATATTAATTGATCTTTTCTTTTGCAGATGGGGGAATGTGTGTGCAGGGATGTTGGATGCTGGAGCATTCCTTCATGTTCTGGGCCGGCTAGCGAGCTGCGGTGCAGCCTATCGGGGCAAACCTGGGATTGGATCCTGCATTGGTGTCGGTTGCATGGCTCGGCGAGTGAGGTCTGCGGTGGATGCAGCTGATGCCTTTGCTACGACACAATGGGCGCATTAGGAAACAGCCAGTATTTCTGCTAGTACATCTGGGAGGCAACAATCTAGTTTTCTGAGCATGGCGGGTATCAGGTGCAGCATGCATGGGTGGAGGTGGTTTGTGCGGGTTTGTATAGGCGTGACGGGGTACATCTATCTCCCGTGCAGTTAGATCTGCTCCTTAATGTTGGAGTGGGTGGTGCATGCTGACACTTGCAGGTCGCAGCTTGAGCTTGGGGGGGGCACAGGCCCAGCAAGCGGCCTGTGCCGGTGGCGGGATCCCGGAGGTTTCCGGGGTCTGGAGCCTTAGGCTACTTGGGGCGGGGGCGAGAGCGAGGTGCTCCCGACCCGAACAACCCCTAGAAGATTTCTGCTATTGATATGGCTAAGTCGGGCAGGGGTGGTAGGAACTTTGCTGGTGTTTGGACCGAGGCTGGAGCGGAGGCGAGGTCACCTTGCTAATTGTATGGCTGGTGAGGTATTGCGCCGCTTGGGGTTTGTTTGATGATTGGCTGTTCAAAATGTTTATATGTTAATTGGCAATCAAGCTGCGACCTGGTGCTTCCAAGATCAGTTGTCTGTGTAGTTCGTGGAAATGAGGGGAGGAAGAGAAGGGATGAGGGAAGTGAGAAAAGGGGTAGGGTAGAGCACCAGGTCCGGCTACCTGGTTAGATTAAGGACGCGGGCAGGGTCCCAGCAGCTGCGTATAACCGGGTGTGCGGCCCAGTGCGGGGCCCTGCATGCGTCGGGAGGGAGAGGGTGGGGGTGTGGTAGGCAGGGACCCTGGAGGCGTCTTTCAAAGTGATTGGCTCCGCCTGTGGGGATGCGCAAGGGGAGCCAATCAAGAGGCGGCGCAGGCATGTGCTCGGGAGTCGGTGAACGGTCCTGGGCACATGCGAACGCAACATGTATATATGTGACACAACTGTGTTTCTGGCCATAGAAACTCTTGGCCCTTCTTCAAACCTATTACGTCTTTTTTTTCAATTGGATTACATCTCTTAATAGATTTGAAGAAGGGCCAGGAGTTTCTACAGCCAGAAACACAGCGTTGTGTCACATATATACATATTGCGTTATGAACATCGAGCATGCACGTTGCGCTAAGTTCTGGATAGTGTGACAGCCATGTGTCGCTGTTTGGAGAAGGTTTCTTTAGAAGTTTGAACGGGAATCTGTCTACGTGAACTATGCTTGGACTGCTATAGTGAAGCTTCATTGTTATATGAAGGCTTCCACAGGCCGGAGCTGTGCTTGGATGGAGTCCATTATGAACGACGGCCTTCTGGTGATGTTTTTTTTTAACTGTGGTCCCTTGGAACAGTTCATCGTCAGCTAAGTACTTCTATTTTTCTCTTCTATACAGCATATATGGTGTTTTTTCCTAGTGGATATGTTCATTGTCCCTTGGTTTTGAGATGAGGGTTTAATCCCTTTTAAAATAGAATAAAAGGAGTATGATGCTACAAGAAGAGAGTTTTTTTCAAGGCACAAGCTCCGACAAAAACATGTCTTTTTGTATTTATTAAGAGGGAGTTAAGGGCATTTGGTTTTATCCCTTTTGCTAATAATCATGTCCCGGCAATGTCCCAGTTTTTACTGTATATTATTTCCTGCTATTTCCTTTTTTAATTGGTCTTGTTTTATTTGATTATTTTATGTGTGAAATATATGTGCACATATAGTTCAAAGCCATTTCACTGGCCACTTTTTTTAGGAGATATTGGATATTAAGGGATAAATTGCAAAGGTGCCAATAATGTTGACCATAACTGTAGGTCTGTCTAATGTCCAACTGAAGTGTTTACAGTGTGTATAGAACCCTGTGGCTTGTTTATTGATGGAGCTTAAATAATCAAACTATAATACTTTAGTCCTTGGGTAGGTTCATTGGCTGCAATTTATTTTAGAATTAAATTTAAGATACCTTATTTTGTGTTTAAGGCAATAAAAGATTTGGCTTGGCAGTATTCGTCAGACAGGCTTAGGCTTTATGAAACTGTCAGCTTATGACTTTCTAGCATCAATTGTCATCAGGGCCGGCCCATCCATTGAGCGAGAATGTTTTTTGCACAGGGCCCCGCGTTTCAGGGGGCCACGCGCAAAAAACATTCTGATCTAAAAGTAAAATTTAAAATTTAAAAAAAAACTGTCTGCTGCCGCTGCCGGGGCCAGGGCCGCGGCGGCAGAATCAACTGTGCCGCGGGCCCCCCCTGCCCGGCAGAGCCTGCCCTCCCCTGCATCAACTCCCTCTTTGCAGCTGCAGTCACACATGCCGGCTTTCAGAGCGCGAGGGAAGAGTTTCTCCCTCGCGGCTCTGTTAAGCCCGCGGGGGCTGATGGGAAGTTCCCATCAGTCCATGTGGGCTTAACAGAGCCGCGAAAGGGAAACTCTCCCTTCGCGCTCTGAAAGCCGGCGTGTGTGACTGCAGCTGCAAAGAGGGAGCTGATGCAGGGGAGGGCAGGCTCTGCCGGGCAGGGGGTCCCCACGGCACACTCGATTCTGCCGCGGCCTCGGCCCCGGCAGCGGCAGCAGACAGTTTTTTTTATTTTAAATTTTCCCTGGGCTGGGGGTGGGGGGTTAGGAGTGGTGATGGGCTATGGGGGAGCTAAGTCTGGATATGGGCTGATGGGATTAGGACTGGTAATGGGCTATGGGGGGCTTAAACTAAAAATTGGGTGATGGGAGGTTAGGACTAGAAATGGGCTGATGGGATTAGGACTGGGAGTGGGCTGATGGGGAGGTTAGGACTGGGACTGGGCTATGGGGGGGGGCTTAAACTGAAAATTGGGTGATGGGGGGTTAGGACTGGAAATGGGCTGGTGGGATTAGGACTGGGAGTGGGCTGATGGGGGCTTAGGACTGGTAATAGGCTATGGGGGGCTAGGACTGGTAATGGGTTGGGGGGGTTGCTAGGACTGGAAATGGGCTGAGTGGAAGGGAAGGCTTGAACTGCAAATAGCTGATGGGGAGGGGGGCTTGGAATGGAAATGGGCTGAGTGGAAGGGGGCTTGAACTGTAAATAGCTGATGGGGACGGGGCTTGGAATGGAAATGGGCTGAGGGGAAGTGGGGGGCTTGAACTGCAAATAGCTGATGGGGAGGAGGGATTGGAATGGAAATGGGCTGAGTGGAAGGGGGCTTGAACTGCAAATAGCTGATGGGAAGGGGGGGCTTGGAATGGGCTCTTATGGGAGGGAGCTAGGACAGGAAATGGGCTGATGGAGGGGCCAGGATAGGACTGGGAATTGGGTGTTGGGGGGAGCTAAGATTGGAAATGGGTTGTGGTGGGGGCTTGGATTGAAATGGACTCATGGAGGGGCTAGAACTGGAAGTAGGCTCATGGGGGGGCTTGGATTGGAAATGGGCTGAGTGGAGGGGAGCTTGGATTTGACATGGGCTGATGGTGGGGCTAGGAAAGGACTAGAAATGAGCTGATGGGAGGCTGGTATTGGAAATGAGCTGATGAAGGGACTCGTATAGGACTGGAAATGGATGGGGGAGCTAGGACTGGAAATGGGCTGATGGGGGGACTAGAAGGGAGCGGATACTGGGTGGGGCTGGAACTAGAAGGGAGCTGATGTTGGGGGAGATTAGAAGGGGATGGGGCTGGGAGAGTGAAATGGAGAGGGGAAAAATATTTTGTGTGGGAGGGAAGAAAAATCTACAATTGGCCAGGTGTTGGGAGAGTAAGTGGGGATTGAGGATGGAGGGGTAAAATTTGAGTGGATGAAATAGGAATGAGGAAGGAGCAAAAGGAGAAAGATTAGTATGTTAAAACAGATGTAGAGGTAGAATGGAAAAAACTAGAAGAGTGAAGAAAGGACAAATGGACAGCAGACGATGGAGAGTTAGCAGAAGACACAAATAAACCAGAAGAAAGTGGCTGGAACAATTGCAACTGAAAAAAAATGCACAAAAGGTACAAAGATATCTCTTTATTTTGAATTTATTAACTGGAATATGTCAGCTCTGGGAAATGTGCATCAATAACGTTGATGCTTTGTTTAGTACAAGAGGAAATTAATTTATAGTTTTATTTCTACAGTGTTGTACATTCCAAGTTTGGCTTTTGGGGTTCCCAGTTTAATTATTGTCTTCCTGTTTCTAAATTGTGATTCCTTGTTTGGTGATGGTCTATGTTCTGCATGTGTAACTGAGCTGAGGTATTCTGTTTATGTAATTCCTATTTGACATTGCCACTTGTTCTCTTTCCCCAGTAGGTCATGTATTGTTATTCTCTGAAATGTATTGGTTTAATACTTGCAGTGTTGCCTTTTGATAGGTATGGTATGGTTTTATGAGTCCTTGTAGTGCTGTTAGGATACGGCAGGTTTGCTATGGGTTTAAATGGGCAGTGTTTGTAGTAGTTCCTAATGTGCCTGGCGGTTGGCACTGTATTATAGTAATGTAGAAATCTTTTAGTCTTTCTTTAGCCATACACTCATGAAGAAGCATGTTTACTAAAAGTTAGTGTATGGTAACATTATGCAAATATTTATGCAAATGAGGCCCCGCACCGAGTCTCCGCACATGGCCCCGCACCCCCCTTGGGCCGCCCCTGATTGTCATCTACTGTTGAACAAGAGGGATCAGCAGGAGATGGGGCTTTTCTGTGGGTCAGGAGGTTCAAGGGTGGGATGGAATTTTCTGTGGTTTGGGGAAGTTCAGAGAATCGAGGGAGTTTAGTTTGTGCTGGCCCCTTTAAAGGCAGTGGGCCCAGCCAGGACTGTGCAGTGCTCTTGGCTGCTAAAATGCAAATTTATATTTACTATGCAAGTTATTAACCTATGGTACTGAGGTACCACAGGTCAGTGACTTATGCAGGAAATATTGCTATGGTAAAAACTGAAATTAGTTTACTGGCCATAGTTTACTAATGAACCTAAAAGAATTTCTTAATAAACCCAGGGTAAACATTCACTATACTTTTGAGTCCACCAATCAAAATAACATTTTTACAGTGAATCTCGTTAAGAAAGAAAAAGAAGATTGCGCTTATTTTTCTATGACCTGGATGTAGGCACAGTTTTTTAAGAGCCATTTTCCATGTGTAAAACATGTTTTGCCCATAGGAAAAGCTTTATAAAATTCCCCCCATTAAATGGAACCAAATCTCATACCTAAAATAAACAAGGAAATGTGTAGAAGCTGATATATAATATAGTTAAGAAGCACAAATACGTAACTTAAAAGAATTTTTGAATGAGAAGGCACTATAACTAATAATATATTGAAAGGAAATGTTCTCTTACATAAGTATGAAGGACCTTATAAAGAAAATACATCTGGATCATATCCACAGTCAAAAAAGAATGGAACTGCAACATATATTAAGCTAGGAAAACATAATCCAAGAAGACTAGTTACTAATATGTGTTAAAGGAACAGTGCAGGATCCTTCCGTTTAATGTGCGTTTTATTGCAACTGTTTCTGTTATTTGGTACTGCAACATGACCAAAATAATAATAAGATGCAAGGCAAGCAAATCTATGCAAAGAACCTCATTATTACAGTATGCCTACCAAATAATACAGCTTGCATTTAACTTCGCAAGCTGCATTAATCGTAGAAGACAACACCTGCTTTCAGCTGGTGCTATCTTTGTTCTCTGGGAGCCTGCAGCTGCATGATTTGGCAAACCTCTTAAAGGGGATGGTGGAAGAAACATAACCCTCCTACCCACAATACCACAATAAAGAATCAGAATGCATACAGGAGCATTTAGAAAAAGTAAACATCAAACCTATGGAATGGCCTGCAGTAACAACAAAAGAGCTGGAAAGCAGTTAAAACGAAACCCAAACTGGAAGAACCCTGGCCCAGATGGAGTAACCAACTTTTGGCTCAAACAGTTAACATCACTCCACCAAGACCTGGTGAACCGCAAAATCAATTGTTCAAGCTGCCAAACTTAACACCACAATGGCCTACTACAGGAAGGATATTTCTCCTTACAAAGGGGGACCCAAGTAACATTCCCAAAAATTATAGTCAATAACTTGTCTATCTACAGTCTATAAGCTTTTCACTGCAATAAATGCAGACAGAATATATGATTACATTGAGTCCAATAACATCATAGCAATAGAGCAAAAGGGCAATCAGAGAGGATCATATGGAACCAAAGACCAGTTAATGTTGCATAAGGCCATCATGGCCAGCACTAAGAAAAGCAGAAATCTCAGAATAGCATGGATTGATTATAAGAAAGCTTTTGACAGTGTCCCACATGCTCGAATAATAAATTACCTTCAAATGTATAAATGAAATTCTGGTTTGATAGAGTACATTAAGTTCACCATGACAATGTGGCAAACTACACTCTTTCTGAAATATGGTCAGTACATCATTCCTAACAATAAGATCCAGCGAGGAATATTTCAGGGGGATTTCTTGTTGCTCTGTTTTGTGTGGCACTTAATTCAATGAGTACTCTCATCAACACTTTGAAATATGGATTTAACCTGAATCCAAAAGAAAGTAACAACCCAGAAACAACATCCCATTTATTATTTGTATATGATCTGAAGCTCTACAGTTCCAGTGACCAGCAATTAGTAGAGCAACTCTGGGTGGTGAAAAGCTTTTCTGATTACATCAGTATGACCTTTGGTCTTGACAAATGTGCTAAGGCAACTTTTTTTTAGAGGAAAATTGAGCAAAACAGAAAACATCTCCCTGGCTGAAGGCTGTGACATTAAGGACCTTGAACAGGAAAGCATATATAAGTATCTCAGAGTAGAGGAAGGAACGACACTGAAGCAGAAATTACTGAGAGAAAAGATCAGTAAAGAATACTACAAGAGATTAAAATTATTATTGAAACGTGCTTTAACATAATGGAATAAGATACAAGCCATCAATCAGCGGGCAATTCCTATACTCTCAGCTTTAGGGTTGTTGACTGACCTCTTAAAGATCTTGAAAAACTGGATGTGTGAACAAGAAAATTCTTCCATGTCCATGAAGTAATTTATAAGAATCAGTGTATGCTAAGACTGTACATCCCTAGAGCATCCCTAGGGCTAGGCCTCAGAGATTGATTACACCTAGAGAGCTCCTATAATAGGCCTTCAGGCCTACCTAACTGCATCATTGGATCCAAATATACAAAAGGTGCTGAAATATGAAAGTGAATGTCTGGAATCTGTTTCCATCATCAAACTTGGACAGGCATTCCAATAACTAGAAGGAATGAGTGAGAATCCACAAGCAAACACAGGGAAGTAACAGCATTTACAAAACAAGGGAAAAAACTCTTCAAAGAATTAGATCAACAAGCTAGAAAAAGCAAGTGGCAAATGCACAAATACGAGTGGGAAATATAGAGTGTTACTCCAGGAACCCTTTGTTGATCAAGAACGGAGACATGAATGGTTAAGGAGAGGTGAACTGAAACCGAAGGATGAGAGGTTGATAGTTGCAGCCCAGGACAGTGGTTTATGGATGAGATGGTTACAACAGACATTGAAAAAACTGGCAAAACAGACATAGGTTGATTCTGTGGTTAAGAGCTGAAAACATGACTCACCTCATAGCTGGCTGTGAAGTTCTGATGGCAGAAAATGTATATACAGAAAGGCACAATAAAGTAGCACGCCTCATCCATTGGAAAGTCTGTAAACACTACAACATCACTTTGCCTGAAAAGCATTGGGATCTGACCATAAAAGAATTACAAATAATGAGGAGGTTATGATCTCCTGGAATACTCCCAATCCAACTGATAAACAGCTGGATGTGAGGAAGCCAGATATAGTGGTAAAGGAGAAAAAAAACACCTGAATGACATTGATTATAGAGGTGTCAGTTCCAAGCGACTACTCTATGAATCGCATTGAGAGAGAGACAACATTCAAGTACCAAGAAATGCAGTTGGAGACCAAGAAAATGTGGCAGAAAGATACTGAGTTATTTCCCATTGTATTGGGTGCCAAAGGCCTAATTAAGATGAATTTCCAAGCACCTCATGATAAAGTACATTTAATGTACATTACCAAGTTACAATGTAAATCGCTTTGACTGAAATGATAAAGTGGTATAAAAAAACTGTTAAATAAATAAATTAAATTACCCATATACATAGCATCTTATGAACTCCAGAGGGAGGCTCTCTTTGGCATGATGCAAGTTCTTCGCTGAGCATTAACAGTAAATTTGAGAGACTTGAGATCATACTCCACATATCCTGGCTTAGAAGTGAGGTTCATGACTGTCATGGTATGTGCAAAACTCATCCATATGGAGAAACTACCCCAACAGGAAGCCCCTGATCCCTCAGATATCTCACTTAAAGCCCCCAAATCATCCAGAACAGAGTAGGAGTTCCCTTGGTGTCTAGTTTCTACAGCTTCTTATAAAATTACCCCCTTAATATCCTATTCAACTAAAGTTTTAGCACTAAATTTATTTTATTTATTTTATTTTATTTCTCTTCTGTACCGCGCTATTCAGTATCAGTGCGGTGTACATTTATATACATTATTGCTGTGCTGTGCGCAGTGGTGTTTACTTGGGGTTGCAGCCTTGGGGCTTGCTGTTCTCAGGTATGCTGGTGTGGGGGTCGGTGCTTGGTGGTCATGTACGCTAGCTGACCTAAGGGGTTGTTGTCTGGGAAATGCTGTAAGAATAGGTGGTGGTTCAACGCCTTCCTGAATTGGGTCAGATCAGGGATTGTTCGGATGATCGTAGGGAGGGCATTCCAGCATCTCGGTGCGTAGAGCATGAAGGCTCTATTAGATGTCATGTGGGTGCATTTCGTTGTTTCCTTAGGGATAATCAATGTGTTGACAGCTGTGGATCTTCTGGACCTATTAGGGGGTGTGAGATGGATTAACTCGGTGATGGAGGTGGGGGGTTGATTGTTTATGGCCTTGAAAACCATTACTAGTATTTTAAAGCATATTCTGGCTTGGACTGGTAGCCAGTGGAGTTTCTTCAGGATTGGTGTGATATGGTCTGATCTTGAGATTCCATATAGGGTCCTGGCAGCTGCATTCATTGCCAGTTGAAGGGGGTTCAGTGATGCTTGCGGGAGGCCGTATAGTATTGCATTGGCGTAACCGAAATGTGGGATTATTAGTGCTTGGTATATTGTTCGGAAGTCTTTGTGGTCCAGTAAGGGCCGTAGGTGTCGTAGTGTCCGAATTTTGTGGTATATTTTCTTTACAGTGTTTTTTATGTGTGTTTTCATGTCTAGTCGTTGGTCTAGGGCAGCGATGGCGAACCTATGGCACGCGTGCCAGCTGTGGCACGCGAAGGCCTTGCAGCTGGCACGCGTGAAGGTCCGCAAAAAAAGAAAAAGCGGGCTCTGGCTGCTGCCGCGGACGCGGCAGCATGCAGTGTCCCGCGGGGCCCCCTCCGCCCGCTAAGCCCCTCTGCAAGGGCTTTCAGATTCGCGAGGGAGACAGCGTCTCCCTCGCGTCTCTGTTAAGCCCGTAGGGGTTAATGGGAAATTTCCCATCAGCCCCTTTAGACGCGAGGGACTGATGGGAAATTTCCCATTAGCCCCTGCGGGCTTAACAAGAGACGCGAGGGAGACGCTGTCTCCCTCGCGAATCTGAAAGCCCTTGCAGAGGGGCTTAGCGGGCGGAGGGGGCCCCGCGGGACACTGCATGCTGCCGCGTCCGCGGCAGCAGCCAGAGCCCGCTTTTTCTGTTTTTAAATTTGCCGGGGGGGGGGGGGGGTGTTAGGACTGCTAATGGGGGTGGGGGGGGGTTTGGACTGCTAATTGGGGGGGGGGGGTTTGGACTGCTAATGGGCTGGGGGGGGGGGGTTTGGACTGCTAATGGGCTGGGGGGGGGGGTTTGGACTGCTAATGGGCTAGAGAGGGGGGGTTAGGACTGCTAATGGGCTAGGGGGGGTTAGGACTGCTAATGGGCTGTGGGGGTTAGGACTGCTAATGGGCTAGGGGGGGTTAGGACTGCTAATGGGCTGGGGGGGGTTAGGACTGCTAATGGGCTAGGAGGGGGGGGGTTAGGACTGCTAATGGGCTAGGGGGGGGTTAGTACTGATAATGGGCTGGGGGGGTTAGGACTGCTAATGGGATAGGAGGGGGTTAGGACTGCTAATGGGCTAGGGGGGGTTAGGACTGCTAATGGGCTGTGGGCTGATGGGGGCTGTCTGGAAATGGGGTGATGGGGGTTAGGACTGGTAATGGGCTATGGGGGGGGGGTTAGGACTGCTAATGGGCTAGAGAGGGGGGGTTAGGACTGCTAATGGGTTAGGGGGGGGGGTTAGGACTGCTAATGGGCTGATGGGGAGGGGTTAGTACTTGAGGTGGGATGTGGGGTGGGGTTAGGACTGGAAATGGGCTGGTGGGGGGTTAACACTGGAGGTGGTCTGATGGGGTTAGGACTGGTAATGGGCTATGGGGGGGTTTAGGACTGATAATGGGCTATGGGGGGGCTGGGACAAGAAATGGGCTGATGGGGAGGGGTTAGGACTTGAGGTGGGCTGATGGGGTTAGGACTGGTAATGGACTGTGGGCTGATGGGGGGGTTAGGACTGGCAATGGGCTATGGGGGGCTGACTGGAAGTGGGGGGTTAGGACTGGTAATGGGTTATAGGGGGGGGCTTAAAACTGAAAATGGGGGTGATGGGGGGTTAGGACTGGAAGTGGGTTGATGAGGGGGGGATAGGACTGGTATTGGGTTGGGGGGCTGCTAGGACTGGAAATGGGCTGATGCAGGGACTAGAAGGGAATGGATGCTGGGTGAGGCTGGAACTAGAAGGGAGCTGGTGTTGGGGGAGGATTAGAATGGGATGGGGCTGGGAGAGTAAAATGGAGAGGGGAAAAATATTTTGTGTGGGAGGGATAAAAAATCTACAATTGGCCGGGTATTGGGAGAGTAAGTGGGGATTGAGGATGGAGGGGTAAATTTTGAGTAGATGAAATAGGAATGAGGAAAGAGCCAAAGGAGAAAGATTAGTATGTTAAAGCAGATGTAGAGAGAGAATGGAAAAAAAAAACCAAGAAGACAGAAGAAAGGACAAATGGACAGCAGATGGAGAGTTAGCAGAAGACACGAAGAAACCAGAAGAAAGTGGCTGGAACAATTGCAACTGAAAAAAAAATGCACAAAAGGTAGAAAAATATCTCTTTATTTTGAATTTATTAACTGAAATATGTCAGCTCTGGGAAATGTGCATCATTAATTTTGCGCTTTGTTTAGTACAAGAGGAAATTAATATATAGTTTTATTTCTACAGTGTTGTTGTATATTCCAAGTTTGGCTTTTGGGGTTCCCAGTTTAATTATTGTCTTCCTGTTTCTAAATTGTGATTCCTTGTTTGGTGATGGTCTGTTCTGCATGTGTAACTGAGCTGAGGTATTCTGTTTATATAATTCCTATTTGACATTGCCACTTGTTCTTTCCCCAGTAGGTCATGTATTGTTGTTCTCTGAGATGTATTGGTTTAATATTTGCAGTGTTGCCTTTTGATAGGTAGAGTATGGTGCTTTGTGAGTCCTGGTAGTGCTGTTAGGATACGGCGGGTTTGCTATGGGTTCTAAATGGGCAGCGTTTGTAGTAGTTCCTAATGTGCCTGGCGGTTGGTACTGGATTATAGTAATGTAGAAACCTTTTAGTCTTTCTTTATCCATATACTCATTAAGAGGCATGTTTACTAAAAGTTAGTGTATGGTAACATTATGCAAATATTTATGCAAATGAAGCACCTTATGCAAATGGGGCTTTAATTGACGTGCTGGCACTTTGAGGAAATTCTTTGGTTTTGTGCGGCAGTTTGGGCACTCGGGCTCAAAAAGGTTAGCCATCACTGGTCTAGGGTAACACCTAGATATCAGATTGTGGATTTTGCTATCAGTTCGGCATTCTTCACCTTTAAGGAAGTAGGTGGGGTGAAGCCTTGGTTTCTCGTGATGAAGAGGACATCTGTCTTGCTGTGGTTTATTTGGAGATTTTGCATGTGGAGCCAATTGGGTATTGCGTCGAAGCACCCCGTCAGTGGGGAAAAGTCTGGCTGGTCGGTTGCAAACGGCATGTAAAGTAGAACATCGTAAATCATACCAAAATCCCTGAGGAGACAGTGTAATCACTTCTAATGAGCTGATAATTGCCAAAGAGCTTTTACAAAGCAGGTGTCACTGTTGCAAGTAACATTGAAAGAAACTAAACACCTGCCTCAGTAATGCACTACAGAAACTTCAAACCACTCTTCTTAAACCAACCAAAAATCTGTTAGGGACAAGAAGTTAAGCTTTCTGCTAATACTCTTTGTTCACTTCTAGTCACAGCCCACTTATTGAAAGTAGGCGATCTGATTTTGATCCAAGGGATTTTAATTAAAGATATTTGATCTAAGAATTAGTACTTTTCAGTTTGCAAATGGAAACCCTCCAATATGACATTGGTAGTTTTAGCTATTAAGTAAACAGTGCAAAATTTGAAATGACATGCTATGTACTGATTTAAGTATAAGCAAAGAAGGCTAAATAAGTGAAAAAGAGCCTGTGATTATTTTGAAAGGGCACATTATTACTGCTACTTATCATCTGCATCCTACTGGTTTGAGCAGCAGCCTAGTAAACAGAAAGATGAGGATTCAGATCTCAATGGTACTCCTTGTGGCCTTGGGCAAGTCATTTAACCCCCCAATGCTCCAGTTACAAGTTTAGATTGCAACCCCTTCTCGAGAAACAGAACTACCTGCATACCTGAATATAACTCACCTTTAACTATTAGGAAGGTGTGAACGAAATACTAAGAACTAAATAAAATAATAAGGCATTACAAAGCCTGCAGTGGGATTAGAAGTGGATCAGCGGTCAAGGTTTAGAGATGTGACTTCAGATGATGTTGCTCATCTACTTGCAGGAGTGTGAGCCACTTATTGTCTGCTAAGTCTTATTTCTGTGGTCACAGTGAAGTCTATAAAGGAGTCTATGTTGTTTTGAACCACTGTGATTAATTGTTTCTTGCATCCTGGAGATGTGCCATTAAAGAGGGCATTGGTGCGACCAGTGCTCAAAGACACGATGGCAGATCAGATGGATGTTGCTAATTATCACCTGATACATTGTTTAACTATTTTAGAAAAATTGCTGGAGCAGGTGAAACATTAGCAATTTGATTTATTTGTGGAGACAGCAAATTTTGCATCCTTAGCCGTATGACTTTCGAAGGGGATATGGTACAGAGATATTATCGATATCAGTGGTAAGATTCTTGATATCCTTGGAACAAAGGAAGAGGGCAGTTGTATTATTGTTTTAGACATTTCCTATGTCTTTGATTCCGTGCTTCCTCATATTTTGTTGGGTCGATTCCTCGTGTTTTGTTGCCCGAAAGCCATACTGCCAAGGATGATAGTCCTGTAGTGGTTTCAGTCTTTTTTATTAGCAAAAATATATTGAGTCCAAATTTTAGGGAGTATTTCTTCCTCACATACTAAGTGATGTGGAGTGCTGCAGGTAACTGCATTATCTTTTGCATTATTCAAAATACATCTGACCCCTTGCTGCAAATGTTTGCATCAACTTGGACTTGAATTTCATATTTATGTGGATGACATATTAATTATGGAATCTTTTATGGTTACGACAGATGCTTCTTCACAAAAGAAAGTTCAATGCTTTCCAATTATCCTGCAGTGGATGGCAGATAATGGTCTAGTGAAAGATTTAAAAAAAGATATTGTTTATTTTTAAAGATGATTTGTTTCTTCCTCCAAAGGTTGCTAAATTGTATTTTCATGATGTGCCAGTAAAAGATAACATTTTTTACCTTGAGGTCATTTTATATTTTAAGTTAGTGCTTTGAGATCAGATAGTGCATGTGGTTCATAATGTGTTTTAAAGTTATGTTTAGTGTGGGAATTGTGGATGTATTTAGAGCCTTCAGATTTCAGAATGGCATATTATGGCTTGGCCAAAGGCACTGTCCCGTCGGGACTCCCTCTCCAGGCAGTAGTGAGCTGCAAAAATGTGGACCGAAGACCAGGTGGTGGCCCAGCAGATGTCTGCCATGGGAGCGGACAATGCGGTATTTGCAGTATTACTAATGAAATAAGCAATTTTGCTTACCATGGGATTAACTATACACTAAAAGGCAATACCTCCTGTGAGACCACATTTGTGGTGTATGCAGTGTGATGCCCATGTGATTTACTCTATGTGGGGAAGACTATAAGACCTTTTAAAACACGTATGACAGAGCATAGGAGTCGTCTAAAGTGTAGGACTATGACAGCACCATTGGTACAACATTGCCTAGAAAAAGGTCATACGTTTGAAGATTTACGATGTTTCTGTATAGAGAGAGTATCTTCGGGGAAGAATGGTAAATCACAAGAACAAACGTTGCTTATATGAGAACAGCGATGGATATATAATCTGCAGACATTGATACCAGGAGGTCTTAACACTCAAATAGATTGGGGGGGCCTGTTTATGAAAATGAATGACATGGCTGTGGGCTTTCTTAGATGACCTCTTTGTAGGAAAATGAGACAAGGGAGCCGGTTAGTGACGTAAGGACAGATGGGTATAATAGGAGAGGGTTAGGCGTATTTCGCATGTGCTGCATTTTTTGGAACATAAATTGATTTAAAACCCTAAGGTGGAACGCGTCTGCAGCATCAGTTCTATTCGGTATGTGAATGTTTTTGAATGATTAACAAATATATTGTAGGGCAAAAGATTTTTAATTAGTTGATGTGTACTAGAATTTATTTACTTTTTTGATTTTTGTAGTACACTGAATCGTGAGACCCCCTGAAGATACTCGGAAGGAGTGAAACACAAAGAGGGCGCCAAGGAGTGGCGTTGGGGAGCACACAAAGCTAAGCATAATTTAAGAGTTTATTTTCAATCTGCGGTTTTTCATTGTTGTTGGGAAGGTCATTGATGCTAATAGGCACTATGATAGATAAGTTCAACATCTATAAGTAAGTGCCGAGAAGTCTGAGACCTCCTACATAACCGTTAGTTGTATGGGCTCAAGAAAGAAAAGGTTTGGTGAACAAACACTCGTTTGAAGCGATTTAGAGCACAACTAACCTTGTAGAGAAGAAAGAGGATTGTAAATAACATTGACTGAATTTCACGATTAACTAGAGATTCTAGTGGAATGATTTAAATTTGACCTTTGCCATGGAAACAGAGCAAAGGCTCGCAACCGAGGTTGCCATAGCCCTGACATTATGTGCCATGACCCGGCACTCCAATGGCAGCACTGCCTGGTTGTGGGCAAAGGTGATGCAGTCCACCACCCAGATGGACAGGGTCCGATTGCTGACAGCCTCCCCCAGACGACTGGGGTTGAATGAGATAAAAAGCTGCGAAGCTTTGCGGTGGGTCTGAGTATGATATAGATAGAAGGACAGGGCCCTTTTGCAGTCCAAAGTATAGAGAACAGCCGACGCATTGTTGGTGTGGAGCTGTGGAAAGAAGGTAGGAAGTACCACCTCCTGGTTGAGATGGAAATCAGATACCACCTTCAGAAGAAACTTTGGGTGAGAGCAGAGCATGATTCTGTTCTTATAGAACCTGGTGTAGGGTGGTTCGGCCACCAGGGCCTGAAGTTCACTGACTCTGCGGGCAGAGGTGAGTGCCAGCAGAAAGGCCACCTTCCAAGACAGGTATTTCAGGTAGCAGGTAGCCAAGGGCTCGAAGGGCGGCTTGGTAAGCTGTGCCAGGACTACACTGAAATCCAATTCCGCTAGGGATGGATGGATGGGAGGCTTAGAGAGCAGTAAGCACCATATGAAGTGGGTAATAATGGGCTGCATGGATAGCGGCTTGCCCACTATGGAATGGTGGTTCGCAGAGAGCGCGCTCAGGTGCACCCTGACAGAGTTGAACTTAAGTCTGGACTGTGAGAGATAGAGCAAGTATTGAAGCACCGCAGGCACCAGGCGGGAGAACGGGTTTACCCATTGCTCTGTACACCATACAGAGAACCTATACGACTTAAAAGCGTAGGCCCATCTCATGAAGGCCTTGCAAGAGGCCAGGAGGACTTCTTCTATCTCCCTGGAGAGGTTGAGGGGTGCTAAAGCGATCCATTCACCCACCATGCCATGAGAGATAAGGATCCCAGGTTGGGGTGGAGGATTGAGCCCTCCTCCTGGGTCAAAAGTCTCGGGATGCTCCCGAGAGGGACTGGGGACTCTGTCAAGAGTCGAAGCAGCACAAGAAACCAAGGCTGCCTGGGCCACCTCGGTGCCACCAGAATGAGGGAAGCCTTGTCTCGCTGAACCTTGCAGGCTCCATGCTATCAGAGATGTGGGAGGGAAGGCATATAGCAGACCCTCCAACTATGAGATAAGGAAGGCATCCATCGCTACCAGGGCTGGGTGTGGCTGAGGACCACAGAAATTCGGTAGCTGAGCATTGACCGGGCTGGCAAAGAGGGCAAGGTTCGGGACGCCTCACAGCCAAAACAGCCGCTGTGCCACCCTGGGGTCCAGGCACCACTCATGTGGTTGGAGGACCCTGTTCAGCCTGTCTGACAAGGTGTTGTCTTGGCCCGGGAGGTATAGCACTCTGAGGAGCATACCCTGCCTGGTCACATAGCAGCAGAGGGCCACTGCCTCCTGGCACAAGCGGTAGGAGCCTGTGCTCCCCTGCTTATTCAGGTAAAACATTGTGACCTGATTGTCCATCTGGGTGAGCACTGGCTGATGTTGCAGGCAGTGCTGGTTCACTTATAGTGCAAGGAAGACGGCCCTGAGCTCCAGCAGGTTGATCTGCTGTTGAGTGACCAGACCCCCTGGGTGCACAGTTCCTCGCAGTGGGTGCCCCAACCAACAGGGAAGCATCTGTGGTGTGGACCCTCTGGGGGCTTGCAAGTTGGAAGGGCATGCCCTCCTGCAGGTGTGTGTCCTGTCACCAGCTAGTTCTTCTTTTTCTTCTTACTCTCCCACTCCGCGGACCCTTGCTTGGAATATCTGCAAGCCCGCTCTGGAACCACGGGCGCCTTATGCGACTCTGAGGATCCGTGTGGGGCCTTTGAGCGTGAGGCTACTGGCAATACTGGGGTCGAATCTGCCCTATGGAAGATGTCATCTTGCTTTGAACGGCGGATCTGGATGGCCTTGGTGGACATCTTTTTGCACAGGGAGCATTCTTCTGCGTCATGGTCAGCACCCAGACACCAGAGGCAACAGTCGTGAGTGTCGGTGAGTGACATGTTTTTTGAACACTGATCACAATTTTAAAACCGGTGCCCTTTGGAGCAAAAAGGACCCCAGCAAGATCGAAGACCCTTGGTGTGGCCAGCGGTTAAAAAAGGCACAAAAGCACTGGAGAAACCTAACAAAAATAAAACTAAGTTCCAAGATCCGATGCCGGGGCAGTGGGCCTCGAAGGCGGAAAAGGAACCGTCGCGAGCCGGAAAGGTGTACAACAGTATACGAGAAATCAACTTTTTTCCGGGAGGAAGAAGACAAACATTTATAGGGCTCAATGGAAAAAGGGAGACTGACCAAGATGGCACCCTTGGGCAGGAAGGGGACCACGCATGCATGGTGGCATCTCCCAAAGACTTTCTTTGATGGCTGGGGAGATGTTTTCGAAAGGGCTCTGTTGGCATCGATGTCACCCATATGTGAGGACTGACTTTCTGCTTGTTCCTGGAGAATAACAAATGTACATAAGATTGAAAGACTTTGTCCGAAAGAAAAAAAAGAGAAAGAAGGGGGTGGGGGAAGAAAGGCTATTGTGGCCATTGTTCAGTCTTTACTAATAATTAATGACAAGAAATATCCACTCCTGAATATTACTTAAGAGGGGGTTTAAACCATTAAAACAACGCTGTTGACATAACAAAAACTTAAAACCACCCTAGGGTAGTTGAAATTAGCATTGTATTGTTAACTGTGAAAAATATAAGCCAGAACTCCTCTAAGTTACCCGTTGATTGTTAACTCTAGAAACGGCACCGTGCATAAATAAGCATTAATCAAATGCCATTTAATGAGGAAGAGCCTCTGATTAGCAGTCTTGAACATTTACACGGTATATATGAAATTAAACTAAGCGAAAAGCCATCCGTAGAGAAAACATAGCTGCCAAACTTTTAAGCCCATAAATCGTGCTTGTGAACAAATTGTACAAGTGTTAATGGACACGGGGGAACACCATCTTACCATGTATGCAAACTGAATAGCATAAAAGACATCGCGCATGCAGCGGTGGTGGCTACAAATACTAATTGCAGTGTAATTTCTTGCAGGATATAAGCCCGCCCAGCAGTTGAATTGATTAATGTCCCTAAGCTCCTCCTTCGCTAAAAGACATATTCAGGGTTCTCATCATAGAACTGTTAAAAAGTAAAGTTAACAAAAAATATAAGTAAAACTTCTTGAAGAGGGCACATAAATAAATGTAAAAAACAAATAAAACTATGCCTTAGAAAGTGCTAAGAAAAGATAAAAAAATCTTATCTCTGCTGAAAAATCCATAATTTAAATGAAGCAGAAACTTTCACTCTTTATTTCCCTAGATCCAGAGAGGTATTATAAATTATATGAGCTTTACAAAACTAGTGAAGATTAACAACCTAAGTAACAAAACCATGTAAAAACAACCAATGGCTAATGAAAAAAAAAAAAACGTGTGCTGGGGAACACAGGGGAGGAAAGGGGGGAGAGGGAAGGAAGAGGGAAAGGAATGGAAGAGAAAGGGGAGAAAAAAAGGGGGGAATGGGGAAGGGGAAAGGGAGGAGGAGGGAGAAGGGAGGGAAGGGAAAAGGGGAAAGGGGGAGAGATCAAGGGAAGGGATGAAAGGGGAGCAAAAGGGGACAAAGGGATGAGGAGAAGGGAAGGGAAAGGAGGAACGAAAGGGAAGTAAGGAGGAGAATGGAGGAAAGGGAAGTGAGGGAAAGGGGGGAGAAGGGGAGGGGGAAAGGGAAAAACAGGTAAAAGGGATAAGGGAAGGCTAGGAAAAGGAAAAAAGGGAGAAGAGGAGGGGAGGGAGAGGAAATACTGGAGGGAATAAAAAAAAGAAGGAAAAGGGTGGGGGTGTGGAGGAAAGGTAATTGAAGGGAAAAGGAATAAAAAAGAATGGGACAGTTGGTGCAGTCAATTACCAGTTAAGATTTTAAAAAAGGGGGGTTAAAACCATATAAGGAAAAGACTTGGTATTCAATTTCACGATTAAGTCCATTGGGTGAGACTGTAACTCAGAAATGAGAGAGTGTTCCTCCTGCAACAATAAACAGTCTGTATCACCTCTACGCCAAGTCTCCTGTATTGTCTTAATGATAAAAAATCGCATATCTGAAAAGAAATGATTTTTGGCTATACAATGGTCCACCAATAGGGCTGAAATAATCCTCCTTTTTAGACAACTCTTGTGTTCTAATATGCTTATGTGTGTAGATCTGCGAGTTTTCTAACATGCATCAGATCACATCATCAAATGATAACATATTTTGCACAAGCGGTGTTGCAATCAGAGCTGTGATGAAGCTTCTATGTTCTACACATAACTGCATATGCAAAAGTATCCGATGTTAATGAATTAAGACAAAAAAGAGCATCTCCTTTGTGCAATCCTTTTTTTAGCAGAATGGGTAGGTAAGGCAGACGGCACAAGCATATCCTTTGGACTTCTTTCTCTGGTATATGCCACAATCAATCTCTGCTTTTGAAAGCATTCATGATTCTGCAGTATATGCCAATGTTTGCGGTGCACTTTTTGAATTTGTGATGCAAGATGATTTCAAAGTACAAACGCATTTTGAATTATATTGTAACCTTTAAAAGCTCATCTATATTAGCTGCCATAGCCTTTGAGTAACAAGCATCTATACATGCTGGTGGATATCCTCTGCTACAGGTCATATCTTCTGCCTGGCGTTCAAAATCACTAAAGTCAGAACACAGTCTATGCAACCTTAAAAATTGGAATATGGAAGATACTTCCTTAGACTAAAACTGTGGAAACCATCAAATGCCAACAGTTTGCTTTGTCAGTGGGTTTCCTATAAATAGTAGTTTTGAGACCGTATCTTTCTTAGTAAAAATATGTAGAAACAGGATCTCATAATAATAATATTGCATTTGAAACTTTAGATTGTATTTAACCACTCATAAAATACATGTAACTGCACTTTTTCTCCTCTCCATAGAACTAATATATTATCAATATAATGTTTCCAGAGACAAACCTCACTGGAAAAAGGAAATGTCTCAAAATATTTACCTTCAAAATCAGCCACGTAAAGACTGGCTATGTCAGGTGCCATGGTAGCACCCATAGCCGTACCCTTGATCTGTTCATAAAATTGACCTTGAAAAGAAAAGTAGTTTTTGATAAGAGCTATTCTCCAAGTTCCACCAGAAACTCCGTAAGCATATGACATTTTATTTATTTATTTATTTATTTACATTCTCTTATATACCGCACTATTCGGCATCAGCGCGGTTCACATAGAACAAAAAGTCTCAGTACAATAACATGCATGAGTTTACAGATAACAAGGGAAGGAACTTGGATAACAGGGGAAACTATTTACAGTATATCTCTCAAATTTAGATAAGTAAGAACAATGTCTAAAGCTTCCTGCCGAGGTACATTTGTATAGAGACATTCAATATCAAATGTGATGAGATATAAATGAAAAATGTCGCCATCAAAATGCTCCAAAATATTAATTACATGTGTGGAGTCCCTAACATAAGATTTTATGTTGGGGATCATGGGACGCAAGAAAGCATTAACTATTCTTGACAAGAGTTCTAAAACAGAGACAATGCCAGAGACGATAGTTCTACCCGAGGGATTGGACATAGACTCTGGAAGTATATATACTGTATAGTCGGAATCATCGGATGCTGAACCTGCAAAATATCCCTTTCTTGGGCGGTGATGTATCCTGCATTAAAACCCAAAGCAATAACGGAATCAATCCGTCATCTCAAATCATCCATAGGATCCTTCCTCAGTAACCTATAGGTACTCATATCGTCCAGCTGTCTTCTAATGTCCTCAAAGTAATATTCCTTGTTAAGAACCACAATCCCTCCCCCTTTATCTGTGGGCTTTAATCACAACATCCTCTCTGTCAGTCAAGGTCTTAATAGCTTTTTTCTCATCACGTTTCAAATTGTTATAAAAATAGGTGTGTTTCTTCTCTATTTTTTCAATATCTTTTAAGACACATTCATTGAACTTATGGATGACAGGATCAACAGGCTCGGGCGAAGTCCAATGTGATTTATTATGAATAATTGAAAGATCATTATGTCTAGCTGTCCTATTTGCAATGAATAATCAAAGTAATATTCAGGATTGGGTTCTTCTTGTCATTATTAGTTAAGATTGAACAATGGCCACAATAGCCTTTCAACCCCCCCTCTTCCCCCTTTCTTCCCCTCCCCCTCTCCCCCCTTTCTTTAATCATATGTACAGTTTTTTTTATTTTTTAGGCTCTTTGGATAATGCAGCTAGTGTCACAATCTGTCCATATCATTTGCATTGACTCGTGTTTCTGGTACATGCTTGATTTCAGGTTGGTGACATGTTTGATATGTGAGCATCTAATCTGTTTTTATACATATACTCTTTATTTTTTGTTACTTTTTCATGTTTGTTTATTTTTTCATGTCCTTTTTATCAGTAGTAATGGTTTTTGGTTATGCAATGTTTTTAAGGATTAGCACTAAGGATTGTTTTTGCTTTCTGCCTTAGTATTCAATGTAATTTTTTGCTTGTGGCTTATTTTAAATTAGTTATATATGATTTTTAATATGATTTTATATGCATGCATTTTATATAAAGTTTTTTTGTCATGTTCTATGTCTTTTTATTGTGTATTTATTGTTCATTTTACAGATCCATGAGACAGGCTTAATTGGCCGAAAGTCAACCGAGTCAGGTCCTTAATAAAATTTCAGCCGTGGTCCATCTTTGATGTCTGTTTTTGTGCAATATGTTTTAAAGCCACTGCAATTGGTATAGAATGCAGGAGCACATGTTGTTTATGGACCGCGTAGGTTTGAGCATGTCTCCTTTTTGTTGCATGAATTTCATTGGTTCCTGATTGATTCCTGGGTAAGTTTAAATGTGTGTGTATTATATTTTTAAGGTTATGCCTGCAATCATTTTGTCTGAATTGAACAGGTTGTTGACAGCCATATGTGCCTTCTCACTCCTTCTAACTCTCAAGCTCCTTTAAATGTTCCTTCAATTTTGGTAGTAAAATATGTAGCTACAGGTGAAAGTATTTTTAGCAGTGGGTCCTAAACTGTGGAACTCTTTGCACAGATAGTGCGCAATGTAATATAAATGTAATGCATTCCTTCGAGCCAGTGCTGACTCCTGGCAACCCAGCAGCTCCTGGGCATTTGTGGCAGCATGACTGGAAGTAGATTGCAAGGCCTTTCTTCCGAGGCAATGGAGGATAAGTGACTTGCCCAAGGCCATAAGGGGTGCTAGTGGGATATGCACCCTGGTCTCTTGGTTACCAAGCCAGTGCTCTATCCACTAGGCTATTCCTCCACACAGATAGTGTGTAGTATTTGTGATTATTTAGCTTTTAGATGAGATCTGAAAACTTATTTTTTTATCACGTTTTTTGATTTTAATGTCATGTTTTAATGTCTGTTATCAAAGAATACTATCAGAGTTATTTAAGAACTCTATTCGTGCTTTGGACGTCCAAGAACAGAAACACAGACGTCCCAATCTGGAAGACATCACCGGAGACATTTTAGAAACCAGTTTTAGAGATATCTTCAGCTTGAGATCATCCATTTTGGAATGGAGGGGTGTGTGAAGGTTTGTCCGGAGCATTCCCGTGACAGATCTCAAAAATTCCCCGTATATCCTGGCCCTTATCTAAGTCTAAACCTGCTCTGGGGCATGAATAGGCATTGGGAAAGTGCTCGTTATGCCAGGAAAACCGCCATAGAATATAGAGAAGATTGCCCTCTACTATCCCCAGTAGTATCCACAATTGTAAAGACAATGGATAAGAAAAGAGAGGCATACATGTATGTTGTGTGTCTGTAGCATTGCTTACTATCTAAGCTTGCAGTGTGGCAGGCTATGACATGGCTGCTACCTAGAATATCTTTGCTAGGACGTCTATGTAGCCCTCTCTGTGGACATCCATACTGAGTATATAGCCATTTGTAAAATTGGCCCTTAACTTGAATGCAGCAGGTTTTGCCTTGGACAGCAAAGATTGCACCTAGACATTCTTTCTAAAATGCCACTTTGTGTGGATCTTATAAACTGCTTAGAAATAATTGATAGGCAGCGAAGTCAAATACCTGGGCATAATTCTCGTCCAGAAACTCAACTTCCAAGAACAAATAAGAAGAGCAACCCAATCCGTCTATTATAAACTAAGAGCACTGAAGAACCTCCACCCTTTTCTAAGTCCAGATTCATTCCAAATCATCTACCAAGCCATAATCACTCCCACTCTTGACTACTGTAACATTACATATCACTGCCTCCCCAAACAAACCCTACACCCTTTCCAAATGGTTCAAAATACCGTAGCAAGAATCATCCATATAACCCACAGACAAGATCACATCACTCCTACCCTAAAACACCTACACTGGATCCCTATCCAAGCCAGAATAAACTATAAGGTACTCATTATGACTCACCAAGTCCTACATAATGAATCTGCAACCTGTCTTCACCCCCTCCTCTCCAAAAAAAAGTGACAGACTCCGAAGACCTGGCTCTATCAACCTCCTTAACATCCCAGTCCAATAAACAAAAAGCAAACAATACACATGAGGTCGTACATTCTCCCTTTATGCCCCAACCGCATGGAATGCCCTCCCACCTGATCTGAGAGGATGCACTGACCATTCAGACTTTAGGAAGAAACTAAAAACCTTCCTATTCCATGAATATTATAGCACAACCACAACATTAAACCCGCGGTCCAGACAGACTTAAATGTCACGGACCCGAATCATGAGTACAGAACATTCTTCACCGATCCCTGCAATATATATCTCCCCCCCCCCCCCATACTTCTTGTACATAGTTAAAGTAGTGACTGTAATTTTTACCCTACTTAAATTGTTCACTGAACTGATTATATGTAATTAAGAGTTTTTATTCTCTGTACAACACTGCATCTCTGCTCTGTTATTCTACTTTCTTAGGTGAAAACCACCTTCAATAGTAGAAAGATGGTATATAAATAAGTTTACATAACTAAAATAAATAAATAAATGCTGTAAATAAAAAAGAAATAAACAAACATCTGAAGGGAGGGAAAATATTCACAGAAAAAAATGTGTGGGTACTGTCGCGCCCCCTACTGGCCAGGCGGTAGCCTAGGAGCGGGGGACGGAACTTCTTTAAATGTCCCTTGTTTGTTACCTATGTTCCCAACAGGATGCCTGCTGGGAAATGTAGTCGTGTAGTTGTGAGGTTGAAATAAATTCAGCCGAGAGGTTTTTCATAGGCACACAGGATTATTTATTTATTCTTCAGCCAAATGAACTTTCTTTCTGGCAGTTCAAAAATATCAAAACATAATGATGGATATTTTCTCCGGTGAAACAAAACCAAAAGAATAAAAGGCTTCTGAGGTCAGCTTGTTTAAAGTGCCAAACAACAGTATTTCTCCATGTGAAAACAGCCAGTAATCTTCCTGTGCCAAACAACAGCTTTCAGCTTGGTTTTAACAAAACTTTACATTCTTCAAGCTATGCATAACATTGGCATCTTTACTGCAAACCTTTTCTCTCACACAGGCTGCTCTTTCTTAGTGGCTGTATTACAGACTCTGGCTTTACTTTCAAACAGTCCTTTTTCAACTCCGGGCCATGCCTCGAAGATCAGCAACTCATTTGCATATTTTTCTCAGCACTGCCCCATGGCTGACTAAGCTTCCAGGTTTCCTATCTTCTAAAAACTTTATAGCTTTTCAGTTTTGAGCACAAACTAGAGAGCAATCCATTTCATTATCTGAGGGCAATTCCTCTAGCACAGATTCTTCCAGGTCCATGCTTTCTACCTCAGAGTCTGTTTGTAAATGGTTTAACTCTGTCTCAGAAATGGCAGGCTTTAGTTTCTCTAAAACTTTTAACACTTTCTTTAACACAGATTCCTCTCTCTGCTGAGGGCTACTAGAGGAATTAGGAAGTTTCTTATTTCTCAGAACGCTCTGGGAGGATTTCAAGGTGCTCACCTTACTCTGTGGAATTAAGCTCTCCTCAGACTTTACTGCCAAAGGCTCTGTTTCTATCTGCTCTCCTGGAGATAGCTCTGCCATTTTCATAGCTTGGCTTCTCCCCCTGGTAAGCTCTCCCTCTCAACGGATTTCTCCTGTATCTCTTACAGGTCTCAAGGGTGACCTCTATACCTCTGGAAGGCACGGCCTCTCTCACAGTTCCTGCTTTCCTGGCAGCCTCTGTTTCTCTGGCATACTCTGCCTTTCTCCAAGAAGTCTCTGCAGACGTCTCTGCTGGAGTTCCCTTGGTTCTCCGTGTTCCCTCTGAACACTCTCCTCGGGTTCCTCCTGTCCTTGTTCTCCTTCTCGTTCCTATACCGGTTCTGCTCTCCCTTGTAAGATCTCCCCCTCCCCTCGCTTCCTCCAACTTATATCTGTGATTTTCCCTTCCGTTTCCCAGCTCCACCCCCAGCTGTTCCTCGTGAGCAGGGCTGGTTACCATGGAGCTAGGGTGTGGCTCTCTATCACAAACTTTCTGCAGGGAGTTTTTTTCTGAAGCAGGAGTTTTAACCCCTAAACTCCTGGAGCTAATTCCTTTTTCAGAGGAAAATACCTGGTTTTTCCCTCTTTGCCACTGCTCTCCCACGGCTTCGCCACCACAGTACAAACTTGCAAAAAAAGCCCTGTAAGATTTTCATCCCTGTTGTTGTTAAGTGCTGTTGAGTCGGTGTTGACTCCTGGCGACCCTCTGGATAGTTGACCTAAACTTTGTTTGGTCTTCAGCCAAGCAGCTCTTTGTTGATAGAGTGGTATCCATAGCTGCTTTTATTGTATCAACCCATCTCATTGCCGGCCTTCCTCTTTTACAGCGACCTTCTATCTTGCCAAGCATGATGTCTTTCTCCAATGATCTCTCTCTTCGCATGATGTGTCCAAAGTATGAAAGTCGAAGTCTTGTCATCTGAGCTTCTATGGAAAGCTTAGGTTTGATCTCCTCTAGTACTGACTGGTTTGCTCTTCAGGCAGTCCATTATATACACAGTATTTGTCGCCAGCACCATAATGCAAAAGCATCAATTTTCTTTCTATCTTTTTCACTGTCCAACTTTTGCATCCATATGATGTTATTGAAAATACCATGGCCTGGACAAGTTGAATCTTTGTATGGGGAGAGACATCTCTGCTCTTACTTTTAACATAATTTTATCTGTGCAGTATTTTCTTCCAGAATGTACCTGACACTAAAGCCTGGAGCAAAAAAAGATGAGATTATTTTAAAAATCTCTTTATTCACTATAACTAAGCATACACACAACAATTGATGACTTGGTTTATGTTTAATTAAAATTTGATATACCATCTTTCTGTAATGACAAAGCAGTTTATGATAAAATCAGCTAAAAGCCAGAAAAGGAAAGAAATTCCACAGTATAATAGGAAAGAATAGACTGCATTCATATTATAGTGAGGAGAGAAAGAAGAAGGCTAGAAAATTAAAAAAAAATGTTGTCAGCAGGGACCCAGTATGTCATGTGATGGGAATGTCAAAGTCTTCATGGAACAGAAACGTTTTGAGCTGTGATTTGAACTTAATGTAAGAAGGTTCCATACAAAGTTCAGGACAAAGATTGTTCCAAAGGTTGGGGCCAAGAAAATAGAAAGCAGGATGCTGAGTTGATTCGTGTCTGGCTTGGGAGGCAGAGGGAAGATGAAGGCAATTGGAATGAAGAGTATGGAGAATAATGAGAGAGAAAAGATACAATGGAATACCTGTGTGCAAAACTCTGAATTAGTGTAAGAATCTTGTAGATGATGCGATACTGAATGGGAAGTCAATGAAAATGAATTAAAGGGATGTAGTGTAGTCATAACGAGAGGCATGAGTAAGGCGGCAGACTGCAGTATTTTGAATATGTTGAAGTCTGTGAAGCTGGTATTTAGGAAGGCCGGCATAAATGACGTTAGAGTAATCTAATTGTGAGATGACAAGGGAGAGTAGTAAAGTAGACAAGGCTGAAGAGGAGAGGAAAGGACGATAAGCCTAATCTGGCGCAGGATGCAAAAGGATTTGCGGATGATGGAGATGATATGGCCATGAAATGTTAATGCTGAGTCCAGAGTGACACCAAAGTAATGGAAAAAAGAAACCAATGGAATGAGAACACCAAAGAGAAGAGGCGCTGAAGCAGGTGAGGAAGCAGACCCGGTTGACCAAGTAGCTGAGGCTTTGCTATAGTTCAGCACAAGTTGATTTGCTTGCAACCAAGCAGCTACATGAGAAAGGCAAGTATTAACTGAAGAGAGATCAGGAGAGGATGGATCTTTATGTAGAAGGAGCAAGATATCATCAGTGTAATAATTACGCGGAGAGACCTAGTTGCTGGATGAGGAGAGCAAGGGGGAAAAGAAAAACATTAAATAGAAGCAGAGCAAGAATGGAACCTTGTGGGACACCACAGTCTAGGGGGTAGGAGGCCGAGACTGATGAGGTGGAATAGGTCGAGAAAAATCGGTCATAAAGAAGGGAGTCAAACCAACAAAAAACAGTGTTACAGAGACCAAAGTCATGCAAACGAGAAAGGAGTATAGAGTGACTGACCAGTGAAGGAGAGATCCAGAGAGACAACAAGAGAAATGTTACCTATGCCAATGGATTCATAAACTTCACTGAGAAGAGATAGCAGAATGGTTTCTGTACTGTGGCTGGGTCGAAAGCCAGATCGACAGGGATGAAGAGCACTGGTGCTGTCTAAGTGGGAGACAAGTTTGGAAAAAACATGTTTTTCTAGGATATTAGATAGGAAAGGCAGATTAGAGACCAATCTATAATTAGCTGAGGAGTTAGTAACCAGTGAGGGTTTTTTAAGGATGGGGTGGATTACAGCGTGTTTCCAGGCCTGGAAAAAGATACCAGAGGATAAGCTATTGTTTATTATGGACAGAGCAGGTGGGAAAAGAGCAAGGGAGCTTTGGGGGGCCAGGAAGAAAGGATGAGGTCAACAGAACAGGCAGTTTTGCGAGAGTGGAAACAAGTTTAGAGAGTGCAATGGATGAGATAGAATTGAAGGAACCCCAGGTGTGTGCGAGGGATCGGGAGGACATGGGGGCTGGAACCTCAGATGTAAAAGTCGAGGGAAAAGAGGTGGCAGGAAATACAGATCAAAGCTTGTTAGTTTTCTCAAGAAAAGACTAGGCAAATTGATCTGATGAAGGCTGTGAAACTGAGAGTACGGAGCAAGGGGGGACAGGTCAGCAAGGAGAAAACTGAATGGAATGATTGGAGGATGAAGTGATGAGACTGGAATAAAAGTTCTTTTTTGCAGAAAAAATCATAGACTTGTAAAAGTGATGGCAGGATTGAAAGACAGATAAGGAGTCTGCGGTACGGTGCTTGCGTGATGCTCTTCATGGCGCAAGTGGGACCATTGAATATACAGTACAATCCAAGCTGGTACCAGGGGTGACGATGTTTCATCCAGGGGCATTTTGGATGAAGAGAAGCCACTTGATTAAGGGCTAATTGGAGCTGGACGTGCCAAGTCTGTACTCGAGCATCAACGGGGAGGGAGTTCTACTACACACCAGTTGGACTACTCAGGATATCAACAAAGAAGATCATCATTATCTGCACCGCATTTAACATAATGGGCAGTCTCTTCTAGCATGGTGTGCACAACACAATCTGGGGAAATACAGGCCCACAATAAAAACTTGAACATTGTTGGTTCCCAAAGAAGCATGTTATCCAACAACTGTTTAGAAGATGACCAATTTATCAAAATAGTCTCAGCTTCTATTTCAATTTGTAATTTCACAATCCACTGTGACACAACCTGTGCATAATCATAGACTGGCATCAAAGAAGCCAGTGCACAATGCAAAATTTTTGACAGCTTGGGTGCACAAATGAGATCCAAAGGACAGTGTCTAGTGGTCAGCTTGATTGTCTGTCAAATCTGTAGCAGATAGTTCCTAGCATTAATGGCGCTGCTGCAAGTACCCTTGTTCTCATCTATTATACTGTCTGTCTTGACTAGATTGTAAGCTCTGATGAGCAGGGAACCGTCTTTTATATGTGTCTGTGCAGCACTGCGTATGCCTTGTAGTGCTATATAAATGATTAATAATAGTAGTAGTGATATAGGGCCCGATATTTAAAAGGCATTTACACAGTTTGCAGCCCTGAAAACTATGTAAATGCCACTCAGCGGGGTATTCAATGACACTAACACAGTTCTGAGGTGTTACAGGGCATATCGTGTTGTGGGTAGCGATAGAGGCTAACCGGGTAGCGGCGACATTGCATCACTAACCGGTTAGCTTCTATAGGTAAAAGAGAGGTACTGCAAAAGCTGGCCTATCTTTACCCATGGAAGCTAAATGGGCATATCGTCGCTACCCGGTTAGCTTTTGTGGCTTCCGGGCATGTGCAGCCACCCTGGATATTCAATGCCAGGACCACATATGACCGCAGCATTGAATATCCAGGGGTAGAGGACGGCAGCGACAGCTAGGCACTGTACTTTCACCTAGCCATCCTAACTCAATATCGAGTCCATAAAGAATGACTAGTGTGGCAAGGAGGCCTATCCAGAGTCTGGGGGAGGACAAAGAGACAGGGAATTCACCCTAGTAAAGAGCCCCCTTTTACCAAGTCAGGGTAGGAAAGCCACAAACACCTCCAGGAATCAGAAAACTTCCACGTGGCCAACATTTCATGCTCCCACTAGTGGAAGGAAGGGGAGAGGATTCAGGGCCCAGAGCCCCTTAGGCAGTGAATGCTCCAAGCACTCAGGTGCCCGAAGTCAGGCTGATTGCCATCACCTGGGTAGGGAGGAGTTGGAGCTAGAGCCCTGGAAGTATAAACCTAGGCCAGAGTATGAGAGGGGAAGAGAAGCAGGAAGCCAGGCTGACACGAGCAGAGGCACAGACACAAGCAAGGGAAGCTTGACTGGTGCTGGGCAGAGAAGAGGAACTGAGCTTCCAGGAGAAGAGAGTGCTAATTGGCATATAGCACGTCTGCAGGAGAGCCCGAGGTGAAGCTGAATGATGAGGACACTCCCATGGACTGTTCCTTTTGCCAAGCTTTAAACCTGGGAATGTAGAGAAAGCAAGCCAGTCCTGAAAGAAACTCTTCCAGGAAAAGGTACCCATAGTCCACAAGCAGGGTGGCCGTGATTCCCTTGTGTTTGGAAAGGGGAAGTTTACGGGGACTAAGGAGCAAGCCTGGAACTGTGATAAGCTTATTAATCACCTGCTGCTGGAATGAGGACACTGGGGTAAGCTAAAGTAGCTATTATAACAAAGCTTCCTTTTGTCCCTGGATTATGTTTGTTACTTGGAAGGTAACCAAGAAAGGTTTGAAGCTGAATAGAAGCTAAACTACCACAGACTTTAAATGTGATTTTTGTTTTTGTGCTTTACCCAGCAAGGCTAAAAAGGGAATGCAATATCCTTGCTGTTAAAGACTGTGTATCCTGAACTATAGAGAACCTTTAAACAGCATTTTTGTGTTTGGGTTTGTTTTTGGACAATGCTCTACTTCAAAGAGTCCTGAACAACTAATCCTGTATGTGGTATATTCGAACCATTGTGTACAAAATAAATTTCTGTCATTTGCCTTACCTCTTTGAGCCTAACTACAACTTTTTGCCTGATGCACCCATACAGCTAAACAAAGACTACATTTCCCAGAGGGCACTGCGGGGAAATAGTTGGAAAAAGCTGAAAAAGCAGATAGCAGAAAGTTCCTCTAAATAACCATGCCCCTCTAAGCTAAGGCGAGTGGTGGTGGTGTGACAGTTGTGAGGATTTTTCTACCACTCAGGATTTTCTACCATCCAGGATATACACTTACCAGAGTGATAGCACAGAAGGTTGGCGGAAAAGACAAGTTATTTTTGTTCTTCGAGAGTCAACACATGAACAAGGTATCGCCGGAGATGGATACAAAAGAGCTGGTACAATGGATGGCCACTCAATTTCAACGACACTAGGAGTTGGCCCAGCTAGCGCAGGAGAATGCGGCGGTGGCTATGAGGGAGCAGCAAAAGCCTGTCCTGGACTTAGTGGAAGCCCTTATTACTTCCCAGAGGCAAGGAAGTGGAGGAACACTAACCCCAGAGGGACCAGCGATGCCTCAAGTGGACAATCTAGCAGGCCCACACACCAGCGGGACGTTTAACTTTGGAAAACATTCTCCTAATGATGACATAGATGACTTTTTGGAGTAATTTGAGAGGGTGGCTCAAGCTGTGGGTTGGCCAGATAGCCAGTGGGCGGTGAGATTGGCAACCTCCTTAACAGGAGAAGCACTAGCCGCATATAGGGCTATGCCAGCGGCCCAGGCCATGGACTATAATGCAGTGAAAAATGCAATTAGAGACCGATTAGGGTTAACGAAAATGTTGTAACACCGTATGTTTAGAGCCACGGTCTTAAAGGCCGGAGAGACACCTAAGGACTTAAGCCAGAGAATTCGAGGCTTAGCTTTAAAGTGGCTAGCCCCGGAAGGGAAAACTTGGTGATGGATATGGTGGTATTGGAGCAATTTATGGCTGCAGTACCAAAAAGGGTACAATCTTTTCTGATTCAGCAAAACTGCCAGAGCACAGGAGAGGCAACCCTTTTGGCGGAGCGCTACATGGAAGCTGAACTGGCGTTTCTCCCAAAGGCAGGCCCTCCAAAAGTAGGGGCAGAGCCCAGTTTTGATTTATCAGAAAAGAAACAGGGAAATAATGCAAAATGTATGAAAACTTGTGTGTCTGCTCAGGAGGGTAAGTGGGCTGAGAAAAATTGCTATCGTTGTGGGGAGATGGGACACCTGCAGAGGGGATGCAAAGCCCGCATGGGATTAACTGGTACCAATGTGAAACATCTAGGAGAGGGATTTCTCTTAGCTGTTAACATACAGGGGGTCACTACCCATGCTCTGCTCGACTCTGGGGCTGACCAAAGCATGGTGTCACGGAAGCTTTGGCAGGCAATTGAGGCCCAGGATGAGTTTCGCCAGAGGAAGCCAGAAGGGAAGGTCCAAATTAGGTGCATCCATGGTGCTGCCTCTTTCTACGCTGTGTACAAAGTGGTGATAAAAGGGTTGGGGCGCAGAAAGAAGTTCTCGTGGCAGTGGTTCCAAAACTACCTTATGATTTGGTATTGGGAAGGGATTGGCCCCAATTTAGGGAAGGATTAGAGAAAGGCCTTGGAAGAAAAGGGGATGGGATGGTAACAGTGGTCCCTGGGCCTCTTTTTGAGAACCCCCGAAAGCTAAGTGAGAACCCAGGGAAAGAACCCCTGGGAAGTGTTGCTCCCCTTAAGCAGAAGTTTATATTAAGATTTTGTAAGGTATCCGAGAAGTCCTAGGCTCCCAGGCGGGCGTCCCCGCAAGCCGCGGGGTATGATTTATGCAGCGCTGAAGATCGGGTGATACCCAGCCATGGAAAGGCTCTCATTGATACTGGCCTTCAGATGGAGATGCCTGTAGGATGTTATGGTCGGATAGCACCGCGATCAGGTCTGGCTCTGAAATATTTCCTGGACGTCGGGGCTGGCGTGATCGACCCTGATTATAGAGGGAGTGTAAAGGTATTACTGTTTAATTTTGGCAACAAAGACTTCCATGTGAAGGTGGGAGACTGGATTGCCCAGCTGCTGTGCGAGAGAGTGGGGTTCCCCCCACTGGAAGAGATCCCCATTTTGTCTCCTACGGAACGAGGAGCCTCTGGATTTGGTTCCACCAGAGGGGCCGGGAGGAAAAGCCTGACTGCCACCTGTGGAGAGAGAATGGAGGAGACTGAGAAGGACGACCTGGGACCTCAAGTGGCAGACTGCAGGAAGAACCTGGAGCCCCAAGTAGGCGAAGAACTATTGTTGGTCCAGAGACGGGATCTGGCAAGACTATTGGAGAGGTTCCCCGATGTACTGACCCCGATCCCTGGTGAAACCTGACTGGTGGCGCATGAGATCCTGACGCCACCGGGGAAGGTGGTCAGACAACGACCCTACCGCCTACCAGAAGCTAAAAAGCAGGAGGTCGTGGCACAGGTGCGCAAGATGTTGGCAATGGGTGTCATTGAAGCTAGAGGCGCGTGGTGGTGGCGTGACACTAGGTAGTGAGTACTCTTCCAAAGGTTCTCTATAAGGCTTCATAAGTCCCTTTTCATTGACTACCTCTGTCAAAAATGGATACCCTTAGAAAGAGAGATCCAAAATTTACTCCTTGAATATTGTTGTTAAGGGCTGTCAAGTTGCTGTCAACTCATAGCGACCATTTAGATAGTTGTCTTAAACTGCATTCAGTCTTCAGTCAGGTGGTTATTTATTGAGTGGCATCCATAGCTGCTATTACTGTATCGATCCATCCCATTGTTGGTCTTCTTTTTTTGCGTTGACCATCAACCTTGCCAAACATGTCTTTCTCTAATGATCTCTCTCTTTGCATAATGTTACCAAAGTATGAAAGTCGAAGTCCTGTCATCTGAGTTTCTAAAGAAAGCTTAGGTTTGATCTCTATTACGGACTAGTTTGTTTTTCAGGCAGTCCATGGTATATAGAGTATTCTTCACCAGCATGATAATTCAAAGGCTTCACTTTTCTTCCTGTCTATCCTTTTCACTGTCTAACTTTCACATCCATATGCCCGAAATGTTATTTAAAGCTGATGCAGCAGAAGAATTAAAAGAAATACAATAAACCGGGAACTATTTGATAAACTGAAGAGTAGCAAAGCACCTGGACTGGATGGTATACATACAAGGTTGTTGAAAGAACTGAAATATGAGATTGCAGACCTACTACTACTAATCTGTGAACTAGCATTAAAATCAGTAATACGTGAAGACTGGAGGATAGCCAATGTAACGCCAATTTTTAAAAAGGGTTCCAGGGGTGATCCAGGAAACTACAGACCAGTGAGCTTGATGCCAGAATTGGGAAAATTGGTAGAAACCATTATTAAGAACTAAATTTCTGAACATGTAGAAAGTCATGGTTTAATGGGAGACAGCCAACAGGGCTTTAGCCAGGGAAGATCTTGTTTTACTAATCTGTTATACTTTTTTAAAGATATAAATAAACAAGTAGACAAAGATTGGTCGGTTGATGTAGTGTATCTGGAGTTTCAGAAAGCCTTTGGCAAGGTTCTTCATGAGAGATTCTTGGCAAAATTAAAAATTCATGAGATAAGAGGCAGTGTACTATTGTGGATCAGGAACTGGTTAAAATATAGAAAGCAGAGGGTAGGACTAAATGGCCAATTTTCTCAATGGAGAAAAGTGAATAGTAGAGTACCCCAGGGATCTGTGCTGGGTCGGCTGCTTTTTAACGTATAGAGTAGTTACTCACCTGTAACAGGTGTTCTCCAGGAGCAGCAGGAATCAGTCCTCACATATGGGTGACGTCGGCGCCGACGGAGCCCTCGTGGAGCAATTTTCCCCAGCTTTCAAAGAAAGCCTTTGGGAATTGCAGCGCGCATGCGCGGTCCCCTTCCCGCCCAAGGGTGCCATCTTGCTCCGTCTGATGACATAGCTAAAAGACAGCAAAAAGTTAGCAAAAACAAAATCATAGGACTGCAACTCCAAGGGGAGGAGGGAGGGTTGTGAGGACTGATTCCTGCTGCTCCTGGAGAACACCTGTTACAGGTGAGTAACTACTCTTTCTCCAGGACCAAGCAGGAAGTCAGTCCTCACATATGGGACTCCCCAGCTTAAGGCTACCGGAGACCCTAAACACAAAAAAGGAGCTCCCTCAAGCTCAGTAGCACAGAAGGAAGGAATCTTCTCTGAATACGCCTCCAACCGGTAGCCCAACATCCGGGACAGAGGGTAGGAGTTGCCTAGACCTCAAAGAGATTACGGAGGACTGCCTGTCCGAAAGCACTGTCCCTGCGGGACTCCCTCTCCAGGCAGTAATGGGCCGCAAAAGTCTGGCTTGAAGACCAAGTAGCGGCCCGGCAGATGTCTGCCAACGGAACAGAGCTGAGGTGAGCCACTGACGCAGCCTTCGCCCGAACACGATGAGCCGTGACTCGACTCTCCAACGAGAGGCCGGCTGCCCCATAAGCCCAAGCGATACAGTCAGCAACCCAGATGGACAGAGTACGCTTGGAGACAGGGAGCCCCAACTTATTGGGGTCATAAGACACGAAGAGCTGAACAGCCCTTCGGTGCTCCCGCGTACGGTCAAGGTAGAAGGTTAACGCCCTCCTACAGTCCAGGGTATGCAGGACCATTTCAGCTCGGCTGGAGTGTGGCCTGGGAAAGAAGGTCGGAAGCACCACCTCCTGGTTGATGTGAAAAGGGGAAACCACTTTAGGAAGAAACTTAGGGTGAGTCCGTAGGACAACCCTATTCCTGTAGAACCTAGTGTAAGGGGGATCAGACACTAGGGCCTGCAGTTCACTAACGCGTCTAGCAGAAGTGAGGGCTACCAAGAATAAGGTTTTCCAAGAAAGAAAACGAAGAGGGCAGGTAGCCATAGGTTCAAAAGGCGGACAGGTAATCCGCTGTAAGACCACATTCAGATCCCAGTCAGGGGCTGGTGGGCGCAGAGGGGGCTTAAGGAGAAGGAGGCCTCTGAGAAAACGAGCCACTAGAGGGTGGCTGGAAAGAGGCCTGCCATCCACCGGCATGTGATGCGCAGAGAGCGCACTGAGGTGGACTCTGACAGAGTTGGACTTAAGTCCAAGATTGGAGAGGTAAAGCAAGTATTGCAAGACCACTGCCACCAAACAGGAGAAGGGATCTTGAGACTGCTGAGTACACCAGACGGAGAACCGACGCCACTTAAGAGCATAGGACTTCCGGGTGGAGGGCCGCCGGGAGGCCAAGACGACCTCTTCCACCTCTCTAGGCAGCAGGAGGGGAGCAAGGACTACCCTTTCAGCAGCCAGGCCATCAGATGAAGGGACCGGAGGTTGGGGTGTAGGAGAGTCCCCTGAGCTTGTGTCAGGAGATCGGGTTGAAACCCCAGCGAAAGAGGAGTGTCCACCGCCAGCTGCATCAGAAGCGGGAACCAGGGCTGTCTCGGCCACCGGGGAGCCACGAGGATCATCGAGGCTTTGTCCCGGAGAACTTTGAAGAGCGTCCGAGACAGCAGTGGCATGGGAGGAAAGGCATACAAGAGGCCTGTGGACCATGAGAGTAGAAAAGCATCCGCTGCTACTCGGAGAGGATGCGGTTCTCGAGAGCAGAATCGGGGAAGTTGCCGGTTTAGAGGACTGGCAAAGAGATCCATGGTGGGTAGGCCCCACTTGAGAAAGATCCGTTGAACCACCAACGGATCCAATCTCCACTCGTGTGGTTGGAGGATTCTGCTCAGTTTGTCTGCCAGGCAATTTTCTTGACCTGGGAGATAAACAGCTTTGAGGAGGATGCCGCGGCTGACGGCCCAAGAGCACAGTTTTTGTGCTTCCCGACAGAGAAGGAAGGAGCCTGTGCCCCCTTGTTTGTTCACGTAGAACATTGCAACTTGATTGTCCATCTGGACCAGCACAGACTGGTGAGAAGTGAGGTGGGGGAAGGCCCTCAGAGCCAGGCGGATCGCTCTGAGCTCCAGGAAGTTGATCTGCTGAGCAGACTCCCAAGGAGTCCAGAGGCCTTGAGTACATGTCCCTTGGCAATGTGCTCCCCAACCCAGGAGAGAAGCATCGGTTGTCAGGACCAGAGAAGGCGGAGGAGACTGAAAAGTCATTCCGAGCACTAGGTTTGGCAGATGAAGCCACCATTGCAGAGAAGAGACCAGCGGATCAGAGATCTGTATTGAGTCCGCTAGGCTCCCCGTGGCTTGATGCCATTGTGCGCGAAGGCACCACTGAGCAGGCTGCATGTTCAGGCGGGCATTAGGGGTCACATGGACTGTGGAAGCCATATGGCCGAGCAGTCTCAGAAATTGCCTGGCAGAGACCAGGGAATTGCTGCAAAAGTGGCTGGCAAGAGCTATGAGCCTGTTTGCCCTGTCGAGAGGCAGAAAGGCCCGCGCCTGAAGTGTGTTTAACCTTGCGCCGATGAACTTGAGATCCTGAGAGGGGAGCAAAGTGGACTTTGCGAAGTTTATGACAAAACCCAAGTGCTGGAGTAGAGTCACAGTGCAGTGCGCAGCGTGAGTGGCCTCTTGGGAAGACTGGGCCCTGATGAGCCAGTCGTCCAGGTATGGAAATACAAAGAGGCCTTGAAGTCTTAGATAGGCCGCCACCACTGCCAGGCATTTGGTGAACACTCTGGGGGCGGAGGATAGGCCAAAGGGTAGTACTCTGTACTGGTAATGATGTCCTCCCACAACAAACCTGAGATATTATCTGTGGCTTGGGTGGATGAGGATGTGAGTGTAGGCATCCTTTAGATCCAAGGAGCATAGCCAGTCTCCCTGCTGGAGGTAGGGCACCTTGGCCTGCTGACCCTGTTGGGGAGCTGCTGAGGCCTGATAATGAGGGTATTGTTTATAGGCAGCCGCCTTCCTCGGGTAAAAGGGCTTTTTCCCCGAGCCCTTCTTTTTCTGAGAAGGGGCAGAGGTCTTCCTGGAGAGTCGAGTCCTGGTGAGAGTCTCGGTCTCGATTTGTGCAGCCTTTTCATCCATGGGCTTGCCAAAGAGGTTCTCACCTCTGCAGGGGACATCGACCAACTTGTCCTGCACCCATGGCTCGAGGTCGGATGACTGAAGCCAAGCCTGTCGGCGGGCACCGATGCCGGCTCCGGCTACTCGAGCCGATGCTTCGAAGCCATCGTAGGCTGCTCGAGAGATAAACTTCGAGCACTCACGAATACCAGTAGACAGGCTTGGAACCTCTGTAAAGGATCCTCGGAGAGACCAGCAGAGAACCCGGCTATTTCTTTAGCCAGGTCTCGGAGATACATGCCCATATAGAGCTGGTAGGTCTGGACTCGACAAGCAAGCATAGAGCCCTGGAAACACTTCCTACCGAGGGCATCCAGGTTCCGAGCCTCCCGACCGGGAGGCACCGAGGAGTGCATCTTCTGACTCTTGAGTCGATGCATGGCCGATTCCACCACCATGGAATGGTGCGGTAGTTGTGCCTTCTGGAACCCGGGGCTCTTGCGGACTCGATAAATGGAATCGACCCGCTTGCTTAACACCGGCGCCGACGCCAGGCTCTCCCACATGCGGAAGAGAAGTCGCTCCAGCATCGGAGGAACCGGTACAGTAAAGGCCTCCTTTATGGGAGAGTCATACTGGAGGGCATCGAGTTCTTCAGCTCGAGGCTCCTCCTCGGGATCCGCGGGGAAGGCCAAGGCCTTGGCCATATCCCGCATGAAGTCCGAGAACCGGGTGTCCTCCGGGGGGGACCGTCTCCGAGGTTCGGACTCAGGTGAGTCCGACGGGACACACCGAGTCCGAAAAGAACCAGGTGACTCTTCATCCTCGGTTTCCCAGGCTGACTCCTCGGAGGAGGAGTCGAGCGGCTCCGGTCGGGCGGGCATCGATGCCGTCCGCCCTGACGCCGAGGGAGTCGGCGTCGACGACCTCGGTCCCGAACGGGAGGCCGAAGGAGACCGCGACCGAGGATCGACTCGAGCCCTCATGGACTCGAGGATCGGCTCGGTCTCCGGGGTCGACTTGGACGTCGACGTCCCGGTGGTCAGGGCAGAAGCACCGGCGAGGCCAGCTATCAATGCCCGCTGCTGGTCCATGAAGGCAGTCAAACTGCTCTCCAAGGCCGTCAACCTGAGTCCGAGCTCAGGAGACCCAGCAGCCCCCGACTCGTCCGGGCGGGAAAAGAACCGGCGTCGAACCGAGAAAAAAGACAAATAAAATCAACTTTTCCAGCGGTGATTACAAACAACGTCTGTAGGGCTCCGCGGAAAAAAGAAGACTGAGCAAGATGGCACCCTTGGGCGGGAAGGGGACTGCGCATGCGCGCTGCAATTCCCAAAGGCTTTCTTTGAAAGCTGGGGAAAATTGCTCCGCAAGGGCTCCGTCGGCGCCGACGTCACCCATATGTGAGGACTGACTTCCTGCTTGGTCCTGGAGAATCATAAATGACCTGGAAATGGGAATAACGAGAGAGGTAATCAAATTTACAGATGACACAAAATTATTCAAAGTTGTTAAAACCCAAGAAGATTGTGAAAAATTGCAAGAAGACCTTAATAGACTGAAAGACTGGAAGTTCAAATGGCAGACAAAATTTAATGTGGACAAGTGCAAAGTTATGCACCTAAGAAAGAACAACCCAAACTATGGTTACACAATGCAAGGTTCCACATTAGGAACCACTACCCAGGAAAAAGATTTATGTGTCATCATGGATAACATGTTGAAACCCTCTGCCCAGTGTGCAGTGGTAGCCAAGAAAGCAAATAGAATGCTAGGAATGATAAGGAAAGAAATGGAGAATAAAAGAAAGGATATTATATTGCCTCTGTATCGTTCCATGGTGCGACCACACCTTGCATATTGTGTGCAATTCTGGTCGCCGTATCTTAGAAAAGATATAGAGGAATTAGAAAAGGTATAGAGAAGAGCCACCAAAATGGTAAAGGGGATGGAAGGATACCCCATGAGGAGAGGCTAAAAAGGTTAGGTCTCTTCAACCTGGAAAAGAGATGGCTGAGAGGAGATATGATAGAGGTCTATAAATTAATAAATGTAGTGAAACAGGTAAACATAGATTGATTTATTGTTTATGCCAATAAACTTTAGAAAAACTAGGGGACATTCAATGAAGCTACAGTGTAAACCATATAAGACTAATATTTTTTCACTTAACGCATTATCAAACTCTGGACTTCATTCCAGAGGATATAGTAAAAGCTGTTATTGTAGCTGGGTTTAAAAAAGGTTTGGACAAGTTCGTGTAGGAAATATCCATAAATCATTATTAAAGAGGACCTGGGAAATCCACTGCTTGTCCCAATACAAGCACTGTGGAACTTGTGTCTTCTGGGGAAACTGCTAGGTAATTGTGACCTAGATTGGCTACTGTAGAAACAGGATACTGGGCTTGATGGACCTTGGTCTGACTCAGTATAGCATATCTTATGTTCTCATTCAAAATACCATGGCTTGGATAAGTCAAATCCTTGTATGGAAAGAAATATCTCTGCCCTTGAGAATACCAGGAAGGACATATCTATTACATACTAGTGGAACCTAAACCAAGATGGACAGCAATACACCCTGACATTTACAAGTGTTACACTATATTGTTTGAATATTTAACTAACAAATGGCTTCTCACATTAGGAGATAGCTCGGAGTCTGCCACATGCAGTACTAAACTGGGACGAAGTGAGTCGCAAATAGATGCTCCAAGTCAAGGATATAGCAGAATTAGAAAATGTACAGAGAAGAGCCACCAAAATCGTAAAGGGGATGGAGGGATATCCCTATGAAGAAAGGCTTAACAGGTTTAAAAATGTTTGAACATGTTCCTGGAGGAAAAGTCTATAAACTATTATTAAAGAGGACTGGGGAAATTCATTGCTTACCCCAGGGATAAGCAGCATGGAATCTGTGTACCTTTCTGGTAATCTCACAGGTACTTGTGACCTGGATTGGCTGCTGTTGGAAACAGGATACTGGGCTTGATGGACCCTTGGTATGACCCAGTAAGGCAACTCTTATGTTTTTATAATCTAAATACTGACAGGCACCATGCAATCAGTCATGAATACAATGCAGACCACAAGCAATTTATAAGGCCTCAGATCAGGGAGATCCAATCCTTCCTATGCCAAGGGCAAGGAAAGAACCCTCCATGCATGCATGGTCAAAGCACAGACTTTTTTTCCATACATGTTAAATGTAATGGAAGCATCTGAAATATGTAATATCATTTTAGTAACATCATTCGATATAGAAACTTAAGATTCAACAAAGAAAGCAGGAATGTTTGCCAGGTCTGCAATATTTCACATGTAGGGGAGGATATTCAAAGCGATTAAAGCGGTTAGCAGACCTTCCAGCTATATGAATCGTGGTCACCTGTCTATTCAGTGGCACTAACACGATTAGTGCGGCTGATGCACAACCTGATGCTAACTGGCCTGAATCAGAGCATTCTGCGGGTGGCACATAGGGATAACTCATATCCCCAAAGGGCTCATATAGATTGTGAGGCCTTTGGGGACAAGGGAATATATCCAGTACCTGTTTGTAGTGAATACATAATGTAAACCGCTTTGATTGAAGGATAAGGTGGTATAGAAAACAGGATAAATAAATAAATAATCGTGCAGCAGTGATATTCAGCTGCTGCCCATTTATCCGTCGACGGCAAAAGTTAGGCATATTAAAGGCTGGCCTAACTTTTGCTGCTAAGAGATAACCATGCAGTGGGTAAATATTGCCATTGCCCAGTTAGCTTCAATGTTATCTGGCTGACGCAGATATTTAATGCAGGTGGCTGGATATGACCCGGCATTGAATTTCTGAGATTCAACGGCTAGCTGTCATTGCTGAATATCAGGCCTGTAAGTTTTTAAAGAGGTTGAATATTCAGATGTTGCAAATTGTTTAAGTGGATGAGAATATCTACATTAAGGGGTATGTCTATTAAAAGGCATTAGCTGCTACCATGCGGCTAACGCAGGATTAACGCCTACAGTAGCAGCTAACGCACAAAAAATTAGATATCACAAGCCATTTTCTATCATCTTTGATTTTCGCGCAGTGGATGTTCTTTAGGGTGGGATCAGGGCGGCTCGAGGTAGGGAGAGAGGGTGGCAATGGTTGGCAGCCACTGCGCGAAAAATATTTTGTGCAGTGGCTATCACAATTGGTGGCATTATCTGCTGGGAAGCTCTGGAGGCAATCTGGCATCCTACTGCCGCGATCGGGCCTTCCCACAATACCATAAGTGCCACAGTGCTGCGTTCTGTGGCACCACAATATAAAAAAGAAATGTGGTGATCCCCCTGCACCACTGATTCCCCCTGGACTGCTCCCAATCCCAATCGGGAATGCCCAGGGGATCAGTGCACTCCCTAAAGTTAAAGGCTTCCCAGTTAGCTAGTAGGGCTAAGGCCCCCTCCTTCCCCCAATGCACTATTCAAAGGGTGAGGGAGACCATGCCCCCTCCAAGAATATACCTGTGTAGCGTTATATAAATGATTAATAGTAGTAGTAGTAATGACCCTGGTGGTCTATGGAGAAAAGAGGCAAGAGCACTCCTCTGGTCTCCTGCCCAAGTTCAATGGAATTCAGAAGCTGAAGCCCCCTTTCAGTAATCTCGTTAACAGAAGAGATAAATTTACAACAGGGGGCCTACAAAAATTGTAAAATGCACCTATTTTATAAAGACAATGGGGGTCATTTTAGACATCTTAAAATGTGTACGCAGACATCCAAATCATGGAAACATCCCCGGAGCTATTTCACAACACAGTTGAGAGATGTCCCCAGTGTGGGCACGTCTTTCTAGGATAGGAACACACCAGACACATGTCCAGCACGTTTAGACATGCATGGCCAGTTTTAGAATGCCAGACATGTCTCTGCTCCTGTTGAAGTCTAGACCTGCTGTAGGGCACAGATAGGAAACAATAAGGTGCTTGTTTTACAAGCAACATATCTGGAGGGTGTAGAGAAGATGGTACTCTACTATCCTCAGTATGTGCAATATGTATTAAGAGATTCATTGGGAATTAGGGAAAAATGATTTGTGACTGGTGCTACTGACCATTACCACCTGCAGAATGGCAGGTTGGAACGTGACTCCATCTTAGATGCCTTCGTGGGGAGGTCTGACCAGCTTTTTCAGGCACGTTTTCACATGGACGTCCCCAATTGCACCTAGACGTCATTTCTAAAATGTGCCTTCACAAAGCTACCTCTGCTCTGAAGCAGGTGCAACTTTTTACATGTACTTTGCACAGTATATTCTAGAAAGTAAGCACATACCTTGTAACTCAAAATGTAACTCAAAAGAATGGTCCATATAAAAATATGCATACTCTTATTGTTATAGGCCCTTTTTAGTTGGATCATGGAGAGGGAATTGAGATATCCAGGCTGGGGATGTGAAAAATTCCAACCATATTTTACATAGGCTCTGCCAAATTCAGAGCCACTTGTAAAATACCTATAAAAATGTGCTTTTTCACCAGATCTAGCAGGAACAGCAATTTAATAAAGCTCCATATGGGGGGGGGGGGAGGTGTCCAACTTTCTCCCAAATTTGTGTGAGCAGTTTTATAAAATTGCTGCTCCCAATATCCACACCCCCCTCCAATTTTGGACACTGCTCCTCACAGGCGACTTATAAACAAACTGAGCACCGTAGGGATGGACCCTAAAGTTACTGCTTGGGTTAGAAATTGGTTGGGTGGGAGGCGACAAAGAGTACAGGTAAATGGAGCTCACTTTGTGGAGAAGGATGTTACCAGTGGTGTGCCCCAGGGATCTGTCATTGGTCCGATTCTTTTTAACATCTTTGTTAGTGATATAGCGGAAGGGCTGTCAGGTAAGGTTTGCCTCTTTGCGGATGATACCAAAATCTGCAATAAAGTAGACACCAGGAAGGTGTAGATAACATGAGGAGGGATCTAGCTAAGCTTGAAGAATGGTCTAGAATTTGGCAGCTGGGATTTAATGTTAAAAAATGCAAGGTCATGCATTTGGGCTGCAGCAATCCAAGGGAGCAATATCATATATGGCGTGAAGTACTTTTGTCCACTAAAGAAGAGCGGGACCTAGGCGTGGTTGTGTCTGATGATCTTAAAGTAGCTAAACAGGTAGAAAAGGCAACAGCAAAAGCTAGAAGGATGCTTGGGTGCATATGGAGAGGAATGGCTAGCAGAAAAAAGGAGGTGATAGTGCCTCTGTATAAGTCTTTGGTGCAACCTCATTTGGAGTATAGTGTGCAATTCTGGAGAACGCACCTTCAAAAGGATATAAACAGGATGGAGTCAGTACAGAGGGTGGCTACTAAAATGGTTAGTGGTCTTCATTATAAAGCATATGAGGACAGACTTAAGGATCTTAATATGTACACCTTAGAGGAAAGGCGGGATAGAGGTGATTTGATTGAGATGTTTAAATACCTCCGTGGCATAAATGTTCAGGGGGAGAGCCTCTTTCAATTGAAAGCAAGTTCTGCTATGAGGGGACATGGGATGAGGGTGAAGGGGGATAGATTCAGGAGTGATATGCGGAAATATTTCTTTACGGAAAGAGTGCTGGATCCGTGGAATAGTCTCCCAGTGGAGGTGGTAGAGATGAGGACAGTATCTGAATTCAAAAAAGAATGGGACAAACACAGAGGATCTCTAAAGGAAAAAAGGGGACTGTTGCAGTTGTTGATATGGAAGGACAGACTAGTTAGGCCATGTGGTCTTTTTCTGTCGTCATATTTCTATGTTTCTATGTTTCTAATTCCCTCCTGCCAACGGCACAAGTCTCCGCCTAAACAAGCCTCCCTCCCCTCTCCCCTAACAACTATACCTCCCCACTCCCGGCTCTTAAGGGAGATCCCCGGAATCTAATTAGGGGGGAAGAGCAATTCCAGCCTCCACCACCCGCCCGATGGCCATCAAAAGCTCCCCCGATTGGGGTGGAGCGCCTGAGCGGGAAATCCTCTCGCTCAGAAGTCCTGCCCAATCGGGGCAGTGGGAGCAACGAAAAATGCTTTAAAAGCGGCGCCCCAGCAGGGCGCGCCCACGCCTGGCGGGCCCGTGCCTGGGGGCCTTGCCAGAGGGCCCTTTGGTGTGGCCCTTAGACGCGGTCACAGAAGCAGCCACAAAAGCAACCAGGAGGAAAGCAACAGCAGCCATCATCCACCAGCCCACACAGCCAAACTCAAGCAACTATACAAGAGAAACCACCACCAACACAGAAACCTCAATCCACATGAGACAGCGAGAAAAAGGAAAGGAACACCCAACGCCCTAAGAAAACCAACGCGGAAGCCCAACCCAGCCCCAGGACACACAGGTACACCTATAAACCATGCCACCCTTCCTAGCCCCAATTTACCTCCTAGCACCATTCCTAACCCTTTATCCCTCCACTACCGACACGCTCCCCAACCACTCCATACCAAGAGTCACAACCATCCAAACCACAAACACCAACAAACCCCCCCCTACATAGAGCAACTCCCACACACCACCCACACCAATCCACACCCCCAATCCCCCAAACAACAACCCTCTCTCCATCACACTAATAAATGCTCATTCAGTTAGAAACAAGCACCACATGCTCCAAGACCTGATCACAACCCAAAAGATTGACATCCTATGCATAACTGAAACATGGCTAATGGACACCGACACTGTGCTCATGAACCAACTAACACCAAATGGATACAGTCTTCATCACTGTTCTCGAGCCCACACCAGAGGAGGAGGAGTAGCCATCATCATGAAAGCCAACCTCCACCTCAGAAACCATGCCTCAGAAACAACCAATGAAGCGGACATACTCACTCTCACCAACAAGCACCTCTCCATATGCCTAATCTACCGAGCGCCCATCCCAAGCACCGACCTATCAGGCATATTACAACACATATCAGAGAGTGCTATCTCCACAAAAGAACAACTAATCCTCGGAGATTTCAAGCTCCCAACACTCCAGGACAAATATGCCGAAGCCTTCATCAATGCCATGGAAGCAATGAACTTAACCCAGATCATACACGAACCAACACATGAAAAAGGGAACACACTTGACCTCATATTCCTGAACTCCCAAAATGCCACCTCATACAAAAACCCGGAGATCACATGTGTACCATGGTCAGACCACTATCTCATCAGCATCTCCCTCATCTACCAGCACACTAGCGTCAAAGAAAACAAGCAACATACAAGAAGATTTAAACCATTCATCAAAGAGGATTTCCTGGTGCAAATACTACCTAAACTCCAAACAAGCTCCACCAACATCGATGATCTAATCCACAACTGGAATACTACGATCTCCTCTGCATCTTGTGCAACGGCAAACTGCACCAAAACCAGACATACTTCAACAAAAGCCCGATGGTTCACCCCTAATCTACGGAGACTAAAGACCCAACTCAGAAGAACAGAGAGAAAATGGAGAAAAAAAAAAAGAGGAAGATAAAGTAAAATACATGAGTGAACTAGACGCTTACCATACAGAAACTGATAAAGCAAAAAGGACCTACCTCTCGAAGATCATAAACACCTCAATAAACAAACCACGTGAGCTTTTCAAAATTGTCAAGAAGCTAACAAAAGCACCCAACCACTCCAACCAGCTACCAAACATCCCACCAGAACTACTAGCACGCCAATACAAGCAGCTTCAACAACCTCAAATTCCGCAACCGAATGCAGAGACAACAACCCGCCCTACTTCCATAGACACAGACTGGAGCACATTTGAAACAATCACCAAAGAAAAAATAGAATCCACCATCTCCTGCCTAAACACTACCACCTCCCCACTAGATCCATGCCCTGCAGAATGGATAAAGAAATCCAAGGAGGACATAAGCACGCCCCTAATCCACATTGTTAATGAATCCCTCAGACAAGGACACATGCCAGACATCCTCAAAACCTCCGTCATCCGCCCAACCCTAAAAAACACAACTTGGACCCCCTTGACCCCGCCTCCTTCAGGCCTATAGCAAGTCTTCCATTCACCGCCAAAATCATCGAGAAGATAGTTCAACAACAACTTCAAGACCACCTGGATACCAACAACATACTGGACCCGCAATAACATGGTTTCCGTCCATTCCATGGAGTTGAGACCCTCATGACATCACTAATAAACACCCTCATCAAGGGCACACAGACCAAGCACTCTGGCTACGCTATGATCTTCCTGGACATATCCGCAGCCTTTGACACCATCTCCCACAACATTCTCCTACACAGACTCCAAAAAATTGGCATCAACAATGTCGTACTTCAGTGGTTCCACTCCTACCTGACCAATAGACAACAACTGATCCGCACAAGCATAGTAACCTCCCCCCCCTTTCAGCAACACCAAGGAGTACCCCAAGGATCCACACTATCCGCCATGCTCCTCAACATCTACCTGCAACCACTCTGCTCAATCATTTGGGCCCATAACATCAACTACCATATCTACGCAGATGACATAATGCTCTATGGACCGATCACAACCACCAACCCAACAAACAGACTGCTTCATAGAAGTCTCCAGCTGGCTACAAAAGAACAACCTATCCATCAACCTAAAAAAAACAGAAGCCCTCATAGTAACCAAGGACCCAAACTTCACACCACCACCACACCTCGACGTAGGAACCACACAAATACAAATACAACCACACATAAAATACTTAGGAATCATCATAGACCAAGCGCTCACACTCAAGCAACAGATCAAAAAGACTACCAGAATAATATTCCACAAAGCAAAAACAGTACAACGCCTCAGGCCTCTCCTTGATCCACAGGACTTCAGAACAGTCATGCAAGCTATGACGCTCCGCCACCTGGACTACTGCAACATAATCTATCACAGACTACCTGCCACCCACACCAACCCACTATGAACTGCCTTAAATACCACAGCAAACATTATCCAGAAAGCAAAAAAACAAGATCACATCACCCCAGTCCTAAGAGAACTGCACATACTCCCCCTTGAAGCAAGAATCAAATACAAATCAGCCCTACTTATCCACAAAGCCGTATATCAAACGCAGACCTCCCAGCTCCGAACTTTACTGCCCCAACCCACCCACAACAGAACAACCAGACAAACCACCAGCAACACCCTCACCATCCCCCATGAGTGAACTAAATACAATCAACGGACCTGCAACAGAGCCTTCGAACTATACTCGCCATCCCTCTGGAACTCCCTACCAAGTCAAATCAGAAACAACGGAGATCCTTCAACATTCAGAAAACAACTAAAAACCATCCTGTTCCAGGAACACCTCGGACCAGAAACAAACATCCATCAATGACTTCCTCTCCAGACCCTTTAACACAGCCACAGATCTACCTACTGAGAGACTGATGTCCATTGTTCAAGTCCTTAATGTCTGTTCAGATCATTAATGTTGGCCTCCCCGGTGACAGCCCCCCACCCTAAGAATTGATTACTGTCCCCCCCCCTTTTTTTGTTAAACCGCTTTGACCCGGTGAAAAGCGGGATATAAATACAGTTAAATAAATAAATAAGTCACTCCTGCCCCATCAGAATCCCAGGAGAAAATGATCCCTGTGACCCCTAGCAATAGTCTTGGTAAAATTGCTAGGGGTCAGGCTATCAAATAAGTATACTACCATTGATGACCAATGGCACCATTTCTAAAATTGCTATGTAGGCAATCTACACATTTAAAAACTGCTGTTTACACATGAAGATGCTTCCAAAATAACCTGCAATCTTATATAATTCCATACAATGCTTTTAACAGTCGTTTCCCAAACATAAAATAAGCTTTTCATACATAAAATGAATTATAAAATCATTTTCATTTTTTTATTTAATCTTTACTAAATCTTTCATACCACATTCCCCTAGGGGACACTTGCTTATACAACCAGCACAAAATAATCAATAGCTCCATGTCAGCTGCCAGAGATCTGAGTTCAGAATATGATGCAAACAACAACCTGGTTTCTCACCTTTGGAATGATGTACACATTCAAATAAACAGTTCACAAGCCAAGTGATATATTTAGTCCCCTGTCTCCCCCCCTCCCATCCAATCCTACATTCTTATCCAATATAGCCCCCAACCCGTCCCCTCCCTCTCCCCCTCCCATCCCTCTCTGCCTGTGGGTAATGTCCCTGAAATTGGGCTCCAATCTGTTGGTAATGCACTCACTTAGGGGACTTGAAGGCAGCATACATATGCCGTTCTGCAAACGCTATAGACTGCAGTACCACTATCCAGTGTTGAAAGGAAGATGCCACATCCCCCACCCAGGTTTTCAAGATGAGTTTCTTAATCACCCAGATCCCGATCATAATGAACTTACCCTCTATGATCTGGATTTTTTATTTCCCTTAGCCGGAGCATACTATAGGTCCATTGCACTGTTTCCTGACCATCTGTGTCAAGCACTGCAGTGCTTGTCACCACATCTCTGTCAGCATGGGACATTCCAGAAAGGCAAGCTGAATTACGGTCATTTCCAGCCTGCCTACAGTCTTCCTGTGCTGCTATGTGGGTTTTACCTCAGCGAGCCGGTGCAGTTGGGACTCAAATTGCTCTTTTATGTCATCTACTGTTGACTGCAATTTATTCAATTGGTCTTCCAATGCTGTCGTCCCAATCTGGGAAATCTCGGCTGCCAAATCTCCCGCTCCCGGCTGCGCTGGCCTCTGTATCTCAGCGGCCATCTTGTGTTCTGCTCGAGCTTTTCCATTGCGGCTCTTTTTGAAAGGTTTGTGGGGCATACCCCTTTTCTTCAATGGTGTTTTCTTTTCCCCACCACTGTTCAGAGTTTGGGACCTTCACTCAATTCAGTTAGGAACCTGGTCCGTCCAGTTTCTGTGGATATTTCGCTGCTTATTTCAGCCTGGGGCAGGAGCGGGAGCTTCACGCATCCGCCTCCAACCATGCATCACTGGAAGTCCCATCATTCTCTTCTTAAGGCCCAATATAAAAAAAAGCCAAGCTCCTAAATTTTGGCTCATAAATCTGGCCCTCTATTTTCAGCCAAACATAGTTTAAGGGGACCTTTTATTAAAGTCCATTAAGCAGTTATTGTGCACAAATTCATGAACGAAATGCATATCATGGAATGAGGGGGAAAATAGGTGGGCTCTGGGTGGAGAATGTGCGTGAACTGCACTTCGCAGTTAGAGCAAGGAAACTTAATCCACAGTCACAGTTGCAAATAATGCTAATGCATGTGTGGCCTCCTCAATAGGGGGCAGTAAGTTTATCTGCACTGTCATTGCAGTTAATGCATGGTAAAAGTTTTTTCTTTGCAGTAACTGAATGGGAAGATGCTGGGAATACCTCCAGCAGTTCTCATAGAAGCCTTGCAGTTACCATGTAGTAATTTGGGCATTTCTGGTTACCTGCAAATCTTTACCTATCACAGTAAAAGGACCCCAGGTTTTCTGCTGAAAACTCACCTAAATTTCGGAACTTAACAATTTTATTTCTAAATTTAAGTCTGCCATTCATTTGCTTAGATTTATGAGCCTAATTCAGTTGCTAAAAATAAATGCTAAGCTCCTTTTTCTCTGCCCTAAATCTGCCCCTGCTGCCATCCACTTTTTAAAACTCTATTTATTCAGGTTCCAGAGAAAAACATAACACATAGGAGATCATTTTATAAGGGTTGCCTAGATACATGCATGCATTTACGTGCAAAAATCATGGTATTTTAGTGGTTTCCGTGCATAAATTGCCACTTATGCACATAATATAGTCATTTACTATTTTGTAAGTAGATACATCAGACTAATCATGCATACTTTCACCAGGCATGCACAGGGATGGCGTTTGGGCAAAGAATAGGCGGAGCACAAAGTTACACACATAAATTATAAAATAGTATAGCTTAAATGCATTCTTGAAAAATGTAGGCATGCGCATAGATTTAACTGCTCAGGCCTAGTTTAATGCACGTTTTTGAACACTTACACCCCTATTTTATAAAGTATGCGCACATCTTACTTTTTAAAATAGTTGTAAAATACATGTGTTACAATGCACATGAATCTAGGTTATCCTTATAAAATTATCCTCATATTGGAAAACAAACAGACAAGTCATATTGATACAGAATCTGCCACTAACATTTTAGGTTTTAAAATTCAGGAGTTTAGTGAAATGTTAAGCATAAATTTAGGAATTTGGCACTAATACATTTACAGATAGGCCAATTTAGGAGCCGCTCAAAACTGCACACACACACGTATGTATCAAAAACCGATGCATATAATATGGGTATAAGAGGATCATCAAAGTGAATGTATTGAGGAACATTATGAAGTGCCGCCTTCTAGAGTGACCCTTTTCTAATAGTATGAGCTATTGGCAATGGAGCTTGACTGTCAGTAAGTAGACAGGCGTCATCCCCCTCCAAAGTGGAGGAATCTAAAAGGCAGGAGAAGATTTGCTTACTCAAAATGGGAAATTTCTCCAAATCGGTTAGTTCTGCGCATACCATGGCAATCATGAACCTCACTCTTAAGCTCTAAGGTATGTGGAGTGTGATCTCAGTCTCTCAAATTTACTGCTAATGCTTGGCATAATACTTGCATCGTGCCAAAGAGGGCCTCTTTCTGGGTTCGTAAGATGTAACTTATATGGGTAATTTATCAAGGTGTGCTTGGAAATTCCTCTTAAACAAACTTATGGTACCCAACACAATGGGAAATACCTTGACATCTTTCTGCCTTATTTTCTTTGACTGCATTTCTTGGTACTTGAAGATGGTTATGATTATGGTTATGGTTATTCGTTATTTAATATACCGCAATACTGTGAACAAGCTATGCGGTTTATAATTTTTTATCCTAAAAAACCTAGCAGGGGGAAAAGAACGGAACTCCAATCATAGTAGACAGAAAAGGAGAGACAGGAAAGTCCAGCAATAGTTGGAAACCTAGTGGCAGTGGGGTCAGAAGGAAGGGGGCGGAAATAAATGTTATCCGCACTATTAAAATTATACTCCTCAGTAAGGGAGGGGTTTGAGCTCAAAAACTGATGCAAAAAGATGCGTTTTAAGTACCTTCTTGAAAATTTTAAACAGGCTTCCATCCAAATAATCGTCGGGAGGCTGTTCCATAAAGCAGGAGCCACTGCAAAGAAAGCATATTTTCACATATGTTCATATTTCACATGCGCAGGGGAGGGAAGGATAAGTCTCTGACCGTGTAGAGAGCGGAGGGCCCTAGAGTGATCAGCATTGATAAATTGAGACATCTCCATTCAGCACTTTATGGACCAAGATTAAGGTTTTAAACTGTATCTGAGAGTTGATAGGTAACCAATGATTTTGAATAAACAGTGGAGTCACATGGTCATGTTTACGGGCATGATGAAAAGTGCAAATTGCAGAATACTGGATAGTTTACAACCTCTTTAGTTGGTACTGTGGAAGTCCCAGGAAGACAATGTTGCAAGAGTCCAATTGAGAAAGGAAAGTATGCACCAGAACAGTGGACTGGGTGCGTTTGTCAAGGTAGGGCTGGATGGCCCAGAATCTAAAAATGCTAAAAAGGAGGCTTTTGCAATCTTGGATAGTTGGGGGGAAAAGGACAATTTGGTGTCTAAGGTGATTCCTAAGTATTTCAGGATGGAACACAACTGCAATTGGGAGCCATTTAGCACTGGATCTATGGAAGGACTTGTTTGAGAACCGATAAGCCAAATGGCCAAGGATCTGCTTCAGCGAATTGTCATGTCACCAAATAGCAACCTGAGCTAGGCAAGAGTTGGTGGGGGTAAGGTCGGGGCAATGTTATCTGTTGCATATACAAGAAGAGTGTCAGCATAAACATAAATGGATATGCCTTGGCTTTGGATAAGTGTAAGCAGGAGACTTAAAAAATTTTAAAGAAAAGAGGAGACAATGTTGAGCCTTGGGGTACATCATAGTGCAGCTTATGTAGAGCTGAGAGCTTGTTATCTACATTTACCTGGAAGGTTTGGTGTCATATTAACATGGTAAACTAGGAGAGAACATTCCCCTGAACACGAATGTCAAACAGACACATCAACAGGAGGTCATGTTCTATAAGAAATCAAAATCAAACAGAACATCTCCGCAGATAGTCTGAAACCCCTCATTAGACCTGATCCAGGCATCAGACCCAGAAGGCGAGGCACATCAGACACTATCAACATACCAAGAGCCTTTGCTAAAACAAGAAAAGACACTTCAAGAAGAGCACTATCCCTGGTCACACCAGCGCTCTGGAACTCAGTCCCCGAAAACCTGAGATCAACAAAAGGCCTCAAAGACTTCCGGAAGATGCTCAAAACTACACTCTTCACAGAACACTACAAGGACATCACATGAACTGTCCAACGAACGCTCTCTCTCTGTCCACCAAAATGTAAAAATGTTAATAGTTCCTGTACATAGCTCATACTGTATATAGCTCACCACGCAATCAATTTCACACCACTCACACACACACGCCTCGATTTATCACTGTATGCCCACACCCACGCACCCTGCCACTTGATTTGTTTTATATGTAATCCACTTTGATTTCAGGATAAAGCAGTATTTAAATCCTTTTTTTTTTTTTTTTTTTTTTATAAATTTTATTTAAACATCACCACTCAACAATAACAACAAAGCCAGTACAGTCAAACTCCGGGGGGGTGGACTCTCATCCCCTCCCGGCGATCCAGAACAGAGGGTGAAAACAGTTTTCAAATTATACCCCCACCACCCACCCCCCCCCTTCCACTACTCCCCCCTCCTCGCAGTCGCACATCCTCCTTAGCTTCGCCTGTTTATCTCCCCTGCTCGCCACCCCAGTTATCTACCCATTTGCAGAATCTCATTTCGGCATCGGGTCCCTAGCCTTCCAATATATGGGTCCCACACCAATAGAAAGGAGGTCCAGCCCTTGACACTGCCCCGCGCATTCCACCGCTCTGCCAGCATTAGCTGGTGAAAGCTGTTACGCCATGCCCCAAAAGTCGGGGGGTGCTGGTCGCGCCACATATGCAGAATAGGACCCTTACCCACCAGGCAAGCCTTTCGCAGGAACAATCGATCCGTTCGCCGGGGTGGATAGGGAGGGCCGAGGCTATCCAGGACCACAAATGCCCCCGTCCACCGCACTCTTTGCTGCAGTAGCCCAGCAACATACCTTGCTATTCTACCCCAATAGGGTTGAATACGGGGACAGGCCCACCACATATGCCAGAGGTTGGCCAAAGGAGCTTGGCATCTCGGACAGCGGCCATCAGTTGTCAAATGGCTACGCAGGGCCCGCCTAGGCGAGAAATAGGCCCTAGTAAGACATTTAAATTGTATCTCTCGCCATCTGGCCCCGCCCACCAAGACTGCAAGCCGCCGGAGAGCCATCAAAATGGTGTGTGGGGGTATCTCCCTCCCCATCTCCGCACTCCAAGCCGCCTCCACTCCCCGGTAATCAACCGGCGTTTGGAGAGCCCCCAGCCGCACTCGATAGCCCGCAATAGATTGAGGTGTGTCCTCCCCCAATGCAAAGAAACCCAGCAGTTGTGCCGAGCGCTCCACCCCCAGTGCCGCCCTAGGCAGGGCGGAAATATAGTGGGAAGCCTGAAAGTACGCAAAGGTAGAATTGGAGGTTAGATCATAGTCCCCGGCAAAGAGAGTGAAAGGATTTACATTTCCCTGCCTCATCCACCAAATGCCCGACCGTCCGAATTCCCTTCCGCCACCAATCTCGAAAGCCCGGAGAGTTCGAACCGGGGAGAAGTGGACGTTTCCCTGCAGAGGCACCCAGCTGGACGCAGTCCAGTCCGTCCCCCAGCGATTATTGAGATATCGCCATGTCCGCTGGGCTGACCCCAGCAACACGCTCGATGCGAGGCGTGATGGGAGGTAGCGCTTCTCCGTATGCAAGACCCCCAACAGTGAATATGGCGCCACCCATGCCTCCTCGAAACTCGTGGGGGTATAGACCGCCGTCCCGCCCAACCAGTCCCCCAAGTGGCGAGCCTGACAGGCCAGGGCATAGACCCCCAGGTCTGGAAGTCCCATCCCCCCCTCCCGCCATCTCCCCGTAAGTCGTGCTAGGGGTATCCGGGCCCGCGCTCCCCGCCACAGAAAGGTCCGAAAGGCAACCTCCAGCTTTCGCACATCACCCCGCTTCAACCACACTGGTAACGTCTGCAGCCAATACAACAGCCGCGGCAATACCACCATCTTGATGGCTGCCACTCTCCCCGACAACGATAATGGCAGCGGCTGCCAGGCCTGCAGTTGAGCTTTTGTGCGGGCCAACATCTCTTCAAAATTACTGCGATATAACTCATGGGGGTTCTTTGTCAACCGAATGCCCAGGTAAGCGAAATGGGAGTGTGCCCACCTTAGGGGGAAACCCGCCCACCCACCCGCGCTGTAACGTCCCCGACACATCTAGTGCCTCCGACTTATCGCTATTGATCCGCAGACCCGAAAACACGCCAAAGTCACGCATTTCCTGCAATAAACAGGGTAAAGAGTCCGCAGGAGCCGTAATATGCACCAAGATATCGTCGGCAAAGGCCGACACCTTAAAAGTCTGGGAGCCCATCCGAATCCCCCGTATCTCCTGCGACATCTCTATCGCCCTAATCAAGGGATCCAGTGAGAGCACAAACAGTAGGGGGGATAGGGGGCACCCCTGCCTCGTCCCCCTCTGCAAAGGGAAGGCCTCCGATAATAACCCATTACAGAGTATTCCCGCCGTCGGAGAATCATATAAACAGTCAATCATGGCACAGAAAGAGGGTCCCAGCCCATACCATGGGAGCAACTCCTTGAGATAGGTCCAGTCGACCCTGTCAAAAGCCTTCTCGGCGTCAAAACTCACCAAAAGTGTTGGCAGCTGTCGATCATGTACCCACTCAAGGGATGCAATGATTTTGCGCATATTTTTAACTATGTATCGACCTTTCACAAATCCCACCTGGGACGCATGTATCAGGCTTGGGAGGTATTCTGCTAGCCTATCAGCCAAAATCTTTGCGAAGATTTTTGCGTCGAAGTTCAGCAAGGAAATAGGGCGGTAAGACGTTGGCAGCTCCGGGTCCTTGCCCGGTTTTGGCAGGAGGGTGACATACGCATGATTCCCGCCCCATTTAAAGCCCCGTTGCGCAACCCGCCGCAGAAACACCGCCACCAACGTCGGGCCTATATAATCCGTAAGCAACTTGTAGAACTCGGCCCCCAATCCATCTGGCCCCGGCGATTTAAAACAACAAGCCTGGGCTATAACAGATCTCACTTCCTCCAGAGTAATAGAGCTCCCCAACTGGTTGCGCTGCTCGTCATTAAGCGAGGGCAGGTTCAACCGCCGCAAATAAGCCGGGATCGCTGAGGAAGAGCCGCCTTCCGCTGTATATAGCGCTTGAAAAAACTTCTGAAAGGCCTGTACAATCCCTTTAGTATTCCTCTGTAGCGCCCCGCTTTCGTCCCGCAAGGCTGCCACCGTACGCACTCCCCGCGCCCCCTTCAGACACCGCGCTAGTAAGCGCCCGGGCTTGTCTCCATGGTTGTACAGCCGATAGCGATAGTAAAGTAGAGACTTCTTAGCCCGCTGGTGCAAGAGCTCATTGAGGTCTACCCTGGCCTCCCAGAGCTCCTTCCGGAGCCCCTCCGACGGGGCTCCTGCCAGGCGTCTCCGCAACCAAGACACCCGCCTCTCCAAGCGGAGAATCCTTTCCATATGAAGCCTACGCTTGCGGGCTGCGAATCCGATAATGTCACCCCGGAGTACTACCTTGGCCGTCTCCCAGATGAGTTCAGGGTCATCTCGGTGACCTTGGTGGTCATCCTCAAACTCCCTCCAGTGCTGCTCCAAAAACTTATGAAACTGGGCATCGCCGTAGAGCTCCGGGGGGAAGCGCCATATCCGGGACCTATCCACCTCACCCCCCCAGTAAAGATCCAGCCATACCGGTGCATGATCTGAAATTTCAAACGGTCCAATCTGCACCTCCGCCACGTTCGCCAGGCTTCCAGAGGACAAAAATAAGTAATCTATGCGAGAGTGTGTACCGTGGTTCGGGAGTGGTGAGTGAAATCCTTCTCTAGGGGATGGAGCACCCTCCAGGTGTCTACTAGCCCCAATCTCCTCAGGAAGCTGTTTAGCAGTCGTGTAATCGGCCCCCGTGCTCGGGCGTCCCCCCCCTTTGCAGGTATCCAAGTTAAAATCGAAGACTCCATTGACATCTCCTCCCAGGAGAAGCGGGAGTTCAGGCATCTGCTCCACCTTGGAAGCCAGCCGGGAATAGAAACCGGCATCTGGGACGTTAGGGCCGTACATCGTCCCCAAAATGATCGGCCGCCCTTCTAATCTACTCTGCAACAGCACATAGCGTCCCGCTGCATCGCGAATCGCAGAGTCTACCGTACAGCGTATCCTTTTGTTAATCAAAATCACCACTCCTCCCTTCCTACCCAGGGCTGGTGCCCCCCAGACCTGCCCCACCCATCCCCGGCACAGCTTCTCATGTTCTTCAGCCGTCTGGTGGGTTTCTTGTAAGAAGGCTATATCACATTTGTGCCTTGCCAGGGCTTGCAAGATTTTATATCTCTTTATGGGATTACCTAGACCACACACGTTCCATGTAATAACTTTCAGGGTGACGGGGCAGTGTCAAGGCATAGACGACCGTCTCCAGCATTCTGCAGGGATGGAGTCCTCCCAGCCTGGAACCCCATCCCCCTACCCAGTTTTGTTATGTGCGACTGCTCCCCCTCCCCCCCTCTAATTCCCCTTCCCCCCCCATCCCCCCTCCCACTCCCCTCAGCTCCCCCCCCAGAGCTCACGGTCTCCCACATCTATTAACACCTCACCCCTCTGTGATTAACCTCCAATGATGCGCCCCACCACCCCCATCCCAACGCTCAGTGCGACACCCATTAGCCCTGCCCATTGCAGATACCCGGCCTCTGCCCCTCAGACCCCCCTTAAAGTAAGTCCCTAATAAGGCCCTTAGCCTACCCCAGCCCCGGTCCGTAAAACCCTCGCCCTCCCATTTAACACCTAAATCAACCCTCCGCCCCCTCCCCAACCCCCCCTCCGGCTCTAAGTATACAGTGACAGCCACATAGCATTTCGCAACATTCGAGGGCATTACTTCAGAAAAGGTACATTCCTATCCCCCGCTATTTGTCACAGCAAAATACAAAGTGAAAGTGACAGCACATTAAACAAAACCAAACATTGCCCAGTCAGGGTCTACAGACGGGCTCCCCGCGGCCGTAAAACTCGCTGGGCTCGAACGGGCCTTGCCCTCCAGCCCCCCTTTTTGGTAATAGCGTGGAGGGGAAGGGGGCCCCCCTCCTGATACCCCAAGGGCTGACTTAGAGCTAACTGAGGTGGGAGCTCCCTCTAATACCCCAGAGACGCTCCAAATCGGGGCCTCGGGCCTAACCGCCCACCGCATCCCATCGTCAGGAGACCCCCCGGGATGACGAGTAAGTGCCGCTCTCTCGTGGGCCCCTCCTGCCTGCTCCAGATGTCTCAGGATGTACCCAGGAGCCTTAGGAGCTCATCAACTCCCCAGATCTTACACTGCCAACCCGGAGCATCCAAACCCTGGGCTACCGGGCACCCCCCTGAGTGTACAATGCAGCCCCCTCGCTGGCAGCCATGCCCAGGCAGGGCCACCCAGGGCCCGGAGCCCCCCCCCCCCAAACCCAGGGAACCCTCCCGCCCCTTCCCTTTGAAAGGCCACTCAGACATCATAAACCACAACCAAACAGAAGAAAAACAGGCCGTCCAGCCTAAGGACGCTTAGAAACCCTTCTCCGGAACACTGGTAGTTGCTTCAGGGTGCTCCACGTGCTGTTCCAGCCGGTCTCTCGGTTTCCACAAAACGCGCTGCCTCTTCAGCGGTCTCAAAGGTTTTGCGCTGGCCCTCATAAAACACGTGGAGGCGCGCCGGGTATTGGACGGAGAATTTGATCTGTGCCGTTATCAGTTTTTGACAGATCGGTGCGTAGGCCCGCCGGCGCTGGCTGAGTACAACAGAGTAATCTTGAGCGATCCGGATCTTCGCATTGTCCAGTTGCAGGGTACCTTGTATTTTAGCTGCCCGCAGGATGGCTTCTTTTTGTGGGTAGCGGAGCAGCTTAAGCAGGACCAGATGGGGCCGGGAGTCCTGGGCCTGCCTGCCCCCCACGCGGTGTACTCTCTCAATCTCGATGGTCGCACCGGTCCCTGGTTCCCCCAGCAGTGCATCAAAGAGCCTTTCCAGGTATTTTCTCAGGTCCTTGTCCGGCACCGCTTCAGGGACACCCATAACTCTCAAGTTGTTTTTCTCCGTGACCGGTTCTCGAGGTCGTCCAGTTTGGCCTCGTGAGAGAGCAACCGGGTCTGAAGGCCTGCCACCGTCCGGCTCAACTCAAGCAAGTTGTCTTCGGCCTTGCCCACACGCTCCTCTGCCTCCTGGAGCCGTTTCCCAAAGGCGTCTACCGAGTTCTGCACCGTGTCCAGCTTCTCTCGGATGGTGGTGAATTGCGCCGCCAAAGCCTCTGCAACGGCCGCCGAGATCTCTTCCACTCTTGCCGGGGAGGTCGGCGAAGTAGGCGCCCCCCCTCCGTCCGCCATTTTGCTCGGGGCTGGCCCTCTGTCCCGCTCCTTTTTCCCGGTTCGAAGTGCCGCAGCCATCCCCGCTGAGCTCCTTCTGCTCGGGGTATAACAGCCTGGGTGTTAGGCGCCTGGAGAGGAGCTGGCCTGGTTTCTCGGGTTGAGATCGTCTCAAAGATGCCGGTTTAGGCTGGGGGTAGTGGGAGCGCGATCAGCACGCGTCCGCTCGCGCTCACCGCATCACCGGAAGTCCCTATTTAAATCCTTTTAAATAAATTAAATAAATAAGATCAAATGCTGCAGACAAGTCCAAGTATACCGCAATGATAAATTTACCTTGGTCAAAGGCCTTGTATGTATCATTAAGAACTGCAATAGCAAAGATTTCAGTACTATAATGCTATTATTTCTATGCTGGTCACTTTTTAGCGTAGCATTGGTTTGCAGCTTGCCGTGCTGTGTGCATCAGTGATGCTGAGAGCTAAGCTATCAGTAGCTTAACTACTGGCAGGGTCTTCCGAGATGGACAGGACTCATCTGAGGTGCCAGACCAAGACAAACTACCAATCTGGGCAGCAGCAGAATGGGACGGTGTTGGCGGCGGAGGATCACATTTCTGTGACAATAGCAACAACATTAGAATTACCTGTGTGGAAGAAAGGCCTGGCAATCTATTTCCTATTTTGCCAGGAAAACCCAAATGCTTTTCCAATATTGGGCCCATAAGAACATAATAAATGCCATACTGGCTAAGATCAAGGTCCAACAAGCACAGTATCCTGTTTCCAACTGTGGCCAATCCAGGTCACAAGTATCTAGCAGTTTCCCCAAAAGACACACAGGTTCCATAATGCTTGTACTGTGGCAAGCAGTGGATTACCAAGGTCCTCTTTAATGGTTTATGGACCTTTCCTCCAGGAACTTGTCCAAACCTTTTTTTAAACCCAGCTACACTAACAGCTTTTACTACATCCTCCGGTAACGAATTCCAGAGTTTGATTATATGTTGCGTGAAAAAATATTTTCTCTTATTAGTCTTAAACGGGTCACACTCTAGCTTCATTGCACGTCCCCTAGTCTTTCTACTTTTTGATGCCATAAAGAATCCATCTATGTTTACCCATTCCACTCTATTCATTAATTTATAGACCTCTATCATATCTCTACTCACCCAGGGGCGGCCCAAGGGGGGTGCGGGGCCATGTGCGGAGATTAATTGCGGGGCCTCATTTGCATAGGGAGCCTCATTTGCATAAATACTTGCATAATGTTAACATGCATTTTTAGTAAACATGCTTCTTAATGAGTGTCTGGATAAAGAAAGACTAATAGATTTCTACGTTACTATATTCCAGTGCCAACCGCCAGGTCCATTAGGAAGTACTATAAACACTGACCTTTTAGAACTCATAGCAAATCCACCATATCATAACAGCTCTGCCAGGACTCACAAAGCACCAAACCCTACCTATCAAAAGGCAACACTGCAAATATTAAACCAATACATCTCAGAGAATACCAATGCATCTCCTACTGGGGAAAGAGAACAAGTGACATGGTCAAATAGAAACTACATGAACAGAATACCTCAGCTTGGTTAAAATGCAGAATATAGACCGTCACCAAAGAACAAGGGATCACAATTTAGAAATAGGAAGACAATAATTAAACTGGGAACCCCAAAAGCCAAACTTGGGATGTACAACAACACTGGAGAAATAAAACTATAAATTAATTTCCTCTTGTACTAAACAAAACACAAAAGATGTTAACAATGCACATTTCCCAGAGCTGATATATTCCAGTTAATAAATTCAAAATAAAAACGTATTTTTCTACCTTTTGTTGCTTGTGCATTTTCTTTTCAGTTGCAATTGCTCCAGTCACTTTCTTCTGGTTTCTTTGTGTCTTCTGCGAGCTATCCATTTTCCTTTCTTCTCTTTTAGATTTTTTTCCAAATTTTTTCTCTATATCTGCTTTAACATACTGATCTTTCCCCTTTTGCTCTTTCCTCCATTTCTTTCCTTATTGCTTTATCATCCACTCAAATTTCACCCTTCCATTCTCAATCTACACTTACTCTTCCAATACCCGGCCCTTCGTAGACTTTTCTTCCCTCCCACACAAAATATCTTTTCCCCTCTCCATTCTCATTTCCCATCCCTTTCTAGTCCTCCCCCAAAATCAGCTCCTTTATAGTTCTAGACCCACCCAGCATCTGCCCCCTTCTAGCCCCAGTCTCCCAAGCTTCCACATCAGCCCATTTCCAGTCCTAGCCTCCCATATGCTGTTTTCCAGTTCCATTCCAGCCCCCATCAGCCCATTTCCAGTGTCCTATTCCAGCTGTAACCCCTGTAGTCCCAGCAGGGCTGTGGCGTAGGCAGCTAGCCGAGCTATTAGGGCACCTGACCTTTATATTGGAAATAAGTGTAGTTGTGAGTCCAAGTGGTCAAGGTTTAAAGGATTTTATTTCCCCTCCCGGGGTTTTCGGATTTCCAAAACAGCAACAGAGGAAAACTTAGGATACAAAAACTGATGAAACTTAAAGGTAGCAGACTTGCTTTTAACTATAACAGTCACAGTAAATAGTTATCCTAGGCAGCTGATAATCTCTTCTTATCTTCTATCCCAGTTATAAACCCACTGGTTTGAAAGTTTCACAATAAAGAAGGATTCTCATCAGCTATCATTAGAGAGCATTCCATGTCCTCCAAGCCTAGATTCAAACAGCTATCTTCTGTAATCATTGGCTCTACATCATTATCCTGTGGATAGAAAGTCTGTGTATATTTTAACTCTGTGTCTTCTCCAGAGTTTCTCAAACAGTCTTCATCACAACCAGGCAAGTAACTACCATTCGTTTTATATTGGCAAGACAGAGAAACCCACTTCCTGGAATAACGTTTCCCTTTGTCAGCTTTAAGCTCTCTGCTCCTCCCATTCACTGGTAGCTCACAGCACTGATCCTTATAGCAAACAGATTTCCCTTTCATCAATCTGTGCCTTGGCTTCTCTAGCATACCGTTATCAGACTCATCCATACAAACATCTTCAATAACCCAGTCTCTCTCAAAGTTTGGAGACTGTTTTTCATAAGCCTGCCTCTCAGGTACATACGTCTTTCTCACTGGCTCACGTCTCCCACACTCAGCCTGGTGCTGGGGAATTTCTCTTTGTATCAAAGCTGGGTATTTCTTTTGACTAACCTCCCAGGTGAAACCTTTTCTAGTTCCTGGTGTAGAACTCCTTTGTGGTTTCCTGGCTGGAACTTTAGGTGGTTCAAACTCCGTGTTTGAGAAATCAGAGCTTGCCTCAGAGTCAATCAGCTTTCTTCCCTCATGGCAGCTCCTCACGTTACAGCTCCCTCTGTAACCTCCTCTGAAGTCTCCCGTGTAACTTCCTCTAGAGTTTCCTGTTCCACCGGACCTATCAGGCTCTCCAGCTCTACTTCCTGTTTTCCCTAAGCATTTTTTTATACTGCTTTTGGGGTGTGTCTTCCCTCACGTGAAAGTTGCTTTCTCTTTCTAGTGAGAGCTGTTTCTTAACTAGGCACGGCTGCAGATCTCGTGCCTGCCTAGGTTGCTTATGGCAACAGGGATGTTTTTGATCTGTCTGCCTGTCAAAACCCAGCCTGTTTTTATCATGTTTTTGTCTCTCTAAGGCAGGGGACAGATCTGCTGTGTTACATATCCCCCTCCTTAAGTTATTACACGCTGCTGACGTCCTCGTCCGACAGCGTGTAATCCCATTAGACCTAATACAGTGGTCCTCAACATATACCATGCGTACATTCGCTGACCTCTCATGCCAAGGCTTCAGCAAATTTACATGATAAGTTTGGCGGCGCCCTCTCTCATTTTCCACACTGTATGATACAGGGCCTACCCGACCGACTACTGTGCCCGGGCCTCTCCACTGGGCCTCAAACTTATGGCCAGCATCCACCACCAAGATTAAAACTTTATCGCCTACAGATAAAGTTCGCGTTTTGGTCCTGCGATCGTAGTATTTTTTTTGTCGGCGCTGACTAGCCTGCAAATTATTCATGGACACCCTGGCCGTTCGTTCTAAACGATTCCGGAGGTCCTTTAAAAATTGGGGTACTCCTACTTCCGTCACCTCGGGTGCGACCCATTGCTCCCTGAGAATATCCAAAGTGCCCCTTGGGGCCCTCCCAAACAACAATTCGTAAGGGGACGCTCCCAACGATGCCTGCGTGCGTTCCCTGCACGCATAGAGGACGAACGGGAGGACATTATCCCATTCGACCATATTGCCATCTAGGCTACGCCTCAACATTTGTTTCAGGGACTGATTGAGCCTTTCCACCAACCCATTAGACTGGGGGTGATACGCTGAGGTACGCATGTGGTGTATCCCGAAGGCATCCCAAAGCATTGCTAAATGCTTGGATGTAAAATTGGTCCCCTGATCTGTTAGTATTTCCTGGGGGAATCCAATCTCACAGAAGAGCTTTATAAGCTCTATTGCTATGGTTCTTGCGGAAATATTCCGTAGTGGTATGGCCCATGGGAACCTTGTCGCATGGTCTATAATCACTAGGATATATGAAAAACCTCTGGGGGTCCTCACTAAGGGACCCACAATATCCATAGCTAACCGTCTTACCGGAGTGGCAATGGTGGAGGTGATACCAAAGGCACTGGCTTAGGCTTCGTAGCCGTGACTCTTTGACAGGCCGGGCATGACTCGCAATAGCTGGTTGTTTCCTTAAACACACCCGGCCAGTAAAAACGAGCCAACACTTGATCCAGTGTCCCTTGAACACCTTTATGACTGCCCGTAGGTTGGTCGTGGGCCAATCTCATTACTACTGCCTTAAAGGTGGTGGGCACCACCAATTGCTTGCGTACAATACCCGTTCTGGGGCTTGCACTTTCCCGGTACAATAACTCTCCTTCCATGAAAAACCTAGGTAGAATTGTTCTAGCTTCACGGGCATACTCAAACGCTCTTTTTAGAGCCGGGTCATTCCGTTGCTCGGCTGGAAAGGACGGGAATTTCTTTACCAGCTCAGCTGGTATCCAAGGTAATTCCTCTCCCTCTTCCAGGCCTGCTCTCCCTTGTGACCTGCACCTTCTCTCCCGGCGCCTTTCTGGTTTTCTCTTCCTAATTTTTTCTGGAGGGTTAATTAAACCTTCATCACAAGGAAGTATATCCTGTAGTGTCCTATCCGGGTCCAACTCTCGCTCGGGGGATGGGTCCCTGTCCTCGACCCTTTCTTGTGGCTCAGACGCTGTACTTGTCCCTGCGCTTGCACCCTTACTCTGGGATCGGGTGGAAATTAAACCCATTTTATCATCAAGCCTTTCCTTGAGGGCTTGCTGGAAAAGAGGCCACCCTTTTCCTAACACGACCTCTCTCGGGAGGTTGGGGACTACTACTATGGGTACCTTTTGACTAACACCTAGTGCCTCCATACGCACATCATACAGGGAATAATAGGATGAGTCTCCATTCATACACTTCAGTTGCACATTCGGGGGTATCTGACATACAACAAGGGGGTTACTTGCTATCATAGCTTGCCACATTGTATGGGAAACCATATTTTGATCTGCTCCTGTATCCAGGAGTGCGGTAGCCTTTACCCCTTCTACCAGAACATCTACCACAAACTCTTCCCCAGTGTGTTTCTCTCCCCCAGATACCAGGACAACATACTCTTTACAATCCCTTTGCACGTGCCCTTTTTCCCCACACTGAAAACATTTTAACATCCCATATTTCATTACATTCTTTCTGGGTACATCCCGATTATAAGCTCTTCCTGTCCCTGACATTCTTTCTCTGCCTGTAACCTTCAACAGGTGACCTTGAGAAGCTCCAGCTAATTCCGCTTCAAAATAGCCATTTGTTAGCTCCACTGCTTCTTTAGTAGATTTGCACCTTTGCAATAATAGGAAGGCTTTTACATCTGGCGGCACAGCCTCAAAATATTGCTCCAAAATTACAGCGTCTAACAGGGACTCTATCGTGGCTGTTTGAGGAGCAAGCCATTTTGATGCTAGGCCTGTTAATCTTTGCATCAGGGCCTTCGGCGTCTCTTTAGGTAGGATCTTAGCCTCCCTAAAAAGACGGCGATAATGGGTATGCGTCAACCCAAGCCTATCCCTGACTGCTAGTTTTACTTCAGGATACTGGGACGCGAGATCAGCGGGCATTGCCTTGTATGCCGCTAAAGCCTCTCCCCTTAGAGACATGGCGAATCTTACCGCCCACTGATCTGGCGGCCACTTTGCTGCCACGGCTATTCTTTCAAAGGCCTCTGAATAATCATCAAAGTCATCAGAGTGTCCTAAAGGTCCTAGTGTCAAAGCATTATAGTTCTGCAGTCCTACCACAGGGGTCACTGGTACACTGTCCTCCTCTGTGGGGTGCATCCTCTTCACCAGAGTGGCAATCAAATAGAGGAGTGGTTGCTGCTGTGCCGCTACTGCAGCCATGGTCCGTGCCTGTGCTTGCCGTGCCAGTTCGCCTTGGGCCTCCATCCCCCTACGCATCTCTTGAGGGTCCATTGCAGCGTCAACGTGTACCTGCAAGAAAAGAAAACAAGGCCCACCAAGTGCGGAACAATTTTTCTGTCCCCTCTCTACTTCTTGGCCAGGTTTTAACTTCCCCTTTTCTGTGCCCAGTCACTTATACCTGAACACGGTGCAGGATCCCGCTTTGAGAAAAGGTCTTTGGTTCCCTCCTGTCAGCTCAGGACGTAGAAATCCAATCCGCGACACTCCAGTACAGATTTTTCCCTCCTTTTTTTTTTTTTTTTTTTTTTTCAAATCAGCTGTACCCACTCAGGAAGCTTTGTAGTATTCTGTGCTGTATTTTTTTTTCCAAAACTCCTGCCAACTACGCCATTTTCTTGTAACCCCTATAGTCCCAGCAGGGCTGTGGCGTAGGCAGCTAGCCGAGCTATTAGGGCACCTGACCTTTATATTGGAAATAAGTGTAGTTGTGAGTCCAAGTGGTCAAGGTTTAAAGGATTTTATTTCCCCTCCCGGGGTTTTCGGATTTCCAAAACAGCAACAGAGGAAAACTTAGGATACAAAAACTGATGAAACTTAAAGGTAGCAGACTTGCTTTTAACTATAACAGTCACAGTAAATAGTTATCCTAGGCAGCTGATAATCTCTTCTTATCTTCTATCCCAGTTATAAACCCACTGGTTTGAAAGTTTCACAATAAAGAAGGATTCTCATCAGCTATCATTAGAGAGCATTCCATGTCCTCCAAGCCTAGATTCAAACAGCTATCTTCTGTAATCATTGGCTCTACATCATTATCCTGTGGATAGAAAGTCTGTGTATATTTTAACTCTGTGTCTTCTCCAGAGTTTCTCAAACAGTCTTCATCACAACCAGGCAAGTAACTACCATTCGTTTTATATTGGCAAGACAGAGAAACCCACTTCCTGGAATAACGTTTCCCTTTGTCAGCTTTAAGCTCTCTGCTCCTCCCATTCACTGGTAGCTCACAGCACTGATCCTTATAGCAAACAGATTTCCCTTTCATCAATCTGTGCCTTGGCTTCTCTAGCATACCGTTATCAGACTCATCCATACAAACATCTTCAATAACCCAGTCTCTCTCAAAGTTTGGAGACTGTTTTTCATAAGCCTGCCTCTCAGGTACATACGTCTTTCTCACTGGCTCACGTCTCCCACACTCAGCCTGGTGCTGGGGAATTTCTCTTTGTATCAAAGCTGGGTATTTCTTTTGACTAACCTCCCAGGTGAAACCTTTTCTAGTTCCTGGTGTAGAACTCCTTTGTGGTTTCCTGGCTGGAACTTTAGGTGGTTCAAACTCCGTGTCTGAGAAATCAGAGCTTGCCTCAGAGTCAGTCAGCTTTCTTCCCTCATGGCAGCTCCTCACGTTACAGCTCCCTCTGTAACCTCCTCTGAAGTCTCCCGTGTAACTTCCTCTAGAGTTTCCTGTTCCACCGGACCTATCAGGCTCTCCAGCTCTACTTCCTGTTTTCCCTAAGCATTTTTTATACTGCTTTTGGGGTGTGTCTTCCCTCACGTGAAAGTTGCTTTCTCTTTCTAGTGAGAGCTGTTTCTTAACTAGGCACGGCTGCAGATCTCGTGCCTGCCTAGGTTGCTTATGGCAACAGGGATGTTTTTGATCTGTCTGCCAGTCAAAACCCAGCCTGTTTTTATCATGTTTTTGTCTCTCTAAGGCAGGGGACAGATCTGCTGTGTTACACAGCCCATCACCCATTTGCAGTCTACGTTCCCTCCATCAGCCCATTTCTAGTCCTATCCTAGCTCCTCATCAGTCCATTTCCAGTCCTAGCCCCCATATGCTCTTTTCCAGTTCCATTCCAGTCCCTCATCAGCCCATTTCCTCCACGCTCCCCCATCAGCTAATTTCCAATCCTAGCCCCCTCGTCAGCCCACGTCGCCCTATTCCAGCCCCCATCAGCCCATTTCCATTCCTAATCCAGCTCTTCATCAGCCCATTCCAGTCCAAGTTCCCCCCCATCACAGCCCATTTCGTCCATTCCCCCCCACCATCACAGCCCATTTGCAGTCCTATCCTCCCCACCATCACAGCCCAATTGTAGTCCGTTCTCGCCATCACAGCCCATTTCCAGTCTGTTCTCCCCCCCCACCACAGCCCATTTCCAGTCTGTTTCCCCCATCCCAGCCCAATTTGTCCATTCCCCCCCATCACAGCCCATTTCCAGTCTGTTTCCCCCATTCCAGACCATTTTCAGTCCGTCCGTCCCCACCATCACAGCCCTATCCCCCCCACCATCACAGACCATTTGCAGTCCTCCCCCCATCACAGCCCATTTCCAGTCCTATCCCCCCCATCACAGACCATTTGCAGTCCTCCCCCCATCACAGCCCATTTCCAGTCCGTTCTCCCCCCCCCACATCACAGCCCATTTCCAGTCTGTTTCCCCCCCCCCATCACAGCCCATTTCCAGTCCGTTCCCCTCCCCCATCACAGCCCATTTCCAGTCCGTTTCCCCCCCCCATCACAGCCCATTTCCAGTCAGTTCCCCTACATCACAGCCCATTTCCAGTCTGTTTCCCCCCATCCCAGCCCAATTTGTCCGTTCCCCCATCCCAGCCCATTTTCAGTCCGTCCGTCCCCACCATCACAGCCCATTTCCAGTCCTATCCCCCACCATCACAGACCATTTGCAGTCCTCCCCCCATCACAGCCCATTTCCAGTCCTATCCCCCCACCATCACAGCCCATTTCCAGTCCGTTCTCCCCCCCCACATCACAGCCCATTTCCAGTCTATTCCCCCCCCATCACAGCCCATTTCCAGTCCGTTCCCCTCCCCCATCACAGCCCATTTCCAGTCTGTTTCCCCCATCCCAGCCCATTTTCAGTCTCCCCCCATCACAGCCCATTTCCAGTCCTATCCCCCCCACCATCACAGACCATTTGCAGTCCTCCCCCCATCACAGCCCATTTCCAGTCCTATGCCCCCCATCACAGCCCATTTCCAGTCCGTTCTCCCCCCCCCCCCCCACACATCACAGCCCATTTCCAGTCTGTTCCCTCCCCCATCACAGCCCATTTCCAGTCCGTTCACCTCCCCCATCACAGCCCATTTCCAGTCTGTTTCCCCCAGCACAGCCCATTTTCAGTCTGTCCGTCCCCCCCATCACAGCCCATTTCCAGTCCGTTCCCCTCCCCCATCACAGCCCATTTCCAGCCTGTTTCCCCCATCCCAGCCCATTTTCAGTCTCCCCCCCATCACAGCCCATTTCCAGTCCGTTTCTCCCCCCATCACAGCCCATTTCCCGTCTGTTTCCCCCCCCCCCACACACCGCCCATCCCGTCCTCGCCCCCCCCCCCCCCCCCGAAGAGCCCCGCGCCGTCTATGGGGCTGCAGAGGGAGCCGGGGAAGCCCGCGCGAGGCCCCGGCTCCCTCTGCACAGCCCGCCAGCGGGAAGAACCTTTACCTCCCCGCTGGCGGCTGTTTCAATGACGCCGCGAAGGCCGGGAAAGGTTAAAGGCAATGCCCTTTAACCTCTCGCGGCATTCGCGGCTTCATTGAAACAGCCGCCAGTGTGAAGGTAAAGGCTCTTCACGCTGGCGGGCTGTGCAGAAGGAGCCGGGGCCTCGCGCGGGCTTCCACGGCTCCCTCTGCAGCCGTCCATTGAGCGAGAATGTGGTTCGCGCGGGGCCCTGTGCGAACAACATTCTCGCTCAATGGACGGGCCGGCCCTGCACTCACCCATCTCTTTTTCAGGTTGAAAAAACATAAACGTTTAAGCCTCTCCTCAAAGGGATATCCTTCCATCCCCTTTATCATTTTGGTGGCTCTTCTCTGTACCTATTCTAATTCTGCTATATCCTTTTTAACTTACAGAGACCAGAATTGCACACAATATTCAAGGTGCAGTCACACCATGGAACGATACAGAGGCATGGGACGATGCAGAGGCATTATAATTAAGAAGCATGCGTATACCAGAACATCTGATCATTCTCTTGCACAATCTTTACATTAATCAAGAAGCAACAGTTTAAATGGAACAAGGAGAAAAATAATGGTTTAAAATTAGCAAAGGTGTATTTTATTTATTTAGTAGACACTTGTATACCGCTGCTTCCTACGATCAGCAGCGGTTAACTTTACAGATCAGGTTGGACTGCACAGTGCAGTAATTTGTATGATTTACATTATGATTGGTTAAGGATTTGATTAGAAACAAACAAACACAGAGTCATTTGATTTACATTTGAATTAGTGTGTGCGGGTTTGCTTACCTATATATACATTAGGATGCGTGGGTGGGGGTGTGCTCCGTATATACATATATACAATTAACAGATCTGGTTTCTGGTTAGTTCAGTCTATATACATATATAGAATTAACAGACTGGTTTCGGTTAACTCAGCCTAAAATGGGACTGAAAAAGGTGTGTCTTGAGATTTTTTCTAAATTCTTTTAAGTCCCTTATTTGTCTTATGTCGTGGGGCAGCTGATTCCAGAGTAATGGTGCAGTATACGAGAAAGCCCTGCGGCTTGTCTCCGCTTTGACCTTTCTTATGCTGTTTGGGACGTTGAGGGTGTTTTGAGTTATGGTTCTTCTGCTTCTATTGGATGCCTGGATGGTGATTAGATTGTTGAGGTATGACGGGGCTACGTTGTGAATGAGCTTGTAAGTGGTTACTAGTATTTTGTATAAGATGCGGGCAGTAATGGGGAGCCAATGGAGTTCAATGAGTACAGGAGTGATGTGTTCAGTGATGCCTTTTTTCATAATGATCCTGGCAGCGACGTTTTGGGCCATTTGTAGAATGTTTAGGGTGCTCTTCGGGAGGCCTTGGAGGATAGCGTTGCAGTTGTCCAGGTGCGGAATGATAAGAGCTTGTGCCACTGTTCTGAAGTCGGAATGGTCGATGATGTTGCGGAGTGGTTGAAGCACTCTTAATTTATGAAATATGGCCCGGTTTGTTGTTCGTAGGTGTTTTTCCATCCGCAAGTTGCTATCAAGTAGTAACCCTAGATACTTTATTTCGGGCTTGGTGTAGTAGACGTTATTGTTGAGGATGACGGTGGTGGGCGGAGTGAAATCCTTTTTCTTGGAGATGAACATCACCTCCATTTTTTTATGGTTTATTGACATGTTGTTTATTTGTAACCAGGTCTGGAGCATGCTGAGGCATTCCTCGAGTTGAGTGTAGTTTGGTTGGTTTATGTCCAGCTGGGTATGACAAGGCTCCATACTTTCCTTCTACCTGTTTAACTTATATGCAGAACAAATTATCAGAGAAGCAGGACTGTATTGAAGACAACAGAGGTGTGAAGATTGGTGGAAGATTCATCAAAAACCTTCGTTATGCTGATGATAGCACATTACTGGCTGAAAGTGAAGATGATCTGAAACATTTGCTTCTCAAGATCAAGGATCATAGCCTTAAAATGGACCTGTACCTTAATGTAAAGAAGACAAAGATCCTGACAACTGGCAAAATCAATAAGTTCATCGCTGATGGAGAAGAAATTGAAATAGTGGACAACTTTAACCTACTTGGATAAACTATCAATAAATAAACAACAAGCAGTCAAGAAATCAGACGATGCATTGCTCTTGGCAGAATGGCTATGAAGGACCTAGAGAAAATTCTCAAGAGCAGAAATGTCTTTCTCCATATAAAGATTTGATTTGTTCAAGCCATGGTATTTTGAATAGCGCCATATGGATGCGAAAGTTGGACAGTGAAAAAGATAGACAGGAAGAAAATTGATGCCTTTGAATTATGGTGCTGGTGACGAATACTGTGTATACCATGGACTGCCCGAAGAACAAACCAGTCAGTACTAGAGGAGATCAGATCTAAGCTTTCTTTAGATTTTAGAAGCTCAGATGAAAAGATTTTGACTTTCATACTTTGGACACATCATGCGAAGAGAGAGATCATTAGAGAAAGACATCATGCTAGGCAAGGTAGAAGGTCAACACAAAAGAGAAAGGCCAGCAATGAGATGGATCAATACAAAAACAACAGCTATGGGTGCCACTCTGTCAGCAATGAGCCGCCTGACTGAAGAACAAACATAGTTTAGGACCATTATCCAAAGGGTCACCGACTCAACAGCACTTAACAGTCATTTGTTAACGCAGCTGGATAGCACATGCTATTTGTTGTGTTAACAGGTAGTTCAGCTTAGTAAACATGCCTCATAGGGGCCTATGTGACTTTATAAAATACTAGCACAAATCCAGGAGCAATAGCACCTACATTCAAGCCCCAAACATGACACCTACTGGAGAACATATGTAAATAGTAGCACACACTTTACACACATAGATCATGACTCCTTCTACTCTCTGCTCACGCTCCACCTTTGTGCAGGCTAGTACACAAGTATTCACTGGCTTTCACGGCTTGAACATTTAAAGACATGATCATATAAAAAGCGTGGTGGCAAAACACACAAGATGGAAGTAAAGCAGTGAGTCTTTATTGAAGCATGACCATGTTTTGGCAATAAGCTTTTGTCAGGGGTATAGGAACCTCAAATAAAATATAAATACAGAACATAAAAAACTGAAACATACATCAATATTTAAAATAAAATATATAATAATTGAAGATAAAACAGTAAAACAATTAAGTAAACTTGTCACTTGTGCCCCTTTACTGGTTCATTCCTTTTAGTCTGTTTCATTATTCAGTATATTCGTACTTTCGCTTTATTATATTATATTTTAATTATTCCCCTTTTTAATAATATTATATGGTCATTATTTTCCATCACCTCCTCCCCTATGCAAATATGCATGCACTTTTTCAATTAATATATATTTTTTAATTGTTTTACTGTTTTATCTCCAATTGTTATATATTTTATTTAAGTATTGATGTATGTTACATAACTAACACTAGCTGGAGAGTTAAAATCCATTGGCATCTATTTATAGTTGTGCCACCATGATGGAGAGTCAGCAGGTTTAACAGCGGTAGCTGAAACATTTGATGCCTTGCTGGCTAATATAAAAGACTCTAAAAATGAACTATGAGACTTTAACTGAAATTGCTATTGTTATGATTTTTAGAAAATCCATCATTTGGATGAATTTACGAGAGAATGTTTTAAGACAACATTAGGTCAGGAGATTAGAGGTCTTTGAATGAATTCTATAAATCTAAAAGAGATGAATATTCTAAAGGGGTTTTTTTTTCATATTTTTTGAAGCATGGTTATTAAAGAAGAATATTAAGAACATAAGATATGCCATACTGGGTCAAATTGAGATCCATCAAGCCCAATATCCTGTTTCCAACAGTGGCCAAACCAGGTCACAAGTATCTGGCAGGTTCCCCAGAATGTACACAAATTCCACATTGCTTATTCCAGGGTAAAAAGTAGATTTCCCTGGTCCTCTTCAATAATGGCTTGTGGACTTTTCCAGTCAGGAAACGTGGCAGGGAGTACCAATAATGCCTTTATTATTCCACGGATCAAGTGTGCCTAAAACCCGACACAGGCCGTGTTTCGTTCACCACTTCCTCAGGGGTTAACGACTCACTAAAAGTACATACATATTGTCATGATGTGGGTATTGATAAAGTTGAAAACTTGAAAAGAAATCCTATTTCTTTTAAGAATCTAGATGTGCAATTACCTTCAGGCACAGCTAGAGGGAGCAGGAAGGAATATTCAGGAGCTAATGAGCTTGAGAAGCCTAATGACTTGCACCTGGAAGTGACCCCAGAAGTCAGGCAGGAAGGATTTCCTTATAAGCCAGAGCTGAATGCTTGCAAGGAGAGTAGAAGAAGAGGTCCAGGTCCAGTTGCCTTAGGGAAAGGCAGTCCAGCAGCATTGTGCAGTGGGAGTAGAAGTGGAGGTAGAGATCCAGGACGGGGTCCAGCTGCCTTGAGGAAGAGGAGCACGGCTACACAGGGGAGCACGGCTTCACCAAGGAAAGAGAAAGAAGAGAAAGAGAAGGACCTGAGAAGGAACAGTGAAGAAATCCTAGAGGAGCAAGCCCACAGGTACAGGGTTTACAAGGGTGAAATCCAGAAGGGCCAAGCTGATTGTGCAGCTCTCCCAAGGAGGTTTGTTAGAGCCAGCTCTGAGGTTAGAGGCTGTGCCACCCCCTGTTCTTCCAGTGTTCCTGACTCTAGAAGAGAGAGAGCTAAGCCAGAAGCCAAAGGGAATGGTTTGGTGAGAAGCTCACAGTCTCTGAGGAATAATTACCCAGTTTTACCAAGCAAGAGCGGAAAGGCATTTTATAATAAACCTGAGTTCTTACCAAGGGAGGAAAGAGAGTCCAAACCAGGTTTTACTAAACTGCCAAGAAGCACAGCCCTGCCTAATGCTGAGAGGCAGAGACATTGCTACAACAGGAAAGTTGCTGAAAGGAAAAACTCTGTGGAGTCAAGCCAGCAAAGTTCCAGGAATGAAACAGTTATTGATGCTAGTAAATGCATGAAGCATAAAGGCCCTGGGAAAACCAGTGCTCGCTTTACAAGGAAGGAGAAACCAGACTGGTTTAGTAAAATCCCTAAAGCCCTGAGAACAGACCCTTATTGGAGACAAGGCCCCAGAGGCACAGCACACCAACACGAGTCAGACAGGGACAGTGTTTGTTCCCCTGGTGATTTTAGTGAGGAAGAATGCATGGAGACAGAATGCATTGACACGGTTTCCCTATCACCACCAGAGCAGATGGACTGTGACCTGTGCACAGCCTTATGTCAAGAGTCTGTAGTAACTGAGTAAAATAGAAGAGTCTATGAAAATGTTGATGTTTTTGGAATGAACTGAATTCCTGTTTTCTGACCTCTGCATTAATTGTGAAGTGTAACAATTAAGCCCATGTTTTGAATACTGGTGACCTTTTGCAAGAAAGGACTTTTCTGTTTCATTATTCATCTCTTAATTTGAACCCTTGCATTGACGGGGAATAAAAGCCTTAATCCCCTCCACTTGGTTTTGTTGCTAAGTTCTTTTAGGCAGCCGGAACTGATAAGAACATTTTACTACGCAAATGAACCTTACGTTCCCGGTGGCTCCCTAAATATAATCTTTGCCGTGGATTGCCCATAGGCGTAGGGGGCGCTCCCCACGACAATATACACAATGAATAAAAACCACAACAAATAAAACAAAAATAAAATTGCATAAGCATATAAAAGTTAATAAAATACAAATCGTCTTAAATAATTAAAACAATAAATAAATAAATAAACTAATAAACAGAGTGTGATAAACCATTGATACAATAACTATATTGCATTAAATAATAAGTAACATGCAACAATATAAAACACAAAATGCAACAATATAAAACACAAAATGCGTACACTGTAAAACCAAATAAACTCAAAACAGGAGAGAGAGGAGGACTAAAAAGACATGCAATATCCAATATATAAAGCACAGTGTATAAAAAATGTTAAACGACAAATAAGTAAAACAACATGAACAAACTGGTAACAAAATTAACATTGCTTCATAAATACCTGGGGAGTAAAAAGCATTATAGAGAAAACTGGAGGAGATAGGAGTGAATAAGTGGGATACATGTAAAATTCTGAAGTAGCTATGCACTTATCTAGAAGAAAAACCAAAAAACAGGACCAGCTTATGGATATCAACCGACAAACAATACAAAAAGCCCATTAAAGAATACAATTAAAAACCTACCGATGTGACAGCCAATGTAAATCGCAAATCTCTTTGATTGTCAGGGCCGTGGGAACAACCTGCCCCTCACATGCGATGTGAGTTGAACTATACATGAATAAATAAATAAATAAACAAATAAAGTGAGCAGGGAAGCAAAAGGATGCCGTTTAAAATTGTAACTATGTATACAACTATCCAGAAAAAAACTTTAGACCAAAAACTGCTTATGGATATCAATCCCAAACCGAGACCAACCAACACCATCCCGATACAAAGACTTGTGTAAATGTGACTTATTCTTATAATCACAGGACCAAAAAAGAACCCCTACCTCTCATATTCCGTATGAATTAATCTGTACATAAATAAATAAATACTTGAATGAACTAAAATCCATGCAAAAAGGGGGGTTTTTATAACCACTGCAGTGCCTAAAAAACGCCGACCAAAAGCAGCGGGTTTCAAAGGTAGACTATGGGGCTTGTTTACAAAGCCGCGGTAGTGGTTCGCGATCGCGATCGCAGCCGCGGCCCCATTGAAATCAATGGGGCCGCGGCTCCGATTACGATCGCAAACCGCTACCGCGGCTTTGTAAACAAGCCCCTATATGTCTTAAATCACTAAAAAGGAACAAACACGGCATTGTATGTTTAAAAAAAGATAAATAATTAAAAAGAACAATCGAAAGCTTAGCCATGCACACGCACAGAAAATGCAACATAACTGTGCCGACGGGCAAAAGCGGAACATATAGTAAGGCACTGTGCATGATTTTTCAAATAGCCGAAGCCGAAAATGAACAGCGTGGACTATCTCCTTACATTAATCATCTTATTGCCCCATTGCCAGCACATAAAAACAAAACCAAACCTGTGACACAACCAGTGAAGACGCCGTCAGCAGGCGAAACTAAAAAACGCTTCTCATCGCAGCTTCCCGCACATGCGCTGACGGCTTATAAACCCATTCTTTGGCGGGAAACCTGGAAGACAAACGATTACATACCATGTATTGCATCCACTGAAATGTGACAACACTACTTTCAAAAATGTAAACAAATGCCACAAAAAGGATAAAGAAAAATTATGGAAGGACTAAAATCAGGACCCAGGATCCAAAACAGAGGCTAAACATGGAAAAAATATATTAAAGGACCACTCTCAAAATTATAAAAGGGGCAGGGGAAAGGAGGGGGGAGGGGGCAGGGGAAGGGAAGGGGGAGGGGAGGGGGAGAGGGAGGGGGAGGGGAAAGGGAGAGGGGGAAGGGGGAAAGGAAAGGGAGGGGGAGGAAGGGGAGGAGGGAGGGGGAGGGAAGGAGGGAAAGGGGGGGAGAGGGGAAGGGGAAGGGAAGGGGAAGGGGGGTGTGGGGGGTGGAAGGGAGGAGAAGACGGGGAGGAAGGGGAGAAAGGAAAGTGGAGGGGGAAAAGGGGAGGGGAGGAGGAGGGGGGAAGGGAGGGAGGCGGCGGGGGGAAGGGAAGGGGGAGGGGGAAGGGGGGTGTTTTATATTGTTGCATTTTGTGTTTTATATTGTTGCATGTTACTTATTATTTAATGCAATATAGTTATTTTATCAATGGTTTATCACACTCTGTTTATTAGTTTATTTATTTATTTATTGTTTTAATTATTTAAGATGATTTGTATTTTATTAACTTTTATATGCTTATGCAATTTTATTTTTGTTTTATTTGTTGTGGTTTTTATTCATTGTGTATATGTACGTACTTTTAGTGAGCCGTTGACCCCTGAGGAAGTGGTGAATGAAACACGGCCTGTGTCGGGTTTTAGGCACACTTGATCCGTGGAATAATAAAGGCATTATTGGTACTCCCTGCCACGTTTCCTGACTGGTTCTTGGTTGCCTACGTGGCAGTTTGCTGTTCTTTTGTGGACTTTTCCTCCAGGATCTTGTCCAAACCTTTTTTAAACCCAGCTACACTAACAGCTTTTACTACATCCTTCAGTAAGGAATTCCAGAGTTTGATTATGGGGCTTGTTTACAAAGCTGCGGTAGCGGTTCGCGATCGTTATCGGAGCCGCGACCCCATTGATTTCAATGGGGCCGCGGCTCCGATAACGACCGCGGCTTTGTAAACAAGCCCCTATGTGTTGAGTGAAAAAATATTTTCTCCTATTAGTCTTAAATGGGATACATTGTAGTTTCATTGCTTGTCCCCTAGTCTTTCGACTTTTTGAAGTAATAAAAAAAAGAATCCATGTTTACCCATTCCACTCCATTCACCATTTTATCATATCTCCCCTCCCACCATTTTATCATATCTCCCCTTTTCCAAGTTGAAGAGCCCTAACCTTTTAAGCTTTTTCTCATAGGGGTATCCTTCCTTCCCCGTTACCAATTTGGTGGCTCTTCTCTTTACCTTTTCTAATGCTGCTATATTCTTTTTAAGATATAGTGACCAGAAATGCACATGGTATTCCAGTTGTGGGCGCACCATGGAATGATACAGAGGCATTATAATATCCTTTGTGTTATTCTCCATTCCTTTCCTCATGATTCCGAGCATTCTATTTATTATCTTGGCTGTGGCTGTATACTGGACAGAGGGTTTCAACACATTATCCACTTTCAATGTATTACTGAAGTCTTAAAAGTTATGTTTGATATATTTTTAAATTCACAGGAAACAGTGATAGTTGAATGAGTTTGTGTATTATTGGCTAACATAAAATACTGATTTTCGGAAGGTGTTTGATAAAAGTCCCTCATGAGACATTCCTGAAAAAATCATGAAATAACAGGAAATGAAGCATCTAAACACGTAAATAGCGACATTTAAACATGAAGATTGGAACACGTGTGTGTTTTCAGAAAACCACAATTTAACCGTAGAGATCCAAACCATGCGATGCAGATGTTTCTAGGGGGTGCGGCTTTGATGTGATTTGGAGATGTTAAACAGATGTGGACTTCCCATTTTACAATAGGAAGCCTTATCTATCTTAAAAAAAGAAAAAGATCCCTGTCAGTTTTGCACTTGTCTTGAGGCACTCATAAATCTTGAAGGGCAGATGCACAGGCTGATGAACCTCCCCCCGTCCCTCCCACCCTTCCTAAATCCTCCTCAATATTTTCCAAATCCCTCCTCCTGATCACAACCCTAACATCAAACAAAGCCCCAACCACTGAACCTATCCTTTACTAAGGGTAATGGGGAGAGCATATCTTATCTATTGCAAGGTGTCTTGGCTGTTGGGAGAAAGGATTTTAAAAAGCTGCAGACATGGAAATTTAGGGAAAACAGGATAAAACCATGTACTTGTAACCTGGATTGGCCATTTTTGGAAACAGGATGCTGGGCTTGATGGACCTTGGTCTGACCCATTATGGCATTTTCTTATGTTCTTAGGGTGCGCTTTTTTCATGTTCAGCTTTTTAAAATTGCTACTTCTGTTGAACATAGCTGTAAACCATGAATGTCCTCTGAAATTTATTTTTATTTATTTATTTATTTCCAGTCTCTTTTATACCGCGCTATTCAACATCAGCGCGGTTTACAATAAAACATAGAACTACACATTTCCTTGGGTACTCTGTGTTTACAATGAACAGGGAATTAAAACTTGGATAGCATGGGGTAACTATATACAATCTTGCAGCACGGTGTGGTTCACCTCATTGGTCTAGCCGTAGGCGTTTTGTGTTGTATCTGTGGATGGGGCTGCTATGGCAATGTCTATCGGGTAGTACAGGAGGAAGAGGTGGTGCTTCAAGGCTTTCCTAAACTGGAGTAGGTCAGGAATTGCACGGATGTTGGGAGGGGGTAGTGTATTCCAGCATCTGGGCGCGCAGAGTTTGAAGGCCCTACTTGCTGTTGACTGGGTGCATTGGGTTATTGATTTTGGGACTGTAAGTGTATTGAGTGCCACTGATCTTCTGGACCTGTTGGAGGGAGTGGTCTGGATTAATTCAGATAATGATGAGGATTGAAAGCCCATTGATGGCTTTGAAAGTTAGCAGTAGGGTTTTGTACTTGAGTCTGCTATGAAATGATTTCTATTGAAGAGACCCAACTCGGCTGAGTTTCGGCAACCATGCCTGTGCCAGGGATCTACAAACAGCACCATAAAACAAGGGAACTACAATTATAAAAACACAATAAAATAAAAAATAAACATAAAAACATTAATGAATATAATTAATTAAATCAATATAGTGAAAGCAACCATAAAAATTGAAAATGACCACATAAAAACACATAAAACATACTTTTATATAAATATGTTTTAAAAATTAAATGGAATAAATACATTTAAAAGTAAATGGAAATAAACTTGTATACATAAATGCATATAAACATAATGAAAAGATATGTAAACATAAAAAATTATATTAAAAAACTGAAAAATGTTGGAGAACATAAAAAACATATATATACAAATATGCTTTAACAGAGAAAATAGTTGTATAAATATCTATGAAAGAAATGATAGACACTGCATGACCAGCCTTCAAAAGGCACCTAAGGCTAAGGATAGAAGTATTTAGACTTGATTCTGTCAAATTAATTTCAAATAAGTCTATCTGTACCGTATTCACAATTTCTATGCATACAGAGATTATACTTGGACATAGATGAATATGACAATAAGGCAGTAGATTCTGCTCATAGGTTTGTCAGGAGAGGATACCCAAAGAATGTATGCATACCGGATATCAAAGAGCTAAAGCAACGAATAGAAACTGTTTATTGCAGAAGAAAGTTAGAGACATAGACCCATAATACATCTATACTTTTAAATATTCAAGTCTTAGTTTTCAGATTCATAATATACTTCGTAAACACTGGCACATTCTCCAGAATCATGACTGCTTCAAAGATCAACGCTTAATTGTTGCTTACAATAGAGAGAAGAATCTGAAAGATAGGATGCTCCCATCTGCTCTGGTTGAACCCAAAAGAAACAGTAGCATTAACAGTGGCCATTCAAGGTGTGAAAAATGCTCAGTGTGTTCCAATGCATTGACCTTGAAAACATTCACACATTCCTTACCAGGTAAACATTACAGACTCTCACACACATCCAACTTTAATACCTCATGCACCATATATGGTGGGGGTGCCAAAGTGGCAGACTGAAGAGAATGAAACCATGACACAGCCCCAAAGACAGAGGGTAAGTTCTGTTCTCCATGGACCAGCAGGATTGCGTCAGCCACACTTGGTGACGTCCTCCGAGCGGCGCCATGCATACGGAAGTGCTCTCTAGAGCTCAGAAAGGAGGGCCTTTCTGAGCCCACCTAGGTAGCCCATCCTACCGGTCCGCCCCCTAGACCGGCCAGTTTTCGTTCTTCCGCCTTGCCAGCAAGACGGACCCTGCTCTGCTCTCCCTTTGTTTATTTCTTTATTTTACATTTTACAACTATGCCCAAGTATCTTTCAAAAAAAATGCCCCTATTGTGGCAACAGGAATAAGACTTCACATGGATGCACTTACTGTGGGGCAATGAAGAAAGGATACCACGAGATGTGCCCAGCCTCCGACTCGGGCCTTCCACTGCCTGATCCTCTGCCCGCCCAGGATGTGCCTGTATGGGCCTCCATCCCTAGCCGAGCCTCCATTGCGGCGGATAGTGCCTCTTCCCGGCGGGACGTGCCGTATGGAGCCTCCGTCCCCAGCCCGGTACACCCGACTGACCCGCTCGCTGCTCCGGGACCCAGCACCGTCACCCGCGGTGGCGCGGAGGTAAGCCCTGCCCCTGCTGCTGCAGTCTCTCCAGTTTACATCCTTCTGGACTCCTCTCAGCTCACCCTGCAGTCAGCTCCCAGGCTCGGGTCCCCTACAGCACTCATCCACGCTGCCCAAGATGGCGACACGCTGCAGTCCTCCCAGTCTCTGCTGCAGTCCTCCAACTCCGCCCACCTTGGGGGCGGGGCCTCTCTGCCCGCGAACCCCGATCAACGCTCTTCCGACGTCATCTACCGGCTCTCCAACATCTCTTGGACCCAGCTTCTTGCTTCTAATCCAGCCAGCCTAATCACCGCGGGGGAAGCTACCGGCATCGGAGGGAAGCCTGCACGCAGCTGCACTTTGCGCAGCAGCACGCCCAGCGAAGCCAGCGCACTGTTGCGCAATGCCAGCAGCCGCAGCAGGAGCACTTCGAACAGCAGAACTCACAGTAAGCGGACCAGAGTCAATGGGCACAGTAGCAGCAGCGACTCTAGCCACAAGGACCACTCTCCCAAACGCCGCAGGCACTCTGAGCGCCACCGCTCCCAGCGCCACCAACGGGATGATCCTCGAAAGGGCAACCATAGCCGGAGCCCTTCAAGCCACAGCAGGGCTAGCAGATCCAGCCATAGTAATTCCTCAGCTATCATCAGCTTATTAACCCAACTCGTGAAGCAGTCTGCCTCAACAATACCCTCTGCTTCAACAATGCCCGCGGCGCACCTGTCAACCCCGCATAGCGCTGATCCAGCGCACAAGGCTCCGGAGGCAGCCCTTACCTCAACCCCAGAGAAGAGAACCAGAGAAAAACCCCGCGGACCCTCAGACGATCTGGACCCGGAAAATCCGTCCCCCGACAGCACTGCCGACGATCACGACATCGAAGCTGCAGTGGTGGGGTCGGCATCCATGGAGCTCGTCAACTCAGAGAAGACAGCTGAGACAGAAGACCCTCCCCCTGCGGAGGATCTCACCTACCCCAAGTTCTTAACCAAACTTGCCTCTGCCCTCTCTTTGAACGTCACTGATGCGTCAGGAGAGGCTGTTCCAGAGGTTTTGAAATACCTAGCCACTCCGAAGCCTGCTTTCGCACTCCCAGTTCATTAGAGACTACTGGAAAATCACTTGAAACTGTGACAGACACCAGCGTCTGGTCGTCTGTTTCCAAGGCGGCTTGACTTCAAGTATCAAGTGAGGCCTGTGCCTGGCTTTTCTCAGCCCCAGCTACCACACAACTCCATTGTTGTGTCTTCAGCGCTCAAACGCACCAAGTCCTCACGCACCCACGCCAATAGCCCCCCGGGCCGAGACAACAAACTCTTGGATGACATCGGGAAGAAGGTGTTCCAAGGTGCTATGCTTAGTGCTAAAATCGCAGCACACCAATTCCAGCAAGTTCTATTCCTGGACACCTGCATGGCAACCTTGAAGTCAACTGCTGCATCCCTCCCCAAGGAATCTCAAAATCAACTCGCCAGCGCCCTTACCGATATGTCAGAGTGCAGCAAACACCTGGCCAGCGCAACCTTTGACTCTTTCGACATGGCCTCACGTACCGCCGGTACGGCTATCTCTGCGAGACGATGGGCGTGGCTGAGAGCTTCCGGCCTTCAAGATGACACCCATGACAGCATTGCTAACGCCCCCTGCACGGGGAAATCACTCTTTGGGGACAAGGTTAAAGACACTGTCAACGACATGAAAGAACACTGCCCTACCTTACAAACCCTGGCGGAGGACGGCTACGAGCGCCGCAGTGGAGCCCATAAGAACAACTTCCAGAGAAAGTCTTACTACTCCTCCAACAAGAAGTACCCCTCCAGCAGGAGATGGCAGTATAACAAATACAGGAACAACTCCTACAGCGGTCCCACTCACCAGCGTAACTCTCAGCGGAACCGCAAGCAGAAGAAGAACAACCCACCCCCTGCGAAGAGTGGACCATCCTTTTGATGCCTACCCTCCGGCGTCCACCCCAATTGGGGGTCGCCTGACCTACTTTTTAAACAAGTGGAAAGACATCTCCTCCGACTCCTGGGTCCTCGAGATCATTCGAGAGGGTTACCGGATGCGTTTCAGCTCAATCCCTCGCCAAAACACCCAACACATCAGCAAAACTCCCCCGCACCTGTGCCTAGCCATGGCCGAGGAGCTGATACACCTGCTGTCCTCCGATGCTATAGAGCAAGTACCATCGGACGAGATAAACTCTGGTTTCTACTCCAGATACTTCCTCATTCCCAAAAGGACAGGCGGAGTCCGCCCCATCCTCGACCTCCGCAAACTCAACAAGTTCATCATCAAAGAGAAGTTCAGGATGTATTCTCTCAACTGCATCCTACCCTTGATTCAACCCGGCGACTGGATGGCGTCCCTGGACCTGCAGGATGCCTACACCCACATCCGCATCCACAAGTCACACAGGCAGTATCTTCGTTTTCATGTATTAGGCCAGCACTACCAGTACAAAGTCCTCTCTTTCGGCCTATCGCCGGCTCCACAGGTGTTCACGAAATGTGTGGCAGTACCCGCAGCGCATCTACGCAAACGGAACATTTCCATCTTTCCCTACCTCGACGACTGGCTCATCACAGCCCCCTCAGCACTGGAACTTCAGGAGGCTCTAAGGACTACCGTGTCCCTGATCTCCTCCCTGGGGTTCATTATCAACTACAACAAGTCCCAGCGCATCCCCTCGCAGAGGCTGGAATTCATCGGAGCCAAGATCGACACCAAACACTCGAAGGCATACCTTCCCCAACGCAGGCTGCTCGCCCTGACCTCACTCGCGACCAGCTTGGCCTCTGCGGAATCCTCTTCAGCGAGATCCATCCTACGCCTTCTAGACCACAGGTCCGCCACCACGTCTGTGATCCACATCGCCAGGTTACAGATGCGGCCACTGCAGTGGCATCTACGTACGCACTGGAACCAGCACTCGCAACCTCTCTCCACCCGCACCCCTATGACCTCCAAGATCAAGACTCAACTACACTGGTGGACTGCTCCGGAGAACCTTTCGGGGGGGAAGGACATGCACCCATCCTAGCATCAAGTCACCCTGACTACAGACGCGTCCAACTTGGGCTGGGGTGCCCACATTCTGCAGTTCAACACACAAGGGGCCTGGTCGCCGCAGGAGAGACTCCTGCACATCAACCTCCTAGAGCTAAGGGCCATCAAGTACGCTCTCAAAGCCTTCTTAATGCACGTACAGAAGAAAGCCGTCCTCATTCAGACGGACAATCAAGTGGCCATGTTCTACATCAACAAGCAAGGGGGCACAGCATCTTGTTCCCTCTGCAAGGAAGCCCTGCAGATCTGGTCCCTTGCCCTGACTCACGGGTGCAACATCCGTGCCTCCTATCTGCCGGGTGACCATAACACCTTAGCCGACAAGCTCAGCAGGCAGCTGCAACCTTACGAGTGGACGCTGCTCCCGGAGGTCACCGACAGCCCCTTCCGTCAGTGGGGGCGCCCGAACATCGATCTATTCGCCACAGAACAGAACGCAAAATGCCCCCTGTTCTGCTCCAGGCACCCTTCCAACAAGAGACTGGCAGCGGATGCATTCGACGTGTGCTGGGGGGAGTGGTCTCTCGTGTACGCCTTCCCCCCGACCCCCCTCATCCCTGCGACACTCCAGCGGTTGGTCCGCGACAAGGCTCGCACCATCCTAGTGGTTCCCAATTGACCCCGACAGATGTGGTTCGCGCTGCTCCAACGCCTAGCGCAAGGGGAACCGAAGCGCCTGCCACTCAGGCCGGACCTACTCACGCAGGACGGAGGCAAAACGAGGCACCCCGACCTCAAAGCCCTGGCTCTCACTGCCTGGAGGTTGAGCGGATGAGCCTTTCTACACTCAAGCTACCATCAGAGGTGCAAGACGTGGTCCTAGCAGCCAGACGACCCTCTACCAGGAAATCCTATGGCCTCAAATGAAAGAGATTCAGCATCTGGTGCGCTACGCAAGGACTGGAGCCCACCACGTGTCCTCTTCCCGATGTCCTTAAGTACCTTGCTTCTCTATCTAACCTTGGCCTTAAGACTCAGTCCATCAGAGTGCACCTCTCGGCGATTGCAGCATTTCACGCCCAGCCTGAAGGGGCAACTTCCATTGCAGCACTACCTTTGACAAACTGCTTCATGAAGGGACTGGCAAATTTGAAACCCCCGATCAGGCACCCCGTTCCGTCATGGGACCTCAACGCTGTTCTCCGTCGCCTGACCGAGGACCCCTTCGAGCCGCTGCAGTCGGCTGAGATGAAGTTCGTCTCCTGGAAAACCCTGTTTCTGGTTGCCATAACGTCCGCCAGGAGAATCAGCAAGCTGCAGGCACTAGTGTCCCACCCCCCTTATACACAGTTGCACCAGGATAGAGCATCCTTGAGAACCAACCCAAAGTTCGTGCCCAAGGTGGCATCTGCCTTCCATGTCAATCAGTCCATTGAACTCCCGTCTTTCTTCCCAAAACCCCATGCCTCCGAAGAAGAAAGTCGCCTACACACGCTGGACTGTCTCCGGGCCCTCCGGATCTACCTGCTGCGAACTCAACCCATTCGCAAAGGCGAACAACTGTTTGTATCCTTCGACCCTAGCCGGCCGGGCAGGCCGGTCAACAAGAGAACCCTTTCCCACTGGGTCGCCTCCTGCGTCTCCCATTGCCTAGACCCCACAGGCACTCAGAATTTGCCAAGAGTGGGCCCTCACAAGCTAAGAGCACTGGCAACCACAATTGCCAACGTTTGTTCTGTTCCTCTGATGGACGTCTGCAGAGCGGCCACCTGGTCCTCCCCGCATATGTTCCAGAAGCACTACTGCCTCGACCTCAGGGCCCAGGAAGACTGCGCCCTTGGGACTGCCGTCCTCTCCACTGCAACGGATGGGAGATAGGCATTAAGCCCTATAGTCGGGCCGCCTGTACCTGCTTCTCCTGTAGCATGTCCATGTTGGTTGCCCCGACGCAACCACGGTGTCAGCACTGTTAATTGCACTGTTGCACAGCCACTGTTGTTTCTTACACTGTTAGCACTAGTTGCCCTGTTGCACAGCCACTGTTGTTTGCACAACTGCACGATCTTGTATGCACCTTCACCTATCACTGCAATAAAGATGTGTCATTTCCTGTTACGTCTCAGAGCCTCATTGAGTGACTAAGCTTCCTCCTCCACCTCAGCATTCTCCGCAGCTGGGGAGGCACCAAGTGTGGCTGACGCAATCCTGCTGGTCCATGGAGAAAACGAGGTTACTTACCTGTAACGGGAGTTCTCCGTGGACAGCAGGATAAGTTAGCCACACAATCCCGCCCGCCTCCCCTGGAGGAGGTCAGCCTGCCGTATCCGCTCCCTGTCCGGGAACTAGCTAGCTAGGAACACACTGGCTGGACTAGGGGGCGGACCGGTAGGATGGGCTACCTAGGTGGGCTCAGAAAGACCCTCCTTTCTGAGCTCTAGAGAGCACTTCCATATGCATGGCACCGCCCGGAGGACGTCACCAAGTGTGGCTGACTTATCCTGCTGTCCACGGAGAACTCCTGTTACAGGTAAGTAACCTCGTTCATTGCAGTTTCAGAGGTAATTGCTGCTGCTGTCGGCCCCAAAGGGCCATCACTCTAGGTGACCACCTCGTTTGCCTAATGATAGCACCAGCCCTGCATGCAGGATAAAAGTTTGAAAAGTACTGTTCTAAGTTATCAGTTTCTTCTGGATGTGAAATGATATCAAGAAAACATCTCTTCAGCAAGGTGGGTTATTTCCCTAGGTATGTAAAGTATGGAGGTACTTTTTGACCTGCTGATACCTAATATATAGTTTGAAGATTGGGCTCCTCTACAGGGAGTTGCATAAAGATGCAGACAGACACAGGTAGACACAGACAAAAATGAAAGAGAGACACACATACACTCATATGATGACATAGGCATGCAGACACACCCAGGTGGATGGAGAGACAGGCATACATAGAGACAGCAGAAAGACCCATATACACAGATGGAGAGGGAGACATAAATCATTATTAAAGTGGACTGAGGGAAGGTGCCTACTTTTTTGGATCTTTTTGGTAATTATGGTCTGGATTAGCCACTGTTGGAAACAGAATACTGAGCTTGATGGAAAATTATACATACAGCAGATGCCGCTTATACCGCTAAGTGCTGCGGAATATCAACCCCAAAAGTTTTAAAATGTTATCTAGTCATTTTCTGAAAAACCCCCAAAAACTTTCAAGTCACAAAAGTTCACACATCTGAAATGGCTGCAGAATTGTCAGAGGTAAACATACACAGCCCATGTTGTTACTTTATATTACCCATGACGTCACTCATAGCATGTTATAACTCCACAGTCAAAATGTCTTCCACATAAATGTTTCTGCCTGTCATTATCCTTAATTAAAGTTTCTTGTTCGTTGCTTTATATATAAACATCAATTGTGAACAGTATAGATTTGAGATGCTATTTCACACAGTAAAGGAAAATAAGCTAAGTTTTAACCAGCATCCCCAGTAATAAAAAAATAAATCTTAGGCAGATGTCAAGTAATAACTGAGGATTTTAAAAAACGGCTTTTAACAAAGGGACAGAACCACCAAGGTTGGAATCCTGCTTGGGCTGGCTGGTGCCATATTAGCTATCTCCTACTCCCTCTAGTGTTTACCGAGTGCAGCCAGCCAGTTTGTCAGCTACCTCACAAAAGCACAGCCAAGATAGGTCCAACCCAGCCGTGACATCACTGTCTCACTCAGCTACTGTTAGGTGAAGCTTTAACTTCAGACTTTGAGGTGGGCTTTCTGTGGATCTCGAATGTTTTCATCTCGCCTTCCTTCTCAGTATAGGAAGAGCGATCTAGCGCCCAGCAAGCTCAAATCATAGTTACTTCTGCTGTTTGTTTTCGTGCTTACTGATCTTGAAGACTGAGAACGTTGTATTTCTTCAACTTATTAATCATGGAATTATTGCTGTTGCTGCATTAAAAGCTGGATTGCCTTTTCCTCTCCTCATCTTTCAGGTAAGTTGGTTTATTTTGACTTCTTAAGACTGGAGGGGGGAGGGAGGGGGGTACATATTTTACCTTGCATTTCAAAAGTGCAGTAAATGCCATATTAGACATAAAAATCAGAAAAAAATCACTGTTCTTTGCAGTGTAACTGTCTGAATTAAGGCAGTACAGGGAACAATTTAGGAACGGCTAATATTATGGCCGACAATAAAAGGTAGATATGGTATGTTATCCTCAACTGTTATGTAAAAATTGTGCTATACGTTTGCAAGTGGAATCCTGATCTGCATGAATTTTGAACTACTGAAAAAAATTCTACATTAACACAGTGATTCTAAAGCTGTGCGTGTCCCAGACATGGTCAGAGCAGCACACATTAAATATGATTCTTTAAAGGGTGGATTTTTTTTTCTTTTGGTTTTGAAATGAAATCAATAATCCTGAAGAACAAGAGCATATGCACTACATAAAGAACATAAATCTGGCTTACAGCTAAAGTACATGATCACTTCTGTAGATTTAGCAACCTTTACAGAGACTAAATAAACAGCTACACCTAGGTTTTAAAATCTGTACTACTCCCTAGCAGTCTATCTGGTTTACAACATCCACTCTTTCATTTCAAGCTGATATAAATAGGGAATTTCAAACCTTGTCCACTTCTCAACCTTATACCAAATTTCATTGCTTTGGACAAAAGTAGTATGTGACCAGCCTAGCAATGTGACTAAATCTAGTGAGTCAAACAAAGCTAAGCTTTTAAGTAGAGCTTTCTGCACACACTGAACATCTAATCACTGTTACATCCAAGATAACAAAAAGATCCACTAGTTTTCCTTATCAGGATGAGAAAGCCAGAGGTTGAAAGCAATGTTAACAATCTGAAACATTTAAAATGAGAAGAATTTATTTTTATATATTCAAGCTTTACTTTCACGGACTATTAGCATACCCACAAAAGAAATTTGTAGTTTACTTCGGAAAACTTGTTTTACATACTGAAACTGCAAAAGGCCTAAATTTCTTACTGAAAAATTGGTGGGGGGAGGGGAGGGCAGTATCTTGATGCCTGTGTACGTAAAGTACAACAGATTTTTCACACACATTTTCAGTCTTATTTGTATCACAGGAATACTAAGGATCCTACTTCAAATACCATGTTCAGTAATACAAATTATACTGTAACTATTTCAAATCAAATTTTTTCCAAAATCTATACAACTACAAAACATTCAACTTACTCTCTCATTTCTTAGGACATTCCTTTCAGAGTGTTGACAAAAGCAGCAGTAGACCCTTTGATTTAAAATATTTCCACTGAAGCCTGCCCCCATGGGTTGCAACTGCTGACAGACTTTAATGCCAGAACGTAAGGCTTAAATTAACTAAATTCGTCTTTTTAAAAACAGTGCCCAAAACAAAGTATAGTGAGCTTTATCTAGCAAAGAAGATTAAATCACGCAAATCACTGGGCTTTTAACTTGAATGATCCTAAACCTATTATGCAAACAACAAGCTAAAGGCAAACATGATAGCTTAAAAAACATGCCCTCGTGCACCAACTGAATTTTATTCTATTTAAATTAGCGCAGCTTCTACTCTGGGCCTCATAGAACAAACATTTTTTCCATGCTCACAAAATATACATCATCACATACATGTTAAAGTAAAGTTATAACCAATATTATTACATCAGTTTAGTGACACATAAAATAACAAAGGAATTTTTAATACTGGGTCTACAGATCTAGTTTGAATTAAGGGGAAAGTAGCTTTTTTGTTTTGTTTTCTTTTGTCTTTACTTTTAAAGCAAGTGTGGTCAGTTTACAATCAGAGAATCTGATATAGAAACAGTAAAGACAGGCAGCATAACCTTACCTATAAAGTTGTGGAGGGTTCCAAACAGAAAATAAAAAAGGAACTATTAGGGGTTATTCTAACAGTGTACTTTCAAATGTTTCCCCTTTTTAGTTGATGATTATCCCACTACTGATTAAGAGATCAAATAAAACAATATGAAATGTGATTATAATCCTAAAACTGTCAGACTCTGCTGGCAGACAATTAATAAACTCTGTCCCTTTTTTATATTTCAATTCCCACTCTGACAAACTCCAATTACACTTTGCTCCTATAGCCTCAAGGCATGCAGCCTTGACAAATATTTCTTTTCAGTGGTATGCAAAATAAAACTATCAGTTTAAAGGTACAGAATACAAACTATATAGTCTAAAAAAATAAGATTGATCTGAAATAATTCTTGACAGAAAGATGCCATTATATACTCTAAGTTTCCATACTTTCCAACTGAAATGTAGAGATTATACATTAAAAAAACATGCCTGCTTCTTAAATATTAGACGGAAGGCCCTATTTACTATGTATTTTTCTCACAGGCACAAAATAACAAAAATCTTTTAGTTAACAGGAGCCTGACATTGGTAGTAATAGCCTTTATTTATAAATATCTACCTTCCTGTCTATAAAATACCAAAATTAATATTTGATTCCGTTTAGAAGGAAAACATTGCATGCATCCATCAATAATGCCAGAATATCCGCATTACAATTATGACAAACAGCATAAGAGATGATTTTTAAAAAAAAATAAACATTCACATTTTGCGCTTCATCTTTCAGTTCCTTAATATGTTTATAATCTCAGATTTATAAAAACCTTGCCAGATCTAAACAGTCTTGCACAATTATACCACTTTGTTTGAAATAGATTGTTAGTGCTAATGACCGAATAAACATCATGACTAATGAAAAAAAAAATGGGCAAGATTCAACAAACTCTTTCATGAGAGGAAGGTTTCCTCTTTTTTTCTCCTTTGGCCTCCATGCTTCTGCTCAACAGGAGGCTTTGTTGCAATTAAAGCAAAGCAGACCAGACAGCCAAACTCTGACTTACAGCTCCAAAATGCAGACTTTTTGCAGTGTTCGCCACTGCCAAGTGACTAAGGGGCATATTTACCAAACCGCAATAATGGGTGGCGTGGGGCTTACCACGCACTAAGCGCGCAGCGCTATCAATGGGGTTAATGTCCTACGCTAACTGCTTAATGCGGGATTGGGCAGGGACTGGGGTAGAACATAGGTGGCAAAGATCCATCATGGTTAGCGCAAGCATCATTGGCAAGTATTGATCACAAATGTTGCCATTAGCACTGATGAGCTTACTGCCACCTGAAGAGATGGTGATGAGTACACCCACGCGCCGCTCGCTGTGGCTCCAAGGTGCTAACAACAGAGGGACATGAAGACATGCCTCCAAAAGAAAGTGCCGGCCTCCACGCTGAACATGTGACATGCACAAACATCATATTTAAGATCTCGCTAACATGAATGCAAAACAAAAAATGCATAGTACGGTTAAAAACTATTTTCCTTCATGCAAGAACTACAAAGTCATCAATATATTGTTTATGAACTCATCTCTAGAGCAACTGTTACATAACAGACTTACAGCATTTACCTCAATGAAGCAGCTTCTTAAGCTGAAAATTATAAAACAGTAACGAAAACTCCTCTCTCTCTCATCACATAACAGCTACTGAAGCATTAAAACAAAGTAATTTAAATTAAAGGAGACTTACATAAAGAATCTAAAGCAAGTAAGAAATATGGAAATATGATGGCAGAAAAAGACCAGATGGCCTATCTAGTCTGCTCTTCCATATCAACTACAATAGTCCTCTTTTTACCTTTAGAGATCCCATGTTTGTTTGAATTGAGATACTGTCCTTGTCTCTACCACCTCCACTGGGAAACTATTCCATGCATCTACCACTCTTTCCATGAAGAAATATTTCCACATATTACTCCCGAGTCTATCCCCTTTTATCCTCATCCTATGTTCCCTCATAGCAGAGCTTGCTTTCAATCGAAAGAGACTCTCCTGTGCATTTATGCCATGGAGGTATTTAAACATCTCTATCATATCTCCTCTACCCACCTTTCCTCTAAAGTATACATATTAAGATCGTTAAGTCTATTCTCACATGCTTTATAATGAAGACCACTAACCATTTTAGTAGCCACCCTCTACACCAACTCCAACCTGTTTATAGCCTTTTGAAGGTGCGGTCATCAGAATTGCATACAATACTCCAAATGAGGTTGCACCAGAGACTTATACAGAGGCACTATCACCTTCTTCTTTCTGCTGGCCATTCCTCTACCTATGTACCCAAACATCTTTCTGGCTTTCGCCGTCGTCTTTCCTACCTGTTTAGCTACTTTAAGATCATCAGACACAATCATATCCAGGTCCCGCTCTTCTTTTCTGGACAGAAGTACTTCACTCTATACTGTACTGCTCCCTTGGCTTTTTGCAGCCCAAATATATGAACCTGCATTTTTTAGCATTAAATCTCAGCTGCTAAATTCTAGACCATTCTTCAAGCCTAGCAAGATCCCTCCTCATGTTATCTATACCTTCCTGGGTGTATACTCTGTTGCAGATTTTGGTATCATCCGCAAACAGGCAAAACTTACCCGACAGCCCTTCCGCAATATCACTAAGATGTTAAAAAGAATCAGACCAAGGACAGATCCCTGTGGCAAACCACTGGTAACCTCCTTCTCCTCAAAGTGAGTTCCATTTATCTGTACTCTTTGTCACCTCCCACTCAACCAATTTCTAATCTGGTCTGTAATTTTAGGGCTATCCCTAGGGTGCTCAGTTTGTTTATATGTGGCCTGTGCGGAACAGTGTCAAAGGCTTTACTGAAATCTAAGTACAACACATCTAGGGCTCTACCTCAGTCCAGCTCCCTGGTCACACAGTCAAAGAAATCTATCAGATTTGTCTGTCAAGACCTGCCACTGGTGAGTCCATGCTGCCTCAGATCCTGCAATGCATTGGATTCCAGAAAACTCACTATTCTCTGTTTTAGCAGCATTTCCAATAATTTACTCATCAGAGAGGTTAGACTAACCGGCCTATAGTTTTCAACCTAATCCTTACTTCTGGCTTTTGTGTATAGGGACCACATCTGCCTTTCCCCAGAGTCCTCTGGAACCATTCACGACTCCAAAGAAGCATCGAAAAGGTCACTCAGTGGTGCTGCTAGAATGTCCCCAAGTTCCTTCGGTATTCTTGGCTGCATCACATTCAATCCCATCGCTTTATCGCTTTTGATATAGATATTTATGGTAACGTGCAAAAATTAAAAGAACTGAAGAAATAAAATAGCTTCAATTATAAAACACCCGAAGATTTTTAACAAGTAGGTTTTCACCATTCTTTACATATAAAAATAGGAGTAAAGAAAACATATAAACTTGAAGTTTAACAAATGTAAATAAAGAAATATAGTAAATTTAGACAAAATGCCATGCCTGGGTGGGTGACCTCTTTCCATGCCTTTAGATAAAGTGTCAGGAGCCTGTTAACTTCCTTTTCTTACCAGGTATTATTTTATTTATATTCTATAAGTGGGAAAACATTGCCTGCCCTTGATGCGATAATACCAGTTTTTGTTTCCTGTTATTCCACTTTAGACATGAGCAAGTTACCTTGGCAACTTTGAAATGAAAATCTCAACTCATATTTGGTTGCACAGATACAGCCAGCTGGTAAAAAAAAAATGTGCTTTTTTTTTGTTTCTAATGTTTGATAAATATGTTACACACTAAATATTAACATTAGGTATTTAAATATATAATTTGTTGCCATAATTTATAAATTATTGCCATAAATTCTTCAAGAATATAATAATTGAGGCTGGGCATTCTTTGTTTCTTTTACTAATGATCGCTTCCCTTGACATAAATATATAGGGGCCTTATTTACTAAAGATTTTCCCATAGGCACAGAATGAGAAAAATCTATTTTTGAGTTAAATCCCATAGTCCTTTATCTTATTGCCTTGTTTGCAGATCCAGCAGAGCACATAACAATTCATTTATATGTAATAACTATTAATTTCCACTAGGATAAAAGCTTAATGTGTTCTTTTGAAAGGTTTTGCATTTTTGTCTTAAGGATGCTTGATTTAACTTTACAAGCAAAATCAAATGAAGCAGAATTAGGAGGAGGAAGCATTCTTAAAATCACTCTAGTTTGGGCTCATTTTCAACTTCATTCTCTATAATCTAATAATACTTAAAAAATAGAAAGTTATATCCTAGGCTACTTCTCAATGAACTCTCCAGACTCCAAGGAAACGAGTTAGAGGTCCTTCTGCATGCCTAGCATTAAACAAAAGAATGGGGCACCTTCCTGAAACCTGATGATCGTGGAAAATGCAACTATTACATGGGGCATAAAACTCTTACTGTTTGACTATGCCAAGCAGTAAATCTAATACAAATGCATTTTTTTTCTACAGCTTTCTATTATTAGATTTTAGCACTGACTTGTTTTTTTTTACTTTTTATTTATGCACTTTATCACATAACATCATTCAGGTAACATTAGAATGACCTCAGAATATCACCACAGATTAAGGAAAAAATAAAAGAAAAAGTAAATGTATATAATATTTAGTCCACAAACAGGAACAAGCAAAAGGAAAACTAAAAAACATGAAAAAGAAAAAGAACAAACCCAGAGGCAGGTAGGAAAGAGGCAATTGCAGTTGAATTGGGGACTTCACAGCTTCATTGTCTTATACTTAGAACAGATAAACTCTGTTTTAGGTTCAAAAAAGAAGTGGAGTCCAATTCAGCAAGGGGCATGTCCAGGCTGTCCGGTCGGCCAAAAAATGGGAGGCCCCAAAGTGAACCCGATTCTGCAACCGCGGGAGCTAGACATTCCCGCAGCTGCAGGATTGGGCACTTGACGGCCTGGCAGTACCACGATTATGAGTCACAAGACATCCACCCAGCACCCCAACCAGCCCGCCCTATGCTCCTGCTGGTGTGCCAGTGCCGTGGCGTCTCATTGCTGGATGCCCAGCAGTAGTGCCGAATGCCCACCACGGTGCCAAACATCATTTCCCCTCCACCTGACCTTCGGTGGGGGCAGCCAGGGAGGGGACCGGGCGGCAGGGAGTTATCTGCCTCTCCACTGGCTGTGTGATGGGATTGGTGGGCCTTTTGCCGCCGCACTCGGGCTTATACCACCTCCAAGATGGTATAAACCCAACGTCTAGACTGCAGCCGGTGGATGTACAGGGCCATGACCGGAATCATCCCTGTATGTCCAGATGCTACAGCTCGCCCTCAGTCCGCCCAGTCTCCACCCCCTTGCGCCCCCATACAGCGCGCCCCACACATTGGCTCTGGGCATGCGGAGAGCACCTGAGGCAGCATACGGTCCTGGTGAATAGCGGGGCTGGACGTCCAACCCCGCTATTCACGTCTCTATATGGGCCCCATACTGTTTATCTGAAAACACAACAAAACATCTAGAAGGAATTGAAGGAAAACATTTGCCCCAAGGGACAGGATCTAGGCCACAAGACCAAGAAATCCCTTTTCTGGATATCCGTGGAGAACTCAGAAAATATGTGCACTTTTGAACCCAAAATCTCAACATCAGTATTCTTGTAAAACAGGCGTAATACAATTTCTTGATCTGATTTCAGAGCAAAAGTCACAATCAGAGTGGAATGGTCCATAATGGTCTGCAACAAACCCTCCAGTGACCCAGTCAAGTCCAAGCCCCCAGACTGATCCCCATCCTGTTCACCCCCCAGGAGGATTGAGTGAGACACTGTTAGATATATATTGTGCTCTTATAAGGGGAGGCAGATTATCCGGAGTAATCTTTAAAACCTCACAAAAATACTTCCTCGCCATCTGAATAGGAGAGAGCAGGAGAGATTTGGGGAAATTCAAAAGTCTCAAGTTATTACGACAAGTCACATTCTCCAGATGCTCCAGTTTCTTAGCTAGAATGACCTTATCTTAGATTACAAAGCACACAGTTGGAAACTCTCCTGGCTTGTGACTGCTGCTCACAGGAGACCACAACAAAAGAAGACTTAACAGCAGTCAAGCCATCTCTCATAGATCCCACACAAACAACTAAGGATCGATTTAAAGCTGAGATAAGTGAAGGCCGCGTGGCGGAGTCCAGGCCGGCCGCCGGTAACCGGGCGGCGCGGCACGCGACGAGAGGAGGCAGAAGGGTGGGGGGGGTTTACTAGGGGAGCAAGTCCGCGTCCTTCAAACTCATTGGCTCCCGTACCACGCGAACGCGGGAGCCAATGAGGGAAGGCATTGGAGCAGAGAGGTGGCAGTTGAGTTCGGGGCCCGGAGGGATCGGCGAGGAGACGGAGCGGTTTTGGGGTCTTACCGGTTCGCCAGGAGCGGGTGCGCAGTGGTAGCTGTTCTGGCGTTTTTTCTCGGACGGCAAGCCAGGCGGTGGACGGCTACTAGGAGGGCAGCAGCTGGACGGCCCTTGCTGGGTGCGGCGGCTGATCGCTGAGGCCGGCGCTTTGGGCCCGTGGAGCAGGAGCAGCGTGTGTGACACGTGGTTGGTGATTTCAGCAGCGCATTTTCCTGGCAGTTCCGGTGGAGAGTTTGGTGAGGCAAGTACAAAAAAAAAAAAGTTAGCGGAGCTCCGCGGAGCTGCGTGAAGTCTTAAAAAAAAAAAAAATTTGTGCACTATTATGCCCGCTCGCAGGCAGCAACAGGGCAAAGCACCAGGGAAGGCCAAGGGCCCTTCTGGGCGGCAGGCCGGGCATGCTAGGCAGGGATCTCTGGGGGGGGGAGGGGGAAGCCCAAAACACGGAGGGGCAGGAGCAAGGGGGTTTGGGAGCCCGTGGGAGAGGTCTTCGAGCGGGTAGGGCATCAAAGGGAGGGCGGTCTGCTAAACAGGGGGCCCCGGCCACGGTCGTTGCTGGGGGGAGTGGTGCAGCGGCTCTGGTGGAGGGAAGTTTAAGGAACCCCGCATGGGGGTCCCGTTCCCGGGCACGTAAGAGGGGGGTGCAGCGGGGGGAGGCTTTGGGAGCACAGAGGGGCGGTGGGCGGGGCGGGGCCCCTGGTTATGGAGATGATTGGGGAGCGCGGGGTGCAGGGGCTCCCCAGAGCCCTGGAGGAAGGGGGAATGGGGGTTATGATAGTCCTTTTGCCAGGGGCCTGTGCATGTTTTATCCGGGCTGGGGTGAGCAGGGGGGAGCGGGGCCTATGGGGAGCTTCACGGCTTGGGATCATTGGGCAAGGGGGGGGCAAGGGTCCTCAGGAGCCGAGTGGCTAGGAGCTTGGCGGCCGGCTTGGCCTGCAGATGTTCCTTCCCCTGTTTTTCTTGCTGTGTCTTCACAGATGCCTTTGCGGGGAGTGAGCGCAACAGCGAGGGGCGGAGAGGGCTCCCAGGATGACGTTCCCCAGTCGGCTGTGCAAGAGCAAGGAGGAGTTGGAGCCAGCTCGCCGCGGATCGACCGACCGCTGAGTCCTGCTGGAGCAGTTGGGGGCGTGGCTGGACGAGGGGACCCAGGTGAGTTAACTGCTGTGCGAGGTGATGCGTCTGGGCACAGAAAGTGGTTGGCAAAACGCACCGCGAAGCGGCACAAGAAACATAGGCAGGGTGGTAAGAGACGGCGCGGATCGGATTCGTCGTCCTCTTCGTCCAGTTGGTCGTCGTCCTCCTCTTTGCCCGTAGGAGGCGTGGGGCCATGGGCGGGTGGTGGTGCGGCGGATTTACCAGTGGGGGGCGCTTCTTCGTTGGCGGCCTATGCGGAATTGTGGGTGGGGGTCCCTAAAAAATTACGTCGGAGGATCAAAAAGCGTAGGTATATTGATATTTTCCGCTTGATGGAGGGGAGGAGGCGTTATGGAGACAGCAAGAAGAAGAGGAAGGAGGATGAAAAAGCGGGTAGAGTTAAAAAAGTCTCACGGAACGTAGTGAATTGGACGAGATCGTTTTTGCGCTTAGCGAGCGTCTGGGGCCATTATCACCCCGAGCAATACGGGATGTTGCTGGCGTACGCAGATGCTATTTTGGAGGCGGCGCAGATGCATGAAGGTTGGTCGTGGTTAAACTACGACGAGCGTTTTCGGGATAAAATGGAGGAGAACCCTTCTCTGTCTTGGGGTTCCCAAGACATTAATTTATGTCAGCCAGAGGTGGGTCTGGGGGGTCAGGTGGCGGGAAGGTAGGGGGCGCTGCTCAGGGGAGCGGGGGTCATTCCTTTCGGAATTCGGGAGCTGGTTTGCCACAGAAGGGATTGGCAGGGGGAACAGGGGACGTGTGCTGGAGATTTAATAAAGCCTCGTGTCCCTTTCCCGACTGTAAGTTTTGGCATGCCTGTTCAAGCTGCGGGGGGGGGGGGCATCCCTCTGCCAAGTGTGGCAAGAACCCCCCCCCCCACAGGTGGGCCAATGCCAAAGTAGGGCATGACGCACGTTAGCCCCTACCCCAATTAAGGTACCGGCATTACAAGCTAGGTTGGCCGGTTATCCGAAAAAGGGTAATTTTAGACGAAGGGTTTCGGGAGGGTTTTATCATTCCGGTGGTGGGTGCAGTGCGCGGCAGGTTGTCGCGCAATTCACCTTCCGTTCGACGGTTGGCGGCCATTGTACAAGAAAAGTTGTTAGCTGAGTTGGAACTAGGGCGTGTGGCGGGTCCCTTCCCCGATCCTCCATTCCCGGAGTTCGTGGTTTCTCCATTGGGGATTATCCCAAAAAAAGAAGTGGGGAAGTTCAGATTAATTCATAACCTGTCCTTCCTGGTTGGAGAGTCGGTTAATGATCAACTACCGCGTGATATGTGCGCGGTGCGTTATGCGTCGTTTGATCGGGCGGTAGAATTGGTGAGGCGTGCGGGTCAAGGTGCGTGGAATGCGAAGGTCGACATTGAGTCGGCCTTTCGACTCCTGCCGGTGCATCCGGATAGTTTTCCTTTGTTGGGGTTTCGGTTTGCGGATCAATTTTATTTTGATAAGTGCATGCCGATGGGTTGTTCGGTGTCCTGTGCATACTTCGAAAAGTTTAGCACATTTTTGCATTGGGCATTAGTGAAGGAGGTTGGTTGTGCAAATGTTGTTCACTATTTGAACGATTTTTTGTTTGTGGGAAGTGAGCATTCCGGGGATTGCCAGGCGCTAGTCCATGGTTTTATGGTGTTGGCGGGCGAGTTGGGGGTTCCGCTAGCGGAGGAAAAAACGGAGTGTCCCGCGTGGTCCTTGACCTTCTTAGGTGTCGAATTGGATTTGGTTGCAATGATGGTGCGTCTCCCTCATGATAAAGTGGTCCGATTAAGAGTGTTAGTAGCAAACGCTAGGGCTTCCCGTAAGTTGACATTGAGGGAGTTGCAGTCCTTGCTGGGGGCGTTGAATTTTGCGTGCAGGGTAATTCCGCTGGGCAGAGTGTTTCTACGTCGTTTGGTGGGGGCTACCACGGGGGTACTCCAACCACATCATCGAATCCGGGTGTCCGGTGTGATGAGGGCGGACTTACGGATTTGGGATGTCTTCCTGAGGGATTTTAATGGGTCTTTGGTCATGCTGGAAGAGGAGCTGTCCTCGGATGAGTTGCAGTTGTTTACGGATGCGGCGGGAGGGATCGGGCTGGGCATTTATTTTGCCGGGGCTTGGTGTGCCGAGAGGTGGCCGCAACAGTGGCGGGATATGGGTCTGGTAAAAAATGTAGCTTTCTTGGAGCTATTTCCCATATGGGTGGCCTTGGAATTGTGGCCTGACCGCTTCCGTAACAGGCGGATATTGTGGTGGTGTGATAATGCCGCGGTGGTGAGTGTCATTAATAATTTTACCCCCCCGGTGTCGGCTGGTGGCGGAGCTAATGCGGGAGGTGGTGTTGTCTTGCTTACGGTTAAATGTTGTAATTAGGGCTAGCCATATTCCGGGTTGCTGCAATGAGTTGGCTGACGCTCTCTCGTTTACAGTGGGAGCGTTTTCGCAAGCTCGCGCCTGGAGCGGTAGTCGATGGGTGCCCGGTCCCCGAGCGATTGTGGCAAGTTGGCCTGGAGAGATGATGAGTTTGCTCCGAAGCTCAGTAGCACGCTCCACCTGGGCAGCTTATTGGCATGGCTGTGGCAAGATCGAAGAGTTCTGCGAGGCGAATGGATGGAGGCTGGACGCGGTTTTGGATCGGTGGTTGGCTGAATATGTGGTGGCAGCAAAATCTTGCGGGCTATCACGGACTGCGGTCCGGTGTCATCTGGCGGGGTTCATGTTTTTTGCACGAGCGGTGGGTTGGGCCCCTGCTGGGGCGGGTTTCTTAACCGGGAGGTTGATGCACGGGTGGGAGCGTATTGAGCCAACCCCCCGGGACCGTAGACGGCCTATTACCCACGGCTTGCTTGAGAGGCTGTGTGCTGTGCTACCCGAGGTGGCATCGTCCAGCTACAAGGGGGTTCTGTTCAAAGCGATATTCTGTTTAGCGTTTTTTGGGGCTTTTCGGGTGGGGGAGTTGGTGGCCACTTCCGGAACTTCGGCACGGGTAGGAGGTTTGATGTTGCGGCATGTTCTGCTTGACAAAGCAATCTTGCGGGTCTTGTTGGCCCGGTCCAAGACCGATCAGCTGGGGCGAGGGCGGTGGGTGGTACTTCGAGCGTTGGTCAATGCCTCTACTTGTCCAGTGGCGGCCTTAAGGGGTTATCTTGACCTTCGTCCGCAGGGCGGGGGTTTGCTGTTTGTACATGCTGATGCTAGACCGGTGACTAGATTTCAGGTCACCGCGGTGTTACGCCTGGCCCTGCGGCAGATTGGGGAAGAGCCACAGTTTTTTGCGCCACATTCCTTCCACATAGGGGCTTCGACTTGTGCGGCTGCGGCAGGTTTCTCGGCTCCTGATGTGCAGTGCATAGGGAGATGGCGGTCGAAGGCTTTTTTGGATTATGTCCGTTTATAATGGGGGCGGGGGATTGGGGATGGGGAAAACTAATGATGTGTTTCTTTTGCAGACCGGGAGCGGACTTCGCGTGGCTGCTGGCTGATTGGCCACTCTTAGATGTTCTGGGCAGGTCGCTGTGCAGCTGTGCGGCCTTTGGGGCCGAATTTAGGCCTGGATTCAGCAGTGGTGACCGTCTCATGGCTGGGTGAGCGGGGTTTGCGGTGGACGCAATTGCTCCCCTTGCTTCGGCACCATGCCAGACTTCGAGAGCCGCCTTGCTTACTTCTACTGCATTTGGGTGGCAATGACTTATCAGCATGGACTTGTAAACAGTTAATACGAGCTGTGCAGAAGGATTTGGATCTGGTTTTGCGCCTATTCCAGGGCCTCATAATGCTCTGGTCAGACATTATCCCTCGACCGAGTTGTCGGGACCAGCGGCGGTGGTCGCGGGGCCTTGCAAAGATCAATCGACAAATCGGCCGATGGGCCTGCGAGCATCGGGGATACCAGATTCTCCATTCCTGGGTGGAGGTGGGTTGTGCGGGTTTGTACAGGGGGGATGGCGTACATTTATCTCCTGTTGGCCTGGATCTCTTATTGAATGATTGGCAGGAGGCTATAGAGTGGATTGTTATGCAGGATGCTCGCTGGTCGCAGCTTTGTTCTGTGGGGGCGGCGCAGTGACGTGCAGGACGACTGCGCCGGTGGCGGGATCCCGGAGGTTTCCGGGGTCCGGAAGCTTAGGATAAGCTTGGGACGGGGGTGGGTACCCCCGACCCGGACAACCCCCCTGGCTGGGTTTTTGCTAATGATATGGCGAAGCCAGGGGCTAGGGGGGGGAAGTAGGAATAAGCGGAGGCCTTATCACCTTGCTAGTGATATGGCTGGTGATGGGATGAGTCCGCTGGTTTGGTTATGGGATGTTATATATTCATGCATTTAAAATTAATAAGGCTGTGACCAGTTTGTTGACCAATACGCCTGATTGTCTGTGTATTTTGTGCCTCTGAGGAAAAGGGGGGTGGGGGGGGCCAAGGGGAAGGAGTCAAATCATGGAAATCGAGGAGCGGTAAGTCCGCGCTCCTTCGGTTAGTGAAGGCCGCGTGGCGGAGTCCAGGCCGGCCGCCGGTAACCAGGCGGCGCGGTACACGACGAGAGGAGGCAGAAGGGTGGGGGGGGGTTACTAGGGGAGCAAGTCCGCGTCCTTCAAACTCATTGGCTCCCGTACCACGCGAACACGGGAGCCAATGAGGGAAGGCATTGGAGCAGAGAGGTGGCAGTTGAGTTCGGGGCCCGGAGGGATCGGCGAGGAGACGGAGCGGTTTTCCCACCCGCCCACCCTCTACTATGGTTTAGGCTGTGCGTTTAAGGGTTTTAGGGGTGTCGCAGTTGGTGGGGGATTTGAACAGGCGGGATCCCGGAGGTTTCCGGGGTCCGGAAGCTTAGGATAAGCTTGGGACGGGGGTGGGTACCCCCGACCCGGACAACCCCCCTGGCTGGGATTTTGCTAATGATATGGCGAAGCCGGGGGCTAGGGGGGGGGGAAGTAGGAATAAGCGGAGGCCTTATCACCTTGCTAGTGATATGGCTGGTGATGGGATGAGTCCGCTGGTTATGGGGTACAGGGAGGAGTAGCCTAGTGGTTGGGGCAAGGTACATCACGCCGGAAGGTCGGGGGTTCAAATCCCACTAGAGGACAGCAACCTTGGGCCGGAAGGACCAGGGTTTCTAGTCCCACAGATGCTCCTTGTGGTCTTGGGCAAGCCACTTAACCCTCCATAGCCCATGTTCCCTGTAAGTATTAGTGTATGTGTCTCATATCCCTGCATGTTAAATGTATTCCCCCAATTGTGTCGTGACCGCTTTGATTGAAGGATAAGGCGGTATACAAAAACAATCTAAATAAATAAATGTTATATATTCATGCATTTAAAATTAATAAAGCTGCGACCAGTTTGTTGACCAATACGCCTGATTGTCTGTGTATTTTGTGCCTCTGCAGAAAAGGGGGGGGGGGGGCCAAGGGGAAGGAGTCAAATCATGGAAATCGAGGAGCGGTAAGTCTGCACTCCTTCGGTTACCTCCTATAGCGAGACCTTTGTTATTACCGATAGTTTCTCAATCCTACTACACTCAAATGCATTCCAATTCTCTTCCATAGAGACAGCTTGGGGCATTGTACCTCCAGAAGCCGATGTAACAGGAGAAACCACATAATCCTGGGCTTCTCTCACCCAGCCAGCAGTTGAGGTATCCTCTTCACTCCCACTTGCCTGCGGCATACTAACTATTACACTGAAGTTGAGCACACGTTCAGACACTGATGTGCTTCCTGAATGCTGAGGAGGCTGGCATTGCTCATGCTGAAACAAACCCCACTAATGCGCTGATAGGGACCCAAAGATGAGTACTGGTCTGCTGAAGCCACTGCCTCTCACCCAATCGATCAGAGTCCTAAATCCTCCAGTGTTTTCTGAGCTACCTCTACAGATTGCCCCAAGCCTAAGGGTAGGCTCTTTTATTTATTTACATTCTCTTATATACTGTGCTATTCTGCATCAGTGCAGTTTACATTGAACAAACTGAAATTACATTGAACAGGGCATTATAACTTGGAGATAACTATTTTACAGGGAACATGGGCTATGGAGGGTTAAGTGGCTTGCCCAAGACCACAAGGAGCACCTGTGGGACTAGAAACCCCAGTCCTTCCAGCCCAAGGTTGCTGTCCTCTAGTGGGATTTGAACCCCTGACCTTCCAGCCTGAAGAACCTTGCTCCAACCACTAGGCTACTCCTCCACTCCATTTTTGCTTTCACTTCCACAGAGGCATCCCCAAAACTCCGAAAACAAAGTAGTCACAAGCTCAATAATGCCAGCAGGTAGAAACTAAGTTCAACACAACTGCCTCAGTTGCCATCTTGCCTCCCACTGACTCTTATTTTTAAATTCAAACATTAAGATTAAAGATCTACAGCCCTATACAATATTATTAAAATGACACCGAGAACTAGCCATATTAGCTAAGTAAAGATATAATTATATCACCACATTAAGTACAGTAGATTCAGTATCATCATTATTAGCATCTTTTTAAATTACCAAAGAAAATGATTTTGCTCCTTTAATATTTATTTTTCATCTTAATATGACAGATATGTACTATACTTATTACACCAAAAACTAAAAATTATATAGACATCTGGATCCCTTTATAAGCATATTAACTATCATTTAGATACTGTAATAGCTTAGTAAATCCAAGAATATGAATGTCCTCATTGTTTCAAAATAAGCAATAACCACTCCTTGGCCAAAAAAAATGATGGTTTAGTAAAGATTCCTGTATTCTTTTACTCTCCTTTTAAGTTTAACATCATGTTTTGTTCAAATATTGTAATCGCATTATTCAAAATCATGGCTCCATAAAGCCTCCCAGTTTGATGTTGTAGAAGCTGGTCCAAGTGTCTAAACCAGTGGGGGTCAGTTTGCTTTTCATCCTGCAAGCTCAGCGTCAATGATTTTATGTGGGTGCATAATCGGAGACAGTTTCAGAGGATGAAAGATTTAGCATGGCAGCAGGATTTCCTGTTCCTTTGTGAATAAAAGTAGTGTAGTGAAGCACTGCTCCCATTTAGACAGGAGCATTACGGTCTTTGGTATGCAATGTAGTTCCAGTTATAAAAGGAAAGGTTGCAAGATATCAAACATGAGCGCAAACAGACCCGAAGGAAATAGTTTTTGGTTTCAGTCAAAGGAAAGAAAGGAAAAGAGGGGAAGACAAAGGAAAGACACAATTTTGAAAGTTTCTTTTCCCTCCAAAGAGGTCCGCTTTTCTTTTTTTTTCACGCAATTGATAAGGAAAAACGGAAATATCTAAAGAACCTTAAATCTTACATCGCCACAGATAGAAGAGCGGCAATGAAAGGGAACCTCCATAAAAAATGGAGCAGAGAGGAAACAGTTTCAATTTTTAAAAGGGCAAAACAAATACTATTATCTTCTGTTTTCTTCTATTTGTACCTACATTTCTGTCTCATGAATAGATATTATGAGGTAAATCAATATGCATTTCAACATCCAAACTAGGAATACCAAGGGGAAGACTTCTACATTCTTCGACTTTGCAGCTGTTTTGCACATTCTGTGTTGTCTTCTACAATGGATCCTATCCATCTGCAGAAGATCTACCCCCACTGCAAGCAACCTTGCACAAACTACTCAATTGTAAATTCACTTGCACAAAAGAATATCTTGGTGATTGTCCTTACAATATGGCTAATGTACAATGTAAGTAATCTAACAAAAAATTCTAACTAAACAAGTGCGCATAAAGGGCCTACTTTTATAAGGAGCCACCTAGATTTAGGCAGCAAGAATACACCTAAATCTCGGTATTTTACTCATTTATGCATGTGTAAATGGTCTTTTTTACACTGGGTACCATTTTATAAGGATGTATGTAGATCTGATGGAATATAAGAACATAAGATATGCCATACTGGGTCAGACCAAGGTCCATGAAGCTCGGTATCCTGTTTCTAACAGTGGCCAATCTAGGTCATACGTACCTAGCAGTTTCCCCAAAAGACACAGGTTCCTCAATGCTTGTATTGGGTCAAGCAGTGATATCCCAGGTCCCTTTTAATAATGGTTTATGGACCTTTCCTCCAGGAACTTGTCCAAATCTTTTTTAAATCCAGCTACAGTAACAGCTTTTACTACATCCTCCGGTAACAAATTCCAGAGTTTGATTACACGTTGAGTGAAAAAAATATTTTCTTTTGTTAGTCTTAAATAGGTTACCCTGTAGCTTCATTGAGTATCCCCTAGTCCTTTTATATTCTGATGACGTGAACAATTGATCTATGTTTACCCCTTCCACTCCATTCATTAATTTATAGACCTTTTAAAAAGTGCATGGGCAGAGTATGGGTAAAGTACATTATAAACTTTCATAATTTATGCCCCTTTATAAATCTAGGTGCGGGAATATACGCCTGTAGGCTAGTGCAAGTAATTGAGCCTTAAATCAAGGAATGTTTTCAGCTATTTACACTAGTATTTTATAAAGAAAAGTAAGCACCTACTTTTTTTTTCTAAAATAGCCTTAAGATAGGCACGTTTTGGATGACAAACTTAGCACCTAGTTATGAAAATCCACTCAAAATGCACACTTTCCAAGTGTCTTGTTAAGTGAACAACTACTGTTTCTTTGCAAGAAATACAATATGTATTATTCATTACATTCCTCCAATACTTCATCGGTCTTATGATCACTACACTACCAATTTTCAGCTCATTATGGGGTTTTTTCCCGATCTGAAACATTGCCATGATTTTTCTTTCAGTAATGCATCTGAATGTCATTGTAGGAGTTTACAAAAAAATTTAGCGGTATCTTAAAATAAGCAATACTAGCAAACAGTGCATATTTTATATCATGAAAATGTAAATGTGCATTAATAGGCCAGCACTTTAGGGCAGCTGAATTCTAGAGCAGATGTTTTGCTTACAGGATGTTATGTAATTACTGAAAAAAGTAGCAAATTAGGGCTACTGCATTATGTAATATTAGGGCCAAGCAGGTCTTTTTAAGACAAATGCAACCAGCAGCAACTACTCGTAGATTTCTGCAGTGGGTTAATAGAGAACTTGTTGAGAAATAATACAAAATTATGGTTTAATGAGATGTTTGCTTTGAGTCTATAGATTATGCTTTTATCCTACAACAAATAGCTTCTGCAGTAACTAGTTGTCACATAATATTCCTTAGGAAAATACAGATAGTTAGGAGATGAATAGCTTTCAAATATTATTCATTATGAGGTCAGGGCCAATGTTCCCTCTAATTTTCTGTAGACTGTGTGCGCATAAAATATCAGCTGTGCAGCTTTTGAAGGAAGGTTAAATTTTTGTGCGCCACATAATGACACTCGGAGTTATATACTTTAAAATTTGACTACACGTCAGAATACAGTATGTACACCACATTGCACTAGAAAATATTGTAGAACTTGTGAAAACCATAAATACACAACAACTTTTAAATTTTAAGATGTCTGTGTTGTTTTCTATCAGAATCAGAACCGTAATTTTTGTGCGCTCTGTTGTAAAGTATGTGCCCTCGCTCGGCGAGGTGTGTGCGCGCGCACACGCGCACAGCTTAGAGGGAACAGTGGTCAGGGCGTACCGAGGTAGACCCGATTCTGATCCTGCGGGGGGCTAGATATGCAGGCCAGGCCCCGATTCTGATCAGCTGCACGTCCAGCCACATACCCAGCTAATTCAGCCTGGCTCTGTAATGGAGCTGCAGAGCCATGGCATCTTATTGCTATGGCACCGCGGCTCCATTTTGGAACTGCAATCCCTGGCCGCCAAACCAAAATGCCCTTTCCCTGCAGCCTGGCCCCCAATCCAGCCTCTCATGGCCAGGGTCATGTTATGGGAAACCCCCCGCCCCTCACCTGCCTGTCCCTGCCATCTGCCACCATCCCCTGATGTCCAGGCAGACTTATTCCACCTCAAAGGTGGAATAAATCCCCCATCTACCTGGCTGACCCTGAACATACAGGGCTGACCTCTGAATCGGCCTTCTATGTCCGGAATCTCACACCGCCCACACCCCGCCTTCTGACTGCCCCCTCCTGCCTACGGCTCCTGGCAGAACACAGCTGTACATATGGGGAGCCTTTGCACTGGGGTGACAGGGGGACGAATAACGGGGCCATACATCCCCGCTATTCGTGGCACAGAATAACTCCCTATCTGTGTAAGAAAACTGCCACTATATTTAATGAGATAAATATTTTGGAAGTAATATTCAATGCATCTGAATATCCCCTAAGACCGTGTAAAAAATGCCTGGTTAAAACTGGGACAGGTCTGGCTGAACTAACTTTAACCAGTTTTTGCTTTCCAGTTAGTGGCTGAATATTGTCGCTAACCAGATAGCACTGTGCTGACTGGCAAAACCGTTTTGGCACTGAATATTCAGGTTTAAATAAAGCGGGGGCAACTAGGCACTTTAAATAGTCTAGCTGCCACCGCTAGATAGCGGCCTCTGTAAGTCTAAATATTAAGTTATCTAATAAATTATGAACTAAATTACGGCATACAATTTAATTAAACTTCAATGTGACAGATCCAGTTCAGACACAATCAATATATAATGCATAGTACACTATTTAGGCCAATATCTTTTCATTTTTCATTTGTGATTCATACTGCACATTTGTGTTTTTATTTGGAAGAAAGGTGTATGGATTAAATTGTTCTTGTAGTACAGAATAAGTCAAAGAAGAGAGAGCAACTGAACACAAGTCACCGATGTGTCTGCACTTCCAATTTGCAATGCAAAATAAACCCATGCCACCACTTACAAATAGAATAACTGTATAGCCAGTGGATAAAAATGGCATCATTTACCGCTGTGCTTTAACTGAGGCACTGGGATGCCTTATGTAAGAATCTACAAGAAATTGAACTTGGTCTTCTTGGAGTACAGTGAAATCACATGAATTAAGGAATTACTCCATACAAACATACATCAATGTCTAAGGTGGCCAGCAATATCCTGTCTTTCTTAAAAAGTATAATTTTTCTTATTCTTTTTAAATTATTTCTAATCCCAATTGTAGTCTTAGACCTCAGTAGCGCTTCAAACCACTAGCTTAGTGGAAAACAAACGGCGCTTTGATTGCATCAATGACTCAAAAGGTGCCGTGGGAGGCGTAGAGAACAAACAAGAAAAATTACGTTAAGATAAGCTTTTCAATAGCTTTGAAACACAACGGTGGTGGAGAATCGGTGATATTTATATATTTATATACATAAAAAACGTTTCCCACAGTAGTCATTGATGCTATCAAAGCGCCGTTTGTTTTCCACTAAGCTGTCACTTTTTAAGAAAGACAGGATATTGCTGGCCACCTTAGACATTGATGTATGTTTGTATGGAGTAATTCCTTAATTCATGTGTCATGTAAGAATCTAGCAAATGAAGAATTAGGTACTTCACTTTCTGACTTTTGTAAAGTCTGATATTTCAGATTATTGTTGAAGATGGCAATTACTGAAAGTTTCTAAAAGTATAATATAATTTATTGTATTTGCTTGTATCAATACCTTGCTCTTGTTTCTATAGGAAGTTAGCCGCACAAGGATAATCCAAAGGGCCATACATCTGTGAAGCAGAAAAGTCTATTTCTCTTAGAATATGAAGGGTTTCTACTCGATAACTTCTGAGCAACTGCAAGGGATGTAAAAGTCAGGAACAGTGATGCTTCATGGCAGGTGTGAACGTAACTACTGTACAAATTGTATCCTGACTGATTTTGGATTGGACAGACCTGTTTTTAGCATCGCAAAGAGGCCATTGTCATTCAGCTTTCCCATAATGAATGCTTTCCCTGATATGGAACTGAAGATAATATCTAAGAATATACTAAGGAGAGGATATTATAAGAATTACAAAATCAGCAATTTCTTTTAAAGGAGTTAAACAAAATAAAAGACGGCGCATAAACACTTTACATTTGAAGTATTTAAAAAAGAAAGAAATCACATTCTAGTATGGCACTGAGAAATTGAAGCTTTTGTCTTCGGCAATAGGATGTACGTTTTGGTGAACTTCTGTTGGCATGTTCATCGGAAGTTGTGGGACTAATGAGGAGGCATACACACCAAACAAAAATCACTGGAGCCAACAATGTGAACAAGGAATATATGCATTTTCCAGCATATATTTATGTTCATTGGATTTTTGCAAGCATGCAATTTCCTTACATCTTTAAATCAGGTAGGGCCAAAACTGATGTCTCTTGTTTTTATGTTTCAAGGAAAACGTGTAAGTTATAATCAGATCTTCAACAGGAGAGGTCAAAGTAGGAATCTATAATTGATGTTATAAGTTTGTATTGCACTAATTAAAATGAAAGCTGAAAAATGTTTAGTATCATCCTTTCAAGATGCTTAATTGCATAGGCAGGAAATTTAACAGACATTTCAGAGTAGTGTTTTTATTTAAAACATTTATATGTTCGGTTCAGTCTTTCAGCCTATTACCTTATACAGATGGTTTAAGCAGTAATGATAAATGTTGCCACACTAAATTACGATTGTACTATTACTATACGTGTTATTTTTATAGTGCTACAAGGGTTAGAGGCAAGAAAGTTAGTCAGATGGACATAGTACTCTTGCTTAGCAAGTGCTATGGCTGACTGGAAGGAAGTTAGCATGAATTTGAAATGTAGGCGGTCAGCAAGGATATGTGATTTAAGCCAAAGGTGCTCAACTGAGCAGGCACAGGAACGTAGTTAGCGGGTTGTCAAGGACAGCCAGAGTAGAGGTACAGTATGCCTTACAGGGCATAGAATGGGAGAAGCAAGTGCATCCAAAGTATAGTGTTATAGAAGGATACTGCCCCGTCAGACTCAGATGACATAGTGGAGGAAAAAGGTGATAAGACAGCAGTGGAGAGAGCTGAAGGATCGACAGTATGAAGATTTCCAAACATGTTGGTAGAGATTGGGCAAGATCAAGATGAGGGATGGATGAAGGTGAAGGTTAGCAGGTGATGGTCAAATAAGGGCAGAACTGAGGTGGAGAAGTTGGAGGGTGAGCAGCTAGAGGAGAAGACAAGGTCAAGGCTATAGCCATGCTTGTGAGTAAGAGCAGTAGAGCACAAATGGAGGTTGAGTAAGGAGGCTAGGGAAAGGAGCTTTAAGGCAGAAGGGTCATCAACATGAATGTTAAAATCCCCAAGAATAAGAAAAGGGGAAGATGCATTCAGAAAGGAGGAGAGCCAGGATTCAAAGTCTGTGAGAAAGGAAGAGGTGGACTTGTTGGGGGGATTGATAAATGACAGCTACCTGGAGAGGTAGTGGAGAAAATAGGCAGATGTTATGGACTTCAAAGGAAGCAAAGGAATTAGGTGGAGGCAGAAGGAGGGGCTGGAACTGGCAGGAATGAGAGAATAGGAACCCAACATCGCCACCATTGCCAATGGGCCAAGGTGTATGGGACGGAGGGCAGCAACTGAAACGGAATCTTCAGAGAGAAGCCAAGTTTCAGTAAGAGCCAGGAGATGCAGAGCATTAGAGATAAAGAAGTCGTAAATGAAGACAAGTTTATTGGAGACATTATGTGATGACATTCTTCAGCCAACTGGTTTGAAATAAATTGCCCTTTAGCATTTAATATCTTTTCTTACTACTTTAACAGCTCACGTCATACAACATCAAACTTCTAAACAACCACATTTGACATAAACAAGGCACACAAAATAGCATAAGACCATCATTCTAAATGGGAAAGTACATTTAAGCCTTCAAGTGAAACCAAGCTGTATTTTCAATTTCAGCTTTTGAAAGATTTCCTATAAGGCAGTATTAAAACATTGCTTCAAGCAAGTAACATTTACTTTTCAAGTTCCAAGAACAAAAGAAATGCTTTAGAAAGTTTGGGCTTAAAGAGAGAACTACAGAATAAAACCCTGAATTAAAAATCAATGATAGAAAAATTATTTCAGGGCAATTCTTCATTTTTCTACAACAAAAGCCAGACAACTTGTTGGTTTCGGTCTGGTAGTTTCCTGAAAGTAGAAGCTGGACTGTCTCCCACATGACAGCATGCAGCACTGCTCTCAAGTCACTAGAAAGGTCCAATTATACTCAAACCTAATAAACATCATCTCTAATTCATATTCACTCTCTAAAGCAATTATTGCTATTTTTTTTCTTTTAAAGAGAATGAAAATACATCATTTTGGTAAATGTAAGTTTAAAAAAGAAAAAGAAATATAAAATGTATATATATTTTCTTCCCTGTTTTTGTGTGGGGGTTTTTTGCAGGGTTTTCAAACTTTATAAAAATTCAATAGTGCTGTTTCTCTGTTTCCCTTTTAGATTACTGAAGTCCCAGAACTCAAACCTGTTCACCAGTGACCATGACTACAGTAAAATGGAGCATCTTTCTGATTTGGACCAGAATTGGACTGTTACTTAAGATGGCACCTCAGTCTGCCAGTACCAAACCTTGCCCTTCTGTATGCCGCTGCGATGGAAGTTTCATTTATTGCAATGATCGTGATTTGACCTCTATTCCAACAGGGATTCCAGGGGATGCTACAACTCTCTACCTTCAAAACAATAAATTAAAAAATGCTGGAATTCCTTCTGACCTGAAAACCTTAATTAAGGTAGAAAGAATTTACTTATATCGTAACAGTTTAGATGAATTTCCTACCAATCTGCCAAGGCATGTCAAAGAATTGCATCTACAGGAAAATAACATAAGGACCATCACTTATGAGTCGCTTTCTCAAGTTCCTTCTCTGGAAGAATTACATTTAGATGACAATTCTGTTTCTGCAGTTAGCATTGAAGATGGAGCATTTCGAGACAATGTTTTTCTCAGACTTCTTTTTCTATCCCGAAATCATCTTAGTACCATTCCCTGGGGTTTACCTAAAACAATAGAAGAACTACGTTTGGATGATAACCGAATCTCTACAATTTCAGAGGTGTCCCTCCAAGATCTAACACACTTAAAGCGACTTGTTCTCGATGGAAATCTTTTAAACAATTATGGGTTAGGAGATAAAGTCTTCATAAATCTGATCAATCTGACAGAACTTTCTTTGGTTCGCAATTCTCTTACAGCTCCACCTGAAAACTTACCAAGTACAAACCTAAGAAAACTTTACCTTCAAGAAAACCATATGAATCATATACCACCAAATTCATTTGCTGACCTAAGACAGCTGTATCGATTAGATATGTCCAATAACAATATAAGCAATTTACCTCAGGGTATCTTTGATGATCTGGACAATCTGACTCATCTGTTTCTTCGAAACAACCCTTGGTACTGTGATTGCAAAATGAAATGGGTACGTGATTGGCTGCAGTTATTACCTTCAAAAATCAATGTACGAGGACTAATGTGTCAAGCACCAGAAAAAGTACGAGGGATGACTATCAAAGATCTTAATACAGAGTTATTTGATTGTAAAGATAATGGTATCAAAACCACCATTCAAATTATTACAGCCATGTCCAACACAATGCACCCTCCTCAAGGACAATGGCCAACTTCTATGACAAAACAGACAGAGATAAAGACATCTCAATTCCATAAAATTTACAGAACTACAGCAAGTCCTTTAAGAAAAATAATTACAATTACTGTAAAATCTGTTACCACTGAGACTATTCTTATATCTTGGAAAGTTGCACTACCCATGACCGCATTAAGGCTGAGTTGGCTGAAAATGGACCACAGCCCTGCCTTTGGATCTATAACGGAAACAATTGTAACAGGTGACAGGTCTGAATATTTACTTACGGCTCTTGCGCCTGAATCACCATATCGCATATGTATGGTTCCCATGGAAACCAGTAACATCTACCTATCTGATGAAGATCCTGTATGCACAGAAACGGAAACATCATCCTTTAAAATGTACAATCCTACAACAACCCTCAACAGAGAACAAGAAAAAGAACCCTACAAAAACTCAAATTTGCCTTTGGCTGCCATCATTGGAGGTGCAGTGGCTGTAGTGGCTATTGGTTTGCTTGCTTTAATTTGCTGGTACGTTCACAGGAATGGCTCCCTGTTTTCACGGAACTATGTATATAGCAAGGGTCGGAGGAGAAAAGATGATTACGCTGAAGCTGGAACTAAGAAGGATAATTCCATCTTAGAAATCAGGGAGACTTCTTTTCAGATGATTCCAATAAATAATGAACAAGTGCCCAAGGAGGAATTCGTAATACAAACCATATTCCCACCTAATGGGATGAATCTGTACAAAAACAACCATAGTGAAAGCAGTAGTAACAGAAGCTATAGAGACAGCGGTATACCTGATTCTGATAACTCACATTCATGATACTAAAAGAACTGAGACTTATTTTTAAAGCAGATATGGTGATAGATCACTGTTCAATTGCAAAACACTGGATAAAGACCGAAAAGCAATGTACTGTACATTTGCCATATAATTTATATTTAATAACTTTTTTATTAAAAGTTTCCAAATTTCAGGTTACTACTACAATTAAATGTAGTGGAGATCCCTGGCCACAATACTATATTTTAGTATTTTTTAGTAATTTGTACTGTATTTTCCTTGCTAATATTGAAGTTACGGATCATTTAGCTTTTGTGTTCTACTGAGTAAAATAACTTGTTGACTGTGAAAATATTTTTTTTCAGTGTGTTGAACAATCAGGATTTTGCATTCCTTTGAAATCCTTGTAGTATAAGCACAAGCTGTTTTTCACTTTGGTATTAAAATGCTGGCAGATTAAAAAAAACAAAGTTGAAACAACTCAAAACAAAGTGCTGGCTCTATTAAATCAATAAAACACAACTGTTTTGAACACATACAGTTTATGTAATAATGGGCTATATTAGTTATTTGATTGTAAGAATGATAACATTTCATTGACAGTAAAATATATTTTCCCATACAAATCCCTAACTGAAATAAAGTAAGTAATAAAAATGTAGTGTTTCTGACCTAAAGTGCAACTACCCTTCAAAGCCTTTAAAAAGCCTTTTACCAAACTTAGATAAGAAGAGCTGTTTTGCAGATACAAAAAATACTTTGGGGTATGTTTACTCAGCTTCTGTGCAAAATCAGAACCGTAGCCCTGTTTTATTCAATGGGGCTGCGGCTCCGATTTTGCACGGAAGCCACTAGTGCCACTTAGTAAACAGACCCCAAATTATTTTAGTAAACAGACCCTTTGTCTTTAACAAAATCTAAGCCTGCAACATGCATATTTTTCAATGCAAAAAAAAAATGGAAAAGTCTTTGTCATAGGCAATTCTAGATTGCAAATATTGAAAAAAACAAAAACAATATATATCCCCAAAGCCTCCCCCACCCACAACCCCCACCTTAATTTTTGTTCAATGTAGTGCACACTTGTTATCTATCGTTCATGTTTAAAGCACTGTGTTATCCGTAAACTATCCTGACTTGGAGAAAGACAGTATAAAAAAAAGAAGTAAAATAAATAAATAAATAACCTAACTGAAGAATATTAGTTAAATATGAAAATCTAAGTTTTAGTCAACCACATTTGAAAATATGCTTTCAAGGAAATATATTGCCCATTACCACCAGAGTTTTACGGAAATGATTTATGTTTTCAGTGTAATGTTTTTCATTCTATCATCCTACGAATTGTGTGATATTTCATGTTTAAATACAAACCACTATTCTCGTGCTATAATCATCAACATAACCAAAATCTTGTTAGCCAAATGCCTCCCTTTGCGCACAATACATTCAAGAATTTTTTTTTTTCGGACGATGATGACATGTGGAATTAACCACTACTATAAGTCTGGTCCTTTTAATTGTATTTGCAGTAAAAACAAAGCCGGTCAGTCATATTCAACAAAATGCACTTACGTGTGATGACAGAGTGACTGTTCGGGGAACTTGGGCCTGAAGCAGGGTTTGTGAAATTCATAACCCGAAACATGGTACTGTGTCACTGACTTACCCCGGTGTTTTGGCTCCGTTATGCTGTGGACTAGCATTCAGATAAGTACATTTTGTTGAATTTGGCTGACTGGCTTTGTTTTCACTGTAAATACGATTAAAAGGACCAGACTTACAGTAGTGGTTAACTCCACGTGTAGTCATTATCTGACAAAAAAACATTTTTTTCTTTAATGTATTGTGCATAAAGGGAGGCATCTTTTTGGCTGGCTAACAGGATTTTGGTTAAACATGGGGCGGGCTTTGTCCCAATAGCGCCTTTGGGGTTATAATCATCAACATAGCATTTTTTTTCAACAGAAAACAAAGTGCATTATACGCCCTTTGGCTGTCTTGTATGTGCCTTGATTCGATGCTAAATGTATTCCGTTCTTTTTTTTTTTTTAAATCGGTGACAAATTTTTCATACAGTATTAAATATGAAAAAATGTTGGTCCTATTGCTGAATTAATTGAAAAAGTTGAATATGAGATGATTTGCTCTTCCAAGCACTCCCTTCAAGCAAATATTATTTGGGGATAGATTCAGGAGTAATATGTGGAAATATTTCTTTACGCATGGAATAGGCTCCCAGTGGAGATGGTAGAAATGAGGACAATATCTGAATTCAAAAAAGCACGGGATGAACACTGAGAATCTCTAAAGGAAAAAAGGAGACTATTGTAGTAGTTGATATGGAAGGGCAGACTAGACAGGCTATGTGGACTTTTTCTACCATCATGTTTCTATTTAACCCAAATTAGTTAGCAACTATTATAATAGGAAATCTGTTCACAATCAATTACATTTTTAGACTCCTAATTCAATTGGTTCTTCATCTAGGCTAGCTCTATTTTTCCTGGTCAGACTAAACACAGAGGGGGATGTTTACTACAGCATGTCAGACTCTTACAGCTAATGCAGCAAAAGAAAATGCAGATAGCAGAGTGCTAGCTGCAAAAGCCGTGTGTTATCTGCTGGGGACATGCTGCATCGAATTTGCAGTGAGCATGGTGGAACAGCAGCCTGGATGCAGCTAACACAACCCACTGAGATGGTTACTGTGCACTGTTAAGGCCTGAGGTAACCACGCCGTCCAGACATTCCCACTCTCCGCCCCTATCTCACTCATTAATGCAGATAACGCACATTCGGTAGATAGCCCAACACCCCCCCCCCCCCCCGCCCACTGCATTATCTGCATTTTGCATGCATTATGTGTTAAATTGGCCAGATAGCGTGCACTGTCATGTTAACAGCTAACACAGTTTAGTAAACCAACCTCAGAATGTCACTTAGCTTGATGGCCTGATTATCAACAGAAGATAATACCCACATAGGGTAAAGGCAAATTACCCAAAATATCTCAATAACATTTGCAGAAGAATGTTTCACTATGTGACAGCTTGGGCGAGAAGAGTTAAGCAAATGAACTGCTGACTTGAAATAGGAATTTAGGGGGTAATTTTAGAACTGCCCACAGTAGTGAAAAATGCACGCATACTTTTCATTATGCTGACTCCAGCGGATTTTCAAAGCGAAAGCTACACAAATATGTTTGCTGTGAAAATTATCACAGGTAAACTGTGCATGCACATCTACACCGGCTATTTGGTTCACATAAGGTAAAATATGCACATGGATAAAGCATTGTTTTGCCTGTGAATAATACTCTCCTGTTTTTTTGCAGCAGTTTTAATGCACAAAAATGCATTAAACAGTAAGATGTGTCAGATGCAAACAAGATATTTGTTGTTGTTGTTAAGTGCCGTCGAGTCGGTGTCGACTCATGGCAGCCCTCTGGATAGTTGTCCTAAATTGTGTTTGGTCTTCTGTCAGACGGCTCATAACCGGGTAAGGCGGATTGGGTGCTCCTGTCCCTGCCCCCACCCACCCCCATTGCACCCCCACCCCCACCCCACCTTACAAATAACCACCACAAACTCATTGGGAATCAAACTGGTCGCAGCTTTATTAACCGTACAACATTTTCCTTAAACCACAACCAACAGCAAACTTTCATTAACTGAATTCCGGCCGCGGAACGAATCCTCACCAGCCGTGTGAGTAGCAAAGTGAGTTCCGCCCGCTTCCGCCGTGAACTGGCCACAGGCCATTCCATCGCCCCTCTTCCGGCTTCGCCATATTATTAGCAAAAGCCCCGAGGGTTTCACCGGGCCGGGGGTACCCCACCCCCGCCCTGCATCTTGCCACCGGCTCCGGACCCCGGACACCTCCGGGATCCCGCCAACCCCCCTCCAGCTGCAACACCCCCTCCCCCAATCAAGCCCAACCTTAGGGATGGGAGGGTGGGACGCCAGCCACCTTCAAACGCTCCCCCGGTGACTGACGCTCCTGCCGGCTCGCTCGGCCTTGGCCCCACCTCCCCCCAGGCCCTGCATCTTGCCACTGGCTCCGGACCCCGGACACCTCCGGGATCCCGCCACAGGCTCGGGGACCACCTACCCTGAGCCACCCCCCACGGCAAGCTGCGACCAGGCACCCTTCCCTGCACCACATATTCCAAAGCCTCTTGCCAGCCGTTTAGGAACAAAGCCACCCCCACCGGGGATAGACGCACCCCACCCTGCCACCATAAACCGGTACACTCCACCTCTATCCATGATGCAAAATCAGCCATCCACCCTGCGGACACACCCAACGGCCAACCTGCCGATTAATATTTAATCAACCCACGAGACCACCACTGGTGGACCCAGCAAGCAGGCCTTGGAAATATGTCTGACCACCCCAAAACCACATAGTCCCACATGAACAGCACCTCAGCCCAATCACCGTTCACTGCACCAATCAGTAATTTACCCGTCCTGGCCGCTCAATCGCTGCCTCCCAACTTCAGCAGCAGCAACCCAGGCACACCCGTCTCGCGGCTCGGCCTTGGCCCCACCTCCCCCCAGGCCTAGACGATCCCCCATTGGCTCCCGCGCCGCCACTCACACTTGGGAGCCAATGGGGTCTAGCAAAAGCCACGCTGACGCGGACCTCCTCCCGACGCCTCGTGGGGGCCGGGGCCACGCACCTGCTGCCCCCCCGGTTAACGGCGGCTAGTGGGCACGAGGCCCGCGGCCTTTCTGTTGTTGAAAGACTGGTACCAGTAGCTGCTGTTATTCTATTGAGCCATCTCATTGCTGGCCTTCCTCTTTTGCGTTGACCTTCTATCTTGCCAAGCATGATGTCTTTCTCTAATGATCTCTCTCTTCGCATGATGTGTCCAAAGTATGAAAGTCGAAGTCTTGTCATCTGAGCTTCTAAAGAAAGCTTATGTTTAATCTCCTCTAGTACTGACTGGTTTATTCTTCAGACAGTCCATGATATATGCAGTATTGGCCGTCAGCACCATAATTCAAAGGCATCAATTTTCTTCCTGTCTATCTTTTTCACTGTCCAGCTTTCACATCCATATGATGTTATTGAAAATACCATGGCTTGAACAAGACAAATCTTTGTATGAAGAGAGACATCTCTGCTCTTGAGAATCTTATCTAGGTCTTTCATAGCCATTCTGCCAAGAGCAATGTGTCGTCTGATTTCTTGACTGCTTGTGCCTCTTTATTGATAGTTGATCCAAGTAGGCTAAAGTTGTCCACGATTTCAATTTCTTCTCCTTCAACGATGAACTTGTTGATTTTGCCAGTTGTCAGGATCTTTGCCTTCTTTACATTAAGGTGCAGGCCCATTTTGAGACTATGTTCTTTGAACGTGAGATGCAAATGTTTCAGATCATCTTCACTTTCAGCCAGTAATGTGGTATAACATGGCCGGAAAGTTGGGGGGTTCAAATCCCACTAGAGGACAGCAACCTTGGGCCGGAAGAACTGGGGTTTCTAGTCCCACAGGTGCTCCTTGTGGTCTTGGGCAAGCCACTTAACCCTCCATTGACTATGTTCCCTGTAAGTATTAGTGTATGTGTCTCATATCTCCTCGTGTTAAATGTATCCCCCAATTGTGTTGTGACCGCTTTGATTGAAGGATAAGGTGCTATACAAAACTGTCTAAATAAATAAATAGCGAAGGTTGTTCATGAGTCTTCCACCAATCTTCACACCTCTGTTGTCTTCATACAATCCTGCTTCTCTGATTATTTGTTCTGCATATAAATTAAACACATAGGGGGAAAGTATGCAGCCTTGTCTTACACTTTTGTTTATTTTAAATCATTCTGTTTCTCCTTGTTCCGTTCAAACTGTTGCTTCTTGATCAATGTACAGATTATGCAAGAGAACGATCAGGTGTTCTGATATACCCATGCTTCTTAATGTGGCCCAGAGTTTCTCATGGTTTACACAGTCAAAAGCCTTGCTATAGTCGATAAAGCACAAGTATCCTTTTGGTATTCTTTAGTCTTTTCAAGGATCCATCTCACATCCGCGATGATGTCTCTCGTTCCTCGCCCTTTCCTGAACCCTGCTTGCACTTCAGGTAGTTCTTGTTCCAGGTATGGTTGTAGTCTCTGTTGAATAATCTTCAGTAGAATCTTGCTGGCATGTGGGATCAGAGCGATTGTGCAATAATTTCCAGAGTCAGTTGGATCATCTTTCTTTAGTATTGGTATAAACACAGATCTTTTCTAGTCAGTTGGCCATGATGTTGTCTTCCAAATTTCTTGGCAGAGCCTTGTAAATATGGTAACAGCTGCATCAGATTGCTGTAATACTTCTATGGGAATGCCATCAATGCCTGGTGCTTTGTTCTTTATAATAAGGCTTTCAATACTGCTTCAACTTCTTCTTTCATCACCAATGGTTCCGGATCATAAGGTACAGGTTGAAATGGCTGTTGATCCACTTGATCTTTATCATATAAAAACTATATATTCTTTCCACCTTTTCTTGATCTTCTCAGCATCATTCAACATAGAACCCTGAGCATCTTGTAACATTCCAGTTTGAGGCTGGAATTTTTTTTTTAACTCTCGTAGTTTTTGAAAAGCCAATCTTGTTCTTCCTCTAATAGTTTCTGCTTCTACTGTATTTCCTTGCATGTGTCATTGTAGTACTTTTCCTTGTCCTGTGTTGCTGCACATTGGAAATCTCTGTTGAGTTCTGTGATTGTCTTTCTTTCTCCTCTGGCTTTAGCTTCTCTGTGTTTCTGAGCAATTTTCAGAGTTTCTTCCGTCATCCATTTTGGCCGTTTTTGCTTTTCACCTTTTGTAGAGATTTCTTGCTTTCTTCCAACACAACCTTCTTGATGTCATTCCATAACTCTTCTGGAGCTCTGTCATTTGTATCTAAAGCAGCAAATCAATTTTGCAGGCAGTCTTTAAATTCCAGTGGTATATTCTCAAGGTCATATTTTGCTGCATTCATGAGTGGTTTGTTCTTTTTCAACTTTAGCTTGAGTTTGCATACTAGTAGTTGATGATCTGTACCACAGTCAGCTCCAGGTTTTGTCTTTGTTGATGTTATAGAGCTTTTTCAAACTGTTAATACTTTATTTGTTTAATGAGATTAGCACAGTTTCATTTTCAGAGTGTGATCAATTTTATGAAACCTATCCAAAAAAATTATTTTTCTAAGCTAGAAGTAATTTTCAAAATACCTCTTACACAAGATAATATGCACTTTGCACAGGGAAACAACCAAAAATCCACAACACTGATGGATCCAGAAGTGTCCTTTCACCTCAGTACGTATAAAAATCTTACCCATGTGAATGCCATGATTTTGTACATGATAGTTTATAGTTAATTAAAATTTGATATACCGTTTATATAAAAACAATGTATAAAAGAGTCAGAAACGAACTCCAAAATAATGACAGCTAGTGATAGGGTACACAGTCACAAAAGAGGAACCTTAACAAAAGACTAGAAATGTTTATACAAAAAATAAGCTAAAAAGAAAAGCAGATAGGAAGTGAAAAATACCTTATGATTAGAAATTAACCAGCCACTAGAAGAAAGGATTCACTAGTTCAGTACAGTTCTACTGTATATATTTTAACAGCACTCATAAGCTAATGGGTATATAGGACAAAAGTGATATTGCCTTCATTCACTTATTCAGATTAAACAATAGTGCAATGAATTGAATTTAGCTATATTATTTCTTTAAAAATTAACTCCCATTACCATGCATTATAGATAATATATACAAATTGGTTTTCCAGCTATAACAATTTTCTTTTTACTTGCAGGTTCATGCATCAACAAAGGATTTCCCAGTAATAAAATTTCTTGGTGTTATAACATCTTTTTGACAAAACGTTTGCTGGACAGTGATCCCAGCCTCTTATAATATATATGAGTCAGCATAGCTCTAATCTAAATATAGCAAAATACAGGCTAAACAGGCAAGTATATTACATATTTATTGAAGAATGGACTGTTTTTCCAAATACCAATATTAAAGATCAAATGGATCAGGTTACAGGGGCAACATTAATTGCTTCTAACTTCCGTTTTATTGTTCAAAACAAGACATGAATATAATTTCATCTTAAAATACACACGTGGAGCCCGGTTCCAAGAAGGGCACATCCGGGCCATCCAGACGGCCCAGGCAAGACGGGTCCTTTTGGACCCAATTCTGGACCGTGGAAACAAAACATTCCCACGGTAGCCAGAATCGGCCCCAAGGACGGCCCGGCATGCCTGTGGACAGCCTGGTGTGCCCCTGCCACCTACGGAGATATCGTCCCCACAGGTGCCCCCCAACTCTGGTATTTCCTGCCCCCCGATTCCCCGCTGCCCAACCCACAGTTGGCCAGCCTGCGCCTGAATCGGACAGCAAGGACACCCCACACCCCACCCTGATCGCACAAAACTGCTGCTTACACCACCTTTGAGGTGGTATAAGCAGCACGTCCCCATGAAGCAAGCAACACATACAGGGCAGTGACCAGAATCGGCCATGTACATGCTGCTGGTTGGGCCCGACCCCGCTAGCTCTCCCTGTCCTGACCCACAGGACGTATGGGGAAAGCAGGTGGGGGAATCGGCCCCAGACCCCTTGCAGAGAACGACCTCCATTTTATACTATTCTTGTAGAAGTTCTCTTTTATGGTTTATTTAAACACTTGATATACCACCTTTCTTGACAATCAGCGGTTTACAGTAAACATCAGAAATACAATAAATAGAGAGTGAAAAAAGAACGTCAAAAATTTAATTGGATAGGAAGTTACAAAGAGGGAGGAGGGAATTAGGAAGGGGGGGGGGATCCTAAACGGACCCAATCTTAAGATCAAAGGCCAGCTGGAAAAGATGAGTTTTGAGGGTAGCTTTAAATTTTGAAAAGGAAGATTTCATATGTAGTAAGAAAAGGAGGGAACTCCAGAGATGAGGAGCTAGAAAAAAGAATGCAGTGTGATGGGTACTGTTAAGATGAACCTGAGAATGGGGAGGAATGAACAAACGCTTAGCATGCACTGGACGAAGGACTCGAGACGGAGCATGGGGGATAAGGTGAGAATGAAAATACTCCGGAGAACCAGAGTGCATGATTTTATGAGTGAGAGTAAGTAATTTGTATTGAGAATGGTATACGATAGGGAGCCAGTGGGGTTTGATGAGTAAAGGAGTAACATGGTCAAATCTTGAGCCATGATGTAATAGTTGTATGGAAATGTTTTGAATGGACTGTAGTCAACGAAGCTGATAGTTTGGAAGACTCGAGTAAATGGTGTGGCAGTAATCCAATTTTTAAATTACTAAAGACAGAATGAAAATAACTAAAGATGAAGAAGGGAGAACAGAACGAATGGAACGAATCTGCAGCAGGGTAAAGAAACAGTGTTTCACTAAGGAGTTGATATGAGATTGAAAGCTAATTGCAGGATCTAAGTTGACACCAAGATATCTCATGGAAGACACCAAAGGGATAGGGAAGGTATGGATAGAGGTGATAGACCTGGGGAGGGGAAAGGAAAGAACCCGACAACTATAGAACTGTTCAAAAATAAGATAGTCTGAAGTGCTACTTTTCTTTATCTTCATAGCTACTGACTAGATTGTTAAAGATATAGGGTCAAATCTAAGAAGTATTTTTCTCCTTGATACAGGGAGGGTAATTTTATAAGAGGTCACCTAACATAGGAGGCAGGTATAAAAGCTAAGTTGCTTACCAGCAGCAGTTCTCCATGGACAGCAGGGTGAGTCCTTCATGTGGGTAATGTTCGGAGAAATCCAGCAGCGCCGCAGGGCTGAGTCCCGAGGCCGGCATAGTAACCGGGTCCCCGGGGCCCGAACCCATTGCGGGCGTCGTGATGCGCTGGTTGGGGGGGGGAGATGCGCGGGTGCGGAAAGGAGGGGCGGGTTGGGTCCAGCAGCCCGTGGCGCCGTTGTAGTGCGCCGCGATTGGCTGAATCTGGCCAGGGGGGGCGGGGCGGCAGGGAGCGAGGGAGAGCGGCGCTGTGCGTTCTCCCTCTTCCTGCTTGCTCGCCCAGGAGAACGGTTGGTACGTGCGTCGGTTCTTCTTGCTGGGGGGGGCCTGTTTTTTGGGCGCGGGCCGGTGCGAGTCAGCCCAGGTTGCTGATTTGGGGGGGGGGGGTTCGCGGCGGCGGGCCGCTGTATTCTTCAAAAAAAAAAAATTAATTAAACGAAGAGCTGCAAGTCGGGGCAGGGCAGACTCACCGGAGGTGCATGTGGCTGTGGCCTGCTGCACGTGGTTAGGGGCTCCCGGTCAGCGGGGGATTTCTTCCTGCTCGTGGGATTGTGTGTGCTTCTGATCCTCCACAGGCCTATTAAGTAAGGCCTGGCAATCTCTTCCCACTGCCTAGAACAACCGGTAGCTTCTGGGTTATCAGGAGTCAGGGCTGACTTGGAGGCACACACTGCCTTCTTTTCGGAGGTAGGGGAGGCAATTGGGCGGAGTTTATCTTCTTGCTAGTGTTAGTTAAGGCAGCACATAAGAGTAGCAAAAATAATAATAATAATAAATACATAAGTACATAAATAAAGGGAATAGTTAGCTACTTGGGCTTATGGCTCGGCGGCTTAGTGGTAGGGGAGCGGGGAGGAAGCCTCCGGCGGCGGATGTGGCCAGAGGCCATGCTTCGGTGAGGCGTGGCCGCCCGTTACCCAGCGAGGGTAGGGCGGCTGACAGTGGTGATGCGGCAGCCGGGGGGTTTCGTGGGGCTAGTCGGGGGCATGGCAAGGGGAAGTCCACGCGGGCGAGAGGCCGGGGGGTTTCGGGTGAGGCCCTCGGGGCCCGGATGGAAGGGCTTTTGCCAGAGGGCTTGGGGTTTGGTGAGCCGGGGCCATTGCCTGAGGCGGCTGATTGTGGGGAGGGGCCCGATGCTGCCGTGGCCGCTGGGGGTCCGGGGCTGGCGATGTCTGGGGCTGAAGGGCCAGCAGGGGTTGTCCCGGCTGGCGGGCCTGCGGGTGTGTCCCCTTCCCCTCCGGCGGTGTCGGGGCGCTTCGCGCATCCGGGGTATTGTGGGTCTTTGGGTTCGTGGGCGTGTGGGGTGGGTCCGTGGGGGGGTATGAGCCCTTGGGGTGGTGGTTGGGGTGATTGGTTTGGTGTTGGGCGGGGTGGGGCAGGCAGCTTCGAGGGCCGGGGTACCGCTGCTTGGGAGGCTGGCGGGCTCGGTTCCTCAACCTGGGGTTGGGGTGGGAGACCGACTGTGGCGCCCAGCATTTCGGGGCCTGTTGCTGCTGGTTTCTCTCCTTCTTTTCCCCTCCAGGTTCTGCAGAACCCGATGCCACGGACAACTATGACTGACCCGGCTCTGGTTCTTGGTGCGGGTCCAGCATGTTCCTCTGAGGAGCGGAATGATTCGACGGCGGTGGTCCAGCCTGTGGGTGCTACAATGGCTTCTCCCTCTACAGCTGGTGAGTATGCAGGGGGTGCGGGTGAGGTGTCACCTTCGAGTGCGGGGCGCGATGCGGCTTCGGGGGCAAAACCCAAGCGTAGACGGGGGCGTCGTTGTCAGCGGGCATCTTCGTCTTCTTCTTCGTCATCATCTTCCCCTTCTTTGGGCGACTCAGTAATAGCGATGGGTGGTAAGGGGGAGATCGGTGGGTCCACGGTGGTACGCTGTACCAAATTGTGGGAGTGTGTGCCGCGGAAGCTGCGTCATCGGATCAAGCGGCGCAAGTATATTGATATTTTCCGCTTGCTCGATGGCAGAAAACGCTCTGGCGAAAGCAGGAAGAAGCGCAAGGAGGATGAGAAAGCAGGCAGGGTGCGGAAGGCTTCCCGCAACACGCTGAACTGGACTCGTGCTTTCTTGCGTTTGGCTAGTGTCTGGGGCCATTATTTCCCGGACCAATACGGCGCATTGCTGGCTTATGCAGACGCAATATTGGCAGCGTCACAAGCGCACGAAGGGTGAGCTTGGTTAAATTATGATGAGGAGTTCCGGGACTTGATGGAAGAGAATGGGCAGCTTTCGTGGGGGACGAAGGACGTCAATTTATGGTTAACGCAGATGTCCTCGAGGAGTCGGGGAGGGGGTGCGGGAGGCGGAGGCGGTAAAGTGGGGCCGTCCGTTTCGTCTGTTGGTTTGCGGCCCTTTCGGTCCTCTGCCCCTGCTCAGTCCCAGTCGAAAGGGGGTGCAGTCGGGGGCGACGTCTGTTGGCGCTTCAACAAGGCATTGTGCCCATTCCCTGACTGCAAATTTAAGCATGTCTGCTCGTTTTTTGGGTGCGGGCACGCGGCCACAAAGTGTAGTCGAAAGGGAGTGGCGGGCGCCCCAGCGGGGGGTAAGTAAGGGGGCTTGCGGGGTATTGGCGCATACGCCCATCAGGGTTGACGTTATGCGTCCATGGTTGGTGCGGTACGGGCATTGTCGACATGGTGGGGTAGCGAAGTTGTTATTGGAGGGTTTTTCTGAGGGCTTTCGGATCCCATGTCAGGGCTCACCGGTGGCGGGTGGGTCACGGAACGCTGGCTCTGTCAAGGCGCACGCCGGGGTGGTGCGACAGAAGATTGCGGAGGAATGCGCTTTGGGCCGAGTAGCAGGACCCCTTAGCGAGCCCCCGTTTCCTTCGTTCACTATTTCACCATTGGGTGTGGTGCCCAAGAAAGAGCCGGGCAAGTTTAGGCTGATCCACAACCTTTCTTGTCCGCCAGGCGGTTCGGTGAGAGATTGCATACCTCGGGAACGGTGCACGGTGTGTTACGCTTCCTTTGATGCGGCTATGCTGCTGGTGCGCCAGTCTGGAGTGGGGGCTTTGCTGGCAAAGGTTGACATTGAATCTGCGTTCCGACTGTTGCCTGTTCACCCTTCCACTTTTCCTTTGTTGGGTTTCCGTTTCGACTCCTGGTTTTATTTCGACAAGTGCATGCCCATGGGTTGTGCTATATCTTGTGCATACTTCGAAGCCTTTAGCACATTCTTGCACTGGGTGTTAGAGAGGCAGACGGGCATAGGTAGCATAGTCCATTATCTGGACGATTTCCTATTTGTCGGCCCGGGGCAGGCCCAAACTTGTGCTACTCTGCTGGGGACCTTTCTGCGCCTGGCCGGTGATTTCGGTATTCCTATAGCACACGATAAAACTGTTGGGCCTGTGACCCGTCTCACTTTTCTGGGGATTGAGATCGATACCGAGTGCATGGTTGTGCGATTGCCTGCCCCGAAGGTTGAACGGCTTAGGGAGTTGGTGGCGTTCGTGGACTCTTCGCACAAGACCACCTTGCGGGTCCTGCAGTCGGTTGGGCACCTCAATTTCGCTTGAAGGGTTCTACCCATGGGGCGCCCTTTCGCGCGACGGTTATCGCTGGCTATGGCGGGAGTGTGGCTCCCGCACCATAAGATTAGGGTATCGGCTGGAATGTGAGAAGATCTGAGGGTGTGGGACGCTTTCCTAATATCTTTCAATGGGTGCTCGGTGTTGCAGTTGCCGGAGCTTTCAAACCTAGATCTGCATTTGTTTACGGATGCTGCGGGCAGTTCCGGGTTTGGGGCCTATTGCCAAGGGGCTTGGTGTGCCGAGCCTTGGCCTGCGGACTGGGTCCAGTCTGGCCTGACACGTAACATCACTTTTCTGGAGCTTTTTCCCATAGTTGTGGCTTTTTGGGTTTGGCCCGTCTGCGCGATCGGCGGGTGATCTTTTGGTGTGACAATGCGGCGGTGGTTGAAGTTATCAACCAACGTGCACCGCGGTGTCCGAGAGTGGCTTCCTTGATGAGAGTTTTCGTTTTGGCGTGCTTGCGGTTGAACGTGACTGCGAGGGCGCGGCATGTGCCGGGTGCCCAAAATTCCATAGCTGATGCTCTGTCCCGTTTTCAGTGGGCGCAGTTCCGACGTTTGGCGCCAGAGGCGGAGGAGTCGGCCTCAAGGGTCCCGGAGCATCTTTGGAGTGTTGGGGCCCTGACCTGATGGCATTACTGGCTGTGTCGGTGGCGCGCGGCACTTGGGCACTGTATCGGCGGGGATACTCGCAGGTGAGTCTGTTCTTGTGTGCCAGGGGTTGGTCTGGGGGGCTCGTGGGCCAATTCGTGATATGGGCCAAGAAAGAGGGCTGGGCGCGGTCTGCGGTTGTGGCTGCGCTGGCTGAGTTTTCCTTCTTTTGTAAGGCGGCTGGTTGGGGCAACCCCAGGGTCTCCTTTTTGGTTAAGCATCTTTTGGCGGGTTGGGCCCAGGTCCATACCCGGGTTCGTGATTGGTGGCTCCCGGTTTCCCACGATCTCTTACTGCATATATGTGAGGCTTTACCGCGCATCACGGCCTCGCGTTTCGAGTCCATTCTTTTCCATGCGCTTTTCGCAACTGCGTTTTTTAGTGCGTTCCGGGTCTGTGAGCTCGTTCCCAGGTCTGCAAGGCGGGGGGCCTTCGGTGGGCTTGGGTTCGGGCATGTCACGGTGGAGGCGTCCCAGGTGCGTATCCACATACCGCGATCCAAAACGGATCAGGCAGGAAAAGGGGGCTGGGTGGTCCTGAATACTATCTTTCCCTTGATATCCTGCCCGGTGCATGCTCTGCGGGACTACCTGCGGTTATGGCCGGCGGGGTGGGGGTATTTTTTCATTCATGCTGATGGCAGGCCGGTCACGCAGTTTTAGTTCACGGCGGTGCTGCGCCTGGCCTTGCGGTGCCTGGGTCTCAACGACAGGCGATACGCTTCGCATTCCTTCAGGATTGGGGCGGCTACGAGTGCGGCTGCCGCAGGTCTCGAGGCCCAGGTCATTCAGCGTATCGGCAGGTGGCGTTCGGGTGCTTATGAGGGCTATGTTCGCCCTTAGGCCCCTTGCGCATCGTCCGGCCACGGGGAGGGTACAAAAAGGAGGCGGGGGGGTGCTAACATTTTCCTTACTGTTGCAGAGTTGCCTGCTGGTGGCAGTGCGGTTTCTCCTTTCAGATGGCGCGTGCCCTGGAGACTGGTGGATTATTGGGCACTCCTTTGTCTACTGGGCAGAGCTTCGGGCGGCAGTGCGGCCGTTGGGCACTCATCTTGGTCTCGAAAATGTTGGAGTACACCTGTGCTGGATGAGTCAACGCGGCATGCGATGGTGGCAGCTGGTGGCCTGCGTACAGGTGAAGATGGTGCAGCGGCAGCGGCCTGCTGGACTGTTGATTCATTTGGGTGGCAACGACTTAGCGATCTGGTCGTGCCGGCAGATTATCCGGACAGTCCAGCGGGATATCGGTTGGGTGCGGGACTTTCTCCCGGGGGTGGCCATCATATGGTCGGACATCATTCCTCGCCCTGTGTGCTGGTCTCAGCGTCGCTGGTTGCGAGGCCTTATCAAGATCAACAGGCAGATTGGGCGTTGGGTTCAGCAGACGGGTGGGCTCCAGGTGTTGCATCCTTGGGCGGATGTTAAGTGTGCTGGTCTGTATCATTTGGATGGGGTTCATCTTGCCCCGGTGGGGCAGGACCTGTTGTTGAACGACTGGCAGGAGGCTTTAGAGGGTTGGTGCTGGTCGCAGCTTGCTTTGGGGGGGGCGGCACAAGGTTAGTGGTTCACCTTGTGCCGGTGGCGGGGTAGCGAGTGGGCGCTCGCAGACCCGGTGGGGCATTTGAGGCTGATGCTGCTTTGAATGGGAGCGGTTCTGCTCCTCAGGTTGGGAGAGACGTCCCGGCTGGGGTCTCTGCCCGGTGGAAGGCAACTGGAACCGGCCTTTGCTAATAACATGGCGAGGTGGGCGGTAGGGGGAATGGGGGGGAGGATGATGCACCACTTTGATATAAACCGCTGGTGGGGGGCATCATCCGGAAAAAGGGGGGGTGAGGGGGGACATGCGTGCATTTGTCAAGATTGAGTTGGCCCATGTTGGGCCGGAATTTCATTGTTGTTAAATAAAGCTGCGACCAAGCAATTGTTTACCACAACCCGTTGTCTGCATGTTTTGTTTGAGTGTACCAGGTTGGGGGGGGGAGGTGGCTGGTCATTGAACAAGTTGGGGGGTATAGGTGCCGAGGTGAGAAGGTGTTGATTTGGATAATGCATTGGGTTGGGCATCCGGATACCTCGGATACCACCCTATCAAGGTGGACTACATTTCCCAGCAAGCCTTGCGCTGCTGAACTGAAGAAGTGAGGGTATGGTATTATTCTGATTAATTTTGGTAATTGCTCGGTGACTCTGACTGAGCTATTGAACTCAGTTAAATACAATACTTTATTTAGGTGAAGAGAATGAAGCTGTTTTTGTTTAAAGTTTGCTGAAGAGAATAAAACAGTTTTGTTTAAAGTCTTTACTGAACTATTCTGACCAGTTTAAAGGGACAAGTCTGTAAGGGAAGCCAGAGTCTGTGGCCACGGCATCATGGAGCAACCACCGGCCAGTGACATCTCACAGTAACAGTTACAATGGGTCCTTGAGCAGTTATGCATGCAAACATTTCTAACTGCCTAGAACACTTTAGTAAAAGGGAACTATCAGGATCAGCCTGAGGATTTCTGCCACCCTAGGCAGGTCCTCCATGCCACCCCCTCCTCTGGCTGTGGCACCACCCAGCCCATCATGCTGTCCCCCCTAGCATCCATTTTTTCACCGGGGGAGGGGGTGGCATGTCAGGCCTTAAAGTGCCCACGTGCTCTTGGTCTTCTGCTACTACCCCATCTCCCGATGCAACTTCCTGTTGGAGGGGGCAGGAGTGGCAGGACTTAACTGCACATGGGTATATTTTAGAGCCCATTATAGTGCTGAACTGCTGCTTCGTGGGGGGGGGGGGGGGGGGAGCAGGCTGCCCTAGGCAATCGCGTAGTTCATGGGCCAGCCCTGATCCAGTCAGATCTTTCCAGTAACAGCATATCATTTGAGAAACTTCTGATAACAGGAATATTTTCAGAAGATGTCTGAAACTCAGGTAGTACTTCTAATGGCAAGAGGAAGTTCATTCCTTGACAATGCCACTTGAAAATTAAACAATTTATCCTAAAGTACTCTTCAATTTATAATTCCTTGAGGAAGGATATGTTACCATAATTCTATCAGCAGAGGGCATTCTGATTGGATCTACATAATTCAGCATCTGTACTATAAAATTTCATGAGCACAACATACAAGTTTAAAATTAATCCTTAGGTGAACATGCAGTCAGTATAATTTTACAAGGAAAGGTGTTGCTCTTTCCCATCTAAAAACCCTCAGAATAACTATAGAAGCTTTGTTTTATAAGATCGGCAACTGTGATGTACACTTACTTGGTAACCCCAAATACAAAACATGACAATCTAAAATAGAGACAACTGAGGCCCATACAATGACTTTTAAATGATCCTCAGATAAATAAAGTCTGATATGGCTTGCCAGTCTTAGTTTATAGAATGCTTTTTTCCACGTTACTCATTTGTGCTTCCACTGATAATGTGAATTCTACAATCACCCCCAAGATCTTTGATGCTTTTACTGGTGTAATAACATTCCTGGCCAAAATGAAGCTACTTTGCGGGAATAATTCTAAGGGTTGCCCAGCTCATAACAGGTTGGTCTTTTTCTGCATTCAATTACATCTGATGATCAGTCATTCAGATGGTGATTCACTCACTGGAAGCAACATTCAGATCGCCTACTACTACGGTCTGTCATTTGTACAGCGTAACAAGGCATACACAGCACAGTATACATACATAGAAGAAACAGTCCCTTCCTTCACAGAGCTTACAATTTATATAAGACAGACAGGACAAACAAGGGAATTGCGCTGATCATTAAGGGACTGGTTAAAATACACATGGATATTAAGGAGATCAGGGCCTATAAGTCGGCTACAATGTATTTTGTGAGGGATCATCAATAAGACACTAAGACAGGGAAATGCAAGACAATGCTGTAAGTATCTGCCCTGTGCGTTAATGCAGAGCAAATACCGCACAGGCTTTGCTCTTATCATGTGATTTTTCAAGCGGTAAGTGTAAAACCTTTCTGTACCTTAGTAAAATGGGCACTTAATTACATGAATGGAAGAGGATAATAATTTAAATAAATAACAAACAAACAAAAATTATGCGCGTGTGAATAGAACTACAGTACATTATAAAACCATTAACTTAAGTGCTGATCAAGGCGGTACAGAATAGAAATGGTTGGCAAAAAAGGAGAGGGAATCACGGATAATCATTATAAATACAACTGTGTTTCAAATTTTTATTTATATTCAGAATCTGATATACCGTCAATTACATTTGCATCATGGTGATTTACAGTTTCCAAATGTTAATATACAGAGACAAATTACAAACACAGTAAAAAAAAAAAAAAATTCAAGCAAACTTTGGACACAAAAGGGAGGGAGTGGAGTAGCACCGCAATTCAAAGCAAAGGACCAAGGTTATTGCATGATACAATAGGAGGGATAACTGATGAATGGGAAGAGAAAAAGGCAGAAAGATCAGTGAAAATTTTGTCTGTGTGAAAAGCCAGGTTTTCAAAGCTGTTTTACATTTTTTATAAGATGATTCAGAACACCCTAGGGATGGACCCTAAAGTTACTGCTTGGGTTAGAAATTGGTTGGGTGGGAGGCTACAAAGAGTACAAGTAAATGGAGCTCACTCTGAGGAGAAGGATGTTACCAGTGGTGTGCCCCAGGGATCTGTCCTTGGTCCGATTCTTTTTAACATCTTTGTTAGTGATATGGCGGAAGGGCTTTCGGGTAAGGTTTCCCTCTTTGCAGATGATACCAAAATCTGCAATAGAGTAGACACCCAGGAAGGGGTAGATAACATGAGGAGGGATCTAGCTAAGCTTGAAGAATGGTCTAGAATTTGGCAGCTGGGATTTAATGTTAAAAAATGTAAGGTCATGCATTTGGGCTGCAGCAATCCAAGGGAGCAATACAGTATAGGAGGTGAAGTACTTTTGTCCACTAAAGAAGAGCGGGACCTAGGTGTGGTTGTGTCTGATGATCTTAAAGTAGCTAAACAGGTAGAAAAGGCGACGGCAAAAGCTAGAAGGATGCTTGGGTGCATACGGAGAGGAATGGCTAGCAGAAAAAAGGAGGTGATAATGCCACTGTATAAGTCTTTGGTGCGACCTCATTTGGAGTATGGTGTGCAATTCTGGAGACCGCACCTTCAAAAGGATGTGAACAGGATGGAGTCGGTGCAGAGGGTGGCTACTAAAATGATTAATGGGCTTCATTATAAAGCATATGAGGACAGACTTAAGGATCTTAATATGTACACCTTAGAGGAAAGGCGGGATAGAGGTGATATGATTGAAATGTTTAAATACCTCCATGGCATAAATGTTCAGGGAGAGAGCCTCTTTCAATTGAAAGCAAGTTCTGCTATGAGGGGACATGGGATGAGAGTGAAGGGAGATAGATTCAGGAGTGATATGCGGAAATATTTCTTTATGGAAAGAGTAGTGGATCCGTGGAATAGTCTCCCAGTGGAGGTGGTAAAGATAAGGACAGTAACTGAATTCAAAAAAGCATGGGACCAACACAGAGGATCTCTAAAGTTAAAAAGTGGACTGTTGTAGTTGTTATGGAAGGACAGACTAGATAGGCCATGTGGTCTTTTTCTGTCATCATGTTTCTATGTTTCTATGTAACAAATTTCACTAGGCATGGAATTCCATAAATATATGTATATGATGCTTCTGCTCTTATAATGAATGGGAATGGATTCTAAAACAGTGGGGCATTATAGGAAAATGTAGACTACCTAATCCATTCATATCACAGTTTCTGGTAGGAAGAAACGACTAAATGGTGTACCTGAGAAGATCGCAGATATCGCAGTGAATTAAATGGGACAAGAAGGGGTAAAGATAAGCTGTATATCCACTACAGAAGGAACGGTGAGTTAGCATTAAAATTTTCTACTTAATGTGACTAGCAATTTGAATCCGGTATTCTTCCATTAATAATGGGGTGATATGATTTGATCGCTTTGCATTGTGAATTAGCTTGACTATGGTATTTTGTATCCACTAAAGACATTTAGTAAATTTTTGTGGGAGACAGCATAGCTGCTCACCTGTAACAGGTGATTTCCAGGAACAGAAGAAATCAGTCTTCACGTATGGGTGACGGCATCAACGGAGCCCCAGGCAGGAAAACTCCCCAGCCTCCAATAAGAATAATTTTGGGAGCATCTCTCCATGCATGCATGCCTACCTTCCTGTTTTCCCAGTAATTATCTTCAGTCAGGTGTAGAGTTTAGAGAAAAACCAAAACACCCATTCTACAAAGCCCAGGGGAAGAGGACAGGAGTGGATGAGTGGCCTAGTGGTTGGGGCAAGGTACTTCAGGCCAGAAGGTCGGGGGTTCAAATCCCACTAGAGGACAGCAACCTTGGGCCGGAAGGACTGGGGTTTCTAGTCCCACAGGTGCTCCTTGTATTCTTGGGCAAGCCACTTAACCCTCCATAGCCCATGTTCCCTGTAAAATAGTTATCTCCAAGTTATAATGCCCTGTTCAATGTAATTTCAGTTTGTTCAATGTAAACCGCACTGATGCAGAATAGCGTGGTATATAAGAGAATGTAAATAAATAAATAAATGAAGACTGATTCCTACTGTTCTCAGAGTTACAGAGTACGCTAGAGTACGTTAGAGTACGCTATCTCCAGGAACAAGCAGGAATGCAGTTTTCAAGGATGGGACTCACCCACTCCCAGCTACCATGATGAAAATGCGACTGATAGGAGAAAAAACCCTGAACTTCAATGAGGGTAGAGTATGGATCCATTAGACCCAGCCCCTTGAGCACACTCTCCGCTGAGGTAGCTGGCAGGAACTGAGGGCCTGGGAGAAGGAGGTGTAGTTAAGTTATAAAAAGGTGGCGAAGAATAGCGTCCCTACTGGAATCCTTATCCAGACAGTAATGGGCAGCAAAAATATGAATGGAAGACCATGTGACAGCTTGGCAAATCTCTGAGATGGAGACAGAGTGTAGGTTGATCACCGTGGTGGCCACAGACTGGACATTATGAGTTATGATGTTACCCTCTAGGGAAAGGCTGGCCTGCATATAAGCAAAGAAAATGCAATTAGCAATTCAGTTAGAAAGAGTATGCTTTGTGACTGGTAGACCCAAGTGACTAGGGTCAAATGAAACAAAAAACTGAGAGGATTGTCGATGAGGCTTAGTTCTTTCTAAATAATAGGCCACAGTCTCTTGCAATCTAGGGTATACAGTGCAGCTTCTGCCCAAGAAGAATGGGGTCTTGGAACAAAGGTCAGATGAGAGATCAACTGGTTAAAGTGGAAGGGGGAAAACATCTTTGGAAGTAACTTGAGATAGGTTCAGAGAATCACCCTATCATGGTGGAAATGTATGTAGAGAGCATAATCCACCACAGCTTGCAAAAATTCATTGACAGGACATGCCGACATGAGTGCAATCAAGAAGGTAACCTTCCAAGTGCAGAACTTCAAAGACATTGAGGCGGGAGGCTCAAAGGGAGGTTTGCAAAGTCAAGCAAGGACAACATTGAGGTCCCAGGCTACCGGAGGTAGTTTGATTGGTGGCCTTGTTAAGAGAAGGCCTCTCATGAAGTGTGCTATGAGAGGATGAGCAAAGATAGGTTGATCGTCAACCAGTTGGTGAGAGGCCGAGATCATCAACCAGTAGGTGAGAGGTCGAGATGACACTAAGGTGGACACAAACTGAGTTTGTCTTTAGTCTTGCCTTAAAGAGATGGAGAAGAAAATGAAGTAGAAGCTCTACCGGGCAAGTAAATGGACTAAAAGCCCTTTGGGAGCATTACAGGGCAAATAAGCACCATTTAAAAGCATAAGTATGGCGAGTGGAGTCCTTCCTAGAGGCTTTTACCTCTATTGGAAGGATTAGATGGGATAAGACCAGGCTGTCAGCAGCCACACCGTCAAGCGTATTGGTCTCAGAATGGGGTGAAGGAGTGTCCTCTGGTCCTGCAATAGGAGATTGGGCGCACATTCCAGACTGAGAGGTTGGTGTAATGCTAGTCAAAGGAGCAGAGGAAACCATAGTTGATGTGGCCAGAATGGAGTGATGAGGATCATCATTCCCTTGTCCACCTGAAGCTTGAAGAGGGACCAGAATCAATGGAAGTGGAGGGAATGCATAAAGCAGTCCCTGTCCCCAATGAAGGAGAAACGCATCCGAGGCCTGGCTCTGTGGAGACGGCATTCTGGAACAGAATCTGGGAAGCTGGGAATTTATTGGAGAAGCAAAGAGGTCAATGATGCGAGTTCCCCATAATTGTAATATGTGCTGTGCAGTTTCGCAATGGAGCATCCCTTTGTGTGGTTGAAGGACTCTGCTCAGTTTGTCTGCTAGTACATTTTGTGCCCCCAGAAGGAAGGTAAGCTGCTTGAAGAAGAATCTGTTGAGATATTGCGAAGGTGCAAAGGCATATCGTCTCCCAGCAAAGGTAGCAAGATCCAGTTCCCCCTTGTTTGTTGATGTAGTGCATTGCAACTTGGTTGTCAATCTGAATGAGTACCACTTGTCTGGACAGTTGAGGATGTAACATATGAAAGGCATTGGCAATTGCCTTGAGTTCTAAGAGGTTGATATGGTAAATGACTTCCCTGGAGGACGATATGCCTTGCGTAGTGAGGCCATCAAGATGAGCCCCCCAGCCCTGTTTGGAAGCATCTGTCATCAGGGTACACTGTGGTGCAGACATTCAAAAAGGTAACCCAATGAGAACTTTTTGAGAGGTGCACCACCAGTTGAGAAAGTCCACCGACTGAGGCGTGATGGTGATATTGTCCGTGAGATGACCTGACTGTTTCCACTGATCTAAGAAAGTCCACTGAGCTGGATGCATGTGAAGTCGAGCATACAGGATGACATGGACTTTAGAGGCCATGTGTCCTAAGAGACAGAGCATGTCTCTTGCACTGAGATGGGACTGGTTTTGGCAGTGACTTGCCAAGTCATTTAGATGGTGGAGCCTGTCTCTTGGAAGCAAGGCTCGAGCCTGTGTCATGTCCAGAAGAGCCCCAATGAATTCTAGTATCTGAGTTAGAGTGAGATAGGACTTTGGGTAGTTGATTACAAAGCCCAGATACTGAAGCATCACAATGGTGTGTTGGAGCAATACTGCCACGATATGAGGTGAATCACCCTTGATGAGCCAGTTGTCTAAGTAAGGAAAGACGAAGATGCCTAGAGTGCGGAGGTAGGCTATCATGGCTGCCTGACAGTTTGTGAAAATTCTTGGTGCAGATGCAAGACCAAAAGTTAGAACTTGGTACTAGTAATGGTGTCCCTGGAAGAAGAACCGGAGGTATTTTCTGTGGGAGGGATGTATCAGGATGTGAGTGTAGGCATTTTTGAGATCTAGAGAACCAAGTCAGTCTTTTTCTTGGAGGTAATGAAGTAAGGTCGCTAACGAGACCATCTTGAATTTTTCCTGCACCAGGAATTTGTTGAGATTCCTTAGGTCCAGGATAGGCCTGAATCCCCTGTCTTTTTGGGGATGAGGAAATAGCGGGAGAAAAACCCAAGTTCTTTTTGAGGGAGTGGGACTTGCTCTATTGCTCCCTATGCTGTAAGAGTGGCCTTCTCTTGCTAAAGTAGAGTGGAGTGCAGGTGATCCATGGGGGACTCCCCTATGAAGAAAGTGGGGGGCAGGTCCTGGAAATTGAGTTGATAGCCCACACTGATGACTTTTAGAGTCCATGGTTCTGAGGTAATTGGTTCTGTGGGCATAGTGGACTAGTTTGCCTGCAATGAGGGAGGGAATGGGGTCCTGCAAGGATAGAATGGCTATGCTCTCGAGGAAGCAGTCAAAAAACAGCTGTAGACTGTGCCTGCAGTGCAGGTTGAGGCTTTGGAGCGTTTGACTTTCTGGGTTGCTTCTGATGTGGCTATCGAAGCTGATAAGAAGAATAATGCAGGTAAGAAGTGTAGTACTTCTTCTTCCTGGTATAGAAGGGTTTCTTGGCAGGAGCCTTCTTTTTAGATGGTTCAGCCATCTTTCGTGACAGGCGTTTCAGGGTGAGATCATCTATCTCTATCTCACCCACCTTCTCTCGCCACCCTTTGCCAAAGAGGTTTTTCCCTGTACATTAAATATTTGCAAGTTTATCTTGAACCCATTTTCAAGATCAGAGACTTGCAGCCAGGCCATTCTCTTGGCTCCTATGCAAACTGCTGCTGTCCTACTGGTGGACTCAAAAGCATCAAAGGCAGCTCTAGTGAGAAATTTCGAGGTATTCTGACCATGAGTAACCAAGGCCTGATACGGACCTTGCTTGTCTGGTGAAATAGGGTGGAAAACTAGGCCAGATCCTTTATTACATCTCTTAAGAACATACCCATGAAATGTATTTAGGAGTTTATCCTGAATGCTAACATAACAGCCTGGAAGCATCAACATGCAAATACATTGAGAGTCCTTGACCCCCTCCCTGGGGGAACCAAGAAGTGATTTTTAGAACTCTTAATTCAACGCATTGCTGATTCCACAGCCATAGAATGATGTGGCAACTGAGGTTTTTGAAAACCTGGGCAAGGAGGAACTCTATAGAGACCATCCACTCTCTTGCTGATTGATGGAACAGTCAAGGGAGCTTCCCACATGTGAAACATGAAGCCTTGAAGGATCTTATGTATGGGTAGTGTAGCAGCCTCTTTAGGAGTCGAGGGGTACTGAAGAATTTTTAGCTCTTTAGCTCTCGATTCAGTCTCTGTGGTCACTATCAGCAAGAGTGCAGCTGTCATGTCCTGGATGAAATCCTGAAAGGACATATCTTCGGGCGGTGATTGATGCCTCTCATGTGGTGGAGAGGGGTCTGAAGGAATGTCCAGAAGAGGTGCAGAATTGACAGACTCGATGTCCAATTCAAAGAAAGTGGAATCGGAATTTGGTAAAAAGTCAAAATAGTGAATGTTGGTGCCATGAGGTCAACGTTGGTCCAGTGTTGACATCGGATCTCGGTGTCGACGAACCGAGGCATCGGAATCGAGGTGTCCAGACCCGAAGCATTTATGGGCTCTAACAGAGGTATTGGCTCATGATGTAATGATGCCAGTTCCGTTAACAATGGCATGGATTGTCTTGATGTACCAATCTCGAGGTCAGGCATCAGTTTGATGGATCCTGAGGTCTTCAAGGGCCCCTGTAACTACAGCTGCCAGGATAGCTGCCAGACTCTGCTCGATAGCCTGCACATGCTGATCAAGGAAGACTGGAGGTGTCTGAGCAGATTCCTGTATGGGGCCTTGTGCCACCATCCCAGAACATGGTATCCTTTTGCGAGGGCTGCTTTGCTGACCGGTCCAAGTCCAGTTCCCCTGTCTGGGAGCGTCTGTGTTGATGCCAGGAATCGGTGTCAGATGCCGATGCCTAGGACTTCGATACCTGCTCTGCAGATGCCAACACCGAGGTCTTCGATACTTTGGCTGCCTCTGTGGAGGACTTGTGTTTGCTGGTATGTTTGGACTTCGAGGAGGTATGGGAAGCATGCAACGACCGTGAGGGTGTGGAGGTCACCGAAGAATGTGCTGTAGTGGTTGAGTCTGATGGAAACAGCTTTCCTCATTGTTGTTCATGGTTTTTAAGCCCCATCTTAGTCATCTGTTGACACAGGGGGCAAGCTACAGCGTCATTGTTTGGGCCAAAACACTTTAAGCACCAGTCGTGTTTATCTGTTGCCGAGATAGTATTTTGGCACTTGGTACATTTTTTAAAACTGCTATGTGGCTTCTCTGACAAGCAACCCCAGCATTCGGAGGTAGGCTGCCGCTACTGTAAGACATTTTGTGAAGACTCGGGGGGCTGTAACTAGGCCGAAAGGCTGTACTGAAAGTGTTGTCCTCCCAGGACGAATCTGAGATACTTCCCATGGGCTGTATGAATTGAGACATGGGTATTCAAATCATTTAGATCCTTGGTGCACTGCATCGCAAACAGGGATGTCATGCAATCCTCAAGCTTCTTTAGGAGCCGTTTCTCCATGACTACCAATTCTGAAGGCTCAGGACCTGAGTAACTTTGACTGATGCACCCAGCACCTGTGTGGGTGTACTGGTGGCTTGGGCTCAGTTATTGGGAGGTTGTCGGTGCCCCTCCAAACCCTTGGAGGTTGAAAAGTCCTCCCTGCGTGGCATCTGTGAGGGGCACTCACGCAGCCTGTCATTGCTATCAATGCTACATCGTGAAGGGCTCTGACACCCTTGGGCCTTTTTCAAGTGCTTGGTTTGAGCACCCTGCAATGTCGATGGGGGCGATTTTAGCTCCCTCCTCATTAGGAGGCTGACTGATAACCGAGGGTCTGGGGTGGTGCAGGTGCTCGGCTCCGACTGAGCTCGAGAGCCCCTTGATGTCGATGCCTCTCTGGCATCCTGAATTGCCTTGGAAGGCATGGAGGTTGATGATGTCAATGCCGAAGATGATGGATCAGATTGTTGAGTGCCGAACAGAATTTCCCGCTGTTTTTCACAATCCTTGAGGCCTCTCCTTGTCATCTGAAGACACAAATTACAAGAAGAAGGCTGATGATCGGTTCCTAGGCACTGGAGGCACCAATTGTGCTTGTCCGTGACTGAGATGGTCCTGGCACACTTGGTGCACTTTTTAAACCCGCTGGTCGGTTTTTGGGACGTGTTTGGAAAAACAGCCATGGTAGAATCAAACGGCTCGATGGAGGAGAACCTGACCGGGGCATGACGGTGCCACTGGATAGTACTTGAAAAAAAACACAAGGGAGAAAAAAGCGATCAGAAAAAAACCCATGACGGCAGGCAGGAAAAATCAACTGCAATTAAGTACCCATGAAGGGGAGAAGTGACTACCGACGGAGAATGATTCTGGAATATGTCTGTGAGGCTCTGTGGAAAACAAAAGACTGAGGATGATGGCATCATGGCAGTAGGCAGGAAGGAGGTACGCAGATGTGGTGGAGCCTCCTAAAAGCTTCCAATAGAAGCTGGGGAGTCTCCCCGTGCAGGGTTCTGTCAGGGACGTCACCCATGCGAGAGGACTTACTTTGGCCACGGAGAATATGTATATGCCAAAAGGCACAACCCCCTCCCCCCCCAGAAGACACACATATGGTAGGCATTCCCATTCTCTATACCACACACACACATACATACAGACACCCCACCCTATGCACAACACACACACGCACACACACAGAGGCACCCCACCCTCTGCATCACATGCACACAGGCAAACCCCTCCCCCCACCACCACACTCACAGGTACCCCACTTCTGCACCCCCCCCCACACACACATACACACATACACCTACACAGGCAGCCCACCTTGCTTACACAGATGCACCCCACTCCCACTATCTGAAGATAGACACATATAGAATACACCAATTATAAATATTCCTCATACAGCCCCTGTTACTGTAACAAGACACACTTTATAATTTCTCTTTGAACTCTTCTCCTCCCCCCACCCCAGACATTTACAATTTTGCAAATGAAGGGGAAACGTGTCTTTATTTTTCATACCATAAACATGTTCTTTTCAGATGCACACGCAGTCCCTGACAGATATACGCATATACAGCCCCCCATACACAAACATGCAGCCCTCAGCCACTCACTATGACACACACACACACATACTTGTAGCTCCCAACAGTCCCCATGACACACACAAGTGCATGTAGTCCCCGAAGTCCCCATGACATAGACACAGACACAAATGCATACACCTTTCTGACGCACTTGTGCACCCCTCTCCCCAACACTTCCTATGACACACACAGCTGAACCCTCTGAATACCTGATTCTGCAAAGGGGGGACAAGCACCACTCTGTTGCATTGCAAGTGTATGTTTTCAACTTGTTTAGTCTTCCTTATCAGGGGACTCTATATTTACTAAACTGTTTTGTTACTCCCAAAAAGTTACTATGTAAAAAGTTAAACCATTGATCTATGTAAAATGTTCTCTTATCTATAGAAAAATGAAATAAATAAAATAAAAATAAATTTACTGTGGAGCAGCCTGCACCCATCTCTATTTTGGATAGACATCGTTAGTCCATTTTCTTTTGGCCCTATGAAGCTGTTGTTTGGCCTTATTTACAGTTTCTTTGATCCATGGCCAATGCATTTTACTTTTTAATCTCTCTAGTTTTTAATCTGATTTCTCTTAGTTTGTTGCTTTGGTCACTTTTAAAATGCTGACTGAAGCATCTTAACATGGTAAGTGGTTTTGTTTTTCTACATGTCTCCAGTATATGTAGTGATGGCCTGGAAAGTATGTTGAAGCCGATCTATATTTCTTCAAAAGCATATTTTATAAACTGTTTTTTTAAAATGTGGCAAGAAAAGTAACCGATTAAGTTAATATGCGAGGATGTAGAGTCATATTTCTTTTACTTCTTTTATTATTAAGTGCCGTCGAGTCGATGTCGACTCCTGGCGACCCTCTGGATAGTTGACCTAAACTTTGTTTGCTCTTCAGCCAAGCGGCTCATTGTTGATAGAGTGGTATCCATAGCTGCTGTTATTGTATCGATCCATCTCATTGCTGGCCTGCCTTTTTATGGTCACTTTCTACCTTGTCAAGCATTATGTCTTTCTCCAATGATCTCTCTCTTAGCATGGTATGTCCAAAGTATGAAAGTCGAAGTCTTGTCATCTGAGTTTCTAAGGTAAGCTTAGGTTTGATCTCCTCTACTACTGACTGGTTTGTTCTTCGGGCAGTCCATGATATAACAGTATTCATCGCCAGCACCATAATTCAAAGGCATCAATTTTCTTCCTGTCTATCTTTTTCACTGTCCAACTTTTGCATCCATATGACGTTATTGAAAATACCATGGCCTGGACAAGTCAAATCTTTGTATGGAGAGAGATATCTCTGCTCTTGAGAATCTTGTCTAGTCCTTCATAGCCATTCTACCAAGAGCAACACATCATCGGATTTCTTGACTGCTAGTCCTTTCTTTATTGATTGTTGATCCAAGTAAGTTAAAACTTCTCTATTAATAATGAACTTATTGATTTTGCCAATTATCAGGATCTTCGTCTTCTTAACATTAAGGTGCAGACCCATTTTGACTATATTCCTTGATCTTCAGAAGCAAATATTTCAAATTGTCTTCAAGTTCAGCCAGTAATGTGGTATCATCAGCATAGCGAAGGTTGCTGATGAGTCTTCCACCAATCTTCACAGCTTGATTGTCTTCATTAAGTCCTGCTTCTCTGATGATTTGTTCAGCATATAAATTAAACAGGTAGGGGAAAAGTATGCAGCAGCCTTGTCAAATACTTTTGCTGATTTTAAACCATTCTGTTTATCCTAGTTCCGTTCAAACTGTTGCTTCTTGATCAATGTAAAGATTGTGCAAGAGAACGATCAGGTGTTCTGGTATACCCATGCTTCTTAATGTGGTCCAGAGTTTCTCATAGTTTACATAGTGAAAAGCCTTGCTGTAGTCAATAAAACACATATGGATATCCTTTTTGGTATTCTTTTGTCTTTTCAAGGATCCATCTCACATCTGTGATAATGTCTTCGTTCCTCGCCCTTTCCTGAACCCTGCTTGCATTGCAGGCAGTTCTCATTCCAGGTATTGTTGTAGTCTCTGCTGAATGATCTTGAGTAGAATCTTACTGACATATGGGATCAGAGCGATTGTGCGATAATTTCCACAGTCAGTCGGGTCACCTTTTACTTCTATGACTTGCCAAATTATGTAGCACTGAATTCAATCCAAACTTTTTAATGTGATCCCAAAATCTCAGATTTTCTAGATGATCTCACTTGATGCTTTTGAAATTTGGAAACAAATATAACTTGAAAATCAGATAGTCTTTTTATATACACTTTTACAAAGAGCCTGATATTAAAAAAAAAGCTGAGCTTTTATGTTTAGGCTCCTAAGTGAGCCCCGTGTGCTATTTCAATTTGGAAATGGCATCCACAAGTAAATGGTAATTTTAGAAATCTACTATTTACATGTGGAGATGTACAGATTTCAAGGAGGTTTGGTTAGAGCGGTCCAAAAATTTCTATGTGTATTTCCCATTTTGCAATGGGAATACATATATTTTTTGTAAAATTTCCACACATTTTCTGCCCCATCCCGCCCCCGTCTAAGGCTCCACGTACAATCCCACTGTTCGTACAGGGAGCCTTGCATGGGGATGGCAAGGGGAACGAATAGCAGGGATGTATGTCCAGGCAGGGCATAAATCTCCACTATTTGTGCCTTAGAATGACCCCCATAGTCTGCAAAAAACAAAGGAAATGCAAGATGCTCTCACACCAAGGAACTAAAAGAAAAAGTGAGAACCACAGCACAACACCAAATTATACAATTATAACTCATTTTATTTAGTTGTTATAAGCTGCATTATGATTCTCGCTTTTTCTTTCTGAATATATATTCTGCATCCACAGAAACCCCTCCCTTGACAATGGTGCTCAGCAGAACTAGGACAATAAAGCCAAAAGGAAGGAGCAGAGAGAGAGACCCAATAAAATATATTAATAAAAGACCATCTCATGTGGCTTTGGTCTCTCTCTGCTCCTTCCTTTTGGCGTTCTTGTTTGCGGAGGTCACTTTCCTCTTTTGTTTTCTTATCTTAATAACGACAAACATTCTCTAGTACAAGGCATATTGTGAACTAATACAAAACTCTACAAAAGTCACTGAGGATCTACAGAGCAAATCTACCATACCATACCAGCATCAACTTCCAAAATGCACACAAGGAGCCTACCTGAAGATTGGAGGATGGCAAACGTAACACCAATTTTTAAAAAGGGTTCCAGGGGTGATCCGGGGAACTACAGACCGGTCAGCCTGACATCAGTACCGGGAAAATGGGTAGAAACCATCATAAAAAACAAAATTGCTGAACATGTAGATAGTCATGGCTTAATGGGAGACAGCCAACATGGCTTTAGACAACGAAGATCTTGTCTTACTAATCTGTTGTTTTTTTGAAGGTGTGAATAAACAGGTAGACAAAGGTGAGTCAGTTGATATAGTGTATTTGGACTTTAAGAAAGCCTTTGACAAGGTCCCTCATCAGAGACTTTTGGCAAAACTAAAGAGTCATGGGATAAGAGGCAGTGTACTATTGTGGATCAGGAACTGGTTAAAAGAAAGCAGAGGGTAGGGCTAAATGGCCAATTTTCCCAATGGAGAAAGGTGAATAGTGGTGTATCCCAGGGATCTGTGCTGGGTCCGCTGCTTTGACATATTCATAAATGACCTGGAAAAGGGAATAACGAGTGAGGTTATCAAATTTGCAGATGACACAAAACTATGTAAAGTTGTTAAAACCCAAGAGGATTGTGGAAAATTGCAAGAGGATCTTGATAAATTGGAAGACTGGGCATCAAAATGGCAGATGAAATTTAATGTGGACAAGTGCAAAGTTATGGACCTAGGGAAGAACAACCTAAACTATGGTTACACGATGCAAGGTTCCACATTAGGAACCACCACCCAGCAAAAAGATTTAGGCGTCATTGTGGATAACATGTTAAAACCCTCGGCTCAGTGTGCAGCGGCGGCCAAGAGAGCAAATAGAATGCTAGATATCAGAATGAAAGGAATGGAAAATGAAACAAAGGATATTATAATGCCTCTATATCGTTCTATGGTGAGACCGCACCTTGAATATTGTGTGCAATTCTGGTCGCCGTATCTTAAAAACGATATAGCGTTATTAGAAAAGGTTCAGAGAAGAGCCACGAAAATGGTAAAGGGGATGGAAGGATACCCCAATGAAGAAAGGCTAAAAAGGTTAGGGCTCTTTAATCTGGAAAACAGACAGCAGAGGGGAGATATGATAGAAGTCTATAAATTAATGAACGGAGTGGAACGGTAAAAGTAGATCGATTGTTTATATTATCAGAATATAGAAAGACTAGGGAACATGCAATGAAGCTACAGGGTAAACTATTTAGGACTAATAAAAGAAAATATTTTTTCACTCAACCTGTGGTCAAACTCTGGAATTTGTTACCAGAGGATGTAGTAAAGGCTGTTAGTGTAGCTGGGTTTTAAAAAGGTTTGGACAAGTTCCTGGAGGAAAGGTCCACAAACCATTATTAAGAAGGGACCCAGGATATCAATGCTTGACCCAATACAAGCATTGTGGAATCTGTGTCTTTTGGGGAAACTGCTAGGTATGTATGACCTAGATTGGCCACTGTTGGAAACAGGATACTGGGCTTGATGGACCTTGGTCTGACCCAGTATGGCATATCTTATGTTCTTATGTTCTTAGCAGGTCCTAGAACATCCATGCACCTATTTGACAAGCTGAACAAGTCAGATTACTACAGTACAGATCCCTTTGTGCAAACTCCATGTCAACAGAACACCTGGCCTCAGTCACACACTCAGAACACAGAACTTCATCGAATATAGTTCCCTGTACTATGTAAAATATAAAGATAGTGCAGCTTTCTTCCATTTATTTGTCTCTCTCGGTAAACTCAGATTTCACTTCTCCTTCCTACCATCCAGTTCTAAATCCCCCTCCTTTTTTTATTCCATTTATCTATCACTTTTGAACCCACACCCCAGTCTCTCCCATTCTCCATCTCTTCTTCCCTGGTCCATTATTCCCCAGTCTTTCTCTTACTAACTCTCTCCTCTCCATGTCTAACATCTCTCCCTCTCCCCATCTAGTGTCGTTCCCCTCTCTCTCTCTCTTTCCCTCCATCCGCCATCTCCACTTTCTCTCTCTGTCTCTCTCTATCCTTCCAAGTCCCCTCTTTCCCTTCCTATCCCCCTGTATCAAGTATCTCCCTGTTTCCATACCACCCCTTCCCTATTACTCCTACAGCCTGCATCTCTACATCCCTTTCTCAATCTACTTACCCTGTATCAGTCTTCTTCCCTCTCTCTCCCTATTACCCTCCTGTCATGCATCTTCCCTCTGTTTCCCTCTGCTCCACCCGCAATCCCCATATCTAGCATATTCCTACAGTCTGTGCAAAGAACTTTCTAGAAGTCTCCAGAAGGAGTTGAGAAGGTTCCTGCATGGGAATATTGGCAGAAGTGAGTGTAGTAGTTGACTGTGTTTTGTGGTGATAAATGCAATTAAATTTTCTTTATGGACTGTTTACAGTATGCATCCTTGTTTTGGCCTACAGAGTAGGCATCAAAGGTATAGACTACTGCTTGAAATGTGGAACTGCAGAAGGAACATCTCTTCATTGTATGAGGTCCCATGTGATGATTATTGAGTTGTGCGATGTGATTTTTTTTGTTATGCCTCTGCTTTGCTGTATGTAACTCTTCACCCTATGGTAGCTATCTGTTCGATTTTAATGATGAGTTATCACTCAGCTGTAGCACTGATATGTTTGTAAGGAAGAACTGTTTGGCTGTGAAATATATTTTGAAGCACTAGATTGAGCCAGACACTCCGAAGCTTCCTCATTGGCAGATGCAGATGGAACATTTGGCTGCAAATTGTAATACTGTCAAAAAAGAAGAAACAATTTCTGGTGATTTGGCATCCATTTATTATGACATGGACGCCAAAGCGTCACAGTCCTATTCTTAATATTGTACCATGAAGGTGGTGGTTGTTGTGCTTGAGACGAGGGTGGATGGGTGGGTATTACCATATATATTGATATGGAGATATAGTATTATAAAGGCAAATAAAAATTAATACAAATTATTAAAACTAAATATTTGAGGTAAGAGTCACACTGTTCTCTTAGGAATCTGATCTATGCAGAAATCTGCCATTTCCTTCCTTAGTGCCACCTTTTATTTTGTTCTCATGGGACTCAGCTACAATTTTGGGGGTTTGGGAGGGTTGCTGTGCTGATCATATTATCTATTTTGGAGTATGATTTGTTAATTATAGTCTGTTGAAAGTTAAAAACCATGAAATAAAAAAAAAACAATTAAAATTTCAATCGCAAGGCTGGGGAGGAAGCATCAGAAGGAGTCAACAGTGAATGGGAAGGATGAAAATTAGTAGCCCCACACTGCAGTGCCGGTTGGATACCACAGTCCCCAGCATGGGGGAAGCAGTGATGGGAGGCTCAGGACACGTATGGCACAATGGCGGGTCCAAAGGCTGTCAAAAATTGATCAGTTATATTGGCTGGTTTTCTGTCCTGCCAACTGCAAGCATCCTTTTGTGAAAACCAGCCAATTGGCAACTTTACCCACCACCAGCAGCACTGCTCATCATCATGTAAGATTCTTGCAGCGGCTCATAGCTCTTTTCCTGAGCTTGCAAGCTCTGCCCTCTTCCCGTTCCTCTATCTTCTCCGATCCCTTCCAGAAGACAATGTTGAGTGAAAAAAGTATTTTCTCTATAGCTTCACTGCATGTCCCCTGGTCTTTCTACTTCATGAAGGCATAAACAACCAACCTTCATTTACCCGTTCCACTCCACTCATCATTTTAAAGATTTCTATCATATCTCCCCTCAGCCGTATCTCTTTTTCAGGTTGAAGAGCCCTAACCTTTTAAGCCTCTCTACATAAGGGTATCCTTTCATCCCCTTTACCATTTTGGTGGCTCGTCTCTGTACCTTTTCTAATTCCGCCATGTCCTTTTTAAGATACGGTGACCGGAATTGCACACAATATTCAAGGTGCACCATCGTTTGGATTGTTCTTCCCTAAATGCATAACTTTGCAGTTGTCCACAATAAATTGTATCTGCCATTTGGAAGCCCAGTCTCCCAATTTCTGAAAGTCCTCTTGAAATTGTTTCACAATTTTCTTGTGTTTTAACAACTTTGATTTGTGGAATATATTTACTAAGCTGGGTTAACAGTTAACCTGTTCTATTTGCAACTAGGCCCCATTGAATAACATAGGACTTAGTAGTGAATAGTACGGGTTTAACCATTCGCTCAGCTTAGTAAACATGCCTCTTTGTGTTACCTGCAAATTTGATCACCTCACTTCTTGTTCCCATTTCCAGGCCATTTATGACTATTTTAAAAATCAGTGGGTCCAGCACAGATCCCTGGGGTACAAAAACAGCCAATTCAATTCAGCTAAGCTCTTGAAAAACATTCACACAAAAATACACATTCTGATACTACAAGTGCTACCTTATTGCATGGAATTCACATAGTTTAGTTTATTCTGTGTCTTGATATACTTTCCTTCGTATGACTGCTTCAGGGCAGTTTACAAAAATGAAAATAATGTGTCAGGCAGAAAGCATACAATACAAATAAAACCATCTGTTTCCAAGATAAAAAGGATGGGGAGAAACCATAGGGGAAGGCAAGGAAGACAAAGCACAGGTTAGTCATCTAGATCCAGTATGTACCCCTAAGCCTTAGCAAAGAAAAAAGGTTTCATGCCCTTTTTAAATCTCTTATTTTAAGGAAAAGTCATAAAGGATTGTTCAGTTATTATTTGTATAGTGCAGATGAATGCAAAACTGTATAGGGATTTGGGGGGGGGGGGAGGCTCATCTTATAAAAGGGCACCTATACAAATTACAAACAACTATTTTATGCCTGTTTACACAGTAGTGCACAAATGCTCTCACATAAAAAGTATTCAAGCTTCAAAGCAGGTGCAAATGTGTGTATGAATAAAGGCACATTTTATAGTATGTAGGCACACACATCACAACTTCGTCCCAGCTCTGCCCAAAATATGCCCATCGGAATGCTTCGACGTATATCACAGAGTAGACACGATCTTTCTGTGCGCCTCCTTTGTATGTGTGAATACTTCTGTTCAATCTTATAATAGCAGGTCAAAAAAGCTTTATGAGCAGAAAATGCTTAATAAAATTCCTCCATAAGATCAGTCACTGTTTTGTGAAGCTGACAATCTAGGATCAGGAATCCAGGGTGTCTGCAGCTACTCCTCTGCTATAATGCATGGAAGTAGAGGGTGCAGTTTTCAAAGGTTATTTTTAACCCCTCAATGACGATTTGTGCTGGTACTGCACATTCGTATATCATCAGATTGACTCTGGATGCAGGCCTGAGTGCCAAAACTTGGCCAAGTCGGGTTTTCAATAAAACCATTGTGTGAAGATTCATCTGGTGTGGCCGTGGTTTTGTGTCTCCGCTCTGTGTTTCTTCTGGTTCTGACTGCGGAGTTTCATCTCCTTTTTTGTTGAAGCTGACAATCGAGTCAAGAGACACAGAGAGGGCACACATAGAAAAAATAAAGCTGTGATCGGGAAAAGCTAAAGTGGGTGGATTGTAGATGGAATAGCAGAGGAAGAGGCCACTTTCAGTAAAGCTGCGAGGAATGAGGCTTCTTCAGAGTTTCTATAAGAAAAAAAGGCAGTGGGGTTGGCAGGAACAGTTATATTGGTCCAGTTATTATTTGTATGGCAAAAAGAATATCCATCATTTAAAATGTTTGGAAAAATCATAGACAACACCTCCTGATGTGAATGCAGCATTTGATTAACAAAACTGTTGCTTTGGTGAAATTTCCCTTCATAGCTACATCACGCAACCTGTTCACCTCTTGGATACTGAATACCTATACCTTGCTTGTTTTAAGCTGCTGTTCCTCCTTTGGAAAGCCATGGCAAGCAAGCACGTAAAAGCCCAATTTAATAAATAAATAATGTGAGTCTAGTTCTATAACTTTAATATCATTTTAAATTAGTCAACACAATATTTCCAGAATTAAAGGCTAAGAAACTCAATATCATTTTATGGACCTTAAAACACAAAATTCTCAAAAAGCAGCTATCAAAGTCATTTCAGTCCAATGATGCGGTACAAAGTCTAAAGATGTAAGCCGTTCTAATCCAGTGCTCTCAACTGCTTAAAATACAGCTTCCACTGCTAGTTGCCAGGACCCAGCAGACATGTTCTTCAAAGAAATAGAGCAACGGAGCTCAGCAATGCCTGGCAACGGGCTCTTCAGAGGTTTTCAAACTGACAGCTGTTTGCTTTGGGTTTATATATTACAAAAACAACTTAGGAGGTAAATGACATAAACAGCACCATGTTCCTGTCCAAGATTTTTTATTTCAATGAGTTTAACTTTGGGCAAGCTTCAACAATCAGCATATTATGCTGGGAAATTCGCTTACATCAAATTTTGGCAGGATTTATAAGGTACTTGTGGCTGGATACAACCAGAGATATATGTGAATAGGTTTTTGCAAAAAATGATAAAAATGTTTCATTCGGCTTAGGAATTCAAAACAGAGGTACCAACATTCAGAAAGGCAGACCACTCAAAGATATCGGAATATTTGTAAGGTGATTTTCAGCCAGCATGTCTGGTTAAGTAAACCGCTGAATATGCCATCCTAACTTTGGATAAAATATCTGTTCAAAGATAGGACTGTTATTTGTTGTTTCACACTTAAGAAGATGTGATGTGAAGTTACCGGGATAGTGGATGAATATTGCTAAATGCATAAAGTTTTGCCCCATTCCTGCAATGTTCCTGGCCCCTTCTCAACTTAAGCAGAAAGGGGGCAATAGTCAAAAAGGTTTTGCTGGTTAGCAGGACCTGTTTGAGCAGCTAACCTGTATTACAATGGTGGGTGGTTTGATCCCAATGCCCCCACAGACCACAGAAAAGACATCTGGTTAAATCAGAGGTGGTCTGTGGGCAGAGTGAGGGGGGGTCGCTGGCACCTATCCAATCAGCAGCAATACAAAGCCGGTAACTGGATTGCTAAAGCACATAAAGTTAGGATGAGTCAGTAGTGTCCTAATGTTATTGTGGATTTAGCTCAATATCACCACTGACTAGATAGCTGCTGCATTGCTGGTTAAACTAAATATTCAGCACTGAGCAAATTCAAATGCTGAACATCCAGTTATGCTTTCAATGATTGTGGTTAGGTGATTTAAAAGTAGCAGCTGCTGCTACTGAATACGGACCCCAAACATTTCGGTCATATGTAGAGAAAATGTCTGAATTTGCTGGTGGGAAATTTTAAGAGCCCGATCTTCAAAGGCATTTACCCTGTTAACAGCCCATGTTAACCATGTTAAATGCCTTAATCGGGGATCTTCAAAAGCACCTACATGGCTAGTGCCTTTGAAAATCCCTGATTAAGTCCTGTACACGCCCTGATACTATCCGGTTAGCATCACGGCGTGTTGGGGGCGTTCCAGGGCAGAGCGCAGGTGGCAAATGGTGCTGAGTAGCAGCGATTTTGGCTGCTGCCCAGTTAGCACTCTATGCCTTAAAGATATCTTTAAGGCGCAGAGCACTAACCGGGCAGCATCCAAAATTGCTGCTGCCCGGTTAGGCTCAGCGGCTTTCTGACTGTGTGGCAAACCCTGGATGTTCACTTCTGTCGCCACAGAAGTGAAAATCTGGGGTTAAGGAGTTGCGGGCAGGGCTACGCGGCTACTGTGCTTAGCCCTGCCCAACTGAAAATCGGGCCCTAACTTCCCAAACCTCAAGGAGTTCGTCTGTTGCTGGTGAAATGCCTAATCTGTTATAGTTTTTGAAGGTGTGAATAACAGGTAGACAAAGGTGAGCCAGTTGATGTGGAGCCCAAGTCAGCAAGGGGCATGTTCAGGCTGTCTAGATGGCCCCAAGCAGGATGGGCCCGTTAGGACCCCATTCTGCACAGTGGGAGCAAGACGTTCCGGTGGGTGTTGGCCCGACATGCCCCTGCAGTCGGCCCAGGGAGGTCCTCACTGCCTCCCAGCCAGCCCACCGCATTGCTGTCCCCCTTTAACCTGCCGCTTGATCCCTGAATGGGCCAGCCAGGGCCCAGATTGGGTGGCAGGGACTCACCGTGCCTGCTGCAGGGGGGTCCTGGCTGGCCAATCCATGGGCGTGGCCAGCACTTATTCCATCTCTGAGGTGGAATAATATGGTCATCCTCCTGGTGTCCCCAAGATGTAAGGGCCGTGACCGGAATTGGCCCTGTACATCCAGGTGCCGGTCCCATCCACATTCCTCCCACTCTCCGCCCACATGCCGACCCCATCCCAGACAGCATGCACAGTGGCTCTGTGTGTGCAGGGGGGATGGGAGGCGGAAAACGGTGAAGGCGGATAGTGGGGTTGCACGTCTCAGAGGGATATGCATTCCCGCTATCCGCCTTACAGAATCGGGCCCATAGTGTATCTGGATTTTCAGAAAGCCTTTGACGAGGTCCCTCATGACAGACTCTTGGTGAAAATAAAAAGTCATAGGATAGGAGGCAGTGCACTACTGTTGATCAGGAACTAGTTAAAAGCTAGAAATCAGAGAGCAGGGCTAAATGGACAATTTTCTCTATGGAGAAAGGTGAATAGTGGAGTACCCAGGGATCTGTGCTAGGCCCGCTGCTTTTTATCATCTTCATAAATGACCTCGAAATGGGAATAACGACTGAGGAGATAAAATTTGCAGATAACTCAAAATTATTCAGTTATTAAAACACAAGAGGATTGTAAAAAATTGCAAGAGGACCTTGATAAATTGGAAGACTGGACATCCAAATAGCAGATGAAATTGAATGTGGATAAGGGCAAAATTATGCATCTAGGAAAGAACAACCCAAACTATGGGGACACGATTTAAGGTTCCATATTAGGAACCACTATCTAGGAAAAAGATTTAGGTGTCATGGTAGATAATACATTGAAACTCTCTGTCCAGTGTGCAGCGGCAGTCAAGAAAGCAAACAGAATGCTAGGAAACATAAGGAAAGGAATAGAGAATAAAACTAAGGATATTATAATGCTTCTATATCGTTCCATGGTGAGACCGCACCTTGAATATTGTGTGCAATTCTGGTCGCCGTATCTTTTTTTTTATACTTTATTTAAATACCACCAACAGTACATAGTACCAACCATTTAAACAGAAGTAACCCAGGTGGGTGTACTCTTATCCCACCCGGGAGCAGCATACAAGGATACAACAGGTGGGTTTTGAAACAATTTATCCCAGGTCTCCCCCTCCCCCTCCCCCCCACCCCCCACCCCCCCACAAACCCCGCTATGAATGCTCATATTAACCAGCAGCAGCAGACTCAGTTCACTCCTGCGCTCTAGGCGTAAGCTGAACACATCAGGAGCCCAGTTGAAGGATCTCATTGCGGCTACGGACCCCAAGCTGTTGTATATAGGGTTCCCAGATTAACATAAACATTGCCCAACGCTTGGCGCTGCCCCTAGCTAGCCATCGCTCCGTCAACATCAATTGGTGGAAGTTGTTCCGCCATTCAGTAAAAGTGGGCGGTTGGTGGTCCCTCCATAGGCGGAGTATCGGTCCCTTCCCCACCAAACAAGCTTTGCGCATCAATAGCCTCTCCCCTCTCCTAGCAGGGGAGGGGGGTCCCATCAAATCCAATACTACAAAAAGGTCGGTCCATCTCAGCTGTTGCTGCAGCAACCCACTCACAAATGTGCATATCTTCGCCCAATAGGAGCGCAAACTCCGACAGCCCCACCACATGTGCAGAAGAGTAGCCATAGATTCCAAACAACGCGGACAACTGCCATCGGATGGCAAGTGACTACGAAACGCCCGTCGCGGGGAGAAATGAACTCTGGTCACACATTTAAATTGAACCTCCCGCCAACGAGACCCCTGCGCTATCTTACTTATCCGTTTCAGAGCCGCCTCAACCATCCCAGGAGCAATTTCCTTCCCTAACTCCGCTTCCCAAGCCAACTCGACCCCCCTGTAGTTGGGAAGTACCCTAAACCGCTCCAGGCGGCCCTTCAAAATAGAAATCGATGGGGGCCCATCTTTTTCCCAAGCTAAAAAATTCTAATATTTGTGCGGAGCGGTCTATTTGCAGGGCTTCCCGTGGCAGAGAAGAAATATAATGAGATACTTGCATATATGCAAAACAGTGTCCAGTGGGAAGATCATACTCCCGACTCAGTGACCGGAAGGATTTACATTTTCCCCCTGGATCGACCAGGTGCCCCACACTCTGTATACCTCGCCGCCCCCAATCCCGGAATGTCCCCGTCTCGGACCCCGGGGGAAATCGAACATTCCCCCGCAGGGGCAACCAACTGGACACCTGCCAGGGTTCACCCCACCACCTATTGAGCTGTTGCCATGTGCTCTTAACTGAACTCACCAGGGCGCCCCTCAACAAACCACCCGGCAATTGACACTGTGTCTCATGCAGAACTCCTAATAAAGTATATGGGGCTACAAGGCATTCCTCTAGTGACCGAGGCGTGTAGACCTCAGTGTTCCCCAACCAATCCCCTAGGTGTCGAGCCTGACAAGCTAGAGCATACATCTTCAGATCTGGCAACCCCATACCCCCGTCTCTCCACCTCCCCACCATCCGGTCCCAAGGTATACGCGCCCTCTTTCTTTTCCACAAGAATGTTTTAAGAAGGGCTTCTAAGCGCTTCAAGTCGCGACCCAACAGCCACACAGGTAGGGTTTGTATCCAATATAAGAGTCTTGGCAGAATAACCAGTTGTATCGCCGCTATCCTCCCTGAGAGCGCCAATGGTAGACTCCCATGCTTTTAATTGTAAGGTCAGCCGCCTTAAGAAGCGCTCCAAGTTACAGCCATAGAGCGCCTGGGGCTTTCGAGGCAATACAATGCCCAAATAGAGAAAATCCTCCTCTGCCCATCTAAGAGGAAACACCCCCCGCCATGTATCCCGGAGAAGTCCCGGAACATCTAAAGCCTCTGACTTGTCGTTGTTAATGCGGAGACCAGCCAAGGCTCCAAACCGCGTGAATTCCCCCAATAGAGATTGTAAAGAAGCAACCGGGTCAGTCAGGTGAACCAATAGATCATCTGCAAAAGCCGAGATGGTAAACTCCTGCGGGCCAATCCGTACTCCCTTTATCTCCCCCGAAGCCACGATAGCCCTAATCAAGGGATCTAAGGAAAGAACAAACAACAGGGGGGAGAGCGGACAACCCTGTCGTGTGCCCCTCCCCAGCTCAAAACCCTCAGAAAGGATCCCGTTACACCAAATACTGGCCGTCGGGGAGATATACAGGCTCTGTATAAATCGACAAAAGACAGTCCCCAGACCGTAATGCGGTAAAAGATTCCAAAGATACTGCCAGTTGACCCTATCAAAGGCCTTCTCCGCATCAAAGCTGATAAGAAGTGAGGCTTGTTGGCGAGTATGCACCCACTCTAAGGATGCCAGAATTTTTCTAAGGTTCCGGACCGCATAGCGCCCCTTGACAAAGCCCACCTGGGCTTCATGAACTAGATGTCCCAACACATCAGCTAGGCGGACAGCAAGAACCTTTGCAAGTAATTTTAAGTCAAAGTTGAGAAGGGATATAGGGCGATAAGAGGCGGCCAGCAGCGGGTCCTTACCCGGCTTTGGAATCAGTGTGATGTGTGTATGGTTCCGGCCCCAACGAAAGGCCCCCCGTTCCGCCCTTGCACTAAAGACTTCCTGCAACAGTGGGCTCACAGAGTCACCAAGGAGTTTGTAAAGCTCTGCACCAAACCCATCAGGACCTGGCGCTTTATAACAACTGGCCACCGATATGGCCGACTGTATCTCCTGCGTGGTGATAGGCTGATCTAATGCCTTTCTTTGTTCCTCCGTAAGTCGTGGCAAGTCCAATCCAGTGAGGTAAGCAGACAGTGCCTCTACTGATCCCGTCTCTGCTTGATACAGAGATTGAAAAAAGTTACGGAAGACCTTTGCTATGTCTACACTCTGTTTCGTCACATTACCCTTGTCGTCTCTGAGCGCCGCCACCAGGGAGGAGCCTCGCCGACCCCGTAAACAGCGGGCTAGCAGCTTCCCCGGTTTATCTCCGTAGCAATGCAGCCGGTATCGGTAATACATAATCGATTTCTTAGCTCGTTGGTGCAATAACTCATTGAGATCCACCTGGACTTCCCATAGCTGCTTCTTAAGCGTGGGGGATGGCCTGTGGGCGTATCCACGCCGAAGCTTAGTCACCCGCCGCTCGAGAGCAATGATGCGCTCAGCCAGCAATCTACGTTTCCTAGCCGCGAACCCGATGATATTCCCCCTAAGAACCACTTTTGCCATCTCCCACACCAATTCAGGGTCATCCAGATGAGCCTGGTGATTGTCAATGAACTCCTGCCATTTCTGGCGGATAAAGTGGTGGAACTGGGAATCGTGATACAAATCCAAAGGGAAGCGCCACAGACGGTCCCGAGGGGTCACAGCACCCCACAGTAAGTCTACCCATATCAAAGTATGGTCCGAGATTTCTAGGGGGCCAATCTGGGCGTCTCCCGTGGAGGCAAACAGGGCAGCTGATAGTAGGAGATAATCAATACGGGCGCTAGTGCCATGAGCCTGGGATTGATGGGTATAGTCCTTTTCTAAGGGGTGCATCAATCGCCAAGGATCTATTAAACCCAGTCTCTTGCGAAACCGCTGCAGCATCTGAGATGGTAGTACCCTCTCTCTCACTGCCCCACCCCTGGACGTGTCTAGGTCTACATCAAGTACCCCATTGAAGTCCCCCCCCAATATCAGGGGATAATCCGGCAGTTGCTCAATAACTGAAGCCAGCCTGTTATAGAAACCAGTATCAAATACTGTAGGGCCATATAAATTTCCCAAAATCACTGGTCGTCCTTCTAAATGTCCTGAGACCAAAAGGAACCTCCCCGCTTCATCCGTCCTAATTGTTTCTGCTACGAACCGTACCCTTTTATGGACTAATATGGCAACCCCCCTTTAATCCCTCTAGCAGGGGATCCCCACACCTGTCCCACCCAATTCCTACAGAGTTTATCATGTTCCTCCCCTGTCTGATGCGTTTCCTGAAGCAGTGCAATATCACATTGGTGCCTAGCTAGAGCTTGCAATATTTATATCGCTTGATAGGGGTCCCTAGGCCACAAACGTTCCAAGAGATAACTTTCAGAGCAACAGGGCAGCGCCAAGGTTCCAACAACAATACAGTCGCATATACTTAGGAAGAACCCCCCCAGCCTGGGGCCCTCCCATACCATTCCATCGACTAAGATTCTGCTGCTCACTGAAATACCCCAAAGAATTCCCTCTTCCCTTTTCCCCCCACCTCCCCCTCCCCCCCGTCTCCCCTCCCATCCCCCTGCAACTAATCCATCCATATAGTCGGACAGCCTTCCTTGACAATCGGGCCTACCCCCTAACCCAGCTGTATATTCTCCTCCATGAGTTGTGCACAGCCTATATCCGCAGATCTACACCATGCGCCTGCCGATCCTCTCTAGTTCCCAAGTACCCCAAATTAGCCCCCCCCCCCTCCCATCTAGCCTGTTCCACCTAGCCACCCCATCTGGTCTCATCTCAGTTCCTTGCACTCTCACCGGGGTGCCCTATTACGGCCCCCATCTGGGCCCATCCCCCTCTTGGGGTCAGCGCCAGATTAAAAGCTCGAGGCCGCGGTCCTAACCCTGCCGACCCCCTTATTCCAGGGGGGGGTCCCCATTACTGGGGAGAGTACTCAAGGAACAAAACGCCCATCCCCTTAAAAGCAGCAGGCTAACAGACCTTACTGTATCCCAACAAAACAACTCCACCCCTCCCAGTCCGCCCCGGAAACTACCCCCTCCTTGCTCACATTACCCTGTGGAGCTTAAATTAACAGAGGATTGTAGGGTACCAGTAGGTAGCGCCATCTTGGAAATCCCCTACTTATTATTCCCCAAATCACTACCGTATTTAAACTACCACAGCAGTACTTTGGTCCGGGACCTTTACCTACCTGCAGAAACCCAACCCCCCCCTCCCCCCCCCCAAAAAAACCTCCCCACTCCCCAACCCACGTGTCGGACATCTATCTAGGCCGAGCTCCCCCTCCCCCTCCCCCCCCCAACCCCCAGAAGGTTGTAGCCAGTCTGCCACATGAGAAACATAGTAAAAAGTAAAGAGCAACAACACAATGTTGCAATAGAAAAGAAACAGAATAACATTGTTACCAGAGTGTCCACCTAGGAATCAAAGCAACCTAACAGAGAAATACAATCCCCTCATGCGCTTACCCAGTTCCCCAACCCCACAGGAACATTTTCCATATAATTTCAAACCAACAAAAAGAAAAAGAGAGTCAGAGAGTGCATCCGGGGGAGAGGGGAGGGAGGGGGGGGGCGGGAGAGGAGCGGGGGGCCACACAGTAACTTATAAATGTGTAAAACGTCCCCAAACCCTCAAAAACCAGTTCTCCGTGGTAAAGTTGCTCTCAGCAGTACCGGCAGGTCAGCTGGCCCTTCCCAAGCCATATCAAGGGCTGGCACCGGCAGAACTGTTCAATGTATTCAAAAAAACGGTGGCCGCTTCAGGGGAGGACAGGAATCGAGGCCGACCCTGAAAATCCACCCGGAGGCGCGCCGGGTATAAGAGGGAGAAGCGTATCCCCTTCTGTCTGAGCTGCGTACACACCGAAGAGAAGGCCCTCCGCTGCTGGCTGACCAGAGCTGAATAATCCTGGAAGACCAATATTCGCTCCTCCGCAGCGTTCTCCCAGGTACGACCCCGAGCTAGTCTGAGCACCTCTTCCTTCTGTCTGTAGTCCAAAAAACGTGCGATAACTGCACGTGGTCTCTGTGCTTGTTCCTTCTTCGGGCCTAATCGGTGCACGCGTTCCAATTTGACGGCCCCAGAGCCTTTGTCGCCCATCAGCTTGACAATCCAGGCTTGTAAGTAATCATATAGGATGCCGTCCAGTACAGCCTCCGGGATCCCCACGAATCGCAAGTTTTTCCGACGGCCCCGATTCTCCAGATCATCGAGCTTTTCGCCGTACTGCTTGACTAGCTTTTCCAACTGGCCCACTTGATTTTTAAGCGAGGTCTGAGTGTCCTCTAAGTCAGACACACGTGTCTCCACTTGCTCCACTCGTCCCGCAAAATCGGCCACTCGCTGATCAACCGTGTGCAGTTGGTCCGACAGATCTTGGAAGCGTGTAGCCAGGGCTTGCACTACCACTGCAGAGACCTCCGCCACTAGTCCCTGGGTGCCACCGGGGCCGGGGCTGCAAGGCGTGCTCTCTGCCATTTTGGCCTCTGGAATGCGAGGCTTCTCCTTCCTCGTCGTTTTCGTCGCCATGGGGCCACTTGTCTCGCCGCCGAGAGCTCACTGCACGCCCGCTAGGAATCCTAACGCAGCTTTTAGGTATAAGCAGGAGATTCCACCTTAAGTGGGAGGATATTGCAGGTTTTTGGGGGGTAGATTACCCGGAGCTGATCAGCGTCTGTCCGATCAGCTCATTTGCCAAACCGGAAGAGCTCATTTGCCAAACCGGAAGTCTGGTCGCCGTATCTTAAAAAGGATATAGCAGAATTAGAAAAGGTTCAGAGAAGAGCAACAAAAATGGTAAAGGGGATGGAAGGATACTCCTATAAGGAGAGGCTTAAAAGGTTAGGGTTCTTTAACTTGGAAAAGAGATGGCTGTGGGGGGATATGATAGAAGTCTATAAATTAATGAATGGAGTGGAACGTGTAAACGGAGATTGGTTATTAATGCCATCAAAAAGTAGAAAGATTAGAGGACACGTGATGAAGCTACAATGTAACCCATTTAAGACTAATAAGAGGAGATATTTTTTTTACTCAACCTGTAATTAAACTCTGGAATTCGTTACAGGAGAATGTAGTAAAAGCTGTTAGTATAGCTGGTTTTAAAAAAGGTTTGGAGAAGTTCCTGGAGGAAAGGTCCATAGACCATTATTAAAGAGGACCCCAGGATTCCACTACTTACCCCAGGATGAGCATTGTGGAACCTGTGTGCCTTTGGCTACTAGCTGCTCCCTCACCAATGATTTTTTGGAGGGGATCCTTCCTTCACCACCCAACTACCACCTCCCCCCACTTGTATGTAATTTCTGAGAGGACTGAAGACTCCTGCAACCTGTGATAATTTTTAGGGGATCCACTACCCTCCTGTTCCTATGGGTGCCCACATTTTAAATCTGACCCTGTACTTGGTGCTTTGGGAGACAGTCCTTTGAAGCATAAGTGAAGGACTAGGTGGTTTCATTATATAAGACATATTCTGCCTGTTAAAGGAACAGATGATATACGTATGAAGAATAAAGAATGGACGTAGCAGAAGAGGAATAGGACCTCTGGCTAGGTCTGTGCAATGTTGTGCTGATCTGTCCTTGTTTGCTCAACACTATTTTCCTATGCAAATATCATTGTAGGATCTCATAAGCTCCACAAGAACTTAATATAGCCTAACTATGATAAGGCCTTCAGCGAAAAGATGGTAGACAATCACTTGGTGACATGGAAAACGCAGGACAACAAATTATGGCTATTTTCTATGGTCCCCTGAGCCCAGTTACGCTGGCCCATCACTCTGGAATTCTTTTTCAAATTACTTGCAAGATATTATGGAGAGGGATATTCAGAGGTGGCAGCTAGCAGTGATAAAGCGGCTAGCCATCACCAATGAACCCTGAACCCCGGTATTCAATGTCGGGGCCATATCTGGCCACCGGCATTGAATATCCAGGTTGACCAGACAGCGCATTAGATAACTAGCCAGTGGTGATATTCAGCTGCTGGCCAATTAACTAAAGTGGCGAAAGTTAGGCAGGACTTTCAAGTGCCTAACTTTAGCAGCTGTAGTGTAGCAGGAGATCTATTATCTATTCAAAGTCTGTCCCTCCAACCCCCAGATGAAAACACAGAGACAGACCGGTATGCAAATAGATGCTGTTTATTGTGCGCGCAGTCTCAGGCAGAGCCGGCACCCTGAACAAAACAATCTGAGAGAGAGAGGTGGGGTTAGCCTGCTACTTTTATACATTTTTATTCTGCCAAAAGTCACAGTTCCATTGGTTCCAACACCCTCCTCCTTGCCCAATCCTTTACTCAGGGTGTTTCTTGTCACCTTACCTTCCCTAATGGAAACTTTCAAGCTGAGATGAAACTTAAAACATAGCCCAGCCTCTCCCATTATGGCGCTTCTGGTGTTAGAACTAAGGGGATCTGCCTCATTCCCCCCTTTGATTCTTCTTACCTTCCAAAGACCGGGGTAAGAAGTAAATCACTGCTAAACAGAGTCAGTTAATTCATGCTGGGGGAGGGGCTGGTAGTTCCACATAGCCATTACTTGGGCTGCGGTTTTACGCTCCACCGTGGGCATGGAGGGTGGCAAATGCATATCTGGAGTCTGTGTATACATTCAGGCTTAGGTCTGCTCCCAGAGTCAGGGCACGGGTAAGGGCAATGAGTTCTGCTTTTTGCGCCGAAGTTCCAGTGGGTAGGGGTTGGGCCTCAACCGTTGCTTCTGCTGTCACCACCACATACCCGGCACACCTGCGACCTTCAACCATGAAGCTACTGCCATCTACAAAGTAAGTCTCATCTGGACTGCTCAAGGGCACATCTGTCAGGTCAGGGCGACTGGAGAATACTGTGTCCATTACTTCCAGACAATCGTGATCAGGTGGTCCCGGACTGACTGGTAGAAAAGCGGCAGGATTTAGAGCTTGACTGGTTGTGATCTGTACTCTGGGATTTTCCCATAACATGCTCTGATATTTTAGCATTCGGGAACTGGTGAACCAGTAGCTCCCTTTGTGCTCCAACAGGGTTTGGACTGAGTGTGGGACGGTAACTAGAAGATTCTGGCCCATTGACAATTTATCAGATTCATCCACTAACAGTGCAGTTGAGGCTATCGCTCTCAAACAGGGTGGCCATCCTTTTGCCACTGGGTCCAACTGTTTCAGCAGGAATGCTATTGGGCGTGGCCAGGATCCCAGGCGTTGGGTCAGGACTCCTAGGGCTATTCCTGCTGCTTCATGCACATAAAGTGAAAGGTTTGGTCACATCCAGAAGACCTAAGGCTGGTGAAGACAGTAAAGCTTGCTTTAGCTGCTGGAAGGCCTCCTGTTGGCTGGGTCCCAATTCAAGGGGACTTTTCTCCGGGCCATTTGTGGACTCATACAGAGGCTTTGCAATCTTGGCAAAATTGGGGATCCAGATGCGGCAGTATCCTGCTGCTCCGAGGAAGGCGCGCACTTGTTTTTGTTTCGCTGGCACGGGGATCTGGCATACAGCCTCCTTCCTTTCGCTTCCCAACTGGCGGATCCACTTCGCAAGATGGAAACCCAGGTACTTCACTTCCAGTTGACATAATTGGGCCTTACTCTTTGAGGCTCGGTATCCAACCTTATAAAGAAGTTGTAAGAGTTCCGTACTTGCCTGTATGTATTCAGCCTCTGAGTCGGCTGCAATCAGCAGATCATCGACATACTGCAGGAGTACTCGTCTCCCTGGTTCCCAAGGGGAAAAGCAGCAAGGTCTTTGGCCAGAGCGGTACTGAAAATGGTGGGGGCATTCTTGAATCCTTGCCGCAGCTGAGTCCACGTAATCTGAGACTTACTACCAGTAGCAGGATCTTCTTTTTCAAAGGCAAACAGGTGTTGGCTCTGTGAAAAGGAAGCTTATCATAGCTCAGGAAGGAGCTATAGAAAAGGTGAAGTGTCTCTGAACAAGCAACCTGTCAGTGCTGGTAGAAATGAGAAAACAGAATTTTGCCATAAAGGACTACCAGTTCCAGAATGCACCAGGTTTCCAACAGCCTTTAGAGGAGCTGAAGTGAGAAAACGTGTGTCCAATCAAGAGGGCTATGAGGTAATCCCCAAGCACTCATTGCAAAGGGCAGGGCTTGATTCAGCACAGCTGCGCTGTGCTAAGGTGGAGCACTCATCAAGGCAGAATAAAGGTAGAGAGTATTCTACAGAGAATCATCATGATCCTTGGTATCTTGATCAGCTTGGAGATCCTGATCTTCATTCTCATCAGAAGCAGAGGTCAGAACGGACGGACAGAGAGAGCAAGAAGCCCTTTAAAAGAAGGAAGAGAAAAGCCTCTGGGAAGTCTACAGGAGTCCAGCACAGTACGTATACTGGGAGACAGACAAGAGGCCAGCATACACCATTGGACTGGGGGAGACCAGAGGAGTGGTATTGCAGAGGCAGGAATCTCCAGACGGCACCTGTGAGGGAAACAGCTGCACGTGGAAGGGACCCTAAGACCCATGCCAGAAGGTATGTGAAGAGAGATCCAGTGTCCAGGGATCTAGATTGGAAGGCTGGACACAGAAACTGGACTACATATTGGCCAGGCTATTTAAAGGGGAACTCTAACAGCAATGGAAGCTCAGGTATGAACACTGATCTATACCCTAGCTATAACTTTGAAAGGAAGCAGGGAAATGATTATTCTCCTGGTAGTGCTCCATTGAGAAATTCCTTTGTGCCAAGCCAAGATATTGAACCTATGATTATTGAAGAAAGGGGAGAGGTCTTAGAACCAGAATGTGAATATATGGACTGCTCTCTGTCCAAACTCAAATGGTAGTTTTCTGTTACAAAGTGCAACAACCATCACAAAGAAATACCAACTTGTTCTTTAATCTACTCAGAAAACCTTCTGAGTAAGATTTTGAGCTACACAGTGAAAGCAAGCCAGCTAAGGGGTTTCAGCTGGGTGATTGCTAGCAATTGAGCTTACCTAATTGCTTGTGTGCTCTGAAGGGAATCACTTCTGAATTTATATGTAAAGATATAAGAAGTTAACCTGAAGAAAAGAACAGTTTTCCTACTTTGTGGGTTTATTTGGTTGCTTACTGCATTGCTAAGACATTATTTGCTAAAGCCTACAAGAAAGACCAGTTTGTTGCCAACCATGTCTTTAATCCTTTGCTTTAATTACCTGACAAGTTCAGATGTTGTTTTTTTCCTGATTTTGTTTTCCTAACTTTAAAACTGCAAGCAAGTATCCTGAGTTCTGTGCTACCAAGCATTATTTGTGTTGGGAGAACCCCTCATAAATAAAAATCTTATTTGCTTTACCCTTGAGCAAGTATAATTAATTACACAGGTACACTACCAAAAAACTGCCTCCAGTTTTGCAACTGATTCCTATAGATTTTGGGGTGCTGAATCCAGGAAAAATAGCCAAAATGTTCCATCACGTCACGTTTTCTTGCAAAATTAGATTTCTTACCCATATAAGGAATGTTCACATAATTTCTTTTTAGCCGACTGCAGTTTACTTTCTTGGCCCAAAATAGAAGTTGTAATGGTTAACTAACTAGAAACACTCCCTCATGATATTTTAGAGTGTTTTGTATTCATTTTATACATTAACAGGACAATTGGGAGGCGGGGGGCTAAATCCAGTACTCGCGCTGGCGCATGTTCTTTCCTGTTCGCCTCGCCTCGTTCGCCTCGCTCAAACACGGTGGTTGCGACATGAACGTTCCTGTCAAATTTCAGTTTCTTGCAAGTTCATTATTACTTTTTGTTTGCTCAGTCGTAATCCAGCTTTATTCCGAAGTGGTTCACTACAGTTGTAGTTTGCAGTGCTGTGTATTTGTGATGGCTCACAGAGCCAGAGGTTGCGTCAACTCTCCGGACAGTTTTTGTTTTATTTGTGGGGAATATACCGTGAAAAAGCGGCAGAGGAACATTTCTGCATTTATTAAAAAAGTATATTTCGTCTATTTCGGTTTGAAGTTAGGCGATCAAGACAAACCGTGGGCTCCTCACAAAGTGTGCAAGACATGTGAGGAAGATCTACGCTTATGGATGAAAGGTAAAAAACAAGCATTTCGTTTCGGAATACCTATGATGTGGCGTGAACAAAGAGACCACAGCAGTGACTGCTATTTTTGCTCTTGCATTGTGAAGGGATACAACTTAAAAAATAAGAACGTAATAAGTTACCCCAACCTTCCCTCAGCAATTAGGCCTATGCCTCATAGCAATGAAGTACCTGTGCCTGAACCACCAAAATCTTTGGATCATATTTGTGTGGACGGTTCTGATCATGATGAGACTCATCAGATGGCTTTTCCCGATGAGTCCAGTACTTCCGAGTTTGAAACTGAACCAGATCCGAAACCTGAACTTTTCTCTCAAGCTGAATTGAATGATTTAGTCCGGGATTTAGGACTCCCAAAAGATGCTGCCCAACTGCTAGGTTCTCAGCTTAAACAGAAAAATCTATTGTCACCAGGAACAACTTTTTATTGGTACCGCAACTGCGAGACACAATTTTTGAAGTATTTCAGCAAAGAGGAAGATTTGGTATTTTGCAATGATATATACGGAATGCTGGAAAAGTTTAAACTCAAGTATGATCCTGCTGAATGGCGGCTGTTCATTGATTCGTCAAAAGACAGCATAAAAGGTGTTCTTCTTCATAATGGCAACACATTCGCTTCAGTTCCTATTGCTCACTCTTATTCTCCAAGAAAAATACGAGGATTTGGCCCTGATTCTTCAGAAGATTCGTTATGATGAGCATAAGTGGATGATTTGTGGAGACTTTAAAATTCTATCCATGCTCTTAGGGCAGCAATCCGGTTTCACCAAATATCCCTGCTTCCTTTGCTTGTGGGATAGCCGGGCCCGCGACCTACACTGGGGGAAAAAAGACTGGCCAATTCAGGAGTATTTGAGACCCGGTGAGAAAAATGTTCTTCATGAGAGCTTGGTACCTCGTGATAAAATTCTATTACCACCTCTCCACATTAAGTTGGGTCTCATTAAGCAATTCATCAAGTCCCTTCCAAAAGATGAGGAGTGCTTTCGGTACCTTTGCTCAAAGTTCTCCCGACTTTCTGAAGCAAAGCTAAAGGAAGGAGTGTTTGTTGGCCCTGATATAAGGAAACTCATTTCAGATGGAGCATTCACTGAAACGATGTCTGAGAAGGAAAAAGAAGCCTGGGATTCCTTCAGGGATGTTGTTCTCAAATTCTTGGGGAACAGGCAGGATGAGAACTATAAGGATATTGTTGCCAGGATGCTCAATGCCTTCAAAGAACAAGGCTGTAACATGAGCCTGAAAGTCCATTTCTTGCACTCCCATGTGAATTACTTTCCCGAAGACTTGGGGGCATACAGTGAAGAACAAGGTGAAAGGTTTCACCAGGACATCAAGGACGCAGAGAGAAGGTACCAAGGAAGATGGAACACCACTATGATGGCTGATTTCTGCTGGTTGCTGCTGCGGGAAACCCCAGATGAAAAAAACGCCAAGCAGCGCACCAAGAGAAGCATTCGGGGGAAGAAGAAACGGGCCCACCAGAAGATTGATTGACCCAAGAATGATTTTAAAATCTAAACTGTGTTGACAAATATCATGTTTTTACTAAACTTTGAAATAAAAATTTGCTAGTTATTACCACAGTGTCGGATCTCATTTATTAGAATTTTATTTTCACACCATCGGGTGTTTGTCTTCATGTATTGCAATGGTGCGGTTTGCGTTTTCTATTCTTACATACATACCTGTACAACATTTTTTGTACATTTCTTTGCTTTGCTTTGTGTCTAACCTCGCTCTTATATGCTCAATGTTTGTGCACATGTATGTGGCTGTTTTAAGTGCAGACAATTTTGCTACCATCACAGTGTGTTTTGTTGACATTACTCTCTTATGTGCTGCCTTGTTACAATTTTCTTTATTCTTATTTGAATAACTATTAAACAATTAGTATAAAGAATTCATCCAAGAAACTTTTATCTCGATCGCACTCAATCTGAAACATTCACCTCAAACTGCTAACCCAATGTAGCAAAAAATCTGTACGTGATGGAGCAAATTGGTTACCAGATTTGGATTCAGCGCACCAAAAAACGTAAAAATCAATCGAAACATTAGAGGCAGTTTAAAAAAAATTTTTTTTAGTGTACCTGTGCTATTGGTCACGGCTGTGTCTGGAATGAATGGACTACATTACCCACAAATCCTTGCAAATCATATAGAGGTATGCTTTTGCCAAGACTGTGAACATTCTCACCCAGGCGGCCGTCTGACAGCTCTCAGGGGCCAGCCGTAGACAGAAGAAGGCATCCTTCAGATCCAGAACCGAGAAATGGGTGGCCGTTGCAGGGATGAGGCCCAGTAAGGTATAGGGATTGGGCACCACTGGATGCAGAGTTAGAACAGCTTCATTGACTCGGCGCAGATCTTGGACTGGCCGGTAATCTGATGTACCTGGTTTGCGAACTGGTAACAGGGGAGTATTCCAAGCTGACTAGCAGGGCCGCAGGATGCCATGCTGCTGGAGACGTACCAAGTGGTGATGGATTCCTTCCACTGCAGCCCGGGGCAGCGGATACTGCTTTACATGCACTGGAGTGGCTCCTGGTTTCAAGACAACACAGACTGGGGGTATGTTGGTGGCGAGTCCCGGGGGATTCCCTTCTGCCCAGACTCCGGGGGGAACTGACTGCCATTGAAGTTGAGTGGCACTGGTCGGTCCGGGCCTTTCTTCAAACAACCGCCATTCTTCTTCTCGGGGGACGGACAATACCAAAACTGATGGGCCCAGGCTGGATATTTCAAGCTCCGCCTGGCCCTCTGGTCCAAACAATATCTGGGCCTGGAGCTTCGACAGGACGTCCCGCCCCAGCAGGGGTATGGGACACTCAGGCATATACAAGAACTGGTGGGTGATGGTCCGTCCCCCCAACTGGCACGTGCTCGATTTCCCATCACTCCTACAACTGTCACGGTCCTGGCAGAAACCGGGGCCACCTGCTGGGTGACAACTGAGTGTTCTGCTCCTGTATCAACCATGAATTGCATTTCTTGGTCCCCTAAGTTGATCTTGACCATAGGCTCCTGGGGACCCAGTAGAAACTTGGAGCCCGGTCTGGCCTAGTAATCATCAGAGTCATAAGGAATCCCACTAAGGGGTATGGACAACAACCATTTGAGACAGAGAGGGGTGATCAAGAGGCAATTTCTCATACTGCCCCCTAGAGACAACATACTTTGTTTTGGTACTTTGTATCATCATTTTCTTACAGCAGCCTAATAAGAGAGAAAACACACAACATGAAAGAATGCCAGAAGCGGCAATGCTTAATAATGTGATAAAGAGATCTTTGAAATATTACAGCAAAACTTGAGCTGGTGTGGGTATTGCAATTGCTGAAGCCCAAATGGCTTGTAGATTTCAGTTAGGTTTCTAAGAAAACAATAATAAAAAGATAACAATATAATCAGTCACAAAAGTCCCCAATCAGTCCAATAGTCCTCTTCCTCTTTTCAGATAATTTGGTCCTGCTTCTCAGCAGTTCATCAGGACTGCGTAGTGTGCTTCACCTTTCTCTGAAGTTTAAGTTCGGTTTCTCTCAAAAGTTGAACCTCTCATTCTCATAGGCGGATATCTTGGCCCTTTTTTCAATGAGACACACTGATCCAGATAGGGACTCCTTCACAGATTTTAGCGGTGTGTAGTTCTGAGTTCTTGGGATGGTCTGTTCCATCTGGAAATTTAGATTCTTCTCAATAAGCATAACAGTGTGAGTAAACAGTGTCCCTTTCCCACTAACTTAATTGATGTAGTTCTAAATGACATATGTGTTCATTCTCAATAGCAACTGTCTAAACAATCTAGGTAAGATCCTTACAATATAAAACTATTATTTTGCAACATTTTATAACATCAAACCCAATAGGGAAAAGTATCGCTTCTAACATGACGGCCAAATATCTCTCATGTATGACTAGAGTCTATCGCATACACTGTTCTCAGTGAGAGTGCTGTAGGAAACTTAAAAATACTTGGACTGATCTTGAAATTGCAGTGTCCACAAGGATTTGTGTAAGCTACTCATTAATTATGGTGTCAAAAGAGATCCTTTTGAGGTGAGAGACCTAAGACGGTACAAGGCATTGGTGGTTGGGCCTCATGGCGATACTTCTTCAGGTTCTTCTTGGCCTGCAAGGCATTTGTGGCTGGGCCTCATGGCGATGCTTCCTCGGGTTCATCTTGGCCTATTTTCCCCTGCCTATTCATGTCTCTTTAGAGGCATAAATATACAAGATTCATGTTCTTCAGGCCTTTGTGGGTCCTCGAGGAGTCTCAGAGCAGTCAGAATTCCGGTGGCCCAGATCATCACACTCGGAGCAGCACGTTTATTGCCTTTTCCTAGGCTGTGGCCTCACCTTTTGCCCCCCTCTCTCTCATTCTTTTTCTTAAACCTCTCCTATATAGAGCACATTTAGTGGAAAGATGGAACTGAGGTCCCAGAAAATATGAGAATATTTGTAAAGTTAGTAACAAATAAAAACAATAACATTAACTTGAGTTGATTGGACAATTTTGTTGTGTGGGCATTCTGTTTTTCCAATTATATTGGTTCCAGTCTCTCTCTCCTACTTTCTTCTGTCTGTTTTCTTCTAACTCTCTTTCTAGGGTCTGCTGTCCATTTGCTATTTCTCCATCAATTTCTCCCCTACATCTTTTTTTTTATATTGATCTTTCTCTTTCAGGTATATCCTCCATTACTGGATTTTCTGCCTATTTACTCAAAATGCACTGCCCTTCTAATCTTTCACCTATCAACTTTCCATCTCCTTCTCAGATCAACTTCCCATTCTTATCCTCATCCTAGTCCTCTCAGTCCCCCATCTTATAAGAACATAAGATACTGTATGCCACACTGGGTCAGGCTGAGTATCCATCAGGCCCAGTATCCTGTGTTCAGCAGTGGCCAATCCACATCATAAGTACCTGTCGGATCCCCAAATAGGTTCATAGATTCCACATTGCTCATCCCGGGGTAAGCAGTGGATTTCCCTGGTCTTCTTTAATAATGATTAAAAGATAGAAAGCAGAGAGTAGGGCTAAATGGCCAATTTTCTCATAAGAACATAAGATATGCCATACTGGGTCAGACCAAGGCCCATCAAGCCCAGTATCCTATTTCCAACAGTGGCCAATCTAGGTCACAAGTACCTAGCAGTTTCCTCAAAAGACACAGGTTCCACAGTGCTTGTTTGGATCAAGCAGTGATATCCTGAGTCCTTTTTAATAATGGTTTATGGACCTTTCCTCCAGGAACTTGTCCAAACCTTTTTTAAACCCAGCTACACTAACAGCATTTGCCACTAAACTAAGTTAATAAAAATCCAGATACTCCACTAACTGCCTGTTCCGGATCTCATTGAGAAGGTTTCCCAGCTCCTGACAAGATGCCTGCTGAGTCTGGGGTGGCTCTGAGAGTGGAAAGAAGCCAGGAGGATGCCACTATCCCTCTAGGATAAAGTCCATTGGAAGGAGGCTCCATAATGCACAGAGTCGTTATTGCTCCCTGAATAAAGATGGAAAAGTCCTTCCTCTGAATAAGAGGGATCACTGATGGGTCTTCTTCCACTGCCAGAAGTTCCCTTCCTCTGCTAGCTCACCTGTTGAAAAGCATCCACCACCCCCCCTCCCCTTTTCGCAGCTCCTGATGAGGTCCCTGCTGAGTAAAGGACCGACTCTTCTTGAATTTAGACCCATAGGAGGAATAGGCCATGCCCAAACATTTTCTGGCCCTAAACTACTCCAACAGTCCCTGCTGAGCCCTACTTGAGGAATCCCTGGAGCCTCTGGGCCTGCCTTTCAAGTGCCTTTGTGGGCGAGCCCTCCAAGGTCTTTCACCAGGTCATCCTCAGAGAGTAACCTGCTCTTAAAGATGAACTTTCTCAGCAGCAACTTGGATGCAGCACCAGCAGATCAATTCCAAAGCCAGATCCAAAGCCATCTTTGGGCTACCACAACAACCATCATGGACTTAAAAAGGCTCCTGATCAAGTTTTACAGGGAATCCACCAAAAATGATGCTCTAAACTCTAATCTCGATACCTCTGGGATGTCCGGCAATTGCTAGATCCAGCTTAAGAGCGCATGGGCCTCTACACCCACACAAAGCACTGCCTGAGTAGCTAAGACCGAAGCCATGATAGCATATTTGAGAAGGGCTTCCACTCTTTTATTAGGAGCCTTCTTCAGTGCAGTGCCAGTTTCTACCAGAATGGCTGTGCACTTCATCGCCACCATCAACCTTAAGGACCCCAAAAAGCTATTCCATCTCCCTTTAGGGAAGAGAATACAACCAAGCCAGGATCTTAGCACCTTTCAACTCCAGTTCTGGTGTCTCTGACAGAGCGAACATTAGCTTTCACAAGGGCTCTGTAAGGGGAAAGAAGCTAGAGGGATGCCGCAACCTCTCTAAGATAGGGTCCAGTGGTGAAACTTCCACCGGAGTGGGACTCCATAATGCGCAGAGCCTTTATAGCCCCTTGAATAAAGGTGGAAAGGTCTCCCTGTGAAAAAAAGAGATAGATTTTCTTCCTCTTCCAGGAGAAGCTAGCATTCTTCTAGTGACTCATCTGTTAAAGAGAGTTCCCCTTTCTAACCAACCTCCCCCACAGGGCTGGGCTCTTGGAAGAATGGATAGGCAAAAATGAGGGGTGGGAACACTTAACCCCTTCACTTTCAGAAGAAGAGACACCAGAGGGTCCAAAGTCCCCATAGGGGAGATTAGGGCCTCAGACCCCTATGAGGGGGGTTGCCACACAGCTAGCAGAGACTGAAAACAGCCCATAAGCTGTTTAAAGAGCTGCTGGTCAAAGTGAGCTGAGAATGGGCTCTGGGGTCCTGGAGGACTCTCAGTGGCCTTCTGGCTTGAGCCTGTGGCCGCCTCACTACACTTCTTTTCATCGGGGACCAGGCAACCATTAAAGATATCCCTCCAGCAGGAATATCATGGGAAAAATGATAGTGGTAGCAAAATGGGCATCGGGCCACCCATGCTGGGGGGGGGGGGGGTCCCCCCAACATTGCTGAAAAAACCATGCCTTGAGGCTTCTTCATCACACTTGGGGAAAAAAAGATCCAGCTGCGGAGCTCACTTGATCGGAGTCGCAAGCAGCACTTCTCCATGCAACTGGCTTTACAGCAGAGCTCGAATGCAGTCAAAAGAAAAAACTGACAAAGGAAAAACCCAGATAGAAAAGAAAACAAGGGCTTAAAAAGAACCCTCATTCAGTAAGAGAATCCCTGCACCTGTCAGACTGGCCAAAGAAATCTGAAAAGGGTTTCTCCTGCTGCCTAAAAGGAGTTTTCTTTTAAGCTGCTTTATTCAGACAGAGAACCAAATAAATAAATAGCACAAAATAAAAAACAGAGTAACATAAGCAGAACATGCAGAAATAGGACAATGAGAGGGAAGGGGGGCCTGGACCCATACTTACCAACCTCCTTTAGAAGCCACCATGGGGTCCTCCTCTCTGCTCTCTGACCTGGCAGTGCTAGAACCTGTAGATAACAGTGCTAAACTCAAGGCAATTGTCAGCTTGAAAAGACAATGGGCATACTCAAACCATGTTGCCAAGGTCTCAAACACAGGTCTCAAAAACACAGGCCAAAAGATCATGATCGGAGCCGGAGGAGGCAGGCCTGATGGAAGCAGACAATACTGGCTCTTCTCAGTGCTTTATTTCTTTATTTACAAGATTTGATTTACCAGTAGTCAGATCAACCATCAAAGCAGTTTACAACAACTCATTGCAATCGGAACATATATACAGGGTGGCCCAAAAAACGTGAGAACATCTCGTAGCATATAAGTTATTTAAAAATTTAAAAAGACAGATGTAAATGACTGACAAATTTAAAAAAAAAAAGACGGTGACCGTAAATTGTCGAAATAAAGATGTTATATAGCTAAAAAAGGTAAATAAGTAAACTATTTAAGCTTTTAATTTACGAGATGTTCTCACTTTTTTTGGGCCACCCTATATATATATATTGTATAGACACACACAATAGGTTGGGGATGAAATAGCACAACAATCAAATACCTAAAATCACACAGGGCCGGCCCGTCCATTGTGCGAGAATGTTGTTCGCACAGGGCCCCACGTTTCAGGGGGCCCTGCGTCAACAACATCCCACACTGAATACCAACAGGCAGGGCGGCTTTAGAGGGAGCCGGAGAGGTCCCGGCTCATCTCTAACAGCTGCCCAAGTGAAGAGCGCCTTTTTTCTTCACTTCGGCAGCTGTACTGTAGTTTAGAACGCTGCCGCACTGAGCGCCGGGAAACAGGAAGTCCCTTTGACCTCAGCACGGCAGTGTCGTAAACTACAGTACAGCTGCCGAAGTGAAGAAAAAAAGCGCTCTTCACTTCAGCAGCTGTTTAGGTGAGCCGGGGCCTCTCTGGCTCCCTCTAAAGCATTTTAGACAGCCGCGGGGCTCTTCAGAAGGGGGGGGGAGGCTTGGACTGGAAATGGGTCGAGTGGGAGGAGGGCTTGGACTGGAAATGGGCTGATGGAGGGGCTAGTATAGATCTGGAAATGGGCTGATGGGGGGCTAGGATTGGAAATGGGCTGTTGTGGGGGCTTGGATTGAAAATGGACTGATGGAGAGGCTAGGACTGGAAATGGGCTCATGGGGGGCTTAGATTGGAAATGGGCTGAGTGGGGGGCTTGGACTGGAAATTGGCTGAGTAGGGGGAGCTATGACTGGAAATAGCTGATGGGAAGGGGGGCTTGGAAATGGGCTGTTGGGGGGGACTTGAATTGGAAATGGACTGATGGAGGGGCTAGGACTGGAATTGGGCCATAGGGGGGCTTGGATTGAGTGGGGAAGGGGGAGCTAGGACTGGATATGGGCTGAGAGGGGGAGCTTGGATTGGAAATGGGCTGATGGGGAGGGCTAGGATAGGACTGAAAATGGATGGGGGAGCTAGGACTGGAAATGGGCTGATGGGGAGCTAGGATTGGAAATGGGCTGATGGGAGGCTCGGATTGGAAATGGACTGATAGAGGGGCTAGGATAGGACTGGAAATGGATGGGGGAGCTAGGACTGGAAATGGGCTCATGGAATGGAAATGGGTTGTGTGGGAGGAGCTAGGACTAGAAATGGAAGGGCTAGCATAGGAAAGGAAATGGGATGCTGGAGGGGCTAGGATAGGATTGGAAATGGGCTGATGGGGGGGTCTTGGATTGGAAATTGACTGATTGTGGGGCTTGGATAGGACTGGAAAGGGCTGATGGGGGAGCTAGGACTGGAAATGGGCTGATGGGGTGCTAGGACTGGAAATGAACTGATTGAGGGGGCTTGGACTGGAAATGAGCTGATGGAGGGTCTAGGATAGGACTGGAAATGGGCTGATGACGGGCTAGGATTGGAAATGGGATGTGTGGAGGGAGCTAGGACTGGAAATGGAGGGACTAGCAAAGGAAAGGAAATGGGCTGCTGGAGGGGTTAGGATAGGATTGGAAATGGGTTGATGGGGTGCTAGGACTGGAAATGAACTGATTGAGGGGGCTTGGACTGGAAATGGGCTGATGGAGGGTCTAGGATAGGACTGGAAATGGGCTGATGGGGGGCTAGGATTGGAAATTGACTGATAGAGGGGCTAGGATAGGACTGGAAATGGATGGGGGAGCTAGGACTGGAAATGGGCTCATGGGGGGACTTGGATTGGAAATGGGTTGTGTGTGGGGAGCTAGGACTGGAAATGGAGGGGCTAGCAAAGGAAAGGAAATGGGCTGCTGGAGGGGTTAGGATAGGATTGGAAATGGGCTGATGTGGGGCTTGGATTGGAAATGGACTGATGGAGGGGCTTGGATAGAACTGGAAAGGCTGATGGGGGGCTAGGACTGGAAATGAACTCATTGGGGGGGCTTGGACTGGAAATGTGCTGATGGGGGGGCTAGGATAGGACTGGAAAAGGCTGATGGGGGGTTAGGACTGGAAATGGGCTGATGGAGAGCTAGGATAGGACTGGAAAGGGTTGATACAGGGGCTAGGACTTGAAATGGGCTGATGAGAGGGCTAGGATAGGACTACAAATGAGCTGATGTAGGGGCTAGGATAGGACTGGAAATGGCTGATGGGGAGGCTAGGATAGGACTGGAAATGGGCTAGGATTGGAAATGGGTTGATGGTGGAGGTTTGGACTGGAAAAGGGCTGATGGGAGGGCTAGGATAGGACTGGAAATGGCTGATGGGGGTTACTAGGACTGGAAATGGGCTGAGTGGAGGGGGGCTTGAACTACAAATAGCTGATGGGGAGGGGGCTTGGAATGGAAATGGGCTGCGAGGGGAGGGAGTTAGGACTGGAAATGGACTGTGGAGGGAAGGCTTGAACTGGAAATAGCTGATGGGGAGGGGGGCTTGGACTGGAGGGCTCTGAGAGGGGAGCTAGGACTGGAAATGGGCTGAGTGGGGGGGAGCTAGGACAGGAAATGGGCTGATGGAGGGGCTAGGATAGGACTGGACATGGGCTGTTTGGGGGGCTAGCATTGGAAATAGGCTGTGGGGGTTTGGACTGAAATGGACTCATGGATGGGCTAGGACTGGAAATAGACTCATGGGGGGCTTGGATTGGAAATGGGCTGTGAGGGGAGGGAGCTAGGATTGGAAATGGACTGTGGAGGGAAGGCTTGAACTGGAAATAGCTGATGGGGAGGGGGGCTTGGACTGGAAATGCGCTGTGAGAGGGGAGCTAGGACTGGAAATGGGCTGAGCGGGGGGGAGCTAGGACAGGAAATGGGCTGATGGAGGAAATGGGCTGATGGAGGGGCTAGGATAGGACTGGACATGGGCTGTTGGGAGGGCTAGGATTAGAAATGAGCTGTGGTGGGGGCTAGGATTAGAAATGAGCTGTGGTGGGGGCTTGGATTGAAATGGACTCATGGAGGGGATAGGACTGGAAATAGGCTGAGTGGAGGGGAGCAAGGATTGGAAATGGTCTGATGGTGGGGCTAGGAAAGGACTAGAAATGGGCTGATGGGGGCTGTGATTGGAAATGAGCTGATGGAGGGGCTCAGATAGGACTGAAAATGGATGGGGGAGCTAGGACTGGAAATGGGCTGATGGTGGGGCTAGGATAGGATTGGAAATGGGCTGATGGGGGGCTAGGACTGGAAATGGGCTGATGCGGGGACTAGTAGGGAGTGGATGCTTGGTGGGGCTGGAACTAGAAGGGAGCTGATGTTGGGGGAGGACTAGAATGGGATGGGGCTTGGAGAGTGAAATGGAGAGGGGAAAAATATTTTGTGGTGGGAGGGAAGAAAAATCTACGATTGGTTGGGTATTAGGAGAGTAAGTGGGGATTGAGGATAGAGGGGTAAAATTTGAGTGGATGAAAAAGGAATAAAGAAAGAGATGGAAGAAAGAGCAAAAGGAGAAAGATCAGTATGTTAAAGCAGATGAAGAGAGAGAATTGAAAAAAACTAGAAGAAAGGACAAATGAACAGAAGACAATGGAGAGTTGGCAGAAGACAAGAAGAAACCAAAGAAAGCGACTGGAGCAATTGCAACTGAAAAATAAAATGCACAAATAACAAACGGTAGAAAAATACTTTTTTATTTTGAATTTATTAACTGGAATATATCAGCTCTGGGAAATGTGCATCTTTAATGTCTGCATTTTGTTTAGTACAAGAGGAAATTAATTTATAGTTTTATTTCTGCAGTGTTATTGTACATTCCAAGTTTGACTTTTGGGGTTCCCAGTTTAATTATTGTCTTCCTATTTCGAAATTGTGATCCCTTATTCTTTGTTTGGTGATTGTCTATGTTCTGCATGTGTAACTGAGCTGAGGTATTCTATTTATGTATTTTCTATTTGACAGTGCCACTTGTTCTCTTTCTCCAGTAAGAGATGTATTGGTACTCTCTGAGATGTATTGGTTGAATATTTGCACTGTTGCCTTTTGATAGGTAGGGTCTGGTGCTTTATGAGTCCTGGAAGTACTGTTATGATATGTTGGGTTTGCTATGGATTCTAAATGCCCTATAAAATACTTGATACCCACAAACAACCTTGTGTAGTGCCGTGAATGTAACCTAAACAATATCAGATTTTTTGTCGGATCGCCCACCGATGAGTAGAAATTTTACTACTCTCGTAGTGGGCCCTCCATTTTATTCAAAGTTAAAAAAATGGCCCAGGACAGGTCATTAAATCAGGTGCACAGCACTAACAAGCCGTTGCTCCTGCACTACGAAAACTAAGCAGTGTCTCATAAGACATTTCTCCAGATCAATAGGCAATGTCAATGTTCCTCAAACTTGAACCGTAAAGATGGAATACTCATCTGAAATCCCTCAAAGCAATGGCGCCACGGTGGCGATAACTCCGGTCCAAGGCAGAAATCTTCATTGACAAACAATCTTCCTCTCCGAAACTGTCATAATCCAAAGCATCAAGTCTTCTTTGACCAGTGAAGGAGTCGTATGATTCAAATCACAACACCAATCAGTGTTTCAAGCCGCGCAGCTTTGCAGCTCTTCCTCAGGCGAATGAATCATACCAGTATGCAGCCCTATTTAAAGGACATCTGAGTGACGTAGAAGCTACCCTCCAGAAACAGACCAAAAGAGACGATTCAAAGAGATGTTTAGAAATGAAGACTCCACCAATCGAATTCCGTATTCATACCAGCTGGAACAACAGAATCCAGCCGAAAAATCCACTGTTGTTCTTTAAAGTGGAGCTTCCTATGGCGATCCCCTCCCATTGGTAAGGGGGCAACAACATCCAGAACCCGCCAATGAAGGTCTGCAAACTGATGGTTGAACAGCTGACAATGTGGTACCATTGGAGCATATTGTTCCAGCTGGTATGAATACGGAAATCGATTGGTGGAGTCTTCATTTCTAAACATCTCTTTGAATCGTCTCTTTTGGTCTGTTTCTGGAGGGTAGCTTCTGATTGGTGTTGTGATTTGAATCATACGACTCCTTCACTGGTCAAAGAAGACTTGATGCTTTGGATTATGACAGTTTCAGAGAGGAAGATTGTTTGTCAATGAAGATTTCTGCCTTGGACCGGAGTTATCGCCACCGTGGCGCCATTGCTTTGAGGGATTTCAGATGAGTATTCCATCTTTACGGTTCAAGTTTGAGGAACATTGACATTGCCTACTTATCTGGAGAAACGTCTTATGAGACACTGCTTAGTTTTCGTAGTGCAGGAGCAACAGCTTGTTAGTGCTGTGCACCTGATTTAATGACCTGTCATGGGCCATTTTTTTAACTTTGAATAAAATGGAGGGCCCACTACGAGAGTAGTAAAATTTCTAATCATCGGTGGGCGATCAGACAAAAAATCTGATATTGTTTAGGTTACATTCACGGCACTACACAAGGTTGTTTGTGGGTATCAAGTATTTTATAGGGGATATAGTTGTGTTGATCCCATTTGGGTGTATTGTTTGTTTGATGGATTCTAAATGGGCAGTGTCTGTAGTAGTTCCTAATGTGCCTGACAGTTGGCACTGGAGTATAGTAATGTAGAAATCTGGTAGTCTTTCTTTATCCATACACTCATTAAGAGGCATGTTTACTAAAAGTTAGTGCATGTTAACATTATGCAAATGAGGCACCGCACATGGCCCCACTCCCCCCTTGGGCCGCCCCCAGATCGGCCACATATCACTTGAACTAAGGTGTATTAAATGCCTTATATAAAAGTCAATGTTTTATACGCAATTTACATTTTTTTGATAATTTTTCAGTGCATAAATCAGGAGTCAGTAAATTCCAGTGTAGGCAACGTAAAGCTGAAAGCAGCCATTCAAGTCATTTCAAGTTTGAAATGAGAGGGAGGTGAAATAGTCAAAAGATTTACTGTGATGATTTTAATGAACAACCCGGTAAATAGGGAATAATCAAAGATGATAAGTAAGTGGGTATATTGGTATACCAGATCTTTGTGCTAAAGAGCCACCACCTGAGAGCCACCACTGATGCCAAGGATTTCAGGAAGAAGCTGAAAACCTTCCTCTTCAGGGATCACTTTGGAGCCATCACCTAATGCTTAGCACCCCTCCGCCGCACACTCCACAATTACTCCATTATGACCTTCACACTGCTCCTTGACAACTCTTTGTACATATTGCAAATATTCATCTTTGTAAATAAGTTACTACCAAACCCCTCCAGCATGTCCCCCTCCCCGTCCCACTATGTAAAGAGTTGACATTCCATGTAATTGTATTTGAGTTGACATGTAAAACGCTTTGATTATAGGAGAAGGCGGTATAGAAAACCTGTTAAATAAATAAAGAAGTTTGTATTTAATTCTACAGGCCAATGATAGACATGCAAGTTTCTTTAATAATGGTTTGATACGCCTAAAACGATATACTCGGCATAAAATAGGAGCTGAAGTGTTTTGTATTAATTGAGGTCTTTTCATATTATACACAGTACCACTAATCATTAATGCATTGCAATAATCCAATTTACTAAAGACTAAGGGCCTCATATTCTTCTGGGCAGGCTATGGGCTGCATCGGCGCAACACCCTGCCCGCCGACCCTTAAACCCAGATATTCAATGCCGGGGTCATATGCGGCCCGTCATTTAAAATCTGGGTATCGCTGCACAACCCGGAAGCCGCTGAAGCTAATCGGGCAGCAGCGATATCGCATGCTGCCCAGTTAGCACTAGATAGGCGAGGGTTTTCCTCGCCTATCTTTTCAGCACAGAGCACTAACCTGGCAGCACACAATATCTCTACTGCCCGGTTATCTCATGTCACCGCCTCTGCTCCGCCATGGAATGCACCCGACACGCTCTGATTCAATGGCATTACCCGTGTATGTGGCAATGAATATCCCCATCTAAGGCATTTACACGGTTTACTAGGCTGTAAACCGTGTAAAGACCCTTCGAATATTGGGCCCTTAAGTCTGAACTAAGATGTTAATGTCTTTCTTATCTAGAGAATGACACAGGGAACAGATTAACCTAAATGATGCAAAGCTCTTCTTCACAACCACTGAAATATAATCCTTAAATGATCATTTTGAATCAAGTAGGACCTTAAGAGGGCAAATACAGTCCCTAATTGGAAGAGGGCTTCCAGACACAATGGGAGAAAACGTTGGAAGAACCTTATTACTAGAGAACCATATCGCTTCAGATTTAGATGTATTGAGTACAAGTCTATGATCCACACACCAGTTTGTAATCACTTTAAAGGGCCCAAGTAAATGAACGTATACACAAGTGATATCATCACTAAAAGCTTTAGTTTGCCTCCATCTGCTGGCTGGGGAGCATAACTCAGTCATCTGGACCTGTCTAGCAGGATGATAAGGAAGGGACTTTTCAGTGCAGTTACTGCTGAGAACATGCTGGGCATGACCCAGATAGCCTGAGGCAGTTGCATTTGCCATGCATTAGATTTTGCTTCTAATGTGTGGTAAGTGCAAAAACATACCATACTTTAGTAAAACAGTCCCAAAATGTGAGCGTCACAGCGAATGCTTTCAACTCTCTAACCCCAAAAAGCCTTTCAATGGTTTTCATCCTATTTTTCTTCCAGAACATTTACTGTTAGGACCAATCATGCTTGTGCCAGGGAGTCTTCTCCTGCTCACCGGAGTTCCACAGGGTCCCTTGCTATTTAATGTGTTTTTGGCACCTTTAGCATGGTGATTCAGGATTATGTTTTCAGTCTGGTTTTGTTTGCTGACGACATTCAGATTTTGATAACCCATTCTTCCTGGGATGCATCCTTCTGTAGGACCTTTGATCAGGCCTTTCAGGCTATTACTGTTTGTTAGCTCATAATGTTAATACTGTACCTCCCATCTTTCAACCAGTTATCTTCGATACCACAAGTTTAATTAAATTTTGTATATGGTTGCTTAATGTGATGTTAGACTCAGCAATATCTTTTCAATCACATATTTCCCTGGTGGTCAGAAATTCTTTTGCCACTTTGCAGCTTATCTGTTCCTTGCGACACTGCCTTGCTACTAAGGATATGATCTTTAGCTAATTGGATTATTGAAATTCCTTGTTGATTGGCTTTCCTGCCTATAGTTCAAAAAGGCTTCAACTTGTCCAGTATACAATTGTTAGAATTATGTGCAAAGTCAAACCTATGGACCATGTTTCTACCTTGCTGAAAGAATTGTCTTGGTTGCCATTCCTCTATAGGATCTCCAACTTACTTGTCTGCCCTTATTATCCCTGGCGGTTGTAGTCCAATTTATTGACTATTCCATCACCATTTTAGTTCCAGCTTGAATTAACTTGTTCTGCTGCCTTCAGCTTTATGGCACCATTATTTTGGAATTTGTTGCCTTCAGATGTCCGTCAGAGATCTTCCCTAAAGAAATTTGAAATAGGCTTGCGACACTTGTTTCTTTGGAAAGCATTTGAAATTGTGGCATAGTAAATGGGGACTTTCCCTTTCCATTCTTTGCCCTTGTGTGCCTCTGATATTTTTGATGTTATTATAAGGAATATTATTGTTGTGCTATGCATTTCCTCGCCTCTTGTGTCTGTCTTGTGTTTACTTTGTAAAAATTGGAGTTATATTGGCCATTCTCCAATATTCAGGTACTAGAGATCATTTTAATGAGCGTTCACAGATTACTAATAGTAGGTCTGCAATTTCACATTTCAGTTCTTTCAATACGCTTGGATGTATATTATCCAGTCCAGATGATTGCTACTCTTCAGTTTATCAAATAGTTGTAATATATCTTCCTGGTTTATCAATATTTTTTTCAGTTCCTCCAATACATCACCTTTAAATACCATTAGCTTACTCAGCTGCCACCGCACACTGAGTAAAAGATTTCAAGATATTATCCATGATGAGGCCTAGATTATTTTCCTGGTTGGAAATTCTTGATATGGAATCTTGAATGAGTAGCTATAGTTTGGGATACACTTCCCTAAGTCCATAACTTTGGGATACTCTTCCCTAAGTTTATAACTTTGCCTATCTAAAGTGGCATTGTAGATAAGATGTCCAAGTCAAATAAGGATCCAAAATTTCTTTAAAAACTTAAAGGGACCTCAAAAACATGAGAGCATATAACGAACCAATTGGGACTCCAGTATAATAGCCTAAAAGGCCACCACTAGATATGCTCCAGCAGTCATAGGTCCATTAAGTAGTATAATTTTTATAAATAGACATTTCAAATTATTCCCTAAAGAAAGTGAGAGAACGCCTACAAAAAAAACCTAAATTGGAAATAACTGACATAATATTGTATTTCGTTAAGATAAATCTGAGTCAGCGACGAGCTCAAAAAACAAACGGAGCCCCAGAGCACTACTCCAGTTAGCTGTAGGCTCTCAATAGTATAAAAACTAATTGTAATCTTTAAAGCACCCGGTACAATGGCGACACGTGACTGGATAGACCTATCAGGGCAACGAGTTCCAATCAATGCTCAGATTCAACCTATCTGGCTCTATAGAGTTCAAGTGCTGAATCCAAAGATGTTCACGTGAGTTCAATCGCTTAAGATGATCACCTCCCCTCCATGCAGGTGGAACACAATCAAGAATGTGCCTGCGAATATCTGAATGAGAATGGGAAGCCTGGAGCCAATGCGCTACCAACGGAGCTTTTTCAGCCTGTGTATTAATATGGCACTTATGCTCATTCAGACATACCTGAATCTTACGTTTCATACGCCCGATGTAAATCAAAGAACAAGGGAAAATAATCATGTAAATGATCCATTCCAAATCACAGCTTGAGGTGAAATGAGATGGATATACCTTTCCATCCGGGTGAGTCCAACTGCTACCATTGAGGGAAAGATGACACCATTTACAATGCCCACAGGAATCATGTCCAGCAGAGGATATCTCCTCAACCAATTATGAGCTGTCAAATTGAGAAAGCAACTCTCCAAGATTCCTGCCACGCTTGAAGGTTATGCGAGGAAAGTCACTCAGGGCAGGATGTAAACTCAATACTCCCCAATATTTACACAATATTCTTATCACTTGAAGTGAACCAGAAGTATTCTCTGGCACATTCTTAACACAGTAACATAGTAAATGACAGCAGATAAAGACCAGTATGGTCCATCTAGTCTGCCCAGTAAGATTGCAAGAGTAGGTGCACCTGCCACACTTTGTTTAGGGGTGAACCTACCGCTCCGTGTAAGACACCCCTGTTTGTTGAGAAATTAGATAGTTAAGCTTATTTTGATTTTATCCTGTTGCTGTAAAGGGATCCACTATGTTTGTCCCATGCCATTTTGAATTCTGTCACTGTATTTGCCCCCACCACTTCCATCGGGAGGGCATTCCAAGCATCCACCACCCTTTCAGTGAAAAAGTATTTTCTGACATTGCCTTTCAATTTACCCCCTTGCAGCCTCATGTTATGCCTTCTAGTTTTACAGCTTCCCCGTCCATGGAAGAGGTTTGTTTGTTCATTAATTCTCTTTAAGTATTTAAAGGTCTGAATCATATCTCCCCTGTCCCTCCTCTCCTGCAGAGTGTACATATTTAGGTCTTCAAGTCTCTTCTCATAATGCTTCTGACGCAGGCTCCAAATCGTTTTGGTTGCCTTCCTTTGAAACGTTTCCAGTCTTTTTACATCCTTTGTGAGATATGGTCTCCAAAACTGAACACAGTATTCCAAGTGAGGCCTCACCAGTGACTTAGACAGTGGCATTAGTACCTATTCCTTTGTGCTGGTAATTCCTCTTTGTACGCAACCCAACATCCTCCTGGCTTTTGCCACTGCCTTGTTGCACTGTTTTGCCACCTTGAGATCCTCAGAAATAATCACACCAAGGTCCTTCTCCTGGTCCGTGCACACCAACCTCTCGCCCCCTATCGCATACATTTCCCTTGGATTTTTGTTTCCCAAGTGCATGACACTGCACTTCTTCACATCACATTAAATCTTAACTGCCAAGCATTAGACCATTCATCCAGCTTTTGTAGATCTTTCCTCATGTTATCCACTCCCTCAGGGGAGTCCACTCTGTTGCAAATTTTTGTGTCATCTGCAAAAAGACAGACTTTTCCATTCAGTCCTTCAGCAATATCACTCATAAATACATTGAATCGTGCCGGGCCCAGGACCAAACCCTGGGGCACCCCGCTAATCACCCTCCTTTCATCCAAGTGAGCTCTATTTACCATTACCTTCTGTTGTCTGTCAGTCAACCAATTTCTGATCCAGTTCACCACCTTGGGACCCATCCCCAAACTATTGAGTTTATTGATAAGCCTCCTATGAGGAACAGTATCAAAGGCTTTGCTGAAATCCAGGTAGATAACATCCACCGCATGCCCCTGATCTAGTTCTCTGGTCACTCAGTCAAAGAACTCAATCAGATTTGTTTGGCAAGATTATCCTTTGGTAAAACCATGTTGCCTCGGTTCATGCAACCACTTGGTTTTGAGAAAGTCCACTATTCGCTCTTTCAGGAGCACCTCCATTACTTTTTCCACCACGGAGGTAAGGCTCACTGGCCTGTAGTTTGTTACTTCTTTCCTGTCACTACTTTTGTGAAGAGGTACCACATCAGCCCTTCTCCAGTCCTGAGGAACTTCTCCTGTTTCCAAGGATCTGTTGAAAACATCCTTTAACGGCCCTGCAAGAACCTCTCTGAGCTCTTTCAGTATTTGGGGCTGTATCCCATCCGGTCCCATGGCCTTGTCCACTTTCAGTTTTGCAAGTTGAACTAACACATCATCTTCTGTGAATAGTGTGGTATCTACTTCATTCCCATTTTTATATTTAGGAGTCACAGGTGGCCCTTCTCCAGGATTTTCTTTAGTAAAAACAGCAGAAGTATTTGTTTAGCAATTTCGCTTTTTCAATAACACTTTCCAGCACTTCTGAATCATGCAATTCCACCTCTCCTGAAAATACCTGAAGAAAGGTTTGTTGCCACACTTCACATCTTTAGCCATCTTTTCCTCTGCCTTTGATTTTTCTTTCCTTATTTCTCGTTTTGTCTCTTTTAGTTTGATCCTGTATTCCTTTCTGTTCTCCTCTGTTTGCAAGCTTTTTAATTTTGTGAAAGCTGTGTTTTTTGCCTTTATTTGAGCAGCCACTTCTTTGGAGAACCAAATAGGTTTCCTTCTCCTCTTGTTTTTATTTACTTTCCTTACATATTTTTCTGTTGTCCCTTTTATTGCCACCTTTAGTTTAGCCCATTGCAATTCCATTTCCTTTATCCCCTCCCACCCTGCCAACTCCTCCTTCAGCTACTCAGCCATTTTACTGAAGTCAGTGTTTTGAAGTCTAGGACTTTGAGCTTGCTATGATTGGACTGCACCTTGGCTTTTATCTCAAACCACACAGTGTGATGATCGCTGCTGCTCACAGGGGCACCCACCCAGACATTCGACATGCTATCACTGTTGGTGAGCACTAAATTCAGCATTGAGGTTTCTCTGGTTGGTTCCATCACCATTTGTTTAAGTAACGCATCTTGGAAAGCATCCACAATGTTTTTTACTTCTTTCCAGATTTGCAGAAGGAGTAGTCCAATCCATATTGGGTAGATTAAAGTCACCCATTAAGATCACTTCCCCCTTTGTGGCTATCTTTGCAATATCTATAATCAATTCGTCATCTATTTCTTCGATTTGAGTCAGAGGTCTGTAGACTACACCAGTATGGATGAAAGTGCCATCTCCTCTTTCCAACACAATCTAGAACGCTTCTTCTTTTCCTCATGCCCCCTGCATTTCAGTAGCTTTAATATTGCTTTTGACATATAAGGCTACTCCTCCTCCTTTTACACTTCCTCTGTCTCTTCTGAATAGATTATAGCCAGCTATGGCTATATCCCATTCATGCTATTCATTAAACCATGTTTCTGTAATAGCCACAATGTCCAAATCCATTTCCACCATTAGGGCTTCCAGGTCAGGAACTTTGTTGGCTAAGCTTTGAGCATTTGTGCTCATTGCTTTCCAGCATTTAACTGGCTTTCATGTATTTTGCATTGATTTTGTTCTGCCCACTTCTTGATTGAAAATCTGGGCTGACCAGCTAACCAGGCAGTGGTGATACTCAGCCGCTGCTTGGTAGCTAAAGGGCGAAACTTAGGAAAGCCTTTCAGGTGCCTAACTTTCACTACTTTGGCATAATCGGGCATTTAGTGGCGCCACCTGGGAATATTCAGTGCCCACGTTAGTGCCCCTGAATATCTAGCTCAGTGCCATTTAGGAAGTTTGCAAGTCTGCAAACTGCCTAAATGACTTTGAATATCCCTCCTTAGTATTTATGTAAAATAGCGGTGTAATTTTGTCAATCTATAATGCATAGTAAGTCTCAAATGTATTTAGTTGCATGCATAATATATACATTTAGCTACTAGAGCAAATATAACAAAACATTAAACTGTATGGAATGAAATTCTAATGTAGGGATTATTGCTAACAGTAATCAAGAGACTGAATTTAACAAAATTGTACTATAAAGGAATACCTTCTGGTATAATCACTGCCAGCAATGCCTGTGCATGTTTTTAATCAAAATCCAAGCAACTAGCGATATTCTTTCAAGCAATAATATAATGCTTCAAAGCAATGTTGCATTTTAACTTACTCTACTGTATATATTATGGTAACAGAAAAATAATGCATGATGTTGAAATCTGGCTACCATCTGTGCATTTTCTTTCAAAAGCAAACTGATATAATAACACAGAACAGAGAAGAGGCTTGCCAAGTATATAATACATTTAGCATGTTAACTCTCGAATTCCTTTGCATCACGGTTTTCAGACACAATTTGTATCTGCCTTTACTAAAGACACTGGACACATACTTCAATGGTTCTGACTACCAGTGTTATTAAAACCTACATCTTTGCCAGTTTCTAGAGTCAGAATCAAATTACTGTTCAAGTATGATTGGAAATTATTTTCTAGATGTAGAAACACAAATAAGATTGAGGGGAAAAAGGTAACAGAATAAGACAGCAATATTAATATGGCACTTGTGCTGTCATAGAAAGCACACCACTAAATATTAACATACTAATATGTTTGGAGCAAACGTCTGTTTTAAGTATATAACAAGACATCTTCTGCATAATCTACTAAGAAAAGAACTAAAATGTTCTTTATGGTGGCAAATGTGCATGTCCAAGATGTTTCTGAATAACTAAATCGCGGAAGAGGTAAAGAGGACTAGCATCAAAAATCAAACTAATTAACAATTAGGACAAAACCAATTTATTTCGCAAACCCGAAAACGTACAGTGCCTTGCCATTCTGGCAGCTCCTACACTCATAAGAACATAAGAAATGCCATACTGGGTCGGACCAAGGTCCATCAAGTCCAGTATCCTGTTTCCAACAGTGGCCAATCCAGGTCACAAGTACCTGGCAGTTTCCCAAAAAGGTACATATGTTCCACAATGCTTGTCCCGGAGTAAGTATTGGATTTTCCTGGTCCTCTTTAATAATGTTTTATGGACCTTTCCTCCAGGAACTTGTCCAAACTTTTTTTAAACCCAGCTACACTAACAGCTTTTACTACATCCTCTGGTAACGAATTCCATTGTTTGATTATGCGTTGAGTGAAAACTTTTTTTGTCTTATTTCTCTTAAATGGGTTACATTGTAATTTCATTATGTGACCCCCTAGTCTTTCTACTTTTTGGTAGAGTAAACAATCTATCTGCATTTAACTGTTCTACTTAATTCATTAATTTATAGACCTCTTTCATATCTCCCCTCAGCTATCTCTTTTCCAAGTTAAAGAGCCCTAATCTTTTAAGCCTTTCTTCATAGGGATATCTTTTCATCCCTTTTACCATTTTGGTGGCTCTTCTCTGTACTTTTTCTGATTCTGCTATATCATTTTTAAGATATGGCGACCAGAATTGCCCACAATATTCAAGGTAATTACACTATGAAACAATATGGCAAAATTAGACCTTACCTGCTAACTTTCTTTTCTTGAGTTATTCCAGTTCAGTCCAGACACATGGGTTATGCATGCCTGCCAGTAGATGGAGATTGAGAACCACTTAATTAATTTTGATATCATGGTATAAAGTGTCCTGTGCAGCCTCGCTCTCACCAGTATTTTTGTAACAAAACAAACTTCACAACCAACGAAGATTAAATACACATCCACTATGTATACAAAACACTTTCCAGTATACTCACCGTAGAAGCTTCCCTGCCCTAATGAGTTGTAGGAATTGGAAACCTCACCAGCGCTAGCCAGACCTCCCTCAGACAGTACATACCTCAGCCTCCCCCAGGAGGCCACTGCATACCTAAAAGGAGAGATAAGGATATGCCAAAGAAACTCTCAGCTCCTCAGCATCTTTACTGCTACCGATACGTAAGGACGGCAATGAAAAGAAAGATATAGGGCAGGTTTTTCTAGACTGACTGGAGGGACTCAAGAAATACAGTATCAGGCAAGGTTTAATTTTGTCTTTCATATCATCTCTCCAGTCCAGAAGTATGGAATGTAACAAAGCAGTACCGATCACTGGGGAGAGAAAAACAGAACAGCCCAAACTGAGTATTAAAGAATTCCACCAACCAAACAGAACCGTAACCAAGAGCATAAGACCTGAATCCAACTTATCCCAAGTTTCAAGTCAGGCTGTACTGACAAAGGCATGCACTCTTAAGCTCTAGGTAGAGACACGGTCACCAGAAAACAGACCCTCCATGCCATTACAATTGGTTTCCCTCTGATAACCTGCTATAGAGGCATGACCAACTGCTAGAACAAGCTATGCTGAAACAAACAGAAGCCAGGTGCAGGACCACTGCAAGAGACCTAGCCAGCAAAAGATATTAAGAACAGACCTGGGAACCAGGCAGAGACTTGCTTCTAGGAGACTAAAAGTAAAAACACAAGCCTAGAGGAGACTAAGAGAACTAAGAGAACCACTACATGGGATCAAGTGAAATGTGAGGTCCGCCGAAACAACTTCAAAACAAAGGCAATTGAAAGAAATAGCTAACCCTAACTTGAAGCCAAAAAACAGTTGGCAGAGAAGACAGAACAATACAAACAACTGGACCTATATGGCAACTAGCAAAATTGAAACAATAAAAAATCTGTTGCTTGGATTCTTTTATTTATTTATTTTTTAACACAAAGGCATATGATGTCCCAGTTTTCTACTTAGAAGTGAAATGGAATTCGCAGTGACCAAGCTGCTGGAATAAAATCCAATCTAAATAAGCAAGTACTAAAGCCATAAGGCCAAGCGGCCATCCACTTGCCTGAACAATACCAGATGAACTACTGAATCCTAATAAAGCCACGTCAACGGCTCAAAATCTGCCGCTTCGGAGGCGCGCCCGCGCCTGAGGGCCTCGCCAGAGGGCCCTTTGGCGTGGCCCTTAGGCGTTGGTCCGGGGCGTCTGTTGCTGAGGGTAGCATTGATGTTATGATTTGGACTGGGGTGACGTGCTGCTGTTTTGTGGTAACTTGCTGTTCCATGTTCCTCTTCTTCTCTTATCTGTTTAACTGTCTCTGTCCTCTTTTCTGTCCTATCATTTAAATGGCGTTCTTTTCCTTTTTTCCTCAAATGATATGGTATTGTAAACCGCTCTAATGCCTCTGGCCTGAGCGGTATATCAAATTCAAAATAAACATAAACATAAACTTAGGATAGCGCTAGCCACTTCAGAAGATAGACAAGCAGCCCAATGGCACTGGATATGAATCGGAACCTCAAGGAAACCCCAGGATCTGCCTTCTTAAAATGAGAATCCCCTGAGGGAGCAAACAACAATTAAACATAAATAAATCACTGCAGCTGCAACTGTTCAAAAATCCTCACAGCAGCTGGTCTACCAGCACTGAGGCCACCCATCATAGAGACTCCCACGGTAGCATGTAACACCCATCATACTCCACGTTGTCCTAACCGGACCTCCTGCCAATGGCACCTGCTTAAAAGAGGCTATGGAAACAGAAGACTGCCGTCTCCATAAACTGATATCATCTCCAAATTGCACCTGACAGGGATGGGAAACGAGAACCAAGGAACACCAACAGACGGAGACCTCTCGATACTACCTGTATCCCTTTTTAAAGCTGTACTGACTGCTGACCTTAGAATCCAAGACCCAGGAACTCCACAGATATCAACTTATAGGCACTCTGACCGCTTGCTGATAGACCAGCAGCCCAAGAGACCCCAAGAAAATGACATGAAGGCTGAAAACTGGCCTAGAGAGCCAACTCAGTCTCTTTCCTCCATATGAAAACATCGCTGCTTGGACGAAACCGAAGGTACTAACTCCCTCCCTCTGTGAACTTTCACCTACAAGCCAGATGAGCTTGTTGTCAGACTTCATCATAACATTAATACCAACACCTGAGCAAGAACAAATGAAACTAGAGAAACTAGCAAGAAAGATGTTCCCCTGACAGTCCTAGAATCATACCGAAGCAAAAAGACCCAGAGAAGCACCTCCAAGAGGACATCTCCTTTCGGGACCAAAGCCAAAGGTACCTTTGTTCTAACCAAGAGCAAACACTGAAAGCTGAGTCTACTTGACTGAAACATAAATAAATAGACCCACTGTGAGACTAACAGGCCCCAAGAAATCTCTACTCTCAATATGACACTCAATGGTGAGCTAAACAGAAATCAGACTCTTAGCCACTGCTACTGGAACCACAAGGAAGAAACTTAAAAGTCCTAATGAAGAAAACTCAAGGACAATACCTACTCTGCAAATAGGGAAAGGGTAGAACAAACTGTGCATGTTACATGTGACAGGCATGACAAGCCCTAAAATGTGGCCTTGACTGTGACAGGTCAGAACCGGGGGCCTCACGTAAAGGAATAAGGCAACCTTGACAAAGAGAACTTCCATGCCTTGCTCTTCCAGACAGCTGAAAACGCCTACAATCAGTATACTGGAAAGTGGCCACTGCTACAGCTTATGGCCATAGCCAAATCTGGACATGCATCACATTTACCCAGAGAATTAAATTGTCAGCAACCTGCTGAACCGCCTGCTAGGCTGGACCTAAAGGAGATATAGCCTCCATATTCCCTACCTCTCTACTAAGAGACTGTACGAAGACCAAAACCAGAATATGGATTCTCTGAGAAAGCTAATGGAGAGTTAAAGGTTCACAAAGAAAAACATGAAACTGTGCTGAGAAGCCATTGTGCAGAACTGGGTTCAGACGGCATGCTACTGCAAGAAGCCAAAAAGACCCCCCTAACCACAAAACCAGAAAAAAAAATCAACCAGGCCTAGCTGCAGGGCCTCCTCAAAAAAAAATCTAGCCTGAATAAACTGCTAACCACTATAGCAAAAGAATAGCATAATCCAAGTACTCAAAGGACAGGTTCAAAGAAAACTGAACCGCCTGCTTAAAAAAATATAAGGGAGCCCATACCAGACTGGAAACTACCCCTCCTGAACCTCCATGGCTATTCAACCAGGAGGGAGAGAGTTTGCATCTCAGTCCAAACCACAAAAGAACCAAAGGACAACAAAGACCGGCCTGCGAAACTGCAACATGGCAAACCGAACCAGAGAAGCACTGACTGACTAGAAGTCACAGTAGAAACAGATTAAGGAAACTATACTCGAAAAAATGAGACACCGCTTCAAAGAGCTGCCCACTTTTGAGGCAGAAGAGTGTCCCAAAAAACTGCTGCTCTCTGTGATAATGACAGGACCATAAAACTGAAACTGCAGAAATTACTAAAAACTCTTGCTTGTCCTTTTTTTTTTTTTTTTAATGCTGAAGAGACAACAACATACCGAACGAGTCTCAATGAGAAAACAAAGAACCAGTCCGACTAAACTATTGCCCAGGAGAAAACCAATGGGAAACTAACTCAGGGTATTGAAAAAACAATTTACCTCGAAATGTAGTGCCTCACACAAGAAGCTAGACAGCTCTCAGTGCAGCTCCTGAGCAACAGGAAAAAACAGTCTCCCTCCGTAGAGAAGCTAACCACCCCACGTCCACTGCAGTCACAGTGCCGAAGGGAAACAAATAAACCAAACCTTAGCCTGGGCTTACCAAGCTGAGGACCAAACTAAAAACCACCATAAACCCAGTCTTTCCAATGACACAGAACTACAGCAAGGGCACTCGTCAAACGGAATTCTGAGCAACATACCAGAATAAGATAAGCTGGTTCCTCACCTAAGAGGATGTTGGCTACAGGTTCCTCACAAGAATACCAGACTCTGGAGGGTCCCCAAAAGTCCTTACAACTTCTCTTACCCTGCTCAGACACAAGAGAATTCCTGGCAGAGGAAAAGAAGGGTTTCTTTCCCCTTTTTCTCTTCCACTTCTCTGTTGTTCTGTTTTGTTTTTTCAAAAGTGCCAAAAGGCAGCATAGTTTCTCCAGCTGTCTCCCCAAGTATTGGGGAGGAGAGAATGGGAATGCCGCTACCCCCTGTATATACTCTTAGCCTCTTCCCAAAGACAGAAAGGAAGGGAAATGGCCCCCCCCCCATGGGGGCTTTTCCAACCAGCCAGTTCCCCCTGCCTTAGAGGAGTGGGGATAGCAAGGGGGAGGGGCAGGACTTGGCCCCACCAGGTTTGCTCCTAACGGCTCTTAGAGCTAGCATCGGCTAACCCATGCCCTAAATTCTCATCTTTTCCAAGTCACTTCAGACTGTACAGGTTTAACATCTGCCATCTGCTGGAGACTGAGAAATACTGGTGAGAGTGAGGCTGCACCGAACCCTTTATACCATGACGTCAAAATCAATTCAGTGGTTCTCAGTCTCCATCCACTGGCAGGTGTACATAATCCATGCGTCTGGACTGGACTGGAGGGATGATATGGAAGGTGAAATTAGACCTTACTTGCTAATTTTCTTTCCTTGAGCCTCTCCAATCTATAACATGGGTTATGCCCCTCAACAGCAGATTGAGATTGAGAAACCCTAGATTTTGATGATGTCACAGCATAAGTGTTCTTTGCCAGTCCTCACAGTCCAGTATTCTACTAGCAAAGCCAACTGAATCATAACTTTAACAAACTATTCACAAGTTTTAGAAATTAGCCATTATAGGCAACGCTGTTAGCAGAGAACAAAAACTGAAAAAGCAGGCAAACGTGGAGCAAAGGGAAAAGAAAACCCGCAAAAATCCCAGAACAGCACGCTAAAAACTTTGCTTTCTGAGCTCCCCTTGCAGAAAGAAATGAGTGGGTCCTGGACTGGACTGGAGAGACTCAAGGAAAGAAAAATAGCAGGTAAGATCTAATTTTATCTTCCCTTTCATCACTCCAGCCCAGTCCTTAATGTTGGGAGGGTCCGGTGAGCCCGGCTTGAAGCATTCATGCCCCAAAACACACATCAGCGATCCAACCGATAGTGATGCACAAAGGAATGAAGCAAGGACCAAGCCACTGCTTTAGAAATGTTGCTGGGCAGAACCAGACTATACTCCACCCAAGAAGCCTCCTGAGCCTTGGCCAACTGAGCTCGCAAGCCTACAGAAACAGCCCTTTTCTTTAAGATGTAAGTAGAAGCGATAGCCTCTTTAATCCACTTGGCAACAGATGCCTTTGATGCCGCCTCCCCTTTATGGGGTCCTCTGAACAGCACAAAGATGATCCAATTTCTGAAAAAATGTTCAGTGTTCTTTCGATATCGATGAAGGACCCTATGAATAGCCAAAAGATGAAGATGTGGTTCCTCAGCAAAATTGCTAGAATCCAAGAAAACCGGCAGAGTTACTGACTGACATGAAACTGAGATACCACCTTGGGCAAGAAGGAGGGAACTAACACAAAACCATCTTTTCCTTAGAAATAGAAAGAAATGGCTCCCTACAAGATAACGCGTGTAACTCCAAAATTCAATGAGCAGGGCAGATAGCTACCAGAAAAAAAACACTTAATGCAAAATCCTTTAGGTAAGAACAGACAGCACCAAGTTTAAATCCCATGGAGGAATGGCAGGACGCATTGGGGGACTCAGTTGCTTTACTGCTCAAAGATAACGAGTTACATCTGGATAGGAAGCAAGAGAATAATCTTGAATCTTTCCTCGGTAACAGGTCAACGCTGCCACCTGCACTAGCAAGGAGTTAAGAGCCAGTCCTTTAACCAGGCTAGCCTGAAAGAAAGCCAAAATGTCCGGCAAGGTTGCTGAAAGAACCCAGAGCCCTTTCTCCTCATGCAAGCTTTAAATACACACCAGATTCTAATATAGGACAGTGATATGAACCGCTTTCAAGCTCATAGCAAAGTAGCTATGATTAGAGCCAAATATCCTTTCTTTCTTAATGTAACCCTCTCAAAAGCGAGGCCGTAAGTGAGAATCGAGCTCCTCCAGCATTAGAATAGGACCTTGCATCAGCAAATTGTCCCTCAGTGGCAAACACCATGAATTGTCAACTGCAAGTCTAATCAGATCCACATACCATAGCCTCCAAGGCAGTTCTCCGTACCTCAGAGGAGGGGGGTAGCAAGGGGGAGGGGCGGGACTTGGCCCCACCAGATTTGCACCCCAGGGCTCTTAGAGCTAGCATCAGCTAACCCATGCCCTAAATTCTCATCCTTTCCAAGCCACTTCAGACTGTACAGGTTTAGCAACCACCATCTACTGGAGACTGAGAAATACTGGTGAGAGCGAGACTGGGTGACCAATGAGCTGGACCAAGGGAGATTCCTAGATATGGTGTATTTAGATTTCAGTAAAAGCCTTTGACACCGTTCCTCATAGGTGACTTATAAACAAACTGAGCATCCTAGGGATGGACCCTAAAGTTACTGCCTGGGTTAGAACTTGGTTGAGTGGGAGGCAACAAAGCATACAGGTAAATGGAACTCACTCTGAGGAGAAGGAGGTTACCAGTGGAGTGCCGCTGGGATCTGTCCTTGGTCTGATTCTTTTTAACATCTTTGTTAGTGATATTACAGAAGGGCTGTCGGATAAGGTTTGTCTTCCTCGCGAATTATACCAAAATGTGCAATAGAATAGACACCCAGGAATGTGTAAATAACATGAGCAGGGATCTAGCTAAGCTTGAAGAATGGTCTAGAATTTGGCAGGTCATGCATTTGGGCTGCAGCAATCCAAGGGCACGAAGCGGGTGAGGTATTTCTGTCCACAAAAGAAAAGCAGGACCTAGGCGTGATTATGTCTGATGGTCTTAAAATAGCTAAACAGGTAGAAATGGCAACGGTGAAACCTAGAAAGATGCTTGAGTGCATAGGGAGAGGAATGGCCAGCAGAAAAATGGAGGTGATAGTGCCTCGATATAAGTCTTTGGTGCGACCTCATTTGAAGTATTGTGTGCAATTCTGGAGACCGCACTTTCAAAAGGATATAAACAGGTTGGAATCGGTGCAGAGGGTGGCGACTAAAATGGTTAGCGGTCTTTGTTATAAAGCATATGAGGACAGACTTAAGGATCTTAATATGTATACTTTAGAAAAAAGGCGGGATAGAGATGATATGATTGAGACATTTAAATACCCCCAAGGCATAAATGCACAGGAGGAGATCTTCTTTCAATTGAAAGCAAGCTCTGCTACGAGGGGAGATAGGATGAGGGTGAAAGAGGATAGTCTCAGTAGTAATATGTGGAAATATTTCTTTACAAAAAGAGTGATAGATGCATGGAATAGTCTTCCAGTGGAGGTGGTAGAGATGAGGACAGTATCTGCATTCAAATAAGCATGGCACAAACACAAAGGATCTCTAAAGGAAAAAAGGGGACTACTGTAGTGGATATGGAGGAAAAAAGGGGACTGTTGTAGTGGATATGGAAGAGCAGACTAGATAGGCCATGTGGTCTTTTTCTGCCGTCAGGTTTATATTTTTTTATGTAACAGCCTCTCTTTCCTCACCTTTAAACCATGCTGGCAGTTTTTTGGCCTACCTTCCACTTTTCTTAAGGTGTGGAATACATCTGGTCTGGACTTCCAAGATAGTATTTTTAAACAACGCCCATGTTTGATGCAAACCTTAAATTTTTGCAGCTGTTCCTTTTATTTTTTTCTTTATTTTCCTCATTTTATCATAGGTTCTCTTTTGAAAGTTAAAATGTAGTACTGTGGATTTCCTTGCCGTCCTTCCTCCATTTATTAAATCAAATGTGATCATGTTATGATCAGTTTTGCCAAGTGGCCCCAACACCCTCACTGAATCATTCAAGTATAGCATTTTAAACATGTGCCATTATTAGGTCATGCTTTTTTACAACTGAGGATCTTCTGTGTCTGTCCCATTCCCTCTTGAAGGCCACTACTGTTTTACAGCGTTATTTTATAAGAATTTTCTGTGCCTAAAAGGCCTTTTATAAAATCAACCCAGAGTTATATTTATAAAAGTATACATGGTGACAAGAAGGCACGTACTTTTATATGATCCATATATAGGCACATTCTGGGGTGGAGTTTGGAAGGTGCACGGGCAGAGTCATGATTTATGCACAATGGAACATTTTTACTAAAGGTTAACACATGATAACGAAAATTAATGCACGATGTGCTACCACAGTCCATAGGAACAAAAACAAGGTACTAAGGTGCATTAACCTTTGTAAACACGCTCCAATGTTTGTAAAATACAAGCAGAAGCAAACATTTACACCTGCTCTCGAGCAGACATAAATGCCTCCAGTTTCAGTCTAGGTATGATTCTACTCTTTGTGCCCTATTAGTCTACAAAGACAGATAGGTACCTATGTATCTTTATAAAATAGCCTTAAAACAGGTGTGTACTTGATCTTCACACATCAGTGGCCTATTAAAATTACCCTCTTAGCCTCTGTCATTTGCTCCATAAAATATTCCACGTATCCACCATTTGTTTCTGCAGACATTTGGGCCAGAAGGATAATATCCCTGTTTTCTATTAATACCTGCTTACTTTGATTTTCAAAAAATGGTAGTTACACGATGCAGTGTTCCACATTAGTTATCACCACCCAGGAAAATGATCTGTGCGTCATCATAGATAATATGTTGAAACCCTCCGCCCAGTGTGCAACGATGGCCAAGAAAGCAAACAGAATGCTAGGAATCATAAGGAAAGAAATGGAGAATAAAACCAAGGATATAAAAATTCCTCTGTATCGTTCCATGGTGCGACTGCACCTCAAATACTGTGTGTAATTCTGCTCACCATTTCTTAAAAAGGACATAGCAGAATTAGAAAAAGTACAGAGAAGAGCCAGCAAAATGATAAAGGTGATGGAAGGAAAAGCTTAAAAGGTTAGGGTTCTTCAAAATGGAATAAAGATGGTTGAAGGAGATATGATAGAGATCTATAAAATAATGAAGGAGTGGTACGGGGAAATGTAGATTTGTTTTTTACTCCTTAAAAAAGTAGAAAGACTAGGAGGTATGCGATGAAGCTGCAATGTAGCACATTTAAGACTAATTGGAGAAAATATTTTCTCACTCAACGTGTAACCAAACTCTGGAATTCGTTGACAGAGGATGTATTATTTATTATGAAAAATATCACATGCCTATCCCAAATTCTAAGCGAGTTAGAAAGTTAAATACATAGGGCCCAATATTTGAGAGGCATTTACATGGTTTACTGCATGGTAAACTATGTAAATGTGTTAACTGGGGATATTCAAGAGCACTTACATGGTTAGTGTCATAGAATATCCCCGTCTAACTACCATACCCGCCCTGATGCTATCTGGTTAGCATCGAGGCATGTTGGGGGTGTTCCGGGGTGGAGTGGAGGCGGAGACTGCCACTAACCGGATAGTGGCGATATTGCACCGCTACCTGGTTAGCAATCCATGGCTAAAACTAGGCCAGCTTTCGGCTTGCCACAACATTGAATATCCGGGGTTAGGGGTCAACAGGCGGGGCTATGCGCCATAGCGGCACATAGCCTACCTAGTTGAATATCAGGCCCATACTGTGAACATCATACCTACAGTGTAGACAAACAGCAATACATAAAAACATCAGTAACATGCTTGTTGGAAATAAAAAGCTTTTAAGTGCTTTCGAAAATTGGTAGCATTGATCATTGATTGAAGTGGCACTGACAGCTTATTCCATTCAATTGGCCCTGCTATGGAAAGTAATCTATTCCTATATTAACTCAAATGCACATCACGTCAAGTTGCTGAATACCAAAGAGATCTCAGTGCATATACAGATTTAAAAATCCGTATCACTGTACTGAAGTACATAGGAGCTGAACCATTTAATACCTCATGTATCAAGGTCAAAACTTTGAACTTTATTCTCCAGGCTACTGGAAGCTAATGTAATACATATAAAGTCAGAAACACGTGTTCAGTCAAAGAAATACTTAAAGCAAGCGAGCAACTGAATTCTGAACTTTCTGCAATGCTCAAATAACCGGGTTAAATATAATGAGTTACAGTAATTCAATTTTGGATTGGTCACTATTGGAAATAGGATACTGGGCTTGATGGATCTTTCGTCTGACCCTGTATGGCATATCTAATGTTCTTATGTGTCCCTGATATCATCCATTCCCCGTCTGTATAAATCTTATATGTACTGCAAAATTGTATTTTACGTTAAAAGGTATTATCATCATCATCAAGAGCAATATTTTAAGGATTGGTGAAATACATTTTTTCTAAGATAAAATTCCAGGCTCACATCAGATAAAGCATTTTTATAAAAAATAGAAATTCCAGACAATAAGATTTTTCTGAGAAAAGAACTTCAGAAAATGTTTGCCAATTGATTTTTGGGCAAAGGGAGTTCTCCGTGATAATGGTACATGTGAAGCCAATCAATCATCAGGTAAAAGGGTCATTCACTGTTAGAAACAAAATAAAACAAAACCGTAAGAACATAAGTTGCCATATTGGGTCAGACCAAGAGTTCATCAAGTCCAGTATCCTGTTTCCAACAGTGGCTACTTCAGGTCACCCATATCTGGCAGGATTACAGAGAATAGACAGACATCATATGGCTTACCTCCACAGATAAGAGTGGATTTTCCAAGTCTAAATTAATAATGGTTTATGGAGTTTTTCTCCAAGAACCTATACAAACTTTTTTTTATTTTTTAACTGAACTATGCTAATGGCTTTAACCACCTCCTCCAAGAATGAATTCCAGAGCTTAATTATGCATTGATTGAAGAGACAAAGAAATCATGTCACAAAGGCATGTGTTTAAATTAACATATAACACAGATGACGGCAGAAAAAGATCAATTTCTTCATTCAGCCTGCCCGCTATTTTCTGTCCACTCCGCGAAGGATATGCAATATCCTAGCTATACAGCGTGACACAGATAGAAATGAACTTGGATTTGCATATCTAAGAAAGACATTTCCACGAATCAGTGAGGCGAAGATCAAAGAAGGGATCTTTGTAGGACCTGATATTAGAAAACTGATGAAAGATGAAAACTTTGACGGTCAGTTGAATGAAACTGAAAGAGCTGCATAGAAGAAATTAGATCTTACCTGCTAATTGTCTTTCCTTGAGTATTCTCCGGGCCAGTCCAGGAACAGTAGGGCAGTCAACCTCCTTCAGCAGCTGAGGACTGAACTCTTCAAAGACTTGCTGCTAGGCTACCCAGCTCCCCCTTGTGCTAGAGAGCCAGTCACCTATGTCAAAGCAGCTCCATAACTAAAGTGAAAAACAGTAACGATATAGAAGACTAGAAAAAAAACAAGCAGGAACTGCACCAACGTTCTTAAAAGATGCAGGCATTCAAAAAATGCATAGTTCCATCAGAAAGTCCGCTAGACCTTCAAGAATAGGGAACGATATCTTTCTTTTCTTTTTTTTTTTTTTTTTTAGTGTAAACAATCGCTTAAACTCCTGTCTACCGAGACCTGGAAGGGAGCCCCCCTCCCACAGCAGCGCCACGCGTAAAAAACCCGCCGCGTAAGAAACCGAGCAATACTCGAAACGACAGAAACAACCGCAACGAATGCTACAGACTGGGTGGGTCCTGGACTGGCCCGGAGAATACTCAAGGAAAGACAATTAGCAGGTAAGATCTAATTTCTTCTTCCTTTTCGTCTCTACGGGCCAGTCCAGGAACAGTAGGGCAGTACCAAAGCAGTACCTACACACGGGAGGGTCCAAGCAGCCCTGCCAATACGGCCGACGCCCCAACTTTCGCGTCTCCCGCTGCGTGAACATCCAACCGATAATGCTTAGTGAACGTATGTAAGGACGACCAGGTCGCCGCCCTACAAATATCCACAGGCGGAATCAACGCCATCTCCGCCCAAGACGTCACCTGCCCCCGCGTAGAGTGAGCCCGAAGACCCTCCGGCGGAAGCTTGCCACTGGCCACATAAGAAGCTGTGATGGCATGCTTAACCCAGCGTGCAATGGAGGCTTTGGACGCCGCTTCGCCCTTACGCAGACCACCAAACAGGACAAACAGTCTATCGGACTTTCGAAAAGACTGCGTCTTCCGCAGGTAACGGTGCAGAACCCTGCCGAGATCTAAACTCCGAAGCGCAGCCCTAGCCTCCACAGAAGGCTCCGTGCAAAAGGTAGGAAGAGAAATCGTCTGATTGACATGGAAAACAGAGACCACTTTTGGCAAAAAGGATGGGACCGGCCGCAACACCAACTTCTCTTCTGAAAACTGCAGGTAAGGCTCCCGACAAGAGAGCGCTTGAAGATCCAATCGGGAAGCCACCATGGCCGGGCCACTAACAACCGCACGAGATCTCCATACCAAGCTCGCCTGGGCCAATCCGGCGCTATGAGGATCACCGTCCCTTGGTGATGTGCTATCCGGCGAAGAACTCGACCTATCATGGGCCATGGAGGAAACACATAGAGAAGGGCATTGGACGGCCACGGTTGCACCAGACCGTCCAACCCCTCCGACATGCGCTCTCTGCCTCTGCTGAAAAAACGAGACGCCTTGGCATTGTCGAACGTTGCCATGAGATCCATCACTGGCTGACCCCAGCGGAGCACAATCTGGTGATACACGGCGATGTTCAACTCCCACTCGCTGGGATCCAACACCCGCCGGCTGAGAAAATCGGCCTGGACATTGTCCTTTCCTGCGACATGGGCCACCGACAAGGCTGCAAGATGGGCTTCCGCCCAAGTCATCAATAGTTGGCTCTCCTGCAACAAGACAACACTGCCCGTGCCGCCCTGCCGATTGATATAAGACACCGTCACCGCATTGTCTGAGAAAACGCGTACCGCCTTGCCCTCCAGAAGCGCCTGGAAGTGCAGTAAAGCCAGCCGCACCGCTCTCATCTCGAGCTGATTGATGGAGCACGCAGAGATCTCCGGGGACCAGCGGCCCTGCGCTATGTGAGACATGCAATGAGCCCCCCATCCGGAGAGACTGGCATCCGTGGTAATTAAAATCCAATCGCACCCCTCCAACGGCATCCCTGCTCGGAGATGCGCGGGATTGAGCCACCACTGAAGACTGTCGCTGACTTCCGACGGACACACCAACCGGCGACCTAGCGGATGCTCTTGGGGAGACCAACGGGATAGTAAGGACCGTTGAAGCGGCCGTATGTGGGCTCTGGCCCAGGGCACCAAGTCCAAGGCCGCCGCCATGGACCCCAGAAGCTGCAAGTATCTCCAGGCGGTCGGAGCCTGGAAGCGTAAAAAGGCCGACACTTGACTCAAGATCTTCTGCACCTGGGCCTCTGGCAGAAACACAGCACCTACGGCCGCGTCGAATAGAGCTCCCAAGTAGACCAAACGGTGCACCGGTTCCAAGTGAGACTTTGCCCGATTTACCACCCAACCGAGGCTCTCGAGAAACGCAACCACCCACGAGGTGGCCTCCACCGACTCCGCCACCGAGCGAGCTCGAATTAGCCAATCGTCCAGATAGGGGTGTACCAGAATGCCTTCCCGACGTAGGGCAGCTGCCACTACCACCATCACTTTCGTGAAGGTGCGAGGTGCTGTTGCCAGTCCGAACGGTAACGCCCGGAACTGGAAGTGTCCCATGGGCACCGCAAAACTTAAGAATTTTTTATGCTCGGGCCGGATGGGAATGTGCAAATACGCCTCTGTCAAATCTATGGACGTCAAGAGCTCCCCTGGCCGAACGGATCTGATCACCGACTGCAGAGTTTCCATCCGAAAATGAGGCACCCGCAAACAGCGATTCACATGTTTGAGATCCAGAATAGGCCGAAAAGAGCCTTCCTTTTTGGGTACCACGAAATAAATCGAGTATCGACCTAACCCGTACTGATCCGCCGGGACCAGGATGACCGCTTGGAGCCGCAGCAGCCGTTGCAGCGTGGCGTCTATCACGCTTGCCTTCAGGGACGAACCGGCGGGAGACTGCACGAAGGCTCCAGCCAGAGGCTCCGCGAACTCCAAGGCATAACCCTTTTGAATGATCTCCAACACCCAGCGATCCGTCGTTATCGTGGTGGTCCAAACGCCCTCCTATGGGAATCTCCGCTTGGACCAGCCTCGCTTCATTGTGGCTTTTTAGAGGAGTTCGGCTGGGGACCGCCATATCCCCTCCCGAAACCCCGCGCGCCTCGAAAGGACTGACCTCTAGACGGAAACCTGCCCCTCGGAAAGGAAGAAAAACGACTGCCTCTGAACCTTCGAAAGTCCCGGCCCTGATCTCTTTGCGAAGATCCCGGCTTTGGACCCTTCGGCCGGTCCTCAGGCAACCTGCCACCTTTAGAATCCCCTAAATCTTTCACAATCTTCTCCAACGCCTCTCCAAAGAGAAGCTTGCCCTTATACGGCAGTTTGCTAAGCCGAGTCTTAGAGGACGCGTCCGCCGCCCAATTACGCAGCCAGAGAAATCTGCGAGCGGCTATCAAGGAGGCCATGGACTTAGCAGACATACGGACTAAATTGTAAAAGGTGTCGGCGAGATAAGCAGACGCGGACTCTAGCTTTGCCCCCTCCGGAGCCGCCGAAAGCTCCGATTCAGGCGAGGCCTCCGCCTGAAGCCATCGGATTGACGCTCTGGATACATAGGCTCCACAAATAGAAGCCTGCAGCGCCAACGCACAGGTATCAAACGCCTGTTTGAGGAGCACCTCCAATTTTCTATCCTGCAGATCCTTAAGGGCTGCTCCCCCTTCTACCGGGATTGTGGTCTTCCTGGTTACCGCCGAAACCAAGGCATCCACCTTTGGCATTCGCAGCAATTCCCTTTCCTCCTGAGGGATGGGATATAAATGGCCTAATGCCCGTCCCCCTCGCAAGGAGGCTTCTGGGCACTCCCACTCTGAGACGGCTGAGGGGAGATATGATAGAGGTCTATAAATTAATGAATGGAGTGGAACGGATAAACGTGGATCAATTGTTTACGCTATCAGAGTATAGAAAGACTAGGGGACATGTAATGAAGCTACAGGGTATAAGACAAATAAGAGAAAATATTTTTTCACTCAACGTGTAATCAAACTCTGGAATCTGTTACCGGAGGATGTAGTAAGGGCTGTTAGTATAGCTGGGTTTAAAAAAGGTTTGGACAAGTTCCTGGAGGAAAGGTCCATAAACCGCTATTAAAAAGGGACCCAGGATATCAATGCTTGACCCAGTACAAGCATTGTGGAACCTGTCTTTTGGGGATATTGCTAGGTACGTATAACCTAGATTGGCCACTGTTGGAAACAGGATACTGGGCTTGATGGACCTCGGTCTGACCCAGTATGGCAAGTCTTATGTTCTTATGTTCTTATGATTCCACCATCTGTTTAATGACTCTGTGGACCGGAAAACACCTCTGCTCCGCCGGAAACCCTTGTAGAAGAGGATCCTCTAGAGGTTCCGCAGGCACTGACGGCAAAGTCAGATTAAGAGCTGCAAGCGCATGGGAAATTAGAGCCCCAACTTTTCCTTCTGAAACACCCTGAAAACATTAGGATCTTCTCCTGCCCCCCGCTCCCCCTCCTCCAACACTTCTGGCCAGAGGTCAAGCTCATGCTCCGAAGGAAGCTCGCCCTCTTCCGTTTCAGGGGATGCCAGACTTTGCTGAATAGCCACATCAGAGTCCCCTAAAGGGATACCCTGCTTGGAGGACCCCTCTCCCGGGTCCAGTTCAGCAGTGTCTTTCGGCACCCCCTCTGCCAGGTTAAGCGCAGGCTGCTTGCTCTGCCCCTGCTGCAACCGCAAACAGTATGCTTTATGAAGTGCCAGAATAAAATCTGGCGAAAATAAAGACTGTACCTTCTCCGGAGGTTCTAGAAGTGGTGCAGAGTCAAACCCCACCGGAGGAACCGGCTTCTTTGATTTACTTCTCTTTTTGACCGGCCTTTCAGGAAGCGCGGGAGAAACGGACGCGCCACCTAAAATGGCCGCCGCTCCCGCCTTTTCTGAGGGAAGCTGCACCTTCACCACCGAATCCGGAGCCCCCGACTTGTCCGTCATCGTGCCAATGAAACGCTGCCACTGACTTCCCCGCCGAACACAGAACCGGCAGAAATCAAGTTCCGACAAGCCCCGACGGCTCCCACAGTGCACGCACGCTGCCGAACTCGGCAGCATGCGCTGCCTCACACCGACGGCTGCGCCCTCAATAAAAAAACACTCAAGAAACCAAAAGCAGCTTACCTCCCTCGCTGTACACTATAGCGTATCTCACCCAAGCGACCCGCTGCTAGCGGGAGGGCAAGCTGGAGCTCCGGGGCTCGAGTAACTAGAGTCCGGGGCTCCCAGACCAGATCTCGGCTTCCCTGCACAGATCTTGCCAACGAGGCAGGCTCTGCCTCTGCTGCGGCTGTCAAGGTAAAAGGCAGCTGGCCCGTGTCTGCTCCTTATAAATATTTTTTCCCAGAATTACTTTAGCAATAGCAGAGCAACCGGTGCTTTAACCCAGCTATGGTGAGCAAAGGAAGCCTCCGTTAGTGCAGATCCTGATCGCTTCTCTCCAGAGCCAGTCAGGAACACTTCCTTCTCGCTGCTGAGGACTGAAAGACTGGCTCTCTAGCACAAGGGGGAGCTGGGTAGCCTAGCAGCAAGTCTTTGAAGAGTTCAGTCCTCAGCTGCTGAAGGAGGTTGACTACCCTACTGTTCCTGGACTGGCCCGGAGAGACGAAAAGGAAGGAGTCCTTTAAGATTCTTTGCCACAACTTCTTGGGAAATAACAAGGCAGACAACTATGCAGAATCAGTGGATACTCTACTGAAATCTTACCAGAAACTGGGATGTAACATGTCTTTGAAAATGCACTTCTTGCATTCACACCTGGATTTTTTCCCTGCAAATCTAGGAGCAGTCAGTGATGAATATGGGGAAAGGTTTCATCAGGACATTTCAGTAATGGAAAATAGGTACCAGGGCAAGTGGAGCTCCAGTATGCTTGCAGACTATTGTTGGACCCTTAAGAGGGATGTTCTTGAGGCGCAATACAGCAGAAAATCATATACAACTATCTTTTAGGAGACATTACGTTACAATATACATCTATATACATCTAATGTAAATATTAGCAACATAGTCTAAATTTAAACTACATGTCACTCAAAAACATTATGTGATGGAGAATTTCTAAGTACATATCCGAGTTCGTAACAAAAAACAGTATTAGAATCAGCCATTTTCATTTCTGTGACAGAACATTTTTGGGATTTTGTTTACCAGTGAAGCCTTTAAAACATTTGAGATTGTCCTCCATTCCAAGAAATTGATCTGATGGAGACTTTCTTGGACAAACCATGTTTCCTGAGCATGGAACCCTTCTACATGAGCTCCCCAACCCAGTTCTGATGCATTTGTCTTGAGTAACTTTTGATAGGGATTAATTTAGAAAGGAAGGCCTCTAATCAGATTTGTATGATCCATCCAACAGGAGAGAGAGTCCTAAAGGGGAAAAGTGACAGTAATGATGTCAATGAGCCTGTTTTTTATCCTGTTTTCACTGAGGACTCATCAACTGAGACTGCCTCATATGGAAATGTGCAAAGGGAGAGAAATGAATTGTTGAGGCTATGTGGCCCAACATTCTCAACATGGCTCAAGCTGATGTCTGCGGATTCTCTTGTATATCATTCACCATCACCACCAAGTGGGTTAGGCTGTCATGTGGAAGAAAGGCTTTTTCCAGAGTGGTGTCAAGCAGGAGTGGAGGAGAGGCTAAAAGGCAGCATGTGGTACTTGAAGTGTTGTTTCCCCATGATGAATCACAAATACTTTCTGTATTAAGATTTATCTGAATGTGGGAGTAAGTATCCTTTAGATCCAGAGAATATAGACAATCCCTCTTTGGAGAAAAGTCAGTAGGGCGCCCAGAGAAATCCTGAACTTCTCTTTGACTGGAGATTTGTTCAGATCTCTCAAGTCTAGAATTGGATGGAATCCCCCCCTCTACCCCCCCCCCCCTTTTCTTGGGCACCAGAAAGTACCTCAAATAAAACCCCTGTCTTCCTGCCCCGGCAGAACAGGCTCAATCACATTTGCAGAGAGAAGGGTGAAACATAGGAACATGGCGAGTTACTGAAGAACCATCTCCTGATGCTGAGGGGAAATGGAATGGCCCCTTGTAGGCAATTTGTAACCTTACTCTTTTTAAAACCCAAGAGTCGGAGGTTAGAAGGGGCCATCTCAGAGCAAAGACTGTGAGTCTTCCACCGACTGGAAGGTCATTTGAGCAAGGTACAGGGAAAATGGCCATTTTCTCTAGGAGCCAGTCAAAACCCTACCCCTGCCTTTGACTGGGATGCAGGGTTTAACTTCTGAACCTTCTCCTGCTGAGGTTAGGCACAAGCAGATAGCTTGGACTGGGTATACAGGGAAGCAGCAAAATACCTATACCTATGAGAGTAACATGATCTACTCTGCCCTCCTGTGAAACCTCTGAGATGAAGCGGACGCTGGGTCGGAAGTGCACCTGCAAGTCTGAGAGACAGAGCCATGAGAGTCTTCAGGCACTATACTTTGAGAGGGGGCACTTGATGCCATATCAAAAACATCATATGCTACACAGACAATGTATTTTCTACACTGCTTCGCTTGACTAATGAGGGAACAATACTGTTTGGTTTTATCAGAAGGGAGATAGTTGGACATATCTTTGAGACTGTGCATGATGTTCCGTATGTGCACACCCATTAAAGGCTGATAGGATGTCACGTAGGACGTGAGCATGGTGTACTAGTAAAACGTTCCCCCAAAAACATCCAATGTCTGGGACCCCTTCCTCATGGGTGCTGAGGACTGCAACATGAAGCTATTGGCTTTTTTAAAGCAGATATGATGATCATACAGTGATGCAGCAGCTAAAACTTCTTGAATCTGGGTGCCTTTTAAACTCTATACTGTACATATAGGCCCTCATTTTGCAATGCAGTTTGCAGGGCTGTACGTCCCTCCGGGATGTGCAGCCCCGCAATCCGTGATATGCCGATTTGGCAAAGGCTCTCCCCACACATCCTGTGCTACAGGATGGGGAGAGCCGGCGGGGGAGGTGGGGGGAAGGGGGCGGAAATGGGCGGGATTGTTGGTTGAATAAGGAAAAACGTTTCTAGACCAGGTGCATCATGGTCTTTGTAGTCCCACTTCATAAAGAAATAGTTGTGAGCCTTGTGCAGGGTTAAACTTAAATGGTTTTTATTCCCTTGGTTGCGCAAAGGTTCTCCAGGAAGACAAAAACAGAATGTACCTTACTACAGGGTTTATGCCCAAATATTTACAAAGTCAGTAACTGTTACAGGCGCTTTCACAGTTCTTTTCATTCAAACAGGTTTTCAACACCAAGAGGAAAAACAAATACAAAACTTCTTCTTTCAGCTTAGCAAAAGCAAAAAGATATGTTAAAGCATGTCCTGCCGGTCACAATTCTGTGAGAGACTCTAGACTCTTGGAAACACAGAGTGAGCAGTCCATCGGGTGCTCTAACTGCAACGGCTCTGGTTCTATCACCTCTATTTGCATAGGTTCCTGTTCAGCCGTATTGTCAGCTAGTCCTGAGCTTTCCCTGGATAAGGCAGGTTGTAGTTCAATAGATCTCTCCAATATTCCCCAGCCGTGCTGGTCTTGGTTTGGCAAATAACTGTTATGGCTTTTTACTATGCCTCTCTGTAAAGGTTTCACAAACCTTTCCCAGCTTTGTTTCCTATCAGTACGGTTCTCTGGGTTATAAGCTTTTCTAGGAGCTGGCTCACATCTTGGAAAGATAACTGTACCTTGGATGTTTGAGACTTGCTCTGCTGGTATTTGCTCTACCCGGCAGTCTCCTTCTATCACCATCTTCCCTGAAGACTGGCTCCTGGAGCTTTCTGGAACGGGCTCGTCCTCCCTGGAACTTAGCTCTTCCTTGTAAGTTCTCCAAGCTTCTCTGCCTTTCAGTATGTGAGGTTCCTCTCTCAGGTCCCCTCTCAGTTCCTCTCTGAACTCGAGATCCTCTCCGCTTTCTTCCTTCTGAGCACTGTTTATAAAGCCGTTTCTCCACTGAGCTTCCTGGCTCTCTACTCAGGTGTACCTGATTAGTTCCTGCATTCTCAATACCTGGGTGTGTCAGCTTAGCTTCTGCCGCCACGTGCCTGCTCCCTCTAGCTGCACTTTTAGGTGACTGCACCCTCGGTGAGTCAGTTGCTTTATAATAAACAGTGTTTTTTCCTAAGTCTATAGCTTCAATGGCTTCAGCTTCATCACAATCAATGGGACACTCTCAAAAGTTGGAGTTGGAGTGAGGCTCCTAGTAGGGGTGTCTTCTTTCTCCTTTACTTTTTATCTTGGCATTAAAGTATTTAGCTATAAAGATTAGGGGGAGAAAAACTATCATGGCATCAACATAGGAGGTCACGACTACCAGATTAAATTTTTTGCCAACATGATGCTGTTCATGAGTTGCACCAAAGATTGGGGGGGGGGGGGGGGGGTTGGGGAGTGTGAGAAGATTTTCAAGGACTTGATATGCTAAATAAATTTCAAGCAGAAACAGGGGGGGAAATGCAGTTGCCCAATAAAAGAATCTACAATGTGGCAGCTCTGAGTGGATTCATGAGGCCTATACAGTGAAGGTTAAATTTGCCTCGGGAGATTATGGGATAGTTGGAGTAATCCATATTTGTTCCTGCATCTGCTACATGAAAAGAAGTAAGGGAGCCAGAGAATTGATGGTGCCCTTTTGGAAGGTATGGAAGTGGTGAAGAAGTGAGTTAAGGAGAGATGCAGGATGTAACCTCCATTTTACAACTAGTGGGAAACCCTGCCTTTGAACTGGGGGTAGGGAAAACTAGCTTTTTGGAATGGAGGACAAAGGAGTATTAGGATATAGGTCAACTAGTGGCCCTAAATGGGGATGAGTTCAGCTTTTTGCAGATAAAGAAGTGGAACATACCAAATAACCACTTGCTGCAGTTAATGCAGATTCGTTATTAGTGGCAAGAACTCAGAGGGAGAAATCTAGAAGGGGTCAAAATGACAGAAACTGATGAGGATTTCTGGGGAGTAACCAGTCACTGGAATAAATTATCTACTTGGTATTATATGGGAAGAAATCTTTTGAAAGCTGTGTACTTAGAGGGTCTGATGAGGATGAAGTAGGAGAAGAAGAGATAATGAGCACAACGTCGGGGCCTTTATTTGAGATCCTCCCCAAGGATACAAGCAGTGCTAATTTGCAGGAAATGTAATTTAAATTACTACATAGAGTCTACATTAGGAGAGCGAAAGGGGCTTAGTTACATATGTGGCAGGATGGATATTGCCAAAAATGCAAGGTGCCGGAAGGTACCCTTAGGCATACCTTTTTGGAGTGCAATGGGGCTGGGTGAGCTTTAGAGGTTAGAGCAAAAGGCGGGAGATGGAATGGTCTTATTCACCGCCGCTGCTGCTGCTGCTGCTTGGAGATGGGCAGTTTTCCCAAGAACACAAGAGGGTTAAAGCAGAATGTAAATTTGTGCAAATAGCTAAATTGTTGGCTAAAAAGTTAATATTAAAAGTACTGGCTGTGGGAGGGTCATCCGCCCAAGCAGCATTGGATAAATACAGTCACAGAAGGTTTTTTGAGATGAATAGATTGTTGGTCTTGTAGAAATCTGTCAGTCTTTCTCCTGCTTCATTTCTGTTGCCAAGCCCATATTTCCAACCATTTTACCTTCTTCTTTGTTCCCAACTTTTCCATTCCAGACGCCCATGACTATCAGCATGTCTTATTTGCATGTTCTGTCGACTTCAGCTTGTACTTGCTCATACAGTTGATCAACCTCTTCCTCTTTTGTAGCTGCTGTTGGTGCACACACCTGAATAAAAGTTGTGTTGATGAGCATTCCTCATAGATGAATAGAACTTAAGCATCCACTAATTGCACTGTATTTCATTACAGTTTTTGCAAGTTTGTTCTTAATTATAAATGCAAGACCGCTTCTTTGTTTTTCATTTCCGGCACAGTAGACCATGTGATCAATAGATTCAATGTGACCGATGCCAGTCCATTTCAGTTAGCTGATACCAAACATGTAAATAGTTATCCCTGTTTTTTCCAAGTTCCTATTCCTGTTATTTGTAAACACAAACCAAGTCATTTGAAATATGTATGTAAAATGTTCCATGTAAACCGCACTGATGGAAAATAGCGCGGTATATAAGAAAATGTAAATAAATAAATAAATATAAGGTAGAAGCATAGAGAATCTAATCATACAGATATAAACTGCCTTAAATAATGTATTTTTCTAGCTAGAAAATATAAAATTAAAATTTTAGACTTGTTTTTCTGCTTGTCAGAATCTAATTAACACTTCTATTTAAACACCGCATGTACACTGAAATCTTTAATTTGTACATCTGGTATAACTCAAACACTGCTTTATTTGTTGAAAGGCCTTTTAAATAAAGAAGTGAATTCATACAACTTGCAGTGGTATTTTCAAGATAGTAATAGTGCTATTAGTTTGGCAGTGCATAACCACAAAAGGGTCAATAAGGATGAAAGAACCATATTAGAAAGAGCATTTTAAATAAAAAGGAGCAAACACCAATCATTGATGAACATTTATGCACCAAAACTCTAGGACTTAGAAGTGCAGTGATTAAGTTTGTCAATGCATCACAAAGATGTTCCTTTTATCTCCAATTCTGGCACCTATTGTTCACATCTCCATATTGGCACAATCTTAGACTTCACCCTTTGCCCTTTGAAATTATTTTGAGGTTTGGGCTGGGCAGGGAAGGTGAATTCCTTCTCCAGCTCATCAGCCTTGTTAGTCATGGGCTTGCCGAAGAGGTTATCACCTTGGCAAGGGACATCAGCTAGCCTTACCAGCACCCATTGCTTCAAGTCGAAGGACTGCAGCCAGGCAAGGTGGGGGGCACTAATGCCCAGCACGGCCACACGAGGCACTGACGAAGTCGTCAAAGGCTGCTCTAGTCTGAAATTTGGAGCATTCCTTGACCGAGGAAACCAGGGTCCGAAAGTGTTCAAGGGGCTCTCCTGATAGACCAGCTGAGAACCCAGCAAGCTCCTTCGCCAGGTCTCTCAAGTACATGCCCATGTACAACTGGTAGACTTGGATCCGGGCCATAAGCATTGAGTCTTGGAAGCACTTCCTACCAAACACATCCATAGTACAGGTCTCCCTGCCAGGGGACACAGAGGCGTGTGTCTTCTGGCTCTTAATTTGATGCATATCCAACTCCACCACCATTTAATTGTGTGGAAGTTGTGCCTTCTGGAATCCTGGGCTCTTGCTAACTCGATACTGGGAATTGAGTCAACGGTTCACAATTGGCACAGTCACTGGGTTCTCCCACATCCTGAGCAACAGGTGCTCCGGATTGGGGGGGGGGCATGGGCACAGTCAGTACCTCCCGAAGAGGGGCCTCATACTGAAGGATCTCCAGGTCCTCAGCAAGAGGCTCATCCCCTGGCACCGCCATGAAGGTGAGTGCCTGGGACATCTCCCTCACGAATTTGAGGAAGTGTAAGTCCTCCGGAGGGGACCTTCACCCATGGTGAGGTGGAGAAAAGTTGGAGGGGATGTCCCGGTGGAGCACGATGTCGGGGGACTCCTCATCAGTTTCCCAGTCCAATTCCAAACCTGAGGAGTCCCTGAACCGACTCGGCACTGACAACTCCCAATGCCGGTGGTCCGACAGCGTCATGTCAATTATTGAGGGTCTTGATGCTGATCGGGCGAGACACTTCAGAATGAAAAGAGCCTCCTCTGAGGAAGTCCCCAGTGAGGAGGTGCCTGTGTGGAGGCCGACGACCCAAAGGGACTGGGATTTGGGCCCTGCTACGACTCGAATGCTATGAAGCTACGCTCAAAGGCAGCCATGCGGGCCTCAATTCCAGAAGGCTCCGGGGCTGGTCCGGACCCAATGGTGTCTAGGTCAGAATTGACTCTCTGGCCAGGGTGTCCCAGATGGTAATGAAGTCGGGTCGCCGCTCCTTTGATGTTGCAGGTGACCCATCCCTTCGGGGCTGCTTCGATGGGTGTTCTCGTCCATTTACCCCCATCTTGGCGAGAGCTCCGAGGCTGAGTCAAGAAGGACTTAACACTCAACGCCGGGTTGGTCCTCGGCATCAACTTCAATGGAGTCGCCGACACATGCAGGAGGTCTTCCAAGGATGACTCCAATGCCTGATGCCCCCTGGGCTCAGAATGAGTCCAGGTACGCGATGCCACATCGTCCGGCACCAGAGTCTAAGGAAGGGATTTCACCCCTAATGCCGAACTGGAGCCAGATCTGCAAAAGAGCTCCCCCTTCACGTTCCCTCTGGGTTTTGGCCATCATGAGGAGGCAGAACGGGCAGGTCTGCCTGAGGCACTTAATGCAGATGCTATGGCGGTCCGTACGGGATATAGTGCAATTGCATTTAGCATACAGTTTAAAACTACTGAGCTAGGACATAGCAGGGAAAACAAGGCCCACAAGATCAAGCTCATATGTCTCGACCAGTTAGGCTGCAAGAGAAAAATCCTGCGTGCCAAGAAAAAGGAAATATTAAGGAAAAAGATACCCGAGTGAAAAGCCGAACGTTGAGGGAAAGACTCGGGTGCAGAAGGTGATCGATTCGAGCACTCAAAGGAAAAGGAAAAGGAAAAAAATGAGTAAGGGTCGAAAAATCTACTTTTTACTCGGGTGCATAGATGGGATGTCTGCTGGGCTCTGCAGAAAAAGACAGACTGAGGCAAGATGGCAGCTTTGAGCGGGAAGGTGACCATGCATGCACGGTGTAGCTCCCAAAAGCTGGGGCGTGAATCCACGAGGGCTCTGTAGGTGCCAAAGTCACCCATATGTGAGGACTGACTTCCTGCTTGTTCCAGAGAAATTCCCATAGCTGAGGAACAAATTTTAGAGCCAGACAAAATGAAAATTGAACAAATTCAGAGCCTATGGACTGCTCTCTGTGTAGAAGGCATGCCAAGTTATGAAAGGAAAAGGAAATGTTTGAAAATGATTTGTTTATTTAAAAACAGCTGGGATGGTTCAAGCTGAGATGTTAGCTTGCAGAGGGTGGTGGCTGTCTCCTTTGCTGTTCCCCAGAACAGCTGTAGAACTGTACAAAGACTGATTTCTTTCGACTAATCTTTTTTGTTGAATTATGTTTGCTGAAAGAGGAGAATAACTAAGAGCTATACGATCAGAGTAGCAGAGAAAGCTTAAAGAACTCTAGTGCATGTTGTGCCATAAGGAAGAACCTGGTGTTTTACTGGGTGATTAAGAGACTGAACTGGTAATTGGCCAAATGCTACCCAAGTGTATTTGGGAAAATAACATTTTCTTTGTATGAATAAAGACATGTATTTTATTATAAAGGCCCTTAAGTGTCTTTGTCAAATCTTGAATGCCCTGTGCACCTGATCTAGTGTGAGGATTGCAATACTGCAAGCAGAGTGCCCCCTACTGGTGACAGTATACACTGAATTTTTCCTTCAGTTGAGGAATACTTCTGGAGCAGTTGTGATCAGCTGAGCATGTCTGTGAATGTTTGGTGGGAATGTCCTAGAACTATCTTTTTTCCAAAGAAATGAAAATCTGTACTCTTTGATATCACAAGAATTTCATTGCCATTAATTCCTCAAATTTTTCTTTTACAAATCTGCAAGCAGAACTAGCTCCTGGAGTGACTCATATGTTGCTACCTCTTATGCAGCATTGCATTGCGAGTTAGTGCAGCATTGGTGAACACGCAGGCATCTGGGCTTTCTTGCCATGTACCGCAGACTTTGGAAAGTATTTTTCCTAAGCAAACTCATAGCTCTTCAACCCAAGAGACTGGAGACTTTTGAGAAATATTGGACTTCTTTAACTGGGTGGGCTGATCGGTGGCATCTGACCTGAGCATATAAGAACACACAGCAGTTGATGGATTACAGGGTTATAGAGAAATGGATTTTCAGGCCCTCTTCTTTTGATAGTGATATTGTGCCTTCTAATTCTTAACCTGATGGTATGCTGGATCTGAGCACAATGGAAAAGGAATGGGGGGGGGGGGGGGGGTGATACAGTATACACTGTTCCTGCTGAATTGTATTGAAGTGAACCTGTTTGTTGATTTTGCTTTGTTGGAACGCTGTGTGGCTTTTCTTTGTAATGGTAAAAGCAATAAAAATAAAAGTTTTAAAAAAAGCTTGTAAGTGCAAAAGTAATAAAATTTATTCTTACCTTCAATTTCCTTTCCTTGACTCCTGCTGACCAGTACAGAAAAGTGGATTGTGTCACCTAACCAGCAGCATATGGGGGCAAAAACCACTCTCATTCAGTGATGTCATCACCAGTATAAGGAGTGTGCAGCCTTGGAACCTGTCAGTATGCTATTGTCCAAGCTGAATTAAAAGAAAAACACTTAGGGAAAAAACAACTTAACCTACAAATGGAGAATCTGAGGAACCATTTCAGAATCCCTTGCCGGTATAAATAATGACCTTTCAATGAGGAACTGAGACATCATAAAGAAACCAACATCTTCCGGGAAGGGTCCCGGACTGGTCTAGCAGGAAATGAGGAAAGGAAATTGTCAGGTAAGAACAAATTTCACCTTCCATTTCATTCTGCTAGACCAATCCAAATGAATGTAATGTACACAAGATTCAGGACCCATATATACAAAATTACCAACACCCACTATTTATTCTGCCCTCAAAGAAATCCTATTTTTTTAATAATCTTTATTATACACTCAGACGAATAAACCAATAATAGCATCCTCTGGCCAACAAGATATAACATACTAATTATAATATAGAAGCAATTTTAAAAATTAAACAGTAGTACAAAAACAGGTCCTCCAGTGAAATAACAGCTTCATGATCACATCAGATGTTCTCTCTCTTCTTCCGAACCTCTTCTGTTTTTCTCCCCTTCCCTCCACATTATTCACATTCACATCACAAGACCTTTCATTTAAATTATCTCACTCACACCTCCGTCTTCTCAGTGCACCACTCATACAATCACTCACACCATCATTTACTCCACCATTCATCCCATCTCTCTCTTACTTTGTTACTGAACTGCTCCCCAGGGGAAGGCAGGAAAAGCCTCATACTTGTTTCAGCACCTAACATCATCTTTGTCTCTCACCTTTATCTTTACTAGAAGGGTCGCACCATAATCCACATCTAAGCATAGAACTTCCACTGTGGTTTGTCAGACGGCTGCCTAGGGTGAGAACTTACACAATCTTGATGATGCATATATTCATATGATTCTTGCAAGGTATTGTGGGTAATGTAGTTCTTTCACTCCAAACACAGCTGAAGACAATAATTGAGTTGTGTAACCAGTGGTAAGGCCAATAAAATACTTATTTTATTGATGGGGTTTAATTCACCCAGCACAAATATGCTTGGTAGCAATATAAATGAGGTTACTTGCTTGCAGTGTTTAAATGGATAACATAAAGTCACAAAGCAAATCAGAAAACAACCTTCAACTTGTCAGGCAATTAGCTAATGTTTTCTTAGCAAATAATTACCAAATAAAAAGGCACAAAGAAATGAATAAACTTTGCTTGTTAGGTTAACTTCTGCTTATTTTCCACGCAGATCCCAGCAGTGATTCTCCCTTGCTCACACACACAATCAGGTGCAGCTTTAATTACTATCAATTGACCAGCTGAAACCCTTTAGCTGGCTGGCTGCTACTGTGTGAACCCAAATCCTGCTTTAAGAGCTGTTTGCAGTGGAAATAAAGAACAAAGTTAGGTTTCTTTGTGATGGCTGATGTGTTTGCTCACAGAAAGCTAGCAATAGCATTTAGATAGAGAACAGTCCATGTAATTAATAGTTTCATCTGCTGTATCTCCCCCTTCATCAATCAGCATAGGGTCACTATCATACATTGGCACAGACGAGTCTTTCATTAAGGCACTATCATGAGAATGCTTATTCCCTTGCTGCCATTCTCTATTATAGATAGGGTCTGGATCAGTGTTCATACCTGAGCCTCTCCTGCTATCATAATTCCTCTCTGTATAGCCTGGCCAGTATGTAATCCAATTCTGATGTCCAGCCTTCCAATCTTGATCCCTGGACACTGGATCTCCTCTCACATACCTTCTGGCCTTGGTCTGAAAGTCCCTTCCACGTGCAGTCTTCTCTCTTCCAGGTAGCCACTGGTGATTCCTATCTCTGCCATTCCATTCCTCTGGCTGACTCCAGTCCAATGGACTCTGCTGGCATTTGGAATACCTCCCAGTATAGGTACTGCCTTGGATTCTCCCAGACCTTCCAATGGCCTTTCTTCTCTTCCTTCCAGAGAGTTTCCTTCTTTCTCTATCCGCTTGGCTTGGCTTCTGTTTCTCCAGGTGATGCTTAAACCTGTAGCTGGGCTGGAGCTTGTAGCCGTTGCTGAAGTTCTCCCTCAAGCTGTTATCTGAAGAATAAGCTCTATTCTTATTCTGTCCTAATGTGTGCTCCTCCCTAACACAGCGCAGCTGTGTTGAATCAGGCCCTGCCCTTTGAGATGAGTGCTTAGGGATTACCTCATAGCTCTCTTGATTGCACACACATTTTCTCACTTCAGCCCCTCTCATGGCTGCTGGAAACCTGGTGCATTCTGGGACTGGTAGTCTTTTATGTGAAAACTCTGTTTTCTTACTTCTACCAGAACTGACAGGTTGCTTGTTCAGAGTCACATCATCTTTTCTATAGCTCCTACCTGAGCTATGATAAGCTTCCTTATCACAGGTTTCATTTCATTTTTACATCACAACTCTTTAACTCATAAAGCCTCCATTCCTTCATCTTCTGCTTCCCTTCCTCATAAGTGGGAGGCAAGTTAGCCATCCAGGGCCTAAGAATAACATGCCTTGACAATGACAAGGCTACCATAGCAAACCTTCTTTTAAATCTTCCTACTCCCTCATCCTAAAAGGGTTGTTGGTCACCCATTAATAAAAGCATATAGATCCATTCTATCTTCACTTGTATAATTTCTTCTCGCAATTTCACATACTCTAGAAAGGCATGCACATAGGTCCCTTCCTTCAGGAGACATCTCTTAACATTTGCCATCCTCTCATAAATTCATTTTAGCCCCTTTAGCCTTAGATATATAGACCTGATGCAACAGTTTAAATTGCATCTCTTGCATGGCCACATCTCTCATGATTTTTAGTGGCTCTTCAAATCTCTGTTGCAGGTCCTCCAGAATCAATTCCTTTCCCCCTTCCCTTGACCAACTTTGTGTCAGTTTTTCTAGAAATGTACAGTCCAGCAAATCTTTTCCAATCAGATACCATCTCAAAAGTTGTTACATATGGAAGGGAATTTTAGAAAGATGCCCAAATACAATCTGGAACATCCAGGATGGAACATGTAGAAAAATGTCAAACACATCTATATCTCCAGACAATTTTAGGAATATAGACATCCCCAATGTAGACATCCACAACACTGTCCACATAAACATCCTGGCTACAGAATACTGGGGTGGGGATGTCAAGGTTGCATATGGGGACATCCAGCAGTGTTGGAAACTGAAAAGAGTTCACTGTCAACACGGAAAATATATGGGATAGGAATTTTCCTCCTCTAGACCCTTTGGATGTTTGGCAGGCAAACCGAGCATTCTTCCGCTGCTTATTCATTCCTGGAGCAGATATAAACTTGGACGTGGCATGGGACATAAAAGGCATTTCTGAAATCGGGCGAGGATGTCCTCACACTGGGGATGTCCACAGAACCGGCTTCTAAAATGACTCTAGAAGCATTGGGAGGGTTGAACAGAGTGGGAGCCATACGTGCAGCAGAGCTGAATCGGGGCCCGCCCGGCCCGTCCAAGCCCTTTGCCCCGATTCTGCTCCCACGGGTGCAGAATCAAGTGCAAATCTGGCATATCCGGATTTTGGATGTCCAGACGGGCCCTGATCAGAATGGGCCCCTTTCTAAAAAGCTTGGATCAAGAAATTATACTGACTGAATGGTCTCTGGTCACTACTCACAAGTCTCCTCATATGAAGATGATTCAGGAAGCCATTAACAGCTTGCTCCATATCTCAAAGATCTCAGGAGGGGCCTTACAGCTGCAGCCTTCACAAATCCATCTTAGGAGGACCGAAGCATTATACAGTCTCAAAATGGAAGATTCAGCCCTCCTTTCTCTCTAGCCAAGATTAGTTTAAAGTATGCAATTCTAGGTCTTTTGCTCCTCCATAGAAATTGCCATATGATTCCTTTGTATCATTTTTCATCTGCTACTCTTACCCATATTGGCAGATTTTGTTATGGTAGAGCAACTTTGACATAATTAGCATTTATGTCAGATCTGCCCTCCCTAGGAAGAATAATGGCAATTCTAGCCATCTATCACAAGTTACCTTCATTTGCTTGATCTTTTCTGCTATGTTCTTTTGATGAGCACTACCCATGTTCTTACCAATCTCTATCCCCAAATACTTCAATTGTCATTTTGCCAATGGTAGTGGGAAGTCATCCCAATTTTTCCCCTTTTCAAACTGGGATAGATCTAGAGCTTCTGATTTATCGTAACTAATTTGCAGCCCAGAGAACCTCCCAAATTATTCAATTATTTCCAGTACTGACAGTTTCACTTTACCCACAAACAACATAACATTTGCAAAAAGATTGATATAGTATTCCTTGTTACTTGCATGAATTCCATCTATAGTTCTTAGCTCCCAATGACTCCAATGTAAGAACAAAAAGGAGTGGCGATAAGAAGCACCCTTGATGGCCCTAACTGAATGAGATTGTTCAAGCTACCATTAAACAACAACTGCACAATTGTATAAACATTCCCTTAATCTCATATTTTGTCACGACCCAAATGCTTTTTCAACACCCAATCCAATTACCAAAATTTTTAGATCCTGCTTGAGCAGAGAAATGGACCAGTATGAGCTTACCAAGTCTCAGTCTCTGCCTGGTTTCAGAATAACTGCTATATAAGCCCATTCTGAATTTTGCTAAGCTTATCATTTACCAATAGGCTGCCACTTAGCTCCTTTAACATCGGTGCCACCTGTCCCCCCAAAATTCTATAAGATTTCCCACCCACCCCGTCTGGTCCTGGCATTTTAGCTAACTTTAGTCTCCTAATTACCCTCTGAATTTCCTGAAGTGACACTAGTGAATTTAACTTTCGTAACTGTTCTCTGAAACCTGTGGTAATTTTAGGTCCTAGAAAAAACTTTCCCGTCTCTCTTTTGTCCCCATAACCCCCCTCCCACCCACCCCCTTGGAGCATAATTCTTGATAATATTCCACAAACACTTCACATATATACTCTGTTTTTAAAACCCTTCCAGGTACAGTCTAGATATCGGTTTATCAGCCATTTGCCCCATTGGTATAATTTATAATTGTAAAACTAAATATTACCCTGAGCTCTGCTATTCAATATTTCAACAATTTTTTCTGTGTTTCTATTATCGGCTTTTGTTCTTCTTCTGATCTTCTAGCAATATGCTCATCCCTTAAGCCTTCAATTTCTGTACCTTAAGTATCAGTTCCTTTTCAGTTCTCTTTCTCTTCCCACTTGCATATGCCATAATTATTCCCTTAAGGACTGCTTTAGCTGCATTCCAGTAGATTGGGCCAATGTTTCCCCTTGGGTTTTCTGCTACAAATTCCTCCCAAAGTTTCCTAAGATAATGATAGAATTCTCTGTCCTGATTCATTCACCATATAAAGTCTTCTCTCTTCCCCTCCACCCCACACTGAATTTCCACCACCAATGGAGAGTGATCAGAAACCATTGCAGATTCTATACTAGTTGAGTCCTTCTTTCCAAACACATATTCTGAAAACAAACAGTAATCTATTCAAGTGTAAGTTTTGTATGGGGCTGAATAGAAAGTATATTACTTATTAGTGGGATTAAACATCCTCCAGGTATCAAGCTCTAATTCAGCACTCACAAAGTTCACCCCTTTACTTTCAAAGTCTTTCAGTCTTTACTAGGGGGGACTATAGTCAGAGAGTCCACAGGGCAACTGAAATCCCTGGCAACTATTTTGGTATAACCGGGGATTTCTGCCCATTTAGCTACCCCATAAAATCCATGCTGGTAAACATTAGGGGCACAAACATTCACCAATATCACTTTAACACTCTACAAAGAGCCCGCTCTTACAATGTATCAGCCTTCTGGTCCTTTATCACCTTATAAGTCTCAAAAGTCAAGTGTTTAAGGATTAATATAGTGACCCTTCGCTGTCTTTTATTGAATGATGCTAATTCCATCTGCCCTACCCAATTTTTACATAACTTAAGGTGTTCCCCACTATTTAGATACATCTCTTGAAGAAAGGCTATACCTTTATTTTCCAAAAGTACAACAATACTTTTTCCCTTTCTATTGGGATTGAAGGCCATCTATAGTCAATGAAATCCATCTTATGGCAGTCATGCTTTCCAACAAGATTGCTGGATATGAAAGATCCTCTGGATCTCCGAGCTAAGTTAAGTCCCAAGACATTATCTTGACCATCCTCCCCCCGCCAATCAACATTTGTTAATTGTCCCATCCTCTCCCCCCCCCCAATCAACCTTTCACACTTCCTTTGCATTTCCCACTGCCCATATAGTCCCTATAATCCACATGCATACCTTCACCCACACTGCTGCTCATGCTTTCCCTTCACACACATCTTTAGGTCTTTTCCATATACCAAACATCCGGCTACTCACCCTTCCTCTACCTTCCTCATCCATTTATTTCTTTCCAAAGTTATCCAGGAACAAAGTCCCCGAGGGTCTCCCAAATCTCTCATATTGAAATTAAAATGCAAATAGGATATCACCCCACCTTAACCATTTGCACACTGAGTCAGGTAAGAAAAACTTTAACCATTTCTACATCTGTGGTCATATAATTTTTCTTCATGGTCTGCAACAACCAGCAGGCCTCTCATTCAGGTCACCCATTCATCCCTTGTTTAACACTTTCTTTTTCACTCAAACATCTCATAAGTAATATCATCGGAACATACATATTTAAGAACAAACTATCACAACCCTCTTATCTTTCCGCATTTGAACAACAGTTCTTAAGGTGGGGAGGCCTTGATCACTACTGTACAGCTCTGCCACCACTGTGTCTGGTCACATCTGGGAACAGCTCAACCAGATTTCCTCTTCAATCCATCTCCACTCTGATCAAGTCGCGATTGAAGTCTGATACACCTGGGCCCCTTGATCGCCTTAAACTAACTGCATGCCCCGTCTGCCAACAACAAGCTCTTGTGCCAAAAAGCAGAGAGACAAAGAGGGAGGCATTGAATGAAGAGAAGGCAAGTCAAAAGAAACAGTGGCTCTACTTCCAAACATTCAAAGTCCTGCCCGCTTCATTGTACATTTATTTCCCATTGTACATTTGGGTCATTAGTAGCAGATTGATAGCAAGGTTCTCCTGGGTGTGTTCAAGCTGGCACAGCCCCTCACCCTCATTTATCAGTTTATGCATGGCTGCAATGACTGATACATGAAAGTCCATTCATAAGCAGACCAGTACTTCAGCTGTTTAGTACAAAGTCCCCTCTCTCGTCTCTCAGTGATGACAACAGGTGTTAAGGAGTGCTTTCTCCACCATTTGGCAGCGTCTCAATAAATTCATGCAATTCAGCAGGTTTAGTAAAGTAGAACACTTTGCTATGATAAATGACCCTTACTTTGGCCGGGACTAAAGTGCAAACTTAAAGCCTCTTTTGTGCAACTCTGTACAGTGTGGTGCCATAGTCCATCTTTGTTCCAAAACTGCTGTGGAGAAATCTTGAAACAAGAAGTTTTACTCCTCGTATTTGAGCTTGCTCTCTTAGTTCTGTAATACAGGAGCAACTTGGCCTTGTCCGCATAATTCAATATTCTTGTGATTACCACTCTCGGTCTTACGTTGCACTCCCTAAGTGGTCCTATACGATGTGCCCTCTCCACCTTCATCGGGTGCTCAACCTCTTGCCACTCCAAGGCCCTGGGAAGCCATCTCTCCTCAGGCAACCCAACGATTCATAAATTGTTTCTTCAGCCTTTATTTTCCTGATCTTCCAGCTTTTCCATTAGCTTGTTGGATCAATCCTCCAAGGCTCTAATCCTCATCTCGTCTTCACCCATCTGATCTTCCTGACCTTAAATCCATTCCTTTGCTCTCTGTAGTCTTGTAAAATTACCTACTTCCACAAAACTCCACTGTCTTCTCACTGTTTACCTCTATAGTCTTGTGGTATGAACTCCAATCCCTTTTTGATTTTTTCAATAAAAGACATATCTTAGAGAACTTATCTTTGAGTACCGCTTTCAGCTGTCTGATGAGCTCTCACATGATCTGTTCAACTAGAATAACTACAGGCTCATTTTGCTCCACTGCCATCTTGATTTCTGGGAAATCGGGCCTTGTTTTGTGGCATCTTGCTAGACCAAAGCGGCATGCACAGCCTCTCTGAGCCAATTTCTGCCCTACTCAATTCAGCATGCACAGGAGTCACTCTAACTTACTTGAAACAATTTTTCTGCTGCTTTTCCACACAATATATTGATTTTAAAGAAGACTCTTGCAGGAGCCTCTCACTCCAAGCTCATCATGTGACCCCTCCCCCCCCCCAAGAAATCCTAACTGGACAATAAAACCCTAGATTTACCATTTATAAAAGCCAAAGAACAGAAGCTCTAATTACAAGGCAAGTATTCATTTTAGAGAACAAACGGAAAAAAAAACAACATAGCCCTAAAATCAGGCAAATGCAGCACTGCATACAGTGGAGCAATTTTTGTAAACTGCAATCGTGGCTTTTTAGTTCAGAGGCAGTATAGTAAATAACTATAAATAATATATGCAAATATATGGGAACAATCTGAAACCCAATGTGGCTGGAGATGGAAAGATGCCAGAGCGGAGGCAGGTGTGCAAAGGGTAGGTTGGGAAATCACTACCTTAAAAAGAGCAATATGGATGGGAAAAAAACCAGCACATTGCATGGGCCAACTGGTCCTTGTCTCCTGTCATCAACTATATTACAAAGCTACAATGCAGCACTGATATAAAATTCAACTGCTTATATCTACAATAAAATGAGTAACTGTTTTACAGCGCAATAAGAGTTATGAATATTTATGATTCTTTGCTTTAAAACCAATTGAAAGAAACCCGTACATCTATTGAAGAGCCTTTGAAACATAAACTGCTTGAAATGGCACATTTGTTTAAAAGCAGAAAAGCACTACATTCCTCCTCCAGACCTTTGAGTTTTTCTATCCATTACCAGGTGTGCTAAGCTTGCAAAAGCTGCGACTTTAGAGAGCATGTAAAGAAAAAATATTAAAGTTGTTGCCATCAAACGTGCTCTGCACAGTACTGTGGTAATTGATCTCAAAACCTTCAGTTGAGAACTTGTTAGATTTTGCAAAGAGCATGCAGTATTTTACTGTGCTGCATATTTTCACAAAATAAAAAAAAAAATTAACTTTCGCCTTATGCTGTTCCAGCCTAATTCATATGTCCTAACGAGAAGCAAAGACAAAGAAAATAATGATTATTTCACTGAAAGCAACCATATATTATTATGTTCTTTATTCATTCTTTATTCACAACATTTGATATACCGCCCATTGCCGGAGCGTCACAGCGGTATACAATAATAACCAAGTGCAACTGGTGAAGGTAAAGGAGGAAGAAGGAACGCCATCGGTATGATATGAGAGCCAATAGAAAAGAAAAGAGGATAGTAAGGACAGCGGTAGACCCAGGGGACGCTAAAGATAAAGACGAAGGATGCTACAAATAAAGACCAAGACAAGAGGTGACAGACAAGACTGGTGGGGGATGGGAGGGGCTGTAACCTGAATACCAAAGAACGTAAGGCGAATTTGCAGAGAGTAGTTCAGTGGCATCTTGGTGAATGGAAATCGGGAGGAATAGGGAGCTCGTAGGCCTGGCAGTAGAGGTGAGTCTTAAGGGCCTTGAACCGGGAAAAGGATGCTTCAGTACGGAGAAGGTGGGGCAGAGAGTTCCAGAGGGCAGGACTCAAGAAGAAAAAAGCAGCATGACGGGTCGATTCGAGGTGGGCCTGAGCAGGGGATGGAAGGAAGAGATGATTACCGTGGGCTGAGCGAAGTAGACGGGGAGTTGGCTGGAGGTAGATGATGTCGGCAAGGTACTGGGGTGTACTGGTGTAAGAACCTTATGGGTAATGGTGAGAAGCACAAATATCACAAATATCTTCATGACCACCCTAGCTCTGCTTTATTCATAGGGTCTATCTGGGTTGTTTACTGACAGGAGTTGAAGAATCAGCTATGTATGGAAAAAAAAATATGAGCAGAATATTTGCTGGCACATACAGGGGAAGCAACAATTTTCAAAGGCTATATGTGGAAAAAAATGGTGTCATGTGGCAGCTTTTACAGCTAAGTACTGGCACTTGTACATGGAAATGACCATGTGGGAACATGAAAAATAAGTGCTAGCACTTATACATATGGTCCACCGATCTGAGAAAACTGCATATATAAGTAGTGGCAATTAACAGTAGAAGCTGTCAAAGATATTTTTTTAAACACCTAAAGCAGAAATAAACTAGTGGGGAAAGCATGCAGAGCATGGCTCATGGAATTCTTTCTAACCACTTTGTATGAATACATGCACATCCCAGTCTGTTTGTATCTGCACTGCGTGTGTGTGTGTGTGTGTGTGTGTCTTCTGTATGAGTGTGTGCACCCACGTATGTGTATCTTTGTTTTGTATATTTATGATCTATTTTTGCTTGTGTATCTCTATTTTGTCTTTGTGTGTGTATGTGTGTGTATGAGGTGGGTTGGTGTGTCTATTGCATAAACATGCATGGGTTTGTAATGTCACTACATATGTGTCTGTGCATTCTTGCATGTGTGTGTAAAGGCTTGTATGAATGGGTCAGTGCATGTGTCTGTGACTGGGAGAAGAGATAGCATAGTTGCTTACCTGTAACAGGGGTTCTCCATAGACAGCAGGGGTATGCAGCCACACTCAATTGATGATGTCTGATGACAGCACCAGTGCCGGTTCTTCCCTAGGTCAGCAAAGTCCAAAGGGCTTTTCTGAGCATGCGCATCCCTTCCCGCCTCGCGGTCCTGCTTTCCTCAGTCCATCTCAGAGCAGTTAAGCACAGCATTGAAAGCTTTGTAAGAGTCTCTTGACTTTATGCAGACATGTGTCCATGGGACAGATAGAGATACTGCAACCCGGCTTTGCACTGTGTTGGATTTGCTGTTTTCCTGATTTGCTGGTTGTGTTGATTTGCTTGCTGTTCCTTTTTTTATATTTTCTGAGAGGATGGCGGGCTGGTGAGTGTGGCTGCATATCCTGCTGTTTACAGAGAACCCCTGTTACAGGGGGTTTCTCCGAAGACAAGCAGGGGGATGCAGGCACATTCGAATGGTGAGTCCAGAGTTGAGGGCTGCTTAGAGGTTTGATGGTTGTGGCCCGGGAAGGAATTATGCAAGGAGGTTCTGCAGGACAGCCTGGCCAAAGGCAAGATCCCAGGCTGCAGTGCTTAGCGAACGTATGTGCGGATGACCATGTAGCAGCTCTGAGATATCTTGAGGAGGAACAGAGGTTAAATTGGAGACAGTCAGCATTCTGGCTCAAAGGCGGGGAGCTCCCACACATCTAGGAGGTATGCGTCCCACCTGAAGATAAGAGAAGAATATACAGTTCACAATCCAGGAGGAGATCGTCTGCTTAGATGTGGGCTTCCTTGGGTTATTTGGGTTAAACATTACAAATTGCTATGAAGTCTGAAAAATCTGCTGGGTGGCTTGTAGGTAAAAGAGCAAAGCTCGCTGGCAGTCCAGAGAATATAGGGTGTGCTCAGATTGTGAACTGTATATTCTTCTGTTATTTTTTCAATGAAAGGGTGGTGGATGCTTGGCATTCTCTCCCGATGGAAGTGGTGGGGGCAAACATGGTGACGGAATTCAAAATAGCATGGGACAAGCACAGCGGATCCCTTTACAGCAACAGGATAAAAACAAAATAAACTGAACCATCTAACTTCTCAACAAATAGGGGTGTCCTACATGGAGTGGTGGGTCCACCCCTAAACAAAGACATGGGGAGGGGTGGCCTGCACAGAGCGACAGGTGCACCTACTCTTGCTGTATCTTGCTGGGCAGACTAGATGAACCATGGTGGTCTTTATCTGCCGTCATTTACTATGTTACTATGTTACTATTGTAAGGGGAAAAATAAGTTTCTTGTTGTACAGAGGGACCATAAGGCCCACAAGGGAAAATGGATATTTTGTGCATACCTAGATGGAAAGGAATGTGTGTGCTAAGACAAAATTGAGTGATCCTCACAGAGACAGGTACCAGTTTGTACGGTTGCTGATAAGCAGTGCTAGGCTGCTGGGATGGGTTGATGACGTATGTATATGCTCCCTGGAATGTATAAAAGATGAACTGCCCTTTTTAACTGTTGGAATAAACTTACATGCTACTTATGTGCGAGTGTGTGTGTGTTTGTTCTCCTGGGATCCCAGACAGAGAAGGTAAGGTAATTCCTCGGCCCAGAGGATTAACGGACGTCCCAGGGTAAGTGATATAAGTGCTGGGAAGGGAAAAGGACCCTACCCGTACAACTATGAGTCTAGTTGTGCTGCAGGGAGAAGGCAGAAAGCATGATGGAGATGAAAACTGGAGATGATCTTGGGAAGGAACTTGGGATAGGTGCGCAGGAGAACTTTATCATGAAGAAACTGAATGTATGGAGGGTAGTAATTCGAGCATGTAGTTCGCTTACTCATTGTGTGGCTGTGACGCCAACCAGGAAGATGGTTTTCCAGGTAAGATGCTTCAGGGAAGCTGACCCAAGGGGTTCAAACGGGTGCTTCATAAGTTCAGAGAGGACAACATTGAGGTCCCACGCTGGAGCAGGGGGGATTAAGCAAAGGTTTTAAGTTCATTAAACCCTTCATGAAATGACTCACTAGTGGGTGAAAGGAAATGGGCTTTCTGTCCTCTTTTCGGTGGACAACTGCAATGGCAGAGAAATGGTAGCGAACAGAAGAGGTTTGGAGACCAGAATCAGAAAGGCATAACAGATACGTGAGGATGTGACTAAGGAAGCATGAGATGGGGTCGAGTCCCTTAAGTCTAGTCCAGTGGGAAAAATGAAGCCATTTTTGTTGGTAAGAGAGTTGAGTCAAAGGTGTCTGAGGTGCCTGAAGAATGGATTGGACAGTGGCTGGCATTGTGTCATTAGTGTCTATTAGCTTCTCAGCTTCCATGTGGCTAGGGCCAGCAACTGTAGGCTGGGGTGCAGGTGGTTTCCCTCCTGTTGCATGAGAAGAAACAGATGAGGCTGCAACAGCCAGAGTTTGTACTGTGCCATGGCCAGAATGAGCGCATAGTAGATTTGTTTGGGCAACTGTGGTGCTATAAGGATTAGCGAGGCTTTGTCCATCCGGGCTTCAAAGAGGAACTGAGATATGAGTGGAAATGGAGGGAATGCATAGAGAAAGCGGTGTGCCCAGGAGATGAGGAAGACATCAGCCGCCCATCTGTGAGGGCTGGGATGAATGAAGCAGTAGAGGGGGCACTCTGCATTGTCTTACAAGGCAAAAAGATCCACTTCCGGCGTTTCCCACACCTGGAGCTTGTACCCTTCCCTTATGATGGAGAGGGTCCATTGCTCTGCTGTGATTTGCTCCCATCTGGGAGCAACGTAAGCCAACCTTCCTGGAATGGTGAGGGGCTCTGGTTCTTCCAGAGCTAGAAAGGCTAAGTTCTCTAGTTGCAAGTCAAAGGCCCTGAGGAGGCTGAGGCTGCTGTGCCGTGGGAGGCCTGGCAGCCTTTGACTTGGCCTGTTTAGGTGGTTGCTGACGCTTTGCAGCAAAACGACCTGCAGAAGATGCCTGCTGACCATAAGCAGGATAATATCTTCCCTTTTTAGAAAACGATGTCTTTTTGAACAATCTTTTCTTGACAGGAGCAGAGGTAGACTTTGAAAGTCGATCCAAAGCAGAGTTCTCAGCATCCATCTGAGTGGCCTTTGCTTGCCAATCCTTGCCAAAAACGTTTTCACCTGTACAAGGAAGATTTCCCATTTCATCTTGACCCAGAGTTCCAAATCAGAAGCTTGTAACCAAGCAATTCTGCGTGCACCTATGGCAATAGCCGAGGCTCTGCTTACACACTCAAAAGAGTCAAAGGCTGCACGGTTGGAAAATTTAGAAACATCCTGGGCATGTTTGAGCCAAGTGAGAAATTCCTGCCTTTTATCTTCTGAAATAAAAGGAGCTAAAGTCTGCAGATGATCTGTGACTTCTTTTAGAAACATACCCATATAGAGATTATAGGAGTTGATTCTGGCAGCAAGCATATTAGCTTGGAAAACCCTTCGGCCAAAAGCATCTAGGGTCCTGCATTCACGTCCTGGAGGATTAGATGTGTGTCTTTTTGCACTCTTTATTGGATAGTGTGCAGAAGACACAAAGAAAACAGAAGAAAGTGACTAGAGCAATTGCAACTGAAAGAAAATGCACAAGCAACAAGGTAGAAAAATACTTTTTTATTTTGAATTTATTAACTGGAATATATCAGCTCTGGGAAATGTGCATCGTTAACGTCTTTTGTGTTTTGTTTAGTACAAGAGGAAAGCACAGTTACTTACCTGTAACAGGTGATCTCTGGGAACAGCAGGAATAAGTCTTCACATATGGGTATCGTCGGTACCAACGCAGCCTGCGCGGGAACGCTCCCCAGCGTCCAGTAAGAAAGCTTTTGGGAGCATCCCACAGCGCCTGCGCGCTGCCTTCCCGTCTTTCCCAACCGCCTCTCTCCAGTTCGAGTTTTAAAGCTGAGACAAAGAGAGAGAGAGGAAAGGAAAGATAGATAGAGAGATACAACTCCTAGGGGAGGTGGGTGGGTTGTGAAGACTTATTCCTGCTGTTCCCAGAGATCACCTGTTACAGGTAAGTAACTGTGCTATCTCCAGGAACAAGCAGGAATGAGTCTTCACATATAGGGACTCCCTAGCTGCAGATGCTAGGGAGAAACCCCAGGTTATGTGTCCTTGAAAAGGACTCTACCTCCTCCCATGGATCTCTGGCATCCGACCAGGGTAGGTGGGTAGGAGTTGATTAGGAATGGAACAGGTGTTTGAGAACAGCTTGACCAAACGAGGCATCCCGGCGGGAGTCCTTGTCCAAACAGTAACGGGCTGTAAAGGTATGAACCGAGGCCCAGGTGGCCGCTCGACAGATTTGGTCGATGGACACAGAATTTAGATCAGCCATTGAGGCTGCCATGGCTCTCACATTGTGAGCTGTGACATGGCCCTCCAGAGAAATGTTCCTACTCTGGTAGGCGAAAGAAATACACTGAGCAATCCAGTTGGACAGTGTTCTCTTAGAGACTGGAAGTCCTAAATGAGAAGGCTCAAAAGCAACAAAGAGTTGAGAAGATTTTCTATGTTGCTGTGTTCTTTGTAAGTAAAAAGCGAGAGCTCTCTTACAATCCAAGGTATGAAGATTCCTCTCTGCACTTGATGCATGAGGTCCTGGAAAAAAGACAGGTAAATATACCTCTTGGTTCAGATGAAAAGGCGAGACCTCTTTGGGCATAAAGTGTGGATTGGTCCTGAGGACTACCTTATCATGATGGAACCTTGTATAAGGTGGATTAGCCACCAAAGCTTGCAATTCACTGTTGCGGCGTGCTGAGGTGACTGCAATGAGAAAAATAACTTTCCAAGAAAGAAATTTCAAGAAGGTGGTGGCTAAAGGTTCAAAGGGTGGCTTCATAAGCTGGACAAGAACCAGGTTTAAGTCCCATGCCACTGGAGGTGGTCTAATGGGAGGTTTAGTTAGAAGAAGGCCTCTCATGAATCTTGCTATAAGAGGGTGAGAGGAAATAGGCTGTCCATTGAGAGGCTTGAGGGATGCTGCAATAGCACTCAAATGGACTCTTACCGAATTCGTTTTCAGACCTGCATGGGATAGATGCAGGAGATACTCTAGTAAAGAATTCAAAGGTATTGCAAGAGGGTTAAGACCCTTCCCTGAACACCAAATGGTAAATCTTTTCCATTTGAAAGCATAGAAACATCTAGTAGAAGGTTTTCTGGAGGCATGAATAACATCTCTGACTTGCTGAGAGAGATGAAAATCTTGAAGGTCTAGGCCCTCAGCAACCAAGCCCTGAGATGGAGAGACTGGGGGTTTGGGTGCCACAACGTTCCTTCTTCCTGGGATAGAAGGTCTGGTGCAGAGCCCAAGTCCAGGGAAGGAGCTTGAGAGAGATGCAGAAGTAGAGGGTACCACATTTGGCGTGGCCAATATGGTGCTATGAGGATCATGGTCCCTCGATCTCTCTGAAGCTTGAAAAGAGTTTTGGGAATTAGAGGAATGGAAAGGCATAAAGGAAGTCTTGATCCCAGTGAAGGAGGAAGGCATCCTTGGCCTGAACTCCCTGACACGGAATTCTGGAACAGAACCGGGGAAGTTTGGCATTCCACGGACTTGCAAAGAGGTCTATGTCCGGGGTTCCCCAAATTCGAAAAATCCTGGCTACCTGGTCCATGTGGAGGGACCACTCGTGTGGAAGCAGAACTCGACTGAGCCTGTCCGCCCAAGAGTTTTGAACGCCTGGAAGATATACTGCCAGAAGATGGATGTGATGCTCTCTGGCGAAGGCCCACAGTCGCAAAGCTTTGTTGCAAAGCGACAGAGAGCAAGTCCCGCCCTGCTTGTTTACATAGAAAAAGTAGTTACTCACCTGTAACAGGTGTTCTCCAGGAGCAGCAGGAATCAGTCCTCACATATGGGTGTCATCGGCGCCGATGAAGCCCCAGCGGAGCATTTCCCCAGCTTTCCATGAAAGCCTTTGGGAATGCTGGCATGCATGCGCGGTTCCCTTCCCGCCTAAAGGTGCCATCTTACCTCAGTCAAATGGTATAGCTAAGAACAGCACACAAAAATGTAAAACAAACTATGTACAACTGCAACTCCAAGGGGAGGAGGGGGGTTGTGAGGACTGATTCCTGCTGCTCCTGGAGAACACCTGTTACAGGTGAGTAACTACTCTTTCTCCAGGACCAAGCAGGAAGTCAGTCCTCACATATGGGTGACTCCCTAGCTCTGGGCTACCGAGGAACCCAGGCTGAACAAGAGAACTCCCTCTAGTCACAGCATAAAAGAAAGGCTTTTCAAGGACACAACCTCCACCAGTAGCCCAACAGAGGGCAGGAGTTGCCTAAACCTCAAAGAGATTCCGGAGTACTGCTTGGCCAAAAGCACTGTCCCTACGGGACTCCCTCTCCAGACAGTAATGGGCCGCAAAAGTCTGGCTTGAAGACCAAGTTGCAGCCCTGCAGATGTCTACCAATGGCACAGAGCGGAGATGAGCCACTGAGGCAGCCATTGCCCTGCCATGATGGGCCGTGACCCTACCCTGCAAAGGAAGGTCAGTCGCCTTGTAAGCCCAGGTGATACAGTCAGCCACCCAGATGGACAAGGTACGCTTGGACACAGCCAACCCCAACTTATTGGGGTCAAAGGAGACGAAGAGCTGAGTAGCCCTTCTATGCCCCTGCGTACGGTCAAGGTAGAAGGATAAGGCCCTCCTACAGTCCAGGGTATGCACGACTGCTTCAGCCTGGCTAGCATGAGGCCTAGGGAAGAATGTTGGAAGAACCACCTCCTGGTTGAGGTGGAAAGAGGAGACAACCTTAGGAAGGAACTTGGGATGAGTCCTGAGGACTACCCTGTTCCTATAAATCCTGGTATAAGGTCTATCACAGACCAGGGCCTGAAGCTCACTCACTCGCCTAGCCGAGGTGAGGGCTATCAGGAAGAGAGTCTTCCAGGAAAGGAAGCGTAGAGGGCAAGTAGCCATCGGCTCAATGGGTGGGCGAGTCAGTTGCTGCAAGACCACATTCAGCTCCCACTCAGGAGCAGGAGGACGGATGGGAGGCTTGAGCAAAAGCAAGCCCCTGAGAAAGCGGGACACCAAAGGGTGACCGGACAGAGAATGTCCCTCCACCAGTGAGTGGTGAGCTGCTAGAGCTGAGAGGTAGACTAGAACAGAATTGGACTTAAGTCCCTGATTGGACAAGTGCAGTAAGTACTGAAGCACTACTGGCACAGTACAGGAGAAAGGATCCTCTGTACGTAGCTGACACCACACAGAAAACCTCTTCCATTTGAGGGCATAGGTTTTCCTAGTGGACTGTTTCCTAGAGGCAAGGACAACCTCCTCAACCACCTGAGGTAGGCCCCAGGGAGGCAAAACTACCCTTGCAGCCTCCAGGCCATCAAATTGAGAGCTTTGAGATTGGGGTGCAGAAGGGAACCCTGCTCCTGTGAGAGAAGGTCGGGTTGTAACCCCAGAGGTAGTGGGGAATCCACTGCCAGCTGAAGCAGAAGTGGAAACCAAGGCTCTCTCAGCCACCTGGGAGCTACCAGCAGGACCGAGGCCTTGTCCTGAAGAGTCTTGAAAAGAGTTTGGGCCACCAAGAGTGTGGGAGGAAACGCATACAGGAGGCCCTGAGACCAGGACATCAGAAAAGCATCTGGTGCTATCCTCAAAGGATGCGGTTGCCTGGAGCAGAACTTGGGCAGTTGCTTGTTCAGTGGACTGGCAAAGAGATCTATCCAAGGGAGACCCCACTTCAGGAAGATCTTCTGAACGACCAAGGGATGCAGCTGCCACTCGTGGGGCTGCAGAATTCTGCTCAACTGGTCGGCCAGGTAGTTCTCCTGGCCTGGAAGGTACACCGCCTTGAGAAGCATGTTGTGCTTCAGGGCAAAGGAACAAAGGTCCTGAGTCTCTCGACAAAGGAGCTTGGACCCAGTCCCGCCCTGCTTGTTCACATAAAACATGGCTACCTGGTTGTCTGTTTGAATCAAGACTGAGCGGTGAGCCAGGGCCGGAGAAAAAGCCTTGAGAGCTAAGCGGATAGCTCAAAATTCTAGGAGATTGATTTGTTGGGCTGCCTCCCAGGGAGACCAGAGGCCCTGAGTGCACTTGTCTAGACAATGAGCACCCCAGCCCTTCAGAGAGGTGTCGGTGGTGAAGACCACCGAGTATTCGGGCATTTGGAAGGGCATCCCCTTCAGCAGATTGGGTGGATGTAGCCACCAGCTGAGGGAGGTCAAAAAGGGTCTGGACACCTTTATCCTGTCTTTTAGGCGGCCTGTGGCTTGAGACCACTGAGTCCGAAGGCACCACTGTGCAGGCCTCATATGGAGCCTGGCATTGGGAGTCACATGCACTGTCGAAGCCATGTGGCCCAGAAGTCTGAGGCAGAGTCTGGCGGAGACCAGGGACCTGTTCTGGAACTGTTTGGCCACGTCCATCAGTCTTTGAGCCCTGTCTTCTGGCAAGAATGCCTTTGCCAGTTGAGAATCCAATCTTGCCCCTATGAACTCCAAGTTTTGGGAGGGGAGCAAAGTGGACTTTGTAAAGTTTATGACAAAGCCCACGTTTTGAGGCAGAGCAATGGTTCTGAGGGTGGCTTGTCTGGCCTCCAGGGACGTCTGACCCCTGATGAGCCAGTCGTCTAGATAGGGAAAGACAAAGATGCCTTGATTTCTCAGGTAGGCCGCAACCACTGCCAGGCACTTGGTAAAGACCCTGGGAGCGGAGGTCAGGCCAAAAGGTAGTACCCTGTACTGATAATGGCTTCCTCCCACAATGAACCTGAGGTACTTTCTGTGGTCTGGATGTATGAGGATGTGAGTGTACACATCCTTTAGATCCGAGGAGCATAGCCAATCTCCCTGCTGGAGGTAGGGCAGAAGTGTTCCAAGAGTAAGCATCTTGAACTTTTCTTTCTCTAGGAACTTGTTGAGGTTCCTGAGGTCCAGAATGGGTCGAAGGCCACCGGTCCTTTTGGGTACCAGGAAATACCTGGAGTAGAATCCGTGACCTTGCAAGTGGGGAGGCACAGGCTCCACCGCCCTGTCCACCAACAGACCTTGGAGCTCTCGAAGGAGAAGGTCTGTGTGCAGGGGAGGCCTCAAGGGCTCCCCTGGGAAGTAGGGAGGAGGCAGTTGATGAAAATGCAGGGCATAGCCCTTTTGGTCTATGTCCAGCACCCAACTGTCGGTGGTAATGAGAGGCCACTGGTGGCCAAAGAGTACAAGGCGACCGCCTGTGCAGGGCTGGGAAAGCAGGGACGGAGTGGCTACGCTCAAGGAGTCAAAAACCCCCACCCTGCTGAGTGGTAGCAGGGGCCTGAGGCTTGGGGGTTCTCTGCCTACAGGGCCCATTACCCTGGCTCTTGACTTGCTGACCCTTGGGGGCAGCTTGGGCAGCCTGATACTGAGGGTACTGTTTGTAGGCAGTGCCCTTCCTCGGGTAAAAGGACTTTTTACCCGAGCACTTCTTCTTATGTGAAGGGGCAGAGGTCTTCCTCGACAGCCTTCTCCGGGTAAGGTGCTCGGTCTCGAGCTGAGTGGCCTTCTCGGTCACGGGTTTGCCAAAAAGGTTCTCACCTCGGCAGGGAACATCGACCAACTTGTCCTGAACCCATGGCTCGAGGTCCGATGACTGCAGCCACACCTGGCGTCGAGCCGCGATGCCGGCAGCTGCAACTCGGGCCGAAGCCTCGAAGTCATCGTAGGCGGCATGGGAAATGAACTTGGAGCATTCCTGAATCCCCGAGGACAGGGTCTTAAATCTCTGCAAGGGTTCCCCGGAGAGACCAGCAGAGAATCCGGCCAACTCCTTGGCCAGGTCCCGCAAGTACATGCCCATGTACAGCTGGTAAGACTGGACACAGCAAGCAAGCATAGACCCCTGGAAGCACTTCCTACCGACGCCATCGAGGTTGCGGGCCTCCCTGCCGGGGGGCACCGCGGAGTGCATCTTCTGGCTCTTCAGACGATGCATGGCCGATTCCACAACCATGGAATGGTGTGGTAGCTGTGCTTTCTGGAAAACAGGACTCTTGCGGAGCCGATAGATGGAATCGACTCGCTTGCTCAGAACTGGCGCCGAGGCCTGTGCCTCCCACATCCGGAAGAGGAGACGTTCCAGCATTGGAGGAACCGGGACAGTAACGGCCTCCTTTGGAGGAGAGTCATACTGTAAAGCATCGAGCTCCTCGGCTCGAGGCTCTTCCTCGGGATCGGCAGGGATAGCCAAGGCAGCGGCCATATCCCGAACGAACTCCGAGAACCTAGTATCCTCCGGAGGGGATCTACTCCGGGGCTCAGACTGCGGTGAGTCCGACGGGACGCACCGAGTCTTAAAAGTATTGGGAGACTCCTCGTCCTCCGTCTCCCAGGCAGACTCATCCGAGGAAGTGTCAGTGTCCGACCCCGCAGGGCCCCGAGGCACCCGCCCCGACGCCGGGGGCACCGGCGTCGACACCCTCGGTCCCGAACGGGAGGTCGAGGGAGACCTCGACCGAGGACGACTTCGAGCCACGAGGGTCTCGAGTATCGGCTCGGTCTCCGGGGTTGACTTCGAAGTCGACATCCCGGTGGTCGGGGCAGATGCACCAGACAGGCTGGCCATCAGTGTCCGCTGCTGCTCCATGAAGGCAGACAATCTGCACTCCAAGGCTGTCATCCTGAGACTCAGCTCGGGAGACGCAGCAGCCACCGACTCGGGCCCCGGCGGTGCCGGGCCCGACGTCGGGTCTCTGGGAGGAGAGTCCACGAGGACAACGGGGCTTACGTGTCCAGGAGACTCCGGCTCCACATGAGGAACTTTGGCAGGCTTCTCTTGGTCCACGGGCCCGGGACGGCGGTCGGGGGTCTCAGACCTGGCCCTCGAGGGACCAGGGACCTCCTCCGACGACGCCCTCGCGAGCCGCTTCTTCCTCTTGCGTTCCCGGTCAGGGGACCCCCTGTCCGAGGAGCTTTGACGGCGCTTGTGATCGGAATCCCGAGATGTCGAGGCCTCAGATGAGGTCCGGGCCCGGCCGGAGGCAGAGTCCGAGAAAAAACTTTCCTTCTGATGCTGTCGACTTTTGAGTGCCTTGGAAGACATCTTCCCACATGACTCACACGACTTGGGGTCGTGGTCAGGGCCGAGGCACCGAAGACAGCAGTCGTGGGTGTCGGTGAGAGACATAGGTTTCTTACACCGATCACACTTTTTGAAACCACTGGAAGCCATCGGGGAAAAAAGAGCCCCTGCGAGGTCAAAAGACCGGCCTTCCAGGGAAAAATGAAAAAAGGGCGCGAATGCCAGCCACAAAGGGCAAAAAACGAAAAAGAAAGAAACGGGCTCGATACCGGTGTACCGAACCCGGCGGGAGGGGACCCGGCGTCGAACCGGAGAAAAATAGCGAAAAATCGCCTAAGAAAAAAATCACTTTTATCCGGGAGAACAGGACACACGTCCAGTGGGCTTCTCGGAAAAAAAGAGACTGAGGTAAGATGGCACCTTTAGGCAGGAAGGGAACCGCGCATGCGTGCCAGCATTCCCAAAAGCTTTCATGGAAAGCTGGGGAAATGCTCCGCTGGGGCTTCATCGGCGCCGATGACACCCATATGTGAGGACTGACTTCCTGCTTGGTCCTGGAGAACATGGCTACTTGGTTGTCCGTATGGATGAGGACTGTCCTGTAGCTGAGCAAGGAATGGAACACTCTGAGAGCTAAGAATATTGCTCTGAGTTCCAAGAGATTGATATGCAGGGAAGTCTCCTGTGGAGACCAGATGCACTGGGTAGAGAGATCCTGCAGATGAGCTCCCCAACCCATTGGAGAAGCATCTGTTGTAAGAGTTGCTTGGGGTAGCGACTGCTGAAAAGGGGACCCCAGCAACAGATTTGGAGAGGACTTCCACCACTGGAGAGACCAAAAAAGGCGACTGGAATTTGCTATTTTGTCTGACAGGCAACCTGATGCCTGAGTCCATTGGGTGGACAAAGTCCATTGAGCTGCCCTCATGTGAAGGCGAGCATATGGAACCACATGCACGGTGGATGCCATGTGGCCTAATAGTTGTAACATCTCTCGAGCAGTTAAATGGGACTTTAACTGTATCTGGGAGGCTAACTGCACCAAGCATAGGCAACGAGCCTGAGGAAGATAGGCCCTTGCAGTTGTGGTATCTAGCAAGGCCCCTATAAACTCCAGAGACTGAGTAGGGGTGAGATTGGATTTTGGGATGTTTATTACCAGTCCCAAATACTGAAGGACACGCATTGTGCAGGTTAGACAAGTCTGGGCCTCTGACTGGGATGGAGCTCGAATGAGTCAGTCGTCCAGATATGGGGATACGAATATTCCTAGAGTGCGTAGAAATGCAGCTACTACTGCCATGCATTTCGTGAACACCCTTGGTGCAGAGGCCAGACCGAAAGGAAGCACCCTGTACTGGTAGTGCTTTCCTTGAAAAAGGAACCGAAGGAACCTTCTGTGTGCTGGATGGATGAGGACATGGGTGTACGCATCTTTGAGATCTAGAGAACAAAGCCAGTCCTGACTCTGAAGGTATGGAAGCAGAGCACCGAGAGAAATCATCTTGAATTTCTCCTTGAATAGAAACTTGTTCAATTCTCTGAGATCTAATATGGGTCTGTAGCCGCCTGTTTTCTTTGGAATAAGAAAATAAGGGGAGTAGAACCCTGAGCCCTGTTGAAGAAGGGGTACTTCTTCTATTGCCCCTTGGGCAAGAAGGGTAGCAATCTCCAGACCCAGAAGGTTGAGGAGAGATGTTGGAGAATTGAACTGTCTCACCATGGTGTGAGGAGGAAGGCTTAAGAAATGGAGCTTGTACCCTTCCCTTATGATGGAGAGGGTCCATTGCTCTGCTGTGATTTGCTCCCATCTGGGAGCAACATAAGCCAACCTTCCTGGAATGGTGAGGGGCTCTGGTTCTTCCAGAGCTAGAAAGGCTAAGTTCTCTAGTTGCAAGTCAAAGGCCCTGAGGAGGCTGAGGCTGCTGTGCCGTGGGAGGCCTGGCAGCCTTTGACTTGGCCTGTTTAGGTGGTTGCTGACGCTTTGCAGCAAAACGACCTGCAGAAGATGCCTGCTGACCATAAGCAGGATAATATCTTCCCTTTTTAGAAAACGATGTCTTTTTGAACAATCTTTTCTTGACAGGAGCAGAGGTAGACTTTGAAAGTCGATCCAAAGCAGAGTTCTCAGCATCCATCTGAGTGGCCTTTGCTTGCCAATCCTTGCCAAAAACGTTTTCACCTGTACAAGGAAGATTTCCCATTTCATCTTGACCCAGAGTTCCAAATCAGAAGCTTGTAACCAAGCAATTCTGCGTGCACCTATGGCAATAGCCGAGGCTCTGCTTACACACTCAAAAGAGTCAAAGGCTGCACGGTTGGAAAATTTAGAAACATCCTGGGCATGTTTGAGCCAAGTGAGAAATTCCTGCCTTTTATCTTCTGAAATAAAAGGAGCTAAAGTCTGCAGATGATCTGTGACTTCTTTTAGAAACATACCCATATAGAGATTATAGGAGTTGATTCTGGCAGCAAGCATATTAGCTTGGAAAACCCTTCGGCCAAAAGCATCTAGGGTCCTGCATTCACGTCCTGGAGGATTAGATGTGTGTCTTTTTGCACTCTTTATTTTCCTCATGGCGGACTCTACCACAATAGAGTGGTGAGGAAGCTGAGTCTTATGAAAGCCAGGGCAAGGAGGGACACGGTACATGGTGTCTAACCTACGAGAATGAGGAGAGGTGGTAAGAGGAATCTCCCACATGCTCAACATGAGATCATAGAGAATCTCATGAATAGGTAAGGTAGCTGCCTCTTTAGGAGCCTTAGGATATTGCAAAATATCTAATTGCTTGGCTCTAGGCTCTGACTCAGGGGCCACTGTAATGGAGAGGCCCCTAGCCACTTCCCTAATGAAGTCTTGAAAAGACAAGTCTTCTGGAGGAGACATTCTTCGTTTTGGAGAAGAAGACTCCTGAGGAAGAAGTACCGATGCCTCGACAGAAACCTCCGTAAGAGTCTTCGGAGGAATCAAAGTATCGCCTGTCTGGATGCTCTTGTAAAGCCCGATATGCGTACCGAGTGGGATCGACATCGGGAGTAAGCGGTACCGGTTCAGTACCGATGGGCATCATAGGACAGGGTACCGTTGCCGTCGACACCGAAGCCGATGTCGATGCAATCGGTATCGGCACCGGCAACAGAGATTGTTGCGGTACCGGAGGCGTCGCAGCCTGCATAAACGCCATTAGGGTGTGCTGCATGGACAGAATCTTCTGATCCATCGACGCCACCAGAGTCTGGATGTCGGTACCAGTGGAGGCCACCGGTACCCCAGAACACGGCAACAGGTGATCGGTCGAGGCCGAGCCATCGATGTCAACCTGTGACCCCATAGACAATGCTTTGGAAGCCGGAACTTCCCGCCGGGGTAATTTTGCCGGTGCGGGATCCTCGAGGACAAGCCCGGAGGCATCTCGATGCTTAGAGGGAGATTTGCCCTTCGAGGCCCGGCTAGATTTATGTTTGGTTACCTGAGATCCATGGGAGGAAGAAGCAGCCCTGGAAGACGTCGATACCACCGAGGCTGCATCAGAGGGAAACAGGGTACTGAGCTTGGCTGCTCGGTTCTGCCGACCTCTTTTAGACATCATGGTACAGGACACACAATCCGTGATGGAATGGTCAGGACCCAAACATTTTAGACACCAATCATGGGTGTCGGTGACAGAAATAGTACCGCCACATTTTGTGCACTTTTTGAACCCGGAAGCGGGCTTCTCCATGAGGAGAAAAATATTCAGGCCTAAGGCCCAAACTGAAAATGCACAGTTGAAGTAAAGAATAGTTTTTTTGTTTTGTTTTGTTTTTAAAGAAAGAAAAGAAAAGACCGGCGGTACCGGTCTGACGTCGAAGAAGGCAGACGCGACACAGAAAAATAAAGAAAAAAATAAAGAACTTCTTCTGCGGTGACAGGAACACGACCTGCTGGCTCCGCGGAAAAGAAGAACTGGAGAGAGGCGGTTGGGAAAGGCGGGAAGGCAGCGCGCAGGCGCTGTGGGATGCTCCCAAAAGCTTTCTTACTGGACGCTGGGGAGCGTTCCCGCGCAGGCTCCGTCGGTACCGATGATACCCATATGTGAAGACTCATTCCTGCTTGTTCCTGGAGATATTAATTTATAGTTTTATTTCTACAGTGTTGTTGTACATCCCAAGTTTGGCTTTTGGGGTTCCCAGTTTAATTATTGTCTTCCTATTTCTAAATTGTGATCCCTTGTTCTTTGGTGACGGTCTATGTTCTGCATTTTAACCAAACTGAGGTATTCTGTTCATGTAGTTTCTGTTTGACAGTCCCACTTGTTCTCTTTCCCCAGTAGGACATGCATTGGTATTCTCTGAGATGTATTGGTTTAATATTTGCAGTGTTGCCTTTTGATAGGTAGGGTTTGGTGCTTTGTGAGTCCTGGCAGAGCTGTTATGATACGGTGAACATAAGAACATAAGATATGCCATACTGGGTCAGACCAAGGTCCATCAAGCCCAGTATTCTGTTTCCAACAGTGGCCAATCTAGGTTTGCTATTGGTTCTAAATGGTCAGTGTTTATAGTACTTCCTAATGGGCCTGGCGGTTGGCACTGGAATATAGTAACGTAGAAATCTGTTAGCCTTTCTTTATCCAGACACTCATTAAGAAGCATGTTTACTAAAAATGCATGTTAACACTATGGAAATATTTATGCACATGAGGCTCCCTATGCAAATGAGGCCCACAATTAATCTCCGCACATGGCCCCGCATCCCCCTTGGGCCGCCCCTGCCTGGACCAAACTACCTGAGTCGGTATATCAGGCTCCATCTGTGGCCCTTGTTCAAATCCAGGCTAACAACTCACTTCTTTGAAAGTGCTTTTGGATCCTGACTCCCCTAGTCTCTATTCACCTCCTATGTGTTTCCTTACCATTCCCCTAGATATATCCTAGACTACACTTGTGAAGTCTGTTTTAATTAGACTGTAAGTTCTTATGAGCAGGGACTGTCTCTTACATGTCTCTGTACAGTGCTGTGTACACCTGGTAGCACTATACAAATGATACGTAGTACTAGTTGTGGTGGCAGTTTGAAGGGAGTATTTTTGGGGTAAGGGGGCAGTGTGCGGGATGGTGGGAGGCATTTTTTGTTGGTGGGACAGTTTGGGGGCATTGCAAGAGTACAAAAGAGAGGGAGTTTGAAAGGATCAAATCCATAATTGCTAAGTTTCAGTGTATGTAAGTTTCTATGCTACAGAAACTGGAAACTTTCTCCCACATTGGACTAGATTTTAAGAGGCTTATTTCTCTGGAATAGACAATCCAATTTTGGCCCATTTTTTAACTTGATTTCTCTTTAACACTTTTTCCCACATGCCAAGTTTCATTCCATTCTGTTACATTTTTCAGAGAAGTATTTTGCCCCCAGACAGATGGATGAGAATTCTCGACCCCTATTATATAATTATTCCGAAATTCTGTTGTGTTGGAATAAATAAAAAATGGGAGATTGAGGAGATTTATTTCCTTAATTCCTCCTGTTATGCTGAGGCAGAATCTAACCATATTTGTTTACATATACATGTATTGCCATTGAAAGATGGGACTATACATATAAATGTTTGGCCCATCCAAAATGCCCTCTTAATTTCTAGGAAGCCCGACCATGTTCATGTGTAAACAAAAGCTTTCTGAAATCACAATTTGCACATGTAGCCTATCTATACTTGTTAATGCTCCCATCACTAGCGCCCTCTAAATGGCAAATGAAGTTTAATGTAGCTAAGAAACAAACTTTCAGAAAATGGAAAAAGTCACCAAATGATGAAAACAGCAAACAGCATAAGTACTGGCAAGTTAAATGCAAGGCATTGACAAGGCAGGCAAAGAGAATTTGAAAAGAAGCTTGCCATGGAAGCAAAAGTGCATAATAAAAAACGTTTTCAAGTACATTCATAGCAAAACTGCTGCAAATTTAAGACTGATAAACTTTTCTAGAGTAAATTTTGTTTCTGCACGGGATATGTTTTGTGCTTATTTATTGGACATGTTATCAATTCCCATTGAAACTCATCCATCTATGGTGAAAGTTTATTATCTCCCTAAGGGGAAGAAAGAGAGTGCTTCTGTGGGGTGGGGGGGGGGGGAGGGGGGGTGATACTGATTCTAAACCAGTGGACATTTTGAATATGACAAATTTATTAGAGCGTTCCTAGGATGAGCCAGTTATTTCAGCCACGCTTCTAGTTACCTTTGTGCTATTATAGGGAATGGCTCTTAAAACTATTCTTTAGGAAGAAAGGTACATTATTCTGGGGTCTCTCAGTATGTATATATCCAGACCTTTGTAAGGAGACAGCGCAGACGCAAGGGATTTCTTTTGTTGCGTCCAGAGGTTCTGCAGCTGGGGGAGCTCTTTTGCCTGAAATTTTCATGCAAATGAATGATAAAACTTTGTTCAGTTTCTTATATATTTTATGAGCCTTCCAATCTGTGGACCTTCCTAGCTGCACAATGTGTGGAAGCTCCTGGTGATTCTGACCCCGTTGTGGACCTTCTGCGCTAAACTTATGCATTTGGCTGTAGCACTATTGAGCTGTTTTCATTTCTTCATATATTCTGAGTTTTCATGTATATGATTCTCTCCCCGATGTATGTGAGCTAGTGTGGGCTTAATGTGTTATGTTATGTAATTAGGATAAGACTTTGTGTTTTCTTGTTTTCCTGCTTATTATGTCTCCACTTTGCTCAGTTTCTGAACTAGATGTGGTTTTGGTTTTTGGTTGTAAAATTGCATAAATATAAAATTTAAAAATTAAATAAATAAATTAAAAGGATAATCCCCTTAAGATACATTTTCTGACTTAAAATTAGTGGTTTCGCTGGAGAATACCAAACTATCAACTTGAGTAGTATTCTGGTCTTATACGTCTCATTGCCCTAATGCCAAGATTAAGGCTTTGAAAGTTTATTTTTAGCCACAGGGGGAACCAGTGAAAAGACATAAGAGGAGTAATTTTATAAAGCCTGCTCTTGCGCGGGTGTAAAATGTCCATATCTGCATTTAAGGTACAATCTCTACCTCTTACACTAGTATTTTATACAGGCACATAGACACCTATGTCACTTTAGAAAATAGCACCTATGTAGGCTCCTATTTGACCCCTTAACCTAGGCATACCCCTATAAAATTTCCCTCAGAGAGGGGAGAAATCCTGTCCCACCTTTGGTGATTAATTAATTATCAATCTAGTCACAGTATTCCATACCACCTAGATTCCAGATAAGATTTTCTTAGGGATTCCCAGATATGAAATACTGCAATAATCCAGATGGGACAGAACGGCTGCCTACAGGATTGTTGTTAACTCCTTCCAACAGAAATGGAGATGCAGATGGCTTCCTGGAAATGACGAAGACCTATACCTTTATGGATAGAGAAGTATTACTCCCAAGCTTCTAGTCTGAAATATAGGGGTTAGAACTTTGCCATCCTCTACTGGAAGTGGATCAAAGAGACATTTCAACTTTACAAGCCCAGGGTATCTATGGTTTATTTGCATTTGGTAGTCTCAACCCATTCCATGGCATTCACAAGGTAATTTCTCTAAATCATTGATCTAGTAATCGGAATGCTTCCTCACAGGATTCACCCAATGGGAGTAATATCTTCATATCACCTGGCATAAATACATTTCTTAAGACAAAATCCTCTGACTGCCCTTCTGGCTAAAAAAGAGACAAACTAGTCAACCATTCTACTATTAATGCCTGTACTATTGAGCATATCCTGATTAGAGCTGAAGTGTGCTTGCTTGCTCTGATGGGGCTGACGATAATACTACAACTACATCAGACAAGCCAACTCTTAAGTCAAGCAACATCAGCAGCAACAGAATCGAGTAACACAAAACCCGAGTCAACTCTGACCCCTAAGAAAGCAGCAAGGACAGGACAAGCCAGACCTGTCTAAAACAAAGGCATTTTTTTAAAACTGGAATTTATTTCAATTTCTTTGTAGGAGCAAGAGAAACAGTCCGCATAAAATAATGGCGCCTTTTGCATTAGGAATGACAATAAAGTACTCGAATATTTCAAACTTTCCAAATAATCTTTCATGCTTCTGACATTTACTTCATTTTATTTTCAGCATCTGATTCCAGCATTCAAAAGCAAGCACTAGAAGAAAACATATGTTGCGTATAGGATTTCATGCATTATTTATGCACGTCTCCAACTCAGTCAGATTCCACTGCTTTATTAGTCTTTTCAGGATTATTATAAGCTTTAGCAAATTCAGTAACAAATAGATTTCTGCTTTCGCTCATGTGGAAAAGGCTTCTCTGTAAGTAGGGTCTCTGCTTTAATAACGAACCCTTTGCAGCTTTTGATTGTGTTTCCTTTTTGGTAAGCAGGCTAAATTGCTTAATGAGCAACAAACGAAGTCAAGCCCTGCAGGAAAGATCTCAGGCTATGCTTACTCACCTCAAGTAAGATAAAACAACTCTCAGACCAATGGAGTGAGTTAATTTACACTGTTCTTTCTGAAGACTGGAGCTTCCGTGCATTCCTTTTCCCAGTTCAGGAAGTAAGGAAGAGGTCTGTAATATCACCATCACCATAGATAGGCCGGTACCTCATAGCAATTAATAGCGCATGATCATGTAATTCATTAAAGCTGTCAGGAGAAGCCAGGGCACTTCCCGCAGGTGAAAAGGAGTCATTCCGTTTTCATCCTTCACCTTCATAAAGTCCTGCACTTCTCTTACAAGACTTTCAGAACAGAACAGGAGGAGGGCAAAGGCAGCATCGGGAGGTGAGCAGGAAAACCAGAAAGACGGAGTAGGGAGACAGACAGGCCGATGCAGAAAGACCAACGTGCCCTTTGCACGAAGATAACGCAAATTATAAGCGCAAGGTCCGACAGGCCAAATGCAGAAAATAGACTGACGTGTGCGTAAACAGCAAAGGAAAAGCATACGCACACAGTAACGCCAAGCGTATTTAAATTATAGGGAAATGAGCTGCGCATATTAAAATGGTATGCTAATATTGTCTGCGCCCAATGCAGAGAAACGCATAGAGGATTTTGTAACCAGCTAAGCACCAATTTCTACGCCTAGGTCTGAGGTGGCTTAAATATGTCCTGCATGTGCCTCTGACAGTACTTTGATGGCATCGGGAGCTTTCCCTGATGCCTGGATTATCTGAGGGGAAGTGTCAAACTGCCCTTCAAATGATCCCAGCATAAAGGGAAAGCCCCCGATGCCATCTAAATACTGTCGGAGGTCAGTGCCCCTGACAGAAATCCCCCGGTGGCCCAGCAGCCCTGAACCTCCCACCGATACCTTTCAATTGGAGCGGGAGCATTGCCCTTGCGCTCCTGCTCCTTCGCCTCCATCTTGAAAATGCCTTATATGGCAGCATGACCCCACCTGGTGCATCCCAGGATGCACCACGCAGGACCAGACACCGCCATTTTTCAAGATGGCGGTGCAGGAGCGGGAGCATGTGGGCAATGCTCCCGTTGCACTGTAAAGATATCGGAAGGGGTGGGGGGTTCAGGGCCGCTGAGCCACCAGGCTGACTTTTAATTGGGTGGGTGGGAGGATAGGGGCTGCTGGGCCACCAGGCTTATTTTTAATTGGGTAGATGGGGGGGGGGTGGAAATCGGGCAACCAGAGATTTAATATCTGTCAGGGGCACTGGTCCCCTGATGGTATTTTGATGGCATTGGGGGATTTCCCCCATGCCTGGATCATAAGGAGAAGTTTGACACTTCACCTCAGGTGATCCAGTCATCGGGGAAAGCCCCCGATGTCATAAAAATACTGTCAGGGTGAATATGCAAATTAGCCACACGGTGCCCCTGTTTGGGAGAGCATGCCAAACTTGCACCGACTTCTGTCTGCATGTGTTTGGCTTGCTCTCCCAGTTAAACGCTACCATTTGCGTCACAGTTTAACATGCGGCTAATTTGCATATATGCCCCTTTCTGCATGCTGACCTGGAAGTCACACACTATCAGTGCGCTGTATAGAGGCATACAGAGTTAATCGAGTGCGACTTCAGAGCTGGCTTTCTGCACGGACTCAAGAGTTTACAGCAGACTGTGGGAAGAGACACAAACGGGTTGCAGGGATGTGCTGTTCAGAGAGCTTGTGAGGGTGGGGAGGATGAGCTGCGGAATGAACTGAGGGAGAACATATTGAAGGAGAGAAAATGGTTAGGGAAATGAGCTGGGAAAGGGGAGAGCGTACAGAAGGGAGAATGAGAGGGAGAGAGCCATACAGAGGGGAGAGACAGGAGAGTGATGGGGAAAGAGGGAGGGGGTTGACAGCAGAGAAATGAAAAACACACAAATGTTATACAAAAAAAATCATTATTCCATGCCATTGAAAATTAATTTGCTACAAAATCGTCACTCACTGCAACACAAAATTTTATTCTTGGTAGAGAAAGTGTTGAGGCACCATACTGGATGCAGAATTTTCATGGCAGCCATATGTGAATGCATGTATGTTGGTTTTTGCATATGCATGTGAGAAATGAACACAGTATAAGTAGACTGTTTGCTCCCAAAAGTCTTCTTTGTTCATTTGGAATGATATAAGCCTTTTTACATTGCTGCAATGTATTGAAGAACCTGTAAATGTTTCAATGGATGTTCAAATACTATTCTATTGAATACGTTATGCAAAAAAAGTAAAGCAATTGGTTTTGTATAGTACTGCATAATTTTCAATTTACTGGGGTGCATATATACTTTACTGCATGATTCCCTAGAATATACTGAGGAAATGACAGGAATAGAAGGAAGGGACTGGATTAGAGCAGAGTAGTTCTCTATTCTATTCTGTCACTTTCCTGTTCTCCTGATCTCTGTATGTTACTGGCAGGAAGGGGAGGGGCTGGAAGGAGCAGAAAGCAGGGGGCTTTCCTCTGTAGGGCACTGGCTGATATAGCTGTAGCACCAACCCTGTATGCTATGACCATGAACAATACAGAACAGTGCCCGACCCGGGTAGCTGTCCTATTCACCATTTTGTACCTATAGGGGGTCATTTTAGAAGCCTATTTCATGCTTTGGACATCCATAAACAAGCACAGAGATGTCCCAAAAGCCATTTTAGAAGCCAGCGCTGGGGATGTCCCCAGCGTGAGGATGTCTAGGTCTGAACAGAGGCATGGCAAGGTGTGGCCAGGACACTCCCAGGAACCTGGACAACCCTGCCTGGTTTCAGAAACATCATGGATGTTGTAAACGGGGGCGCTGGGCGTGAATGTCCACAGTCTTGGCAAAAGCAAAATACTATTATGACTTGCAAAGGATTGTGGGGGATGTAGTCCATTCATACCAGAATCAGCCGTTCACACAATAATGAGTTGTGTTGCTCGAGTGTAAGCAAAGAAAAATATATTTTATTCATGGGGTTAATTCACCCACACAGATTTACTTGGTAACACAAAATGACACTTGCTTTCAGTATTATACTTAGGAAAAACAAATCATGATATAAACAACTGAACTTCTTAAGCAATCAAATAAAGACCTTGATGGGAAACAGAAAAGGTCTTTTTGAGGGCTCCTGCTAATAACTTTTAGCAGTGCTCCAAAAGCAAAAACAAAACCCAAAAGTAACCAAAAACTGTTCTTTTTCAAGGATAACTTTCTTCTAATTTACACACAGAAACAGAAGTTTCCTTTCAGAGCTCACGTGCAATTGGGCATGGCTCAATTGCCAATAATTAGCCAGCTGCAAACCCCTTTGCTGGTTCACTTTCTCTACGTGGCTCAAATCCTACCCTAAAGCTTTCTTGCAGACTTTTCTGGGTAGATAAAAGAACAAGTTATAGTTCCTTTTGATGGTTGTTGTATATGTGAAAGTATATTACCACAGCAGCCTAGTCAGAGAGCAATCCATGTATTCATGCTGATCATTTAAAATATCTCCTTCTTCTTCAAATATCATAGAATCAATATCATGGTCTGGCTCAGAGGAATTCCTTAATGAATCACTCTCAGGACAATATTTGTTTCCCTGCTGTCTTCCAAGTGAAGAGCTAGGGCATAGATCAGTGTTCATACCTGAGCTTCCTTTGCTGTTAGGTTTCCTCTCCAGATATCCTGGCCAGTAAGTAGTCCAGCTTTTATATCCAGCCTTCCAATCAAGATCCCTGGACACTGGGTCTCTCTTCACATACCTTCTTGCACTGGTCTTAGGGCCCCTTCCAAATGCAGCCGTCTCCCTCAAAGGTGCCGTCTGGGAATTCCTGGCTCTGTAACCCCACTCCTCTGGCTTTCTCCAGTCCAATGGAGTATGCTTGCCTCTGGAATGACTCCCAACACACATACTGCTGTGGGCTCCTTCTTTAGACCTCCAAGATGTCTTTCTCTTCTTCCTTCCACGTTGTTGCTGCTTCCTGATCTCCGTCTCCAACTGATTCTGTGTAGAATATGTTCTACTTTTAACTTGCTTAGAGGGATGATCCACCCTAGCACAGCCCAGCTGTGCTGAATCAAGCCCTGCCCTTGGAGATGAGTGATTGGGGATTACCTCATAGCTCTCCTGATTGAACACACGTTTCCCCACTTCAGCTCTTCTAGAGGCAGTTTGAAACCTGGTGCATTCTGGGACTGGTAGTCTTTTATGAAAACATTCTGTTTTAGTATTTCTACCAGCAAAGACAGGTTGCTTGTTCAGAGCCAATTCACCTCTTTTATAGCTCCTTCCTGAACTATGATAAGCTTCCTTATCACAATGTCCAGCACTGCGTCTAAATTTATACCTGCTCCAGGCATGAACAGGCATCTAAAAAGTGCTCAGTTTGGATGAATACCATCCAAAGGGCATAGAGAAGAAGGCATTAAAATTGGAGGACCTAGAAAACAGATCCTGATGTTGCAATATACGTGTCCGGAGTTTGCTGGAGACATGCACGATGGTGGATTATAAAAAGACTGAGGAGCAAATTAGTATTGCTGTCATCAAGGTTACCCAATTGGACTCGGAGAACTTTTGTTTTAAAATTGAACGTGCTCACCACACTCTGGGTATGCAGAATCTGAAAGGCTCTGTGATGTGTTGACATGCTTTCTTGAATTTGCCACAAAGAAGTGGTGGTGCAGTCACATGGAAACTGGGAAAAATTCATTGAGAGAACTCTGCCATTCAGATTTATTCTGACCTTTCCACCATTACCATTAGAAAGCGGAGAGAGTTTTTGGAGATAACAAGGCAACTGCAGGCTGAACATGTGCGTTATCGGTGGATTTTCCCTGCGAGCTTGCAATTCACGATCTCCGGGTTGAAGATTAGGGCATGCACCCCAAAGGAGGTCCTTGCAGGCCTGCGGGGGGCTGGATGGACTTATCTACCATTGCTACAAGACCCCAGAGATGTACAAGGTGGGAAAGGAGACCTTTCCACAACATGCTGGCAGCAAGAAAAGCAAGGAGGGAAATGACTATGGAGGCAGGCAGATCAGCTGGTGATGGAAGAACCTTCCAGAATATGAATGGACTATGCTGCAATTGCTGGACTTGTTTTTCGGGGTGATGTGGGGTGTGGGTAAGAGAGGGTTGTTGGATGAACAGTGAAGATGTGAGGGGATGCCTTTGTATATGCTTTTGCTTTCTGCTTTTGGTGCAATGTGGGGAGTGTGAATGAATGGGGGTACCATAGGGTTGAGTGTTTGGGGCGAGTTAATTGGGAGTACAGTGCATGAGAGGTTTGTGGCCCAGGGGTAGGTACAACACACCTCAGTGTAAGACTATATGGTATATGGCCATGTGGATGGGGGGAAGTGGTGGGAATCCTGTGCCATGTGGGAATGCTTTGTCCCTGAGACTTGAAGTGGCTGCGCTTTGGTATGCTTAATGTGCATGGGTCGAACACACCCTTTAAGAGGCAGCTGCTATTTAAGCAAGTTTCATTTGTCCAGGAAACTCGCCTATTGGTGAGGGATGAGTTTTGGGTGGAGTCAAAGAAATATGATAAACTGTGATTTGCATCCAATCGAGTTAATAAGAAAATAGGGAGGGGTTGCTATTTTGATTGCTGTGGATATACCTGTGCAGGAGCTCGAGGTGCAGTGTGACATGTGGGGGTATTTTCTCTTCGTTAAGCTACTGCTAGCCAACATCAAAATTACTTTGGTGTGCCTTTATGAACCTAATGTGGAGCAAGGACCTGTCTTTAAACATGTTGTGGACCAAGTGGGAGCATTTATGGAGGGTTATCTCATGGTGGGTGGTGATTTTAATTGGGCAATCAATCCCCGGGTCGAAACCCACTCAGGTAGCTCAAAAAACGCCCAGAGTCTTAAGGCATTTGTAGACACTTTTGACCTAGTAGATATGTGGAGGGGTCAACATTTCAACAAACGGCAGTTCACTTTTTACTCCAAACCACATAATTCATAATATAGGTTTGACTACCTTTAGTTAGAGAGAGGCCTCTTTCCTCAAGCAGTGGAATGTGAAATCAATTGTATTTCATGGTCTGATCATGCTCCAGTGTGGAGGGACATTAAGAGGTGACTGGTGCAGAGGGAGAATAATTTTCGGCACCTGAATAATTATCTTCTGTATAATGCAACAGATTGTGATAAGTTAAGATCGGTTATCAGGGACTATATGGAGATTAGTGATGATGAAGGGTGACCTTCAGTTGTGATGTGGGAGTGTCTGAAGGCTGCTCTGAGGGGCCATTTTATATCATTGAGAACAGTTAAAACGCAGGCCAAAGAAAAGAAATTGGGAGAACTCTGGTCTAAGCTGGAGGAGAAGAACCAGAAAGGTAGTCTCACTCAGATAAAGGCCAGAGATCTGGATGACAAAGATCCAAATTATATGATTTTCAACTAGGGGAGATGAAATTTGCTTTGGAAAGGCTGAGACAGCCTCATTTTGAATCTGGTAACAAAGCTAGTAGGCTTTTAGCTAGGAAATTAAGGAAGTTGTAATGTAGGAATATGGGGCCTGATATATGAAAGGCATTTACACAGTTTACAGCAGAGACCCTCTTTTGTGTGGATCCTATTGGCTCATATCTCTTTTAGGGATTGATCAAAAGATATTCACCTGTGCTTTGGTCAATCAATCACTCCCTTTAATGGCAGGATTGGTGCATTCTAACTATTTGAGTTTCATCCCTGGAAGACAGGGGTCGATAATATCTGGAAAATTGTTAATTTAATCTGGATAGATAAGACATGGAAGACTGCCCCATCAGTGGCCCTTTTGGCTGTCAATGCAGAGAAGGCTTTCAATGGCGTTTGTTAGCCTTTTCTGTTTGCAGTCATTGTGAAAGAAGAGTTTTGAAAGGAACTTTTTTAAAGTAGATTCAGATTTTTTATGTAGAACCTCTTGCAAAGTTAAGGGTAAATTTGAGCTATTCACAGGTCTTTAAACTGCGGCATGGCACAAGAAGGCAGGGGTGCCCCGTCACCCTGTTCCCCTTTGTGTTGGGGATGGAGCTTCTAGACCATTGGGTCCAGAATAGTTTTGATATTTGGGGGATTGAGATGGCTCAAGTTTCCTTGTTTACAGATGATTTGTTATTCTCTATTTCAGACATTGGAGTGTCCCTGAGACCCCTGGTGGACCCCTGGTGGACATAATGAATTAATTTGGTGTTTCCAGCTTTAAAGTTAATGCAGCCAATTCTGAGCTCCTTAACATATCCTGTTCAGGAGAGAAGCGGGCAGATATTCAAAATAAATTTGTTCTCAAATGGGCAAGAGGGTGCTATTGATACTTGGGAGTATATCTGTTGGCTGAGCTGGATAGATATTCATGATGAACTACATCCCCCTTTGCTTGATCAGTTACAGTGGTGAAAGTTGAGTATGTCCAGGTTTATCACATTAACAGTATCAAAATTATGTTGGTTCTGCGGTTATTGTATCTTTTTAACAGTCTCCCAGTTGCAGTGCCCCACACTTTTTTGAATAAGGTGTAGAGGATCCTTATGAAGTTTATATAGGATAATCAGCGGCTCCATGTGGTTAGATCTATAATGTCTCAATATAGGGGGCACCGTTGGACGATGGGTGAAGACAGTAAAGGCTTCAGGAAGTGGTAAAACGGAACTGGAAGATCGACTGCGGTCTGGGCGTCCTGCCTCAGCCACCAGTCCAGACAAGTTGCAGTGTCATGCGATAGCTGCCAGCGGGCATTAAAATACTGTAAGCTGTTGCGGTGTGCCTTGCACACACCTTTGAATATCCCAAAGAGTCAATAATTGCCATTGCACTATCTCTACTGACGGAAAGCTGTATGGACAATTCCCGACTCGTGATGCGCTGATCCGCATGAACAATGTCATCAGCGCGCTGCAACTTGTCTGGACTGGTGGCTGAGGCAGGATGCCCAGACCGCGGCCGATCTTCCAGTTCCATTTTACCACGTCCTGAAGCCTTTACTCTCTTCACCCATCGTCCAACGATGCTCCTATCTACCGCAGAACTTCCATACACAGCACACAACCGTTTGTGAATGTTTCTCACACTTTCTTTCTCCTTCACCAAGAATTCAATTACAGCTCCTTGTTTGTACCATGTGTCACTCACAGATGCCATTAGAAGGATCACTACCAGCTCGCTATTTGTCGGTCGACTGTAAAATTACACAAATGTGCCCTTTGAAGTTCCAAGTTACTATCCTTTCAATTTCACACCTCTATCTTCATTCTGGACTGAGAAAAAACATGTGGGGCATTACTTTCTGAGCAACCCTTGTAGATACCACACCATTCACTGAAGATGATGTGTTAGAACAACTTGTAAAACTGAAAGTGAACAAGGCCATGGGACCGGATGGGATACATTCCAGGATACTGAAAGAGCTCAGAGAGGTTCTTGCAGGGCCGTTAAAGGATGTTTTCAATAGAACCTTCGAAACAGGAGTAGTTCCTCAGGACTGGAGAAGGGTGGATGTGGTACCTCTTCACAAAAGTGGTGACAGGGAAGAAGTGACAAACTACAGGCCCTTGAGCCTTACACCGGTGGCAGAAAAAGTAATGGAGGCACTTCTGAAAGAGTGAATAGTGGACTTTCTCAAAACCAACAGGTTGCATGATCTGAGGCAACATGGTTTTACCAAAGGACGATCTTGCCAAACAAATCTGATTGAGTTCTTTGACTGGGCAACCAGAGAACTAGATAAAGGGCATGTGATGGATGTCATGTACCTGGATTTCAGCAAAGCCTTTGATACTGTTCCTCATAGGAGGCTTATCAATAAACTCAGTAGTTTGGGGATGGGTCCCAAGGTGGTGAAGTGGATCAGAAATTGGTTGACTGACAGACGACAGAAAGTGATGGTAAATGAAGCTCACTCGGATGAAAGGAGGGTGATTAGCGGGATGCCCCAAGGTTCGGTCCTGGGCTCGGCCCTGTTCAATATATTTGTGAGTGATATTGCTTAAGGACTGCATGGAAAAGTCTGTCTTTTTGCAGATGACACGAAAATTTGCAACAGAGCGGACTCCCTTGAGGGAGTGGATAACATGAGGAAAGATCTACAAAAGCTGGAAGAATGGTCTAATGCTTGGCAGTTGAGATTTAATGTGAAGAAGTGCAGTGTCATGCATTTGGGAAGCAGAAATCCAGGGGAAAAATACGCGATAGGGGGCGAGAGGTTGGTGTGCACGGACCAGGAGAAGAACCTTGGTGTGATTTATTTCTGCGGATCTCAAGGTGGCAAAACAGTGTGACTAGGCAGTGGCAAAAGCCAGGAGGATGTTGGGTTGCATACAAAGAGCAATTACCAGCAGAAAGGAAGAGGTACTAATTCCACTGTATAAGTCACTGGTGAGGCCTCACTTGGAATACTGTGTTCAGTTTTGGAGACCATATCTTGCAAAGAATATAAAAAGACTGGAAACTGTTCAGAGGAAGGCAACCAAAATGATTTGGAGCCTGTGTCAGAAGCCTTATGAGAAGAGACTTGAAGACCTAAATATGTACACTCTGGAGGAGAGGAGGGACAGGGGAGATATGATTCAGACCTTTAAATACTTAAAGAAAAATAATGAACAAACCAACCTCTTCCAAAGACGGGGAAGCTGTCAAACTAAAGGGCATAACATGAAGCTGCAAGGGGGTAAATTGAAAGGCAATGTCAGGAAATACTTTTTCACTGAAAGGGTGGTAGATGCTTGGAATGCCCTCCCAATGGAAGTGGTGGGGGCAAATATAGTGACAGAATTCAAAATGGCATGGGATAGACACAGTGGATCCCTTTACAGCAACAGGATAAAATCAAAATAAACTTAACTATCTAATTTCTCAACATACAGGGGTGTCCTACACAGAGCGATGGGTTCACCCCTAAAACAAAGACATAGGGAGGGGTGGCCTGCATGAAGCTGCAGGTGCACCTACTCTTACCATCTTACTGGGCAGACTAGATGGACCATACTGGTCTTTATCTGCCATCATTTACTATGTTACTATGAATGATGAGATTGCAGACCTACTATTAGTAATTTGTCAACTATCATTAAAATCATCTGTAATACCTGAAGACTGGAGGATGGCCAATGTAACCCCAAGTTTTAAAAAGAGTTCCAAAATTGGAGAGGCCTCAGGAAATTAAAAACAAAGGGAAAAAAAGAAATAAATTACAGAGCAGAGACTTAAGCGTCAGCCGTAGTGGTCACAATTTGCACCTCAATTCCCTCCCTAGCTATCAGAAAATACAGCAACTGACTTGGTTAAAAAAATAGGAAAACTTTGTCATCAAAGGAAATTACACAATGAGAGGGACGTCTTAATTGAAAACTAGCTCCCAGGGATAGAACTCTAGAGCGCAAGCCCAAGAATTCTCTCCTCCTCACCTGGGTAGCACGAGATAAATCAGGAAACATATACACTTTAGATCCCAAGAAGTTACAATTGAAATTTCTGAAATATGCCTGAAGAATTAAAGATTTATCAAGCTATGAGGCCAGAGTCACAAGTAAAGTAGTACGGCCGGTTACCACCTCTAAGGAGTCCTCCAGGAACCTGATGTCTGTACTAGGAAAAATGTATAAAGAACAAAATTACTGAACATGTAGATAGTCATGGCTTAATGGGAAACAGCAAACATGACTTTAGCTAAGGAAGGTCTTGTCTTACTAACCTGTTATGTTTTTTTGAAGATGTGAATAAACAGGTAAACAAAGGTGAGTCAGTTGTTATAATGCATCTGGATTTTCCAAAAGCCTTTGACAAGCTCCCACATGACAGACACTTCGCGAAATTAAAAAGTCATGGGATAGGAGGCAGTATTCCATTGTGGATCAGGAACTGGTTAAAAGATAGAAAGCAGAGGGTAGGGCTAAATGGCCAAATTTCCAAATGGAAAAAAGGTGAATTGCGGGTAAATTGAAAGGCAATGTCAAGAAATACTTTTTCACTGAAAAAGTGGTGGAGCTTGGAATGCCCTCCTGATGGAAGTGGTGGGGCAAATACAGTGACAGAATTCAAAATGGCATGGGACAGACACAGTGGATCCCTATATAGCAACAGGATAAAATCAAAATAAACTTAACTAATTTCCCAACAAACAAACAAACAGGGGTGCTCTACACGGAGCGGTGGGTTCACACCTAAACAAAGACATGGGGAGGTGTGACCTGCACGGAGCAGTTGGTGCACCTACTTTTTTCATCTTGCTGGGCAGACTAGATGGACCATACTGGTCTTTATCTGCCGTCATTTACTATGTTACTCTGTAAACCGAAGAGTAGCAAATCACATGGACCGGATGGTACACATCCAAGTGTGTTGAAAGAACTAAAATATGAGATTTCAGACCTACTATTAGTAATCTGTGAACTATCACTAAAATCATCTGTAGTACTTGAAGATTGGAGAGTGGTCAATGTAACTTCAATTTTTAAAAATGGTTCCAGGGGTGATCTGGGAAAGTTCACACCGGTGAGCCTGAAATCAGTACCAGGCAAAATGGTAGAAACCATTATAAAGATATAAAATTACTGAACATGTATAGAGCCATGGTTTAATGGGAGAAAGCCAACATTTATTTTATTTACATTCTCTTATATAAAATAAAATAACATGGATTTAGTCAAGAAAAATCTTGTTTTTATTTATTTTATTTATTTATTTATTTGTGTGCTTTTCTATACCGCCCCTTCCAGAGATCAGGGGCGGTTTACAGAGAACTTTTTAACAAACAATATAACAAGGCATTGAAATATTGTATTACAGAGAACATTAAACATTAATGGCACATAGTAACTATATTACAAGGAAAACAATATTTTAACTATTTACATGGTTGTGTAAATTACTGCTTATTTACAAAGTATAGCATGCAAAAGTTATAATAGACTGAAAAACATTATAGTAGAAACTAGAAGTATAGAGTTCTAATGTGGCAGAGGGCCTATTTACAATAGCCATTATAGGACTGATTAGGGTTCAGTAAGTACAGTGTATCATTTACTAATCTGTGATATTTTTTTGAAGGTGTGAATAAACAGGTAGACAAAGGTGAGCCAGTTGAAGTGTATCTGGATTTTCAGAAAGCCTTTGACAATGTCCCTAATGAGAGACTCTTGACCATATTAAAAAGTCAAGGGAGAGGAGGCAGTCTACTATTGTGGATCAGGAATAGGTTAAAAGATAGAAAGCAGAAGTAGAGCTAAATGGCCAATTTTCTCAATGAAGAAAGTTGAATAGTGGAGTACACCAAGGATCTATGCTGGGCCCACTATTTTTTAACATATTCATAAGTGACCTGAAAATAGGAAAAACAAATAAGGTGATCAAATTTGCAGATGACACAAAATTATTCAAAGTTGTTAAAACCCAAGAGGATTGTGAAAAATTGCAAGAGGACCTTGAAAAATTGGAAGACTGGATGTCCAGATGGCAGATGAAATTTAATGTGGACAAGTGCAAAGTTATGCACCTAGGAAAGAAGAACCCAAACTATGATTACACAATGCAAGGTACCACCTCAGAAAACACAACCAGGAAAAAAATGTAGGTGTCATCGTTGATAATACATTGAAACCCTCTGCCTAGTGTGCAGGGGCGGCCAAGAAAGCAAATATAATGCTAGGAATGGAGGAATGGAGAATAAAACAAAGGATATTATAATGCCTCTGCATCGTTCCATGGTGCGACTGCACCTTGAATACTGTGTGCAATTCTGGTCGCCATATCTAAAAAAGGATATAGCTGAATTAGAAAAAATACAAAGAAGAGCGACAAAAATGGGGAATGGAAGGATACCCCTATGAGGAGAGGCTTAAAAGGTTGGGGGCTCTTCAACTTGGAAGAGAGATGGCTGAGAAGGGATATGATAGAAGTCTATAAATTAATGAATGGAGTCGAACGGGTAAACGTAGATCGGCTGTTTATGCCATCAAAAAGTAGAAAGACTAGAGGGCACGTAATGAAGCTACAATGTAAGCCATTTAAGACTAAAAGGAGAAAATATTGTTTACTCAAAGTGTAATCAAACTCTGGAATTTGTTACTGGAGGATGTAATAAAAGCTATTAATGTAGCTTGGTTTAAAAAAAAGGTTTGGACAGGTTCCTGGAGGAAAGTTCCATAAACCAGTATTAAAGAGGACCTGGGAAATCCACTGCTTGCCCCAGGACAAGCATTATGGAACGTGTGTGCTTCTTTGGGAACCTGCCAGGCACTTGTGGCCTGGATTGGCCACTGTTGGAAACAGGATACTGGGCTTGATGGACCTTGGTCTGACCCAGTAAAGCATTTCTTATGTTATGTTCTTATGTTAAACTGATTCTTCAAGACTGTATCCATCTTACGATCCAGGGGGTCCTTTGGGGCCGTTCTGCCCTCCACCAAAATGGTGGTCCACTTCATAATCACTGTAACCTGTACATCCACTTTTTTATGTGATAAATCACTCAATGTGCCAGCACCCCGTCTGCAATTTATGCACATATTTTCCTTATGTTATAGTTGCTTAATCTTGTTCTTTGTAATTATTTCATGTACATAGTTCACCCCTGTTATCCAAGTTTGTACTCCTGTTCTATGTAAAACCAAACAGCTTGTTGTTATGGTCATTTTGTTATAATGTAAACCGCGCTGATATCGAATAGTGCGGTATATAAGAAATTGTAATAAAATAAATAAATAAATAAAATAAAAATAAAATGTGTTCATCCTGAGGCAAGGCATAAAGCCTCCTGCAAACCTTCAGCCCCTTCATTGAGGAGTCAGACAAGTCCAATAGCAGAATACGCTGTTGATAACCTCCAGAAAAGGAAAGGCCGTCTTGGACTTCCGAACGCCCTGCAAGAGAAGGTGGATCTGTGGCCCTTGTCCAGCTGCAGAAGGGTCAACCAAATTTAGGGCAGAAAATACCTGAGCAATCAGGGCCGCCAATTCATCCTTCCTGAACAGGTGAATACCACCAGACTCATCATGATCTCCAAGTCAGAATTAGCATCTGACGCATCACGACTGAATTCCTGGTCTTGGTTAAATGACAGGCAACTCAAAACTCCAGATCTATCCTCCATCAAGAGTGCTTAGAAGGCAGGGCCCAACCAGACTTTGACTCACCCACTGTCCCTCCTCTGATCAGGCAGAAAGGGATCAAGGGGACCCAGAAGCTCCAGGGTTCGGACTGCCCCACCAGAAAGACCAAACTTGCTGCAGAAAGGAGAACTCTAACCCAGAACACAGGAGTTCCCCACTGGCCAAATAGCTCCCGCCATCAGGGTGTAAACAGATGACGACCCCTTCCATAAAGTGGAATCATCCAGAGGAGAAAGTGCTGAGACAGTAGACCTGACAATCATCCTTCTTCAGGGCATCATCTGCTGCCAATGGCAGTGAAGAAGATAAGATCGGAGCACCTCCTGTTGCGAAGGGGAAGACAGGCCTTCCAAGGGTGCAACCAAAACGTCCATGCAAGTTAAGCAGACACCATATTCCAGCCATGAGACTTTCCACTATCTGCAGATAAGGAATTGCTTCTTCGGGAACGGCATAACCACCCCACTCTCCAGCAGTCAGGTAACACAGTTGAAGGGTGTGCTAAATTAGCGCATCATGCAACGTGCACTAAGACTGCATGGAGAGGGCCACGCGCACTAGCACCATGCAGACCAGAGTGGCATGTGCAGGCACCACACAGAGAGCAGTGTGCAGAGGTGCTGCCTAAAGATACCACATGCCACTAAATCGCACCAGGGAAGGCATGGAAAGGGCACGGCAAAGTACAGGAAGCACAATTTATACAGGCAATTATACAAAGTGGGAAAATAGCAGTACCGAACCAATGGCCTCCCTGCATGGTTCCAAACCCAACTTAGTACCCCAATAACGGAAGAAGTCGAGAGCCCCTACAGACAGGATAAACAAACAGGCTTAGCCTTCGTTACTTACCCCTGGGGAGCTCTAGGCAGGTAAAACTATGCCAGGCTACGTGCTACTCCCATGTCGCAGACAGTCACATATTTCTGAAAAGCTGCCTTCTAATCTTCGAAGAAGAACAGGGAGAAGGAAGAGGAGGGAGAGGGCACTGAGGCTGTGTGTACTTGAAGAATCCTTCCAAAACTCCTTTCCCAATCTTCGAGCTGCTCAACATGTCCTTAATAAGACAAGGACAAGGAAATGAACCAATTTCTCTGCTTTTACGGCATCCAGAAAGACTACTGGTTTTGAGGGTGACCCTAGTGGAGCCTCTTGTGTCGTGGAGCCTCTTGTGTCGTGCTCCAGTGAGAAATGCACTTCCAGGAACAGCTGCTCAAGAATGAAATCAATCTTTCCTCTCAATTTTCCCTTTATCTTTGCAGATTTTCACAGAGCTGGAGACAGTAAATTACTGAAGGCTTCCTTCTAGTAGTTTTGGCTGATATGGCATGATAATGTCCTAAAGAAGCCTATGGAAATTTCCTCTGTCTCCACATTTGCTGGTAGGGGGACACAACACACTTGTCTGTACTGGTCTAGCAGGATGATATGGAAATGCTTTTTCTTAAATTGCTTTATTCAAGCAGCAAAGACAGAGAGCCAATTTTAAAAAAAGGACAAAAATGTTAGAAAATAGGAAAAAAATAAGCAGAACATGCAGAAATAGGTCAGTGAGTTATCGATGGGACCTAGGCCCAGACTTACAAACCTCTTTCAGGGACTCAGTGGGGTTCTCCTATCTGCTCTCAAGCCCATCAGTGCCTGAACCTGTGGATAACAGAGCTAGACACATGGCAACTGTCGGCTAGAGGAGACAATGGGCATACCCAAACTCCAAGCAAACACTGGGCTAAGTTCTCAAACACACAAGCCAAAAGATCACGATCTGGGCCAGGGTGGACAAGCCTATCTGCACTTCTACACCAGTTCACACATCTTGCCACATGCTGGAGGCAGACAATACTGGCTACTTTCAGTGTTACACCAGCATGTACACAAGTGATAATGTAATTTAAAGTTGCTCTGGTCTGCCTCCACCTGCTGGCTGGAGAGCATAATTCACTTGTCTGAACTGGTCCAGCAGGATGATAAGGGAGGGAGGCTGATATCTAATGGCCAGACTTGTGAATGATATCTGATGGCACTGGAACCCAGTGGAGGCTAGTTCTGATTGAACAGGAATCTATCAAATAAAGAAAATAACTTTGTGAAAATATGTATTTCCACTGCCAAAAACAATTCTCTGAACAAATTTTATATGTGAAAGTATGAACAAAGAACTGATTTAATTTATGACAACACGTATAACTATACTATAACAATATAGAGCTGTAGGGCAAGAAAAGAGAACTGTGGGGTCATTTTTCAAAAGCCTTTTTCCAGATAATCATGGAGGTTATACAGATAAAGGCACCGAAAGATATTCAGCAGCACTATCTGGATAGTTCCACTGAAGCTCTCTCCACAGATTGCCTTGACACTATCCTGTTAGTGCCGGGGTAGACCATGGGCAGAACAAGAGCTGTGTAGCCACTTCAGATAATCACATCACTAATCTGGAGCATGTCAATTTTCAGCTGCTATCTGGATAAGTCATGTGGGTAGCTTCAACCACTGAAAAAGATGGCCCAAGTTGCTACCTGGACAACTTATCAGGATAGCAGCTGAAAATTGTCATTATCCGGGTAAGTGCCATGATTATCTGGGTAGTGTTGCAGAATCCACTATCAGGATACTACTACTTAATATCTAGAGGATATTTAAATATCTAATCCTTTGAATACTGACCCTTGCATGCCCCTCTGTTGCACTGTGGCTAGGATTCTCGACCTCTAAATGCTAACCAAACATCATCATATGTTTAACATTTTCTAACAGATAAAAGCATATGGTAAAATTCTTCTGTTCTTTCTTTTCGAGTACGTTCACAGTAATGACCTCATTCATTCCGTCAATGTAATTCCATGTATAGAAATACTGCTTGGTTGACAGTAAAACCAAAAAATGTGAGTTGCCTTCATTTTGTGTACAATGCAAGCATTCTAAAATTTAGAGGAGCCAGGCAGCTCCTATAGCCTCACTGCGAATGTTGAAGTGAGATATGTGAAGAACCTGAGCTATACTACATCTTTTCTACAAAGTTTAAATGCTTCTTATATTAAATCCATGACCCAATTATAGGTGGTCTCCAGGATATAGAAAACAGTAAAGAGAGAGAGAGAGAGATTGGTTGGGATTGGATAGAGGAAGAGAGAGAAACTGGAGGGAAATGGCTGGTGGGGGGGGGGGGAGGTAAAGAGACTAAATGATGCGGACTGGATGGCAAGAGAATGAGACTGATGGAGACAGGAAGGGAAAGGGAAATCAAGAGGACTAGTGGGGACAGGCTTGCTGCTAAGGGAGGGGAATCGGGTAAGAGCTTTGGAGATGAAATGGAGGTCCCTGAGGGGTCCACACAACCAAAAAGGCGGGGACCTCTGCCATAGGGCATGATCAAACTCACTCCCAAAAAGGTTGCCTAGAAGCAAGCTACCACTAAAAAAAAGTAGTCTCTAATAAACTGTGAAAAATATATCCCTGGAGATGAGCAAACACTTCTGCATGGAACACTGATTTAAGTAGCCGAAAAGAGCAAAGCAACCACACCTGCAGAGTGCAAGACAGGATACAAAGGAACAGGGTGATGAACCACACCTTTGAATGGATCAAAAAACCATTTAATTGAGTTGTCCAGAAGTCTCTCCCTACACAGGCCATGTTTCAGCTGGTAATCAGGGGTAATAGGACGTTAGCAAAAACATAAAATTACATATGAACCATAGACATACAGATAAAAAAGTCAATGAACACACCGATAACAAAAAATAATGATAATAATAACTAAACAAAAATCTAAACAATAGTAAAAAAGTACAGGTTTTGTTTTTTATACTTTTTTACTATTGTTTAGATTTTTCTTTATCATTATTATTTTTTGTCATTGGTATGTTCATTGACATGTCTTTTTAACACTACTTTTAGTCTAGTACTCCTCACTATTTTTATGATTATTAATTCCCATATATGTTTTTTGATCCATTCCACAGTGTAGTTCATCGTCCTGTAAATTTGTATCCTGAATTGATATGTCTGCATTTACCTTCTCATTTTGAGCTCCACTTCAGCAAAGAAACCTTGCATGACACAACAAAAAGTATGATGAATGGAGTCTTAAGATATTAATCTCGGTAGAATAGGCAAGAGAACAGCAGCCTTGACTCTGTATAAAACTGTCAGACACGGACAAAGGACAAACAAAAAAGGAAGAACAAGTGAAAAATGGTAACCATGGGGAGAGGACTTTTCAAAATAAGCTTGAATATTAGTGATATAGGGATCAACATGAATATTGAATTTTAAAGAAATATTAGAGGGGGGGCGGAGCCCGATGTCCAGCGGGATGGTCGCATAACGCTGAGGCTCCCGAGAGGCCTACTCAGAATCCTGAATTAACTCCGGACATACTTGAATTTCTGCTCTGCTCTTGCCGGGGCACATTGGTGTGATGGCGGGGACCAAACCCACGCGCCTGGAATTTGGACCTCCAGCGGCGTCTCACGGTAAACGCTCCAAAACTGAACCCCCGTCCCCGCAGAAGGGGCTGGCTTTGCACGAGGGCCCCGAAATGCAGCAGGAAATCCTCGCAGAAATTAGAGGGGTTAAGGACCTCGTGCAGTCAAACGGTGAAGCACTTCGAGCGCTGAGGGAAGATCTTGGTGTACTGCAAGGCAGGCTGGAGGGGCTCTCTTCGCGTCAGGACAAAATGGAGAGTATGCTAGACTCCCATGCGGTCCGGCTGTCCAAACTCGACAAAGTTGAACGCCAGGTGCGGGCCTTGCAGAAAGAAGTGGAAGATGGCAATAATAGAGCGCGCCGCAACAATCTACGTCTCGTGGGCATACCGGAGGGAGCGGAATTGGGAGACATGAAGGAGTTTTTAGGTAAAATCCTCCCTTCCCTGCTCCAAATCACCTTTACCAAAGAATTGGAGATCGATCGCGCTCATCGTGTACCCACAAACATAACGCTCAACAGGAAGACCCCGCGGCCTATCATCTTTCGACTTTTGAGATATCAACATGTGGAACAAATTCTCCGTGCCTCCCGGGCAAAGGGCCATATGGAGTTTGAGAGCCACAAGGTCTCCTTCTATCCTGACTTGGCTAAACCCACGGTCGACCGCCGAAAGCGCTTTCTGGAATTTCGGCCGAGGCTTCAACAACTACAAGCATGCTATGGCCTGATGTACCCGGCCAAGCTCCGAGTTACGCTTCACAATCAGACAAGAACATTTGAGGACCCTGATCTACTAGCGGAGTTTTTGGACTCTAAAGAAGCCGACTTGATGCGCTGACTTCCAGAATATTCCCACCAGTATTCTCATATCCGTTGTGCCTGCCATATTGGATGTACCGCGGTTCAGCGAAGAGTCTGTCGAGGGCGGTTTGTTGCCTTATTTTGAAGATACCTGGGACCCGACTCCATCTACCCATAGTAGCCTCGACGAGTATCAGAGACAGTGTTACTTATGGACTCTGGTGTTTCTTTTCTTTTACTATGTCTCTATCTTCCTCTCTAGGGCCTCCTCCCGCAGACATCTGGTCGCCATATTCATTGGGGGTTTTGCTTCTTCTCTAGGTTACTTTGGTACATATTTTTCAATATGGGTGTATTGGCCAGCATACTTGGTGCTTATGTCATTATTGTACAGATTCTGATTATGTTGTAAGTTTTCAAGCGCTCTTACTTAAAATGTCTGTTATCGATTGATGGCACCATGTAAGATTTTCTCATTGAACGTACAATGCATCAATAATCCGATAAAATGGAGGAAAATTCTAAGTTATTTAAGTCATGACGCTGCGGACCTGATTTTCCTCCAAGAAACACATTTCAATTTGAAGGAAACTCTCAAACTCAATATTAAACCTTACATGGTGGCCGCCTATTCCCCAGCCGTTTCTAGGGAATGTGGGGTTGCCATATTGGATGGGAACTCTCTGCATGCTACTATTATAGCGACTTGCTCAGATACAGCGGGTAGATGGTCCCGAGTTCACCTCAAGATAGGTCACTTTAAAGTTACATGTATATGCCGCTATGCTCCTAATGTAGATGACCCTGCCCTTTGTTACTATTGCTCAGGTTGCGCAGGCCTCTGCTAATACTTCATTGATATTGGGGGGGATTTCAATTTAGTTCTTGATCCCCTGATTGACAAATAACCGCCTAGGACAAGTGGTCCCCCCAAGAGTCACATCGCGCTAATCTCTGTGAACACAGATATTGTTCTAGTCGATCTATGGAGGTTACTACACCTCAATGAGCTTGACTTTACCTTCTTCACTTCCCCTCACAAATCCCAGTTTTGCATCGATTTCTTTCTGATATCAAAACTGTTGGTTCCTCAGGTGGACGCTGCAAAGATTCACTCTCAGCATCTTTCAGATCATGCTGCTATTTCTTTTCAATAACATACTATTGCACTCCAAGGGAATCCGGGGGCCTGGTTCTTTGACAGAGCCCTATTAACTCAGCCAGAGTTCCGGTTAGAAATTCGAGCAGCCATGTATGATTACTTCCAGACCCTGGTACTCCAGGGGGATCTGGACACCCCAACAGCTCTTCTCTGCAGCTCGTTGGAAAACCTTTTCTGATTTATACAGGGAATTTGCGTTATCAGCGAAACATTACTTTCAATTGCTGCAGCTTCCATGCTGCCTCAAAAGCGCTCCAATCATGCCGCCCTCTGTCCCTACCAAGGACGGGCTATTAGAACTAATTCACTCTATTAGTAGTACACATGGGGTAGCCTCTAACTTTTATAACTATTCTGTCAGGGTACAGATACTGTCACTTGTAGAGTCCAACAAGCCTGGGATCGCTAACCGCAAACCACTTTAACCCCTGTGCATTAGAGCGTTTTCTGGAGCAAAATAGTACGGGTTTCCCGGTCTGCCTCCGTTATCCAAACTCTCTTCCCTTTTGCACATAGATGTTCTTATATTCCAGGAAAATAGCCAAATGGAACATAACTGCCAGGGATCAGTGTAGGTCTTGCCATACTGATGTAGGACCCTCGCTCATGTTCTTTATGAATGTCCTTAACTACAGGTTTACTGGGGGCGGGTCTGGGGTCGTATTCCATTTATCTTACACCTTCACGAGCCTCTTTCTTGGAAGACTGTGGGACTCCGCTCAGTGGCGGAGGTCCCCTCTCTTCCTAAGAAGGGTTGCTTTCTCCTGATTTCATGCTGGGTATAGCCATATGTTTAATCACGAGGACTTGGAGGGATAGCTCTCGACTTACTGTCAATGAATAGTGGAACCTTGTCTGCTTATATAGTAAATATGAGCAGATATCTCGGAGAGCTATTTTCCATACCCAAATTCATTCTCGCTTGTCTAAAGGGCAGATGCTCCAAGATCATGTACAATCTGCTCATTGCTTCGACATGTCTGTTTAATGTACACTCATCATGTTTAAGATCGCTGTTAGGTTTTGTAACACAATAATGTCAGTACACGCCCGCTTCGAGAATGATTCAGTTTCCTAGAGAAGATGCAGGGGGGAGGGGGGTGGTAGGGGTTTACTTTGGTGTATGTATCATATTCCATGTATGTATTTGTCTTTTAGCTGTATGTCTTCCTTTCCTTTGTTGTTGTAAAACGAAAATAAAGAATTAAAAAAAAAAAAGAAATATTAGACAATTGTTGCTGGAATATATTATAAAATAGAAATATATTGCTGCCAAGATGCCGAATGTGCTTGCATTTCCTTTTGCTTTGAATCCCATAAGTAGATTTTATTCCAAAAGAATTTGATTTACATGACAGAGCACAGCATGAATACACTTTAATCAATTACAATTCCAGAACGGTATGAATGATTTTTTATACCTAACACAAAAATCAATTCAACCAAGATACATTGCCAAGGATATTTAGCCTTCTAAGACAAACTGTATTTATGTTATACTAGTCTACCAGTGAAATTATAGCATAAATGATAAGATATCATGAAGCATAGAAGGAAATCTAGTTTAATTTTATTCAAGTCATCTGATGAATTTACTTCCAATAACATTCAAACCAGCACAGTAATTTAAAAAATGTAATTACAAAGTTATATTAATAAAAATGCTACAAAGAAATCCATTTTCCCTCACAGATTTTGTTAGTCAATATAATTCAGAACATAAAGTACATAAATCTACAGATTTCAAAATGTCTATAATGTTATGTGAGAACACAATTTTTAAAGAAAAAAATGTAATTGATTATAAATGAATCACATGCTATTTTATCTTTATTTATTTGGGGTTTAGTATATTGTTTGTAAGGAAATATCTATATGAACCCTTTGCCCTATGAAGTATAACTCTTTAATGTAGACCATTCTATAAAACGTTACACCTTATGTTGCTGGAAAATCAAACCAATAATCTCATAGTCTGTGGCTTTCACACCAGTTTCTGTATTTCCTATTGTATTTGAAGAAATACTGCTGTGGTTTATTATCATTTTTTTTAGACAGAACCGAGCTGCCAAACCTCCCTCATATTCAAACAGTAACTCTTGCAGCGATGACAAAGGCCCCCTTCAGATGCAAAATACATGGTCCAAATACCATTTCCATATACGTATGAAGGACACTCAGCAAGACCCATACAAATATAGTTCTTCAAAGTCAGCAACATATAAGGGGGCTACTGTAGGAGCTAAAGTGGCCCCCATCGCAATACCATAATCTTGATGATAGAATTTATTATTAAAACAGAAGTCATTTTTACAAAGAACTAAATGAAGGACTTTGGCAGCCAAGCTAGCAAACACTCATGCCAATCCATAGATGCTAATACTGTTTAATGCGCAGCCTATGGTTCGGGTTGGAACCACCACTCCAGATTGTGCCAGGTCAGCCTTAAGCTCTTTGGATGTTGTACATGGTATTTTTCCAACAGTTTGCACTAACCTTCAAAGACTTCTTGACCTCTTACCACCATGTCCTAGGAGTTTTTTCACAATTTCATGAATAGGAAACTTCTTAATAACATTACGAACTGTAGACAAAGGAATCTCAAGGTTTTTGGAGATAGCCTTGTACCCCTTTGAAGTTTGATATTTGGTGATAATGGCTTTTCTGACTGTCTCAGGCAGCTCTCTTGTCTTCACCATTGTGAAAATGGAACAGGGCATGAAAGTGGCCATTTTAAACATTAGAGCCATCTTCCATTCTTCTTCTTCTTTAATCCCTAGCTGGCATTTGGACAGAAGGCCGTCCTCTCAGCCAATACACTGCTGTAGGTATCGCTGGATTCCATGTATTGCTCACAATACGTTTCCAACCTTGGCGATCAGTGGCAACATTTCTGTCCTCATTGATGGTCAGTCATTTGTTCTTTAGGTCTTCCTCAATGTGTTTAAGCCGCATTTTCTTTGGTGCTGCTCATTGAACCTTCCAGTGGACAGGTCACTCTCGCCAGAGGGGTTTGTATGGCAAACTGACTGGTGTTCATTTTGCAAACGTGGCCAAACCAGAGCAATCTGCATTTTTGGATTTGTTTTTAAACTGAGGATTGATGGTCGCACCTTGCCTGAATTGTCTTGTTTCTATGACAATCACGAAGAGAGACACCCAAAATCTGTCTCAGGCATCGTATTTGAAAGACTTTGAGTTTGTTCAAGTCAGGTTTGAGCAGAGTCCATGTTTCCAATCTGTAAAGTAGAATTGGCAGGCTCAACATTCGGAAGAGGCGAAATTTGGTCTTGGTGGTGTAGTGATTAAAGCTCCCAGGAAGACAGGGAAATGGAAGAAAATCCTAGTTTCCCCTTTGAAATGAATGACAGTTCACTTGTGCATAAGATTTGCAAGCCAGATCAGAAAAAAACCCAGTTCCCTGCTAAGGTCAGGCCACGCCCTAGCTCAGGGGTGGAGACAAGCTTGCCTGATGATTGGTCACACAGGTGCAGAGAACAGGGAGTGCCTAGCAGCCAACGGTTCTTAAAACCACGAGCAGAGCAGAAAGAGGAAGGAAGGAGGAAGGCAAAGGACAACACATTACACTACTTTACCAGATTAATAGTACACTTTTCAGACAATATGACACTTGTATGTAAATAGTTGCTCTTGTTGTTGTTGTTGTTTTGTTGTAAATAGTTGCTCCTGTTATCCAAGTTAATTTTCCTGTTATATGTAATAACCAGATAAATGTAACTTGTCTGAAGTTTTCTTGTTCCATGTAAACCGCGCTGATAATGAATAGTGCGGTATATAAAAAATGTTAATAAATAAATAAATAAACAGAGAGCAAGGCTGAGCATAGGTGGAGGAGAAAGAAAGAAGAAAACTCCCAGGAAAGCAGCTACCTAAGAGGGACTGGAGAAGGACATAAGGAGGCTGAATTTCAGAGCCTGGAGGATCCCAGGGAGAAAGAAATCAGCGCTTGTCTGAGGAACCATCCCCAAGGTAAAGCCAGCAGTTTCAGAGCTGAGAAATCAACAGAGAAACAGTTTGCTATTGCTAAAGTCCAGGAAGCAGAGCCCTCACCGTCTACTGCTAAGAGGTGGGTGGAAACTTTTACGTATGGGAAGAGTCATAGCCCTGATAAAAGCAGAACAGCTGAGTCTTCAAAGCTAGAAGCACTGAGAGAGTTGTTTGCTGAGGGAAAAGTTCACTCCCCTAATACAATTGTGCCTTTACAAGCTGAATTGCTGTGGAATCAGTTCCAGGAATTTCTAAAGGAGAGAAAGTCTGGGAGAGTTTGTAACTTTGATAGAGATACCTTATATAGGAGTGGAGGAGTGGCCTAGTGGTTGGGGCAAGGTACTTCAGGCCGGAAGGTTGGGGGTTCAAATCCCACTAGAGGACAGCAACCTTGGGCCGGAAGGACTGGGGTTTCTAGTCCCACAGGTGCTCCTTGTGGTCTTGGGCAAGCCACTTAACCCTCCATAGCCCATGTTCCCTGTAAAATAGTTATCGCCAAGTTATAATGCCCTGTTCAATGTAATTTCAGTTTGTTCAATGTAAACCGCACTGATGCAGAATAGCACGGTATATAAGAGAATGTAAATAAATAAATTATATCCTGATGCCATAGAAGGAATGCAAATAGATTCCTGTTTGCCAAGCTCTGAGTGTGAACCTGTGCCAATGGATTGCTCATTGTGTTTAAAAGAAGAGTCTGCATTATTGAACTGAGCTGAGAGACTGCGAAACAATATAGAGAATAAGTACAGTACCTGCTTAGAATTAAGGAAAGCTAAATACTGTGTTTTACTAAGCTTAATTGCCTTCTGAAGCTAAGAAGCAATGCTCAGAAGAAGTTTGCTTTGAGAAAAGAAAATCACAGCTGTTGAAAGTTTATCTGTATTTTTGTTGAATGACCACGCGAGGCAGTCCTCGGTGTAAGCTTCCAAGAACAGCTGAACAGTGAAAAGAGGTTTTTGTTACGTCATTCTCTGTTACCTGATTTATCCTTTATGTTGGAGAAGCATCCTTTTTGCCTTGTTTGTGTATTGAGCTTAAATGCCCTGGAAATCCCCACAAAATAAATTTTCTTGCTGCCTTGAACCACCGACTCACAACTACAATTTGTCCTTAAAGAATAAACTAACTACAAGTCCCAGAATACCTCTGGTGACAACAAGGGAAGCTTTATTCAAAAGTGGACAATATAAGGCTGTTTCCTGCTTGTAAGCTCTTGGGCCCAAGTGGAAGCATCACAGTGGAAATATTAGCCTTCTTCCAGAGGCACCATTTGAGTTAGGCGAATGCTACTGTTGCCTGGCCAATCCTGCTGAGGACTTCAATGGTGGATGCCACCTTCTTTTCTTCCACCAGTGATCCCAGGTATTTGAATTTTTGGACCTGATCTTTCATTGGTTGATTCAAGTCATGTAAGTAATGACAACTGATCACAATTGTGTCTAATTTTACTGCCAGAGAAATGTGGTTCTTCTGTTCAAACTGATTTGAATTGTTTATATGGATGTCAATAATCATATCCTGGCAATGTCCTAGTTTTTATACTGTTTCCTAGTATTTCCTTTTTTAATTGGTCTTGTTTTATTTAGTTCTTTTGTGTGTCAAATATGTGTGCATATATAGTCCAAAGCCATTTCACTGGCCACTTATTTTTAGGAAATATTGGATATTAAAGGGTTGAACTGCAAGGGGATCAATAATGTTGACCACAACTGTACAGAACAGAAACAGTAGTTTGATAGGAACCAGCTCAAAAGAATGAGCTTACCCTGAAATTTGAATTAGCATATGTTTGAATCTACACTATCAGTACAAACAGCAAATTTTAAAACTATTTTAGCCAATCTGGTTTTGCCCTTTTTAATATAAACAGTATTTGTATATGGATTTGTTTTGCAGCAAAATTAAATGAGTAAATCCATTCTTTTATATAAAGGTATTTATCTAAAAGAGCTTCACTGCATTTCTCATAAAAATCACAGAAATTTTTTTTATTAGGGTTTCTGATTTTAGGTGTCGATAAATAAACGCCAAAAAAACCCACCCATAGTGCTTATCTTGTACCCTGCACTCAGTTTCTCCATCTTTTTTAAAATAAATAAATGTATTTACTCCTTGACTCTTGCTATACTGCCTTTCAAGAATATATATCAAAACAGTTTACAAAGAAAAGGTATCTAATAATCTAATAACATCAATAACACACCCAGAGCTAACGACTCCTAAGTGACACAATCATGTATATATTTGATTCAGCTGAGAAAGGTACTGGACAATATTAGCTGTAGCATGAAAATACCAATAAGATCGCTTTTTTTTTTACTACTAATTTCCTTTCCTTGAGTCCTGATAGACAGTCCAGATGTGTGGGTTGTGCTCTCCAAACAGCAGATGGAGGCAGAGAATGCCAGGTTTTGGTAATGTTATCACCCCTTTAAGGTCTAGTGCAGACCTAAAGCTAGACAACAAAAGTAAATAGGAAAAATAATAAAATATCATCAGGATAAATATGAAAAAAAATATCCATTTGACGCAATAAATGACAGAAAGGAATCAAATAAACATTAAACAATGTTGAGGAAAGAGAGGAGCCTTGAGGAACACCTTTATGCAGTAGAAATACATCAGACAATTCATTAGTTATCAGAAACCTCTATGAATGACCAGAAAGACAAGAGCGAAACCACGTACTGATCCCTCTTAACCAAGGGTAGATAATCGTGCCACCAGGAGCTGTGGGAGAACGGAGTCAAATGCAATTTTTAAAAAGGGTTCCAGGGGTGATCCGGAAAACTACAGACCAGTGAGCTTAATGTCTGTACAGGGCAAAATTGTAGAAACCATTATAATGAACAAAATTACTGAACATGTGGATAGTCATGGTTTAATGGCGGGAAGCCAACATGGATTTAGCCAAGGAAATCTTGCCTCACTAATCTGTTATATTTTTTAGAAGGTGTGAATAAACAGATAGATAAAGATGAGTTGGTTGATAGTATATGTGGATTTTCAGAAAGCCATTGGCAAGATCTCTCATGAGAAACTCTTACAGAAATTAAAAAGTCATGAGATAGGAGGCAGTGTACTTCTGTGGATTAGGAAATGGTTAAAAGATAGAAAACAAAGTGTAGGGCTAAATGGACAATTTTCTCAGTGCAGAAATGTGAATACTGGAGTACCTTAGGAATCTGTGCTGGGCCCATTGCTTTATAACATATTTATAAGTGACCTAGAAATGGGAATAACAAGTGAGGTGATCAACTTTGCAGATGACACAAAATTATTCTAAGCTGTTAAAAAGCATGAGGATTGTGAAAAATTGCAAGAGGACCTTGAAAGGTTGGGAGGCTGGATGTCCAAATGGCAGATGAGATTTAAAGTGGATGTGTTAAGTTATGCACTTAGGGAAGAACAATCCAAACTACAGTTACATGATGCAAGGTTCCACATTAGGAATCACCACTGAGGAAAAAGATCTGGATGGCATCGTGGATAGTACATTGAAACCCATTGCCAGTGTGCAGCCACGGCCAAGAAAGCAAATAGAATGTTGGGAATCATAAGGAAAGGAATGGGAAAAAAGCAAGGACATTATAATGTCACGGTATTGCTCCATGGTACAACTGCACCATGAATATTGTGTGCATTTCTATCACCATATCTTAAAAAGGATATAGCAGAACTAGAACAGGTACAGAAAAGAGCGACCAAAATGGTAAAGTGGATGGAAAGATATCCCTATGAAGAAAGTTTAAAAGGTTAGGGCTCCTCAACTTGGAAAAGAGATGGCTGAGGGGAAGTATGATAGAGGTCTATAAAATAATGAAAGGAGTGGAATGGGTAAACGTAGGTCGGTTACTTACTCCTCCAAAGAATAGAAAGACTAGAGGACAGGCAATGAAGCTACAAGACTAATTGGAGAAAATATTTTTTTCTCTCAGCACATAATCAGACTCTGGAATATTGGAGGATGTAGTAAAAGTTGTTAGTGTAACTGGGTTCAAAACAGGTTTGGACAAGTTCCTGGAGGAAAAGTCCATAAACTGTTATTAAAGAGGACTGGGGAAATCCACTGCTTATCCCTAAGAAAAGCAGCATGGAATGTGCATACCTTTGAGAACTCGACAGTTACTTGAGACCTGGAATGGCCACTGTTGGAAACAGGATACTGGGCTTCATGGACCACTGGTCTGACCCAGTATGGCATATCTTATTTTTTTTATGTTATGTTCTAAAAACATAAACATAAATGTAAACATGGTAGACCCCTTTGTCAGTGTTGCCACTAGCATATCAACATTTGGCAGGTGAAACGGATGCTCTTGGTCTGCCTGAAGAATCTGAAAAAACTTCCCCATGAGTTTAATGCCCCTCAGTGTCAGCTCTGTAGAGTTCCATTCAGCCCAAACCATTTTCTGCAGAGCCATATGGCGTGAGAGTCTCCCCAGTTGCTAGAGGCCTTCCAGAACTGGGTGGCCCTCCATAGTGTCTTTGGATGGAACCTCCACAATATGAAGGGTGGAAGACACCTGAGAGATTAATAGGGTCAACTCATACTTCGAAAAAGATGGATTACAGGGGACTCCTCCTCTTCCAAAACAGACAATTCTCCCTCCTCAAGAGAGAGACTGTCCAGAGAAGATAGTCCTATCTTTTTCAACTACTGGCCAATTCTCTTCCATGACCGCAGGGTCCCCAACCACTGGATGGTCATCTGTGCTCTCTTTGGGATGCTTAGGTCATTTGATGCCCCTGGGTGCCTAACTGGTGGGGGGGGGGGGGTTCCCTCGTCATCCCCAATACCCAAAGCTCTGAAGGCCAGTCCAGGTGAAGGTCCCAGGGCTGGCAGGGAGGCAAAAACTTGCCAAAGGCAACCTGCGATTTCATTTAAGGGCTCCTGAGTTAGGAGGCCTGTTTTAGCAGGCACAGGGTCCTTTGCCCCAACACACTCCCCTGTGAATTCTCTCAATCTGCCCAGTTCCAAACAAAGGAAGAGAGAGGGGAAGGGAGGAGGTACATCTGTAGGCACCACCTCGCAGTGGTCTCATGGGGCCCTAACTCCAAGGGCCCACCAGAAGCTAGACAAGAACCACCCCTGAATCTAAACGGGAAAGGTCTGTGCACCTTTGAGATGATTTGGAGTTCAGAAGCAACCTCAGAACAAAGACCACAACCAGCTCCTGATGAGAAAACCCCTCAAAATTCTGCTGCACTAGTCTGTCTCAACCATCTGCTGGTAGCAGAAAATATTGGCTAGCTTCAGGTCTGCACCAGTGCTTGTATAGGTGATGACATCACCAAAGCTCAGAATCCCCCTTCTCCATTTGCTGATTGGGGAGCACAAGCCACAGGCCTAGACTGGTTTAGTAGGATGATAAGGAAACAATGATCTTTTTGGATCTTCAAATAACACCTAATAGCTGGAAAATGAACACATACATTTTAAATTTATAAACACCTAAGAACAGAAGCCCTGATTATAATGACATTATCTTTAAACAAGCGCTACTTTAACAAAGCTCCTCCATTTTTTTTTCTTTTATTTGTGTTTAGCAATACCCAAGAGACCTAGAGTTGTAGTATGGCCCTGACAAGATATGAGAAAGGATTTATACATGTTTGCCAAAGAATTTAGGTTTTTCTATAACTACTACATGATTACATTCAGAATGAACATAACTGTCAACTGTTTGATAAACTGTCCAAACAACTAACCTGGACAATCTTTAACTGTTAGTTGATTCAAGTCACTGCTTTAGGTCAATGAGATGTTTTATAAGGAAATGGAAGCTTTTCCACTCTTTGGCCTAGTGTGTGGAGAATAGGGGTCCATTTGACATGCTGCTGCCCTCCTCCACCCGTCTCCAACCCAGACTCCTGCCCCACACTTCATAGAATCTGAGCTTCTGTAGGAAATATTCTTGCCAGAATTGTGAATTCCAATGGCGAGTTCAGCAGGCAGGGAAGAGTCGGAAGATGAGCCCAAATATTGCAGTCTTTCCTGTTTGTTCCTGATTACACATCCATTGCTTTTTCCATCTCTCAGATAGATCATCTGCCCATGAATGCAGCGGCAGGGCATCCACTGTAAATCCTGAGGGCTCAGCACAGCAGCTGGAGATTGCATAGCATGAGTGTGGAGTGCTGGCCTCCCTCATTATTGTTACTACAAGTACTACATTAAGGTAGATGCCATCCTATAGATTTAGGGCCTTGCTTGGGCCACAGAAACTGTCGGATTTAGGAGGGGGGGGGGGGATATATATGTCAGCAGCTGATTTGGTTGGGGTTGTTTTGTTTTTTTAATTAAGCATTTAGCTCACACCTTTCCAGTAGTTTGTGGGCAAAGGGGGGGATCAGGGGAAGTGAAACAATCAGTGAGGACAGATCAGTGTCTACAATGCATTCAGGCTGTACTAATCGATTTAGAGATAGAGGCATAAAAGTGAACACAGAAGCAGAAGGTGAGATGTTTTTGCTGTATGTTTTCATTTAAAAAATGTACAAAAACAAGTGCTTTCCAGTGGGAACAGAATTTAGTTTTAAAAAGGCTCATAGAGGCATGTTTCCTATTCACCAGTTCCATCAACCCCCATTTGCTCACTTCTTCATCTGCATTTAACTTTCGCCTCCTGAATGTTTGTTTGCTCTGCTATAAATCTGCTTTGCTAGCTGATCTCTTCCTCATCCATTCTCTCTCCCTCTTTGCTGTCATGGAAACTTGGCTTCGACAAGGAGATCTGGCCCATCCTCAAGATGCATGTCCTTCTGACTTTTCTTTCATCCATCTGGACTGCCTCTCTCATTGTGGTGGTTGGCTTTATTTTTTTTCAGTAGACCTCTCTGTCACTTTCATCTCTCTCCTTCCCACTTTGTGTACTCTAGCTCTGCTTGCTCATATTCAATACAATTCTTCCACTTATTTTCTCTTGTTTTTTTATCATCCTTCTTCTTCCTCTTCATTTTTGCTTTCTCATTTTATGATTGGCCTATCTTTGAAATACTGCTTGGTTGATCATTGCTGGTGATTTCAACTGCCCTCCCCTCTGCTGACCACCAGTCCAGTCTTCTCAATATTATGTCTACCCTTAGATTTTCTCAATTGGTAGCTGCCCCCACTCATAAGCCTGACCACACTCTTGATCTCATCTTCATTTCCTCTTCTCTCTGTTCTTATTCCCCTGCTTCCTCTGCCTTCCCTGTTCCCAGTCTGACCACTTTCTCATCGCTGTCTTCCTCCCTTTTGCATGCCCTCTTTAGTTCATGCTCTCACCTCCCCCTCACAAACTCTCTCATAACTTTTCTGAATCCACTACCCAGAGTCTAGCTGCCCACATCAGCTCTGCCTCTTTTGCACCAAAGATGGCTTGCTTACATTGAACTCTCAAATGGACGTTTGGTATTGTACCCTCTCTAACTCTATAGATTACTGGTTTAAAAACTTGGGGTCGGGACCCCAAATGGGGTCACATAATCAGGGATGGAATCACAGAAACATGGCCATTTCCCCATCTCTCTGACTTTCACTGTGACTAATGCCAAGTCACCAGTCAGCATGTAGCCTAAGTTCCAGTCCAGCACACACAAGCCTTGGTTCCATTCAGGCCTCCTCATCCTTTGCTGTCAGCTCTGACACTCGGTATGCCATTGAACAGAAGAATATAATATATGCCATACTGGGTCAGACCGAGGTCCATCAAGCCCAGTATCCTGTTTCCAACAGTGGCCAATCTACGAGGTTACAATCTCGTAGGTTACAAGTACCTAGCAGTTTCCCCAAAAGACACAGGTTCCACAATTCTTGTATTGGGGCAAGCAGTGGATTTCCCAGGTCCCCTTTAATAATGGTTTATGGAACTTTCCTCCAGGAACTTGCCCAAACCTTTTTTAAACCCAGCTACACTAACAGCTCTTGCTACACCCTCCGGTAATGAATAACAGAGTTTGATTGCACGTTAAGTGAAAAAATATTTTCTCTTCTAAGTCTTAAATAGGTTACACTTTAGCTTTATTGCATGTCCACTAGTCTTTCTATATTTTGATGGCATAAACAATCGATCTACGTTTATCTGTTCTACTCCATTCATTATTTTATAGACCTCTATCGTATCTCCCCTCAGCCGTCTCTTTTCCAGGTTGAAGAGCCCTAATCTTTTTAGCCTCTCTTCACAGGTGTATCCTTCCTTCTCCTTTACCATTTTGGTGGCTCTTCTGTGTACCTTTTCTAATAATACTATATCCTTTTTAAGATACGGCGACCAGAATTACACACAATATTCAAGGTGTGGTTGCGCCATGGAATGATACAGAGGCATTATAATACCTTCAAAAGGATGTGAACAGGATGGAGTCGGTGCAGAGGGTTGCTACTAAAATGATTAATGGGCTTCATTATAAAGCATATGAGGACAGACTTAAGGATCTTAATATGTACACCTTAGAGGAAAGGCGGGATAGAGGTGATATGATTGAGATGTTTAAATACCTCCGTGGCATAAATGTTCAGGGAGAGAGCCTCTTTCAATTGAAAGCAAGTTCTGCTACGAGGGGACATGGGATGAGGGTGAAGGGAGATAGATTCAGGAGTGATATGCGGAAATATTTCTTTACAGAAAGAGTAGTGGATCCATGGAATAGTCTCCCAGTGGAGGTGGTAGAGATGAGGACAGTAACTGAATTCAAAAAGGCATGGGACCAACATAGAGGATCTCTAAAGGTAAAAAGTGGACTGTTGTAGTTGTTGTTATGGAAGGACAGACTAGATAGGCCATGTGGTCTTTTTCTGTCATCATGTTTCTATGTTTCTCCATTCCTTTCCTCATGATTCCTAGCATTCTATTTGCTTTCTTAGCCGCTGCTGCACACTGGGCAGAGGGTTTCAACATGTTATCCACGATGACGCCTAAATCTTTTTCCTGGGTGGTGATTCTTAATGGGGAACCTTGCATCATGTAACCCATAGTTTGGGTTGCTCTTTCCTAGATGCATAACTTTGCATTTGTCCACATTAAATTTCCTCTGCCACTTGGATGCCCACTCTTCCAATTTATCAAGGTCCTCTTGCAATTTTTGACAATCCTCTTGTGTTTTAACAATTTTGAATAATTTTGTGTCATCTGCAGATTTGATTACCTCACTCGTCATTCCCATTTCCAGGTCATTTACGAATATGTTAAAAAACAGCGGACCCAGCACAGATCTCTGGGGTACTCCACTATTCACTTTTCTTCATTGGGAAAATTGACCATTTAGCCCTACCCTCTGCTTTTCTATCTGATCCACAATAGTACACTGCCTCCTATGCCATGACTTTTTAATTTCGCCAAGAGTCTCTCATGAGGGACCTTGTCAGAGGCTTTCTGAAAATCCAGATACACTATATCAACTGACTCACCTTTCTCTACCTGTTTATTCACACCTTCAAAAAAAACATAACTGATTAGTAAGACAAGACATTCCTTGGCTAAAGCCATGTTGGCTGTCTCCCATTAAGCCATGACTATCTACATGTTGAGTCATTTTGTTCTTTATGATGGTTTCTACCATTTTTCCCGGTAATGACGTTAGGCTCACCAGTCTGTAGTTTCCTGGTTCACCCCTGGAGCCCTTTTTAAAAATTGTCATTACATTGGCCATCCTCCAGTCTTCAGGTATTGCAGATGATTTTTATGATAGTTCACAGATCACTAATAGTAGGTCTGCAATCTCATATTTCAGTTCTTTCAACACCCTTGGATGTATACCATCCGGTCCAGGTGATTTGGTACTCTTCAGTTTATCAAATAGTTTTAAGACATTTTCCCAGTATATCGAAATTTCTTTCAATTCTTCTGTAGCATCACTATTGCCAAGTGGCCCCAACACCCTTATCTCTTGCACAAGATCTTGTGTTCCACTAAGGACTAATGACTGGTTCTTGGAGCAGCTGGTTCATGAACCAACCAGAGGCTTCCCCTTTAGTCAGTTCATGAACCAGCTGCTCCAAGAAGCAGTCATTTATTTAATCTAGAAACTTTATCTCACTAGCATGTCCTGCCGTGACACTGACCCAGTCGATACTGGGGTAATTTAAATCATACATTATTATTACTGTGCTGTAACTTTTGTTAGCTTCCCTGATTTCATTGAGCATTTCATCATCCATTTGTTCATTCTGGCCAAGCAGTCAATAGTACACCCTCACTGCCATTGCCTTCTCCTTCCCCTTTTTACATGGAATTTCAATCCATAGAGATTCTACAGTGAATTTTGTTTCCTGCAAAACTTTAATCCTTTGTGACTCAATGCCCTCTCTAACATAGTGGAACCCCTCTGCCAATTTGATCTGCTCTATCATTACGATATAGTTTGTACCCAGGTATCAGTGTCCCACTGATTGTTCTCCTATCACCATGTCTCTGAGATACCAATCATATCTAAGTGCTATAAATTCTAACTCTCCCATCTTATTTTTTAGACTTCTAGCATTTGCATACAAGCATTTTAGAGGCTGTATTTTATTCATATTAATCTGGTTTTCGGTAGGCAGGGGTAATTTGGAATCTTTAAGCTCTGTCTGCTCTGTACTTAAGAGAATTTGGGTTACTTTTATCTTTATTGGAACCTCTCTGTTGATATACCCTATTTTCAATCTTTTGCTAGTATCCTTCAAGGATACATTGTTCCGAACCATGTGCTATTGGGCAACTGTCGGCTTTCCCATATTAACTAGTTAAAAGCTACTCTATCTTCTTTTTAAAGGTTAATGCCAGCAGTCTGGTTCTATCCCGGTTAAGGTGGAGCCCCTCCCTTCGGTAGAGTCCCTCCCTTCCCTAGAATGTTCCTCAATTCCTAACAGATCAAAAACCCTTCCTTGCACCATCCACGTACTGAGATTCCAGAGTTCTGCCTGCCTTTTGGGTCCTGCACGTGGAACAGGAAGCATTTCGGAGAATGCTACCCTGAAAGTTCTAGATTTCAACTTCCTACCTAAAAGCCTAAATTTGGGCTCCAGAACCTCCCTACCACTCTTTCCTATGTCATTAGTACGATATGTACCAACACAGCACACTCCTCCCCAGCACTATCTAAGACTTTGTCTAAGTGGCGCGTGAGGTCTGCTACTTTCACACCAGACAGGTATGTTACCAGGCGATCCTCACCAGCCACTCAGCTTTCTACATGTCTAATGATCGAATCACCAGCTATAAGCCATACCATAAGGGCTGACATCCAAAGGGCTTCTGATTGTGACTTGGCTTAAATGAGCCAGTAGTCCAGATATGAGTCAATACAGATTCCTAGGTGCCTCAGCGCTGTGACTGCCACCACCATGATCTTCAAGAACATCCTTGGGGCGCTGGAGAGGCCAAAGGGAAGAGCAGAAAACTGAAAATGAGAACCAAGCATGGCAAAACTAAGAAAGCAATGTTGATTCTTGTGGATAGGAATGTGGAAATAGGCCAGATCCAGAGATGTCAGGAATTCTTCACACTGCACCGACTGGATTATGGACTGTAGCATCTCCACATAGAAGTGTAGGGTCCTCAGGTGAGCGGTGACCCCCTTGAATTTGAAAATTGGCCAAAAGGCAATGTCCTTCTTTGGCATCACAAAGTTAATGGAGTTCCGGCCCTTGTCCAGCTTGGAAGGGGAAAGTGGGACAACCGCTTGTAAGACTGAACAATCTTTCCAGTTTAACTTGAATGGAGGCTCTTTCATCTGCAGAACCACATGGAGAGATGATGAAGGCATCCCTGTATTTCAGAACATAGCCGTGTTGCAGAATGTCTAGCACCCAGTGATCCTTGGTGACATGGACCCACTCCTGCTATAAAAAGGTGTAGCCTGTCACCTACTAGAGGCATCCTTGAAGGAGCCTCCAACGCGTTATTGCATCAGACAGAAGGTGGCACTTCTGGAGGTGGTAGATTCCCAGAGTCCACAATCTCAATGAAAGGACTGAGTCAGAAAAGAAAGGTGGGCTTTCTGACATAATACATATAGGAGTCCCAGGAATTCTGGGGTTAAAAGTATCAGGAATAAGGAAATTGGGCAGATGCTGAAGAGGAGGACACACTCATATACTTCTGAAGCTCCTCTGGCCTATCCTCCGAGAGGCAATGAGCTTTGGACTCACACAAATCCATAACCAGATTCGCAAACTCTTCTCCAAACAGTTTTCCCATGGAGGCCGGGTCCATTGCCCAGTAGTGAAGTGTCATCGACAAAAGAGCAGTATCTTCAGCTGCTAAGCAGATGAGAAAATACATAGAGTCAGACAAAAAGACTGTTGCCAACTCCAGGAGAATGGCAGATTCCTCCAGAGTGGGTGACTGAATGCAATGAAGAAGTGTTCGAGTCGTCAGACCAGACCACACAGAGACAACTGAAAATTGACTCTTCAGGAGAACTTCCAATGGATCCAGGTGACCTCTTAGGGCTGCACCACCCTCCACCAGGATGATGGTCTGTTTCTTAACTACAGTGACCTGCACATCCACCCAAGGTGTGTTGAACAACATGGTACAGTCTTCCTGCAGCAGGGCATAAAGCTTCTTAAGGACCCTTGTCCCTTTCATGGGGAAGTCAGGCAGGTCCCACTCCGAGTGGACCATGCTCTTGATAATCTCCGGGAATGGAAAATCCCTTGTAGACTTATGAACCCCTTGCAGGAGCAGGTGTACCTGGGACACCTTTTCCATCACTAGAGGAGACTTGAAGCAATCAGAGCTGCTAGCTCTTCCTTTCTGAACAGGGGGATAATGTCGGAATCACCATGATCCTCCGAAGGAGAAGAAATTTGATCCTCAAGGTTGGAATCTTTGCCTGAAATATCAGAATAGAGCTCTGGGCCTTGGCCAAGGGAAGGCTGATCCAAATCTCCAGACTCCAATCACTGCCAAGATCGCTTAGGTGATGGCATGCAGGCCGGGCTTCGACTCTCCTCTGGTCTCTCTTATAAGTGTGCAGAAAGAGAGCAAGAAGACCTGGAGGCCCCAGGGCCTGACTTGCCTTGCCAGAAGGACCATGCTTGCTGCAAAAATTAAGAAATTTTGGGAAGGACAACCCAGCAACTGGGAGCTCCCTGGCAGGAATGGGCCCCCACTTACAGGGGAAGGATTTGCCATCAGACCTTTAAGAGAAGGTAAGTGGCCAGAAGGTTGAGCATTCGAGTCCAAGGTCTGGAGGTCATCCTTCCTCAAGGCTGCAGTAAAGACGACAAACCCATACAATCTGTGCCCCTCGCTGCAAGACAGGAGATGAGCCCATCAATGTTTCATCTGAAGCTTCCATGCAAGAATGCAGAAATCAGAATTCAGCGACGAAACTCACCATTTTCTGCAGACCAGCTAATGCTTCTTAGAAGTAGACATGTGGCTGTGCCAATGTGAGGCTGAAGTGCCACTAACAGCCCATACAGGCTTAGGGCATACTGAAAGGGTGAACTTGTAATTCATACTTTTGCTGTGTGGGCACTACTACCATGTGCTATGGCCACACGTGCACTACCACCTGCACGGGGATTGAAAGTGCAGTTAACACACAGCATAGTAAGGCATGTACAAAAGCATGTAATGTGAGGTTACCATGCATAGGCAGTTCAGTGAGCCAGGAGAAATGGCAGGAAATATGACGCCACACCAATGTATGCCCCAAGCGGCCCAAACCCGACAGATACCCCTGAAGATTAGTTCAGGTAGCCCCCACAAAATAAGTCAGGGACTTAGTTTTGGTACTCATCCCTGTGGAGCACAAGGCAGACAAACCATGAGGGCCTGCAGGCACAAATGTCTGAAAAGCCTTCTTCTAATCTTCAGAGGAAAACCTGAGGGAAGGAGGAGATAGGAGACATAGAAATTGTTTGTGGCTTGAAGAATCCTTTTCCAAATCCTTTCTAAACTTCAGGCTGCTCAACTGGCCCTTAGCAACATAAGGAGGAGGAGATAAATCAATTTCCCTCCCCTATATGGCAATACCCAACAGAACACCAGTTTTAAGAATGACTCTAGTGGAGCCTCCAGTACTGTGCTCAAGTGAGACAGTCACCCTGAGGGTAGGTGGTGAAACACAAGCAAAATCAATCTCTCTTGGATCCTTTTTCAGATTTCATCAGTGCTGTAAAAACTTGCATCAATCATCTACTGGAGACAGAGAAATACTGGAGTGTCCCCTAGGGGAATTGGCTATTAATAGCATGATGATGTCATAAGAAACCTCTGAAATACTTCTCTGTCTCCACATCTGCTGGCAGGGGAACACAACCCACTTGTCTGGACTGGTCAAGCAGGATGATATGGAAACTAAAGTTGATTGGGGGAAATCCACTGCTTGTCCCCAGGGCAAGCAGCATGGAATCTGTCTACTGCTTGGGATCCTACCAAGAACTTGTGATCTGGACCGACCATTGTTGGAAACAGGACATTGGACTTGATGGACCACTGATCTGAATGTTCTTATGTTCATTTGGGAGCCTAAAATTTTTAAGTGCATTGAAATCACTCGTTTACGTGTATATCTAGGAATTAATGCAAGTATAATTGATTTACATGTGCAAAAAAGTCCTAGCATGCTTACAATGTGCGCATTTAAAATGAATGTGTGAAGCACACATAAAAAAAGAAAAAGTCAGAAAATCCACGAATGAACCAAACTTTGTTTTGGCCATATACATCTGTAGTGAATATCTCTGACTGTTTCTGTGACTTCAGCAAAGATATCAACTTTAATTGAAGTTGGTGAAGTCTTTAGTGGTTAGGTTGTTCTTCATTTGGGCTTTATTAGTCTCTTTAGAAAACTCTCTCTTCCTTGGTCGCTCTGTCTTCTGAAATTAACTTATGGTTACAGATTCAGGAGACAACTTCAACAGAGCAGAAAACAGGAACTGTGGAACTAGCAGTTGCAATATTTTCCCCCAGTTATCATGCTCCTAGGTTTATAATTTTCCGGTTCCCAGGGCTGGCCCAAGAGTTGGTTCAAGGTCCGGCTGTTAAGATCTATTGTTTTAGCTTTGAATGCCCTGCTCTTTGGCGGCAGTGCCACCCTCCCCTCCCCCACCCCCGAAGTTGCAGCTCTAAGCGACTGCCTCGTTTTCTTAACAGTTATGTCACCTAGGTTGCTAATCATGTGAGAGGGGGAGTACTTCAGTGGCATTGGCTAGTGCTTGAAAAGTATCTAGTCGTTGAAACTGAAGTCTAACCCTGGATATTCAAAGCCGGGACCATATCCAGCCACCGACACTGAATATCCACCTAGTCGCACAATGTGGAAGCTAACTGGGCAGCATCGATATTGAACCACTGTCCAGTTAACTTTCATAGATAAAATTAGGCCAGCATTTGCCGCACCTTACTTTACCCACGTCTGGCTAACTGGGCAACGGCTCAATATTGTGAATATCCAGCTTAGCGGCATTTACACGATTTGCAAGTCTGCAAACCATGTAAATGCCTATAAATATCCCTTCCCTCCCCATAGTTCTTAAATGGTTCAATTAAATTAGCTTGCTACTCATTTATTACTGTACAGTGGCTTGTTTTCTTAGGTTAGGTCAATGCAGAAGAGACTCTAAAAATTATCCTAATAGCAGTGATATTCTGCCACTATCCTGATAAATTATCCATTTGGGTTAGACCCACTGAATAGCAGGCCTAACCTAAAAGTGCTGGCACGGTCACTGCACCAAAAATATATTCAGTGCAATTACCTATACAATTGATGGCACTGAACAAACAGGTTAATTTAAACACCAGCACCAGCATTTTTGACTGTATCAGATGAAATTTGACCCTAAAGTGTTCATTACCAATTTTTATTACCTACTTTGTGCCTACCACTAAAATTTATACAAAAAAATCTTGATTTCTATTTATAAAACTGTTTCCTAGACAGCACTAAACAAAATGAATAACCCATCTGTGCTCCGGTATATAATTCGATAGACAGTTCTTTCCTCAAAATTCACCTTAGAGCTAGGAGTAAAACTAGTAAACATTACTACATAGTGTCTGTAGTAATGGCAAGTTTAATTAACTGCTGTTTATCTCACAACTTAAAAGCCATCAGTCTGGCAACCTCATACTGGTTTCTTGTTCTCCAAATTAAAGAATGCACTGGCAGCATTATAATGCTTGACAACATGGGTACTCTTCTGGGACATTTGGGTATTTCACTAACAAGCCTCAGATTCCTAGACATTCACATGAGTACACCAGAGAGCAGGGAAGCATGGTGCAACACAAAAAGAAATACATGGGAACTCAGTCAGTTGCCCAGGTGACACATAGTGAATCAACTTGCTGAAAAATCCACGGCCACTAGGCAGCTAACAAGAGACTCACTTGAAGTTAGCTTGCATAGAGAAGAGATGAGATTCATGGAATCACAGTGCACTCCAGTGTCGGTAATCTAGAAATGACATCATCATACATTTCCTGAACATGATGAATTTGAGAATATGAACAGCTAAAATATACAGATCAGGTAAATATTAGTATATTTATCTTTGTGCAAAGGTACAGATTGTATTCTTTGCAGGATATGACATGTTTTTATTAAACCAACATCAAAATTATCCAAACATTGTTTTGTATGAACGTCTGAGACAACATAGTTCCCCGATCGGGAAAAAGCTATGGGTCATTTTAAAAGCCTTAGTCATGATTTGGATATCTGAAAACATACATGAGGATATCCAAAACCATGGAAACGTCCATGGAGCCACTTTACAAATGGCTTTTAAGGATGTCTTCAGAGCGTGGATGTCCAAGTAGGCAGGGCTGGAGCGATGTAATGGACTTGGATGTCTCTGCTCAATATCAGGCTTGGTTATGCAACAAAGCAGTTGACAATAAAAACACATTATCAGATAGAAAAGAATGCCAACTATTAACAGTAAAGCCATAAGAAAGAATTAAATAAGGAGATTCTCGACCAAAAGCCCTAATTACTGCCCTGATAACCTGGGCATGCCTTTTCAAAAAAGCATAGTTACTCACCTGGAGAAGGTGTTTTCTGTGAACAGCAAGAATAAGTTCTTACGTACGGGTGACATCTCCGATCAAGCCCTACGTAGGAACACTCCCCAACTTCTATTCAAAGCTTTTGGGAGCCTCCATCATGCATGCATGCTTGCCTTCCCACCTGCTGCGATGTTATCTTATCCTCAGTAAGATACATAGTAACATAGTAACATAGTAAATGACGGCAGATAAAGACCAGTATGGTTCATCTAGTCTGCCCAGCACAATGTCAAGAGTAGGAACACCTGCCACTCCGTGCAGGCCACCCACAAAAGCTAATAGACAAAACAACTCCACGAGGAGGTGGGAGGTTGTACGGACTTATTCCTGCTGTTCAAAGAGAACACCTGCTACAGGTGAGTAACTATGCATTCTTTGTGAACAAGCAGGAAAAAGTCCTTACGTATGAGACTTCCAAACTCCAGGCTACCGAACACAAAAAAAATCACCCAACTGGGGCAACAAGAACCAGAAGAAATATCATGTGTAGTCTCTCTCTGGGACTCGACTGATTCAACAATCACAGCTACATCCACATCGGGAAGACTCTTCGATGACCTAGATGGACAAAAGGGCTGGAGGGAAGGAGTTCAACCTAAGCCCCAAACAGATGCTGGTTGAAGTTACTGTCCTGCCAGGAACCCCCATCCAGACAGTAGTGGGCTGTAAAAGTGTGGACAAAGTATGACATAGTAGACCTGCAAATCTCAGTAGAGACCTAGGAGAGGCTGGCTACAGATGCAACCACGGCCTGGACATTGTGAACCATGACATAACCCTCCAGACTCAGTCCTGCTTGAGCATAGGTGAAATAAATGCATTCCGCCACCCAAATGGACAGCATGCATTTGGAGACGGCCATGCCCAGCTTGCTGGGATCAAAAGAGATGAAGAGCTGGGTGGAATGCCAATGCGCTCTCATCCACTCTAGGTAGAAAGCCAGAGCCTGTTTACAGTCCAACATGTGCAGGTAGGCCTCTGCCCTGTAGGTGTGAGGCCTGGGAAAGAAGGTGAGCAAGACCACCAACTGATTGAGGTGGAAAGAAGAGACCACCTTAGGCAAGAACCGCGGGTGCATTCACAGCACCACTCAGTTGTGATTGAACCTGGTGTATGGTGGGTAAGCCACTAAGGCCTGATGCTCACTGACATGGCAAGCTGGGGTGAGTGACACGAGAAACACAACCTTCCAGGTTAGGAACTTCAGCAGGCAAGTCGCCAGAGGCTCAAAGGGAGCCAACAGGAGCTGCGCCAACACCACATTAAGATCCCACACCACCAGCAGGGGCTTAATAGGAGGTTTGGAAAGAAGCAAGCCCTGCATGAAGTGGGCCACCAGTGGCTGAGCAGAGGCGGGCTTGTTCTCCAAGCTGCGATGGTAGGCTCCAAATCACGCTCAAGTGGACTTGGACTGAATTGAACTTAAGGCCTGAGTTTGACAGATGCAGCAGATATTCCAGCAGCCTCTCTACCAGACAGGAGAAGGGATCCAGTGCCCTCTCAGTGCACCAAAATGAAAATCTCCGACACTTGAAGGCATAGGAATGACACATGGAAATCCCTGCAAGAGGCCAGGGGGACATTTGTTATCTCCCTGGGCAAGTTAAGCTCTTAAAAAACTACCTCCTTAACATCCAAACCATGAGACCAGGGACTGGTCATTGGGTCCCACCCTCCTGAGAGAAGAGATTGGGATTGCAGACCAGATGGATAGGCTCCCGCAGGAGAGCTAAAACAACAGGGGAAACCACAGGCTGCATGGTACCCCTGAACACCCGCAACCTCAGCAACGTCTTTGTCACGAGCAGAATTGGGGGAATGCATAGAGCAGGCCCCTTCCCCAGTCCTGGAGGAAGGCATACAAGCCCAGCCTGAAAGCCATCTGGGAGCAAAAGCGATCCACCAGGGCACTGTGTGGTGAGGCGAAGAGGTGCACTGATGGGGTGTCCCATTCCCGAAAAATGCAATACATCATTCTCTGGTGTCCACTCATGGAGTTGGAGGATCCTGCTTAGATGGTCCACCAAAACATTGAGCTCCCCAGGCAGGTAGGTCACCCTCAGCTCCATTTCATGGGCCATGGTGAACTTCCAGAGGTGGACCGCTTCCAAGCAAAGGAGGTATGATCCCGTGCCTCCCTGCTTGCTGATAGACAATCTCGAAGGCTCGCAGCTCCAGGAAGTTTATCTGGTGCAGGCTCTTCTGCTCTGACCACTAGCTCTGCATTCACAGGCCATCCATATGAGCGCCCCAGCTCAACTTGGATGCATCCATGATGAGCGTTCAGTGGGGCGTTGGCGACTGAAAAGAGAGACCCTGGAGCAAATTCTACAGTTCCAGCCACCACTTGAGAGAGTCTGCAAGGGACGCAGTCATAAGAACATAACATAAGAACATAAGATATGCGAATACTGGGTCAGACCAAGGTCCATCAAGCCCAGTATCCTGTTTCCAACAGTGGCCAATCTAGGTCATACGTACCTAGCAGTATCCCCAAGAGACACAGTTTCCACAATGCTTGTATTGGGTCAAGCATTGATATCCTGGGTCCCTTTTTAATAATGGTTTATGGACCTTTCCTCCAGGAACTTGTCCAAACCTTTTTTTAAACCCAGCTACACTAACAGCCTTTACTACATCCTCCGGTAACAAATTCCAGAGTTTGATTACACGTTGAGTGAAAAAATATTTTCTCTTATTTGTCTTAAATAGTTTACCCTGTAGCTTCATTACATGTCCCCTAGTCTTTCTATATTCTGATAGCGTAAACAATTGATCTATGTTTACCTGTTCCACTCCATTCATTAATTTATAGACCTCTCTCATATCTCCCCTCAGCCGTCTCACTGTCACCTGGTCCCTGAGGTGGCCCGTGATCTGCTGCCACTGCGAGCAGAGAGTCCACTGAGTCTGACATATCCAGAGACAGGCCAGCATGGTCCTGTGGACTGTAGAGACCATGTGGCCCAACATCAGCAGCATCCCCTGAGCCATTGTGTGATGCTTCTGCCAGATGGCAGTCTATCAGGAGAAAGGCTCAGGCCTGAGAGGTATTAAGGAGGGCCCCAATGAACTTGAGCTACTGAGAAGGCTGAGGTTGTGACTTGAGATAGTTGACAACAAACCATAGTCACTTGAGCACCTGAATCAGCAGTGAGACAAATGTTGCACGCCATCCAGCATGGAGTTCTTTATGAGCCAATCGTCTAAGTAAGGGAAGATGAAGATCCCCAAAGTCTGGAGGTAAGCAGCAACGACCAACAGGTACTTGGTGAAGACCTTTGGGGCTGATGCCAGCCCGAAGGGCAGCACATGGTACTGAAAGTGCTGACTGCCCAGCATGAAGCACAGGTACTGTCTGTAAAGAGGATGGATTGTGATGTGTGTGTATGCATCCTTCAGATACAAGGGGCATAGCCAATCACCCTTGAGGAGGTATCACAGCAATGTTCCCAGAGAGACCATCCTGAACCTTTCCCAAACCAGAAAATGCTTCAGGTTTCCTTAGGTTCAGGATGGATCGGAACCCTCCATCTTTTTCGGGGTCAGGAAGTACTGGGAGTAGAACCCTCATCCTATCTGAGCTGGGGGCACCAACTCGATGGCTGAGTTGGCCAATAGGGTGGTGACCTCTGCCTGGGGAAGACCACGGTGGTGCGGGCCAGAGGGTACTCTCCTGAGAAGTGAGGCGACAGCTGGGCAGTGCAGCCTGTACCTACCTTGGACTATATGCAGCACTCAGGCATCTATGGTGATGAGAGGCTACTTGTGTGCAAAGTTGACAAACTGATCCCTCACTTGAGGGGGCACCCCCTTGGGAAGTGAGTGACTGGCTATGCTCCTGAGGAACCATTCAAACGTCCACCTCCGGCTGCAACTGGGGTGTGGGTTGGGCCTTCTATGGCTTGATGCGCCTCTTTTGGCATGGGGCCAGTGCCTTTGGCTGAGCAGTTTGAGGGCTCTGATAGTACAGGTGCTTCAGTCGGTAGAATGAGTTCTTCCCCTGATATTTCTTCTTTGAGGGTCAGCCACCTTGCACGAGATCCTAGAGATGGTCACCTGCTCCTTCTCAATCTCGCTGGCCCTCTCCTCCATCGGCTTGCTTAAGAGGCTCTCCCCTTGGTAAGACACATCCGCTAAATTGTCCTGGACCCACTACTCCAGGTCAGAGGACAGAAGCCAGGCCAGGCGCCATGCCCCAGTACCCACTGCTGCCACCCGGCCAACCAACTCAAGAGCATCATAAGTGCTACAGACCACATACTTGGAAGAGTCCTTTCCACGGCTCACCAGTGCATTGAAAGAGTCAAGGTGTTCTGCGGGCAGGAGGGAATCAAACTCATTGAGGTCTCCCATGATGTCCCACAGGAACATCCAATGTATACCTGGTAGGAGAATATATGGGCAACCAGCATGGAGCCCTGAAATTACCTCATCCCAAAGCCATTGAGGGTTCTGACCTCTCGACCAGGGGGCACCGACAAGTGAGACTTTGAGCTCTTAACCTGTCTCATGGCAGACTCCATCACCAAGGGATAGTGGGGTAACTGAGGCTGATGAACGGCACCATTAGCGGGTTTTCCCACATCCTGAGTAGCAGCCACTGCAGGATCTTGTGCACAAGCACTGTGACAGCCTCCTTGGGAGCCGAGGGGTATTGGAAGATCCCCAACTCCTCTGCCCTCAGTAAAGGGCCATTAGTAAACCTACTCCTTAGACTGTAAGCCCTCTTCTCTACACTCTCTGGATGTTTTACAGCGAAAAAGAGCACTTTTCCGAAGCTTATTTGAGCCTGGGTCACAGACGTCCCCGATGTTTCTGAAATCGAGTAAGTACATCCAAATCCACTGTACCGCCCCCAAACATGCCTCCACCACACCCCCTGCCTACTTGGCCATCCTTGCACTGGAGACGTCTTTAAAAGTAATTTCTACAATGGTTCCGGGGATGTCTCCATGATTTGGATAGCCACATGCATGTTTTCAGACGTCCAAATCGGAACTATGACTTTTAAAATGACCACCATAATGTACTGCTACTAATACCCCACAAACCATGCATTTGATTAAAGAGAATACATAAAGACAGCTTGCCAAAAAATGGAAGAAAGAGGAAAAATCCCAAAGGAAAAACTGGAAAAAGGCTACTGATGCAAATATCAGAGCTACTAGAAGGCGCATCAGGTCCGGATACAATGTGGCCAGTCTAGTGCAATCAGAATTAATGTCCCGCAATGAGCCTCTATGCGCTGCAGCAGTCACCTTATTAGAGGCCATGGAGGGAATGTGTACAGCAACCCATCCAATGGCACGGCTGGGTGAGAGCATCGAGCCCCTCAGACATGTGCTCCCAGCATCTGCTGAAGAAACGTTTCGCCTTGGCGTTGCCCAGGGTCGCCATCAAATCCATGACTGGCTCACCCCAGCGCCTGGTGATGTCGTAAAACACCGCTGTATTCAGCTCTCACTCGGGATTCAAATAGTGCCTGCTGAGGAAATCCACCTGCACGTTCTCTGCTCCAACCACATGTGCCGCGGACAGCACTTTGAGCCAGTGCTCCACCCAGAGAAGAAGGGGCTGAGCCTCTTCTGCCATGACTGCACTCCCCATTCCTCCCTGGTGGTTGATGTAAGCCACCACGGTCACATTGTCTGAACACACTCTTATGGCTCTCTGTTCTAGCAGCGGCTGGAATTGCAACGTTAGGAACATTGCTCGCATATCCAGCCAATTGATGGACCAAGTACTCTCCTCTGGCATCCAATGTCCATGATTAACATAGTAACATAGTATATGACGGCAAATAAAGACCAGTATGGTCCATCTAGTCTGCCCAGCAAGGTGGCAAAAGTAGGTGCACTTGCCACTCTGTGCAGGTAATCTCTCTCCATGCCTTTGTTTAGGGGTGTACCCACCGCTCCGTGTAGGTCAGCCCTGTTTGTTCAGATACAAGAGTTAGTTATGCTTATTTTGATTTTATCCTGTTGCTATAAAGGGATCCACTATGTCTGTCTCGTGCTATTTCGAATTAGAAACATAGAAACATGAAATATGACGACAGAAAAAGACCACATGGCCTATCTAGTCTGTCCTTCCATAACAACTACAACAGTCCCCTTTTTACCTTTAGAGATCCTCTGTGTTTGTCCCATGCTTTTTTGAATTCAGTTACTGTCCTCATCTCTACCACCTCCACTGGGAGACCATTCCACGGATCCACTACTCTTTCTGTAAAGAAATATTTCCGCATATCACTCCTGAATCTATCTCCCTTCACCCTCATCCCATGTCCCCTCGTAGCAGAACTTGCTTTCAATTGAAAGAGGCTCTCTCCCTGAACATTTATGCCATGGAGGTATTTAAACAGTTCAATCATATCACCTCTATCCCGCCTTTCCTCTAAAGTGTACATATTAAGATCCTTCAGTCTGTCCTCTGTGGTGCTGCAGCGTCTAGGCAGTTGCCTATAAGAAGCAGTGTGCCAACTGTTCTTTGTTAAACTAACTTATTTCCAGAGCAAATGCTGCTGGGACCTTTGTAGTTGTGGTTAATAAGCAGGCCGAGTAGTTTTAGGCAATTCACAGGAAATTTATTAATTTTATCTTGTTTCATCAAACTTAGCAAAGTAAACTTCTCTTTGGAACATGAACAAGGTGTAACAGGAAATAATGATGAACTCAAATAGCTTCCTTCAGCCAACAGGAAATTAATGCTTTAAACAGTGCTGAGTAAAACAAATTATAATCCTTTTCTTTTCTTTCAGGATTCAAAACACTCAGAGCATTTAAACACAGTCCTGAATTCTTTCTTTGAACCAGCAACTCAGCTTTTCTTCTTATTAAACATAAGCTGTTGAGCAATCCATTATAGAATCTGTCGTGGTCTAATTCAGCTAATTCTGTTTCCATGTCCTCTATTTCATCCTGAAACAGCTCTGGGTTTTTATCAGCATAACCTGTCTTCAATTGTTGCATTAATTTAAACACGTTATCCCAGGGATTTCTTTTTCTCCCCTCGGGGTTTCTATATGCATTGCAGGTCTTTGTATCTCTAGGCAAAACACTCACATGACTCTGTCGTCTCTGCTGGCTTCTATGCACAGGCTTCCTTTCAGGCTTTACAGAAGAATAGATCTCCCCTTCAGAATCCTCAGCAGCCTCACTGCTATCTGAGCTGTATTCTACAATTCTCCCAGAGTTCTGGCTCCTACCTTCACAAGGGCTTACAAACTCTGTACAGCTGTATCTGGTAGAAGAGCTGCCGTTAGAATCCTTTCTGTGCTGAGGTTCAGACTTGCTCTGCCATTCCCCTGGCTTTGGCTTCTGAACTCTCTGCCGTGATTCCTGTGTTTGCTCAGTCCAAGACTTCTGTCTGGACTCTGCTTCTCCTAATGCTTCAACCTCTGCTTCTGCCTCTGCTTCCCGTGCTAATGCTAACCCTCTTTGCTTCTGAGAGCTTAAATCTTTGAGTGTGAGAGGCGTTTTCCTAGCTCTTCCCCCCACGTGTTTCTCATTTGCATTTTGTGTTGCCATGGAGGCAGGGTGTGGTCTGTACTCAGCCCTCTCAATCATGTGGCTTTTCTCTCTAGGTGTTGATTTAACTGATTGCCTGCCTGAGCCATGCTTTAACTCAGAAGAAAAAGTTTTAAAACCAACCCTTTTTCTATGCCTGTCAGTGTCCTCATTACCACACTTCATATGCTTTATAATGAAGACCACTAATCATTTTAGTAGCCCCCTTTGCACCGACTCCATCCTGTTCACATCCTTTTGAAGGTGCGGTCTCCAGAATTGCACACTATACTCCAAATGAGGTCGCACCAAAGACATATACAGAGGCATTATCACCTCCTTTTTTCTGCTAGCCATTCCTCTCCGTATGCACCCAAGCATCCTTCTAGCTTTTGCCATCGCCTTTTCTACCTGTTTAGCTACTTTAAGATCATCAGACACAACCACGCCTAGGTCCCGCTCTTCTTTAGTGGACAAAAGTACTTCACCCCCTATACTATATTGCTCCCTTGGATTGCTGCAGCCCAAATGCATGACCTTACATTATTTAACATTAAATCCCAGCTGCCAAATTCTAGACCATTCTTCAAGCTTAGCTAGATCCCTCCTCATGTTATCTACCCCTTCCTGGGTGTCTACTCTATTGCAGGTTTTGGTATCATCCGCAAAGAGGCAAACCTTACCTGAAAGCCCTTCCGCTATATCACTAACAAAGATGTTAAAAAGAATCGGACCAAGGACAGATCTCTGGGGCACACCACTGATAACATCCTTCTCCTCAGAGTGACCTCCATTTACCTGTACTCTTTGTCGCCTCCCACCCAACCAATTTCTAACCGAAGCAGTAACTTTAGGGTCCATCCCTAGGGTGCTCAGTTTGTTTATAAGTCGCCTGTAAGGAACAGTGTCAAAGGCTTTACTGAAATCTAAATACACCACATCTAGGACTCTCCCTCGGTCCAACTCCCTGGTCACCCAGTGAAAGAAATCAATCAGATTTGTCTGACAAGACCTGCCTCTGGTGAATCCATGCTGCCTTGGATCCTGTAATCCGCTGGACTCCAGAAACCTCACTATTTTCTCTCTCAGCAGCGTTTCCAATAATTTACTTACCACCGAAGTTAAACTAACCGGCCTGTAGTTTTCAACCACATCCTTACTTCCGCTTTTGTGTAAACGCACTACATGAGCCTCTCTCCAGTCCTTTGGCACCACTCCTGACTCCAACGAGGCATTGAAAAGGTCAGTCAGTGGAGCTGCTAGAACGTCCCCAAGTTCCCTCAGTATTCTCGGGTGTATCCCATCTGGTCCCATCGCTTTGTCTACTTTAAGTTGAGATAGTTTCTCACGAACACAGTCTTTTGAAAATTGTTCAAGATGTCCTTTGCTTCTGTTCCTATTTGTGGGTGTTTTCTGAGGTCCTGCTCCTGGTTCTTCATCTGTGAACACAGAACAAAAATATTTGTTAAGCAATTCCGCTTTATCCTTATCAGCTTCTACATATTCCTCCCCTGCACCCTTGAGTCTGACAATACCACTCTTGCCCTTCCTCTTCTCACTAATATATCTGAAAAATTTCTTATCCCCCCCCCCCCATTTTATTGCATTGGCTATTTCCTCCTCCTTTTGAATTTTTGCCTTCTTGACTACTTTGCTAGCTTCTCTAAGTTTTTCCAAATACAGATGCCTGTCTTCCTCTCTCTGTGATCTCTTGTATTTCATGAAGGCCTCCCTCTTTTTTTTCACTTTTTCAGCTACTTCTTTCGAAAACCATAGCGGTCTTTTACCTTTATTTACCATTTTAACAAAAAGGTTGGTTGCCCTTAAAATATCCCCTTTCAGTTTTTCCCACTGTTTTTTCTACATCCCTCAGCTGTTCCCATCCAACTAATGACTCCCTGAGGTATTGGCCCATCTTCGCAAAGTTAGTCTTCCTAAAGTCTAAGATCCTCGCCTTTGAATGGATTCTAACAGCCCTAGTCCTAATAATGAACCACACCATCTGATGATCACTGGATGCAAAATGATCTCCCACTACAACATCAGAAACACTTTCACCATTGGTAAGCACCAAATACAGTATGGCCCCTTCACGTGTGGGGTCTGTTACCAATTGCGTGAATAGTTCTCCCTGTAGAGAATCCAGGATCTCCTTACTTCTAGATGATACTGCAGCAGGAATGTGCCAATCAACATCTGGCATATTGAAATCTCCTATCAGTAGCACTTCCCTTTTCCTAGCAATGCTGCACATGTCTTCAATTAACTCTCTGTCCAAATCTTCCTCTTGTGAGGGAGGTCTGTATATCACACCAATGTAAATAGATTTTTTCTTTCCCTCTTTCTAGTTTAACCCACAATGTCTCCCCTCTCCCTTTTAAGCTCTGTAATTCCAAAGCTTTAATAGTAGTTTTTACATATAGTGCCACTCCTCCTCCCCTACTTCCTACCCTGTCCTTTCTGAATAAAGTATAGCCAGGTATAGTTACATCCCAATCATGGTTTTCTGTGAACCATGTTTCTGTAACTGCCACTAAATCCAAGTCAGCCACTCCCACCAAAGCTTCAGCATCAGGGATCTTATTTCCCATGCTACGGGCATTTATACACACTGCTTTCCATATGTTATTTTTTTATTTATTTTTATTTAGACAGTTTTTGTATACCGCCTTATCCTTCAATCAAAGCGGTCACAACACAATTGGGGGATACATTTAACACGCGGGGATATGAGACACATACACTAATACTTACAGGGAACATGGGCAATGGAGGGTTAAGTGGCTTGCCCAAGACCACAAGGAGCATCTGTGGGACTAGAAACCCCAGTCCTTCCGGCCCAAGGTTGCTGTCCTCTAGTGGGATTTGAACCCCCGACCTTCCAGCCTGAAGTACCTTGCCCCAACCACTAGGCTACTCCTCCCACGTTACCCCTGTTACCCATTTCCATAAAGTTATTTAATGTATCACCTACCTGGGGGCTTTCACTTATACTTCACCCATCCCCAACAAATCTAGTTTAAAGCCCTCTTCAGTAGATTAGCCAGTCTACTGAAGACCCGTTGACCTTTCTTGGACAGATGGATGCCATCTCTGCTCTGCAACCCTTGGAACAGCATCCCATGGTCTAGGAAACCAAAACGCTCTCGATGACACCATCCACGCAGCCATGCATTCATCTCCAGGATGCGAGCCTTTCTGCCTCGGCCTTTACCCTCAACAGGGAGGATTGAAGAGAACACCATTTGTGCACCTAACTGCTTCACCCTCTGTCCCAGAGCCATGAAGTCACTTTTGATACACTCAGAGGGATACCTGGCAGTATCATTTGTTTCGACATGGATTAGCAACATTGTGTAATAGTCAGTGGGCTTGATGAGTCTCGGCAAACTCTTCGTAACATCTTGGATTTTGGCACCAGGCAGACAGCATTCTTCTCTGGACATCAAGTCTGGTCGGCAGATTGACGCCTCAGTACCCCTCAGAAGAGAGTCTCCAACCACCACTACCCTTCGTTTTCTTGTGGTCACTGATTCTGCAACTTTGGCGTACTTGAGCTCTGGTTCTTCCCTTACCAGGGATGCTTTCACCTCCTCCACTTCCAGGGCTGCATAATGGTTCTTCAATTCAAGGGCTGGAGAAGTTGGATTGGTGATTTTGCAGGCCTTGGTGACTTGTGTCCAACCATCGACATTCTGTTGGCACCCATCTTCTCCTCTGCTGGAGAGCTTGAATTCTGTCACTGTGTTTGTCCTTACCACTTCCATCAGGAGGGCGTTCCAAGCATCCACCATGCTTTCAGTGAAAAAGTATTTCCTGACATTGCCTTTCAGTTTACCCCCTTGCAGCTTCATGTTATGCCCTCTAGTTTTACAGCTTCCCTGTCTTTGGAAGAATTTGTTTGTCCATTAATACTCTTGAAGTATTTAAAGGTCTGAATCATATCCCCCCTGTCCCTCCTCTCTTCCAGAGTGTACATATTTAGGTCTTCAAGTCTCTTCTCATAAGTCTTCTGATGCTGGCTCCAAATCATTTTGGTCGTCTTCCTCGGAACCACTTCCAAGAGGCTGGCATCTATTGTCACCAGAATCCAGTTCGGCGGTTTCAGGTGCATTCTGGACTCCAAGTGGTTGGGCTGAAGCCACCAGTCCAAATTTGATCTCGCATTTTCTGGGCACACCAGCCTCCGAGACAGGGGATGGTCCTGTGGCAACCAGCGAGACAGCAGCACTTGCTGCAATGGGCAATGTACACCCGGGACCAAGGCACTAACTCCAAAAATGCCACCATGGATCCCAAAAGCTGCAGAACGTTCCATGCAGATGGCACTTTAATGGGCAGGAACATGCACACCTGCTTTCAGATCTTCTGGATCGTGCTCTATGGGAGAAACATGCGCCCCCGCCTCTGTGTCAAATTACGCTCCCAGATAGATCAACCACTGAATGGGCTGCAATTGGCTCTTGGCCAGACTGACAAGCCATCCCAAACTATGAAGCAACCAGAGCATCTTATCTCTCGCTTCGCGGGACTCTGCCTCTGACTACGCAAATGAGCCTGTTGTCTAGATAGGGATGCAGCAGAACTCCTTGAGTCTCAAGGCCGCCACCACTACTGCCATAATCTTTGTAAATGTGCATGGGGCCGTAGCCAGGCCGAAAGACAGCACTCGGAACTGAAAATGCCCCATTGGCAGTGCAAACTGCAGGAACATCTGATGTTCTGGCTAAATGACTATGTGAAGGTAAGCCTCTGTCAGATCCAGAGCCATTAAGAACTCACCCTGCCGCACCACTAGAATGACTGACCGTAGTGCCTCCATCTGAAAGTGTATACACCTCCAACCCTTCACTCAAATCACAAAACTCTATCCTATCCACCTATCGAGTGAAACCTAAGTAACTGAAAACTTTATTAGACTTTTTTTCTGTTTTACTTTTTTTGTCGGATGTTTTTGCCGTGAGAGATTACTCCCTCTTGGAGCTTAACTTCCCTTTTAATCACTTATGTGGTAACCTAACCACTGTAAAAAATACTGTGAGGTAATTGCATTCAACACTTGATGCTACATCACAATCATATCTCCAATTAAAATTCACATTGCAGATCTCAACTAACACAGTACTGCGTTTAAAGCCGCACATTCACTTTCGGCTCTGTTTCAACGCTTATAATCTGCTAACTTTTTTACTCATCTGATTCTGATGTCCAGCCAAAGAGGTTTATATTTTCACGTCTTCGTTATAAGCTTCTCATTTCCTCTCAGCTCTTTAACGAGGTGGCAGCATAATTCGTCCCTCTCTGAAACTGGACTTCCCTTTTCTCATGCAGTCACACTTACTGATCAAACGCTAAAGGATAACGGAAAGTTTTTAACCATAAATAGCCCTCCTCTCTTGTGACATCATATCAAACTCATCCAATCAAGTTCCAGATTCAGCCCCTTTGGTTCTAAAGAGCCAATTCGAAAAATCCAGCTTTGTTCTAGCCACTGAAGGCGCTGCTCTCTATCTCCTCCTCTTGAATTCACTGGAACATGATCTATTATTCGCCATTGGAAATCAGAAAATGAATAATTAAAGTCTATACAATGTTGAACCAAAGGGGCTAAATTTACTCTGTTCCTTATTCGCGAAGCATGCTCATGTAGACGAGTTTTTATTTTTCGTATTGTCCGTCCAACATACAACTTCATGCACGGGCATACTAATATATAAACTGCATAAGTCGTAGAGCATGTAGTAAACCATTTAGATGTCTGTTTCAACCTCGAATTGGGAACCTGCCATTCTAATCCTTCAATTGTTTGTTGGCACAAGTCACAGGATAAACCCTTGAGCAAGCAAAATGTCCAATCGGAGAATCTTCTGATATTTGTAATGATCTCTTCTGTGTAGTAGTAATCAAATTTCCAATGTTTGGACCTCTTGTATAAGCTATTCGTAATGGCTTCTGAAAACAGGGGTGAAGGGCTAAAATGTGCCAGTGTTTTCTTAAAATAGATCTAATTTTCCAGATATTGGACATATAAGGGAAAATACCTGTTATGAAATCTGATTCAGCTTGTTCAACAGCTGGAGCACTTAGCCATTCTCTATGTGTGTACCGTGCTCTAGTATGGGCTTGTTTCACTATATAAAGAGGCTAAACTCTACATAGTAGCCTGGATTTCAAATCCTGAGCATGATGTTCAAATTCTCGGGTGGAACTACAAATACGGCGCAGACGTAAAAACTGTCCATAGGGTAGACCACGCTTCAGAGCTGGGGGATGAAAGCTCGAATAATCTAACAAAGTGTTTCTTTGAACAGATTTTCTGTAGAGTGTAGAACCCAGACAAGAACCCTGTTTGAAAATTTTAACGTCTAGAAACTCCAGTTCTTGTGGATGAAAATGTAAAGTAAAAGACAAATTGGTCTTCCGAGCATTCAGCCAAACTATAAAAGCATTTAACTCATCTTCTGTATCATTCCAAAGAAGAAAGATATCATCTAGATATCTACCCCACAGACCTATCTTAGAGTACCATTCAGAAGGGAATATTGTGGTCTTCTCAAAATCTGCTAGATAGAGTGTAGCAATTGATGGAGCTACAGTAGCTCCCATTGCAATACCTTGAGTCTGATAGTAAAAATCTCCCTCAAAACAAAAGAAATTTTTTGTCAAAACTAATGACAGCATCTGAAGAAAGAATTCTTTTGGTAGACGAGAAGGTAATGGAACCTCCAATTCTTTAACGACTTGTAAAGCTTCTTCTTGAGCTATGTTAGTATATAAAGCTACCACATCCAATGATACCAAAAAGGTATTTTCAATAGGTTGTACAACAGAATCCAATTTTTCCAGAAAATGGGACGTGTCACGTATATATGAGGTTACTTGTTGCGCACATGGTCTCAAAAAAATGTCACAAAATTGTGAAAGTGGCTCTAACAAAGATCCTCTGCAAGACACAATAGGACGTCCAGGCGGGAGTGAAAGAGATTTATGTATTTTGGGGACAGTGTAAAAATTAGGAATCAGTGGATGTTTAGGTGTCAAAAACTTAAATTCTTTTTTTGTTAACCAGCCACGATCTAATCCTTCCTGTACTAAATCCTTAATCATTATCTGAACTTCCAATGATGGATCATAATCTAAATGTTGGTAAAATTTGGTATCATTCAATTGGGTTCGGGCTGTACTCAAATATTGTTCCACTGATTGTATCACTGTTGCCCCTCCTTTATCTGCTCTCCGCACTATTATGTACGTATTTTGCCGTAGTTCCTGTAACGCTTGCCATTGAGATTTTGTCAAGTTGTTAGCTATATGGTATTTTCTATGATCAGATAATGATAATTCCAAATTTTGTAAATCTTGTAAGACCAATTGTTGAAACGTTGAAATAAATGGATCAATTTCTCCCGCGGGAATCCATTTGGAAGGCGGTCTAACTACTGACCCATCTGATGTTAAAGGATTGGCATCGCAAAATAAAATAACTCGTAATTTACGAAACAAATTTTGCAAAGCAATCCGAACCTGAAATGGTTGGTATTGAACCCGGGGAACAAATGACAACCCCTTATTTAATACCAATTCTTGAGTCTCTGTTAGAGGAACGCCGGAGATGTTAATTACTGTGGTTTCGCGCGTGTTCGGGTTATCGGACCTTGAATCTGATCCATCATCAGATCCTGATGGTCTTCCCCAGAGTGCCATCCGCGTCGTCGGCCTCTCCCTCGCCGGCCCCGATGAAAAACCTGTTCTTGTGGTATCATAGATTTAGTCATTCCCCTTCTGCCCCGTCGAGAAGTATTATACTCCCCTGAACTCTCTTCCTCAGACTCAGCTTCAGAAGAGGTGGGGAAAGAAACTGTTTTGTGTTGTCCTGTAGTCTTCCTAGCCCATGTAAACACCTGGTCCAGTTCATAATCTTTTTGATCTCTATTGAATTTCTTGATTTTTATGGATTTTACATAATCCCTAAATTGATCCAATTGAGTAGGCATTTCTGTCATCTGAGAATTGAAACGTTCTTCAGTCATATTTTGTTTGATTTTTAATTCCAATGTTTTTGCTTCTGTTTTTAATTTTTGAAGTTCTGTATTAGACCGTTGACTTAACAATGCCACCAAATCTAAACTGCATTTATTAAGAATACTATTCCACTTGGCATAAAACTCCACATCCTCTACATATAATTTCGGAGGTTTTAATACCCGAAGTCCTCTGGGGCTCATAGTAGACTTTAAATATTGATTCATAGTCAATTCATGTAATTCCGTACGGATTAATTTCTTATTTAACAATAACAAATCATGAAATGACGAGGAGTGGAGCATAGTTTGGGTGTCAAACAAAGCGGGCTTCTTAACCAATTGTTGGATTTGTTCATCCGTAAAGGCAAAAATTGCTTGATTGGCTTTTAAGGTACTATCCAGAGATACATGTTTTCCGTTATCCTTCTCCATGATCCTATTAAACGGGTCAACCACCAGTAAACTATATACACCTCCAACCCTTCACTCAAATCACAAAACTCTATCCTAGCCACCTATCCAGTGAAACCTAAGTAACTGAAAACTTTATTTGACTTTTTTCTGTTTTACTTTTTTTGTCGGACGTTTTTGCCGTGAGAGATTACTCCCTCTTGGAGCTTAACTTCCCTTTTAATCACTTATGTGGTAACCTAACCACTGTATAAAATACTGTGAAGTAATCGCATTCAACACTTGATGCTACATCACAATCATATCTCCAATTAAAATTCACATTGCAGATCTCAACTAACACAGTACTGCGTTTAAAGCCGCACATTCACTTTCGGCTCTGTTTCAACGCTTATAATCTGCTAACTTTTTTACTCATCTGATTCTGATGTCCAGCCAAAGAGGTTTATATTTTCACGTCTTCGTTATAAGCTTCTCATTGCAATGGGAGCTACTGTAGCTCCATCAATTGCTACACTCTATCTAGCAGATTTTGAGAAGACCACAATATTCCCTTCTGAATGGTACTCTAAGATAGGTCTGTAGGGTAGATATCTAGATGATATCTTTCTTCTTTGGAATGATACAGATGATGAGTTAAATGCTTTTATAGTTTGGCTGAATGCTCGGAAGACCAATTTGTCTTTTACTTTACATTTTCATCCACAAGAACTGGAGTTTCTAGACGTTAAAATTTTCAAACAGGGTTCTTGTCTGGGTTCTACACTCTACAGAAAATCTGTTCAAAGAAACACTTTGTTAGATTATTCGAGCTTTCATCCCCCAGCACTGAAGCGTGGTCTAAACTATGGACAGTTTTTACGTCTGCGCCATATTTGTAGTTCCACCCGAGAATTTGAACATCATGCTCAGGATTTGAAATCCAGGCTATTATGTAGAGGTTACCCTCTTTATATAGTGAAACAAGCCCTTACTAGAGCATGGTACACACATAGAGAATGGCTAAGTGCTCCAGCTGTTGAACAAGCTGAATCAGATTTCATAACAGGTATTTTCCCTTATATGTCCAATATCTGGAAAATTAGATCTATTTTAAGAAAACACTGGCACATTTTAGCCCTTCACCCCTGTTTTCAGAAGCCATTACGAGTAGCTTATACAAGAGGTCCAAACATTGGAAATTTGATTACTACTACACAGAAGAGATCATTACAAATATCAGAAGATTCTCCGATTGGACATTTTGCTTGCTCAAGGGTTTATCCTGTGACTTGTGCCAACAAACAATTGAAGGATTAGAATGGCAGGTTCCCAATTCGAGGTTGAAACAGACATCTAAATGGTTTACTACATGCTCTACGACTTATGCAGTTTATATATTAGTATGCCCGTGCATGAAGTTGTATGTTGGACGGACAATACGAAAAGTAAAAACTCGTCTACATGAGCATGCTTCGCGAATAAGGAACAGAGTAAATTTAGCCCCTTTGGTTCAACATTGTATAGACTTTAATCATTCATTTTCTGATTTCCAATGGCGAATAATAGATCATGTTCCAGCGAATTCAAGAGGAGGAGATAGAGAGCAGCGCCTTCAGTGGCTAGAACAAAGCTGGATTTTTCGAATTGGCTCTTTAGAACCAAAGGGGCTGAATCTGGAACTTGATTGGATGAGTTTGATATGATGTCACAAGAGAGGAGGGCTATTTATGGTTAAAAACTTTCCGTTATCCTTTAGCGTTTGATCAGTAAGTGTGACTGCATGAGAAAAGGGAAGTCCGGTTTCAGAGAGGGACGAATTATGCTGCCGCCTCGTTAAAGAGCTGAGAGGAAATAAGAAGCTTATAACGAAGACGTGAAAATATAAACCTCTTTGGCTGGACATCAGAATCAGATGAGTAAAAAAGTTAGCAGATTATAAGCGTTGAAACAGAGCCGAAAGTGAATGTGCGGCTTTAAACGCAGTACTGTGTTCGTTGAGATCTGCAATGTGAATTTTAATTGGAGATATGATTGTGATGTAGCATCAAGTGTTGAATGCGATTACTTCACAGTATTTTATACAGTGGTTAGGATACCACATAAGTGATTAAAAGGGAAGTTAAGCTCCAAGAGGGAGTAATCTCTCACGGCAAAAACGTCCGACAAAAAAAGTAAAACAGAAAAAAAATCTAATAAAGTTTTCAGTTACTTAGGTTTAACTCCATCTGAAAGTGTGGCATCCACAAGGCATGGTTGACTCCCTTGAAGTCCAAAACTGGGTGAAACTTCTCATTTTGGGGACCACGAAGTAAATGGAGCAGCGACCAATGCCGTATTGATCTGGCGGTACTGGCCCTACTTTGTCCAAATACAGAAGCTGACTCAGGGTGGCCTGCATTGCTGCTGCCTTCATTCCCAGGCAGGGAGATTGCACGAAGGCATCTGAAAGAGGCCAAGCAAACTCTAACGTGTACCGCTCTCAAATGACCTTCAACACCCACTGATCGGATGTGATCTTGGACCAGGTGAGAATAATCACTGCAAACAACCCTCGACGGAAACAATCTCCACCTGGACCTCGATAGTTTCATTACAGCTTCATGGGGGCATCCTGAGAGGTCGAGTAGTAGCCTCTCCTGGTTCCCCTGAAGTCCCAAAAGGACTGACCTCTTGCACTATACTGGCCGCGCTGAAAAGGAGAGAAGCGGCTGGATGGGAACCGGTGGAAATCCCTAGACTGGCCACATTGTGGATTCCCCTGCTTGGCTCCTTTAAGCTGATCCTCCAGCAGACGGCCTCCTTTGGACTCTCCCAAGTCCTTCACCAGTTTATCCAGTGCCTCACCAGTAGTAGTATAATGGGTACACTACTTGTCAAACTGATTGACAGGTGAGATAAGGATGGCAGGAACCAATCAGCGTTCACTTCCGGTGTATGTCCCGCCTTAGGCCATGCCCCCTCCCATAGAAGTGAATGGTGAGTTAGCCCCGCCCACTCCTGCCCCCAAACTGTTGACAGGTACCAATCAGCGTCCACTTCCGGTGTATGTCCCGCCTTAGGCCACACCCCCTCCCATAGAAGTGAATGGTGAGATCGCCCCACCCACTCCCACCCCCAGGCGTGGCCACCGCCCCCACTTGACACGCTTCCACCCTGCCCCAAGGATGACATCATCCAATCAGCATCCACTTCTGGGTTTGTGCCACACCCACGCCCCGCCCCACAATATGGCATTAGCCAATCAGCACCCACTTCCGGGTTTGTGCCACACCCACAGCCTCCCCCCCTCAACCACGCCCCTGCCTACATCATCGGAAATGACATCACCGGAAACAGGGTGTCATCAGAAAAGGGCCGTGGCCTTTTCCGATGACCTCAGCGGAAGCAGAGTGACTGACTCCGGAAATGTGTTTTGCTTCTGGTTAATGTTTACATCTGCAAAAAGCAGGAACCCTGGAAAACAAAAAATGCTTTTCTCTCTCCCAATGCCCCAGTTCTTTTTTCTCACAAAAGATTCTCAGCAAGCACAGCACAGCACCGGGGCTTTTCACAGAGGAACAGACAGGATAGAAGCTTTTCTTTACAAATGTTAAACCTCAATTAACACATCTTTTGTTAGAGAAACCAGTGCTGTCCATGTGATAGAATTTTGCTTTTAAGACCTCCTGGTTAGAGAGAAATATTCTGGCAAACACAGTGTCAGACTGAAATTCAGAGAGAGAGAGACCTGAGTTCAAATTCCCCTCTAATACAGCAATTTTTTTGGAAAGAGAGAGCTGAGTTCAAACACAGCCACAGCTATTTTTTAGTGGCTTTGAAAAAACCAATACTGAGAGACAAGTCTGAACATGTCTCTCTAGGGTGTGGTAACATGTGATTGGTTGAAACAAGAGGTCTGTTCTGAGCATGCTCCTGGTGTAAGGGCTGTGTATCCTGTGTGTAAGGGGAACATTTTAACACAGAGATTCAAAAAGAAAAATGGCTCTTTTTGGAACACCAAGCAGAATTCCCAGCAGGGCACACAACATTAATTACTAAAACCATTCTGAAGATGCTGGCAAAATAAAAAGAACAGTCAAAGCACGGCAATCATGAAGGAAACCTTATTGAAGAGCATTTACTATAACCCCAAAGCAACAGGGAGCTTTGGGGGCATAAATCCTCTACTTCAAGCTGCTAAAAAGCAGGATAAAACAGTCAACAGAAACGATGTAGTTAGATGGGCTACCGGACAAGATGCTTATACTTTACACAGACCTGCTAGGGTCCGTTTTAAAAGAAACAAGACGATCGTGTCAGATGTGGATGCGCAATGGCAGGCTGATTTAGTTGATATGGCAGCCTTGCCCCATTATAACAATGGCTACAAATACATATTAACAGTGGTAGACATCCTGTCAAAATATGCATGGGCTGCAAGTTTAAAATCGAAAACCGGTCATGAAGTTGCTAAAGCCTTTGAAAAAATATTTAATCTAGGTCGTCTACCTGAAAAAATACAGACAGACAAGGGTAAAGAATTTTTAAATAGGTTCCTGAAGAATTTATTAAAACAAAGAGGGGTTCATCATTTTGTAACCAATAACGATGTTAAAGCAGCGGTGGTAGAAAGGTTTAACAGGACTTTGAAATCCAAAATGTGGTGTTATTTTACTACACACAACACCTTTAGGTACCAAGACGTATTGCAGGCTTTTGTGCACAGTTATAATCATAATTTTCACAGAACAATAAAGACGAGGTCTGTAGATGTGACACACACAAATTCTCTGCAGATCTGGAAAAGAGTCTACGGTGATAGCATCAAGCGTAAGCATACCAAGAATCCCTTAAAGAAAGACTTTCAAAAACTATTGGAAAATTTGAAAAAGGTTACGAGCAGACGTGGACTGACGAGGTATTTATAATAACGGACATTTTAAAAAGGGGCCAGAAAGCAACATACAAGATACAGGATTATGACGGTGAAGCCATACAAGGTTCTTTTTATCCTGAAGAATTGCTAAAAGTCACACCGCAACAGGAAAGAATATACCGAATCGAAAAGGTTCTAAAGGTAAAAGGATGTGGCAGGAACAGATTCTACCTCGTGAAATGGAGGGGATGGCCTGTTAAATTTAACAGTTGGGTTAAAGCATCAGAGATTCAAGACATCTGATTTCTTTCTTTCTTTTGAAGCAGCATTAAAATAAAATTTAAAATGAATGATGGTGGCTTTTATATCACACTGCCTAGCAATGCCTTAGCAGGTGTGTTTTCCAAAAATACCAGCTCTAATTTTACCATACAACTAGCAAGGCCTTTGGACTTACAAGGACAGTGGGAAGTAGGGCTCGTGGAAATACAATACCCCAACACCTGGGAGAATATTAAGGAAGACCATAAGTATGTTGTCGCTTCCGCAGCAGGAAATATACAGCACCTTATAGTCAGGAAAGGACATTACGCGACCATGCATCCTTGGGGTGGGGTGGAGGCATGTCAAGTGGGGGCGGTGGCCACACCTGGGGGCGGGAGTGGGCGGGGCTAACTCACCTATGGGAGGGGTGTGGCCTAAGGCGGGGCATATACCGGAAGTGGACGCTGATTGGTACCTGTCAACAGTTTGGGGGCGGGAGTGGGCGGGGCTAACTCACCATTCACTTCTATGGGAGGGGCGTGGCCTAAGGCGGGACATACACCGGAAGTGAACGCTGATTGGCTCCTGCCATCCTTATCTCACCTGTCAATCAGTTTGACAAGTAGTGTACCCATTATACTACTCTCGCCAAAAAGGAGCTTCCTCCGAAAAGGCAGTTTGCTGAGCTTAATCTTCAACAAAATGTCTGCCGACCAGTTCCGCAACAATGGAGGCAATGGTTTTTTGCAAGAGAATTTCTCCAATTCATAAAAGGTGTCTGAAAAATATGCCACAGTCGACTCCAGCTTGGCCCCCTCCAGAGCCACTGGCTGAGCCGCCAATTCCAATGAAGCCAGCACCTGAAGCCAACCTACAGATATTCTTGTCACATAGGCCCCACAAATGAAGGCCTGCAATGTCAAAGCACTGGCATCAAAGGCTTTTTTTCAGCAGAGACTCCAGCTTGCAGTCCTGGAGATCCTTTAGTGCCCCGCCCCCTCTACTGGGACCATAGTCTTCTTTGTCACTGCTGAGACCACCACATCAATTTTAGGCATCCACAGGAGCTCCCTCTCTTCTTGTGGAATGAGGTACAGGCGCCCCGTTGCCCTGCTCCCTTTGAGGCTCACCTCTGGGACTTCCCACTCCATTTCTAGCATTTTCTTGATGACCCTATGCACCAGAAAATACATCTAGGAGTCTTTGAACTCCTGCAAGAGGGAGTTCTCTAGAGGCTCTTCTGCAACTGGGGGCGAAACAATGTTTAATGTGGCTAGAGAATGCTTGATCAGGCTCACTAGTTCTTCTTTAGGAACACTCTAAACACATTTGGGTTCTCCCCTGGAGGGATTTACCCCTTCCAGATCAGGCACTGTCGTCTCACCCCATAGATCCTCTGAGACCTGCGACTGAGACAAAACTTGATCTCTTCAGAGATCTGTGTCCTCCCTCACATTTTTAACTGGAGGTCCCTCAACTCCCCCTAAGCATCCTCCTGTAAAGTCAAGGCAGACAAAAGAGCAGGCAGCTGCTTTTGATCTGCTCCCCCCCCCACCCCCCCCCACTGTGCCTTTTTTTAACAAGTAGGCTTTGTGCAAGGAGAGGATAAAATCTGACGAAAAAATTGCCTCAGCTGATTCCCCTGTCTTAGTAGGAGCTGTCCGCACTGCTGAACTTTGAGAGAACTGCGTTTTTGCCTTCATTTTTGCTGACTGTCCCTTTTCCACTGAAATGGCCTCTGACTGTGAAATTACCATGGTTCCCGCCAAAACTGCAGGAACCGCCAACTCTGCAGCCTCCGACTCAAACAACTCCGATGCCTCCTGCATATTCCTGCTGTCAAAATGCGCTCTAAGAAACATCCCCGATGTAGACAGATGTGGCAGAGGCCCTGAAAATCTATGACACAGCTTCCTCTGCACCCAACACAGCAGGAGGAAGCAGCACACATGCAAACTTCTGCCAGCCGGCATGAACCCAGAGGAGGACCACAGACATGCTTACTTGGTGAAGCAAGTAACACTCAAGTTGTCAGCTCCTACCACGGATCCGAGATCACTTGCACACCCAGCACTGCCTGTACTGATACAGTTGTACTGCTGATCACCAAGAAACCAAAACTCACTCTCTCTTGCTTGCTTTACCTTTAGTTTAATTTGTTTTCTCTGTTTTTGTTTTTTTTTAAAGCTACAGGCCCTCTTATTTGAAGCACAAGGAGCAACCCAAGAATATTAGCCAAAATGAAATTATCTAGTGGGAGAATCCAGAGGTTTCTATCAGGTATATGGGTTGTCCAGCTGAGGGGGAAAGGGACCTGGGCCACAAAGTATTTATCCCTGGGCCCACCAGACCCACTGAAGGATCCCGATGGCACTGGAAAGCAACTCCTTCAGCACTGCCCACTTCATCTCCCTCGATGAGAGTGGATCACCCACCTTTGTTTATACCACTCCTGTGACCTTCTTTCCACTATCTGTCACTAACTCTCCAAAATAAAAAACAAATTCTAAGTCTCACAGTAGTCCACTATGGCAGAGATGCTCCCTCAACTGCTGAGGACTGAGAATACTGGAGCCTGAGCTAAAGGGGGAGCTCCTAGGTGATGTTCCCTGTAAAATAGTTATCTCCAAGTTATAATACCCTGTTCAATGTAATTTCAGTTTGTTCAATGTAAACCGCACTGATGCAGAATAGCGCGGTATATAAGAGAATGTAAATAAATAAATAAATTACATCAAGATTCTGACATGCTCAGTCCTCAGCTGCTGCTGGAAGGGGAAGACCCTATCCTTTCCTGGACTGGACAGGAGGGATGATATGGAAGCCATGGAATCAGATAGAATATATCACAGAATTCTAAGGGAGCTCAGGGAACGTTTGGCCGGTTCACTGAACATTGAACATTATGGTAACAACTACGGCAAAAATGACATATATCCACCTTAACACCCTGCCAAACATCAACTCTGTACAAGACAAACGTAAACCTGTAAACCTGTAAATAGTTTCATATATAAATAGTTCTGTTTAATGCTTAATGTCACCTTACATAATTGTTCCATGTAACTTGTTTGTTTATTGTGAACTGCCCTTGATCTTGGTTTGCAGCTTGTCTTGCTGTTAGGGCTTGTGTGCATCAGTGATGCTGAGGGCTAAGCTATCGGTAGTTTAACTACTGGCAGGGTCTCTCAAGATGGACAGGTCTCAGCTGAGGTGCCAGACCAAGACAATCAACCCATCTGGGCAGCAGCAGAATTGGACAGTGTTGGCGGCGGAGGATCACATTTCTGTGATGACAACAACACTAAACTTAAACTGCACTGAGGAAAGGCTTGGCAATCTACTTCTGTATTTTGTCATGAAAACCCATCTGGGCAGCAGCAGAATGGGACAGTGTTAGTGGTGGAGGATCACATTTCTGTGACAATGGCAACAACACTAAACTTAAACTGTGCGGAGGAAAGGCCTAGCAATCTACTTCAGTATCTTCCCATGAAAGCCCAATGGATAGTCACAACAAAACAAATTGCACTATAGTGCTGGAAGATGAGACCCCCAGGTCGGAAGGCACTCAACTACCTACTGGGGAGGAGCTAAAGACTTTTCAGAGTAAAGCCAGCATTTATGATGTGGTTGAATCAAAGCCCTCGGGACGTCTGACTGCTAATGTAGCTGCGCATGAAATGAGAGTCAGAAGCTGTAAAGATGTCTTACATATTGGGACATGGAATGTACGAAGCATGAACCAAGGGAAGTTATAGGTGGTCAAGAATGAAATGGAATGTGTACAACTTGATTTATTGGGTGTCAGTGAACTGAAATGGACTTGTATCGGGCACTTTGCATCAGATGATCACATGGTCTACTATGCTGGAAATGAAAGACAAAGAAGAAATGGTGTTGCATTTATAATAAAGAAGAAACCTGCAAGAACTGTAATGAAATACAATGCAGTCAGTGAATGCTTAATCTCTATTCGTCTACGAGGAATGCCTATCAACAGAACTATAATTCAAGTATATGCCCCAACAACAGCTGCAGAAGAGAATGAAATTGAAGAGTTGTATGAACAAGTACAAGCTGAAATTGACAGAACATGCAAACAGGATATCCTGATAGTTATGGGTGACTGGAAAACAAAAGTTGGCAACAAAGAAGAAGGCAAAATGGTTGGAAAATATGGACTTGGCAACAGAAATGAAACTGAAGAAAGACTGATAGAATTCTGCAAGACCAATGATCTATTCATCTCAAACACCTTCTTCCAGCAATACAAGCGGCAACTGTACACATGGACTTCACTCAATGGATTGTACAAAAATCAAATTGACTACATCTGTAGAAGTCAATGATGGAAAAGCTCTATAACATCAACAAAGACAAAACTTGGAGCTGACTGTGGTAAGGATCAACAATTACTAGTATGCAAACTCAAGCTAAAGTTGAAAAACAGCAAGCCACTCATGAATATAGCAAAATATGACCTTGAGAATATATCACTGGAATTTAAAGACTGCCTGCAAAATTGATTTCCTGCTTTAGATATAAATGACAGAGCTTCAGAAGAGTTATGGAATGACATCAAGAAGGTTGTGTTGGAAGAAAGCGAGAAGTCTCTACAAAAAGTGAAAAAGCAAAAACGTCCAAAATGGATGACGTAAGAAACTCTGAAAATTGCCCAGAAACACAGAGAAGCTAAAGCCAGAGGAGAAAGAGAGGCAATCGCAGAACTCAAAAGAGATTTCCAATGTGCAGCAAGACAGGACAAGGAAAAATACTACAATGTTGCATGCAAAAAAATAGAAGCAGAAACTGTTAGTGGAAGAACAAGATCGGCTTTTCTAAAACTACGAGATTTAACAAAAATTCCAGCCTCGAATTGGAATGTTACAAGATGTTCAAGGATCTATGTTGAATGATGCTGAGAAGATCAAGAAAAGGTGGAAAGAATATACAGAGTTTTTATATGGTAAAGATCAAGTGGGCCAACAGCCGTTTCAACCTGTACCTTATGAACAGGAACCATTGGTGATGAAGGAAGAAGTCAAAGCAGCATTGAAAGCCTTATCAAATAACAAAGCACCAGGCATTGATGGAATTCCCATTGAAGTATTACAGCAATCTGATGCAGCTGTTACCATACTTACAAGGCTCTGCCAGGAAATTTGGAAGACAACATCATGGCCAACTGACTGGAAAAGATCTGTGTTTATACCAATACTAAAGAAAGGTGATCCAACTGACTGTGGAAATTATCGCACAATTGTTCTGATCCCATATGCCAGCAAGATTCTACTGAAGATTATTCAACAGAGACTACAACCATATCTAGAACAAAAACTACATGAAGTGCAAGCAGGGTTCAGGAAAGGGCGAGGAACGAGAGACATCATCGCGGATGTGAGATGGATCCTTGAAAAAACGAAAGAATGCCAAACGGATATCTATTTGTGCTTTATTGACTACAGCAAGGCTTTTGACTGTGTAAACCATGAAAAACTCTGGCCACATTAAGAAGCATGGGTATACCAGAACACCTGATCGTTCTCTTGCACAATCTGTACATTGATCAAGAAGCAGTAGTTTGAACGGAACAAGGAGAAACAGAATGATTTAAAATCAGCAGAGATGTACGACAAGGCTGTATACTTTCCCCCTACCTGTTTAATTTATATGCAGAACAAATCATCAGAGAAGCAGGATTATATGAAGACAACAGAGGTGTGAAGATTGGTGGAAGACTCATTAACAACCTTTGCTATGCTGATGATACCACATTACTAGCTGAAAGTGAAGATGATCTGAAACATTTGCTTCTCACAATCAAGAAGCAGATCAAGCCATACAAATCTGAATGATTTCTTTAACTGTGTAAGAGCTAGACAACAAGCACACACTGAATATCGTATACTGGGATTTCAGAAAAGCCTTGGATATGGTTCCTCCCAGGAGGATTATAAATAAACTGGGTGGTATGGGGGTGAGTCCCAGGGTAGTCAACTGAATTAAAAATTGATTGAATAAGAGATGACAGAGTGTGGTGGTAAATGGCATCCATTTGGAAGAAAGATAGTTGAGCAGTGAAGTGGTCCTGGGGCCGATTCTGTTTGATGTATTTGTCAGTGATATTTCCAAAGGACTATAATGGAAACTTTGTTTTTTTTATGGATGACACAAAGATCTGCAACAGAATTGATGTCCCAGAGGGAGTGGACAACATGAGAAGTGATCTACAAAAACTAGAGGACCGGTGAAATACTTGGGCAGTTAACCTTTAATGAGAAGTACAGAGTTATAAATGTGGGGTACAGAAACCCAAGGGAGCTGTATGCAATAGGAAGGGAGAGGCTAATGTGCAGGGACCAAGAGAGACCTTGGGATGATAGTGCCCAGGGAACTCATGGTGTCAAAACAATGTGACAAGGAGGTGGCCAAAGCTAGGAGACATATTTATTTATTTTATTTATTACAGTCTCTTATATACCGCACTATTTATCATCAGCGCGGTTTACATAAAACAAAGTACCATAACAACAAACTATATGGTTTTACATAGAACAGGAAATGACAACTTGGATAACATAGGGAAGTATGAAAACAGCTATTTACATATGTACAGTGAGCTTGTGCTACAGATTAGGTACGATCTAAATGGTAGGCTAGTCTGGAGGAGAGGCAATTATATACATATACGCTGCATAGAGAAGAGCAAAACTAACAGAAGGGTACTCAAGCCAGTGCTCTAACCATTAGGCTGCTCCTCCATGCCAACAATTTTATATGCTTTTTTGATATGCATTTATATGTTTTTTAAGTGTTTGTTTCAAATGTTTCTGTAAGTTATACCTATGTTGTTTTTATTTTTGTACTGCATTTTATTTGAGGTTCCTACAGACCTGACAAACGTTGGTGCCAAAACACAGCCATGCAGGGAGGAGCATCTAGATTTCAATAAAGATCCTAATTTACATCCTCCATTGTGGGGTGTTTTTTTTGCTGCCTTGCTCTTGAATGCTCTTCTCATTCTGCGTGGGCTCCTTTTGGACTGTGCAGCACACGATATAAGCATCTGAAGTTAAAACAATTCACTGAGGGGGAATCTGGAAGTGTACACCTTACACCTTAGGTCAAACTGGGAACGGAAAAGCCATCAAGACAGGGGGTTTCATATTGTTCTCCTTATTTAAAAAATATTTCTCACTTACCAAACTTATTTCAAGATATCATTTTCCCCATTTCCCCCCTCTCATCCCCTTTACATCAATATAAACGAATACAGATTATTTTAAAGTAGTGTACAGATTACTTGCATTTTGCTCTAGGGTCAGTGGCACCATCCCTCCTAGTTATTGCTAGAGGTAGACAGAAGTGTAGCAGTATTTTCCAGATCATGGGAGGTCCCTCCTGTCATTCATTTTAGGATGGGAGGAGAATCTCTTGAGAAGGGAAAAGTCACTATAGTCTAAGTTAGTGATTTTGGGGTAAGTACGTCTGACACCCCCCCTTCCCCCAGGGTAGACAACCCACTGAAGGAGAAACCGCACCAGCCACCTCAACCAGAAAAAGGAATATGAGGCTTGAAGTCACTGCCAAGTGGGAAGGGGAACTGAGCCAGAAGATAAGTTGTTGAAGAGCATCAGCAATGAACCAAATGAAGCAGCAGCAGAGAGGACAACACCAAGGTATCCAAGTGAGGAGTATGTGAGTCATCACAGGGCCAAGGAACTGTGACTGTGGGATAAGAGCCCTAAATCCAGTACTTTAAGGTGGAGAGGACTAAAGAAAGAATTAAACAAGCAGTTGCAACAGACTGGTTAAAGACGAATATGAGAGTGGACGAGACCTAAAGATAAAGAATATATTGTGTAGAGCTGGAAAGAATGGGGTAAATGACACTACAGTTACTACAAGAAGTGTATAAACTGCTGTATAATAGTTGTATATTTTAAAGTAAGTTGCCAGTTGTTGAAGTATTTATCAGCTCTGGCTTGGACTCTGTTTATTAAGCAGCGTGAATGTGAGAGTATCAAATGCCAAACTACTGCCACCTATTATCCAGTCTCTTCACAAGTGTGAACCCTGATACGTTTAAATCCAGGAACTCAGAGACACTCTGGGCTTGGACTGGTGTGCTCCCCTGTCTGACAAGCAGATTTGAAGCTACTGTCTGAACCACATAAGAAAGAAGAATATTAAGATGTGCTCTGGAGATATTGTTAAACCTGGTTATAAAAATAAAAGTATTAATTTTTTTTTTAAATGGTATCGCTTCTGAACCTTTGAAATGCTTAATTGGGTTTTACAAAGTTAAAAGCATGTCATTTAGAGGATCATTTTTTAATGGAATATCCCTCGCCTAAAGAAATACGATACGATAACAAATTATTTGCTAAACGTTTTGATTACAGAGATGCTAAATATTGGCATCAGTTGCCAACTGAATGAGATCTTTAAATTAATTGCAGTTTTGTCGCTGTCTTAAAACTTATTATTTTGTATGATAAGTGTGTTGTTTTAATTGAAATTCTCTGTATTTTGTTACTCTTGTAATCCCCTAGTCTTATGTTAGCTGCTCGGGACCTATCTTAGGGATTCAGCAGTGTAAAAGAAAATAAATTAAATTAAAATACAGTTGTACACAAAGGGCCATATTTACTAAACACTAGCATGTGCTATCTCTTCCTATGAACACGATACAGAGTGCATGCTAACATTTAGTAAGCATGGCCAGTAGAGTATTCTGAAAATTTTCTGTCAAATGCAAGTATGTGTAGGGAGCCAAAGGCAGTGGAATGCCTATTTGATTGGGTGCCCAAGCTCTACCTTGACTCTTTCCCCAAGCTTTGCCCTAACTCCATCCCTATCCCTCATGGAGTCTTTGCCACGATTGCTACTGCTCTCTTTTGCCCATGGGAGATGGGTTCCCCACAAACAGAACAGGAGGGAAAGGCCACGATCATGGTCTTGATACAGGTTGTTTGCCTGCAGGGATCCCATCTCATGGCTGGTGGGCAAAATATTGGCGGGACCAGGGCCCACGTGGCTCACCTCATTCTGACGCCTATGTAGGGAGTGATATGATGTAAACATTTATACTATATATAAAGTAGATGTTTTCAGTGGTGGAGATGAGTGACTTTGGAGTTTACGCGTATGGAGAGTCATTTTATGAGAAGGTGTTAAATGCACCTATGCTGACAGCTACAGTCGCGGTTAGCATGCACCAGGGAGGTCCGTGCTAACTGTGATATCCCGTCAATGGCCATACTCCCCCACAGCACACCTAGTCACCACGCTATCCAGCGTTAAATGGTTAGCGCGGGACTTTTACTGCACTCTCCTGTGCTAACGGTCTGCTATGGCACGATTAAAGTGCGGCAAACCCCATGTTAACCATTAGCGCACTTCAGTAAATGTGTCCCTTCATGACTTCACCTACATTCTGCTTAAACTACGCCTATATGCAGTTGCATAAAAGTTCCTGTCACCTTGTCACCATTTATGTGTAGACAACTATATATACGTTTATGAAGACAAGCTCTGAGTAATTTTATAAGAAGCCTTTTATACACACCAAACAGAGTTTACATGTAAGAAATCTTTTATAAAATTATTTGTATAACTAATTTGCATTTTTATAAAGTATGGGGTATACATATATAACCTGTCAGATCTATTTACACCTACTCTGTAACAGGTATAAATATACACATGCATGCCACCACTGAATGCACCTATAAGCAGTAATTTCATAAGAGAAAATATACATATAATTTTCCCTTTCTAGCTTCCCAGCTTCTTAAATGTTTTTTGGTTGTATCCACTTAAACGGCCGGCCAGTTATGAAATTGCCTCCTGTACTGGTAATAATTTCAGCAAGAATAAAATTAGAGAAAACATGACATATTAAATAACAGGTACGTTAAGTCTGCTTGTAGTTTGAGACTGAGGTTTCATGTTGATTGACTTGCAGTTGATTGAAGTAGATGATGTATAAAGAAAATATACAGGTTTTTTCACATAGGGAAAATTAATTGTGCATTTCCTAAAATTATACCATAAATCATAAATTATTATTTTTTATTCCCTTAAGCTTTGCTGTCTGACATCATTAACTCTGCCTGTACATGTCTAGTTTTGTGACAGGTATTTAAAAAAAAATATTAGCATAGCAAAAGCAGTGTCATCTGTTGTTTTTTTTCTTTATTCAGAGCAAGTAGAATTACTGCTTGGAAGTTTTACCACTTCTCTTTATCCTGAGGTAAATTTTGATGTGCTTGGTTACATTTTAATTTTATAACACATTGCATCTTTGACATTACCAAAATTAAACTTCAGTGTAGAAGTATTATTTTACATATTTATGTTGTGAACGGAATATATTAACTTGAATTATGCTTAAAAGAATGTGTAAGTGTCACTGTGTTGAATGGGCTGGCATCACCTCCCCTTATAAACAGCTAATTAACATGCAATCATTCACTGAAGTTTCTGGGAACTTAGTGCATAATGAACAGGTGGAGAAAGGCTGTAGGCTCTGCATTGGATTAGAATTCATTCCATCCGTCAATTTCACCGATCGCAAATCCATTTAGTCTGGCAGTTTAATTTATCACCCAGTTAGGGTTTTCATTTTGTAGCTTTTGGGGTAGAAAGTAGTTTGGAAACATGTCCAATAATGCTTGGATGAAGAGGGACGTATAAGCATTGCCAAGGGAATTTAATAGAAAATCCATAAAAGGATATGCAGTATTAATGTACTGTTTTAATGTGTCCTCATTTCTTGAGGAACTACAGAACCATTAGCAATACAAACTTTCTCTTTGCCCGCCCCCTCTCTCCCCCCCTCCTTTCCATTACTCTCCTCTTTCCTTCCCTCCCAAAAGGTTCAATGAGTGTAAATAGTCCAATAGAGGTTTCCAACTTATAGAAGATGTCCCCTTTGCCTTTGAGGAGCGCTGACACTCAGGCAGCCATCCCGGTCGGTGACGTCACTTCCTCACCATTTAAATTTTTAAAAACAAAACAAAGCAGCTTAAAATGAATTCTTTGTGCAACAGGAAGCCAATGCAAAAGCTTTGGTGGCTCACTGGATGAAGGAGGCTGTCATCTCTGCATATAGCATAAGAGGCAAGGCAGGGCCAGTGGACCTTAAGGCTCACTTCACAAGATCACAGGCTGCATCCTGGGTGGAACATAGGTTGGTTCCGTTGGTGGACATTTGCAGAGCTGCATCCTTTTTACCCGACATTACCGGCTGGATGTGCAGGCTTCTGTGGATGCGTGTTTTGGGGGCTTCAGTGCTCCAAGCAGGTCTCACCAGTCCCTTCCAGAGTTAGTTACTGGACTGGAGGGATGATAAGGAAGGTGAAATTAGACCTTACATGCTAATTGTCTTTCCTTGAGTCAAGGACTCTCCCTGGATAAAAAATGGGAATCTTCATGACTGTCTCTTAGGTCTGATGTTATGGAGTAAGTCCATCTGTTTTGAGGAGAAGATAATCCAAAGAGTTACATCTAAATATGGTTTGAGATCTTCCTCCATCAAGGATGGGCTTCTTGGCAGGTATGACTGTGTCAGCACGACTCAGTCTCATTCTGTACATAGTTAAAAGTTATGTTTGTTGAATGCAGTTCGAAGATATGCTAATTCTGTTGCCTCATGCTGGGTTCTCCAGAGTCTAGTAGGGGTTTGTTCTTTTTTTTCTTGGATGCTCTCTCATAGTCTGCTGTCAATTGGATACTAGATTATGGAGCTGAAGAGGGAGCTCTTGTACTGTGACATCAGAATTCTGATATACTCAGTTCTCAGCTGCTGGTGGAGGAAGATAACCCACACGTACTGGGCTGGACTGGAGGGACTCAAAGAAAGACAATTAGCAGGTAAGGTCTAATTTCACCATTTTTAGTATTTAGCTCATGCCTTTCCATTAGCAGATGAATGCGAGTTACAATCAGGTAAGAATATAAGATACTGTAGGTATTTCCCTGTCCCCGAAGGGTTTACAGTCTAAGGTTGTACCCGAGGCATCTTTCTACAGTCTTTAGTTGTTTGTTTCATGCACAACTTGCTTTTATTGATGCTTCTTCTAAAGGCACCAGCAGCGTCTTGGGATCTCAATGTGGTTTTAACAGAGCTGATGAAAGCACCCTTTGAACCCCTAGATATCTGTGACCTGATGTTCTTGACCTGGAAGGTCCTATTTTCAGTGGTAGTTACTTCAGCACAGTTAGTAAGCTCCAGGCTTTTACAATAGGGTAGTGCTGTGTACAGCTGCTAAATTCCTTCCAAAAGTGGTTGGACTTCCGGCCAGTCACCCCGCTTACTTTTTCCCAAGAGGCCATGCTCACAAAGAGGAAAGTGCGCTACACACATTGCACTGGAAGAGAGCCGCAGCCTTCTATTTGGAGCGGATAAAAGCCCTTAGAAAGTCCATCCATCTTTTTGTTTCTTTTGACCTCAACAAAGTGGGGATTGCCATGAACTTTCAATTTGACTAGCGGACTGCATCTCTTTTGCATATACTCAGGCAGGTCATGTCATAGCTCATAATATCTGAGCCATGGCTGCATTAGTGGCCCACTTCAGGTCGGCTTCAATGGAAGAGATCTGCAGTGGTCCACACATTGTATCTCACCACTGTTTAGAGAGGGGCTTCCATCACTACAACAGTTTTAGCCAATCTATCCTTCGGAATTGTTTTTTGATTTAGAACCCAACTCCATTTCTCTTCTAGGCCCTTCTTTTCTGTCTAGGCTGCCTCTTTTCTTAAAAAGAAATAAGTTAAAAAATCTTTGAAAAGACCTTTTGCCAACAAAGACAGTTCTCAGTTTCTGTTAGCTCGCTGTAGCATTCATAGATACCTTTTTTTTCTCTAGAGTCAGCCTGTAGCTAGGGATTCCTAAGTGAGGACTTATCCTGCTTGTCTACAATGAAATCAAAGTTACTCACCTGTAGTAGGTGCTCTCTGTGGACATTAGGATAAGCCATCACAACTGTGTGGAGAGAGCAGGATGGGGCAGGGCGTGGACTGGCTAAGCACCTGGACATACAAGGCCGATTGAGGTCATGGCCCTGTACGTCTGTGGAGTGCCAGGAGGACACCCATCTTATTCTACCTTGGAGGTGGAATAAGCGCAGGGCGTCCCGTCTCACCAATCCGGCAACCCCCCCAGGAGCAACAGCATAGTTGAAGGTGAGGCCCTGCCACCTGATCCCAGCCCTGACAGACCCCACCACGGGTCAAACAGCAGGAAACCTGGTCAGGGGGGTGTCTGGCTTGCGGGAGTGGAAGTGGTCTGGCCATCCTGCCACCTAGACATCTCCTATGGCCGTTGAAGGGCCACGCTAGGCCATCCCAGTGCATGATCCTGCTACCACGGGGGTGTCTAGATCCTGCTATCATGGAGGCGTCTAGCTCCCGTGGTGCAGAATTGGGTACAAAGGAGCCCATCCTGCTCCGGGATGTTTGGACGGCCCAGATGTACCCCTTTCCTGGATAAATGTTCATGTTTCCCTGAACAGCATGAATTCAGCTCTTTAGCTTACTTCCAGTTTCCTTTTATTCACCAGAATTTGTGCACTCAGCAACCCCATGTAACAGTTGCATTTTAATCATTAATTTTGCAATGATTTATACCACAAATTCCCCTTATTTATCTCTTAAGGGTTTGCTCTGTTCCTGGGACTTACACCTATCTCCTTCCTGGAGTTTTCTGAGCAATTAGGGTTTAAGTTTTAAGTGCACTCATTCTACTGCTTCTCACTATCTTTGCTCTCTTATATCTCCCTACACCCCTCCTCGGGAACTCCACTCTTCTGGCAGATCCCTTCTGTGCCCTTCTCTTCTACCGGCTTCTACTGCCAACTCCAGATCTCGACCCTTCCATCTTGCTGCTCCTTATGCCTGGAAAAGTACCTGAGTCTGTGTGTCAAACTTCATCTCTGGTCCTTTTCAAATCCAGACTGAAAACTCATCTCTTCGAGGCCGTTTTTGGATCCTGATCTGCTTAGTCTTCTATGTGTTTCCTTACCATTCCCTAGATATATCCTTGGCCTCAACTGTTGTGCTGTCTGTCTTGACTAGATTGTAAGCTCTGATGAGCAGAGACCATCTTTTACATGTATCTGTACAGTGCTGCTTACACCTTGTAGTGCTATAGAAATGATAAGTAGTAGTTGTAAGTTAATAACCCAAACGTCATATGCTTGTTTCATAATGTTGCAGCCATGCAGCTGAAAATGCTCTCATTCTCTCTCTCACCCACAGAAGGAAACACACAGACAGGCTGGAATGCAAACAGGATCTTTTAATGTGCACACAGGCCCAGACAGAGAGCCGGCAGTCTCCACAAAAATCTGAGCCCCGAAGGACGTCATACATTGCCTTATATACAGTACATTTTCAAAGGTCGTTCTACCTTCTCATTCGCCCCAGGTATCTCCTGTCCACCAATCAGTAGCCCCTGGGGGGGGTGGTGCGTTATCATAGAGCATTCCTGAGTGACCTGTCCACACTGGTATGCTCTGGTCTGCTGGTTTCTGGGCGGGGGGTTATTGTGCTCAGGTTTGTTTCACTGCAGCTCAGGCCTGGGGAGGGTGCCTACTGAAACCTCTATGTCTTCTCTTAGCAAGCTGATTATTATGTAAAACCTCATGGCCTGGGGGAGGGGGAGGGTTACCCACAGCTATCTCCCTGGCTGCCTCAATAATAGTTTGTACCCTAGTTTCCACATTCTTGGTTCTTAAGGATTTGTACCATTCCTGGGACTTAAACCCAGCTCCTTTCTGGAAGCTTCTGAGTAAATGGGCTTCTCTAAGATACAAACAAACTGCAGGCTTATTTATGCTTGACTTTCTTCCTTCAGATCTCTCCCTTTCCAGGGGCACTGAGGCTTCCTGCTCCCCCTTCTTAGGTTGAGATTGTTATCGTCCCACTGTTAGTGAGTATTCCCATAGCATATGCTGGAGGGACTTCCTGCTGCAAGAGCCAGCAGAGTCTTGGAGGTTTCCTCTACCTATGCCAAGCAATAGGCTTGCTGTCCATGCATGACAGGTTCTGTGCAAGTGCCTGGTCTTCTTTCCTGGGTCCTCTGAGATTTTGTAGCACTAAGTTTTATGCAGTCAGTCCACCCTCAACTGGCTGAGCTGTCTTTTCCATATGTTTTAAGATGGCTCCTGACAAAGAAGGTTTAAAGGCATCCTGGCTAGACCTAGCCTTTCCGTTATAACACTTGGTTGCTAAGGCTCTCAGCCTTGCCCTGGAGCTCCCCCTAGTGCCCAAAGACTCATATTACTTTGATGTGCATCATAGTACATAAAGTATTTTCACGTAATGTATGTGCACGCGTTCCTGCATGCCAAGCATGGGTGGAGCAGGATCAGAGTTAGAAAGCAAATGTAGACTTCATAAATTTGTGTGTACATGTATAGAGTACAAGCACAAATTGTGTGCAAGAGGATTTGTGTCCTACTTGTTATAGTTCTGCAAACTTATTTTATAAAGACTCAAGAATGTATCCAAATAGATGTGTATTCATAAGTTGAAGTTAAAATATGATAAAACAAACCTCCTTTGGTTGAATAATAGAAAAATGGATCTCTCTTCAATAAAGCCTATAATGGAGGGAATAGAGAAGCCATTACAATTGTTCTTAAAGATCTTGAGGATAATCCTAACCTCGACTCTTTCGATGGAGTTACATGTTGGTATGCAAAAAATGTTTTGTAAATTACATCATCTACGTCAAATTCAGTCATATTTTATTGAAGCTCATTTTAGAATGTCAGTACAAATGTATGCAATATATTGAAATTACACTTACCTGGTAATTGTAGTTCCTTGAGTGACGACAGTTTAGTCCTCCACCTCTGGGTAGTGCACCTCCTCCTGCAGCTTGGAGACTGGACCAATCAGAATCTTGATCTCACTGGATGTAGCATGCTGGCAATTCCCATCAACCCCAGTGAACTATTGACAAAGCAGACTCAAAAAAGCAAGAAATAAGTAGCCATCAGTATAACCAAAACTTGGAAGTCTTAACAAGAACGCTAACCTTTCTCGCCCAGGAGGAGAGTGAGAATAGTCCCCAATTAGACTCTTCCTCCCCTGCTAAGTCAATACAGTTTAGTCCTCCACCTCTGGGATGTAACAGAGCAGTACTAACGGGAGGGATCCTGCCCGCCAGCCTGCACAACCGCCGACCCGAAACAGGCATCTCTTGCCGCCCGCACATCCAGATGGTAGTGTTTGCAAAAGTATGTAGCGACGATCAGGTCGCCGCTTTACAAATTTCTACCGGCCGAACTAGACTGTGCTCCATCCAGGAAGCTGCTTGCGCTCTAGTAGTGTGTGTGCTTAACCCCACCGGAGCCTGACGCCCCTGCAACATGGGAGCTGAGACAATGGCCTCCACCACCCATCTGGAGAAGAATGCCTTTGCCTTCGACTCACCTTTCCTGGGACCCCCAAACAGCACCAACAGACGATCCGACTTGTGGGAAGATTCGGAGACCGCCAAACAATGTTGTAACACCCTCTTTATGTTCAGACGACTCAGCTGCCGATCAGCCGCGTGCTGTCCAACCGTCCGCAAAACCGGGAGGGACATCGTTTGATTCCCCTGAAAGGGAGACACCTTCGGCAAAAAGGAAGGAACCGGCCGGAAAACCCCTTTTGGAACGGAAAGCATAGGAAAGGCTCCCAGCACAACAGGGCCTGAAACTCCGAAATGTGCCTCGCCGAACAGATAGCCACCAAGAACACCGCCTTAAGAGTCAAATCCTCAACCGAGGGAAGCTTTAAAGGTTCAAACGGAGCTGATCCCAGCTCTCTTAACACCAAGTTGAAAACCCGCGGCGGAACAGGAATCCGACCTGCCGGATGAAATCTGGAAACTGCTTTACGGAAAACGTACCACATCGCTAACAGTACTCCAAGGAACTGGCACCAGCTCCCTTATTGAAGCCATCCTGTACACAGCTCAAAACCAGCGGCACCAACGCCATGGCAGGGCGGACCCTCTGGCGGGAACACCAGTCCTCAAAAGCTGACATACGCGCTGTGGCACTGCAGACCAGCTGCAGGCAGAAGGAAAGGTTTTAAACACAGAAAAAAGAGGTAAAGACGAGCTGCAGCATCATGAGGAGCCACATAGAGGGAGCCAGAGAGACCTCTGGAGGTCTGAAGAACCACGCCCTAGAGCCAATGATGTAATTCCAGCCAACACCCAATGCAGAAAGGGAAGAACTCCTCTTAAATGCTCAGATGACTGGAGGAAGTCAGAGAGGCAAGGAGAGTGGCAAAAAGACTCGGATTCAGACTCCGGTTGGAAAGAAAGAGAGAGACAAGGAGAGTGGCAAAGAGACCGGTACAGAGAAGGAGGTTGGCGAGAAAGAGAAAGACAAGGCGATTGGCAGACAGCTCCGGATGGGCAAGGAGACTGTCAAGGAGTCTTGCAGGAAGTTCCAGTTCCAGGTTTTTACAGATATCTGGAGGATCCAGGGAGAGGAGTCCTGACCAAGGGATCCGGCCTAGCAGACCCAGCCAAGCCAGGTACAGAAACCTACTTTAAACATTGCAAAAGAGGAAAAGATATACTTTCCAGGACGGAAAGGTTTTATAAAGAAGCTAACCCTGAAAGAAGGTGGACTATAACAGAGAGTCCCAGGCCTAACTTTAATAGGAGCCAGCAACTGTTAGAAGGAGCAACAGTGAACGGCAGTGAAAGGGGTGAAAGAGGAATTGAGAAGGGTCACTTCCAAAGCCGTGGGAGAAAGGAACCATGGCACCAGTATGCCCTGACTCCAGCAGAAGGCAGAACTAGGAACAAGAGGCCTACCTGGGCACCTGAGAATCCAAGACCCAGCAGGCCCAAGCCTCAGCCTTCACCTCCCGGAGACCGCCTTAGAAGAAAAGGTAAATGCCAATTTTATAATGATGATTTTATGAATGCTGTGACCCAGAAGGAGTCAGACACTAGAGCATGCTCTCCTTCAGGAGGCCTTCATGAAACAAAGTACAGACCTGCAGTTAACAGGAAGCCTACTAGAGAAGGAACTGTATGCAGGAGAGACTGTCCTCAGTATAAAAATATACAAAGCCAGGACTTACCTTGTAACGCTGACTATTGGCGCATCATCCAAGCGCTAGGCAGAAAGCCTGAAGGAGAGCCTCCAAACATTCTGGACTCTGAGCCCATGCAGGTTGAATACCAGGAGGACCCCTTGGACATTCCCATGGACGTTAACTATTGCCTATCAGAAAGGATTGAGCCCTAGCAGAGGCATAGCTGTGGTTTGGGGATAAAAGTGGATGCTGTATTTCATTTACCTGTGCTGTGAAGTTAACAGTGTTTTCAGTACGTGTTTTCCTTTAACCTGAAGCAAGGATATTTCTTTTCATGTGTTGTTGTATTCTGGGCTAAAGAACCTGTTTGCAAAGAGGGAAATAAAAGCCTTACAATTTCCCTATACTCGGACTGTAAATTCTTGGGAGTGTTAGTTATACAGAAGGCTACCAGGCCTGTAGAAGCCTGGGCCCTGCAAGAGAACCAACCTCCTCCACAAACAAACTTTTCTCCTCCCTGTCCACGCCCTTCTGTCATGCCATGCCATCACCACTAGGGGGGCAGTGTGACAGCGCGCATAGGCCAGCGAAATTGAATGTTTGTGCACCTGAAGCGATGTCGCCGCAACTGAACTGGAGGCACTCTACTTTCTCAACCACGCCCTTTCAATGGCCAAGCCGTAAACGAGAACCGTTCCATATTATATGTTGCGCTGCCAACGTGCATATTTTTTTTTCAGCGCTACCAAAGCGCATATTATTTTCAGCGCTACCAAAGCGCATATTTTCCTTTTCAGCGCTACCATAGCTCATATTTTTACACAGCACTGCCAAAGCGCAAACCCAAAATGAGTTCCCAAAGCATCAAGGTAAAAATTCCAGTACAGCCACCAAAGCTGCAGCAATTTAGGGGGTGTAAAAACCCAGTGCAACGGAGAAAGGCCAACTTCTGACACCAAATTGTACGGGTAGGGTCCTTTTCCCTTCCCAGCACTTATATCACTAACCCTGGGACGTCCATTAATCCTTAGGGCCGAGGAATTACCTTACTTTCTCTGTCTGGGATCCCAGGAGAACAAACACACACACACTCGCACATATTTAGCATGTAAGTCTCAGCTCGAAACGGTTAATATCCACCACCGCAGGGCCTGCCAAATCCTCACTGGGCACGGGAGTCATTGCTCAATGGATCGGACTGGTGGAACCAATGACGAAACAAGACCCGTTGCAGCGGCCTCACACGAAACCTGGCTCAAGGAACCACGTCCAAAGTCGCCGCCAGCGTCCCAGCACTTGAAGGTACTTCCAGGCTGTTGGCTCTACCGATTTTCGGAACACCGCACAAGTAGCCGGAGAGCCCGGGTTCTTTTCTTTGCCAGAAATATGAAGCCTTTCCAAGCATCGAAACTGGACCCCTAGGGACTCGAGGTCCGGAAACGGGGTCAGGAGACTTTTGACCAGGTTGACCACCCATCCTAGACTTTCCCAGAAGCTACTGCCTTACCCGTGGCTTTCCCGCTCTCGCCTTGGGACTTCGCCCGGATCAATCAATCGTCTAGATATGGATGGACTAAGATCCCCTCCGTCCGCAGCGCCGCCGTCCCCACCTCCAGGATCCTGGGGAAAAGGCGTGGAGCCGTTGCTAACCCAAAAGGTAGAGCCTGGAGCTGAAAATGCCCCCGAAGAAAGCGCAAAGCACAGAAATCTTTGATGGGATGCACTGATGGGCACATGGGGATAGGCTTCGGTAAGATCGAGCGACATCAAAAACTCTTCTCGACGAACTGCGACCACCAACGATCGCAGAGTTACCATACGAAAATGCGGCACCCGGAAGCAACGATTTACCCTTGTGAGGCCCATAGCTGGCCGAAGCGAGCCGTCTTTCTTTGGCACCCCGAAATAAATAGAATAACGGCCCATGCCGTACTCCGCTGCTGGTACTGCCACGACCGCTCCTAGTTTCAGGGGATGATCCAATGGCAGACGTACCTGGAACGCCTTCCGCGCACCCTTGCAAGGGGAACTCCCGAACGAGTCCAACCCCGGCTTTGCAAGATTTAACGCATACCCGTCGCGGATAATCTCCACGACTCACAAATCGGATGTTAGCGGAATTCTCAAATATAGTTTTAATATTCTATCCTGCTTTTCCTCGGTACAGTGCTACAAAGAGTAACAATGCAGTGCAGGCACTTATAGGAGATACCTTCTGCTCAGTGATGCCGAAATCTGGCCCAAGGAAACCAAAAAGACATAATGAATACAGAAACTGGAGAGAGATGATAAGGCAATATAAATGTTGCCCATTATCATTTGGAAGAAGACTCTGCAACATTATTCTCTTGGGATGGAATGGAGATAACCCCCTTAGCCTGCAAATTGGCAGAAGAAAATAGCCGCAATTATTATATTCTTGAATAACCTAACAATCAAAACAATAGATAATTCAGTAGAAGCTCAGCTTTCCATAATTTGGAAGTTATTTAACAATTCATTCTCAACCCATTAATGAAAAATATAACCAGAGAAAAAGACATGTATTCATCTCTAAATCAACGTTTCCTATCAGGTATTCTCAGAATCTGCATGGAATAAGACCTGTAGGATGAAGTTACCTCCTGCAGTCTCAAAGGTACAGATTTAATCTACACCTTAATAAATATTGACCTATTTATCTAAAGATATAAAGCAGCTGAATGGTGCAAAAGCACTGCAACATAATATTACTGCCCCTTTCGGATTATGGGAAGAGCAAGACTATCCTTGAAACCTTACCACTTGAGAAGAAGGAAAGTGGAATTTGATTTTGCCAAGCGAGGGACCTCGCACAAAAAATGCCCAAAAGCCCAAAGCGCCAGCATTTGTGTGCGTGTTGAGACATTTTATACATATGCCTGGAAACTGCTTTGCACTTTAACACGTCAGTCTTTAAGAATGTAGAACTATAACTGACCGCAAGTTGTCCAGCAGGCATCAATAAATCTTTTCAATTGAGGCTTCAAGCCTCGGCTCCAACTCCATGAGGTAGCTATTTTTTTTTTGAGACATTCAAAAATTTACTTGGGGTGGAGTGGTCAGAGGGAAGGGAATAAATGAGTGTTAGAATTACCTTATCAATGCACTCATATATTTTCTAGTGGCTAGCTCAGAGCTTCCGACCCCTGATCAGTGAGGTGTTCGGAATATCCACCAAGAATATGCATGAACCAAATCTGCATGAAGCCTATGTACTAAACGCCACTGCAGACCTTGCCATCGTGTGGAGCCATGTGGCATTCGGCCTCAGAAATTATGTGCTGACTATAACAAGGCATCTGTGGCAAAAAATGGGACGGAGAGATTCACAGGCATGGTGATTCTGTGAGAACAGTTTCCCAGTCTAAATAAAAGGGTAATTTGCAGCCATGCTTGGTATTTATTTATTTATTTATTTACAGTCTCTTATATACCGCACTATTCAGCATCAGCGCGGTTTACATGGAACAAAAATGACAGGGTAAAGGATACCAAAGCATTTCCAAACCCATGAGTAGGTTGGTATCGTTAAATAATAGACCATTTTAGATTTGGATGCTTGTAACTAACTAAACAAGATTGAAAGACCTCCTGAGAGAACTAGGGGCTGCTCAGAAAATGATGTGTGGTTACTTGACGAACACGAGTTATTCTACGGTCTGGGATGACTGCCAAGAGAACATTTGATTAGAATTAAACATGTACCCCTAAGGCAACAAAAAGCGAAAGAAAATCAATGAAATCAACAGAAAATACTATCAATATTATAAATATTATAAATACCTGGTAAAGGAGACATTGAGCGCAGCCGGGGAGAAACCTCAGCCCCCCTGGGACCAGAGCTGGCCCGACAAAGCTGATCTCCGCGGTGGAAACCGCGTGCACAAAATGGCCGCGGACCCTCACAGCGTTTAGGCGCGCTGCTTAAAACTCCTCTGCTGTCTGTAAACGGGGGCGCTGGGTGAGAATGTCCACAGTCTTGGCAAAGGCAAATATTAGTATGACTTGCAAAGGATTGTGGGAAATGTAGTCCATTCATACCAGAATCAGCCGTTCACAAATAAATGAGTTGTGCTTGCTCGAGTGTAAGCAAAGAAAATATATTTTATTTATGGGGTTATTTCTCCCACACAGATTTACTTGGTAGCACAAAAGGATACTTGCTTTCAGTATTATACTTAGGAAAAACAAATCATGATCAGCAACTGAACTTCTTAAGCAATCAATCAAACAATAAAGACCTTGATGGGAACAGAAAGGTCTTTCTGTGGGCTCCTGCTAATACCTTTTAGCAGTGCTCCAAAAACAAAACAAAACCCAAAAAGTAATCACAAACTGTTCTTTTTCAAGGATAACTTCTTGTATTTTCACACACACCCAGAAGTGTCCTTTCAGAGCTCACATGCAATTAGGCAAGGCTTAATTGCTAACAATTAACCAGCTGCAAACCTCTTGGCTGGTTTACTTTCTATACGTGGCTCAAATCCTACCCAAAAGCTTTCTTGTAAACTTTTCTGGGTAAATAAAAGAACAAGTTATCTTTCTTTTTGATGGTCGTTGCATTTGTTAAAGTATTTTACCACAGCAGCCTAGATAGAGAGCAATCCATGTATTCACTCTGATCATTTAAAATATCTCCTTCTTCTTCAACTATCATAGAATCAATATCATAGACTGGCTCAGAGGAATTTCTTAATGGAGCACTCTCAGGACAATACTTGTTTCCCTGCTGTCTTCCAAGTGAAGAGCTAGGGCATAGATCAGTGTTCATACCTGAGCTTCCATTGCTGTTAGGGTTCCTCTCCAGATATCCTGGCCAGTATGTAGTCCAGTTTTTATGTCCAGCCTTCCAATCAAGATCCCTGGACACTGGGTCTCTCTTCACATACCTTCTTGCACTGGTCTTAGGGCCCCTTCCAAATGCAGCCGTCTCCCTCACAGGTGCCGTCCGGGGATTCCTGGCTCTGTAACCCCACTCCTCTGGCTTCCCCCAGTCCAATGGAGTATGCTTGCCTCTGGAATGACTCCCAGCACACGTACTGCTATGGACTCCTTTAGACCTCCAAGATGCTTTTCTCTTCTTTCTTCCACGCTGCTTCTTGCTCTCTCTGTCCTTGAGCTCTGGGTTCCTCATCAACTCCAACTCCATCTCTCTGGTCTGCAACTGCTTCTCCTTCTGTGTAGAATAGGTTTTACTTTTAACTTGTTTAGAGGGATACTCCACCCTAGCACTGCTCAGCTGTGCTGAATCAAGCCCTGCCCTTGGAGATGAGTGATTGGGGATTACCTCATAGCTCTCCTGATTGCACACACGTTTCCCTACTTCAGCTCTTCTAGTGGCTGTTTGAAACCTGGTGCATTCTGGGACTGGTAGTCTTTTATGAAAACATTTTGTTTTATTATTTCTACCAGCAAAGACAGGTTGCTTGTTCAGAGCCAATTCACCTCTATTACAGCTCCTTCCTGAACTATGATAAGCTTCCTTATCACAGGTCTCGAAACCGATTAAGGGCTGCTTTACATAGGGAAATGCCCGCTTCCCACCGGCGGTAACAGACCGCAAATGCTCCCAGGTAGAGCCACGGTTACCACAACTGGCAAAGAAAACTGGTTCATCAAACAGCAACCGGTGCCTGTGTCATCCCCCGAAGCCGCGGCCAGTCTGGTGGCAAACGAGCTGACTGCGAGGCGCGCCAAAGAGCTATGCCCCGTGCAGTCAAGGGGACCAGAGATCAGAGACAAAGGATTATAAACAGCCATCACTTGGCCAGGCAGGGAAGGAATCCGTCAAGAGCCCCCCTCCTTAACCCTTCAAATCCTTTTATTTATTTATTTATTTATTTTTGTAAGGATCCCCAATTAAACTTTAAAAGAATTTAAAGTAATTTAAACCAATTATGAAAATAAAGCAAAAAAAAAAAAAACCAAATTAAACTAACTAGCCTGCTCCTTATCAATTTCTCTAGTGAGCCCAGCACCTAGGCTCACTACATCCTCCTGCTGCATGAAGACTGGACACACTGGGGTTGATGGGAATTGCCAGCACACTATATCCAGTGAGATCAAGATTCTCATTGGTCCAGTCTCCAAGCTGCAGGAGGAGGCGCACTACCCAGAGTTGGAGGACTAAACTGGAGGAACGATAAGGAACTCAGTTTACCTTTATTGAGTATATATAGATTAAATAGAAGGCTAAATTACAATATATGCAGAATATAGCTGCTAGATTAATTTTTTGGCATCATAAATTTTAAAGGGCATCTCCATTGCTTTATCAATTGCATTGGCTTCCTGTTGCACAAAGAATTCATTTTAAGCTGCTTTGTTTGTGCCACTCTGTCAACAATGAGCCACCTGACTGTGAAGATTAATGGTCGTTATTCAGAGTTCTTCCCTCTGAGACGGGGGAAACGACAGAGGTGCCCCCTCTCACCCCTTTCTCTTCGCATTAGTTATGGAGCCCCTGGTGGAGAGACTATGTGGTATTGGGGATGTAACGGGGCTGAAGACAGGAGAGGAGGAGCATAAAATTGCTTTATTTGCAGACAATATTCTGCAGTTTGTGACCTGTCCACTGTTGACTTTGCCGGTACTCCTCCAAGAACTTGAGCAATTTGGGGCCTCATCAGGCTTCAAAATCAATTTGTCAAAAACAGAGGAGTTGAGCATCAATCTGCCAGAAACCTTGGTCCAGTAGTTGTAGGAATATTATTCCTTTCAGTGGGCCACTAGGTTGATTAAGTATTTAGGGATCCATATTACCAAGAACCCAGAGGGAACATACGCAGCAAACTATCCTACCTTGTTAGCACAAATTGGGAGTGAGTGAGAGAGATGGAATAAGGAGGATATTTCATGGCTATGGCCGATTCCACAACCGTAGAATGGTGCGGCAGCTGCACCTTCTGGAACCCAGAGCTCTTTCGGACTCTATACATGGAATCGATCCGCTTGCTCAAAACCGGCGCCGAGGCCGGTGCCTCCCACATTCGGAAGAGGAGCCGTTCCAGCATCGGAGGAACCGGCACAGTAAAGGCCTCCCTCGGGGGAGAGTCATACTGCAGGGCATCGAGCTCTTCAGCTCGAGGCTCCTCCTCGGGATCCGCAGGGACGTTCAAAGCCTTGGCCATGTCCCTTACGAACTCCGAGAACTGGGTGCCCTCCGGTGGGGACCTACTCCGGGGCTCAGACTGCAGTGAGTCCGAAGGGACACACCGAGTCTGAAAGGTATCGGGGGACTCCTCGTCCTCCGTCTCCCACGCAGACTCATCCGAGGAAGAGTCGAGGGGCTCCGACCGCGCGGGCTCCGGCAGCACCCGCCCCGACGCCGGGGGGCATCGGCGTTGACGCCCTCAGTCCCAAACGGGAGGTCGAGGGAGACCGTGACCGAGTCCGGACTCAGGCCTTCATGGCTTCGAGAACCTGCTCGGTCTCCGGAGTCGACTTAGACGTCAACGTCCCGGTGGTTGGGGCAGATGCACCAGTCAGGCTGGCCATCAGCACCCGCTGCTTATCCATGAAGGCAGACAGTCTGCACTCCAAGGTTGTCAGCCTGAGTCCAAGCTCAGGAGACTCAGCAGCCACTGACTCGGGCCCCGGCGGTGTCGGGCCCGACATCAGCTCCCTAGGAGGAGAGTCCTCGAGGACAACGGGACTTACGTGCTCGACGGACTCCGGCTCTATACGAGGCAGCTTAGGCGGCTTCTCCTGCTCCAAAGGCCCGGGACGGCGGTCAGGGATCTGGGACCTGGCCCTCAAGGAACCAGGGGTATCCTCCAACGCCGCCCTCACGAGCTTTCTCTTCCTCTTCTGCTCCCGACTGGGGGACCCCCTTTCAGAGGAACCCCGACAAAGCTCGGGGTCAGACTCCTGAGACGTCGAGGCCTCTGACGAGGTCTGAGCTCGGCCAGAGGCAGAGGCAGAAAAAATTCTCTCCTTCTGATGCTGCCGGCTTCTGAGTGCCTTGGTGGACATCTTTCCACACGGGGCACAGACCTTGGGATCATGGTCCGGCCCGAGGCAATGCAGGCAGCAGTCGTGTGTGTTGGTAAGAGACATGAGCTTCTTACAACGATCACACTTTTTAAAACCACTGGAGGCCATCGGAGAAAAAAGGGCCCCCGTGAGGTCAAAAGACCGGCTCTCCAGGGAAAAAGAAAAAGAGCGCGAACGCATGCTACGAAGGGCCAAAAACCGAAAAACAGAGATCAGGTCGATACCGGCGTAACGAACCCGGGCGGGAAGGGGAACCGGCGTCGAACTGAACAAAAGAGAGCGAAAATCGCAGAAAAGAAATCTAACTTTTCCGGGTGACACGGACACACGTCCATTGGGCTCCACGGAAAAAGAAAGACTGAGCAAGATGGCACCTTTGGGCAGGAAGGGGACCGCGCATGCGTGGGTGTATTCGCAAAGGCTTTCTTAGAAAGCTGGGGAAATGCTCCGCATGGGGGCTCCATCGACGTCGATGTCACCCATATGTGAGGACTGACTTCCTGCTTGGTCCTGGAGAATATATGTTATAGGTCAAAGTAAGCAGTACATGTTTTAGATCAAAGCACAGACATTTCTTAGCTCAATCATTCTGAAAATAAAAACATTCTGTCTCTGTTCGGCCTTAGCTTCTATACACATATCTCTCCTGTGATTCCAAACTGCCAGGCTTTAGACTGTTAGCAAATTCTAAGCCATTCTCCATATTAACTCTTTCAGAGGGCCCTGATACCCCACTTCAAGTCCCTTTCAACAGTCTCCCCTCTGATTCTGTAAAGAATCACTACAAGATATGTCTAAGTCCAAAATAAATAAATGCATGAATAAATATATAAATAAAAATAAATAAATCTTCTGCCAAAGTAGGTAATGCCTTTTGTCTCACTCTGCTTCAGAGTCCTAGACACCATATCTGGTCCATAGATGAACTGCATCCTGCCGGTTGGAAGAAGTCCATTTCACAATATAGAAAAAGGATTACAATCATTCCGCAAATTAACCAAAGCTATGTGACACTATTTGTTTTTGCTAGGTCTCAATAAAAATGTGTACAGAGAGTAAGGCTTTACCAATTATTCTTGCAAGCACTATATGCTGGCAGTGGCCACCTGCTTTTTGTACATCTTTCAGTAGTTCAGAAGTTTGTGCCCACATTCACATCACAACAACTGCAAGTTCTCCAGCAGCATTCTCTTTTTCACTCTGGGCTGCACTATGTACATCTTGGACATAGTTTCAGAAACTGACCACCCAGGCTTCATGTCTGCATATATATCTTTCTGTAGTCTTGCTGGAATCACTGATCTTTGCTCCTATCTGGCTTTCAGTAGCATCACAGACTTCCCTTCATTCGCAGTAGTCATCATCTTTGGCCCATAGGATTCAGTGTATGCAATATATAATTTGCAGAACTATAGCTCACCACTACAACATTCCTCTGATACCTCAAAATTGCAAACTAATGGCAATATGGAATTGTTGAACAGGATTATCTAATGCTAATCACTGCCAGCACTAAATTACTACAAATTATTTAACTTGTAAACGGGGGTGCTTGTTGTGAAAGTTCCACAATCTTGGCAAGGACATGAATTTACTTGACTTGCAAAGGATTGTGGGTCTTGTAGTTCAATCACACAAAACTAGCCGTTTAACAAGAAGAAAGAATTGTAGTTGCTCGAGTGTAAAGCAGAAAACAGATTTTATTTATGGGGTGTTATTCCCTCGCACAGATATGCTTGGTAACATCAACAGGATAATTTTCTCCAGGAGTTTTATTTAGGAAACAAAACAAATAAGGCAACTGAATTACTTATGCAACCACTTAGTAAAGACCTTGATGGAACAGAAAAGGTCTTTCTTCTAGCCCCTGCTAATAATACTTCTTAGCAGTGCTGGTATGAAAAATAAACCCAAAAGGAAAATTCTCTTTATATAAAAAAACAGCTTTCTTCCTTTCACACAGAGAAGACGGTTTTTTTTCAAAGTCCCACGTGCACTTGTGCCTTGCTCTAATCACAGGTGCTTAACCAGCTGCAAACCATTGCTGGTCCACTCTTCACGTGGCTTCAACTTTCCCCAAAGCTTTCTCTCAAAGAAACCTTTCTGGGAAGCTAAAAATCAGTACAGTTCCTTTTGGTGTTTGATCCTTATCTGAGGATTACTTTAGAACAGCAGCTTAGAAAGAGAACAATCCATACATTCAACTTCCTCATTTGATATTTCCCCTTGCTCTTGAAATATCATAGGATCACTTTCAAACACTGGCTCAGAGGATTTCTCTAACTGATCTCTACAAGGATAGAAACTGTTTCCCTGCTGTCTTCCTTGTGCAAAGCTAGGGAACAGATCAGAGTTCATACCTGAGATCACGTTGCCATTAGGTTTCCTCTCTGGGTATTTTGGCCAGTAGGTAGCAAAGCTTCTGTGCCCAGCTCTCCAGTCAGAATCTCTGGACTTCAGGTCTCTTTTCCCATACCTCCTTAAATAGGTATTAGAGCTCCTTCTTTCTGTAGATGCAGCCGTCTCCCTTACAGGTGCTGTCCGACGGTTCCTGGCTGTATATCTCCAAGCCTCTGGCTTCTTCCAGTCCAATGAAGAATGCTTGCCCCAGGAATCTCTCCCAGCATACATACTGCCTTGGGCTCCTTTCTTAGACCTTCTGGACGTCTTGCTGTTCTTCCTTCTGTTCACAATCAGTCTCTCCTTCTCCAGCTCCCGTTGCTGTCCTTGCTGTCTTTGCTCTCCTTGCTGTCTGTATGATGAATTTCTTCTAGCTTTAAAGCGCCTAGATGGCTGCTCCACCCTAGCACACTCCAGGTGTTCTGAATTAAGCCCTGCCCTAGGAGATGTGTGATTAGGGATTACATCATTGCTTCTCTGATTAGGCACACGTTTCCCTACTTCAGCTTTCCTAGAGGCTTCTTGTAAACCAGTGCATTCTGGGTCTGGTAGTCTTTTAGGTAAACACTCTGTTTTAGTGCTTTTACCAGCCAGCACAGGTTGCTTATTCAGAGCCCATTCACCTCTTGTATTATCTCTTCCTGAACTATGATAAGCTTCCTTATCACAAACTACATTCCTTAATTTTTCTATCTATCAAATTACAGTTAGGCCACATGCTAACCTCTCTTATCAGGTACACAATTTACATATGTATATCACTAGTTATATTTATAATTTAGTCTCCAATCATAAAAATATAACAAGTATAGTTAATCTTATTACTTAAGGGGTAACAAACTTCAAAACATAACTAGCAGTTTATGGCAAATAAATTAAACTCATTTCAATTGTTTACCAAAAATTCTTAGGAAGGCTCTCTTATCTTAGGTAATTTCTTTGAATATTGTCAATATTACTATCTAATTAACATACAGCTCACAGAGGAAGGAAATCAGGACACAAATAAGAGGAACAAATACATATAGATCATTACATAAACAGAAATGTGCTCAACAATTTTTCAAAAAAACAAAGAATTTAAACCAATTAGAAACTCAATTGTCACTGTTTGCAACTTCTCTTTGTTGACACTTTATTCAGCAGAAAACAACATAATAATAAAGGATTCATCTCTTTTACAAGATACATTTATTTACACCTTGAATCTATCTCACTCAGTGACACTAATTTAGTCAGTCTTGGTGTTTGTGATATTAGGAGGCAATACCTTTGCTTTATCTATTCCACTAGCGACAAGACATTTGCTTCACACTTTCAATCAATAACATCAGTTCTGCAGGGGTCATTCCATAATAAAATGAAATACACAACATGAGAATTTAAAATCCAATAGACTCCTGCAGGTGGCTTAAAACAGATGGGGACATCGCTACTCTAATCTCTTACACTTTCAGGGATGTGATGTGAAATATGTACCAGTATTTTCCAGTTAATCTACTAACATAAAAAGAAAACATTATAAGCACACATTTGCCACCTTAATTGCTTAATTTACTTGTTAGAATACAGTTGTATCACTCATTATTTGTGACTTGTAAAAGCAAAATCCCTGTTCCTACATCTTTTCTTCTAAATATTACACACAGATCACTACGCTGCTTGCACAATAAGAAACAAAAATACTAAAGATATGAATATTATTAATCAGAAATCACAAAATGAAAATAAACCATCAAAATCTTCATGACAAGCATTATGACATAAATGCATATGACAGATATAATCTGCACCCTCAGACTGAATCCGCTTTACAGTACAACCCATGCAGACAGCAAAGGAAAAAACACTAGCTCTACAAACACACTGCAAATCAGTCTCATCTCCCTTCTCATGTACATTAAGCGGACACATTAGTTTACATCATTAGACCAACTTCATAGCAAAGAAGCAAACAGATATAACAGAAAAGGGAAAAGACCAGTGTTACAAAGATAAGTCAGAAGAGGAATGAAACTAATTCAGACAGTGGGCAGGTTTACAAAGAAAGTAATCTTATTCTGGAACCTGATGCTTTTTTCCCTCCATTTTAAAAATTACCAACAATAAATATGGACTTCACTCAGTTTAAAAATATATCCCATCAGTCATCTGCCTCTAAGTATTTTTACTTGCTCAGGCTTTACAGAATTCACTGGAAAAGAAAGCATAGTTACTCACCTGTAACAGGTGTTCTCCAGGAGCAGCAGGAATCAGTCCTCACATATGGGTGACGTCGGCGCCGACGGAGCCCTCGCGGAGCAATTTTCCCCAGCTTTCAAAGAAAGCCTTTGGGAATTGCAGCGCGCATGCGCGGTCGCCTTCCCGCCCAAGGGTGCCATCTTAGCCAGTCTGATGACATAGCTAAAAGACAGCATAAAAATTTGCAAAAAAACTTAAGCAGATGATTGCAACTCCACGGGGAGGAGGGAGGGTTGTGAGGACTGATTCCTGCTGCTCCTGGAGAACACCTGTTACAGGTGAGTAACTACGCTTTCTCCAGGACCAAGCAGGAAGTCAGTCCTCACATATGGGACTCCCAAGCTTAAGGCTACCGGAGACCCTAAGCACAAAAATGAGCTCCCTCTAGCTCAGCAGCACAGTAGGAAGGAATCTTCACTGAATTATCACCCACCGGTAGCCCCCATCCGGGATGGAGGGTAGGAGTTGCTCAAACCTCGAAGAGATTTCGGAGGACTGCCTGTCCGAAAGCACTGTCCCTGCGGGACTCCCTCTCGAGACAGTAATGGACCGCAAAAGTCTGGCTCGAAGACCAAGTAGCGGCCCGGCAGATGTCTGCCAGCGGAACAGAGCGGAGGTAAGCCACTGACGTAGCCTTCGCCCGAACACAATGAGCCGTGACTCGACTTTGTAAGGAGAGTCCGGCTGCCCCATAAGCCCAAGCGATACAGTCAGCAACCCAGATGGACAGAGTACGCTTGGAGACCGGGAGCCCCAATTTATTGGGGTCAAAAGACACAAAAAGCTGAGCAGCTTTACGGTGCTCCCGCGTACGGTCAAGGTAGAAGTTCAATGCCCTTCTACAGTCCAGGGTATGCAGGACCCGTTCAGCTCGGCTGGAGTGAGGCCTGGGAAAGAAGGTTGGGAGTACCACCTCCTGATTGATGTGAAAAGGGGAGACAACTTTTGGAAGAAATTTTGGGTGAGTCCGTAGGACTACCCTATTTTTGTAGAACCGAGTGAAGGGAGGATCAGACACGAGGGCCTGCAATTCACTTACGCGTCTAGCGGAAGTGAGGGCTATCAGGAATAAGGTTTTCCATGAAAGAAAACGCAGAGAACAGGTAGCCATCGGTTCAAAAGGCGGACAGGTGATCCGCTGTAAAACCACATTCAGATCCCAGTCAGGTGCTGGCGGGCGCAGAGGTGGTTTAAGTAGAAGGAGACCTCGGAGAAACCGTGCTACGAGGGGGTCGCTGGAAAGAGGTCTGCCGTCCACCGGCACATGGTGTGCTGAAAGAGCACTGAGGTGGACTTTGACGGAGTTGGACTTGTCCCAGATTAGAGAGGTAGAGCAGGTACTGCAAGATCACCGACACCGAGCAGGAGAAGGGATCCTGAGACTGCTGTACACACCAAACGGAAAAGCGACGCCATTTAAGGGCGTAGCATTTGCGGGTAGAAGGTCGCCGAGAAGCTAGGACGACCTCTTCCACCTCTGCCGGCAGGAGAAGGGGAGCGAGGACTACCCTTTCAGCCGCCAGGCCATTAGGTTGAGAGATCTGAGGTTGGGGTGTAGCAGAGACCCCTGATCCTGTGTTAGGAGATCCGGTTGAAACCCCAGAGGGAACGGATCCTCTACCGCTAATTGCAACAGGAGTGGGAACCACGGCTGTCTGGGCCAGCGAGGAGCCACCAGGATCATGGAAGCTTTGTCCCGGAGAACCTTGAATAGAGTTCGAGAGACTAGCGGGATGGGAGGAAAAGCATAGAGAAGGCTTTCCGACCATGAGAGTAGAAAAGCATCTGCCGCTACCCGAAGGGGATGTGGCTGACGAGAGCAGAAGCGAGGAAGTTGCCGGTTGAGAGGACTGGCAAAGAGATCCATCGTGGGGAGGCCCCACTTCAGAAAGAGTTTCTGAACTACCAAGGGATCCAGACGCCACTCGTGCGGCTGGAGTATCCTGCTGAGTTTGTCCGCCAGGCAATTTTCTTGGCCTGGGAGATAAACTGCCTTGAGAAGAATGCCGTGACTGACGGCCCAAGAGCAGAGCTTCTGAGCTTCTCGGCAGAGAAGGAAGGAGCCCGTGCCCCCCTGCTTGTTCACGTAGAACATGGCAACTTGATTGTCCGTCTGGACAAGGACGGACTGGTGAGAAGTCAGGTGGGAGAAAGCCTTGAGCGCCAGACGGATTGCTCTGAGCTCCAGGAAGTTGATCTGTTGAGCAGATTCCCACGCGGTCCAGAGACCTTGAGTACATGTCCCCTGGCAATGTGCTCCCCAACCCAGGAGGGAAGCATCGGTCGTCAGCACTTGAGCCGGCTGAGGCGACTGAAATGGCATTCCGAGCACCAGGTTCGGCCGATGAAGCCACCACTGTAGGGAAGAGGCCAGCGGCCCGGAGATGCGCACTAAGTCGGCTAGTCCGCCGGTGGCCTGTTGCCACTGCTTGCGAAGGCACCATTGAGCAGGCCGCATATTCAGGCGAGCATTGGGGGTCACGTGGACGGTGGAAGCCATATGGCCGAGTAGTCTCAGGAAGCGCCTGGCGGAGACCAGGGACTGGCTGCGAAAACGGCCGGCTAGGTCCATGAGCCGTTGAGCCCTGTCGAGAGGCAGGAAAGCTCGAGCCTGAGGAGTGTGCAGTCTTGCGCCGATGAACTCGAGATCCTGTGAGGGGAGCAAAGTGGACTTTGCGAAGTTTATGACAAAGCCCAAGTACTGCAGAAGAGTCACCGTGCGGTGTGTGGCATTGGTGACTGCCGGAGAGGACGACGCTCTGATGAGCCAGTCGTCGAGGTACGGAAAGACATAGAGGCCGTGAAGCCTGAGATAGGCCGCCACCACCGCGAGACATTTTGTGAAGACTCGCGGTGCGGAGGATAGGCCAAAGGGCAGTACCCTGTACTGGTAGTGATTTCCTGCCACCACAAACCTTAGGTATTGGCGGTGGCTTGGGTGGATGAGGATGTGCGTGTAGGCATCCTTTAGATCTAAGGAGCATAGCCAATCTCCCTGCTGGAGGTAGGGCAGAAGGATTCCAAGGGTAAGCATCTTGAACTTTTCCCGCACGAGGAACTTGTTGAGGTTGCGCAAGTCCAGGATGGGTCTGAGGCCTCCTGTCCTTTTTGGTATCAGAAAATACCTGGAATAAAAGCCTTGACCTCTCAGGTGGTGGGGCACCGGTTCCACAGCCTGTTCCTGAAGAAGACTTGCTAACTCCTGAAGGAGTAAGTCCCTGTGCAGAAGGAGTCGAGGAGGTTCTCCCGGAAAATAAGAGGGAGGGACCTGATGGAAGTGGAGAAGATATCCTTCTCGCACGACTTGAAGCACCCAGGCATCTGAAGTGATGTTGGACCACCTGTGGGCGAAGTGAACCAGCCGGCCTCCGGTGCTGGGAGGAACCAGCTGAGGGGGAGAGGCTATGCTGAGGAAGTCAAAAACCTCCACCCTGCTGAGCAGGGGCTGGTGGTGCAGGCTTGGGGGCTTGCTGCCTACGGGACCCGTTACCCCGTCCCTTGGCCTGCTGACCCTGTTGGGGAGCTGCGGGGGCCTGATATTGAGGGTAGTGTTTATAGGCAGCCGCCTTCCTCGGGTAAAAGGACTTCTTTCCCGAGCCCTTCTTTTTCTGGGAAGGGGCGGAGGTCTTCCTAGAAAGCCTGGTCCTGGTGAGAGTCTCCGTCTCGATTTGTGCAGCCTTTTCAGCCATGGGCTTGCCAAAGAGGTTCTCACCTCTGCAGGGGACATCGACCAACTTGTCCTGCACCCAAGGTTCAAGGTCAGACGACTGAAGTCAAGCCTGTCGGCGGGCACCGATGCCAGCTGCGGCTACACGAGCCGATGCTTCAAAGCCATCATAGGCTGCTCGAGACATGAATTTGGAGCATTCCCGAATACCAGTTGTCAAGGCCAGGAACCTCCGCAAAGGTTCCTCGGACAGTCCAGCGGAGAATCCGGCTATCTCTTTAGCCAGGTCTCGGAGATACATGCCCATGTATAGCTGGTAGGTCTGGACACGACAAGCCAGCATAGAGCCCTGGAAACACTTCTTACCAAGGCCATCCAGGTTACGGGCCTCCCTGCCAGGAGGCACCGAGGAGTGCATCTTTTGGCTCTTAAGCCTATGCATGGCCGATTCCACTACCATGGAATGGTGTGGCAGCTGTGCTTTTTGGAAGCCAGGACTCTTGCGGACTCGATAGATGGAATCGACCCGCTTGCTCAATACCGGCGACGAGGCCGGACTCTCCCACATGCGGAAGAGTAGTCGTTCCAGCATGGGAGGAACCGGTACAGTAAAGTGCTCCCGGGCGGGAGAGTCGTACTGAAGGGCGTCGAGCTCTTCGGCTCGAGGCTCCTCCTCGGGATCCGCAGGGAAGGCCAAAGCCTTGGCCATATCCCTGACGAAGTCCGAGAACCGGGCATCCTCCGGAGGGGACTGTTTCCGAGGTTCGGACTCAGGTGAGTCCGAGGGGACACACCGAGTCCGAAAGGAATCAGGTGACTCCTCCTCTTCAGACTCCCAGGCCGACTCTGAGGAGGAATCGGTGGGGTCGGCTCGGGCAGGCGGAGGCGTCGGCCGCCCCGACACCGAGGGAGTCGGCGGCGACGACCTCGGTCCCGAACGGGAGGCCGAGGGTGACCTCGACCGAGGATCGACTCGAGTTCGCATGGACTCGAGGATCGGCTCGGTCTCCGGGGTCGACTTAGACGTCGACGTCCTGGCGGTCGGGGCAGCGGCGCCAGCGAGGCTAGCGATCAGTGCCCGCTGCTGGTCCATGAAGGCAGATAGTCTGCTCTCCAAGGCCGTCAACCTGAGTCCGACCTCAGGTGACCCAGCAGCCCCCGACTCGGGCCCCGACGGCGTCGGGCCCGACGTCGGACCTCTCAGAGGCGAGTCCAGAAGGACTACAGGACTTACCCGAGCAGGCAACTCCGACTCCAGGCGAGGTCGCTTCGGGAGGTGCTCCTTCTCCAAAGACCCGGGACGGCTGTCGGGGCTATGCGACCTGGCCCTCGCGGAGCCAGGAGCGTCCACCGACGCCGCCCTCGCGGGTTTTGTCTTCCGTCGATGGTCTCCGGAGGGAGAACCCCTGTCGGAGGAGCTTCGGCAATGGTCAGAGCTGGAGCCTCTGGATGCCGAGGCCTCCGACGAGGTCCGGGTACGGCTGGGGTCAGCGAAGATTCTATCCCGCTGATGCCGCCGACTCCTCAACGCTTTGGAGGACATTTTGCCACAGGCTCCACAGATCATTTCTTCATGATCCGGGCCTAGGCAGCGGAGGTAATTATCGTGTGTGTCAGTGAGTGACATATTTCTGTCACACTGACCACACCGCTTGAAACCACTGGCAGCCATCGGGGGAAAAAGGGCCCCTGCAAGGTCAAAGGACCGGGCTGCCAGCGAAAAAACGAAAACGAAACTGACCAAAAATCAGAAAAACCGAAAAATAAGAGAAGGACTCGCAACGGCGTCGCGAGTCCGGGCAGGAAAACGACCGGCGTCGAACCGAAGTGAAAAAAGAGAAAAACTCACGAAAATCAACTTTTTTAGCGGGGACACGACGGGTACGTCTGTAGGGCTCCGCGGAAAAAAGAAGACTGGCTAAGATGGCACCCTTGGGCGGGAAGGCGACCGCGCATGCGCGCTGCAATTCCCAAAGGCTTTCTTTGAAAGCTGGGGAAAATTGCTCCGGGAGGGCTCCGTCGGCGCCGACGTCACCCATATGTGAGGACTGACTTCCTGCTTGGTCCTGGAGAATTTTAATTTCCTGGGTTCCATGTTCTTTTTTTATTAAATTCCTATTATAAAACAACAATTTCAGTCATCAATTCTATTATCAAAATTCATATTTCTTCAATTGTGTGGATCCGATAAAATTCTTCAAGACTGCCAATAGTTTTCCATTATAAACAAAAATGTCAGCTTATAGCTGTTTTAAGAATGTTTCCACAACACATAGACCAAAGTTATTTCTCAGTCACATACTGCCATAGGAGAAGCCTCTTTAAAGAATTCATTCTGTTGTCAGTCATGTGATCTCCGAGACTCAACATCCTACTACTATAGAAAGCTATCATAAATATATATAAAGCTTAGTGCTACTTTTAAATGAACTGCAGGTTGAAGATATAAACTTATTTCAGCTCATTCCAAATGACAGCTCTCTACATATGTTCTAATTAGCATATAACTAAAGTCAGCATGGTATGAAAATTATTCTGTCAAAACATTTTACAACAACAATCTCAATTATGAAGACAAGAAGTACAATACAATCAATACTAATATCAGGTAATGGAGCACTTCCCATAACTTCAGAAGAAATACCCAAACGTGAAACAAAACAGTAGTACCAATTAACAAAGATAAGAAAACAGACATTTCAAATATCAACTTGCAAGTCTGGCGTAATACGGATCTGAGCCCTGACTTACTAAAGAAGAAAATCAGCATATGAAAACACAACAATTAATTACCAAGTTTCAGCCAGGCTTTTTAAATTTTTTACAACCAGAAAATGTTATCCTTTTAAAACATGATGTCAGAAAAGCAAACAAATGAATTATTATACATTTTTTCTTCTAATACGAACAGCTTAGTTTCTTCCCTTCAATTTTTCACATGTACCATTGCCTCACACTATGTAAGGACGTGCTACTCAGGAATAGTGGGCAGCCCCTCTAAATCAATGACCGCCATTTTATATTTCAAACACCAAAGCTTCTCTGAAAAACTCCCTCCTAATGGAAATACTAATGCTTCACTACCACTAGTCATTGAATGCCATCGTGCTTCAGAGTTCGCAATATTTCCATGTTTACACATATACAATAGGCTGCCTCTCGTAAACAATGAGTCTGTCTGTGCTTAATACTCACAATCTTCCATACTCTCTGCCTTGCTCTGAATGAAGAGAAAAGAAGATGCTGGCATGGCACCAACTGAAAGAATCTCTTTGCCTGTGCTACTACTAACCAGGTAGCAAAATTCAACCTCGGCTCTTTGACTTCAATTCTCTAAATTCAAATGCAAATAAGGAAGCACACATACAAAGAGTAACCAGGGTATCCCGGAGGCCCTTCTCCTCTCCTAAGTATCACCTCCTCACACCCCCAGCAATCCTTAGCACCATGTTCCCCCACCCACCCCTTTGTCATAATAAGCGACACACACAACAATTCTGGCACAACTTTGGTTGAGGCTTTATTATCCATATACAAGCACCGGCCCACAACACGGGCCAAACATTTATAACATCTCAAACCTAACCCCCCCCCCCCCCCGCAATTCCGGATAATGCCCCCCACCAGCCATATTATTAGCAAGGTGGTGCATCATCTTCCCCCATACCCTGCTGCCTGCCTTGCCATGTTAGTAGCAAAGGAAAGCCCCACCACCCTAGACCGGGCAGAGACGCCCAACCGTGAGGTCTCGCCCCACCCTGGGGAGCCCTTCGCTCCCCCCACTGCGCCTTAATCTGTTTAAGCCCTGTCGTCTCGGCGAGCGCTAGCTTTATACCCCACCCCCAGCTGCAACAACCCCTAGAACATACCACCGAATAACAGGGATGGCGGGAGGGACTAGCTGCTGCCACCGAAAAAACAAACGGCGCGCTGCTCCCCGCGGACCCAACAGGCTCCGCTCGCCCCGCTCACCTCCCAAGTGCCAATGAAATCGTCTCACGCATCTGACATGGGGCGATTTCAAATGATGCCCGCGTTCCCCACACGCACTCTCTTTCCCTCTTTCCCCCCCCCCCCCACCCCCCACGCGCAAAAAGCACGAGGCCGAGAGCCGGGCCCTGGGAACCCGGTTACTGTCGGCCTCAGGACCCGGCCCTATGGCCTCGATCATTTATATAAAACAGTACAACTTAAGTTTAAGTGAGGAATTCATAGGTATGCAAACTTGTGCAGGCTCCCATGATTGTTACTCGAGCTAGGCCATCGCACCTTTTATTAAGAAAAATATGACTACATTCGACAATTTTGTGCTTTCGTTCTATGTCATGCTTCAGTGTCACTTTTGTTTATCTACGTGTTACAAGTCAAACTAGACACTACATGTTATGGGTCAAAGTAAGCACTGGTTTAGATCAAAGCACAGACATTTCTCAGCTTAAGCATTCTGAAAATAAAAGCATTCTCTCTCTGTTCGGCCATGGCTTCTATACACATCTCTAGCCTGCTAATGGATTCCAAACTTCCAGGCTTCAGGCCTTTAGCAAATTCTAAACCATTCACCATATTAACCCTTTCAGAAGGCCCCAATACCCCACTTCAAGTCCCTTTCAACAGGATCCTTTTTCTCCCAGCTTGTTTATGTAGTAGATCACTTCGTGATTGTCTGAATCAAAATGATTTAGTTGGACAACCTATTTTTGAAAGCCTTTAGATGTCTTCAATTTCTGAATTCCAGGAAATTTATGCTGACATTTTACTTACCAGATAATGTCCTTTCCTTGAATCCTGCTAGACCAGTCCAGATAAGTGGGTTATATTCCCCTTCCAGCAGATTGGTGAAGACAAAGAACCAATGAAAAGCCCAGGTTTCAATGACATCACTCCCATGCCTCTATATGCCTCAGCCACCAGAAGTCTCTTCAGTATCCATCCCAAAGCATGTGGGAGAACATGGCAGGCCTCACACAACCTCAAAGTGGGCAACAATGAGCAATCAAACAGTAGAGAACTATGTACAGAAAAGCAAAAAGAGAAGGCTGTTCACAGAAGATGAACCTGCAGAACCAAATATAGAAATCATAGCCGACTCGAGGGTATTGCACCAGAAGAAAAGAGCAAACATATTCGAGGGGTGGGCCCTAGATTGGTTTAGCAGGAAAGGACATTATCTGGTAAATAAAATGTCACTTTCCATAGCGTCCTGCTACACCAGTCCAGACAAGTGAGACAGACCAAAGCTATGTCTCTTCTGGGCAGGAAGACGACACAGCAGCTTGCAAAATCCTAGAGCCAAAGGCCATGTCCACCCGAGCACTGACATCCAAGCGGAAGTGCTTGACAAAAGTGGAAGTGATGCCCATATTGCTGTCTGACAAATGTCTGCAGGGGCTACTGAGCTCCACTCTGCCCACAAGGATGCTTGCGCTCAAGTAGAATGGACGTGCAAACTTTCCGAAACGATCACCTTGAGGATGACTCTTTCACTTGAGCGCAACGTGGGATGCTCCACTAGACTGTGGTCTTTTCAGTAGCTATAGAGGGGGGAAAATTGGTTCAACTCCATGTGCCGGTTCCTCCACAGATCTGCTGAGGAAATGGCCTCCTTAACAAACAGCACAAAAAATGGTCAGACTTTGAAAGGAATTCGTAACCTCCAAGAATCAGGCAAGCACCTTCTGGTCATCTACAAGGCGAAGATCCTTAGCATTCCCTCAACACTGCTCCTTAAAAAAAGTGAGCAGGCAAACCGCCTGGTTCACAGGAAAGGAGAAACCACTTCAAAGAAGAAGGAAGGCATAGGTTGAATAGAAACGGTCTCCTCAGAAAAAGAAAGGTAAGGATCTGGGCAAGACAGAGCCTGTAGCTCAGAAAACCGCCTTGTGGAACAATCACAACCAAGAAGGCTGTCTTGAAAATCAAATCCTGCAGAGTGGAGTGCTTCAACTGCTCAAATGACTCTGACATCAGGGTCCCAAGCACAAGACACAGATCCCAGGAAGAGACAACAGACCATAGGGGAGGACTCAGATGCTGAACCTCCCTGAAGAAGGCATGAAACATCCAGGTGACTTACCAGCCAATGGCCCTCTGACACAAGCCGAAAGCTGTCATCTGAACCTTCAGGGAACTAAGAAAAAAAGGCCCTTCTCCAGGCCATCATGCAGAAAAGACCACAAAGACGGCATCTTGACCTCCTAAGGAGCCAGCCACCATGCACCATACAGCACTCAAGACATCAGACCATACTTATGCCAGGCTGGTAGACCTCCTCCAGGCTCTGCAGAGTGGAACTCCATGGACGGAGAGTAACCAGTACATGCTAACCATTTCCTTATAAGAGCCAAGCTGTAAGCAAGAAGGAAGCCGGGTCCTCCAAGACAAGTGGCCCCTGACACAATAAGCCCCAAGATGAAAACAAGCAAAGAGGTGGTGCTTGAGGAGCTGCATCATATCTCTGCAACACGCTCTCCTTGGCCAACCCAGTGCTGCCAGAATAATCCTTCTTGGATGATATTCCATATGCTGATGCAGCTGTTTCAGACTCCGTCTCCATATGGCGACTGAAGAAGCAGCACACTTTGGCACTGGAGTGGGTTGCCATCAGATCCCTCTTGGGGCGACCCCAGTAGCACAGAAACAACTAAAAACACCTCCTGACTTAACTTCCATTCTCCTGGAACCCAGAGAGTGCTGGCTGAGAAGATACATTTCCACAGTATCCACCCCATCAAGGCCAACAAGCCATCTTACTGATCGACATAAGCCACCGCCATGATGTTGTCTGAGAACACGTTAACAGCCCAGCTCTCGACCGGGGGCTGGAGATGCAGAAGAACCAACCTGATGGTCCTCGCTTCAGGGTAGTTGATGGACCACACCACCTCTCTGCGGTTCCAATGGTCCTGGGCCGTTCAGCCTTAGCAATGAGCTCCCCGGCCCAAGAGATTGCCATTCATCGCCAGAAGGATCCATGAGCAATTGTCCAGCAGCACATCCTTCCTCAGAAGACAGGGCTGTCGCTACCACCACAGGCTGGCCTTCATCATCATTGGGAGCAGGAGCAATGAGTTTGAACTGCTGATGAAGATCAACCCAGGCTCTGAACGCCTGCTGCAAACAGAACAACACTAGGCAATCCAATGTCTTTGACTTTCTCTAATCGCAGAAAGACTCCGCACACTCAAGTATTGAAAATGTGCTCCTAGAAACTCTAGGGATCAGGAAAACAACAACTGGCTCTTCCCCAAATGATCACCCAGCCGAGGACACCACTCAGGGAGCTACCCAAAACACCTCTGAAGGAGAATGGCCTCAGTAGTCCATATGTCGGTGCACACAAATCCCTTGGTGCTGTATCATGGCAGACACCACCACCATGACCTTGGAGAACGTCCTTCAGGCAGTGGTGAGTCCAAATGGAAGGACGGTGAACTGAAGGTGAGAGACAAGCATTGCAACACACAGATACTTACTGATCTCCCGGATAGGATATAATTACACCTTGACCAAAACCGGGAATCCCTGCTGTATGCTGGTTAAATCCTGGCAAAGTTTCCATCCAGAAATGCATGACGTGCAGGCAGTCATTGACACACTTTAGGTCCAGAATAGGCCAGAATGTTCCTCCCTTGTCGGCCACCACAAAACACATGGAATACCTACCCCTTCCACGATCATCCAGGAGAATGAGCATCACTGCTTTCTGGCGAGACAACTTCTCCAAGGTGGTCCACATAGTGGCCCTCTTGCTTGCAGACCCACATGGAGAGAAGACGCAAGCGGTTGGGATCGGCCCTTGCATTCCAGGTCATTGCTGTATTGAATGGGGACTAGCTCCCAGCAATTTTTGCTGACCTAGGACCATTCCTGAAGAAGAAGCAAAGCCTGCCTCCAACTGAAGGAACCATGGAATGGGCCCCCAAACCATCATTGAACAGACTGAGAAGGTCCTCCTCTGGATGGGACTGGGACCCTGGACCCAAGCGCTCCACAAAAGGACTGAAAACTAGCTTTCCAGGCCAATAGCGATGGGAGTCCCGTGATCCCTGGGAATGCGACCAGCGCACTTGCGAGGAGCAGACAGAGACTGACTGAAAAAAAGGCTCCTGCCCACTACACAGGTCCCTTGGACCTGTTCTCCAGAAGGTGGAAAGATTTCATCTTGCTAAGGTCCTTCATCAGCTTCTCCAAATCTGACCCAACAGAAGCATCCCTCTAAGGCCAGATGGACAACCGGACTTTGGAAAGGGAGTCCACTGATCCATGTCCGAGCCCAGCCAACTCTGTGCCAGAGTCTACAGGGCACTATTCCTGGATGCTAGACATATCAGGCTGCACATGGCATCAGAAAGGAAGGCCATAGCAGACTCCAAAAGAGAGGTAGAATCATTCAGCGGTAGAGACTGAACCCACTGGAACAGGGCTTGAGATGCCAGGCCTGCACATACCACCAAATGAAGAATAGTATCTGCCGCAGTGAACTGGATCTTCAACACAAATCCACCTTGAGATCTAGAATATCCTTTAAGGCCAATCCGTCTTTCACAGGAATGGTGGTCTATCTGGTAACTACTGTGACCTGCGTATCCACCTTGGAAACATCAAGCCACACAACGCACTCCTTCTCCAGGAGAGCATGCATATTCTTATACACCCTTAGCCCCTAAAGCGGGAAGTTGTGGGAATCTCACTCCGACTGGAAGAGGCCCTTGAGCATCTCTGGGAATGGAAGTCAGTAGTGCATTTGTGCAAACCTTGCAGAAATGGATGAATCCTCAGTTCCTGCTCGATGCCTGGAGCAACTGCCAAGCTCAAGGTGGATGAAACCCTGGGAATCAACGCCTCCAGTTCTTCCTTCTGGAACAGGCTGATAAATTCAGCCTCCTCACAATCTTCTGAAGGTGAGAGTACTTCATCCACATGAAACATCTGAATACAAGCCACAGTCCAGATCTCAGATAGATCCCAGTTGTTGCTCACCTCCATGCGGTGCCCTTTGCCAGGGATGCTTAGCCATAGGCAATCAAACAGGGCTTCCACTCTTGGTCTGCCCCTCATGAGACTGCACTCAGGGGAACCCAAGACTGCAGGGTCTGAATTTCCATGCCAGAATGATCAGGCTTGTTATAAAAGGAAAAGAAGTCCAGGGAGGACAATACGGACTCCGGAAGCTCTTCTCACGGAAATTAGCCCCCTATACCAGAGGACCCAGTCACTGCCAATCCCCTAGAAGACAGGGAGCAGTGCACAGCACAAACACTGGATCCTCCGGCCAGCTGGTTATCCTTACCCATAATGCTATCCACCACCTCCCGCCCTTAGGAAGGCAAGGCCAGACTAACCACATCCCCTGGCGTAGAGGGGGGAAGCAATCCCTCCAGAGATAACTCAGGAGCTGCCATGCTAGAAGAGCAGAGTCCAGAAGCTGGAGATAAGGCACCTTGCTTGCCACAGGCAAAACAATAATTCCGAGCTGTTGTGATGTCCTGGCCCAGAAGGTATTCTGCTCTGAGGAGCATTCCCTGACTGATCGTGTATGAGCAGAGAGCTACTGCCTCCTGAAAGAGGCATTGAGATCCTGTGTCCCCCTGCTTGTTCAGGTAGAACATCGCAACCTGTTTGTCCATCTAGACCAGCACCGACTGATGCTGCAGGCAGTGTTGGAAGGCTCTGATTGCTAGACGTATGCTAGGTTGATCTGCTGCTGGCTCTTCTCGAGAGACTAGTTGCTCTGCATGCAAAGTTCATCGCAGTGGGCACCCCAACCCAGTAGGGAAGTGTCTGTGGTGAGGACCCTCTGGGGTTTTGGGAGTTGAAAGGGCATGCCCTCCTGCAGGTGCTATGCGTCCTGCCACCAAGTGAGTGACTCTGCTAGTTGATGGGACACCAAGACCCTGCCCCGGAGCCTGTCCGTGGCCTGAGTCCACTGTGAGCTGCCCGCATGTGGAGGTGGGCATCGGGGACCACATGGACTGTGGAAGCCATGTGGCCAAGCAGGCATAGCATGAACCGTGCCAACACACATGATGGTGCTGTACATCAGCCTCCAGGGCCCTGAGGTGGTCTGCCCTGTCCAGGGGGAGCAAGGCCTCAGCTTGGAGGGTGTCCAGGCAAGCCCCTATGAACGCCAAGCCCTGTGTTGGAGTGGGGTGGGATTTGGGGTGGTTTTTCATGAACCCCAGATTTTGTAGGACCCTGATGGTGCGGAACATGGCCTGTTGCACCTCTGGGGCCATGTCTCCTTTTACTAGTCAGTCACCCAGGTATGAGAAGACAAAGGCCCCTTGGAGATGGAGGTAGGTGGCCACCACTGCTAGGCATTTGGTGTAGACTCATGGGGCGGAGGTTAGGCCGAAGGGAAGTACCCTATACTGGTAGTGATCGCCTCCGACCATGAACCTCAGGTACTGCCTGTGACTGGGGATGAATAAGGAGGTGAGTATAAGCATCCTTTAGATCCAAGGAGCATAGCCAGTCTCCCTGCTGGAGGTAGGGCAGCAATGCTCCAAGGGAGAGCATTTTGATTTTCCACCGCACCAGGTATTTGTTCAGGTTTCTCAGGTCCAGGATGAGCCTCAGGCCTCCTGTTCTTTTTGGGACCAAAAAGAACCTGGAGTAGAACCCCTTCCCCTTTGAGTGGGATGGTACCGGCTCCATGGCCTTGTCCCTGAGAAGGCCTATGAGTTCCTGTAATAACAGGGCCTGGTGCAGGTGCGTCCAAGGAGGCTCTCCTGGAAAGGAAGGAGGGAGCTTTTGGCCCAGATAGCGTGGTTGCTCACCTGTAACAGGTGTTCTCCAGGAGCAGCAGGAATCAGTCCTCACATATGGGTGACGTCGGCGCCGACGGAGCCCTCGCGGAGCAATTTTCCCCAGCTTTCAAAGAAAGCCTTTGGGAATTGCAGCGCGCATGCGCGGTCCCCTTCCCGCCCAAGGGTGCCATCTTAGCCAGTCAGATGACATAGCTAAAAGACAGCTTAAAAATTTGCAAAAAAACTAAAGCAGATAATCGCAACTCCAAGGAGAGGAGGGAGGGTTGTGAGGACTGATTCCTGCTGCTCCTGGAGAACACCTGTTACAGGTGAGCAACCACGCTTTCTCCAGGACCAAGCAGGAAGTCAGTCCTCACATATGGGACTCCCAAGCTTAAGGCTACCGGAGACCCTAAGCACAAAAATGAGCTCCCTCTAGCTCAGCAGCACAGAAGGAAGGAATCTTCACTGAATTATTACCCACCGGTAGCCCCCATCCGGGATGGAGGGTAGGAGTTGCTCAAACCTCGAAGAGATTTCGGAGGACTGCCTGTCCGAAAGCACTGTCCCTGCGGGACTCCCTCTCGAGGCAGTAATGGACCGCAAAAGTCTGGCTCGAAGACCAAGTAGCGGCCCGGCAGATGTCTGCCAATGGAACAGAGCGGAGGTAAGCCACTGACGTAGCCTTCGCCCGAACACAATGAGCCGTGACCCGACTATCTAGCGAGAGTCCGGCTGCCCTATAAGTCCAAGCGATACAGTCAGCAACCCAGATGGACAGAGTACGCTTGGAAACAGGGAGCCCCAATTTATTGGGGTCAAAAGACACGAAAAGCTGAGCAGCTTTACGGTGCTCCCGCGTACGGTCAAGGTAGAAGTTCAACGCCCTTCTACAGTCCAGGGTATGCAGGACCATTTCAGCTCGGCTGGAGTGTGGCCTGGGAAAGAAGGTTGGAAGTACCACCTCCTGATTGATGTGAAAAGGGGAGACCACTTTTGGAAGAAATTTTGGGTGAGTCCGTAGGACTACCCTATTTTTGTAGAACCGAGTGTAAGGGGGATCAGACACGAGGGCCTGCAATTCACTTACGCGTCTAGCGGAAGTGAGGGCTATCAGGAATAAGGTTTTCCAAGAAAGAAAACGGAGAGAACAGGTAGCCATAGGTTCAAAAGGCGAACAGGTGATCCGCTGTAAAACCACATTCGGATCCCAGTCAGGCGCTGGCGGGCGCAGAGGTGGTTTAAGTAGAAGGAGACCTCGGAGAAACCTCGCCACGAGAGGGTCGCTGGAAAGAGGTCTGCCGTCCACCGGCACATGATGTGCTGAAAGAGCACTGAGGTGAACTTTGACGGAATTGGACTTAAGTCCCAGGTTTGAGAGGTAGAGCAAGTATTGCAAGATCACCGACACCAAGCAGGAGAAGGGATCCTGAGACTGCTGGGCACACCAAGCGGAAAAGCGACGCCATTTAAGGGCGTAGCATTTGCGGGTAGAAGGTCGCCGGGAAGCTAGGACGACCTCTTCCACCTCTGCCGGCAGTAGAAGGGGAGCAAGGACTACCCTTTCAGCAGCCAGGCCATCAGATTGAGAGATCTGAGGTTGGGGTGTAGCAGGGACCCCTGATCCTGTGTTAGGAGATCTGATTGAAACCCCAGAGGGAACGGATCCTCCATCGCTAATTGCAGCAGGAGTGGAAACCACGGCTGTCTGGGCCAGTGAGGAGCTATCAGGATCATGGAAGCTTTGTCTCGGAGAACCTTGAAAAGAGTTCGAGAGACTAGCGGTATGGGAGGAAAGGCATACAGAAGGCTTTTTGACCATGAGAGCAGAAAAGCATCCGCCGCTACTCGAAGGGGATGCGGCTGCCGAGAGCAGAAGCGAGGAAGTTGCCGGTTGAGAGGACTGGCAAAGAGATCCATCGTGGGGAGGCCCCACTTCAGAAAAAGTTTCTGAACTACCAGGGGATCCAGGCGCCACTCGTGCGGCTGGAGGATTCTGCTGAGTTTGTCCGCCAGGCAATTTTCTTGGCCTGGGAGATAAACTGCCTTGAGAAGAATGCCGTGGCTGACGGCCCAAGAGCAGAGCCTCTGTGCTTCTCGACAGAGAAGGAGGGAGCCCGTGCCTCCCTGTTTGTTCACGTAGAACATGGCAACTTGATTGTCCGTCTGGACAAGGACAGACTGGTGAGAAGTCAGGTGGGAGAAAGCCTTGAGAGCCAGACGGATTGCTCTGAGCTCCAGGAAATTGATCTGCTGCGCAGACTCCCACGTGGTCCAGAGACCTTGAGTACATGCCCCTTGGCAATGCGCTCCCCATCCTAGGAGAGAATCATCGGTCGTCAGCACCTGAGCTTGCGGAGGAGACTGAAAAGGCATTCCGAGCACCAGGTTTGGCCGATGAAGCCACCACTGTAGAGAGGAGGCCATCGGGCTGGAGATGCGCACTAAGTCGGCTAGGCCGCCCGTGGCCTGTTGCCACTGCTTGCGAAGGCACCACTGAGCCGGCCGCATATTCAGGCGGGCATTGGGGGTCACGTGGACGGTGGAAGCCATATGGCCGAGTAGTCTCAGGAAGCGCCTGGCTGAGACCAGGGACTGGCTGTGAAAACGGCCGGCTAGGTCCATGAGCCGTTGAGCCCTGTCGAGAGGCAGGAAAGCTCGTGCCTGAAGAGTGTGCAATCTTGCGCCGATGAACTCGAGATCTTGCGAGGGGAGCAAAGTGGACTTTGCGAAGTTTATGACAAAGCCCAAGTACTGCAGAAGAGTCACAGTGCGGTGTGTGGCTTTTGTGACTTCTGGAGAGGACGATGCTCTGATGAGCCAGTCGTCTAGGTATGGAAAGACATAGAGGCCGTGAAGCCGGAGATAAGCCGCCACCACCGCGAGACATTTTGTGAAGACTCGTAGTGCGGAGGATAGGCCAAAGGGCAGTACTCAGTACTGGTAATGATTTCCTGCCACCACAAACCTTAGGTATTGGCGGTGGCTTGGGTGGATGAGGATGTGCGTGTAGGCATCCTTTAGATCCAAGGAGCATAGCCAATCTCCCTGCTGGAGGTAGGGCAGAAGGATTCCAAGGGTAAGCATCTTGAACTTCTCCCCGACGAGGAACTTGTTGAGGTTGCGCAAGTCCAGGATGGGTCTGAGGCCTCCCGTTCTTTTTGGTATTAGGAAATACCTGGAATAGAAGCCTTGACCCCTCAGGTGGTGGGGCACCGGTTCCACAGCCTGTTCCTGAAGAAGACTTGCCAACTCCTGAAGGAGTAAGTCCCTGTACAGAGGGAGTCGTGGAGGCTCTCCCGGGAAATAGGAGGGAGGGACTTGATGGAAGTGGAGAAGATATCCTTCTTTCACAACATGAAGCACCCAGGCATCTGATGTGATGTTGGACCACCTGTGGGCAAAGTGAAACAGCCGGCCTCCTGTGCTGGGAGGAACCAGCTGAGGGGGAGAGGCTATGCTGATGAAGTCAAAAACCCCCACCCTGCTGTGCAGGGGCCGGTGGTGCAGGCTTGGGGGCTTGCTGCCTATGGGATCCGTTACCCCGTCCCTTGGCCTGCTGACCCTGTTGGGGAGCTGTGGAGGCCTGATATTGAGGGTAGTGTTTATAGGCAGCCGCCTTTCTCGGGTAAAAGGACTTCTTTCCCGAGCCCTTCTTCTTCTGGGAAGGGGCAGAGGTCTTCCTAGAAAGCCTAGTTCTGGTGAGAGTCTCCGTCTCGATTTGTGCAGCCTTCTCAGCCATGGGCTTGCCAAAGAGGTTCTCACCTCGGCAGGGGACATCGACCAACTTGTCCTGCACCCAGGGTTCAAGGTCAGACGATTGAAGCCAAGCCTGTCGGCGGGCACCGATGCCGGCTGCGGCCACTCGAGCCGATGCTTCAAAGCCATCATAGGCTGCTCGAGAAATGAATTTGGAGCATTCTCGAATACCAGTTGTCAAGGCTAGGAACCTCCGCAAAGGTTCCTCGGACAGACCAGCAGAGAATCCGGCTATCTCTTTAGCCAGGTCTCGAAGGTACATGCCCATGTAGAGCTGGTAGGTCTGGACCCGACAAGCAAGCATAGAGCCCTGGAAACACTTCTTACCAAGGCCATCCAGGTTGCGGGCCTCCCTACCAGGAGGCACCGAGGAGTGCATCTTCTGGCTCTTAAGTCTATGCATGGCCGATTCCACCACCATGGAATGGTGTGGTAGCTGTGCTTTTTGGAAGCCAGGGCTCTTGCGGACTCGATAGATGGAATCGACCCGCTTGCTTAATACCGGCGACGACGCCGGACTCTCCCACATGCGGAAGAGTAGTCGTTCCAGCATGGGAGGAACCGGTACAGTAAAGTGCTCCCTGGCGGGAGAGTCGTACTGAAGGGCGTCGAGTTCTTCGGATCGAGGCTCCTCCTCGGGATTCGCAGGGAAGGCCAAAGCCTTGGCCATATCCCTGACGAAGTCCGAGAACCGGGCATCCTCCGGGGGGGGACTGTTTCCGAGGTTCGGACTCAGGTGAGTCCGAGGGGACACACCGAGTCCGAAAAGAATCAGGTGACTCTTCCTCTTCAGACTCCCAGGCCGACTCCGAGGAGGAATCGGTGGGGTCGGTCCGGGCGGGCGGAGGCATCGGCCGCCCCGACGCCAAGGGAGTCGGCGTCGATGACCTCGGTCCCGAACGGGAGGCCGAGGGTGACCTCGACCGAGGATCGACTCGAGCCCGCATGGACTCGAGGATCGGCTCGGTCTCCGGGGTCGACTTAGACGTCGACGTCCGGGCGGTCAGGGCAGAGGCGCCAGCGAGGCTAGCGATCAGTGCCCGCTGCTGGTCCATGAAGGCAGACAGTCTGCTCTCCAAGGCCGTCAACCTGATTCCGACCTCAGGTGACCCAGCAGCCCCCGACTCGGGCCCCGACGGCGTCGGGCCCGACGTCGGACCCCTCGGAGGCGAGTCCAGGAGGACTACAGGACTTACCCGAGCAGGCATCTCCGATTCCAGACGAGGTCGCTTCGGGTGAGGTTCCTTCTCCAAAGACCCGGGACGGCTATCGGGGCTATGTGACCTGGCCCTCGCGGAACCAGGAGCGTCCACCGACGCCGCCCTCACGGGTTTTACCTTCCGATGATGGTCCCCGGAGGGAGAACCCCTGTCGGAGGAACTCCGGCGATGGTCAGAGCTGGAGCCTCTGGACGCCGAGGCCTCCGACGAGGTCCGGGTACGGGTGGGATCAGCGAAGATTCGTTCCCGCTGATGCCGCCGACTCCTTAACGCTTTGGAGGACATTTTGCTGCAGGCCCCACAGATCAGTTCCTCGTGATCCGGGCCAAGGCAGCGGAGGCAATTATCGTGTGTGTCAGTGAGTGACATATTCCTTTCACACTGAACACACCTCTTGAAACCACTGGCAGCCATCGGGGGAAAAAGGGCCCCTGCAAGGTCAAAGGACCGGGCTGCCAGCGAAAAACCGAAAACGAAACTGACAGAAAATCAGAAAAACCGAAAAATAAGAGAAGGACTCGCAACGGCGTCGCGAGTCCGGGCAGGAAAGAGACCGGCGTCGAACCGAAGAAAAAAGAGAAATAAATCACGAAAAATCAACTTTTTCAGCGGGGACAAGAAGACCACGTCTATAGGGCTCCGCGGAAAAAAGAAGACTGGCTAAGATGGCACCCTTGGGCGGGAAGGGGACCGCGCATGCGCGCTGCAATTCCCAAAGGTTTTCTTTGAAAGCTGGGGAAAATTGCTCCGCGAGGGCTCCGTCGGCGCCGACATCACCCATATGTGAGGACTGACTTCCTGCTTGGTCCTGGAGAAGAAGGAGATAACCTTCTCTTACCACCTGAAGTGCCCAAGAGTCGGGCAGCACACCGGTGGGCAAAAAGAGTGAGGCACCCTCCTGTTGGTAGCTGATCCCCCATGGGTAGAGAGGTTATGCTTTGGGAGTCAAAACCTCGACCCAGTCTGGGCCGGGGATGGTGTCTGGGGCTTAGGGCCCTTGGGCTTATGTGGGCCCTGGACCACTCCCTTTCCCTGATGACCTGCTGAGAGTCCTAGGTGGCCGGGTATGGGGGATTGCCTCAATAAGGCTGGTCCTTCCTGTAGAAGGGAGGTCTTTTCCCAGGTGGTTTCTTCCTGGGAAGAGTGGAGGTCTTCCTCGAGAGCCGAGTCCTGGTGACATACTCGGTCTCAATCTCAGCCACCGTGCCCTCCATTGGCTTGCCAAAGAGATTTTCGCCAAGGCAAGGGACATCGAGGAGTTTCCTCTGGATCCACTGCTCAAGGTCCGATGCCTGGAGCCAGGCACCGATACCCATGGTGGCTACCCTCGCGTTGGATTCAAAACTGTCACAGGCTGCTCGAGACAAGTATTTCGAGCACTCACCAACAGACTTCATGAGGGTCTGAAAACATTGGAGGTAGTCTCCATCGAGGCCTGCCGTGAAACACCTACGTTCTTTAGTCAGGTCCTGGAAATACATGCTGATATATAGTTGATAAGTCTGTATGCAGCACACTAGCATCGAGCCCTGGTAACATTTTCGCCCGAGGGCATTGAAAGCGTGGGACACCCTGCCCGGGGGATCCGATGAGTGCGTCTTTGGGCTTTTTTGTCAACACATGGCCGACACAACCACCATGGAGGTGTGAGGCAGTTGTGCCTTCCTGAAGCCTGTTCCTCGCTAGAGCCGGTACATGGTGTCCTGGTGTCAACTAATGATCGGCACTGATGCCGATGACTCCCACATCTGGAGAAGAAGTCGACAGAGGATGGAGGGGATAGGGACCGTGAGGGCCTCCTTGGGTGGGGCCTCGTACTGTAGGATTTTGAGTTCCTCCGTACGAGGGCCCTCCTGCGACTCTGTGGCAAGGGAAAGTATCTTCACCATATCCTGGCCAAACTCGAGGAACAAGGTGTCCTGGGGTGGGGACCAACGCCTCGACGTTGGAGGAGACGGATCCGAGGCGAGGTTACAGTGTGTCTCGACATTGGACTCCCAGTCTGAGTACTCCGTCGAAGTCCGAAGGCTCTAAGGGTGTCATTGGCTCCGGTATTCGATGAATCGGGGCCGAGACTTGGCATGTGGTCTCGACACGTGCACCAGCGAGGCCAAGCATCGGTGCTTGCTGCGAAGCAAGGAACACAGAAACGCTGCATTCCAATGCCACCAATCTGGCCTCCCACTTGGGGGTTGTAGCCTTCAACTCTTTCCCCCTTTCAGTTTTCTCTTCAGGGAAATGGCCTCTTCAGGGAAATGGCCAAAACTATGGGAACCGCTGACCCCAAGGGAACTCCTGCAGCATTATGGGACTCGCATCCATCTCCATTGCGAGCTGAAACTGCCCACCATGCCTCAAACAACCCTGCAAAAACCCTGAAAAAACACACCACGGCTACCTGCACACAGCGCACATGCCGGGCAGCATGCATGCCGTGCTGAAAAGAGGAAGGCTGCCAATGGAGGAAAAAGGAACCTGTGGCTCCCAGGTGTTTTACTCTATGTGAGTCTTGGTCAAGAAAGAGGGCAGGCCCTGCCCCCCTACCCGTTTTCACTCCTTTACCTCCTAATAGGGAGACTAAACCCAGCACGCTCTGCACAACGTCAGCTCTCTCCAGATATGAGCTCTCCTAACTATTTAACTTTCTTTTTTTTTTTTTTTTAGATTAACCAAGGACTAATCAGGGAGTCCACTTTGCACGAGCTGTTCACTCAGCTACTGAGAGCTGAGAGACTGGAGTCCGAAGCGAAAAGGGAGCTCTTGTTCTCTTACTTAAGAGTTTGGACATGCTCAGTTCTCAGCTGCTAGAGAACTGTGACAACCCATGAGTAAGTGGCCTGGAGGAACTATTACAAAGCTGCTTTTATTACTGAAAGTGACACACTCCTTAAAAAGGCCTATTTAAGTAATCTGAAGGGAAAACCCAGATCTCTTTAACTCAGAGGTGTGCGTAGCTCAGCCGGGGGAAGAAAGGCATCTGGACCATTAGGTTTCTACCCCCTTGGGGTCCACCAGACCCATCAAAGGATCCTGATAGCAGAGAGGCCTACTGCGGCCTTGTCAGCCCTCTCACTCAACCAGCTCCGATTGGCAAAATGAAAGTCAAGCAATTAGAAAAGAAAATCTAGATCTTTGTGGATGTGAGGTGTGGGTAGTCCAGATGGTGGGGGAGGAAAGGGACTGGGACCACCAGGTTTTTAACCTTTCAGGGCCCAACAGACCCACCAAAGGATCCTTGTATTAGACAGGCCTCCTGCAGCTCTGTCAGCCCTTTCACGCAACAGTTCTGAGTGAGAATAACCCAACTTAAGGCTAGAAGATATCATTTTCCTTTCTTAGCCTTTTCTGTCGAATTAGTCCTAACACTTCTAACTTAATTTGTGGGAGTATCACTCAGTAAAATTCCCTAACCCTAGGGATGCATCTTCAGTTGCTGAGAACTGCGGATACAGGATCCTGGAGCTGAAGAGGGAGCTCTTACGTGGGAGATCAGAATTCTGACATGCTCAGTTCTCACAGCTGCTGAAGGAGGGAGAGAACCCATTCGTTGAAACTGGACTGGAGGGATAATATGGAACTGTTCTTTACCAGGGGCACCCTTGCCTCATGAGAGGGATGGTGATGCAAAAAAAGAAAAGAAACTTGTAAACATATGAAAAACATAGCTAAGGCAATAACAGGAACTGGCACCATATGACGGCAATAGTCTCTTAAAGAGAGGTAGGGAAAAAAATAAAAATACCAAATTTCTTCAAAAATAAGTCTTGACACAAGTCTGTAGCAACATGACTGCTGAGCTTCATGGAAAGATGAAGAATGAAGCAGTCTGCAAAACAGCGGCAGGTAGGAAGTGGTAGTACGCATGTGCAGTAGGGCTTCTCAAAAGTTACTGGAACTTATCTAAGCTAGAGAAGTTTTTCATGCACCGGGCTCCATCAATTATATCACCCATCTGTGAGAACTTGCTATCCTGCTTGTGTTCAGAGAAAAATAATTGTTTCCTATACAGATATGGAGACTTTTTGACAAGCAAACAGATATTCATTGTGCAACAAATTTTTACTTTTTTCTTCTTCCTAGGTAATAAGTGATCTCCAGGAACAAGCAGGAATGTAGTCTTCACATATGGATTTCGTTGGTACCGACAGAGCCCGTGTGGGAACGCTCCCCAGCGTCCAATAGGAAAGCCTTTGGAAGCATCCCACAGCGCATGTGTGCTGCCTTCCCGCCTCTGTATCTCTCTCACTTCAGTTCTTCGTTTTCCGCAGAGCCGACAGGTTGTGGTACCCTGCCACCGCAGAAAATTTACCTTTATTTCTTGTTTTTTGTGGTCGCGTCTGCCTTCATTCAATGCCTACTGATATCACCAGTTCTCTTCTTCTTCTTTCTTAAAAAAAAAAAATTGTATTTCTTCAGGGATCTTTCCCTGCTTCTGGTGCTAGGTGCCATTTTGGGCACTACGCCCATTTTTCTTCAAGCATGGAGAAACCAGCTAGTGGTTTCAAAAAATGCTCAAAATGTGGCGGTATCATTTCCGTCACCGACACCCATGATTGATGTCTAAAATGTTTGGGTCCTGAACACTGTCCAACGGAGTGTCTCTCCTGCATGAGGATGACCAAAAGGGGCCTGCAGAATAGAGCTGCAAAGCTTGGTACCCTTTTTGCCGCCAACACGATGTCAGTTGCATAGACGTCTTCCAGGGCTTCATCTTCCTCCCATGGATCTCAGGTAACCAAATTTAAGTCTTCTAAGACTAGCCGGTCCTCGAAGGATAAATCTCCTTCAAAGTATCGAGTTGCCACTGGCGTTTCCCTCGAGGATACTTCACCGGCAAAACAGCCCCGGCGGGAGTCTTCGAGTTCCAAAGCATTAACGGGGCTCTAGGATGTTCCAGAGGCCTCCACCTCTGCGGAACTACTGGTGAATTAGTGAATTACAAGCGTTAGTAGCTGACCCTCCTTATACAAGGTTTCACCATGATAAAGTAGTCCACAGGGCTCATCCCCATTTTCTTCCAAAGGTGGTTTCGCCTTTTCATTTAAACCAGTTGGTTTATCTTCCAATATTCTTCCCTAGGCCTCATGCCTCAAGTGCGGAATGGAATCTTCACACATTGGATTGTAAAAGAGCCTTGAATTTTTATCTCCAAAGAACTAAGCCACATAGAAAATCTTCTCAGCTCTTTGTGGCTTTTGACTCTAGTCATTTGGGACTTCCAGTTTCTAAAAGAACTCTGTCAAATTGGATTGCAGATTGCATATCCTATACATATCAGAGTAAGGGACTCTCTCTCAAAGGCCATGTCACGGCTCACAATGTGAGAGCAATGGCAGCCTCAACGGCTAACCTTCATTCTGTCTCTATTGATGACATCTGCAAAGCAGTCACTTGGACTTTGGTACATACCTTCACAGCCTACTATTGCTTAGACAAGGACTCCCGTCGGGATGCCTCATTTGGCCAGGCTGTTCTACAACATCTCTTCCATACTTAATACTACCCACCATCCACAGTTTGGATGCCTGGGGTCCATGGGAGGAAGCATGACCCATCTCACCTAGGTTCGCAGCTAGCTGGGGTCACCCCTTGGAATCTTTTAGCTGGGGAGTCCCCATATGTTAAAACTACATTCCTGCTTGTTCCTGGAGATAGCATAGTTACTCAGCTGTAACAGGTGATCTCCGGGAACAGCAGGAATTTAGTCTTCACAACCCACCCACCTCCCCTAGGAGTTGTCTCTGTCTTTCTCTACTTCTCTCCTTTGGTCTCAGCTATAAACTCAACTGAAGTGAGAGAGGTACAGAGGCAGGAAGGCAGCATGCATGTGCTGTGGGATGCTCCCAAAGGCTTTCCTATTGGACGCTGGGGAGCGTTCCCACGCTGGCTCCGTCGGTACCGACGATACCCATATGTGAAGACTAAATTCCTGCTGTTCCCGGAGATCACCTGTTACAGGTGAGTAACTACGCTTTATTTTCCAGTATCTTATGTCTCAAAACCATAGGAAATGCCAATTATGACCCACAAACATTGCTTTTGGGACCAGGAGAGTGATATTTTTGAAAATTAGCTATTTTGCAGGACATTCTAGATAGATTTAGTGCAAAGTAAACTTGGAGTAACTTTTGGAAAATTCTAGAGCTTTCCAGAACTTTGCAAAACTTTTGGAACTCTGTATAACGTTTGAGAACTTTTAAGAAAAGACTTTTGGTGACCGTTATAACGTGTGATAAGGAAGCTTATCATAGCTCAGGTAGGAGCTATAGAAAAGATGATGTGACTCTGAACAAGCAACCTGTCAGTTTTGGTAGAAGTAAGAAAACAGAGTTTTCACATAAAAGACTACCAGTCCCAGAATGCACCAGGTTTCCAGCAGCCATGAGAGGGGCTGAAGTGAGAAAACGTGTGTGCAATCAAGAGAGCTATGAGGTAATCCCTAAGCACTCATCTCAAAGGGCAGGGCCTGATTCAACACAGCTGCGCTGTGTTAGGGAGGAACACACATTAGAACAGAATAAGAATAGAGCTTATTCTTCAGATAACAGCTGGAGGAAGAGAGACAGCAACGGCTACAAGCTCAAGCACCAGTATCACCTGGAGAAGCAGAAGCCAAGCCAAGCGGATAGAGAAAGAAGGAAACTCTCTGGAAGGAAGAGAAGAAAGCCCATTGGATGGTCTGGGAGAGTCCAAGGCATTACCCATACTGGGAGGTATTCCAAGTGCCAGCAGAGTCCATTGGACTGGAGTCAGCCAGAGGAATGGAATGGCAGAGATAGGAATCACCAGTGGCTACCTGGAAGAGAGAAGACTGCACGTGGAAAGGACTTTCAGACCAAGGCCAGAAGGTATGTGAGGAAAGATCCAGTGTCCAGGGATCAAGATTGGAAGGCTGGACATCATAACTGGATTACATACTGGCCAGGCTATACAGAGAGGAATTATGATAGCCGGAGAGGCTCAGGTATGAACACTGATCCAGACCCTATCTATAATAGTGAATGGCAGCAAGGGAATAAGCATTCTCATGATAGTGCCTTATGGAAAGACTCGTCTGTGCCAATGTATGATAGTGACCCTATGCTGATTGATGAAGGGGGACATACAGCAGATGAAACTATTCATTACATGGACTGTTCTCTATCTAAATGCTATTGCTAGCTTTCTGTGAGCAAACACCTCAGCCATCACAAAGAAACCTAACTTTGTTCTTTATTTCCACTGCAAACAGCTCTTAAAGCAGGATTTGGGTTCACACAGTAGCAGCCAGCCAGCTAAAGGGTTTCAGCTGGACAATTGATAGTAATTAAAGCTGACTCTGATTGTGTGTGTGAGCAAGAGAGAATCACTGCAGGATCTGTGTGGAAAATAAGCAGAAGTTAACCTAACAAACAAAGTTTATTCATTTCTTTGTGCCTTTTTCCTTTGGTAATTATTTGCTAAGAAAACATTAGCTAATTGCCTGACAAGCTGAAGGTTGTTTTCTGATTTGCTTTGTGACTTTATGTTATCCATTTAAACACTGCAAGCAAGTAACCTCATTTATATTGCTACCAAGCATATTTGTGCTGGGTGAATTAAACCCCATCAATAAAAGAAGTATTTTATTGGCCTTACCACTGGTTTCACAACTCAATTATTGTCTTCAGCTGTGTTTGGAGTGAAAGAACTACATTACCCACAATACCTTGCAAGAATCATATGAATATATGTATCATCAAGATTGTGTAAGTTCTCACCCTAGGCAGCCGTCTGACAAACGTCACTTCTGCCTCGCATCTATATACAGTAAACAACAGATTTGTGCAGAGTGAGCACAGTCATTCAGCAGCCTCCTTACTGACTGGAAACCTACGTGTGAGCAACAACAACACGTGTCTTAAGCTCACCAGTTTATTTTCATTCTAGCTTCTTGTGGACTGACATGGCATCAAGAGGCTGTAAGCATCCGGCAATCGCATTTTGCTATGTCTGTGGCGATTTTATCAAGAAAAGAGTGAAAAAGTACTCCGTGGAAGCCTCTGCCAAGATGTGTGAAGCTTAAAAGGCATATTTCGGCATGCCTATTGGGGATAAAGGACAAACCCTGGGCACCTCATTTCACTTGCGAGCACTGCAAGAAAACTCTGGAAGGTAAGATAGACAATTGATGCTGGCTTAGATTGTGGCATTTTATGTTATGTTGTCTTTATTGTCACTGACGTTTTACATAATGTATGAAATATTTAGCAAGACCATCAATAATTCAAATTAATTTTATCATCGTAGTCATATATATATATAATTTTTTTTTTTTTTTTTTCTTTGGGAGGATGGTACAGAGGGGAAAAGAGAGTAATGAAGTTTGCTATCCCAATAATTTGGCAGGAACCCACTGACCACTTGAGCAATTGCTACTTTTGCATGGTGGATCCTTCCAAATGTCGGACTGGCAAGAATGCTCCCTTCTGTCATGTATCCGAGCATTCCTTCATCCACTGCCTCAGTGACACACTGCCCAGAGCTCCCTATACCCACTGCTCTGCAGAGAAAGCAGCAATTCACATAATGAAGAAGATGTTGCAGATCTAGATTACAATATAAGAGATGGAGCTGAGGAGAGAAACCCTTACTACCCGAACCAAAATGACTTCTTGGTCAGAGATCTTGGTCTCATCAAGTCCAATGCCGAGCTTTTGTGTCTAGGTTCAAGTAGTGGAATTTATTGGATGAAAGTGTGCAAGTCACAGGTCAGAGGAAGCATCTCCACACTTTTTGTAGCTTCTTCACTAGTCAAGTTGGGCTCTGCTTTTGCCACAATGTGACCGGTCTGTTCAACATTATCGGAATTGCATGTAACCCAAAGGAGTGGCACCTGTTCATTGATAGCTTTTCCAGGAGCCTCAACGCCATACTGCTACATAACAGGAACAAGTACCCGTCTCTTCTCCTAGCTCATTCAATTAGCCTCAAAGAAGATTACAGCAGCATCAAGACCTTTCTAGAAGCCTTGAGGTATGCGGAGTATAGCTGGGAGGTTATCAGAGACTTTAAAATGGTGGCATTTCTGATGAGTCTCCAAAGTGGTTTTACCAAGTTCCCTGCTATCTTTGTCTTTGGGCAGCAGAGACACCGCAGCGCACTACCACAGGCAGGACTGGCCAGCGATCTGAATTTTCTGTGGGGACAAAGAATGTGAAGTGGGAGCCACTGGTGGAACCACAGAAAGTGCTGCTGCCAACACTGCACATTAAATTGTGCCTTATGAAACAATTTGTCACAGCTTTAAAGAAAGAGTCAACAATCCTCAAGTATCTTCAAGACTTCTTCTCTAAACTGTCTAAGCTAGTGTCTTTGTTGGACCACAAATAAAAAAGATTCTTGAGTGCATGGCATTTCCCAAGCTGCTTACTAGGAAGGAGAAAGTGGCTTGGAACAGCTTTATTGCAGTGGTTTGTGGCTTTTTGGGAAATCACAAGGCCAAAAACTATGTAGTCTCTATGTTGAGACACTGGTTAAGAATTACGGCAAAATGGGCTGCAGGGTGTCTCTCAAAGTTTATATCCTTGATGCTCATCTTGATAAATTCAAAGAGAACACAGAGGAGCAAAGCAAACGTTTCCACCAGGATATACTGGAATTTGAACGCCACTACCAAAGACAGTATAATGATAACATGATGGGGCTTTATTCATGAAAGTGATTCACAATATAATTGTACATGTCGAAAATCTACTCGCTTCTAAATGTTTTATGATCTTTCTTGAATAACTTAAATATAAGTAAATATTATATATTGTGTTTTTTTATTTTATGTGAACAAAAAAGCACAAGTAAGTCTGTTTTAACAATGGGAATACGTAAATTTCACAAATATCAATCTCCTGTTCACAAAAGCAAAGTTTAATGAGAATAATAACCATTTTCCATACTTATAAGTTATAAGCAATTAGGAAATAACAGTCACTACTGTCACGGGGTAGAGCAGGAATTACCTATGGAAACAGAAAGGGCAGGGCTAGGTAGATCTGAAACTGACAGATCCAAGCACATGCTGCAGGGTTGCTATAAGCAACCATGGAAAACAAAGGTAACCAGAGGTAGAACGTGCTCCTGCAAAGGATTACCTCATCCTCAATCAGTTAATGAAAGGCAGCTGAGAGCAGGGCAAGGTCAACAGAATGCAGGTAGTGACGCAGTTAAAATGCATACAGAGTCACTTACCGGCAGAACTAAGCAGGATTTCTCAGAGAGCAGAACTAAGCAGGATTTCTCAGAGAGCAGAACTAAGCAAGATTTCTCAGAGAGAGGAGCTAACTGGGATTTCTCAGAGAAGAGAGACATTAAGGATACTACAACAGCTGGGGCAGAAAAGGAGAATACTTCTCATTGGAGTTTGAATAAAGTTCCTAAGGAAAGAATATCCAAGGGAAATTGCAGGGTGCTAGGAAGCACGGAGCAAGAGGCCAGTGAAAAGAATCACAGAGGAATTCAATCCAGCAGGAAAGAGAAACCCTTGAGAGACGGTCCTTCTGCTAACAGGTACCCAGAAAACAGTAAGGGGTTTAGAAGGGACACTTACCTGTTTAAGAACCAGCCAGTGGCTAGAGGCAATAAGAAGCCTGCTTTTAGAAGTATCAACGCTGACTTTCCATGCTGTAAAAGCTCGAGAGAAATCCCCTCTGAGGACTGGCTAAAAGCCTGTAATAGAGAGGGTCTTAGAAGCATAAGTTTTCCCTATACACAACTAGGAAGATTGGGTCCCCTAGGGGCAGACTGTGAGAAATACGGTAACTTCCCATCCTACCTTGGTGAAGGGGGGAAGGGAAGTCTTGCAGAAGACGGAAGCTTGCACAGCCAAGAAAGGAGACACAGCTGTTCAGAGAGTAGCAACCAGGGAAGCTACGAGGCAATGGACTTTGAATTAGCTGAAGATAATACAGAGGTATCTCAAATGGAATGTGCTTTGACCCTGGCTAATGATGTGTCTTCCTTATGCTAAGCTGTGCTAAGAAGATAACCTTTTAAAGAAAAAGGATTTCTAAAAAATTACCTGTATAAATTTAGTAGCTGTTATATTTTGAGTTAAGCTGAAATGAAGCGCTTTTGGTTCCAGTAGTATTTTTATTTGTACCAGAAAACATGGTCTGTTTCTGTTAATTTCTCATGTGCAAGAATCCACCCGGAAAGGGATAATAAAAATACCTCTTACTAAAAAGCCTGGCTACTCGTCACAACTACAACCTTTAGAACGGCTAGTGGGAGATAATTCCCAGGGGGCCTTAAAAGAGCCCCAGCTACATTAAAGAAGAGGCCCCACTGAAAGTCCCCTAGGCTGCCTCCTAGCGGGGTAAGTAGGTGGGTGACACTACCCACAAACAAAAACTGTGTTCCACTATTCGGCCACACAGAAAACATTTGACTAACAGGGATCATTTTAAATAAATCCCTCTCCCTTTCTGTCAAATATAAGAAGTCATATAAGGAAGTTTAAACTGGCTGTTTTATGCAAAGTAAAACTAAAAATGTGGTTAACCCACTAGTAGCCTAACAGTGGTACTATACAGGACCTCTGGGTTCAAGGCATGACATAAATCCAATATTTAGCAGACCTCACGCTGGATTTACTGTAGCTAAGACCATACACAAGTTCTCACATACGAGTCTCTTTTTGCCCGAGATTGACAACCTATACAATATGGGAGGTTGGTAACTGCTACTCAGTCTATGAAGGATATGAACCTGTTTGGATCCTAGACAAACCTGAATTAATTCTCATGTGGCTAAAGAGAACAATATGGGTTGGAATGTTACAGTAATGCACACAGGATCACAAGTGTTTCATATAGGCATACTGCACCTAAAGTCAATTCTTAACTGTTACATTTACATTCTTGTTACATTTGATTCATTAAATAAAATGTGATGCTCATAAACACAGTAAAACTGAAGAACAGATTATGTGAATTCATGAAGGATTACAAAAAGGGACTGCTACTTCTGGAGAGAGATCTGCAATTGTAAGTATTTACTTCTGGGAATTTTTCTAAATCTTGGGGAAAAAGGAATTCTTTAGATTTAAGTTGATTAATCTTTGTAAATGTGAATCCAGTGTATTTGTTAAGTCAGTCAGGGCCTAGTATCAGCAAAGAGTTTTTAGTTAAATTAAAAACCAAACAGGTAGCTTTCAGTTTAAGTTTAAAACCCATCAGAGAACTTTCAATTTAAATTTAAAACCCAGCAAAGAGCTTTAAGTTTAAATTTAAAACCCAGCAAAGAACTTTCTGGTTAAATTTAAAACCCAACAAAAGAGCTACTAATTTAAATGTAATACTCAGTCAGGGCCTAGTATCAGCAAATAGCTTTAATTTAAATCAAATCAGAGTATAACTTAGCATAAAAGGAAAAACAGGGTCAGTATTATTTGAGCAATAAATTGTTTCTAGAGACCTTTACAAAGAGGCCTTCTAGATACGGGTCAAGAGACCTGTAAAATTGTTTTAAATAGGTGTTAAAGCCAAGTGACAGATCAAAGGGGCATTTTGAAAGACTCCATCTCTCAAAGCAAGGGCTGTATGAATCACCCAGGAAATTGGTCACAGATTACCTTAGAAGCATAGGACAGAGTACTGTATAGCAGACAGCTTTTAATAAGTCTTCTTTCCCTCCCTCCTGGACTCCCACCCACCCACTCCTGGGATAATCGTAGCTTTATAGGTGCTTAAACCTCTTAAAAGGAGGGGGGGGCATATTCACTTTCTGGTGCAGCTGTTTATCCTCATCATGCATACATTAAGGACCTGAGACTAATCAATCTTGAGGTTAACAATGTCCATTAAACGTATTAGATATAGTTTTATTAGTATAAGGATTCCCAGCAAACCTAAGTACGTAAACAACTTAAATACCTAAACACAACCTTAAAACTAAGATGCAGACAGCAATTCAGCAGCGAGATGAATGCTTTCCAGTCTTTTGCATTGAGTGTCACATGTATGATTTTCCACCAATTGGTGAGGGGCCTTACATGTGCCCTAGGTACAAGGAGCTCTTTGCTCTCAGGGAATGAGTCCAATCTCTGGAGGCTAGAGTAGCAGACTTGGAGGACATAAGGAAGACAGAGAGGTACATAGATGAGACCTACAAGGATGCAGTACTGAAGTCCCACCTCCAGTCTGGCAGCATCCCTGTTTCCATGGAGGAGAGAGATCACGTGATAGGACAGTATCACCCTGATTTGGTAGGAAGTGATCCTGTAGCTAGGACCTGTCCCCTAGGTGATGTAAAACCCTCTTGTACTGAGAAGGTTTCTCCAGGGCCATGTGCCCATGACAGAAGGGCTATGACAGCCGTTATAGTTGGTGATTCGATAATTAGAAATGTAGACAGCTGGGTGGCTGGTGCATGTGAGGATCGCCTGGTAACATGCCTGCCTGGTGTGAAGGTAGCAGACCTCACGCGCCACCTAGACAAGGTCTTAGATAGTGCTGGGGAGGAGTCTACTGCCTTGGTACATGTTGATTCCAATGACATAAGAAAGTGTGGTAGGGAGGTTCTGGAGACTAAATTTAGGTTTTTAGTAAGAAGTTGAAATCCAGAACTTCCAGGGTAGCATTCTCTGAAATGTTTCCCATTCTACGCACAGGATCCACCCTGAATTACTAAGGGGGGAAAGATTTGGAGCTTTCACAGAAGGAGATCTGACAGTCTTTTGAGAACAAAATAACATGCTTGGTCTCCTTTGGAATTTCTGCAGGATCTTGGCTATAACAACGATAGTTGATAATCCGGTCAATATCTAGCACATCCTATGATAACTGAAAGAGAACCAAGTGCAATGAACAACAGAGAGGCAGCTTTGCATTCTCCTTGCCAGTAAGCAAGTGTATTTGAGGAGTGCGTGGAGATGAGTGTCCTTGCTGGGCAAGTGGGCAAACATCCACAAACATATCAACAGCTGTCATAGTAGACTGCTGTTAATACCTGCATATGCAATGGCTAGCTGTCAGAGGGCTACTGGTGTTGGGTGCTGTGAGGAAATTAGGACATAGAGCCCACGGTCTGTGCTGTAATCAGTACTGACCTCAGAGTCAGAGATGGAGCCAGCAGAGTACAGTGGAGGCTGTGGCATGTAAATTAGGTGATGCACATACTGCCAGCATGACAGTGTAGCCATAAAAATGCTGTTTGACCCCTGTCTCCCATGCATTTGTGTGGGGGGGAGGGGGTCATGTAGCAATGCATACATGCACCTGGAGGGCCATGCTGCTGCCAAGGGCCAATTTCCTGTGGACAGATGGCCCCTCAACCTGACAAAAGCAGGATGCGGCTGGGGCCTACCAACTCTGAGCAGCTATACAATACTTTTACTTCTACCACTAAATGTGGGCCTCCTGTATTTACTTACTTACTTACATTCTCTTATATACCGCGCTATTCTGCATCAGTGCGGTTTACATTGAACAAACTGAAATTACATTGAACAGGGCATTATAACTTGGAGATAACTATTTTACAGGGAACATGGGAACAGTATTGGACATCACTGATCAGTGTCCCCTTCTTGGCCCCCTTGCCCAGGGGTGGAGGCAATCCCTGGACCTGGGGAGCTGCTGTGCTCTGTCCTAATCTGGTAGGCCTTTGCTTCCTTGACAGATGGGGTGCTCAGTTGTGGCTGTTTGGGAGGCACTACCTCCATGTGGTGTTCTTCCAGAGCTCTTCCCAGTGGGATGGAGCATGGAGGCACGTTGTGGGTGGATGGCAGTGAATCCCCCCCCCACCCGCCATTGTAGATGTAGGACTATAGGGGTGGGTGTTCTATCTGATGGGCCTTAGAGGGTGCTTCCTGCTCCCATGGATGCCATGTGCAGGCTGCCATGAGCACGTGTGCTGATTATACTAGGCCTCCAAGTCCTCTGATACTGACACCCCTATTCCCCCAACATGGGGGACCCACTCCACAATAGCTATGGTGCTGTCCAACCATATTCAGAGGAGGTGGGAATGAGCAGTGGAGCCCACTCCCACACCAGGGGCCTTGTACTGTGTTCCCTGCAGCCTAGGAGAATAGGCATTCTTGGCGCCTCACGATGAGGAGGGTTCATATCCCTATCCCCCATGATAGATACTGGACACCCTGTATCTCTAGATTCCACATTTGAACTCTATCTCCCACAGTTAGGGACACAGCACAGACCTCCTGCATGTGTCTGCATTTTTGATTTGTATGCCCTGTCCTCTTATACTTAGTCCCTATGCTCTGAGTTGTGCAGGCAGTTAAGCCCATTCCTGATCATCCCTGTCTATTTTGGACTGGCTAGTTGCTCCCTTCCTGTATGTGTGCTTCAGGACATTTCTTACTGTAAACAGTGGCTTCTTAGCCCACAGCTGCCCTAATATCACGCTTGTTGCTTTTCTTTTCGCCAACATGCATTTCGATCACATACACTGTGTACTTTCACTACTACCACGCTAGTGCAGCTACTGGCATGGCAGTACTAGCCTACTATGGTCATGCTCCTTGCACCTACCATAGCCGCTGGGCTCCGCCATGGTAGGAATGCCCGATTTCTGAATGTTAACTCCCTCAATCCCTACCACATTTTAGTAAACATGCTCCTCTGTGTGGAAAATATCATTTGAGAAGGGAAACAGAAAAAAACAAACATGCATTCTTTTGACACCTTCAATGTGTTGTTTCAAGAATGAATCCATCAGAAAAAGTCTGCTGAAACTCAAATCAAGTGAAACTGCTACTAAATTGCAAAGGCCCTTAAAGCCCTTCTCCATGCCTTTATCATAACACATCTACATTACTGCAACTCACTGCTTCTTGGCCCTCCCCAATACCAGTGGTAATGCAGTTTAGACTTCTGTCGTCATACACTATGTTATTATGTTAATAGAACACATGGTAGACAAAAACATGCACACCTTATTGTTTTGTAAAGTACCCTGCTTAAGGGCACCCAAAAAAGGCAAACACACACATCATAAAATAAAATTATTACATGGCACAGTCGGATAAAAATATTCTTCAGGTTTCTCATTAATGACAAATCAACCATCTAGCCTGCAAAGGACATCACATTCATAGGACTTCTAGACTAGGAGCAAGAAAAGATATTACAAATGTACTTAATAGTAGAAATTCTCTTGTACAATGCAATTCAAAAATCATACCCACCACACAAATTGGTCTGTGTCGATAACTGCAACAATATCAAATAGTAAAACAAGATGCTAATATTAAGACTACATACCTGCATTAACGATTGCATCAATCTCAAGCAACGTGATATCACCTCTATAAAGAGAAACTTTTTGACTCAAACATTTTTGCTCCAGTGTAATGTCTGCTGTCTTTTCTCCTGCAATAAAAACAGACTATCAGAATACAAATTGTTCCAAGATATCTATCATGCTCAAAAACTAAGGTTCAATATAATTCAGATATTTATAAAAGTACTGAAAACTGGCAGCCAGAAAAAATATTCTAGAACTCTGTTACCAATTTTTCTACTTTCGAACATGGACATAATTGATGTTTTATTTATTTATTTATTTATTTGGTATGCATTTGTATGCCGCCACTTCCAGCGATCAGCAGCGGACCAATGGTGTAAAATACAAGGGAGTAAAGTATAAAATCAAATTGTAAATACAGTATGATTTGAGGGAGGGGTACACCACAATCACATAGAAATTACAAATATACATTACATTTTCATCACCCAGGTTTGCGCAGCAAATGAAATAATAAATATACATTTGATTGACCAGATAAGTTACAGTTTTATCACCCAGTTTGAGCAACCAGATAAATTACATGTTTATCAAGAACATAGATTACAGTTGTATAATACATTGGCAGATATGCAATCTTATTAACATTGACATCGGATCTATTTTTCTACCTCTTATGCTTCGGGGGGTTAGGCAACTTGGGTAAGGAGGGAGTGTTGAATCTGCCTAGGTGATACCGTAATGTGTTTGGAACAGGTGGGTTTTAAGCTTTTTTCTGAAGTCTTGTATATTGTTGATCAGTCGTAACTCATGAGGTAGTTTGTTCCAAAGCATGGGGGCAGTGCACGTGTATGCCCGGTTGCTCGTTCCCTCTTTGACATCTCTTATACTGCTGGGAACGCAGAGTGTGTTCAGGTTAGTAGTCCTTGATTTCAGTTCATTTCATGATCTCTTGATGACCCATCCAGGGAGATCAGAGTCTCATAATTCTCCTTCATCACCTCCCTGTAAAGCTCCTTCTGCCCTTCATCTAAATACTCCCACTCCTCCTGCACTATGTCTCTAACAGAAGTATGAACTAAAACGCAGAAAATCTTGTTAGAAGGTTTTGAAGATCTTGGACACTTTTTTGTGGTAACCCTGTCTATCCACTGGATCTTTTAAAATCTATTCAAAAGGGAAGCGGTGTTACCAGTGGCCGTGGTCCTGAACAAAGTTTATCCAAGATATACATTTCAATCCCCTGTCTACCTTGGTCACAATTTGAAATCATAAGAAAATCACTTTATCCACTCTTCACAGAAAAGCTCCAATAGGTATTCTACTACTACTACTACTACTACTACTATTTATCACTTATATAGCGCCACGCATGCAGCGCTGTACAGCTAACCAACAAGATTCAGCCAGAATACAAGAGACAGTCCCTGCCTGTTAGAGTCATGCTCATCGGAGCTTACAATCTTGAAAGACTAGAAAAGGGGACTGTTACTTCTGGAGAGAGATTTGCAACTGTGAGTATATACTTCTGGGAATTTTCTGAAAGGAATTCTTTTTATTAAAGCTAATTAATCTGTGAACCCACTATTTTTTGTTAAATCAGTCAGGGCCTAGTAGCAGCAGTTTAAGTTTACATTTAAAACATAGAAGAGAGCATTCTGGTTAAATTTCATACCCAGCAGAGAGCTTATAGTTTAAATTTAATAGTCATTCAGGGCCTAACATCAGCAAAGTACTTTTAGTTTAAATTTAAAACACAGAAGAGAGCTTTCTGGCTAAATTTAGAACCCAGCAGAGACCTTGTAGTTTAAATTTAATAGTCACTCAGGGCCTAGCATCAGCAAAGTACTTTTAGTTTAAATTTAAAACACAGAAGAGAGTTTTCTGGTTAAACTTAGAACCCAGCAGAGAGTTTGTAGTTTAAATTTCATAATAAGTTAGAGCCTAGCAGCAAAGAGCTATAATTTAAATCAAATAAGAATATAGATTAGCACAAAAGGCAAAACAGGGTCAGTACTCTTTGAGCAGCAAATAGTCTTCTAGAGACCTTTACAAAGAGGCCTTCTACCTAGGGGGCAAGAGACCTGTGAAACATTTTTCAATAGGTGTAAACACCAGGTGGCAGATCAAAAGGCCATTTTGAAAGACTCAGCCAAGAAAGGACTGTTAATCATCCAGGAAGTTGGTCACAGCTTACCTCAGCAGCACAGGCATAAATAGCTCAACCAGAGCTCTGTGAACCTCAGTCTTGAAAGACTAGAAAAGGGGACTGTTACTTCTGGAGAGAGATCTGCAACTGTGAGTATATACTTCTGGGAATTTTCTGAAAGGAATTCTTTTTATTAAAGCTAATTAATCTGTGAACCCACTATTTTTTGTTAAATCAGTCAGGGCCTAGTAGCAGCAGTTTAAGTTTACATTTAAAACACAGAAGAGAGCTTTCTGGTTAAATTTCATACCCAGCAGAGAGCTTGTAGTTTAAATTTAATAGTCATTCAGGGCCTAGCATCAGCAAAGTACTTTTAGTTTAAATTTAAAACACAGAAGAGAGCTTTCTGGTTAAATTTAGAACCCAGCAGAGAGCATGTAGTTTAAATTTCATAATAGGTTAGAGCCTAGCAGCAGCAAAGAGCTATAATTTAAATCAAATAAGAATATAGCTTACCTCAACAGCACAGGACAGGGTACTGTGTAGCAGCCCTCTTTTAATAAGTGTTATTTCCCTCCCCACACCCACCCACCCCTGGGATAATCGTAGCTTTATAGGTACTTACACATTTTAACAGACAGGAGGTGCTCTCAGGTGAAGCTCGTTTACCCAAATTAGTCATACACTAAAGACCTGAGATTAATTAAGCTTCAGGTGAACAAGGTATATTAAACGTATTAGGTACAGTTTTATTGACAACCCTTAGTAAGTAAAGAACTTAAAGATCTAAACAAAAACTTAAAACTAAGATGCAGACAGCAGTCCAGCAGCGAGATGGCGGCTTTCCAGTCTTTTGCATTGAGTGTCACATGTATGATTTTCTCCCAGTTGGTGAGAGGTCTTACGTGTGCACTAGGTGCAAGGAGCTCTTTGCTCTCAGGGAACGAGTCCGTTCTCTAGAGGCTAGAGTAGCAGACTTGGAAAACATAAGACAGACAGAGAGGTACATAGACGAGACCTATAGGGATATAGGTCTCGTCTATGGAGGAGTGGCCTAGTGGTTGGGGCAAGGTACTTCAGGCCGGAAGGTCGGGGGTTCAAATCCCACTAGAGGACAGCAACCTTGGGCCGGAAGGACTGGGGTTTCTAGTCCCACAGGTGCTCCTTGTGGTCTTGGGCAAGCCACCTAACCCTCCATAGCCCATGTTCCCTATAAAATAGTTATCTCCAAGTTATAATGCCCTGTTCAATGTAATTTCAGTTTGTTCAATGTAAACCGCACTGATGCAGAATAGCGCGGTATATAAGAGAGTGTAAAATAAATATAGTCCTGAAGTCCCACCTCCAGTCTGGCAGCATCCCTGTTTCCATGGAGGAGCGAGGTCACGTGACAGGAGAGCATCACCCTGGTGTGGCAGGAAGTGATCCTGTAACTAGGACCTGTCCTCCAGGTGATGTAAAACCCTCTCGCACCGAGGAAGTTTCTCCAGGGCCATGTGCCCATGAGGGAAGGGTTAGGACAGCCGTTATAGTTGGTGATTCGACATTAGGCATGTAGATAGCTGGGTGGCTGGTGGACGTGAGGATCGCCTGGTAACATGCCTGTGTGGTGCGAAGGTAGCGGACCTCACACGCCACCTAGATAAGGTCTTAGATAGTGCTGGGGAGGAGTCTGCTGTCTTGGTACATGTCGGTACCAATGACATAGGAAAATGTGGTAGGGAGGTTCTGGAGGCTAAATTTAGGCTTTTAGGTAGGAAGTTGAAATCCAGAACTTCCAGGGTAGCGTTCTCCGAAATGCTTCCTGTTCCACGTGCAGGACCCAAAAGGCAGGCAGAGCTCTGGAGTCTCAATGCGTGGATGAGACAATGGTGCAGAGATGAGGGTTTTGGATTTGTTAGGAACTGGGGAACATTCTGGGGAGAGGAGGGGCTCTTCCGAAGGGATGGGCTTCACCTTAACCGGGATGGAGCCAGGCTTCTGGCATTAACCTTTAAAAAGGAGATAGAGCAGATTTTAAACTAGATAATAGGGGAAAGCCGACAGTCGCCCAAGAGCAGATGGTTCGGAAGAATGTATCCTTGAAGGATACTACCAAAAGCAGAGAGGTTCCAAAAAAGAGTAAAGTATCCCAAATGCCCTCAAGTATGGAGCAGACAGAGCTTAAAGATCCCAAATTACCCATGTCTACCAATAGCCAAATTAATATGAATAAAATACAGTCTCTAAAATGCTTGTATGCAAATGCTAGAAGTCTAAAAAATAGGATGGGAGAGTTAGAATATATAGCACTAAATGAGAGGTTAGATATGATTGGAATATCAGAGACATGGTGGAAGGAGGACAACCAGTGGGACACTGTGATACCTGGGTACAAACTATATCGTAATGATTGAGCTGATCAAATTGGTGGAGGGGTTGCGCTCTATGTTAGAGATGGCATTGAGTCAGAAAGGATTAAAGTTTTGCAGGAAACAAAATTTGCTGTAGAATCTCTATGGATTGAAATTCCATGTAAAAAGGGGAAGGCGATGGCAGTGGGGGTGTACTATCGACCACCGGGCCAGAATGAACAAATGGATGATGAAATGCTCAAAGAAATCAAGGAAGCTAACAAAAGTTACAGCGCAGAAATAATAATGGGTGATTTCAATTACCCCGGTATCGACTGGGTCAGTGTCACGGCAGGACATGCTAGGGAGATAAAGTTCCTAGATGACATAAATGCATTCACTCTGCGGCCCCTCAATACCTCTCATCTCTTATCTCTCCCTACATCCCCTCTTGGAACCTGTACTCCGCTAGAAAATTACTTCTATCTATGCCTTTCACCCGCACCACTAACTCCCGACTTCGCTCCTTTCACCTTGCTGCACCTCATGCCTGGAACAGCCTACCTGTGTCTATACGTCAGGCACCCTCCCTGGCCCTCTTCAAATCCAAGTTGAAGACTCACCTCTTCACTGTTGCTTTCAGATCCTGACTTCTATCCTTATTTATTTATTTATCTGCATTTATATCCCGCTTTTCACCGGGTCAAAGCGGTTGGGGGATACATTTAACACGAGGGGATATGAGACACATACACTAATACTTACAGGGAACATGGGCAATGGAGGGTTAAGTGGCTTGCCCAAGACCACAAGGAGCACCTGTAGGACTAGAAACCCCAGTCCTTCTGGCCCAAGGTTGCTGTCCTCTAGTGGGATTTGAACCACTGACCTTCCGGCCTGTAGTACGTTGCCCCAACCACTAGGCCACTCCTCCCTCTAATCTCCCTCCCTCCCTCCCTTATCTTATCTTAACCCCCGCCAACTCTCATGACCAAATTGTATTGACCATACTGTGCCTTGCACTATTTCGACCAATGCTCTGTAATGTTCTGACTAGATTAAGAACATAAGATATGCCATACTGGGTCAGATCAAGGTCCATCAAGCCCAGTATCCTGTTTCCAACAGTGGCCAATCTAGGTCATACGTACCTAGCAGTTTCTCCAAAAGACACAGGTTCCTCAATGCTTGTACTGGGTCAAGCATTGATATCCTGGGTCCCTTCTTAATAATGGTTTATGGACCTTTCCTCCAGGAACTTGTCCAAACCTTTTTTAAACCCAGCTACACTAACAGCCTTTACTACATCCTCCGGTAACAAATTCCAGAGTTTGATTACACGTTGAGTGAAAAAATATTTTCTTTTATTAGTCTTAAATAGTTTACCCTGTAGCTTCATTGCATGTCCCCTAGTCTTTCTATATTCTGATAAGGTAAACAATCAATCTACGTTTACCCGTTCCACTCCGTTCATTAATTTATAGACTTCTATCATATCTCCCCTCAGCCGTCTCTTTTCCAGGTTAAAGAGCCCTAACCTTTTTAGCCTTTCTTCATAGGAGTATCCTTCCATCCCCTTTACCATTTTGGGGGCTCTTCTCTGAACCTTTTCTAATAACTCTATATCCTTTTTAAGATACGGCGACCAGAATTGCACACAATATTCAAGGTGCGGTCTCACCATGGAACGGTATAGAGGCATTATCATATCTTTTGTTTTATTTTCCATTCCTTTCCTTATGATACCTAGCATTCTATTTGCTCTCTTGGCTGCCGCTGCACACTGGGCCGAGGGTTTTAACATGTTATCCACAATGACGCCTAAATCTTTTTCCTGGGTGGTGGTTCCTAAGGTGGAACCTTGCATTGTGTAACCATAGTTTGGGCTGTTCTTCCCTAGGTACATAACTTTGCACTTGTCCACATTAAATTTCATCTGCCATGTTGATGCCCAGTCTTCTAATTTATCATAGAAACATAGAAACATGATGACAGAAAAAGACCACAAGGCCCATCTAGTCTGTCCTTCCATAACAACAACTACAACAGTCCACTTTTTACCTTTAGAGATCCTCTGTGTTGGTCCCATGCTTTTTTGAATTCAGTTACTGTCCTCATCTCTACCACCTCCACTGGGAGACTATTCCACGGATCCACTACTCTTTCCGTAAAGAAATATTTCCGCATATCACTCCTGAATCTATCTCCCTTCACCCTCATCCCATGTCCCCTCGTAGCAGAACTTGCTTTCAATTGAAAGAGGCTCTCTCCCTGAACATTTATGCCACGGAGGTATTTAAACATCTCAATCATATCACCTCTATCCCGCCTTTCCTCTAAGGTGTACATATTAAGATCCTTAAGTCTGTCCTCATATGCTTTATAATGAAGCCCATTAATCATTTTAGTAGCAACCCTCTGCACCGACTCCATCCTGTTCACATCCTTTTGAAGGTGCGGTCTCCAGAATTGCACACCATACTCCAAATGAGGTCGCACCAAAGACTTATACAGAGGCATTATCACCTCCCTTTTTCTGCTAGCCATTCCTCTCCGTATGCACCCAAGCATCCTTCTAGCTTTTGCCGTCGCCTTTTCTACCTGTTTAGCTACTTTAAGATCATCAGACACAACCACGCCTAGGTCCCGCTCTTCTTTAGTGGACAAGAGTACTTCACCTCCTATACTGTATTGCTCCCTTGGATTGCTGCAGCCCAAATGCATGACCTTACATTTTTTAACATTAAATCCCAGCTGCCAAATTCTAGACCATTCTTCAAGCTTAGCTAGATCCTCATGTTATCTACACCTTCCTGGGTGTCTACTCTATTGCAAAGTTTGGTCCGCAAAGAGGCAAACCTCACCCGACAGAGCTTCCGCTATATCACTAACAAAGATTGAAAGCAAGCTCTGCTCGAGGGGACATAGGATGAGGGTGAAAGTGGATAGACTCAGGAGTAATATATGGAAATATTTCTCTATGGAAAAAGTGGTAGATGAATGGAATGGTCTCCTGGTAGAGATGAGGACAGTATCTAAATTCAAAAAAGCATGGGACAAACACAGAGGATCTCTAAAGGAAAAAAAAAGAGGACTCTTGTAATAGTTGATATGGAAGAGCCGACTAGATCTACCATGTGTTTTTTTTTCTCTTGTCATATTTCTATAAATAAAATGTTTTTTAAAAAGTATGTATGATGTAAGTTCATGCATACTTGTAGAGTACAGTGCTTGGGAAGGATCCTCTGTGAAGTATGGGTGGGATTGCAGTTTACATGCTCATTTTATAAAACGCTCATATTTATGTGGGCTCTCAAGCAGACATAACGTCTGTGATTTCAATCTAGGTATAATTTCTGCAGGATTTGCACTAGTATTTTATAGCAACACATACAGTTGGGTCAACATTATTGGCACTCTTGCATTTTAGTTATGTTGTATACAATATCTTGAGAAATCAAGCGTAGTTACTCACCTGTAGCAGGTATTCTCAATGAACAGCAGGAATAAGTCCTCATGTATGGGTGATGTCCCGGACAGAGCTCAGTGCAGGAACACTCCCCAGCTTCCAATGGAAGGTTTTGGAAGCCTCCATCGTGCATGTGCACATGCCTTTGCGCCTGCCACGGCACTGTCTTATCTCCAGTAGAATACAAAGGTGGCACTGTTCCCTCTAAGCTGTGCGCGTGTGCGCGCGCGCACACACCTCGCCGAGCAAGTGCACATACCTTACAACAGAGCGCACAAAAATTATGGTTCTGATTCTGATAGAAAACAACACAGACGTCCTAAAATTTAAAAGTTGTTGTGTATTTACGGTTTTCACAAGTTCTACAATAGTTTCTAGTGCAATCAATGTGGGATACATACTGTATTCTGACATGTAGTCAAATTTTAAAGTGTATAACTCAGAGTGTCGTTATGTGGCGCACAAAAATTTAACCTTCCTTCAAAAGCTGCACAGCTGATATTTTATGTGCACACAGCCTACAGAAAATTAGAGGGAACATTGAAAGGTGGTTGCCAAAAACAACTCCAAGGGGAGGTGAGAGGCTTGTGAGGATTTAGTCCTGCTGTTCATGCAGAACACCTACTACAGGAGAGTAACTATGCTTTCTCTAGCAGGAAGTCAGTCCTCACATATGGGACTCCCAAGTTATAGGCTATCAAACACAAAAAAATTGCCCAATGGAAGAAACAGCATGTGATGTTTCCCTTCTGGGACATGACTGACTCAGCATCCACAGCATACATCCACATCGTGAAGACTTCTTCAGTAGCCTGGACAGACAGAAAGGACAGTGGGAAGGAGTTGAACCTAAATCCCAAATAGATGCCAGAGTACGGCTTAGCCGAAGTTACTGTAACACCGGGAATCCTCATCCAGACAGTAGTGGGCTGTGAAATGGTGAACATAGCAGCCCTGCAAATTCTCCTCCATGGAGATTGAGCGCAGATTGACCATGGAAACAGTCATGAGAATTGTCCAAGGGGAGCTTTGGATTGTCCGGTGGGAGTGGGACATTGGCTGCCATATTGGGAGAATTCAGATAAGTACTTCTCCTTTTTGCAGTGATTTTTTGTCTGGACTCCTTAAAATTTCAAGCATTATTTTCACGTGTTTTTATCAATTCTAAGTACACTTTTCACGTGTTTTTAAAAAGGTATATTGTTTATTGGTGACACTTTGATGTGGTGTTGCACCTTACTTATTGAAAGCTCTAACATGGGCTCAATAAATATTTGAGTAAAATGGAACGATAGCTTCAAGAGGTATGTTGTATCTCATGGCTATACTTCCAACATTTATAGGCTAATACACGTCAGTGCTTGACTATTTTCTCTATTTTGTTTTTTGGCAAATATGGTGAGCCATGACATGACCCTCAAGACACAGACCTGCCTGAGCATAAGCAAAGAAAATACAGTTTGGCATGTGGAGATGGACATGCCCAGCTTACCAGGGTCAAAAGAGACGAAGAGCTGGGTGGAACGCTGATGCGCTCGCGTTTGCATTCATGTCCGCTGTAAATAGAAAGCCAGAGCACATTTACAGTCCATGTGCAGCTGGGCATCCGCCCTGTTGACGTGAGGCCTGGGGAAAAAGATGGGTAAGACCATCGACTGATTCATGTGGAAAGAAGAGACCACCTTCAGCAAGAAATGCAGGTGCGTTGAAAGCACCATCCGGTTGTGATGAAACCTGGTGTATGGTGGGTTAGTCTGCAAGGCCGAAAGTTGACACAGTGAGCAGAGGTGAGCACCACAAGAAACAGAAGCTTCCAGGTCAAGAATTTCAGCAGGCTGGAAGCCAGCAGCTCAAAGGGAGCCAATAGGAGCTATGCCAACACCACATTAAGGTTCCACACCACCATCAAGGGGGCTTAAGCAGAGGTTTAGAAAGAAGCAAGCCCTGCATGAAGTGGGCCACTAGTGGCTGAGCAGAGATGTGCTTGCACTCCAAGCCGCAATGGTAGCCCCAATTGCGCTCAGGTGGACCCAGACAGAATTGAACTACAGGCACAAGTTTGAAAGGTGCAGAAGGTACTCCAGCAACCTTTCCAACAAGCAGGAGAAGAGATCCAGTGCCTTGTCAGTGCACCAAAGAGAGAACCTTCGCCACTTGAAAGCATAGGAAGGATCTGTTGAATCCCTATGGGAAACCAGGGCATCTATCACCTCCCTGGGCAGGTTAAGCTCTGAAAGAACTACCTGCTCAGCATCCAAGCCGTGAAGGCCAGGGACTGGACATTGGGATGTAGCAAGGTCCCAGCCTCCTGAGAGATGAGGTCCAGATTGCAGCCCAGCCAGACAGGCCCCTGCTGGAAGAGTTGGAGCAACAGAGGAAACCACAGCTGCCTGGGCCAGTGCAATGCAATGAGTATCATAGTACTCCAGTCCACCTGGAGCTTGAGTAATGTCTTTATCACCAATGGGGTGTATATGTAGAGCAGTCCCACTCCGCCGTTCAGGAAGAAGGCATAGGAGGCCAGCCTGTCCCTGAAGCGATCCGAGAACAAACGCGATCCGAGAACAAACGCGATCCACCTGGGCATTGTATGGCGTGGCAGAGATTCACTGATTGGATACCCCACTCCCAAAAGATGTGCTCCACCACCGCCTGCTGGGGGTCCATTCATGTGGCTGGAAGACCCTACTGAGGTGGACAAACACCAGGGCATTGAGCTCTTCAGGAAGATAGGTCACCCTCAGCTCCATCCCATGGGCAACTGCAAACTTCCACAGGCGCACTGCCTCACAATGTAATAGGTACAACTCTGTGCCTCCCTGCTTGTTGATATAGTACATTGTAACCTGTCTGCCTGAATCAGGATAACCTGGTTGTCTGGGTGTGTCCGGAACACCCAGAGGGCATTCGCGATGGCTCACAGCTTCAGGAAATTTATTTGGCGCAGGCTCTCTTACTCTGACCACAGGTTCTGCATTTCATGAGTATGTTGGGCACTACACATGTGGGACCTGCCTTTATTGTGACAATACCATATCTGGACCGGATTGGGTGGATGGTCATACCCATATCACTTATTCTTCTCGCTGGCATACTGATTGTAGGTCCTCGTTTGTAGTGTATTTTATTGTTTGCCCATGTGGCCTTTATTACATCGGCCGAACTTCACGATCTTTCAAAGTGAGACTGGGAGAACATGCTTCCAGGCTACGGACTGCAACTCTTTCGGCACCGATGGTAGCTCATTGTTTGAAATTGATACACCGCTTTGAGGATCTCAGATGGAGAGTGATTGACTATGTGCCTGTACACCCTAGGGGTGGAGATCGCCTTCAGCGCCTTCAAAATCTTGAGCAATGGTGGATTTTTCGATTAAACTCCACTCAACCTGTTGGTATGAACGTACAAGTGGACTGGCATACGATCTACTGAGAAAAGTTTTTCCAACAGTTTTTCTGTTATCTGACCCACAATAGTTGCCATTAATTTCTTGGGGGTGGAGCTTATTTAAATGATCCTTCCCCGTAACCACTTGGATTGGCTGCACTCAGGTGGGATTCAGCATACGTTTTACAAGCGACAGTATAAAAAACGACGGTTTTCGGCGGAATAAAGTTGAATGGCTGAAGAGGTAGCAGCGGCTTTGACCTTAAGCAGGGGCTTTTTGAAAATACCCCGAAACATGTCACGTCATCCCTATGCTGCTGGCTGCATGATTATAAGGCTTTCTACTTCAATGGACTCAGCTAAGTAACGAGATTATGCTGCTTCCAAAGTGGTTTATTTTTAGTATTTAAATGAATAAAATGGACGGGCCACGACGGCTTGAGGCATGATCCTCTTTGCTGGGTTGGCCTTTCCGACAAAAAGTAAGTTACTTTAATGGTATGTGAAGACTGGGTTTTGGGCACCAGGGTTATTTTTCATTTTGTATAGGGAAGACCCTGAAGCAAGTTCTGTGGTTCCAGCCACCATTGGAAGGACTCCGCAAGGGGCACAGTAACCCCCACCCAGTCCCTGAGATGGCCTGTGACCTGCCGCCACTGAGTGCTCACAGTCCACTGAGCCTGACACATTTGGAAATGGGCCAATGGGATCACATGAACTGTGAAGACCATGTGGCCCAGCATATGCAGCATCCCCTGAACTGTCATGAGACGCTTTTGACAGATAGCACCAACCACTTCCATAAGCTGCTGCTTCATTAGGATAAAGGCTTGGGCCTGAGAGGTATAAAGAAGAGCTCCGATGAACTAGAGCTGCTGAGAGGGTTGAAAGTATGACTTGGGGTAGTTTATGACAAACCCAAATCGCTCAAGCACCTGAATAGTCAGGTGAGCCGGATGCCAAACGCCATCCATCATGGAGCTCTTCATTAGCTAATTGTCTAAGTAAGGGAAGACAAAGACCCCCAAGGTCCAGAGGTAACCAATGACGACCACTAGGCACTTGGTGAAGATCCTGGGGGCCAACATCAGCCAGAAGGACAGCACTCTGTACTGGAAGTGTTGGCCACCCAGCACAAAGCACAGGTACTTTCTGTGAAGAGAATGATTCTGGATGTGCATGTACACACCAGTCATCCTTGAGGAGATACAGTAGCAGGTCTCCAGGGAGACCATTTTGAACTTTTCCCGAACCAAGCAACAGTTCAGATTTCTTAGGTCCAGGATGGGCCGGAACCCTCCATCTTTTTGGAGACCAGGAAATACCGAGAGTAGAAACCTCATCTGATCTGAGCTGGGGGTGCTGGTTTGATGGCCAATTCAACCTGCAGGACAGCAACTTCTGCCTGCAAAAGACAGCAGTGCTGTGGGTCTAGAGCAGGGGTTTTCAACCCAGTCCTTGGGGAACCCTAGGCCAGTCAGGTTTTCAGGATTCCCAGAATGAATATGCATGAGAAGGATTTGCATGTTCTGCCTTCTTTGTATGCAAATCTATCTTATGCATATTCATTGTGGAAATCCTGAAAACCTGACTGGCCTAGGGTTCCCCGAGGACTGGGTTGAAAACCTATGGTCTAGAGGGTACTACCCTGGGTAAAAGTGAGATGGCAGATGGGAAAAGTGCAGCATGTATCCACCGTGGATGATCTGCAGCACCCAGGCATCTGTGGTGATGAAAGGCCACCTATGGACAGAGTGGATGAGTCGGCCCCCCCACTTGAGGGGGTACCCCGTTGGGAAGTGGCTGATTGGCTACACTCCTGAAGAACCAATCAAATGCCTGCCCCCAGCTGTGGCACAGGTTGGGCCTTCTGTGGTTTTGGGCACCGCTGAGCACTCTGAGGGCTTTGGTAGTACCGGCACTTCTGCGGTAAAAGGGCTTATTCTCCAGGTATTTCTTCTTTGAGGGGTCCGCAGTCTTATGCAAGAGTCTGGAGATGGTAACCTGCTCCTACCCAATCTTGCCTGCCCTCTCCTCTATCAGCTTGCCAAAGAAGTTCTCCCCTTGGCAAGGCACATCCACCAGCTTGTACTGCCCACTGCTGCACTGGACAACAGATTCGAAAACCTCATAGATTGCACAAGCCATATACTTGGAGCAGTCTTTACCATGGCTGACCAGTGCACGGGAGTCAAGGTGTTCCACCAGTATGAGGGAACTAAATTCACTGTGGTCCCCCCATAATCTCCCTTAGAAACATACCTATTTAGATCTGGTAGGAGAGTATGTGGTGACCAGCATGGAACCCCGAAAGAATCTCCTCCCGAAGCCATTGAGGGCCCTGGCCTCCCGGCCTGGTGGCACCGATGAGTGGCTCTTCGTGCTCTTAACCGTCTCATGGCAGACTCTACCACCAGGGAGTGATGGGGCAGCTGAAGCTTTTCAAAGCCAGGGCATTCTGCACCCAGTACATGAAATCAAGTCGTCGGCTGATGGCCAGCACCATTAGGGTTTTTTCCCATATCCTGAGCAGCAGCTGCTGCAGGATCCTGTACACGGCCACCATAATGGCCTCCTTGGGAGCCAAGGGGTATTGTAGGATCTCCATCTCTTCCACCCTCGGCTCGTCCTCCACCTCGAGGAAAAATGGAATGGCCTTTGTCATATCTTGGACAAAGTCCTGGAAGGACTAGTCCTCCGGGGATGACTTCCTTCTCTTGTACAGAGGGATGGGTCCAAGGGAAGGTCCAAAGACTCCTGCTCGGAGACCAGCGATTCCTCTTCTTTCCCCAACCCCTTGGAGTCTGACTTCAAGAGGAAGACAAAATATTGCCAGGTCTCTTCCTGGCGCTGCCACCACTCCGGCAGAGAAAGCAGGTGCCAATGGGACCAATAGTAGTCCTCCTAAGGGCATCGGAGCCCAAGGTGCTGGACAACAAGATGGCAGTCTTGACCAGTGTGGACTCCAACCACTGACCCGACATCCCCGCCTTGGTATGGGTCTCCAGGATTGGCTGCATGGCAAGTTGTGATGCCAACAAAGGCAGCAAGGCCACCAGAGCCCATTAAGCCTGGAGAGTCACCATGTACGCGTCGAGGGCCCAAATGCAGTCAGCACTGCGGTTGTTGGGGCTGGTACAACTTTGACTACAGACTCCAGCACCTGTCCCAAGGATTTCACAGTGGTTAGGGAATCAGGAGAAAGCAGGTGGCCCTCTTTCATCGAGGCACCTTCGCAGGTTGCTCCCGGCCATCACCCTCAAATCTGTGTCGAGAAGGGCTCCAGTGTCAATGTCCGTGGCCCTTTGCCTGGGTCATGGCTGCCCCCTTGAACACTGACAAGGTCGATGGGGAGCATCCATTCCTTTGTACCATGGGTCCTCAGCTCTGAGTGAGTACGGGCACCATATGATGCCAAAGCCTCAGTGCAGCCCCGCGAAGGCGTCAATGTCAATGTCGATGCTGAGGCTGAGGACACTGAGTCCAATGGTCCAAAGAGAGACTTACGCTGCTTCTCCCAGCCCTTGAGGTCTTTCCTGGTCACCTGCAAGCAGAGATTACAGGAGGAAGGCTCATGGTTAGAGTCAAGGCACTGAAAGCACAAATTATGTCGGTCAGTGATCATATGGTGCAAGCACACAGAGTGCACTTCTTGAATCCGCTGGCTAATTTACACATGATCGGGAAAACGGCCACCAAAAAACCAAAGGGCTCAATATCCCAGCCAGCAATAAACTGCATGGGAAAAAAGAAGGATTCCTAAGCTCAAGGAATCAAAAAAATTTGAAGACCAGTGCTGGCAGGAGCCAGTGCACCTGGCGACAAGTGGTAGACACTAGAGAACAAGAAAAGAATCCTGAAGGAATGAAAAATGATCAACTTTTTCCAGCAATGAATAGGAACACGTCCTAGGAGCTCTGTGGAGAAAGCAGACTGGAGATAAAAATGGTGCCACAGCAGGCAGGAAAGCAGGTGCACATGCGCGATGGAGGCTCCCAAAAGCTTCCAACGGAATCTGGGGAGCATTCACTTGTATGGCTCCGTCAGGGACGTCACTCATATGTGAAGACTTAACTTCCTGCTTGCCCACGGAGAATTGGAAATATTCCAACTCTATGTCATCATAATATTTTAATAGTACATTCAAGGCTATATAACAACAAAAAAAAGATGTCTGTGCAACTCAGACGTAGTAATTTCCAAGAAAAAAAAATAAAATATGATCTAGACAGGATTAATGGTACCCTTCACTATTTGACTGCACAATCCCTTGCAGTGACGATAGCCTCCAAATGTTTCTTGTAGCCATCTATAAGGAAGGAGTGGCCTAGTGGTTCGGTCAAATTACTTCAGGCTGGAGGGCCAGGGGTTCAAATTCCATTAGAAGACAGCAACCTTGGGCGGGAAGGACTGGAGTATCTAATCCTACAGCTGCTCCTTGGGCAAGCCACTTAACCCTCCATTGACTCAAGTACAAAAACAGATTGTGAGCTCTTCAGGGATGAGGGAAATACATATCATACTTGAACGTACACCTCTTTGACTGGTAGAAAAGTGGTATATAAGCCTAGCTAAATAATCCAATCTATATGTTTCATACATCTGTCTACTGGTAGTTTCTCCCACTCCTCAACTGTGATTTGTTCCAGCTCAGGAAAGTTTCTAGGACTCCTTTTACCAATGTCAGATTTCAGCTCTTTCCAAAGTTTCTCGACTGAATTGAGATCAGGACTCATTGCTGGCCAGTTTGAAACAGTCCATTTTTTCCGTTTTAACCATTCTTTTGTGCTTTTGGATATATGTTTTGAGTCAATGTCCTGCTGGAGGAGTCATGACCTTTCAGACACTAGGTAGCACATTTCACTCCAGAATACCTTGGGTAGTCTTCTGACTTCATAATTCCTTAATATGTTCCAGGCCTCCAGCTCCTGAGGCAGCAAAACAGCTCCACAACATTATGGAGCCTCCACTATAGGAAGGGGTTTTTTTTTTTCTTTATAAGCTTCATTTCTTTGCCTATAAATCTATTGCTGGTCTACACTGCCAAAAAGCTCAAGTTTGGTTTCATCCATCCCCAGAACATTTTCCCAGAAGGATTTTGGTTTCCCAACGTGAGTTTGTGCAAAGTTCAGGCATGCCTTTTTATGTCTGTCTTTGCGCAGTTGTGTCTATCTTGGCCTTCGCCCTTGAAGTCCTTCTTTGTTTAGTGCACTGTGTATAGTGCGGGCTGAAACCACCACTCCAGATTGCTCCAGGTCAGCCTTAAGCTTTTTGGATCTTGTACGAGGTGTTTTTCTAACTGTTCACACTAACCTTTGAAGAATTCTTGGATTAACTTTCCTCTTCCCACCACATCCTGGGAGGTCCTTGAGAGTTCCATGAGCAGAAAACTTCATAATATTGCAAACTGTAGACACAGGAATGCCAAGGTCTTTGGAGATGGCCTTGCACTCCTTTTAAGTTTGATGTTTGGTGATGATGGAGTTTCTGATGATCTCAGGCAGCTCTTTTTGTTTTCACCATTGTGAAAATGGAACAGGGAGCGAATGTGACCATTTTAAACTTTAGAACCATCATTCATTGGTTGATTCAAGTCATGTGAGTACTGACAATTGATCACAGGTGCATCTAATTTTACTGCAATGGGAATATGGTTCTTCTGTTCAAACTAATTTGAATTGGTTTAAGGATACCAATTATTGTGTCCTGGCAATGTCCCTGTTTTTAAACTATTACTTTTTTTAATTGGTCTTGTTTTATTTGATTCTTTTATGTGTCGAATATGTGTGCATATATAGTCTAAAGCTATTTCACTTTTTCTTTTTTTTTGGAGATACTGGACATTAAGGGGTTGAACTGCAAGGGTGCCAATAATGCTGACACATAGGCATCTATGTATCTTTAGAAACTAGGATAAATATAGGTACCCTGCTATAAAAATACCCCCCATATACAGAAATTCTCCTGGACCCAAAAACAGACGGTGCAGACCCTACCTGAATCCCTTACCCCTAGCAGAAAAAAGCATGTTGGACAAATACTCCAGGCTGGCTCTCAATGTTCTTTCTCAAAGGAAAATATGTAGAGCTCAGCATGTTTACGGTTTATTTCCACTTGATATACCGCATTTCTGAGTACATACAATAATAATAAAATAAACATTAAATAAAAGGTAAAGGAATTCCATATAATGTACAGAAACAGACAAGATGACAAACTAAAATAACAGGTGTTTTAGAAAACCTTAAGCCCTTTTGATCTGAGAAACGGTTTGGATTTACATGATTCAAATTCAATCACCATCAGACACATGGCAGGGCACACAAAATAAGTGATTCACATAATTGGCCTGATCACATTCTTTTTATTTCAAGAACATTGTTTTATCTTACTCAGAGGACAGATACCTTTTGGCCCACACAAAGTTCTATCCCTCCCTTCAACCAGGATCAGGGCCAGTCCAAGGATATCCAACATCCTAGGCCAGCCTTCAGCTGTGCGCTTCTCCCCCCCCCCCCCAGGTATGGCCTCTCCCCCCCAGGTATGGCTAAAGGACATACTCCTCTCTGTAGTCTAGCATCTGTCCTTCCATATCCCCCCTCTCTGTGTCCATTATCGCCACTTCCTTTCCCCCACCACCAAACTTCTGTCTTCCTTCCGCGGCTGCTGGAGCAGAATCAAAGCCTGCGTTCAAGTGCTGCTGTATTCTATCCTCCTTCTGGCACAAACTTCCTGAATAGATAGTGGGGATAAGAGAATGATATTAAGTATAGAAAGGACCCGTGGCATAAATTAACCACAAGCAGTCCCTAAAGTGCAGGAGGCCCACTTACAGCTGCTCTTATATTTTCTGATGTGGATTTTCCTGCTCTAGGGAGCCTTTCCAATATTTGCAACGGTGCTCTCAATTTGAGCTTTCACTATGGGGAAAGGACATTGACGCGTGCAGAGCAGAGCATGGAAGTGAAGTAGCAATTTAAATGTTGTTAAGCTAATCAATACCTGGAGTAGGTGACAAAAACCCTGGATATGATCTGAGCACAGTTAAGTCATTTCATACCTGTAGTGAGCCATGAAGCATTATCCCTAGCCACCAAAGTCTGCTACTCTGTCATCACACAGAAGTATTTAAACTTTGAAAAGGACTTGTTTCTGCAAATTAATACCACTAGCATGGGTACCTTCATGACCCCACATTATGCAAACATGTTCACAGCAGACTTAGAGCAGGGGTTCTTAACCCACGCCTTGAGACACACCTAGCGTAATGGGCTCTTCCCTGTAGCTCCTTCGGCCTTTCTCCATGAATGCACAAATACCACAAATACCAAGCCAGGTTCAGTTAAGTCAACAGGATTTTATTTGCTGATTCTGGTCAGAAGTCAAGAAACGCTTCTTAGTACGTAACATTAAATTCTCTACAGAAAACACATCAAGTCATTGTATATGTTTTTTTTCTTAACACATAGAGCAATAACACAAAAGAAGAAAGCCATACCATAATACATTTATGCTCAAGGAACAGGAAGCCAATTAGCACACCTTACCTGGTCTGCAGTGCGGAAAAGCTTGACAACCTTTGACACAGGCAGAATGGAAAAGGGAAGGGAACAGACGAAAAGGGAAGCGTGAGGGGAAGTCAAGGGTACACTTTCTGGGCTGGAATGAAAATCAGCTAAAACTACCCCCCTCACCCCACTGTTCCCTCTAAGCTGTGCGCATGTGCGCGCGCACACACCTTGCCGAGTGAGCGCACATACTTTACAACAGAGCGCACAAAAATTACGGTTCTGATTCTGATAGAAAACAACACAGACGTTCTTAAAATTGAAAAGTTGTTGTGTATTTATGGTTTTCACAAGTTCTACAATATTTTCTAGTGCAATCAATGTGGTGTACATACTGTATTCTGACGTGTAGTCAAATTTTAAAGTATATAACTCCGAGTGTCGTCGTGTGGCGCACAAAAATTTAACCTTCCTTCAAAAGCTGCACAGCTGATATTTTATGCGCACACAGCCTACAGAAAATTAGAGGGAACATTGCCTCACCCCCCCTCAAAAACTCAACAAATCAAAACAAGAAAATATAAAATTTCAACAGAATACACAGTAAAAACTAATAATTCACTTATTTTCCTGTTTACATCTGTTACACTAACCAGTCAGGTTTTCAGGATAACCACTATGACTATACATGAGAAAGATTTGCATGAAATGGAGGCAGCGCCTGCAAAACTCTCTCATGCATATTCACTGTGATTATCCTGAAAACCTGACTGGCAGGGTGTGTCACTCATCTTCTACATCCAAGTACTTACTCTACCTGAGATACACTGATGACATATGAGGGGGGGAAGGGAGCTGACACCCAGGGATTTTAGCTGGTTAGCGCATTTGCTTTCATTGAGTCTGATTTAGCGCTAATCAGTTTCTGCCGCTGACATTCCCAAAAGACTGCATTTTAAAAAAATGAGATTTTTAATGTGTTGAGCAGATATTGTTAGACACAAAATGGAAGTCATGTAAACAGAGTAAAAATCTCATTGCTAAAACTAGGGAAGTCTGTGGGTGGATCAGTGATGATGCCAATCGCTATCTGGTTAGCTGCAATATTCAGCCGCTAACCGGATAGCTTAACCAGTTAAAATTAGGACAGGTGAATGGCTGTCCAAATTTCAACCAATTTTTGCCTTTCAGTTGGTGTCTGAGTATCTCCGCTAACCAGATAGAGATGCATTAACTGGTGAACACGGATATTAAACATCAGACAACTTCTGATGTTTTAAATAGCCTAGCTACCATCACTGAATATCGACCCCATTGATTCTATGGACCCACAGATCCGTTTCCTAGAGAAACTTTACCAGGAATTTAACAACTTGAGCCACAGAAGAATCTACACAATAAGTTCAAGTTTAGATACCACTGTGCAATTGTTTGAGGGATACTTATAAGAATGAAATTATACTGCAAAACAACTGATCACCATACATATCTACCAATGTGAAGATTTCATCATTACAAGGTCCTTTGTCTATACCTATGTCCTGCATGACAACTACACATGTTCCACTCCCAACAGGGACAATAAGCACGTATCTAGGGGCCCCTTAGATTAGGGGCCTCCATCCTGTAAAGAGTAGTTACTCACCTGTAACAGGTGTTCTCCAGGAGCAGCAGGAATCAGTCCTCACATATGGGTGACGTCGGCACCGACGGAGCCCCCCGTGCAAAGCATTTCCCCAGCTTTCAAAGAAAGCCTTTGGGAATGCAGCATGCCTGCGCGGTCCCCTTCCCACCCAAGGGTGCCATCTTGCTCAGTCTGATGACATAGCTAAAAGACGGCAAGGACTGATTCCTGCTGCTGCTGGAGAACACCTGTTACAGGTGAGTAACTACTCTTTCTCCAGGACCAAGCAGGAAGTCAGTCCTCACATATGGGACTCCCCAGCTCTAGGCTACCGGGAACCCAAAGCTGAAAAAATGGCTCCCTCTGAAGAGCCTCAGCATCCGTGATAAGAATATCCTCTGAGAACGCCCCTGTACAGTAGCCCAACGCAAGGGCCGGAGGGTAAGAGTTGCCTAAAAGAGATTACGGAGTACCGCCTGTCCGATAGCACTGTCCCTTCGGGACTCTCTCTCAAGGCAGTAGTGGGCTGCAAAAGTCGGACTTGAAGACGAAGTAGCGGCCCGGCAGATGTCTGCCAATGGAACAGAGCGGAGATGAGCTACTGACGCGGCTTGCGCCCTGACACGGTGGGCTGTGACTCGACCCTGCAAGGGGAGGTCGGCTGCCTTGTACGCCCAGGCAATACAATCTGCTACCCAAGTGGACAACGTACACTTGGAGACAGGTAACCCCAGCTTATTAGGGTCAAAGGAGACGAAGAGCTGAGTAGCCCTTCGATGCCCCCGCATACGTTCTATGTAAAAGGACAACGCCCTCTTACAGTCCACGGTATGCAAGACTGTTTCAGCCCGGCTGGTATGCGGCCTGGGAAAGAATGTCGGAAGAACCACCTCCTGGTTGAGGTGGAAAGAGACGACAACTTTTGGAAGGAACTTCGGATGGGTCCGTAGGACCACCCTGTTCCTATAGAACCGTGTGTATGGTCTATCAGAAACCAGAGCTTATAGTTCACTCACACGTCTGGCCGAGGTAAGAGCTACCAGGAAGAGCGCCTTCCAAGAAAGGAAGCGTAAATGGCAAGTAGCCATCGGCTCAAACGGTGGGCGAGGAAGTTGCTGCAAGACCACGTTCAAATCCCACTCAGTGGCCGGTGGACGAACCGGAGGCTTGAGCAGAAGCAGATCTCTGAGGAAGCGGGACACCAAGGGGTGAACTGACAGAGACTGTCCCTCCACTGGTGAGTGGTGTGCTGATAGAGCACTGAGGTGGACCCGAACAGAGTTGGACTTAAGGCCTAGGTCTGATAGGTGAAGTAGATACTGCAGTACTACTGGCACAAGGCAGGAGAAAGGATCTTCATTGCGCTGAGCACACCATATTGTGAACCTACGCCACTTGAGGGCATAGGACTTTCTGGTGGACTGCCTACTAGAGGTCAAGACCACCTCCTCAACTTCCCTAGGTAGAAGTAAGGGAGTTAGCACTATTCTTTCAGCAGCCAGGCCATCAGATTGAGGGATCTGAGATTGGAGTGCAGAAGGGAACCCTGATCCTGAGACAGGAGATCGGGTTGCAACCCCAGAGGGAATGGAGTTTCCACCGCCAACTGCAGCAGAAGTAGAAAACACGGTTGCCTTGGCCATCTGGGGGCTACCAGAATCACCGAGGCCTTGTTCCGGAGAACAGAGTTCGGGCCACCAGGGGTGTGGGAGGAAACGCATATAGGAGGCCCGTAGACCAAGAGATCAGAAAAGCATCTGCTGCCATTCTCAGGGGATGCGGCTGTCTGGAGCAAAACCTGGGCAGCTGATGGTTCAGTGGACTTGCAAAGAGATTGATGGATGGAGACCACACACCAGTGGATTCAACTGCCCTTCGTGAGGCTGGAGAATCCTGCTTAGTTTGTCTGCCAAGAAGTTCTCCTGACCAGGTAGATAAACTGCTTCGAGAAACATGCCTTGTTTGACTGCAAAGGAGCAAAGGGCCTGCGCTTCCTGACATAGGAGTCTGGACCCTGTGCCCCCTTGCTTGTTCACATAGAACATTGCTACCTGATTGTCTGTCTGAACTAAGACAGACTGGTGAGAGAGGGCATGAGAAAACGTCTGTAGAGCCAAGTGGATTGCTCGCAGCTCCAAAAGATTGATCTGCTGTGTGGTCTCCCGAGGAGACCAGAGGCCTTGAGTGCACGTGCCCTGGCAATGTGCACCCCAGCCCTTTAAGGAAGCATCGGTCGTCAGCACCCTTGTGTGTGCTGGGGCCTGAAAAGGTACCCCCCTGAGAATGTTTGGGAGATGTAGTCACCACTGCAAGGAGTCGAAAAGTGGTATGGACACTTTTACTCTGTCTCGGAGGTCTCCTGTGGCCTGCACCCACTGAGCTCTGAGGCACCACTGAGCAGCCCGCATGTGCAGACGGGCATTCGGAGTCACATGTACCGTGGATGCCATGTGGCCCAAGAGCCGCAGGAAGTACCTGGCGGAGACCTGAGAATTGCTTTGGAATTGGTTGGCCAAGTCCATCAGTCTGTGGGCCCTGTCCTTGGGCAAGTAAGCTCTTGCCTGCAGGGTGTCTAATCTTGCCCCTATAAACTCTAGGTTCTGTGAGTGGAGCAAAATGGACTTTGCGTAGTTTATGACAAAGCCCAGATGCTGAAAAAGAGAGACAGTGCGAAGAGTGGCTTGTCTGGCCTCCTGGAGAGACTGGTCCCTGATGAGCCAGTCGTCCAGGTATGGGAAGACAAAAATTCCCTGATTCCTGAGATAGGCCGCCACCACCGTCAGGCATTTGGTGAAGACCCTGGGGGCGGACGTTAGGCCAAAGGGAAGTACTCTGTACTGGAAATGGTTTCCTCCCACCACAAATCGGAGAAATTGTCTGTGGTCTGGATGGATGAGGATGAGAGTATAAGCATCCTTTAGGTCTAAGAAGCATAGCCAATCTCCCTGCTGGAGGTAGGGCGGCAGTATCCCAAGGGTAAGCATCTTGAACTTTTCCCTCTCCAGAAACTTGTTTAAATTTCGCAAGTCTAGGATAGGCCGGAGGCCTCCTGTCCTTTTTGGTACCAGGAAGTACCTGGAGTAGAAACCTTGCCCTTTCAGGTGGTGAGGCACCAGTTCCACCGCCTGTTCCTTTAGAAGACTTGCCAACTCCTGAAGGAGGAGGTTTCTGTGCAGAGGGAGTCTTGGAGGCTCCCCTGGAAAGTAGGAGGGGGGTAGCTGGTGGAAGTGGAGTATGTAGCCCTTCTGGACTACGCTCAGTACCCAGGTATCCCCTGTGATGGCTGGCCACCTGTAGGCATACAGGGTCAGCCAACCTCCTGTGCTGAGTGGAGCCAGCAGTGGAGAAGAGGCTATGCTGTGGGAGTCAAAACCCCGCTCCCTGCTGTGCAGGAGCCGGAGCTGGCGGCCTGGGGGTCTTCTGCCTACAGGAGCCATGCCCCTGCCCCTTGGCCTGCTGGCCCTGTGGGGGAGCTGGAGAGGCCTGGTATTGAGGGTAGGATCTGTAGGCAGCACCCTTCCTCGGGAAAAAGGGCTTCTTTCCCGAGCCCTTCTTTTTCTGAGAAGGGGCAGAAGTCTTCCTGGACAGCGTTGTCCTGGTGAGAGTCTCAGTCTCAATTTCTGCAGCTTTTTCAGTCATGGGCTTACCGAAAAGGTTTTCACCTCAGCAAGGGACATTGACCAACTTGTCCTGCACCCATGACTCCATGTCTGATGAATGTAGCCAGGCCTGACGGCGTGCACCGATGCTGGCCGCGGCTACCCAGGCCGAAGCCGCGAAGCCATCATAGGCTGCTCGAGAGATAAACTTCGAGCACTCTTGAATCCCTGTTGACAAAGCCTTGAATCTCTGCAAAGGTTCCTCTGAGAGGCCAGCTGAGAACCCGGCAATCTCCTTTGCCTGGTCTCGTAGGTACATGCCCATGTACAGCTGGTAGGTCATAAGAACATAAGATATGCCATACTGGGTCAGACCAAGGTCCATCAAGCCCTGTATCCTTTTTCCAACAGTGGCCAATCTAGGTCATACGTACCTAGCAGTATCCCCAAAAGACACAGGTTCCACAATGCTTGTATTGGGTCAAGCATTGATATCCTGGGTCCCTTTTTAATAATGGCTTATGGACCTTTCCTCCAGGAACTTGTCCAAACCTTTTTTAAACCCATGGTCTGGACACGGCAAGATAGCATAGAGCCCTGGAGGCACTTTCTACCGAGGGCATCCAGGTTCCGGGCCTCCCGGCCGGGGGGCACCGAGGAGTGCATCTTCTGACTCTTCAGACAGTGCATGGCCGATTCCACAACCATGGAGTTGTGCGGTAGCTGCGCCTTTTGGAACCCAGGGCTCTTACGGACTCAAAAAATGGAATCGACCCATTTGCTAAGAACTGGCGTCGAGGCCGGTGCCTCCCACATACTTCGGAGGAAAGTCATACTGGAGGGCATCGAGCTCCTCGGCTCGAGGCTCCTCCTCGGTGTCTGCAGGGAAGGCCAAGACTTTGGCCATGTCCCTCACGAACTCCGAGAACCGGGTATCCTCCGGGGGGGACCGTCTCCGAGGCTCGGACTCCAGTGAGTCCGAAGGGACGCACTGGGTCCAGAAGGTGTCTGGGGACTCCTCGTCCTCCGTCTCCCATGCTGACTCCTCCGAGGAGGAATCGAGCGGCTCCGGCCGTATGGGCCTCAGTGCCACCCGCCCTGAAGCCGAGGGTATCGGCGTTGACGACCTCGGCCCCGCATGGGAGGTCGAGGGAGACCTTGACCGAGGATCGACTCAAGACTTCATTGACTCGAGGATCGGCTCGGTCTCCGGGGTCGACTTAGATGTCGAAGTCCCGGTGGTCGGGGCAGATGCACCGGTCAGACCAGCAATCAGCACCTGCTGCTGTTCCATGAAGGCAGCCAAGCTGCTCTCCAAGGCCATCAGCCTGACTCCAAGCTCAGGAGACTCAGCAGCCCCTGACTCGGGCCCCGACGGCTTCCCCGGAGGAGAGTCCATGAGGACAACTGCACTTTTGTGACTCGGGGACTCCGGCTCCACACGAGGTAACTTGGACGGCCTCTCCGACTATGCGACCTGGCCCTCGAGGAACCAGGAGCCTCCACCGACGCCACCCTCGCGAACTTCTTCTTCCTTCTGTGCTCCCGGGTGGGAGACTCCCTCTCAGAGGAACTCCGACGGCGCTCGGGGTCAGACTCCCGAGATGTCGAGGCCTCTGACGAAGTCCAGGCCGGCCGGACGCGGAGTCAGAGAAAATTCGCTCACATTGATGCCGACGGCTCCGAAGCGCCTTCAACAACATCTTGCTGCATGGGCCACAGGCCAGCGGGTCATGCTCGGGCCCGAGGCAACGGAAGCAGCAGTCAAGTGTGTCGGTGAGAGACATAAGTTTCTTGCACCGATCACACTTTTTGAATCTGCTGGCAGCCGTCGGGGGAAAAAGGGCCCCTGCAAGGTCAAAAGACCGGGCTGCCAGTGAAAACAAAAAAAGAGCGCAAACGCTAGTCACGAAGGACAAAAAACGAAAATCAAAACTCCGGACTCGATACCGGTGTTCTGAGCCCAGGCGGGAAGGGGAACCGGCGTCGAACCGGATAAGAGAAAGCGAAAATCACAGAAAAAAATCAACTTTTCCCGGGTGACATGAACTCACGTCCGTTGGGCTCCGCGGAAAAAGAAAGACTGAGCAAGATGGCACCCTTGGGCGGGAAGGGGACCGCGCAGGCCCACTGCATTCCCAAAGGCTTTCTTTGAAAGCTGGGGAAATGCTCCGCACGGGGGCTCTGTCGGCACCGACGTCACCCATATGTGAGTACTGACTTCCTGCGTGGTCCTGGAGAAACTGACTGTTACATCCTGTGGACTGAAAGCTGAAAGCAGACAAAGGCTCTGTGGATAAGTGACCATTACTTTGCTGACAAATTCGGTAACTTAGAGCTTGGGATAAAAGGAGAGATTGTGGGTTTATCTGAAAAACTTTGTTTCTGATTTCACTAAGAAAGCACAAATAGTTCTCAACTTGCTTTATAGGTCTAAATTAAATTTTCATACATTTAAATATGCCCTTATAGGCGGAGCTAACCGCGACAAGGATGGCTGCCTGAGAATCTTGCTCCCGCCCGAGGCGTAGAATCCTGGCCACCCTCACTTGATAGAAGCTAGTTAAACTTCCGAATTCAGTGCCTAACAGTGGTGAACGATGACGGCGTTAAAACCTGCAAAGCTTGACTTTGCTCCGGCGGCTGGACATGCGGTAAAGCGCACGAAGCAGGAGGCGGTCTCCCCGCAAAAGATGGAGGCCGAGAAAATAAATGCGGCGGGAATACGGGAGATACTTCAAGAGCTCCGGACCGTGAAAGAAATGGTTGCCTCCAGCAATGGGACACTTGCGCAGTTGCAGGAAGATGTCCAAGAAGTGAAAGAGCGTCTGACGGGAGTTAACGAGAGACTACATACAGTAGAAGAAATGGTCGAGAAGCACGATGAATTACTGGCGCAGATAGGCCCACTGAGCAAGAAAATGGCGATGCTGGAGGAACAAATTGAGGATCAGAGCAACAGAGCCCGGCGTAATAATGTGAGGATCACTGGCATACCAGAGGGGCGAGAGGGAGCGAGCCTAGAAGAGTACATGCAAAAGCTGATTCCAGAAATATTACATTTAAAATTTGTCTTACCCTTTGAGCTTGAACGGGCACATCGTGTCCCATCACAGAGGACTGGGAGATATCAACATCCGCGCCCTATCATCATCAAGGTGTTACGGTATCCGCAGGCTATGCAAATTTTACAAGCAGCTAAACAGCAGTCTACAATGCAAATAGACGGATCGAAAATCGCCTTCTTTCCAGACTTATGCAAGAAAACGGTGGAGAAGAGGAAAGCTTTGCTGGAATGCAGGCCTGATCTACAGAGGCTGCAGGCACGCTATGGCCTATATTACCCAGCCCGGATGAAGGTAACACTGGGGAATACTACTCGGTCATTCGACTCCGCTGAGAGTCTGAGACAATTTCTGCAGGAACATAACCACATGGAAGTGGGGACATAGCTTATGAATTGAGTGTCTGCTGGATGTACTTGACCTATATAGATAGAGTGGAAACCCAGTGTCCGATACTGCGGGTTAATTATACAGGCACTGACAAAACCGATATGCTGAGTAGTAGGCACGTTATGCGCAAGTATATCGCTGTGTTTTAAATATGCTGTGATGATTGTTTTAAATATGCTGTGATGATTGTTTAAATTACAATATGGCTTGAGGGTGGTAAGAAATGTTAAATAGGCATAGGATGGGTAGGGGGGGGGGGGTCAAGGGCAGCGGGGTTGTGCGAAGGGCGGGTAGAGCTTCACCATATCTATCATGCAGTTTTGTTCTAGCTATATAGTGTTAACAAATGTTCTGTTTGGAAATGTTTGGTATCTAATTCTCCTGATAAAGCGAACGACGAGTGCCATCACCATGCGGGCGAGTGCTAACTCTCATGGCTAATGTAAATATACGAGTGGTGTCCCTTAATGTGCAAGGCATCCACAATCCAATTAAGCGAAAAAAAAATTCTGAATTATTGCAAACACCAGCGAGCGGACGTAGTTTTTCTACAGGAATCGCACTTGTCATTGCCCGAGTCCAATAAAGTGAATGGATCGGGATTTCAAATGATACTGGCCGCTCCAGCTCTCAAAAGGAAAGGCGGAGTAATAATCCTAGCCAGAAAGGCATTACAACTTACGGTAGTGGAAACAGCCATAGATCCGGGAGGGAGATGGGCTAGGGCAAAAGTCCAGATATCTGAAGCTGTGTATACCTTCATGGCTGTCTACGGCCCTACGCAAGATGATCCCAGTTTCTTTGAATCAGTGGCAAAAGAATTGCTGCAGGCTAGTGCCACAAATGTTATCCTAGGTGGAGACTTTAACTTAATACAGGATCCTTTACTGGACCGTACACCATATAAGCAGCAGCATAAGCCGCGGTCTTGGGAAATTGTTCGAAGTGTGATGGAAGAACTTGGGTTGGTGGACCCGTGGAGACTTCTGCGTCCAGAAGAAAGAACATATACTTATTACTCAATACCCCATAATACGCAAACGCGTATTGATTATTTCCTCATTTCTAAGACACTAATACCTGCAGTTGCTACTACAGAGGTTCTGGTAAAGACAGTCTCTGATCATGCAGCAGTTTTGGTGGAATTCACCTTAGGTCAAACTAAGAGTCCACAACTGAGATGGCATTTTGACCGAGCGTGGTTAAACAATAGTGAGATTGTGGAAGCGATACGCCGAGACATCAGAGAATATTTCCGTTGCAATCAATTACATGATACCTCGACATGGGCATGGTGGGAAGCCTTCAAAGCCACTATACGGGGCTGCTTAACAGCGTATAGTGTCCGAGATAGAAAGAGGGCTTTACAGCGAAAACTGGAGCTCGAAAAAGAGATACAAGTAGGTGAGCGACTCCTAACCAAACGCTCAGATTCGCTCATATTGCTTAGGCTACGTAAACTAAGATATCAATATAACTCTATCCTCAGCGAGGAAGCCATCAAGCAGATAAGGCTCCAGCAAGGAGTATATTACCACGAGAGTAACCGGGCGAGTGCACTGTTGGCTCGTACCTTGCGAGCAAAAAAAAGCCGGACTCGCATTGTAGGGCTCAAAGATGTTAAGGGTTTTCTGCATACAAATGATGAGAACATACTGCAACAGTGTGAACAGTTTTACTCTCAGTTGTACCGATCCGAAGGCAACTTCAATGAAGAGACGTTCACAAACTTTATGGCAGATATTGAAGGCCCTAAACTTACTGAAACTCAACAACGTGAGTTATCGCAGGATGTCACCTGTAAAGAAATCCAGCTAGCAATGCGGCAATTAGCTAAAGGGAAAGCTAGTGGCCCAGATGGTCTACCCGTGGAGTTTTACGGGGCCTTTTCACAAGAACTGCTCCCTGAGTTATATCTGTACTTTACTGAGCTTAAGAAGGAATGCCCCGAAGTTGGATCCTTGGCGGCAGCTACGATTGTAATTCACCCCAAACCGGGGAAGGATGATCAAATGGTAGGGAATTACAGACCAATATCCCTACTCAATGCAGACTATAAAATCTATGCAAAAATCCTGACTAACAGGCTCAGGAAAGTAATGACGAAGCTGATAGGGCCAGATCAATGTGGCTTCATGCCTGGAAGGTCAACAACGGATAATGGTCGCTTGCTGGCGCATCTCTTACTACAAATGCCACACCATGCGGGGCCGATAGTGGGCCTTGCACTTGATGCCGAAAAGGCATTTGATAGAGTGGAACTCCCCTATCTTTTCAGGGTTATGGAATGGTACAACATACCCAGTGCATTTCTTGACAGCGTTAGAATGCTGTACCTACGGCCAAAGGCACGGATAGCCGCGAATGGGGGACTCTCTACTGAATTTACACTTACAAGAGGAACGAGGCAAGGCTGTCCCTTGTCGCCCTTGTTGTTTAATCTGGCGCTTGAACCATTGATGGCGAAGATACGACAACGGAAGGATATAGAAGGCATACGCATCGCGGAGCATCAAATCAAACTGTCGGCATATGCTGATGATCTCTTTCTATTCATAAGCCCGGCGTCGTTACCAGCCACATTAGAGGTTATTGAGGCATACTCCGACATATCCGGATATAAGTTGAACTTATCTAAAACTACAATAATCCCTTTGAAAGGACAGATTCCGCGCATGTCCCTACAAGCTTACCCATTCCAAATGGCAACGACGTCCTTTAAGTACCTTGGAGTAACTTATGGGGCCACTATGCCAGACACACTGCAGCGATGCATGATGCAATGCGAAAATATTGTCAGAGATTGCGTTGGCAGATGGTCCCCATTAAACTTGACCTGGTGGGGCAGACTTGAAACTATTAAAATGGTTATAGTGCCAAAAATCAACTACATACTCGCCATGATTCCGATGCTATTTGACCGGAAATTTTATAAAAAACTGGAGAAGCTTCTGACAACTTTCCTGTGGCGGAACAAGACACCTAGGATTGCGGTATGGAAGCTCAAGTCTCCTAACAAGCAGGGAGGAGTCCACTTTCCCGATTTTTACTGGTATCATACAGCTGCACTGTTGAAACAAGGTGCGCAGTGGAGTGAGACTGTCCTTGAAGCTGATGACCCAGTTTGGCTTCAGATTGAAGCAACACTGAGTAAAACCATACCTTTGTGGCTGCGATTGGGAGCAGAATATACTGCGTCTAGTTTTGGCAATGAAATAATGCGGGATACTCAATTGGCATACCAAGTGCTGGCGACCTGTGCTCCCGAACGACGAGAATACTCTGACAGTACTATTATATGGCATAACGCTAAGTTTCGGATTGATGGTAATAGTTTTATATGGATTCCCTGGATGTTGAAAGGAATATACAGCTTGGGCCAACTAGTACAAAATAAGACATTTAAGTCCTTTCCGGCAATGCAACAGGAATTTGGATTGCCCCAGAACAGTATGTACCAATGGTACCAGCTACGACACTGCTTAAGTAAAGCGGGAGTAATGGCGGCTGCGATTGACTCAGAGTCCCCCTTTCATCAGATAGTTCAAGAGATCAAGACGGGAGGTAAACTCCTCTCCCGTTTTGTTACTATCCTGCGTACAGGTAAAGGACGGAACTGCACGAAACTGCAGTCGCACTGGGAGATTGAGGCAGGAGCATTAACAACACCGGAATTGTGGGGCACACTGTGGCAAGCACAGATAAGAATAACGAGAGCGGCTTCACTTACTCAGACACTGTACTTTCTAGCCCACCGTGCCCATCTGACGCCTGTGAGTATTGCCAAGTGGTCTACGAATAAAGAAGCAACGTGTTGGTCATGCAACAATGCAGTTGGCACGCTACCCCACATGCTGTACTACTGTTCGTTACTACAGGGATACTGGCAGAGAGTTTGGTCACAAATTACGCAAATGCTGGATATTAGTGCACCCTTGACATACCGCATTATAGTTTACAAATCGCTGGCAGAGATTCCGGACTTAAAAAAGCTGGATTATCCAGTGTTTGACTTGTTACTAAGTCTGGCGCTTAAAGCTATACTGTGTAATTGGAAGAATTTTGCCAATTTGACAGTAGAGTACTGGTGGAACCTAGTCTGTTTCCATCATTCCTGTGAAAAAGCTTACGTAAGCCATAATTTAGCTTTCCCAACTGCGCTAAAGAAATGGGACGCCCTCGATCAACTGCTAACACATTGAGATTGAACTGCATGAGTTTTAGTGGGGTGGCACTCGTCGAAAAAGGATGTTAAACGTTAAGTGATAATAGAGATCTTATAGTACCAGTTGTAAGAATGGTTAGGATGTGTTTCCTATTGAATATGAGCAAGAAGTTTAAATATGTTATGTATATTGTTTGTATCGTTGGCCATGTGTAAAGTATAAAAAATATAAATAAAAAAAAATAAATATGCCCTTATAATTTATTTATTTATTTTATTTTATTTATTTAAAGTTTCTTTTATACCGCGCTATTCGACATCAGCGCGGTTTACAGTGAACAGAAATTACACTTCACAACATTGATCAGTGCTTACAATGAACAGGGCAATACATTAAACAGGTTTACATTAAACAGGTTTCTTAAACAGCGAACATAATAAACTATGTACAAAAGGCAACTATATACAAAGCCGCTAAGTGCAGCTATATGATTCCTGATGAGAGCAAACCGCTACCGCGGCTTTGTAAACAAGCCCCTAAGGGAGGAGAAAGCCATAGTGGAGAAACTAAGGGTTCTGTTTACTAAGCAAAACTAGCGGCTTCCATGTGAAAGTGGAGCCGCAGCCCCATTGAATAAAAAGGGGCTGCAGCTCCGATTTCACACGAAAGCCACTTCGTAAACAGACCTCTTAATGAAATTTTTGCATCGGTCTTTACTGAAGATATACAGGAGATACCCATGCAAGAAAAAATTATATAAAAAGGAGATGATTGAGAGGAACTAAAATAAAATTTGGTGAATCTGGAAGTTATAATAGGCTCAGGGCCGGTGCTAGGGTTTCTAGTGCCCCCCTGCAACCTATAAATCGGCGCCCCTCCCTCATTATCGTTAATGTTGGCTGAACCCTACCCTCCTTTTTCCCAAAACCGCTTTGTGAACTTTTTTCAAGCGATATTAGTATTTCTCCTTCAAATCCAGTGTTGTAAGAAAATTGCAGCAAAAGAGCAAATGCATAACCAAAATAAAAATACTTAGCAGTAAATACTTACCATCATACAAACAGGCTGTGATAGTCCAAAAAATAAAATAAAATAAAATCTGATTATAGTCATCTCACTAACAACAACATAAACATTCTCCAGTGCCAGGCACATTGTGAATTAATATAAAACACTGCAAAAGTCACTGAAAATCTACAGTCAAATCTATCATACCATACCAGCAGACACTTCCAAAACTCGTACAATATGGGGCCTACCCAGAAAAAAGCAGCACTACAAATACTGCAATGGGCCCCAAAACCTCCATATACTTATTTGAAAAGCTGTACAAGTCAAATTACTACAGTACAGATCCCTACATACAAACTCCATGTTAACAGAACACCTGGCCTTGGTCACACACTCAGAACAAAGACCCTCACCAAGTACAGAATAAGTGACCACAACCTAAAGTAAAAATAAAAATATGTAGACAAAAATTAAAGTGAAACCCCAAGAAGCCAGACTCTGCATGCGGTACCACACCAGATAAGAGAGGCAGTTCCCCATACTGTTTGAAATATAAAGATAGCGCAAAGTCCAATCACTAAATTGAAAATAAAATTATTTTTTCTACCTTTGTCGTCTGATGATTTTTGATCATGCTGGTCCTGATCTTAAGTTTCTGTTTTCCTCTGTCTTCTCTTAGCTCTTTTTCTATGGTCTATAGTCCATCTGCCATTTCTTGTCTCTCCTTTTGCTTTCTTCATTTTCTTCTATCAGCCTTTTTCCAGTCCCAGTAACCCTCCCTAGTATTTATTTATTTATTTAACATTTCTTATATACCGCGCTATTTGTCATCAGTGCGGTTTACATTAAAACAATATAACACTTGGTCAGATACATTGGCCATCGTTTACATAGAACAGGGGGTTTAACATGGAGATAAGTATCAGCCCCCTTTACAGCCTCCCCTCCCAGTACCTTCCCAGTGTCAACCCCCTTGCATTCCCAGTACCACCACTGGTGTCCATTCCCTTCCAGTCCCCCTCCTTCTCCATCATCCAGCCCTTTCTAGTCCAAAAACCATCCCAGGTATTGGCAAACTTCCAGTCCCATTGCCCCCTCCCATGTCAGTTCCAGTCACCCTCTCCTGTCCATCTGCCTTCCAGTGCCATCCCTGGGTGTCAGCTCCCTTCAAGCCCCCACCTTCCCTCCAGCCTCCTCCTTCCCCTCTTTTCCACTCCCTTATAACCCCCCAAGTGAGCTCTCTTCTAGCCCCACCTTCCCCCCTGTCAGTTCTCTTCCAATCCCCCTCCTATTACCCAACCACCTTACAGCCCCATCCCCAAGTGTCTGCTCCCATCCAGCTCCCCCCATGTCTGCTCCCTTCTAGCTCCCCTCTCCTGTGTAGCTCCCCCATGTCTGCTCCCTTCCAGCTCCCCCCGTGTCTGCTCCCTTCCAGCTCCCCCCTCATGCCTGCTCCCTTCCAGCTCCCCAGTGTCTGCTCCCTTCCAGCTCCCCCCTCACCTTGTCTCTGCTCCCTTCCAGCTCCCCCCTTTGCTCCCTTTCAGCTCCCCCTCTCCTCCCCCCTCCCCGCCCATATCTGCTCCGATTCATCCTTCAAAAAAGAAAGCAGCCGTGGGAACATTTCTCTGTTCCCGCAGCTCTGCTAACTTTTAAACTGCTGGGTCATGGAGTTTCTAATAGCAAGAATAAGCATTTCCTGTTTCTCGAAAGAAGCATCACTACTCCACTACCTCTAGCACCTTTCTTCTCAAGGCTTCAAATCATCCTCGATAAGAGTCCACCCAAGTGCAATGTCAGCTTACCATGACCCGGTGAATGATAAACCTATCTCCTTCGACTTCTTGGTTGCACGGTTCATGAGAGGTCTCCTGCTTACCAAGCCACCCCTCCGCTCACCCACAGTGGCATGGCATCTCAATGTCGTTTTGGCTCAACTGCTCAAACCACCCTTCGAACTGGTAGCCACTGTTCCACTACGTTACGTTTCTTGGGCGGCAACGTAAGCATCACTTTCCACTTTTGTCATGCATTACCGCTTGGATGTCCTTGTTTGGGGGGGACATGTCCTTTGATGCAGAAGTCTTCCTATGTCTTCTTCCTGTCCAGTAGCATCATATCTTTGGTATGTCCCACTTGCCTGGATTGGTCTAGTAAGATGATCTTAAAAATGACATTTTACTTACCAGATAATGCCCTTTCCTGGCCTGAGGGCTCATACCCCTTTGTCAAACTTTCTTTCTAAAGATGCTCCTGTACATAGTATGGCTCTTGTTGTGTTGTGCCTTGTTGTCTTCACTGAGGTTGTGTGTGGTCAGGAATTCTTGACTATGTGCTTGGGTATGAATTATGAAGTATATCCCTAGAGGTACTGGCTATTAATGACAGGATGAGGTCATAAGAAGCCTCTGGAATGTTTTTCTGTCTCCACGTCTGCTGGTAGCGAGATGCAACCCACTTGTCTGGACTAGTTTAGCGGGACTTAAGGAAAGGACATTATCTGGTAAATAAAATGTCACCTTTGAGAGACTATTGGCAAAAATACAAGAGAGCTCCCAGGGGCTCTTTATTCTTGATGGGGACTTTAACATTGAACTCCTCCCTTAATAACCCAAGATGTATTTATTTATTTATTTAGCTGTGATTATATACTGTTTTTCACTGGGTCAAAGATCTGCTGATTGCAAAGGTAGAGAGCATATTAGAGCTAAATATTTTTTGATACTATTGGAGTAGATTGATATTTGGAAGCTCATATACCCTAAATCATGCTCCTATACTTTCTTCTGTCCTTTGCACAACTCCCATTCAAGGATTGATTTTATCTTTATTGTGAAGGCTTGGTTCACTAGGCTTCAAGGAACAGATATAGAACCCTCTTAAGGTCTGACTGAGCCTCAGTGTGGCTGGACCTGCATATGGGGATGAAGGTAGTGCTGTTTTGGTGAGGTCTTTTGAAATTTTGGTGTCTAAATGATTCCTTGCTTATGGTTCATACTGAGAAAGATATACAAGGTTACCTTCAGTTTAATGATACAGAGGAGGTACTATTCTTAGTTGTATGGGAAAGCTGTGTTAAGGTAGAAACTACTGATGTAGGCCAGCTAGAAAAAGCAGGACGGAGAGGGAAAGCTATGCCTTTTGTTGCAGCAGTTGAGTGAATATAACAGAGGGAAGGCAATAAATCCCTCTGAAGTTTTGCAGTAGAGAATAGTTCAGCACAGGACAGAGTTAAAACGCTGCTTCTTAAAGAAAATTAATTTTAATTTGCAACAAATAAAGCAATGTCTCTTTGAGTTTGGCAGTAAGGCAAAATGCTAGCCATGCAGCTGGAAATCGTGGGATCACCTTATGCAGATTATCTAAAGCAAATGCCTTTACAACAAGTGCAACCAGAACATTGGGAGCTAATGGAGGCAGAAATAACTGAAGAAGTGCTGGAGACTGTAAAAACTCTAGAAGTAGAAAAATCACTAGTGTTGGATGGGTACACGCCACAATTTTATAAGAGATTTATGTGAACTCTTGCCACGCCACTGTTTTGGTTGTTCAACTTATTTATTTATTTAGCTGTATTTATATCCCGCTTTTCACCGGGTCAAAGCGGTGGAACATTAAAAAGGGGGGGGGGGTGTACAATAATCAATTTCAAGGGTTTGGGGCCATCACCAGGTGGCCAACAATAATGATTTTAACAAATATTTGGGACACAGACATTGTGTTATAGTTACATAGAACATATGTTCGGGGGGATGAAATAGGGTGGTTGGGGGGGGGGGGGAGTCAGTGGTAGGTGCTTGTTTCTGGTTCGAGGAATTCCTGGAATAGTGCAGTTTTTAGTTGTTTCCTGAAAGATAAGGGGTCTTTGTTGCTTCTGATGTGATTTGGTAGAGCGTTCCAGAGGGATGGTGCATATAGTTTGAAGGCTCTGTTGCAGGTCCGTTGATTGCATCTCGTTCTTTTATGTGGGATGGTGAGGGAGTTGTTGGTGGTTTGTCTGGTTGTTCTGTTGTGGGCTAGTTGAGGTAGTAGTGTGCGGAGCTGGGAAGTTTGAGTTTGGTAGAGGGCTTTGTGGGTGAGTAGGGCGGATTTGTATTTGATTCTAGCTTCCAGAGAGAGTATGTGTAGCTCCCTCGGGACTGGGGTGATGTGGTCCTGTTTTTTTGCATTCTTGATAATTCTTGCTGTGGTGTTTAAGGCAGTTCGAAGTCGGTTGGTATGAGTGGCTGGAAGTCCATGGTAGATTATATTGCAGTAGTCCAGGTGGGGGAGTGTCAAGGCTTGCATCACTGTTCTGAAGTCCTGTGGTTCAAGGAGAGGTCTGAGGCGCTGTACTGTTTTAGCCTTGTGGAAGATTGTTGCGGTGGTTTTTTTGATCTGTTGAATGAGTGTGAGTGCTTGGTCTATGATGATTCTTAGGTATCTTATTTGTGGTTGTATTTGTATTTGTGTGGTCCCAATGTCGAGGTGTGAAGGTGGTGTGAAGTCTGGGTCCTTTGTTACTATGAGGGCTTCAGTTTTCTTTATGTTGATGGATAGGTTGTGATTTTGTAGCCAGCAGGATACTTCGGTGAAGCATTCTGATAAGTGTTTATTGGTTGGGTTGGAAGTTGTGATTGGGGCATAGTTTTGATGGGAGGACAACTAGCTAAATAGATGATGACAGCAGGGATAACTCTCATCCACTCAGTGTGGGTCCTACAACCTTATATCTCTTCTTAATATTGATGCTAAATTGCTAGCTAAAAGTCCTGGCGACTAGGTTGAACAGATTTATTGGAGTCTTGGTCGACAAGGGCCAAGCTGGTTTTATACCTGGGAAACAGAGGAGAGACAATGTTAAGCAGACTCTCTTATCATTGTGATGGTTATGGAAGTAGGACATACCGGGAATCTTTTTGTTAGTTGATGCTCATTTGATAAAGTTGAATGAGATTTCTTTTTGGCTGTAATATGTTGCATGGGGTTTGGTCCAAATTTTCTGGCATGAGTCCATGCATTCTACAGTGATCCTGAGGTGCAAGTCAGAGTTACTGAAAGCTATTCAGCTTCTTTTGACCCGGCGAGAGATATGTGTCAGGGTTGCCTGCTCTCTTCTTTACTCTTTATGCAGTGACTCAAACCATTCAGGTGAAAGGAGACATTAAGGGCGTTAAGGTGGGGAGGAAGAGTTCAAATTGGCGCTGTTTGCAGATGATAGTTTGCTTTCAATTATGCAACCCTTGTTGATATTTCCAATCATAATTAAGGAACTTTAAAAGCTATGACCAACTAGCTGGATTTAAAGTAATCATGTCTAAATCCAAATTGTTAAATGTATCTTTGCCAAATGATCAAATGAGAGTGATTGCATTATATGACTGAATTGCTCTCCTCTACTGTGATAGACATTTAGGGATCTTTAGAGGTGGGAATGATTGTACCATTTTGTGGTTTGGATACATCGCTACAGTGAAAATGACTGTCCTACTCCGCATAGTCTATCTTTTCAAGCATTACCTGTCTCCATCCCAGATAGGGATATGAGAGTCGTAAGTAGGAAGGTTTCTGACTATATCTGGAGGCATAGATATTCTAGGATTGCTTGCAGAGTAATGACATTGCCAAATAGGGAAGGTGGCATAGGCATTCCTGATTTAAAGAAATATTTCTAGGCAGCACGTGTGGCTGCGATCATGGAGTAGTTTCAGGAAACTCCTAACGAGTGGGTCGAGAATGCTTAGGCTATTAATTGTAATGATTTACACTTGGTTCTCCACGGGAAATCCAGCAATGAGAGAGTTGAATGGAAATCGCTTCACACATTCACACAGCAGTTGCTATAGATATAGTGTAAAGTGAAAAATACAGCAAATTAGTGAGACAAGACATGCCTTGGCTAAATCCATGTTGACTGTCCCATTAAACCATGACCGACTATAGTTCAGTAATTTTGTTCTTTATAATGATTTCTACCATTTTGCTGGCACTGACATCAAGCTCACTGGTCTGTACTTTCCTGAATCACCTCTGGAACCCTTTTTACAAATTGATATTACGTTGGCCATCTTCCACTTTTCAGGTATCTTAGCCGATTTTAATGATCAGTTTACAAATAACTAAAAGTAGGTCTGCAGTTTCATTTTTCAGTTCCTTCAGCACCCTAGGATGTAGATCATCCAGTCTACGTGATTTGCTACTTTTTAGTTTGTCAGATTGCCCTATTCAGGGCCGGCACTACCCAGTAAGCCGGGTAGGCATGGCAGGAGGGCACCGGCAGTGGAGGGGGGCACCGTCACTAGCCACCAGTCACCCACCGCTTCAAAAAAGCACCGGCTGTGGGGGGTGCCATTGCTAGCCGCCCACCACAGATGCCTGAAAAGGATTGTGCGCATTTTGTGAGCACCATGCATCGTATCTGTGCCACTTTAGTGAATAAGCCTTTCTCGTGGAAGGTTTCCTGGAACTGAGGAGAATACTTCTGACCTTCATGGAGAGAGGAAGATACTGCAATGCTAGGCTTTCAGAAGCCATGTTGTTAGGCGAAGGGATCAGAGGTTGGGATGGAGAAGTGTTCTGTCGTTCTGAGAGAGGAGACCCGGTGAGGATCCCAGCGAGATTGGTTCAGTTTGAAAATGTTGGATGAGGAGAGGGAACCAAGGTTGGCGGGCCCAGAAGGGGGCTAGGAGAATCATGTACCCCTTGTCCTCTCTTAGTTTGAGAAGTGTTTTCAGGATCAGGGGCGTTGGCAGAAATGCATTGAGAAGTCCCCAATTCCACGGAATCATGAATGCGTCATTGGACAGACTGAGGTTTGTTGGCAGCTTCGAGCAAAAGCAGGGAAGTTTGGCATTGTGCTGAGTAGAAAATAGGTCTATCCATGGAAGTCCCCAGGTTCCGAACAGGTGGTTGGCCACTGTCTGGTCTAGAGCCCATTTGTGAGGGTGGAGCAGCCTGCTGAGCTTGTCCACTTATAGGTTGTCCTGACCTGGAATGTAGATTGCCCTAAGCAGTATGTGATGCTGAATGTCCTGGTCCCAGATTTGGCACGCCTCCGTGCAGAGGGGAAGAGAGCCCATACCCCCTTGTTTGTTAATATAGAACATGGCCACTTGATTGTCTGTTCTTACGAGGACAGAACTGTTGGCAAGAAGATGCTTGAAGAATTGGAGAGTCCTGGACACAGCTCGAAGTTCCAAGAGGTTTATTTGTTGTGTGGACTCGAGTCCAGTGGCCTTGCATGGAGAGTGTCTAAGTGAGCTCCCCAGCCGAGTTTGGATGCATCTCTTGTTAGGGTATATTGAGGCGGGGGGGGGGGGGGAATGGAGATCCCTTGGGGAGATTTTCAGGGGTTGTCCATCACTGCAGTGATTGTGCCATGTGTGGTGAGATGGTGATGGATGCATGCAGACCGTTAGTGGCTTGTATCCACTGGGTTGACAGAGTCCACTGCATTTGGCACATGTGCAGCCTGGTATTTGGAACTACATGTACCGTGGAGGCCATGTGGCCCAACAGCTGTAGGAAGGATCTTGCTGGTGCCGACCAGCGTTGTTGCATGGTCTCTACTAATAGTATGAGTCTCTGCATAGAGTCTTGTGGGAGAAAGGCCTTGCAATGGACAGTGTCCAGGAACGCTCCTATGAACTCCAGCCTTTGTGTAGGAACAAGCTGTAATTTTAGAAAGTTGATCAAAAAGCCTAGGGATCGCAGGAGGCCTATGCTTTTATGTTGTACAGAAACCTCCCCAGGAGAATCTGCCTTTATGAGCCAATTGTCTAAGTAGGGGTAGACATGGCTGATCTGAAGATGGGCCACCACAATGGCCATGCACTTTGTGAAGACTCTTGGCACTGAGGCGAGGCCGAAGGGGAGCACCTGTATTGATAATGTTTCTTCTGACACATGAATCGTAGAAACTGCCTGTGAGAAGGATGGATTAGAATGCCAGTGTAGGCCTCTTTGAGGTCTAGGGAGCAAAGCCAGTCATTTTTCTGCAGGTGAGGAAGGAGGGTCCCCAAGGAGATCATCTTGAATTTTTCTTTTACGAGGAACTTGTTGAGATCTCGGAGGTCTAGGATAGGCCTGAGGCCTCCTGATTTCTTTGGAATGAGGAAGTAGGGAGAGTAGAACCCCCTGCGATGTTCCTGTAGGGGGACCGGTTTGATGGCTCCTTGAGAGAGGGAGACCTCCTGATATAAAAGGGTGTAGAGAGCATTTTTGGACAGGGCTTGATCCCTAAAACAATGAGAGGGAAGTTCTCTGAAATTGAGATGGTATCCCTTTTTTGGAAGTTACAGTCTTCCATCATGAGATGAACCTTGAGTGAGCTTCTAGGGCTTGAAAGCATTTCTCCTGAACCGCCATCTGCAAGGGGGGTGATGCTGCAGCTGCGAACATCAATGTCGACACCTCAGTTAGGGACGCCATAATGATAGGTGCATCGGGAGACATCTGGCTGTCTTCCTGGATACTAGGAATGGACTCCACCACTCAGGTCGGGTCCTTCTACCGGGGAAGCGGCCGGCCATTCCTAGCCATTGCTCTCCTCATTGCGTCGAGAAGGGTTGCAATGATGCTGCACCCAGAACTTCTCCCAGTGCTCACCCTTTGATGTTGACGGGGTTTCTGCAGGGAGCCTCCCCTCGCCACACTGGTCCCTCTGCTCCAACTGAGCATGCTGCTCCTTTCCCTTGGCCGCCTCAGGACCTTTTTGCAGGCGTAGACAAGGAAGTTGCGGCAGAAGATGCTGAATCAGATGACCCGAAGAGGGACTCCTTCTGCTTTTCCCTACCATTCAGCCCACGGTGTGTTATCTGCAAGCAGAGCTCGCAGGACGCTGGCTCATGGTCGGACTCAAGGCACTGCAAGCACCAATTATGTCATTCAGTGGCAGAAATGGCCTTGCCACACTTGGTGCATTTCTTAAAGTCACTAGCTGGCTTAGACATGCTGAAAAACACCTTCTTAGCAAAGTCAAACTGAAAAACTGCCATCTGCGGGAAACCACCCTGAAGGGTGGAAAAAACACACAAAAGCATTGGAAACCCCCCCCAAAAAACCTAAAAAGGATAAACGGCTAACTGACGACAGGCGTTGAAGGAATAAAGAGAAAAAGGCCAGTCGCAAGGGCCAGATAAAAAAAACTTTTTTCCGGACTGTAGGAACACGTCCTAGGGGCTCCACAGAAAAAAGAAGACTGGAGAGTATGACACAATGGCAGGCGGGAAGGCAAGCACAAATGCATGCTGCACCTCCCAAAAGTTTCCTGTGGAAGCTGGGGAAGCGTTCTGTGCTGGGCTCCATCGGTGACATCAACCCATACATAAGGATTTATTTTCTGCTTGTTCAAGGAGAAAAATTGGTTTCTAGAGACCTTTTACAAAAAGGCCTTCCAGTTAAAAGGCAAAAGAAACATATAATTGTTTTAAACAGGTGTTAAAGCAAAGTGACAGATCAAAGCAGCAACTTGAAAGGCTCCCTCTATCAAACCAAAAGCAGCGCGAATTACTAAGAAAAATGAGATTGCGCCTTAGAAGCACCAATATAAATAGGTCAACCCTTCCACCCACCCCAGGCATAAAGCACAGTTACTCACCTGAAGCAGGTATTCTCCGGGACAGCAGAAATCAGTACTCACATATAGATAACGTCGGCACCGACAGAGCCTGTGCAGTATCCACTCCCCAGCTTTCTCAGGTGCACCAAAAACCTGGCCTATCCATTCTCGGCACAACTTACTATGCTTAGTATCCGTTTGATGCGTTTCCTGGAGGAAGGCCATGTCACACCTATGGCGCGCTAATGCCCATATCATTTTCAACCACTTAACTGGAGTGCTTAGCCCATAAACATTCCATGACTACTCTCAGCCCTTTTCCGGCTCAATTTGTTTTCTCAATAGTTCCTTTTCTTCCTTAAAATTAAGGGATCCCAGTTTTTGTATGGGGGAAATCCAAGATGGCGACAAGCACCGTTTAGGCTCCTGAGTCGTTTCTCCTGATGGGACGGAAGAGGAAGGTTAAGCGAGAAGTGCAGACTCAGGCACCCTCGCGTACCTCGACTCCTGTTGTTGGTCCGCTGGATTCCTTTGTTGTGCGGTCTCGGGAGCCCCAGCCTGCTGCAGGGAGCAGTGTTTCGCTTGGAGATCGATCGGGGCTGGGTAGCTCGGCGTCTCCTGCGAGTAGTGTTTTCACGCCCCCGGAAGCACGTCGTGTCCCGAAGCAGCCCTGCCTGATGTCTGTTCAGCAGAGTGTGGAGACGCTGGATTCCCCCGAGGTGGGGGCCTTGGCAGAACCTCTGAGGCCGCTTGTGACCAGCGTGTTGGTGGGGGAACTCCCCTCGACCGGGCAGGAAGAAGGAGCTTTGCACGGGTCGGTGAACCTTGCTGAGGCATCGGTTGGAGACGCCGATCTCCCCTATTTTGGAGTCTCACAGCCCTGCGGTACTTTGTCAAGCACTCAACGAGGGTCTGTTTTTTCTTTTGCGTTGCCACGGCCGGAGCACTTCACCATAGAATCTATTTGGATGGCTATTAATCAACTTGGAGAAGCGTTTGTCTCTCAGATTAATCGTACTCAGGAACAGGTCGTATCTAACTCAACGAATGTTTCAAATTTAGAGCATGATTTGACTTTGTTAAAAGTGTCGGTAGAAGAAGTTTCAGTTAAGAATACTCAACTGGAGACTTTATCTGAGTCCTTTGTTAAGGACTCCAACCAGATCAAGATGAAGCTGGAGCAATTTGAGAACTTTTCTAAGTTGGCTAATCTTAGATTGATTTAAACATTTCCTTTGGGGAAATAGTTGACAAAAAGGGAAAATTAATCATATTTAGTTGAATGTTTGGGGGTTCCTATCGATTCATGTCCTCCAGTTGTTAAAGTTTATTATCTTCCTACAGCCCGTAAGGTCTCGGTTTCTTCTGGGGCCGCTGGGCTGGGTGGATTTGATGAACTAAATGTGTCTGAATTGCTTGAGACTTTGGATAATGTGTTAGTAAAACCTGCTACTTGTATTGTTACTTTTGCTTTAGTTTCTGATTGTGATTGGTTATTGCGGCTATTCTTTAAAAAAAGGAATGCATTATTTAAGGAGTGTCTTGTCCGCATATTTCCTGACTTAGCTAGGGAGACCAGACGACGTAGGAGTGAGTTTTTAATCCTGCGGCCACGGGTTTCCCAGCTTGGAGGTTTTTTCTTTCTTAAATACCCTTGTAAGTGCCTGGTAAAACTTCAGGGAAGTTCCTATATTTTTTTGTATCCTTCTCAATTACTTTCCTTTTTAAATACTCGAGGCTCTTTAGGGGTGAGTGAGAGGGTTCTTGAAGACGTGTGATTTAATTACGGCTGTTCGAATGCTTGTTTTTCTTTGTATATTGTGTATTAATTAGTTTTTCCTTTTTGGATTTCTCTCTCTTGTGGGCTGTTAGAGGGGTTCTTTTCTTTTTTATTGCCATTTGAATTTTTTTTTCTTCTGGGTTTGTTTGTATTTACTGAAATTTCCCCTATTCTAATGCAAGTGTTTTACTTGTTAAGTTGTTTTTGAAAAACAATAAAAATATAAATATTTAAAAAAAAATTAAGGGATCCCCCCAGCCTAGAGACCCCTCTTGGTCCTTGTGTAAGGGCCACCTGGCCAGACTGTTCACAGAACTTACCTCCTCTAACCCATAATACCCTCTTATATATCCCTATTATCCTAGCACTCCCCTTCCCCCATCTCTCCCTTATTAGATCCTCCCTCCCTTCCCCTCCTTCCTTCCTCCCCTCTCTTCTCCTGCCCCTGCACCTTCCCATAATGGAAAGAATGGAGATCTATAATGTGTAGAGGCTCTCCGAAACCCTGTTTAAATTGCTTTGCCCTCCAGCCCTTACTCTGCTCCCCTCTAGCAAGGACCCTCCCCTCTTATTACAGCCTTCATCTTCCCCTTCTGAATAACCACCTTTAAACTTTACAAAGGGGCTGATACTAACCTAGGGACACAGGCCTAGTGTACTCCACGCTGGTGTTCCTTCTATGAAATACACCCCTCCCCCCTATAGCCTTACCGGAACCCCCAGCCTATGTCTACCTCTTTGTTTAATGCTCAAACCACATCCCGAGTATACCCCTCCCAAAACGCCTCCTCCCCGTACTATCCACACATACACCAGGAGGAGACAGAGAGAGGGCTGTTTTCACACATCTCTTGTTTCAGCAACTCCTATTCTATATAAGACCACCCCCACCCCCACCATCCCTTCCCAGAACCTAGTCACCCTAGCCAACATTAATTAACATGTTACTCCCATTCAAATCCCATCATTCCTACTTACATCTAACATTGGCATATGCTAACATGTATAAAAATAAAAAATAAAAAATTTCAATATGGGGAGAAAATGGAGGATCTCCCTCAAGGTCACATATATTGCAGGATCCATCTTCATCCGTTATAGTCTGTCAGTCTGCAAAGAGAGGTTGGATCCCGCTCGTGTTTGCCAATACTATTTCGGGGATGACAAAGTCCATAATTTCCTTAGCTCACCATCTCAGTGTAGTTTCTTCAGTTCCACCAGGCTCACCCTGTTTCTAGAAACAGTGTCCACCGTTAACTCCATTTGCAACTCAAGGACCTTGTGGACTGTTGTTGGGCAGAGGGTCCAGGAATGCTTGTGCTTCTGCGGGGGTGGAGAAGGTATGTTGGCAACCCAGATGTTCCACCCGCAGTTTCGCTGGGTATTGAAGGATGAATCTCAGTTCCCCGCAGCAAGCTTCCCACAAACAGTAGCGAAGGCCTTTCTCCATTGTCCAACCACAGCGGAATAGTCCTGGAATATCATCAGATCTAAGGGCATTTGTGTTGCATTTCGTTGTGCCCTTGCTGCTCTCAATACTGCGTCTTTCTGGAGATAGTTGTGAAATTGGGCGGTTGGCCTCGCTCCGCTTTGGGCCTATGAGATGTACTCTTTCTAAAATGACTTTCCCACCATGCTCTCCCCAAAGAAAGATTAGTTGCAATCCATGTCTCCATATAGAATCGCAGCTCCCCCTCTGCAACTGATTCAGCCACACCAACGAATCTAAGATTTTTCCGGCGGCCTCGATATTCTAAGTTGTCAAGCTTTTCGCTGTGGGCCTTAAGGAGCATTTCCAGTCTTTGGATGTTTTGGGAGTGAGTAAGTTGCATATCTTCTGCATTAGATATACGTTGTTCTGCCTGTGTCATTCGGCCTCCAATGTCCGATACAACTTGGGCTACTTGCACTATTTGGTCCGATAGCCCCCGCAGCCTATTTTCCAAGGCTGCCACTACTACCTGAGAGACCTCCTCTACCAGGCTTGCTGTCTCCAATCCACTCACCTTCAGCAAGGCAGGATCCGCCATTTTACTTTCTGGGCCCCGGTTTCTCTCTTTGCGGGTTATTTTTGTCACCATCCATGTGCAGCCACTTCGATTTCACTTATTCCACAAGTATTCTCCAGGTCATTACTTAGACTGGCAATATGCTTCATGGGCTATTAAAAATTGAGAGCTTTCCAGGGTTTTATGAAGGATTGCCCTGGAGCCGAGGAAACTAGCAGTCTTTTGACTCACTGCATTGCGTGATCCCCCTGGGCTCTACTTTATTCAGGAAGGACAGGGTAGGAAGAAGGGGAAATGGAGTAGCACTATATGTAAAAAATAATCTTAAAGCTATAGAATTGTAGGGCTTAAAAGGAATAGAGGAGGCACTGTGTGTTAAACTAGAAAGAGGGAAAAGGAAATCCATGTGCATTGGAATTATATACAGATCCTCCTCACAGGGCATAGAAGTGGACAAATATTTAAAGGAAAATATACACTTCTGCCATGAAAGAAGTGCTACTGATAGGTGATTTCAATATGCCAGATGTGGATTGGCACATCCATGCTGCGGTGTCATCTAGAAGTAAGGAGATTCTGGATTCTCTACAGGGAACTGGTAGCAGAACCCACACGTGAAGGGGCCGTATTGGACTTAGTGCTTACCAATGGGGAAAGTGTTTCTGATGTTACAGTAGGAGATCATCTTCCATCCAGTGATCACCAGATGGTATGGTTCTGAAATAGGACTAGGGCTGATAAAATCCATCCAAAAGCGAGGGTCTTGGACTTTAGGAAAACTAACTTTGCCAAGATGGAACAATACCAAAACAAATCATTAGTGGGATGGGAACAGCTGGGGGATGTAGAAAAACAGTGGGCAAAACTGAAAGGGGATATTTTAAGGGCAACAAAACTTTTTGTTAGAAAGATAAATAAATGAACAAGGAAAAGGAGGCCGCTGTGGTTCTCAAAAGAAGTAGCTGAAAAGGTGAAGAAAAACAGGGCGACCTTCATGAAATACAAGAGATCACAGGGAGAGGAAGACAGCCATCTATATTTGGAAAAATTCAGAGAAACTAGCAAAGTAGTCAGGAAAGCAAAGGTACAAAAAGAAAAAGAAATAGCCAATGCAATAAAATGTGGGGACAAGACATTTCTCAAGCCACTCATGAATGTAGCAAAATATGACCTTGAGAATATACCAAAGCTGAGGACCCCTTATGTTGGAGAGCTTGTGGAGGATTGGGAACCTTTCCTCACATGTGGTGGGACTGCCCCAAAATTCAGGCGTATTGGCTCCTCATCTATAATGCGATAACTCAAAAACTTGAGATCTCCTTCCCTTTTAATGCAAACAACACTTTTGATCATTTTCCTAATATGCAGGACCATCTAGGACAATATCCAAATTTTGTTTTTCAGAACGAGAAGTATGTGACAGACATCTGTTCTGTTATCCAGGAATTCAAAAATAGATTCTGTGACTTCCAAAAAATTGGAACATTCGTGGAATACTTGTCATACCTATTCAAAATAGATGTGGACACTAAAGAAACTGCAGCTATTAACAGTAAAAATTACTCATTGAAAAAGCCATCTCTTGAAAACGAAATATTAACCCTTAAAAATGCCATTTTTCTCCAGACCCGTGCTGAGCAAGAATCATTTTGGAAGCTAGTGCCTAGAGACAAATTTCCCAACTTGAGAAGATGCAGTGAAGCTGTACAGTCCTGTTTCAGTTCAACTTATTTGTGTGAATTTGCGTTTTCCCATCTGAAAATGACAAAGAGTACACAACGTTCCAACATGACAGATGAACATCTCCAGGATTCCCTGAGACTGGCCCTCATGCAATATTCACCCAACTTCAAAAAGCTGGTGGATGAAATGCAGGCTCAGACATCTCACTAATGAGCAAGAGTGAAATATTAAAGATTGTGCAAGATCAGCCTGGATCAATACTCGACCTAAATTTAACACAAATTACTCAATGAAAGTTAAAGAAAGTTATTAAGACAGTTAAAGAAAGTTATTACTCAATAAAACTTTAAGAAAAAATGTACTTTCCATTTCCCCTCGCAGTTCTTACTGGATCTTCGTCTCTGTTTTGTTTTTGCTTAATTTGCTTAACAGCTGATCACATCCAAGTAAATGACAGAAGGTTCATAAAAAATGGGGGGGGGGATCCTCCAAATTTATTGGGTTAAAATTTAATTTGAAACTAATTTGAAACTTAATTTTCATGGTGGTAGATCACCGGCACTTCTGGCTGGAAAAAGTAGATCACGACCTGTTCGAAGTTGGACATGCCTGCACTATATCAACTGACTCACCTTTGTCTACCTGTTTATTCACACCTTCAAAAAAACATAACAGATTAGTAAGACAAGATCTTCCTTGGCTAAAACCATGCTGGCTGTCTCCCATTAAGCCATGACTATCTACTGTACATGTTCAGAAATTTTGTTCTTTATAATGGTTTTACCATTTTTCCCCAGTACTGACGTCAGGCTCAGCAGTCTGCAGTTTCCCGGATCACCCCTGGAACCCTTTTTAAAAATTGGCATTACACTGGCCATCCTCCAATCTTCAGGTATTACAGAAGATTTTAATGACAGTTCACAAATTACTAATAGTAAGTCTGCAATCTCATATTTCAATTCTTTCATCACCCTTTGATGTATATCATCCGGTACATCCATCGTTGACTTCCACAGATGTAGTCAATTTGATTTTTGTACAATACATTGGGTGAAGTCCATGTGTACAGTCACCGCATGTTCCTGGAAGAAGATGTCTGAGATGAATAGATCGTTGGTCTTGCAGAATTCTATGTCTTTCTCCATCTTAATTTCTGTTGCCAAGTCCATATTTTTCAACCACTTTGCCTTCTTCTTTGTTGCCAACCTTTGCGTTCCAGTCACCCGTGACTATCAGGATATCCTGTTTGCATGTTCTGTCAATTTCAGCTTGTACTTGTTCATAGAACTCATCAGCTTCATCCTCTTCTGTAGCTGTTGTTGGGGCATATACTTGAATTATAGTTGTGATCATGGGCATTCCTTGTAGACAAATAGAGAATAAGCGTTCACTGACTGCATAGTACTGTATTTCATTACAGTTCTTGCAAGTTTCTTCTTTATTATAAATGCAACACCATTTCTTCTTTGTCTTTCATTTCCAGCATAGTAGACCATGTGATCATCTGATGCAAAGTGCCCAATGCCAGTCCATTTCAGTTCGCTGACTCCCAACAGATCAAGTTGTATACGTTCTATTTCATTCTTGACCACCTCCAACTTCTCTTGGTTCATGCTTCATATGTTCCATGTCCCCATATGTAAGATATCTTTACAGCTTCTGACTCTCATTTCATGCGCAGCTACATCAGCAGTCAGAAGTCCCGAGAGCTTTGATCTGACCACATCATAAATTCTGGTTTTACTCTGAAAAGTCTTCAGCTCCTCCCCAGTAACTAGTTGAGTGCCTTCTGACCTGGGCGTCTCATCTTCCAGCACTATAGTGCAATTTGTTTTGTTGTGACTATCCACTGGGTTTTCGTGGAAAGATAAGAAGTAGATTGCAAGGCCTTTCCTCTGCACAGTTTAAGTTTAGTGTTGTTACTGTTCTCACAGAAATGTGATCCTCCGCCGCGAACACTGCCCCATTCTGCTGCTGCTATCAGTAGTTTAACTACTGGCAGGGTCTCCCAAGATGGACAGGTCTCAGCTGAGGTGCCAGACCAAGACAAACCACCCATCTGGGCAGCAGTCCTGATACAGAGTCTTTTATCACTGCTCCTACCCACAATTAAGCCGCAATTCTGAATGACTCCATACCTATCCTCTGCAGAATAAGATAGCACATATCATGCACAAACCTCAACAGGCTGCATGACAGTCTCGCACACAAACTTACAGAGATCAGGACTACCCTGCAACAGAAGAGTACATGGTGACAGAATCAACCCCACTTACCCATCAAATGATCCCCAATTAATGCCCGCTCAGTTCACAACAAGATAAACATCATAGCTGACTACGTTCACGATCACAGCATAGACCTAACGTGCATTACCGAATCCTGGTTCTCCGCAGCCAACAATGTCCTTCTCAATCAACTCACTTCCCCTGCATCATAAGCTATTCAACTGTCCTAGGTCAAGAAAAAGAGGAGGAGGTATCTTAATCATCGCAAATGAGCAATTAAACCTTTCCATGCTTACATCCTGCTCCACAGAAACATTAGACATTCTCACAGTATCAAATAAGGATTTCAATATCTGTCTAAATTACAGAGCTCAGACTCCCAGAGCTGATGACCTAATCTACTAGAGGAGACAAGCGCACACACTGCAATAAACAAATCCTTCCTCTTTCTTGGTGATATAAACCTTGCAGCCACCTCTCCCAAACAAGTCCTGTCCTTCCGAAATGCCATGGAAGCTTTTCAGCTTCACCAGCTCATCAAAGAACCTATCCATATAAAACTATCAACTTTAGACTTTTTGTTTGCCTCCCAAATACCTATCAAACACACAGCTTACCACTCACATATCTCCTGTCCCATGATCAGATCATGCTACGATTTCCTTCATCCTGCCATCTGGATCCCATGGCTTCACAGCCCCACAGCAGCAGACTAACAAACATCACTTCAAATCTTTTGACAAGCAATTCTTCCTAAATGATGTCTCCCCACACCTCGATGTCTACAAGTATGACCTAGAAAGCATGCTGCGTATGTGGCATAACACTATGGCCAATGCCGCTGCCATCCCCTCACAAAAGAACAGTACTACTACTACTAACCAAACACAATCACCCTGGTACTCCCACAAGCTCAGAGAACTCAGATGTAAACTCAGGCACAATGAAAGGAAATGGAGAAGGACAAAAGACAGATTCTTTAAGGATGAATATGTGACTATACACTGATCTGATAAATAAATGTAAAAAAGAATACTACGCTATCATAATGAAATCTCAAACTATTCTCAATTGTTTCTTCCCTTACAAAAGACCTCCCCGAAGCGGCCTCAACCAACACCAAACTGCGCCTTGATCCACAACTAAGGGCTGACTACCTCTCCAAACAAAACTCAACCCTAATACCTCGCTCAGCCCAATGATCAAGCCATCACATGCCAATGGCTGGGATACCTTTAAAATGATCTCAAAGCAAGAACACACTGACATCATAGAGGACATTAATATCACTACCTCATCACTAGACCCATGCCTGGTATCTTGGATAAAGATACTCAAAGCTGAACTCTCTACAACAATTCTGAGGATTGTCCACACCTCTCTCTCTCTCTCTCTCAAGGATATCTACCACCTGACCTAAAACAAACTTCAATAAAGCCCATATTAAAGAAGCCGTCACTAGACCAATCATCCCCAAGTTCCTACAGACCCATATGAAGCATCCCCTTCATAACATAAATAATAGATAAGGTTGTGCAACATCAACTCCAAGATCACATAGACACCCACGCACCCCTGGATCCCCAACAGCATGGCTTCCGACCCTAACAAAGCATTGACACCCTCTTCATATCTCTCTCCGATACACTAATCAAAGGAATTGAAAAGTCACAGCAAGGTTTCATTATGGTATTCCTTGATATCAGCGCCGCCTTTGATTCTATATGTCACCTCATGCTCCTATGAAGACTCAAGGAAATAGGTCTCTACATCACCACACTAGAATTGTTTACATCTTATCTATTTGATCAACAACAACAGGTCAAAATTGGAACACATCTATCAAACCATTCAGCCAAGACAGGGTATCCCACAGGACTCAGCACTATCTGCACTGCTCTTTAACATACATATACATATATTTTTTTAATTTTATGTTTATGCAATTTTAACAATTACAAGCATTAACCACTTGATCAGGAAATGTGGGAAGCCCATGAAATACATACATAAAAGGACAAATACGCAATGAGCAGAATATTAAAGCAAATAAGTACAGCTTTCCATCCCCTAGCCCACAATGGGAGATCCAAGAATAAGGAAAAATAAAATATCTAACAGGAAAAAACTAATGAAATGACCAGCCTTACTTTATTGCATGGTTAGAAGGGTCAGTCACCCATCAACGAAGGATTCATGAACATGCAAAAAGGAAAGCAACTGTGAGGGAAATACAATAATGTATGATTGCCCCTGTAACTTACATGGCACTTACATGGATATTTCAAAAAGAAAACCCCTTCTGGCTGCAAGACATGTGGTCGTAAGATCAAAAATTACGTCTTACAACGTTGAGTTTGCTTAGAAAGATCAGGAAAAATACGAATCATACAACCAAGAAATGAAATATTCCTTTTCCTGTAAAACATTCTAAGGAGCCAATCACGATCATAGGCCAGTGCCAGTGGAATCAAACAAGTAGCAGGAACTGTGACTTCAGTATCTGAAGTATTCAAAAGGTCTGAAACATTTAAAGCATCAGCTGTCTAAAGACCAGGAATTTCTACACCCACTGGGGTCTTATAACTAGATGGCAAAAACATAGTTACTCACCTGTAACAGGTGTTCTACAGGGACAGCAGGAATCATACAACACGTAAGGGTGATGTCGAACACCGATGGAACCCGTGTGGAGCATTTCCCCAGCTTTCAAAGAAAGCCTTTGGGAATGCTACCATGCATGCATGGTCCCCTTCCCGCCCAAGGGTGCCATCTTGCTCAGTCAGATGGCATAGTTTAGGCAAAAGGTGAAATAAGGTAAAGGAGGCAACTCCTAGGGGAGGAGGGAGGGTTGTGAGGACTGATTCCTGCTGTCCCTGGAGAACACCTGCTACAGGTGAGTAAGCGTAGTTACTCATCTGTAGCAGGTGTTCTCCGGGGACAGCAGGAATCAGTCCTCACATATGGGTGACGTCAGCACCGATGGAGCCATCACGGAAGCATCCCCCCAGCTTTCAAAGAAATCCTTTGAGAGATGCCACCAAGCATGCATGGTCTCCTTCCCGCCCAAGAGTGCCATCTTGCTTAGTCAGATGACATAGCTAGGATGGTAATGGAAAACTAAAACAAGGTAGGGAGGCAACTCCCAGGGCAAGAGAGAGGGTTGTGAGGACCGATTCCTGCTGTCCCTGGAGAACACCTGTTACAGGTGAGTAAGTATACTTTATCAAGAACAAGCAGGAAGTCAGTCTACACATAGCTCCAGACTGCTGAGGACCGAACCACAGCAACACCAATGGCGGCCGAATTGGGTAGCCATGAGTTGTAGAAGATGAGTCCCCCAACTAAGAGACTCTGCAAGACCCTAGTATCCAGCAATTCCATCAATCTGGTAGCCTGAACATAGAAGGGTCGGAGGGCAGGAGTTGCTATACCCTAAACAGATTGCAGAGTAATTTTATTTATTTAACCGGTTTTCTATACCGCCTTATCCTTCAATCAAAGTGGTTTACATTATGTAATCACTACAAACAGGTATTGGATACATTCCCTTGTTCCCAAAGGGCTCACAATTTATGTGTACCTGAGGCAACGGAGGGTTAAATGGCTTGTCCAAGGCCAAAAAAAGAGTGCCTATAGGACTAGAAACCCCAGTCCCTCCAGCGTGAGATTGCTGTCCCCAGGTGGGAATTGAACCTCCGGCCCTCTGGCCTGAGGTACCATGTCCTAACCACTAGTCCACTCCTCCCTCTAATGCCTGGCCGAAGGCACTGTCCTGACAGGACTCACTCTCCAGGCAGTGGTGAGCTGCTAACGAGTGGATTGAAGACCATGTGGCAGCTTTGCAGATCTCCGTCACCAGTACTGAGCATAGGTTTGCCACTGATATGGCCATCGCTCTCACTCGATGCACTGTGACCCAGTGTTCCAGGGAGAGCCCAGCCTGCTCGTAGGCAAGAGCAATACAGTCTGCCACCCAAGTGGACAGAGTTTGCTTAGTCACGGGAAGCCCCAGTCTGCTGGGGTCATAAGAAACAAAAGGCTGAGGCACTCTGCGATGGCCCTGAGTCCACTGTAGGTAGAAGGAGAGGCCCATTTGAAATCCAGTATATGGAGTATCATTTCCTCCTAACCGGCGTGAGGCAGTCGAAAGAAGGTGAGGAGAACCACCTCCTGGTTGAGGTGGAAAGGAGATACCACCTTAGGGAGGAATTTGGGGTGGGTGTGAAGCACCACCCTGTTCTTGAAGAATCTTGTATATGGTGGTTCCGCCACCACGGCCTGAAGTTCGCTTACTCTTCTGGCAGACATGAGTACCACCAGGAAGGCAATCTTCTATGAAAGATACCACAGATGACAAGTGGCTAGCAGCTCAAATGGCAGTTTAGTGAACTGAGAGAGCACCACATTGAGATCCCACTCTGCCGCTGGAAGGCAGACATGGGGCTTAGACAACAGGAGACCCCGGAGGAACTGAGAGACCAGGGGCTGACTGTAGAGGGGTTTTCCCTCGATAGAGGGGTGGTGTGCAGCTATTGCACTCATGTGCACTCTCACCGAGTTGGACCTCAGCCCAGTGTGCAACAGATGCCGCAGGTACTGTTGTACTAACTGCACCTGGCAGGAGAATGGGTTCTCCCATCTCTCTGCACAACATACAGAGAATCTTTGCCATTTGAAGGCATGAGTTTGCCTGGTGGAGGTTAACAAGACTTCCTCAACCTCCTTTGTGAGGTTCAAAGGGGCAATACTATCCTTTCAGCAGCCACACTGTTAGTGTTAGAGACCCCAGAATAGGGAACAAGAGGGAGCCCTCCTCTTGTGTCAGGAGGTCTGGGGCATGGCCCAATGGGACCGGGAGTGCTGTCAACAGGGAGAGCAGCAGTGAGAGCCAGGGCTGTCTGGGCTACCTGGGGGCAATTAGTATTAGAGATGCTCCCTCACGCTGGACCTTGAAGAGGGTCTTAGCGACCAAAGGGATCGGCAGAAAGGCATAGAGACCTTCCATCCATGGGAGCAGGAAGGCATCCGCCACCACCCTCCCCAGGTATGGCTGCCATGAGCAGAAGCAGGGTAGTTGGGTGTTGTCCGGTGTGGTGAATAGGTCCATCATGAGCCTGCCCCAGAGATGGAAGAGTCGAGCTGCCACTCTGGGGTCCAGGTGCCACTCATGTGGGCAGAGAACCCTGCTCAGACTGTCCACCAGGAGGTTGTCCTGGCCCGGGAGGTGGACCGCTTTTTAGGAGCATGTTGTTGAACACTGCAAAGGAAAGGAGGGTCATCGCCTCCTGGCAGAAGGAGTACAATCTCATGACCCCCTGATTGTTGACATAAAACATGGTGACTTGGTTGTCCATCTGAATCAGTAAGGACTGGTGTCGCAGGCGGTGGCAAAATGTAAGTAGGGTCAGGAAAAATGCCCTGAGCTCCAGGAGATTGATCTGTAGATTCCGCCTGTGACCAGCTGTCTTATGTGTGGCTGCCCCCCAGCCCAAGAGGGAGGCATCCACAGTCAGGATCCTCTGGGGCACGGATGCCTGGAAGGTTATCCCCAATAGGAGGTGGCAGAGAGATTGCCACCAGTTGAGGGAGTTTGCCAGTTAGCAGGTTACCTTGACCCTGTCCCACAGGCTGCCCGTGGCCTGCGTCCCCTGCGAGCAGAGGCACCATTGAGCTGTCTGCATGTGTAAGCAGGCTAGTGAGATCATGTGAACAGAGGAGGCTATATGGCCCAACAGGCGGAGGAGGAGATTGGCTGGCACTGACCGGTGGTGTGAACGTCTGCCGCCAACTGTCTAAGGCGTTCTGCCCTCTCCCTTGGAAGGACGGCCTTGGCCTGTAATGTGTCGAGCTGAGCACCTATGAACGATAGGCATTTCTTGTGGCCTTGAACAAGCCACTTAACCCTCCATTTCCTCAGGTACATATAGATTGTGAGCCCTTTGGGGACAAGGGAATGTATCCAGTACCTACCTGTAGTGATTGTAAACTGCTCTGATGCCCTTCAGCCTGGGTGGTATATCAAGAAATTACATAAAAATAAACATAAAACTCCAGACTCTGGGCTGGAGAGAAGTGGGATTTAGGGTAGTTGATGATGAATCCCAGATGCTGCAATAGTACAGTCACTTGTCTTGCAGCCTGACTGGCCTCTGCAGCTGTGCCACCTCTGATGAGCCAGTCGTCCAGGTAGGGGAAGACAAAGGTCCCTTGCAAACCCAGGTGGGCAGCTACCACTGCTAGGCATTTCATTTAGACCCTTGACAAGGGTGCAAGGCCGAAGGGTAGTACCCTGTACTGGTAGTGCTTTCCTCCTACCACGAACCTTAGGTACTGTCTGTGGGAGGTGTGGATTAGGATGTGTGTGTATGCATCCTTTAGGTCCAGGAGCACAGCCAGTCTCCCTGGCAGAGGTAGGGCAGCAGTGTTCCAAGGGAGAGCATCTTGAATTTCTCTCTTAACAGAAACTTGTTTAAGTTCGCAGGTCTAGGATGGACCTGAGGCTCCCAGTCCTCTTTGGAACAAGGAAGTACCTGGAGCAGAAGCCTTTGCTCCACAGGTGTTTGGGCATAGGCTCCACTGTATTGTCCCTGAGAAGACCTGCGAGTTCTGTAAGCAGCAGGGTCTGGTGAAGAAGGGGTCGCACCGGCTCTCCAGAAAAGAATCTGGGTGGAATCTACTGTAGGTGGAGAAGGTATCCCTCCTTGACCACCTACAGTACCCATTAGTTGGTGGTGATTGTAGCTCATCTATAGGCAAAGAGCATCAGGCGCCCCCCCCCCCCCCTGTGGGCTGGTGAAGGTCTCCTGGGGTAAGGGAGGCCCTGCCCTGGGAATCAAAAGCTCCCCCCAGACTGAGTGGGAGTTGGGGTTTGGGGCTTAGGTGCCTTTGGCTTCTGAGCCCCATGCCCTTGCCTCCGGGGGTGAGAAGGCTGCTGCTGCTGGCCTAAGAAGGTCTGGTATTGGTGACTATGCCCAAAGGACCCCTTTTTCCTCTGGAAAAGGGGCCTCTTCCCCGATGGTTTCTTGTGCGGATGGGATGAGGTCTTCTTGGAGAACCTCTGGGTGGGTCACCACATCAGCCTCAATCTCAGCCGCCTTGTCAGTCATTGGCTTGCAGAACAAGTTCTCCCTGGGGCAGGGGATGTCGAGGGGCTTGTCTTGGACACATTGCTCAAGGTTGGAGGATTGCAGCCAGGCCTAGTGTCGGGCCCAGATGCCGGCCACTGCTATCTGAGTCACTGACTCAAAGCAGTTACAGGCTGCCCGGGAGAGGAACTTAGAACAGTTCTTGATCCCCGAGGTCAGGGCCTGGAATCTTTGGAGGGGTTCCCCGACGAGCCTTGCCGCAAACCCCGACAGCTCTTGGGCCGTGGCCTGCGTCCCCTGCGAGCAGAGGCACCATTGAGCTGTCTGCATGTGTAAGCAGGCTAGTGAGATCATGTGAACAGAGGAGGCTATATGGCCCAACAGGCGGAGGAGGAGATTGGCTGGCACTGACCGGTGGTGTGAACGTCTGCCGCCAACTGTCTAAGGCGTTCTGCCCTCTCCCTGGGAAGGACGGCCTTGGCCTGTAATGTGTCGAGCTGAGCACCTATGAACGATAGGCCTGGATCCAGCACCCATGCATCGAGCCTTGGTAGCACTTGTGCCCAAGGGTGTCAAGGGCCCTGACCTCCCTCCCAGGGGGAACCGAGGAGTAGGTCTTCCTGCTCTTGAGTTTCTGCATTGTCGACTCGATGACCATGGAGTTATGCAGGAGCTGGATTTTCAGAAAGCCTTTGACAAGGTCCCTCAGGAGAGACTCTTGGCAAAATTAAAAAGTCAGGGGATAGGAGACAAGGTACTATTGTGGATCAGGAACTGGTTAAAAGATAGAAAGCAGAGGGTAGGGCTAAATAGCCAATTTTCTCAGTGGAGAAAGGTGAATAGTGTAGTACCCCAGGGATCTGTGCTGTGCCCGATGCTTTTTAACATATTCATAAATGACCTGGAAATGGGAACAACAAGCGAGGTGACAAAATCTGCAGATGACACAAAACTATTCAAAGTTGTTCAAACACAAGAGGACCTTGATAAATTAGAAGACTGGACATTCAAATGACAGATGAAATTTAATGTGGACAAGTGCAAAGTTATACACCTAGGAAAGAACAACCCACTGGTTATACGATGCAAGATTCCACATTAGGAACCACCACCCAGGAAAAAGATCTAGGTGTCATTGTGGATAACACATTGAAACCCTCTGCCCAGTGTTAGCGGTGGCCAAGAAAGCAAACAGAATCTAGGAATCATAAGGAAAGGAATGGAGAATAAAACCAAGAAAATTATTATTTATTTATTTAACAGGACTTATATCCCACCTTCTCCTTTAATCAAGGTGGTGTACACAGCAACCAATCGAATTATATTGACATTTGTGTTATCATGCAGTATTATACATTTTGTGTGTGTGTGTGTGTAAGTAGGCATTGATGCGTTGTGGTCTAATTTACAGCATGAGCTACATTACAATGTTATGTACATTAGAGATAAAGGATGGGGGGCCGGTCTTAGTCCAGGGACTGTCGGGCACTATTATGTGCTGTCGCCATAATGCTCGATGAAGAGCGTTGTCTTTTCGAAATTCTTTAATGTCTTTTGTCGATCGTAGTTCGTCAGGGAGGGTGTTCCATATTGCAGGTGCTGCCATCGATAGAGCTCTTATAATGCCTTTGTATCATTCCAGGGTGCGACCACACGTTAAATATTGTATGCAATTCTGGTTGCCATATCTTAAAAAGGTGACCAATGGAATCCTGATAGACTCCATTGCAAAGTAAGGTAATACTCTGCCTGAAAGCTCTCAAAGGGGTTTTGGTGTTCATTTTATAATATGCTAAATTTTTTTCTATATTGCAAAGGGGGATTTCTGTTTGCTTGCTTGTAGTGTTGGGCAAGGTTCTGTCAGTTAGAGTTCATTGTCTTTGTTCTAACTACCCATTCACAGCTAACTCTTTGAAGCCACTGACCTCATCAGGTGTTAGGTGCCTACCTACCCCGACACCCACTCACCCCATGTGAACATTCCTGCTTTATAGGGCAACTCCCCAATTAACTACATACACGGACATAGAAAAGCACAGTTAGAACACACTTAAAAGAGGTTACCTGCTTTTTCTCTTAAAGGACTGCTGAGGAACAGATAGGGACTTTGAAGGATCTCTCTCCTTTACTTCGGCAGGTACAAAAGTTCCATCAACTAAACAATGGCTGGGAAAAAATGTATTGCTAAAGTTGTTGCCCTCATTACAACTTCTGCCTCTGTCCAGACAGAGATCCCAATGACAGTTGAAGGACTGGTTCCATGTGCAGGATGCCTGCACGTTGAGGCTCTCAGGAAAGAAGTAGAGCAGCTCAGGGAAGAGGTGGCAAAGCTGAGAAGCACACTGATGAGGTACTTCTTGAAACATACAAGCTCTCCGACAGAGGTGAAGATGGGAGGCTACAGAAAGAAGGTTGGACATGAGTCACCAGAGCCTGCAGTATCAACACTCCAACTCCTCCAGCCCTTGAACTGACAAACCAGTATGCAACCCTGTAAGTGGAGGAGATGGAAGCATCCAAGGAAAGGGAAGAACCACAGCTCGAGCACCCCAAAGTTGCAAAATCAGTCACCACAAGGAAGCAAAGGGTAGTGGTGGTTGGCGACTCTCTTCTGAGGAGTACTGAGGCGTCCATCTGCCAAAAAGATTTGATGTCCAGAGAGGTGTGCTGTCTGCCAGCTGCCAAAATTCAAGATGTTATGGAGCGTTTGCCGAGACTCATCAAGCCTACTGACTATTATCCGATATTGCTCATCCATGTCAGTACAAATTATACTGCTAGGTATCCCTCCAAGTATATGAAAAGTGACTTCATGAACAGAGGTTGAAGCAGATAGGTGAGCAGGTGGTGTTCTCTTCAGTCCTCCCTGTTGAGGGTAAGGCCAAGGCAGAGAAGTTCATATGCTAGAGATGAATGCATGGCTGCGTGGGTGGTGTCACTGAGAGTGTTTTGGTTTCCTGGACCATGGGATGATGTACCAAGGGCTGCAGAGCAGTGATGGTGTCCATCTGTCCAAGAAGGGTTGAAGTGTCTTCAGCAGCAGAATGACTAACCTACTGAAGAGGGTTTTAAACTAGATTCATTGAGGGTAGGTGAATAAAGCCCCCTTGGTAAGTGAAACATTACATAAATATCCCTGTAGAAATGTGTAATAGGGGCAACATCTGGAAAGTGGTGTGTATAAATGCCAGTAGCATGGGAAATAAGATCCCAGATGTTGAGGCTTTAATGGAAGAGGTGGTTACAGAGACAGAGTTCATGGAAGACCATGACTGGGATATAATTATACCAGGCTATACTTTATTCAGGACAGGGTAGGAACAAGGGAAGGTGGAGTGGCACTATATGTAAAAGATAATTTTAAAGCTATAGACTTGCAGGGCAAGGAAGAGAGGAGGCACTGTGGGTTAAACTAGAAAGTTGGAAAGGGAAAGCCATTTGCATTGGAGTTATATACAGATCCTCCTCACAAGGAGTAGAAATGGACCAAGATTTAATAGATGACATACACAGTATTGCCATGAAAGAAGAAGTGCTACTGATAGGTGATTTCAATATACTGGACGTGGAATGGCACATGTGTAAGGAGATCCTGGATTCTCTACAGAGAGAACTATTCAGGAAATTGGTAACAGAACCCACACATGATGGGACCATACTCGACTTAGTGCTTACCAATGGGGAGAGCGTTTCTGATGTTACAGAGGGAGATCATCTCGCATCCTGTGATCACCAGATGTGTATGGTTCAGTATTAGGACTAGGGCTGATAAAATCAGTTCAAAGCAAGGGTCTTAGACTTTAGGAAAGCTAACTTTGCCAAGATGGGACAATACCTCAAAGAGTTGTTAGTGGGATGGGAACAGCTGAGGGATGTAGAGAAATAGTGAGTAAAACTGAAAGGGGATATTTTAAGGGCAACAAACCTTCTTCTTAGAAAGGTAAATACATGTAAAAGGAAAAGGAGGTCGCTATGATTCTCAAAAGAAGTAGCTGAAAAGGTGAAGAAAAACAGGGAGACCTTCATGAAATACAAGAGATCAAAGAGAGAGGATGACAGACATCTATATTTGAAAAAACTTAGAGAAGCTAGCAATGTAGTAGGGAAAGCAAAGGTACAAAAAGAAGAAAAAATATCCAGTGCAATAAAATGCGGGGATAAGACATTTTTCAGATATGTTAGTGAGAGAAGGAAGGGCAAAAGTGGTATTGTTGGACTCAAGGGTGCAGGGTAGGAATATGTAGAAACTGATGAGGATAAAGCAGAATGCTTAACAAATATTTCTGTTTTGAGTTCACAGATGAAGGGCCAGGAGCAGGACTTCAGGAAACACCCACAAACAGAAACAGAAGTGATGTGGATCTCGAACGATTTTCAGAAGACTGTGTTCGTGAGGAACTAGCTAAACTGAAAGTAGACATAGCCATAGGTCCAGATGGGATACATCCAAGAATACTGAGGAACTTGGGAACATTCTAGCGGCTCCACTGTCTGACCTTTTCAATGCCTCACTGAGGTCAGGAGTGCTCCAGAGGACTGGAGAAAGGCACATGTTGTCCCTTTATACAAAAGCGGATGTAAAGATGACATTGAGAACTACAGGCCAGTTAGTCTAACCTCTGTGGTTAGTATTGGAAAGGCTACTGAAAGAGAGAATAGTGAGGTTTCTGGAGATCAATGGATTGCAGGATCCGAAGCAGAATGAATTCATCAGAGGAAGGTCTTGTCAGACAAATATGATCAATTTCTTTGACTGGGTGGCCAGAGAGTTGTATAGAGGGAGAACCCTATATGTGGTATATTTAGATTTCAGTAAAGCCTCTGACACCATTCCGCACAGGCGACTTATAAATAAACTGAGCACCCTAGGGATGGACCCTAAAGTTACTGACTGGGTTAGAAATTGGTTGAGAGGGAAACGGCAAAGGGTACAGGTATATGGAGTTCACTCTGAGGAGGAGAAGGTTACCATTGGTGTACTGCAGGGATCTGTCCTTGGTCTGATTCTTTTTAACATCCTTGTTAGTGACATCGCAAAAGGCTGTAGGGTAAGGTTTGCTTATTTGCGGGTGATACCAAAATCTGCAATAAAGTAGACACCCAGGAAAGAGTAGATAAAATGAGGAGGGATCTAGCTAAGCTTGAAGAATGGTCTAGAATTTGTCAGCTGAAATTTGATGCAAAAAACATGCAGGGTCATGCATTTGGGCTGCAAAAATTCAAAGAAGCGGTACAGTGTAGAGGTTGAGGTACTTCTGTCCAAAAAAGAAAAGCGGGATCTGCAGCGTAATTGTGTCTGACGATCTTAAAGTAGCTAAACAGATAGAAAAGGTGACTGCAAAAGCCAGGATACTTGCATGTATAGGGAGAGGAATGGCCAGCAGAAAAAAGGAGGTGATAATGCCTCTGAATATGTATCTGGTGGGACCTCATTTGGAGTACTGTGTGCAATTCTGGAGACCGCACCTTCAAAAGGATATAAGCAGGTTGGAGTTGGTGCAGAGGGTGGCTACTAAAATGGTTAGTGGTCTTCATTATGAAGCATATGAGGACAGACTTAAAGATCTTAATAGGTATACTTTAGAGGAAAGGCAGGATAGGGGCGCTATGACAGAGACATTTAAATACCTCCGAGGCATAAATGCAGAGGAGATTTTCTTTCAATTGAAGGCAAGCTCTGTTATGAGGGGACATAAGGTGACAGTAAAAGGGGATAGACCCAGGAGCAATATGTGGAAATATTTAATTATGGAAAGAGTGGTAGATGTGTGGAATAGTCTCCCAGTGGAGGTGGAGGACATGAGGACAGTATCTGAATTCAAGAAAGTATGGGACAAACACAGAGGATCTCTAAAGGTAAAAGGGGACTATTATAGTTGATATGGAAGAGCAGACTAGATAGACCATGCGGCCTTTTTCTGCAGTTATGTTTCTATGTTTCTATAATGGAATTAGAAAACGTACAGAGAAGAGCCATCAAAATGGCAAAGGGGATGGAAGGATATACCCATGAGGAAAAGTTTAAAAGGTTAGGGCTCTTCAACTTGGAAAAGAGACGGCTGAGGGGAGATATGATAGAGGTCTATAAATTAATGAATGGAGTGGAATGGGTAAACGGATATCGATTGTTTACGCCATCAAAAAGTAGAAAGACTAGGGGATACGCAATGAAGCTACAACATAACCCATTTAAGATTAATAAGAAAGAATGTTTTTTCACTCAACGCGCAATCAAACTCTGGAATTCGTTACCGAAGGATTAGTAATAGCTGTTAGTGTAGCTGGGTTTAAACAAGGTTTGGACAAGTTCCTGGAGCAAAGGTCCATAAACCATTATTAAAGAGGATCTAGGAAATCCACAGCTTGCCCTGGAACCTGTGTGCCTTTCTGGCAACCTGCCAAGTACTTGTGACCTGCATTGGCCACTGTTGGAAACAGGATACTGGGCTTGATGGACCTTGGTCTGACCCAGTATGGCATTTTTTATGTTGTTATTCTTCCAGTGAGTTGTGACACTCAGACCGAAATCCCCGAGCATCATTATTGCTTCCCCCATAAACTTCTATTCCTCCATCAACAATCCTCCATATCTTAACCATCTCACTCACTCCCTTCATCTCATTCATCATTCATACCGCCCTACTTCTTCCACATCTTCCATTCCACCCCAAGCACACATCCCATTCAAATCCCAAACACCCCCCCAAATCCCATAGGAGCCATAGCTCATATCTCTCCTCTCTTTATACACTCACCTACCACCCAAAGCCATAATACCAGACTAAACATTTTATGCTCCTGTCCCACAAATCTCCCCACATAAATCTGTGTGTCCTTTAGTTCTGTCTTGCAGCTTTCAGATATTCTCGCCCCTCTTAGCACCCTGTCTTTTCTTCCATCAATCTTCTTTCTCCATCACTTCCACCCCTTTCTCCAGGGTTCCTCCAGTTGCGCCTCCACTAGCAAGCTCTGCACATCCTTCATGCCCACCACTTCCTATTGCCTTCACTGCCTCCTCCATCATTGCCACCTTCTTTGTTACTCCATTAAAGGTAAAGGCCAGTCCAAAGGGATATAATCAATGACACTTTGTCTGCTCCCTCTGCAACCTCTCAGTCACCAGACAAAATGCCTTCCTTCTTAGGAGGGTGCCAGAGGCTATCTGCGAACACCACCACTGTATATCTCTGCCATAGCAATTTTCCCACCATTCACATCTTCGCTGCGATCCTCTCCTTCACTGCAAAGTCACGCAGGCACATCACTATATCTCATGGGGCCTCAGTACATATAGGGCCCAACTTGGCCCTATGGGCCATATCCAGTTTTATCTCTGGCGCAGCCCCCTCTCCAGCTTGTTTCCCCTGCAGCACCTGGAAAATAGATATTGCCACTGCCCTGCAATGATGGAACTCTGGATGCTCTGGGACGCCCTTGATGCTCAGATTATTCCTGCATGCGCAATTCTCAATGTCCTCCATCTTGAGGGTCATCTTCTGAGCCCCCTTTGATGAGCTGCTCCTACCCCAATTTATACTCCATGACCATCCCCTCTGTCTCCTCTACTCACCTGCTTAAATCCAGCACCTCCAACTTCAGCTCACCCTTCTTGTTCAGCTCACTGCTCATCGCACCAATCTCAGTTTTTAAATCACCGAACCAGGATTGCAGCTCCTCTTTAATGATCTGCATGATCATGCCTCTTCCTGAGAGCAGCTCAGCAATACAGCCCTCCACCGCGGCTTTACCTTGGTTTGCCCTTGCTGCTGTCGCTATTTCCTCCACATGGTCCTCGCAGCCCTGATAGGCAAAGTTTTTTAAATCATTTGTTTTCCGCCGGGTGCTTGCCATCACCAGTGCAGGGGCACTTACCACTGCAATGAGAGATAACCACTCTCTTGGTTACACACTCGGGGAAGAAATAAATCACTGCTTTGATGCTCGAGATGGCAGAGCTCCTACTTCAGCCAAACATTCAAGTCCCTGACTTCAGTTCCTCCCCCTTGGTTGTTTGGTTTCTTAATTACTTTTTGAATAATTGTTCTTTACATTGAAACAGTAGAGTAAATTGAGTACATTAATGAAAAATACCTATTTTAGTGCATTTTGAATTGTACTTTTTAGACAGCAGAATGTGAAAAATGTATGAGTATTTTAAGATGTTTACAAGGGAGTGGATAAGGGAAAATAATGAATTTAGGCCTTACCTGTTAATTTTCTTTCCTTGAGTTACTCCAGTCCAGTTAAGACATGTGGGTTTATGCCTTTCTACCAGCAGATGCAGACTGAGAACCACCGGTTTGATGGTCACCAAATAAGGATCCTTTGCAGCCATCCTCACACCACTATTTCTGTAACAAAGCACACTCTACAAAGAACATTGCACAGTTAGTGTTTAACTCATAACATTAATTACATACCTTACTGAATCACCATTCCTTTTCCAAAGAGAGCCTGGAGTAACAAATTCAGATCACAGTCCTTTGGCGTCAGCAACAACCTACCATTACCAGCAACAGCGCAGCTAAGCAACCACCTCCCAGAGATGCAGGGTGCAAAATCCAGAATCCTAAAAGGCACTGTCCGGTCCCTTCGACTAAGTGCATGCGCCCTCCTCATCCAGGCTCAACAAGGAAGTTCTCATGGCAGTTCCCAGACTGGACTGGAGGGACAAGTAAAGAAAATTAGCAGGTAACCTCATCATCCCTCCAGTCCAGTCCAAATGCACGGGACATACTAAAGCAGTGCCTATGATGGGGGTGAGGGGGGCATGGCTCTCCAAGCAACCAACTGATGAACCAGTCAATAAACTGGATCCATCCCTGCTGAATTGCAGTCCTGGCCTGCACGTACAGGCCTGATCGCGATTCTGATCCCACGGGGCTAGACGTGCCCCATGGGATCAGAATCGAGACACCCTCTGTATGTCCGGTTCAGACCGGGCGTACAGAGGGCATGTACATCCGGGACAGAATTGTGCCTTCTGTGAATACCACATCTAGACCAGACTAACACAGACAGTTGCCCTGCAGGGAGCACCAGAGCAAGCCTCCTGATTAGCTTTGCTTGCCAGAAACTGACCCATTGGACAGCGACACACCCAAGGGACAAAGATCCCACTTTTCAGACCAACTCTCAAATCATCTCACCAGACCATAAACCAGAGCTGTAGGATGTATGGGCTCCACACAACAGATGTTATTCACTGAGGAAATATACTGTCTTCTTCTTCCTAGCCATGAGCAAGCACTGACCCGCTTCCGGCCAATGAACATAACCCCACGCCAAAGATCCACCACCCCCAAGAATGAGAATGTATCTTCCATACATGCATCACAACGGCCTCCCTGGCCAGTTCAGAGGCACTAAAACAAGAGACCTAGGAGGGCTTCCCTCATTCAAAGCACACAAACTAAGAGGACCACAGAAGAAACCAACAGTACAGGTCCTCCCAAGGACATCTTGGAAGGCATGCATCCTGACCTTCTGGGATGCTCTCTAGTCTTAGGCAGAAGACCTTGTTACCCTTGGACCTAGATATAAACATTGAAGGCTCCACTACTGACAGCTCACTACAGAGCAGCAATCTCTGAAAACAGACTTCTCTAGAGACACTTTCTTCCCTGGACCTATAAAGAGTCTGTCTGTGAGAGCTGGCTTGATTCCTTTCTCTTTCGGCCACATGGACCTGCAACAGCATCTGCAACTGGGCTCCTGCCCCATCTCACAGGGGAAGCACCACTTTCACCCAGCCAAGACTCACACACCCCATGGAGAATGACACAGTCCAACCTTGTTCAACAGTTCTTGTCCTGCTCTTTACAGGACCAAGAATCAAATGGCCTTAAGACCAGAGCAAAGAACACCCCACCTGCAGCGTCAATAGGTACAGGAAAAGCAGGACAATACCACCACTGGATGGAGAGAGAGCTTTAATGCGTAAACTGCAAGGTCAGCTTAACGAGTTCTTCAGGGGACGGCGACCTATACTAGCAGATTATTTGAGAACACTCTCCAAGTATGTATAACCTACAAAGTGTAACTTAAGGGATTAGCAACCATCAAGTAATGTGAGTGAGGAAAACAGGCGTACTTCAAGGAGGAGGATGCACCCATATCCTTCCCAGGCCCCTTTGGCCTATCTTCCAGGAGGCGATGAGATCTGGACTCACCCAGATCCTTATCCAGTTTCTCTGAGTCCATCTCAAATAAAAGTTTCCCTTTAAAGAATAGCTGAGACAACCAGGGCTTGGAGGATGTATCTGCAGTCCAATGGCAAAAACCATATTCAAAGTTGCTCTGTCAATAGTGGCACAATGTCCTTAGCTGCCAAGAAGACGAGATCATACATAGCATCTGACAGAAGGCTGTTGAAGACTCCAAGAAAAGTGTAATATCCTCTGGGACGAGAGACTGAATCCACTAGATTTCAAGTCATCAGGCCTGCATATCCAGCCATCTTCCAATCTAGGGGGTCCTTTAGGGCAGTTCTACCCTCCACTGGGATGGTTGTCTGCTTTGTGACCACTGTGACATGTGCATCTACTCTTGTTGTACTGAACCATGTGATGCAGTCCTCCTGTGGCAGAGCATAGAGCCTTTTGCAAACCTTTAACCCCCTTCACCAGGGAGTCAGCCAAGTCCCATTCTAAGTGGATCATGATTCTGATAACCCTCAGAAAAGGATCTGCTGGAGGACAGTCAAATGCAGAGCAGACAACACCTGAGTAATCAAAGTCGCCAGTTTGTCCTTCCTGAACAAGTGGATAATACCGGATTCATTATGATCTCATCCTCCAGCCTGGAACCATCGCCCAAGCATCAGGACTGAACTCTGGGTCTTAGCCAAAGGGCAGATATCTGAATCCCCAGACTGTAATCTTCACAAGATCGCTTAGAAAGCGGGGCCCAAGCCGGACTCAAACTCGCCACCTGATATTCTTCCAAGCGAACAGAAAGAATGAGAGGACCCAAAGGTATCAAGGTCAGAGTTATAGATAGAAACATAGAAACATGACAGAAGAAAAAGACCACATGGCCTATCTAGACTGCCCTTCCATATCAACCACTACAACAATCCCCTTTTTCCCTTTAGAGATCCTCTGTGTTTGTTCAATGCTTTTTTGAACTTAGAATACAACCTAAACAACGGTCTGTGGTTTGTGAGAGTAGTGAGGAAACTCAAATCAAATCAAAAATATACTCTCAATGTTGTTGCAGAAAGTAAGAGAATAAGTGTACAATTTTGAACAATTTTGAACCATGCGGTACAATAATGTTTTTTGGGAAGGGTAAGGTCTCAGAACTTACGGGCCGTCAGCGGCTAATGTTAATGCTCACTGAACAAACCCTTTGCATAAATTTTATCTAAACAAAGTTGAAGAACTGTGCAGTCCATAAAACAACTATCAAGGCTGGCGATCTTCTTAAAAAAAAGGTAACAAACCGTTACTTAGCTTTTTCTGAAAGAGCTTAATGGGTAATCGTGAAGAAGTCTGCCAAATCCTTGACTGTCAGTAACTGGCAGATCCCAACGCCAACTAGCGCGCTGTTTATATGCGTTTCACCTAAAGGTTTCTTCAGGGGAAATTTGGTCTGAAACGGACTGAAACAAAAAATGAAACTTCTAAATCAAAACTTTCTTCCATTATATCCAAACAACTTTAAAAAATCAGAAGAATCCCTATCACTCTAAAAACAAGTCGGACATACCTTTAAACAGTGAGCTACATGAGCTCAGAAGCTTGAAAAGTTCTGCCGTTGATGTTAAAAACTGAGGAGATTGCGCATGCGAAAGAAATTTAAAGGGCATCCAATGCGTCAATCAGTGAAAACCGGAATCACCTGAAGCACGCCTCCCATTCTATGCGTGCATTAAGGCCCCCCCGGAATTAGTGTGCTTAATTGATGAATCCAGCGTTGTTCCACATATAATAGCGCTCGTTCTCGTGTTCTCCCAAAACGAGGTGTCAAAACTTGTTCTATACAGAAACAGGTAAGATCATCAAAGGTGTGCTGAAATTCAAGGCAATGGTCAACTAATGGCGCTTCTCGTCTGTGACATTTTAGTTTACTTCTATGCTCATTCATTCGAACCTTAAACGATCGAATGGTCTTCCCGATATATAATAATCCGCACGGACATCTCACTCCATACACCACATGAGTGGAATTGCAGGTGGTCGAATTGCAAAGTTTATAGGTTCGCCCTCCATACTGAAATTCTGATAACTCTTGAGTGATGTTGCATATATTACAGGAGCCACACTTAAGGTGGCCTCCTGCTGTGTGAGATGAAGTAGAAGAAATCGGGCGTAATACTGCCGGACTTAATATCTCTTTGATGTTCCGAGATCTTTTCCAAACACACCGAACTTGATAAGTTTCCAAGCCAGGTATACTATGCAGGACGTTCATGTGGCGTTTAACACTGCGTTTTAAATGCATGCTTAAAGGAGTAAAACTTGTAACTAAATTAACTTGTTGTACATCAGACACTGAATCTATAGTTCTATGAGATTGTAACAGTAAGTCCCAATTGGGAGTGATAGGGTTTCTTCTGATTTTTTTAAGTTGTTGGATATAATGGAAGAAAGTTTTGATTTAGAAGTTTCATTTTTTGTTTCAGTCCGTTTCAGACCAAATTTCCCCTGAAGAAACCTTTAGGTGAAACGCGTATAAACAGCGCGCTAGTTGGCGTTGGGATCTGCCAGCTACTGACAGTCAAGGATTTGGCAGGCTTCTTCACGATTACCCATTAAGCTCTTTCAGAAAAAGCTAAGTAACGGTTTGTTACCTTTTTTTTAAGAAGATCGCCAGCCTTGATAGTTGTTTTATGGACTGCACAGTTCTTCAACTTTGTTTAGATAAAATTTCAAAAAAATCAATAGTGGAAGGGATGGTGGTAGGTCGGTGATGTATGCAAAGGGTTTGTTCAGTGAGCATTAACATTAGCCGCTGACGGCCCGCAAGTTCTGAGACCTTATCCTTCCCAAAAAAACATTATTGTACCGCATGGTTCAAAATTGTACACTTATTCTCTTACTTTCTGCAACAACATTGAGAGTATATTTTTGAATTTAGATACTGTCGTCATCTCTACCACCTCCACTGGGAGACTATTCCATGTATCTACCACTCTTGCCATTAAGAAATATTTCCGCATATTACTTCTGAGTCTATCCCCTTTTACCCAATCCTATGTCCCCTCATAACAGAGCTTGCTTTCAATCGAAAGAGGCTCTCCTCCTGTACACTTATGCCACGAAGGTATTTAAATGTCTCAATCATATCACATCTATCCCGCCTTTCCTCTAAAGTTTACATATTAAGATCCTTAAGTCTGTCCTCATATGCTTTATAATGAAGACCACTAACCATTTTAGTAACCACCCTCTGGACCGACTCCAACCTGTTTATATCCTTTTGAAGGTGTGGTCTCCAGAATTGCACACGATACTCCAAATGAGGTCGTACCAAGGACTTATACAGAGGCGCTATCACCTCCTTTCTTCTGCTGGCCATTCTCTCCCTATGTACCCAAGCATCCTTCTAGCTTTCACCGTCACTTTTTCTACCTGTTCAGCTAATTTAAGATCATCAGACACAATCACGCCTAGGTCCCGTTCTTCTTTAATTTATTTGTATTTCTTTATTTCTTTGATTTTTTTTATACCACCATATCAATTAATCATAGCGGTTTACATAAAACAACTGTGTTAATCAAACAAAGTGGAAGTTACATTTGTAAAGAGAACTATTAGGTTATTACATGATCAGTAAACAACAACAAGTGATCAAGTATATATACATGATAATTTAGTAAGAAATATGTACAAATTATAAGGGTTCTGTATTTTGTAAGTTAGGATGTATAGTAGTGAATGAAGTGAGGCTTCAGGAATCTTAGTGGGGTTGAGTCGGGTCAGTTGATCTATTTGCCTCATTTATACCTATCATTTTGTGGGCAGAAGTACTTCACCCCCTATACTATATCGCTCCCTTGGATTTCTGCAGCCCAGGGTGCAGACCAAATGCAGCCCAGGGTGCAGCCCAGGGTGCAGACCAAATGTAGCCCAGGGTGCAGACCAAATGCATGACCTTGAATTTTTTTAACATTAAATCTCAGCTGCCAAATTCTAGAGCTCTCTTCAAGCTTAGCTGGATCCCTCCTCATGTTATCTACACCTTCCTGGGTGTCTACTCTGTTGCAGATTTTGGTATCATCCGCAAAGAGGCAAGCCTTACCCGACAGCCCTTCCGCAATATCACTAACAAAGATGTTAAAAAGAGTCGGACCAAGGAGTTGCCATGCCACAAAGACCAAGCTTGCCCCAGAAAGGAGAAGAATTCTGGAGAGGACAACCTGGGAACTGGGAGCTCCTTACCAAGCATATGGCTCCCATCTTTGGGGAAAACAGCAGTTGCCGGACCCTTGTAAGAAGGAGAGAGGCCAGAGGAACGAGCAGTGGGGCTCAAAGCCTGTTGATCATACTTTCTGATATCATCATCTGCTGCCTCCTGTAGTGAAGACAATAAGGCCAGGGCACCTGTGTCTCCTCACTGCCAGAGGAAAAACAGGCCCTCCAAGGGTGCATCAGAAGCTTCCATGCAAGAAGCGCAGAAACCAGAATCCAGCAACAAGGCTCTCCACTGTCTGCATACCAGACAGCACTTCTTAGAAGCCAGCACATGAATCTCCACTTTACAGACAGCATGGCAACACAGGCTCAATGCATACTGAAACGGCACAGTGTGCCACACACTAAGGCCACACAGACAGTAACAGCATATGCTAGAGCTGTATGAGTAATAGCACCATGCATTAGGACTGCATAGACAAGAAACTGCATGCTACAGGCATGCACCAAGGGAAGTACCTAAGAGGCACAGCAAAGTGTGGGAAGTGCAATAAATACGTGCAGGCAATTGGACAAGGTGAGAAAACACTGTTGCTGAACCAATGGATGCCCGAAGTGTCTCAACCCAACTTAAGCACCATGAGATCAGAAGCCTCCACAAACAAGTCAGACAGAGACTTAGTTTTGGTATTTAATCCCAGGACGTCCCAAAGCAGGCAAAACTGTGCCAGGCTCAGCGCTACTCCCCTGATGCCAGACCTGCAATCACTTATCTCTGAAGCTCATTCTTCAGTCTTCGGGGGAGAGCAAGGGGAAGGAGGAGAGAGGGAGCACTGAGGTTGTGTGAGTCTGAAGAATCCTTTCCAAATTCCTTTTTACTATCTTCTGGCTGCTCAATGGATCCTTAAAAATTAAGGATACTAAGCTGAAGCAATTCCTCTCCTCCTTTTGGCATCCAAAAAGAGCACTTCTCTAGTGGAGTCACCCATATCATGCTCCAGTGAGAAGTCACCAAAGAGGTTGGTCACTCACACGTGAAATCAATCTTTCTTTGTTTTTTTCAGATTTTATCAGAGCTGATAAACTTGCATCCACCATCTGAGGAGACAGAGAAATACTTAATTATGCCCCCTAGAGGCAAAGGTTGGTAATGGCATGATGTTGTCATAAGAAGCCTCTGGAATGTTTTCTAGGTCTCCGTATCTGTTGATAGGGAACACAACTCACTTGTCTGGACTGGTCTAGCAGGACAAATGAAGTAATAATTGCTTCTTCATATTGTGAATTGCTAATTATAAGCTTGAATGTAAAAAGACTCATTTTACCTAATCTCCAAAATAAAATCTGCTCTCCATACCTTCACGTTGAGCTCATCTCCCTTCCCTTCCTGCTGTACTTTTGGCAATAAACTGAAGAGTCTCCCCCTGCCCCCCTTCCCACAGAAACCCCATCTGACCCAGTCCCCCTCCCCATATCATCCCTCTCTCCTGCAGCCCACCTCCTTAGAATGCATCCACTCCCAGACATACCCTGAGGAGCAGCCAACCTCTCAAACCACCTTCACAGAAGAGCCTCCACAAACAAACGGCAAACTACTCTAATACATCACTTCCCCTCCTTACCAATCAACCTACTCTTCACCACTAACCCCCATATATACTCCACTTATACGTAAACCTCCGTCCCTATTCACAAATATTCTCACTCCAGTCTTTCATACTGCGGTTCCTCCCCTCTAAAACATTCCATCTTCTCCTTCAATCCACCCCTCCTCAATAACAACTTGCTCATGCACTCTCATGCTCTGTTACTGCCCCAAACGTACACAACCAGTCATACCCTACCCCTACCTCCTCTCAACCATCTATACTGAACTCCCCTTACGAGGGCCATACAAAGGGCTGTGCGAGCGGTGCAGCCACACAGGGCGCAAGCACAGAAGGAGGTACTAATATCGCTGGGCTTCCAGGAAGCTCAAGAAGAGTAAATTACTTAAGATGGCTGGGTGGAAGGGGGTGCCAGATTCATCTACACAGGGAGCATTTCTAGCTTGGTACAGTCCTGCCTCTTACACGCAGATATGTCTCAATCTAAGCTCAGTGACATAGCAAGTATCAAGTCTAGAAACCCCACTGTTTCTTCCTGAACCATAAAGTTAAAACTCAGCAAAAGTCCTCCACTTTCATCTTGCCAAGTTCATGTTTCTGTTTCCATCACCTTCATACCTGTTGCTACACTTTCCTCCAAACTGCCGGACTTCTCTTGTTGCTTCCACAGACGCCCATTTTTACTCCCCACTCTTTTCCAACAAAATTCTGTCAATTACTGCTATACAGTTAATAGTTTTGGCTTCTCTCCTTTCTTAATGCCATCTTTCATTAGCAAGGTCCAAGACTCCTCCACCGTTGAGACCATTTTATGAATACCTCAGATGGTGAAAAAAAAAAAAAAAAAAAAAAAGAGTACAACCATTTATAGTGCAATCTTTTGTTTTTCAATAATCTAGTCACTTCACGGAATTGCCATCTCTGCATAGCATCATTAAGGATAGATTTTGAAACACCTCCATTTTGGTATTACTCCACTCTATCTCCCCTTGGCCACGTGCTTTCGCCAGGAATTGATCACAGTCAATGAAACAATGAAAACACAGAATGATACTTTGTAGCCACTCATCTATCTTAGGGCCAAGGGCCCAATGGGCCCTATCAATCTGGACTCCAGGATCCTCTGATTTCTCTATCACATGTGCAAATAACTTCTGCACCAGCGCCATGGCATTTTTAAAGTTACTGCTCTCTCGGATCCCCTGAATCCACAGATTATTTTGCCTCCTGCAGTTTTCTAAATCTTCCACTTTCCAGAGGTTCTAGTTCCAAGCTTACATTTCCTCCACTACCTTGTCCATTGCTCTCAGGGCCTCTGCATATTGCTAAACTCTGCTCTGCTGCTGTATCCAAGAGCATGCCCACTTCACAAAGTTCTGCTTTAAGTTATTTGACCGCGTCCTTAATTTTAGTCTTTATAGATGAATTTTCCTTTCTAGTTCTGCCATCTACTGCCACATATCAGCTTTAGTCAAGTCGCCACACCTGACAATTTACACTCTAAAGTCCCCATGATTTATGATAGTTTTCCCTCGGTGGATTGTAATGTCCATTCATGTATTTCATCCTCCGTTTCAACTCTGTCAGCTTTCAATGAGCTGTCGCTTCCAGTCATGGAAAAACTAGTCGCATCATTTAAACCGACTTCTTATTTACTAGATCCTGTCCTTTTGAACTAGCTCAAACTTCCCAATTCGGAGGTTCTACCACTACTACATTCCATTATTAATCATAGTATTTAAACAGATACACTAACATCTCCACTGAAGCAGGCGGTTGTTCACCCCATTTTAAAGAAGATTGGTCTTAACCTTTCCTTAGCGATCAACTATCGTCCTCTTTCTAACTTAGCTTTTCTTTCTAAAGTAATTGAGAAGGCTGTATTACTTACAGACTTTGTAACCAAAACTAATCTTTTGTACCCCAATTAAGTTTCCGTATCCACCATAGTATGGAAATAGCAGTACAGCCTTGATCAGTGACCTTCATAGTAAACTCAATTCCCATTACAGCACACTCATTATTTCACTGGATCTGTTGGCAGTGTTTGATGTTGTAACTCATGGGCTCCTTCTGCAACGTCTTGCAGAAGTCAATATACAGTGCAGAGTCCTGAACTGATTCACCTCGTTTCTTTCAGATCACTCCTTTTGGGTTCAATCAGACAGTAATGCTTGTTCATTCTTTCCCCTTTATTGTTTAACATCGTCCTCTCTCCCCTCCTCACACAAGAATTTGAAATTTCATGCTTTTGTTATGCAGATGACATTCTTAACACATTACACCTCTGCCCAGGTTACCCCAGCTGTCTGGATGCTGTGGCTGCTTGACTCTTCAGTCACTGCCTCAAACCGAACCCTGATAAGTCGCAGGCTATTTGGTTAACAAAGAGCCCTCATACGCCTACAGTTACCCCTACGATTGCTGGGACACCAGCATCTTCTGTCCCATCTCTCACTCATTTAGGGGTTATCATTGATTCCCACCTTCTTTCAATTTTCAAACAGCCTGAACTGTTTGTTCTACTTTCTTTTCTTTACATCAGATTAGATCAATGCAACCATCTCTCTCTCTCCTCAGTCCTGCTTGTGGGGATGGACAAAAATGAGGGGTATAAAGATTTTAGAAATAGTACAGCACAATAACATGTAACCAAAAAAAAAAGCCTGAGAAATACTAGACGTATATTGTTATGTTGGTGACCTTCCTGTAACTTGCTCTTTGAGCATCTTGCAAACCAGCACTAGGTGTCAGCTATGTTAAAGAAATGCTCCTGTGTATCCAGTAGGCTACTGGCAAATTGCATACAGGCTATTTTCTTGTGTCATCTGTGTTTAGTCAGCTGTAATAGGGTGTCCCTAATTATGTGGGAACAAGCAAATGTAAATGTGAGAAAGCAAACGTGAGCAATTTTCTTTCTTCTCTAAGGGAAATGGTATAGACCTGTTATTTCCTTGGGCCCCAATTGTTAATCACCTTATATGCATGAAATTCTCAATAAAAGCAAGCTTGGGTGGAATGATTTTTGGACCAGTCTAGGAGAAACTACTCACGTTAACAGCCTCCATGACTATTTCCCTTAAGCTTTATTACTTTGCAAACTGTTTTGTGTCTTTCTTTCCCTCACTGTTTGAAGGACCGACCCACAAGGACCGAGGTAAAATTCTTATACCCGCTTGGAGCAGTTCTATACTGCACACCTTTCTTCATGCTTTAGTAATCTCACACCATGACCACTGTAAGTCTATATACTGTGGCCTCCGATCCTTGAGTCTCAAAAAATTAAAGTTTATTCAGATTACAGTTATCCAATTATTAACAAATGCTATCAAATATGACCATGTAACTCTGCTTCTTTATAGGCATCATTGGCTTCCCCCTTCCTTACCATTTTCAATTCAAGATTTTTATTAAGGCTTTCTTTCCATTCTTTGTGAGAAAAAGACTTCTACTAACCTTATAAACACATAGGAGATAATTGTATAAATTTATTTCCATGTGTATGTGGCCACATATGCACCTAAATGACCTCTTACGAAATACAGACTGCTGTAAAAGATGACATTTTCTACACCTGTTCATTTCCTTTCCTCCATTCCTGCTAGACTAGTCTAGATGAGTAGATAATACACTCCAGCCAGAAGATGAAGACAGAGTAAGACAACTTTCAGTCACATCATCACCTTTGCAGCACTGGAACTTGCCAGTTTAACACTTCCCAAGCAAATAAAGGAGTGCCTACAAAATCTAAGCATAAAGAAATAAACTTAAGAAAATGTCTATGCTTCATGGGAAACAACTCCAATGACACTCAGAATACAAACCCTGAAAACAACGTCAAGTAGCTGACAGGCAGAAGGAACTCTGGGGCCTGCAATAGCAGTCTTCCATAGGCGGTCCTGAACTGGTCTAGTAGGAATCAAGAAAAGGAAATTAATAAGTATAGAAAATGTTACCTTCCTTATCATCTTGCTAGACCAGTCCTGACAAGTGGGACGTACCTAAGCAGTCAGAATCCAGGGTGGGAAGAAGACAATGCTCCTTAAGGGTTGCCTTCCCAAAGGCATAATCTTTGTTGGCGCCTGCTTCTAAGCTATAGTGTTTCACAAAGGTGTTCAGTGATGACTAGATGTCTTCTGGAGTCACAGAACCAGATTCCACCCAAGAAGAAGCCAGAGCTCTGGGTAAAATGAGGCTAAAGCTCCTCCAGCGCTCACTTATGAATCAGTAGATAATCTGAACAAATAGCCTCCTTAATTCATTTCATATGGATTTCACATCAGACAGATTTGATGTGCAATATAAACTATACTGCAAATGTTCATGAAGCTGTATTGTCACTTCCTAGGCCATGTGTCTCAAGCATGGTGAGTATGTTTATGTTTATGCAATTTTTTGATATACTGCCCAAGCTGAAGGGCATCAGAGTGGTTTACAATCACTACAAGCAGGTACTGGATACATTCCCTTGTCCCCAAAGGGGCTCACAATCTATGAGAGTTAAGTGGCCTGCCCAAGGCCACAAGGGGTGCCTATAGGGTAGATTCATACAGAGATTTGATGCAAATAAACAAGATCACTAAAACCTGCTTCACAGAAACGGAGAAATTTCACTTACCGTTAATTTCCTTTTCTAGAATACTGCTAGACCAGTCCAGACAAGCGGGTTATGTCCCCCTGCCAGCAGCTGTTGGAGACAGAGAAAAAACACTCCAGAGTTGGAGTGCCCCTAGAGGACCTAGTCAGTATTCTTTTGACAAGCACCAACATAAGGAGAAAACCTGACTAATCAACTCAACTATGTACAGGTAACAACTAATTAAATTAAAACCCTCAACTTGAACCATGAAGGGTAGAGAAGGATCAAACATCATTCCTTGGAGAAAAAAATGGAATCCACTGTTGTGGACTTTCTCCGGAATATGTAATTGCTTGTGTCTGAAGTAAAAAAAACGTCGGCTCCTCTGCACCAGCAGTCATGACACTGAGAATGGGGTGGGTTCTGGACTGGTCTAGCAGTATTCTAGGAAAGGAAATTAACAGTAAGTGAAATTTCTCCTTCCAGTTCATACTGCTAGACCAATCCAGACAAGTGGGAAGTACCCAAGCTAATGAACCCTAGGGTGGGCAGAGAGAGCCGCTGATAGCGCACTAGCCCCAAAACAACTGTCCTCAGGTGCCTGAACGTCCATGTCATAATGCTGGACAAAAGTAGACAAGGAAGACCAGGTTGCCGCTCGACAAATATCAAGAGGGACTACGTGTGATCACTCAGCCCAAGACGTAGCTTGAGCTCGATTCGAATGTGCACGAAGACCGGCAGGCACTGGCTTGCCTTGGAGAATATAGGCTGATTCGATGCTACGACATATCCATCTGGTGATAGTAAATTTTGAAGCTGCCATACCTCAGCGCGGTCCTGCAAAAAGCACAAAAAGATGGTCGGTCTTGCGAAAAGAATTGGTGACTTTGAGATAGCGAAGGAGAATCCTTTTGAGATCAACCACCCGGAGATTCTTGGAACGTCTGGGACATTGTTCCTTAGAAAAGGCAGGCAACAAAAGAGGCTGATTGACATGAAAAGGAGTAATCACCTTAGGCAAGAATGAGGGAACAGTGCGAAGGGATACTCCCTCTGCGGAGAATGACAAATACGGATCCCTGCAAGAGAGGGTCTGCGGCTCCGAAATGTGATGACCCAAAGTTATTGCCACTAAGAAAACTGTCTTAAGTGTCAAATCCATTAAGGAAACTTCCTTTAGAGGCTCGAAGGGTGGAGACATCAAAGCCTGTAGTACCAAGAGAAGGTCCCAAGCAGGGACAACTGGACGGACCGGAGGGCGTAGAAGCTTGACGCCTTTAAGAAAACGCGACACATCAGAGTGAGACGCAAGAGAACGACCACAAATCGGACCCTTATAACACATCAGCGCTGAAATCTGTACTCGTAGAGTTCCAAGAGCTCAGTTTTTGTTGAGGCCCTCTTGAAGAAAGGCAAGAATGTCTGGAATTTCTGTACTCAAAGGAGAAAGATGATGTTGAGTATACCAGGACTCAAACACTCGCCACACCCTAGCATATGCTAACAACGTAGACAAACGGCGAGCGTTGAGGAGAGTCGATACTACCTTGGAAGAGTAACCCTTACGGGCTAATCTATGGCTTTCAAGAGCCAAGCCGTAAGCAAGTAGGGAGTTCGATCTTCCATCGAGATAGGTCCTTGCCTGAGAAGTCTGAAGGGAGTTTGTAGTTGCAGAGGAGACCCTCGAGATAACCTTATGAGATCGGCATACCAAGGCCTTCGGGGCCAATCCGGGGCCACTAGGATTTCCAGCCCCTGGTGTTCCCTGATCCGTTGAAGGACTCTTCCGATCACTGCTCAAGGTGGAAACACATAAGGCAACCTGTGTTGTGGCCATGGCTGCGCCAAGGCATCTATGCCGTGAGAGCCTCGTTCTCTCCAGCGACTGAAGAATAATGGTACTTTGGCATTCGTCGCTGACACTATGAGATCCATTTCCGGCCGTCCCCATCTTTAAACTATCCTTTGGAAGGCCTCCTGGGCCAGTTCCCATTCACCGGGATCGAGCATATGCCGACTGAGAAAGTCCGCTTTCACATTGCTGGTTCCCACAATATGCTGCGCTGAGAGAGCTTGGAGGTGTCTTTCTGCCCCAGGGAAGAGAAGAGACATCGCCTTTGACACCCCTGCACATTTGGTGCCGCCTTGGCGGTTGAGGTAGGACACTGTAGTGGCGTTGTCACACAAAATACGAACTGCTTGACCCTGGAGACAATACTGAAACTTTAGTAAGGCAAGGCGGGTTGCTCTTGCCTCGAGACGGTTGATCGTCCATCGTGACTCGCACAACGTCCATGCCCCTTGCGTTGAATGGGTTTGACAGTGTGCCCCCCATCCGGTCAGGCTGGCGTATGTAGTCAGCAAGATCCAGCGTGGACTCTCCAAGAGTACACCCTTGAGGAGATTGCATGATGACAGCCACTATTGCAAACTGCGCCGGACCTTCAGCTGTACCGGAAGTCAGATCTGATTGTCCTCCGCTACTGGCGACCATCTTGACAGGAGAGCGTGCTGTAGACAGCGCATGTGCGCTCTTGCCCAAGGCACAAGCTCGATGGTGGCGGCCATAGACCCCAGGACTTGGAGATAATCCCATGCTCGTGGAGCTCTTTGAGCCAGAAACCTTCGGATCTGCAAAGCCAGCTTGAGGAATCTTTCCCGAGTCAGGAATACATGCCCCTGATAGACTTTCTAGGGGCACGCTTTGATACCTATCTGTTGAGACGGGAGAAGACAGCTCTTGGGACGATTGATCACCCAACCGAGCTCCTGCAGGAATGACACTGCTGTTGAAACAGTCTTGTAGGCTTCTTGGAGGGAGTCTGCGCAAATGAACCAATCGTCTAAATAAGGGTGTACTTTGATGCCCTGCTTGTGTATGGCAGCTGCTACGACTACCATCACTTTTGAGAAGGTCCTAGGCGCCGAGGCGAGGCCGAAAGGCATTGCCTGAAATTGATAATGTTGTCCGAGGACTGTGGTCGTCTCGAATGGGAATATGAAAATACGCTTCCGCTAAATCTAGGGAAGCCAGAAACTCCCCTCTGCGTACTGCTTGAATGACGGATCGCAGGGTCTCCATTCGGAAGTGCGGAACTTGAAGATTGCGATTGATGCCTTTGAAGTCCAGAATTGGCCGGAAGGAACCATCTTTCTTGAGCACCACAAAATAGATAGAATAGTGGCCTTGTCCTCTTTCCAATGGAGGGACCAGACGAATGGCTCTTAACAAAAGGAGTCTCTGCACCATAGTTTGAATGGCTAATCGTTTGTCCGACGAGCATCCTGGAGAGACCAGGAAGGCATCGTGAATGGGTCGGCAACATTCGAGAGCATAGCCATGAGAAACTGTCGAGGACCCAGTGATCTGAAGTTATGCATGCCCACTGCCGAGAAAAAGTAGCCAACCGCCCCCCCCCCCCCCCCCGACAGGCGGAGGCGTCTCGAGTGGGCGTCTCGTCCCATCAGCAGGAAGGACGGGAGGTTCCCGTAAACTTCGCTGGGCCTGAATAGGAGTAAGTTCCTTTGCGGGCTCCCCGAAAGGACTGCGATCTTTGACCGAAGCGATTGGCAGGAGTGGATGAAGTACTTGGCTTAAAGGATCTGTATCTCCGAGAGCCGCGAGTTCTAGAAAATCGTCAAAAGCCTTGGGACCGAGACCCGCAATGGGAGAATGCCTTTGGCTTATCCTCCGGCAAGCGATGCGGTTTCACCTCCCCCACATCTTTTACCAGTTTATCGAGATCTTCGCCAAAGAGAAGTCTCCCTTTAAAAGGAAGTTTTGACAGCCGCGTCTTAGAGGCAACATCCGCTGCCCATTGACACAGCCAGAGCCATCTGCGAGCCACTGTCACCGCTGCTACGGAGCGAGGTGACAGCCGCAAGAGATCATAGAAGGCATCTGCCAGGAATGAGGCGACGGACTCTAAACAAGACCATTCGGGATCGTCTGGAAGCTGCTGAATCCATCAAAGGGAGGACCACACCGCTAGACCTCCGCACACCGCTGCTTGAATGGAAAGAGCGGACGACGAAAAACCCGTCTTTAGCAGACTCTCGACTTTCCAGTCTTGCTGGTCACGGAGTGCCGCTCCGCCCTCAACTGGAATTACGGTATGCTTGGTGACCCCGGTCACTAATGCATCAACTTTCGGGTATGTCAGCTAATGGTCCAAGTCAGAGGGAGACCAAGGGTATAACTGACCAATACGGCGTGCCGTACGTAGAGAGGACTTTGGAGAGTCCCACTCTCGAGATACCATTTGCTGTAACTTGGCTGGAAAGTAAAAAGCTTTGGCAGGCTTACAAATGCCCTGTAAAATAGGATCCGGCTGTAAAAGGGTTTGCGACTATCACCTGTGTGATTAGGGCCGGCAACTCCTCTTTCCGAAAAAAGTCTGATATCTTGAGAGTCCTCTTGAACTGTCAGCGAAGAATCAGACGGAGAATATTCCCCATCTGCTTTCTCCGACTAATCAGGGCTCACCTCCGAAGATTTAAAGTCTTCTTGGATATCTGTAGTGTCCCGCAAGCCACATGCAACGTTCCTGGGAGGACTACTGCTTTAACATCTGAGGTCTTATGGGACCGCTTGCGAGACCCCGCCATATCTTTGTCTACTACCGGGGTGGGTGCTGGAGGTATTCCAAAAGACTCCGAACACCACAGGTGCCATGCCTGGGGGAAGAGCGTCATGAACTCACTGTCAGCCGAAGCTGCTGTGGCTTCCAGTGGCTGTGGAAGCAAAATGGGAGCTGACTGAGTCCTTTCTGCAGGTGGACCCAGCTGCAGGGGCTCTAAGGAGGGAGGAGTTAAGGCAGCGCAGTGGGTATGGAGGGTATGGGTACTGGATGCAGCATACAGGTGGAACACAAGTGATCTATTAATCCTTCTGCTTCTTATTACATACAATGCACCTGTGCAGAGAAACAGGCATTGCAGAAGCTTAAACGTTTTTTTTAAACAAAAATCAATGTAGGCTTAGGGAAACAGAAGACTCTTCAAGGAAAAGGGATTTTGAAACTTCCTGTGCCTTCACAGCATGTTAAATGCTTTGAAAGGGCTGCCCAGAGCTTCTCCTGCCAAAAACACACTGAAGAGAAATTTCTCCTGATTTCAAAATGGCCGCCAGCACAGAAAAACTACAGAATAAAGGTTTCCTAAGCTCTAAAAACCTCAAAAACGTGGTGAAATTACTGTGGGGGGGGGGGGGGGGGGAGGCTGGAGAGGAATGCTGCCAAAAATGGAAGAAACACAGACCCGGTGATCCCCGTGCCATTAAAAAACCGGAAGTAAGAAAATCGCTGCGAGGGAACCCAAGCAGGTACTCACTGTGCTGCAGAGAAGCAGAGGCTTGCAGGGAAATGCTTTAAAGATGCTGTAAAAATTATAACTGTGACTGGATGGCAAAAAAATGGATAGACTGATCCACCCCCAGCTACACAGGTTCTGTGACAGAGGCTAGGAGCTGTTTATAATGGGGAGCTCCACTGATCTAAGGATCAGGAGCTCAGACCCTGCTGTACTGTCACTAACTATAGTTTAAAAGCAATACAGCTATAAGAGAGGGGACCTGGGAAACTCAGAGAAACACCTCTTGTGTGCTCTGAGTGCATCCAGGCAAGAGACAAAATTGTTTAACTCCTTCATCTGCTGGAGACAGAGAAAATACTGACTAGGTCCTCTAGGGGCACTCCTATGTCACCCAGAGCCCAACCAATCACAGTTATGGAGTGTTTTTTCTCTGTCTCCAACATCTGCTGGCAGGGGGACATAACCCGCTTGTCTGGACTAGTCTAGCAGTATGAACTGGAAATGTGCTTGCAAATGGCACTAACAATTTTAAGGCACACATTGAAATGTTGGGGGGTACTCTTTCTGGATACTGCACCAGAATTCTGAAAGAGAAGTTTGGGAATATGTTCCTTGATAAAGTTGATCTCATTTAATTTCAATGAGCTGTTCAATTTTAACTGCTGGCAAATCCAGGCCTTCAGGCTCATACCACACCCATCCCCTGGCTCACCACTCCCTCCACACTTATACCCTGCCCAGGCTCACGTCTGTCTCAATCATACTACTCTCTCAGCCTTACATCTCTCTGTTCATCCTCATCATCCTGCCCAGGCTCATGGCCCCCTCAAATTGCACCCTCCCCCTGAGTCACCCCCTCACATCCTGCCCAGGCTCATGCCCTCCTCAACCACCCCACCCCTCACATCCTGCTCAAGCTTGTGCTTCCTCAATCACACCCATTCCCAGACTCACCTTCCCCCCTGCATTTATCTGAAACACTCCTCCCTTGTCTGTATCTTTTTAATACCATCAGAATCAGCTGGAGGCCAATGTTTGACCGCTGCTAGAAGCAGGTTGAAAAGGTAGTGAAGGAGCATTGGCGTCAGGTAGAGAAGGCCCTCAGAGTGGCAGTGGCAAGCAAAGAAGGCCCCACAGGCCGGAAAACAAAAGTCTTGGTGCAGCAGCAGTAGACCAAAAGAGCCCATAGAGCGATTGCAGAATTGAAAAAAAGAATTCCACAGTTGCGGCAGCAGACAGGACGTTAAAAAAAATTAATTGGAGCAAATGCGGTGGCAGGCAAAGAAGGCCCGAAGGGCCTGTGGAACCCTTAAAAAAAAAAAAAAAAGCTGCATGCTGGAAGAAAAGATCCTCAGGGGCATGTGCATTGGGTAAAGCACAGTTACTTACCTGTAACAGGTGATCTCTGGGAACAGCAGGAATAAGTCTTCACATATGGGTACGTCGGTACCGACAGAGCCTGCGCGGGAATGCTCCCCAGCATCCAATCAGAAAGCTTTTGGGAGCATCCCACAGCGCCTGCGTGCTGCCTTCCCGCCTTTCCAACTGTCTCTCCTCAGTTGAGTTTTATAGCTGAGACAAAGAGGGAGAGAGAGGGAAAGGAAGAGAGATAGAGAGAGAGAGACAACTCCTACGGGAGGTGGGTGGGTTGTGAAGACTTATTCCTGCTGTTCCCAGAGATCACCTGTTACAGGTAAGTAACTGTGCTAGCTCCAGGAACAAGCAGGAATGAGTCTTCACATATGGGGACTCCCTAGCTTTTGATGCCAGGGAGAGAGCCCATAAGTTGTGTGTCCCTGGGACAGGGCTGCACTTCCCCACCTGGATCTCTGGCATCCCCTGAGGGATGGTGGGTAGGAGTTGATTAAGTATGGAACAGGTGTTTGAGAACAGCCTGACCAAACAAGGCATCCCTGCGGGAGTTCTTGTCCAAACAGTAATGGGCTGTGAAGGTATGAACCGAGGCCCAAGTGGCTGCTCGACAGATGTCGTTGATAGACACAGAGTTCAGGTGAGCCATTGAGGCTGCCATGGCTCTCACATTGTGAGCTGTGACATGGCCCTCCAGAGAAATGTTCTTGCTCTGATAGGCGAAAGAAATACATTGGGCAATCCAGTTGGAAAGTGTTCTCTTGGAGACTGGTTGTCCCAAATGAGAAGGATCAAAAGCAACAAAGAGTTGAGAAGACTTTCTATGTTGTTGTGACCTCTGTAAGTAAAAAGCTATAGCCCTTTTACAGTCCAGGGTATGAAGATTCCTCTCTGCACTTGAAGCATGAGGCCCTGGAAAAAAGACAGGTAGGTAGACCTCTTGGTTGAGGTGAAAAGGCGAGACCACCTTAGGCATAAAATGTGGATTAGTCCTAAGGACCACCTTGTCATGATGGAACCTTGTATAAGGTGGATTAGCTACTAGTGCTTGCAATTCACTGATGCAGCGTGCTGATGTGATTGCAATGAGAAAAATAACCTTCCAAGAAAGGTATTTCAAGGAGGTAGTAGCTAAAGGTTCAAAAGGCGGCTTCATAAGCTGGCCAAGAACCAAATTTAAATCCCATGCCACCGGAGGTGCTCTAATGGGAGGCTTTGTTAAAAGGAGGCCTCTCATGAACCTTGCTACAAAGGGATGACAGGAAACAGGTTGTCCATTTAGAGGCTTGAGGGAAGCTGCAATAGCACTCAGATGGACTCTTACTGAATTTGTCTTAAGGCCTGCATTAGACAGATGCAGGAGATACTCCAGCAACGATTCCAGAGGTATTGAACAGGGGTTAAGACCCTTTCCAGAACACCAGATGGTAAACCTTTTCCACTTGAAGGCGTAAGAACGTCTAGTGGAAGGTTTTCTGGAAGCATAAAGAACATCTTTCACTTGTTGAGAAAGAGGAAGATCCTGAAGATCTAGGCCTTCAGCAACCAAGCCCTGAGATGCAGAGACTGGGGATTGGGGTGCCACAACTTTCCATCCTCCTGAGAGAGGAGGTCTGGAGCAGACCCTAACTCTAGGGAGGGAGCTTGAGAGAGATGTAGAAGCAGAGGGTACCACACTTGCCGTGGCCAATGTGGAGCTATGAGAATCATGTGGCCTCTGTCTCTCTGAAGCTTGAACAGGGTTTTGGGAATTAGGGGAATGGGTGGAAAGGCATACAGGAAGTTTTGACCCCAATGGAGGAGGAAAGCATCCCTTGCCTGGGCCCCCTGAGCCGGAGTCCTGGAACAGAACCGGGGAAGTTTGGCATTCCACGGACTTGCAAAGAGGTCTATGTCCGGGGTTCCCCAAATTTGAAAAATCTTGGATACCTGGTCTATATGTAGGGACCACTCGTGTGGAAGCAGAACTCGACTGAGTCTGTCTGCACAAGAGTTTTTGAGCACTTGGAAGATAGACTGCCAGAAGATGAATGTGATGCTCTCTGGCGAGGGCCCACAGTCGCAGAGCTTCGTTGCAAAGCGACAGAGAGCCAGTTCCTCCCTGCTTGTTTATATAGAACATGGCTACCTGATTGTCCGTGTGGACAAGGACTGTCTTGTGGCTGAGCAGTGTGTGGAAAACTCGCAGAGCAAGGAAGATTGCTGTGTGTTCTAAGAGATTGATATGTAGACAAGTCTCCTGTGGGGACCAGATGCCCTGGGTGGATAGGTCCTAAAGATGAGCTCCCCAGCCCATTGGAGAAGCATCTGTTGTAAGAGTTGCCTGGGGTAGAGGCTGTTGAAAAGGACACCCCAGCAACAGGTTCTGAGGGGACTTCCACCACTGGAGGGACAAAATGAGGCGACTTGTGTTTGCTATTTTGTCTGACAGGCAGCCTAATGCCTGGGTCCATTGGGTGGATAAAGTCCACTGAGCTGCTCTCATGTGAAGGCGAGCATATGGTACCACATGAACGGTGGATGCCATGTGGCCTAGCAACTGTAACAGTTCTCGAGCAGTTAGAAGGGGTTTTGACTCTGCTTGAGAAGCTAACTGCATCAAGCGAAGGCAACGGGCCTGGGGAAGATAGGTCCTTGCCTCTGTGGTATCCAGTAGCGCCCCTATAAACTCAAGGGACTGAGTAGGGATCAAATTGGATTTTGGGATGTTTATTACCAGCCCTAAATATTGAAGGATACGCATTGTGCAGGTTAGAGCAGTCTTGGCCTCTGATTGAGTGGGAGCTCGAATGAGCCAGTCGTCCAGATAAGGGAAGACAAATATTCCCAGGGTGCGCAGAAAAGCAGCAACCACTGCCATGCATTTCGTGAACACCCTTGGTGCAGAGGCCAGGCCAAAGGGGAGCACTCTGTATTGATAGTGCTTTTCCTGGAAAAGGAACCGAAGGAACCTTCTGTGAGTTGGATGGATGAGAACATGAGTGTACGCATCCTTGAGATCTAGAGAACAAAGCAGCAGAGTTCCTAGAGAAACCATCTTGAATTTCTCTTTGACTAGGAATCTGTTCAACTCTCTGAGATCTAAAATGGGTCTGAAGCCCCCTGTTTTCTTTGGGATAAGAAAATAGGGGGAGTAGAACCCTGTGCCCTGTTGTTGAGAAGGCACTTCCTCTATTGCCCCCTGGGCTAGAAGAGTGGCAACCTCCTGCTCTAACAGGCTGAGGAGGGAGGTTGGAGAATTGAACTGGTGCACTCTTGTGAGAGGGGACAAGCTGGAATAATGAAGTTTGTACCCCTCTCTTATGATGGAGAGTGTTCAAAGCTCTGCTGTGATTTGCCCCCATCTGGGAGCAAAGTGACATAACCTTCCTGGAATGGTGGAAGGCTCTGGTCCTTCTAGAGCCAGGAAGGCTAAGTTCTCTAGCAGAGAGTCAAAGGCCCTGAGGGGGCTGAGATTGCTGGGCTGGAGCAGGCCTCGCAGCCTTTGCCTTGGTCTGTTTGAAGGATTGCAGACGTTTGGAAGGAAACTGAGCTGCAGAAGATGCTCTCTGACTATAAGCAGGATAGGATCTTCCCTTTTTAGAAAAAGGTGTTTTCTTGAACAACCTTTTCTTAGCAGGAGCAGCAGTAGATTTGGATAGTCTATCCAAAGCAGAATTTTCAGCATCCATTTGATTGGCTTTTGCTTGCCAATCTTTACCAAACAGATTCTCACCTGTACAAGGGATATTTCCCAATTCATCTTGGACTCAGGTCTCCAAATCAGATGCTTGAAGCCAAGCAATCCTACGTGCACCTATAGCTATAGCTGAGGCTCTGCTTACGCATTCAAAGGAGTCGAAAGCTGCACAGTTGGAGAATTTGGAGATATCCTGGGCATGTTTGAGCCCAGAGAGAAATTCTTGCCTTTTACTGTCAGACATAAAAGGACTTAAAGTCAGCAAATGGTCAGTGACTTCTTTTAAGAACATTCCCATGTAGAGACTATAAGAATTAATTCTCGCAGCAAGCATGGAAGCTTGGAAGACTCTTCTACAAAAAGCATCCAGGTTTCTACATTCACGTCCTGGAGGATTAGAGGCATGTCTCTTGGCACTTCTAATCTTTCTCATTGCAGACTCAACCACAATAGAGTGGTGAGGAAGCTGAGTTTTATGGAAACCAGGACAAGGAGGGACACGATACATGGTGTCCAACCTGCGAGAATGAGGAGAGATGGTTAGAGGTGCTTCCCACATCCTTAACATGAGATCATACAGAATCTCATGAATAGGCAAGGTAGCTGTCTCTTTAGGAGTTTTACGATATTGTAGAATATCTAACTCCTTAGCTCTAGGCTCTGACTCTGGGGCTACTGTAATAGAGAGGCCCCGAGCCATCTCTCTGATAAAGTCTTGAAAAGACAAGTCCTCTGGAGGAGACATCCTTCGTTTAGGAGAGGACTCCTCCTGTGGAAGAAGCATCGCTGCATCAACAGACTCTTCAGAGTCCTCAGAGTCATCAGAGGAATCGAAGTATCGTCTGTCGGGATGCTCTTACAAAGCCCAATACCCGTACCGACTGGGATCGGTATCGGGAATCACCGGTACCGGGGTATCGGTACCGGAGGGCTGCAGAGGGCAGAGTACCGGCATAGCTGACACAGATGCCGATGTCAATGCCACCGGTACCGGAATCGGTGCCGATGGTGATACCGGAGCCGGTACCAGCTGAGTATTCTGTTGCGGTACCACGGGCGTTGATGCCACAAGGAAAGCCACCAGACTGCGTTCGATGGACAGAATCCTCTGATCCATCGACGCCGCCAATGCCTGGAAGTCGGTACCGGTAGAAGCCACCGGTGCCCCAGAGCATGCACCAGGAGATCTGTTGAGGCCACGCCATCTAGATCATCCTGGAACCCCGATGATGATGCTTTAGAAGCTGAAGCCTCCCGCCGGGGTAATTTTGCCGGTGCAGAATCCTTGAGGGCAAGGCCAGGGGCATCTCGATGCTTAGAAGGAGATTTGCCCTTCGAGGACTGGCTGGATTTATGTTTAGTTACCTGAGATCCATGTGAGGAAGAAGCAGCCCTGAAAGACGTCGATGCCACCGAAGCTGCATCAGAGGGAAACAGGGTACTGAGCTTGGCAGCTCGGTTCTGTCAACCTCTCTTAGACATCATGGAACAGGACACACAATCTTTAATGGAATGGTCAGGGCCTAAACACTTTAGACACCAGTCATGGGTGTCGGTGACGGAGATAGTACCGCCACATTTTGTGCACTTCTTAAATCCTGAGGCAGGCTTTTCCATATTTAAGGAAAAGGGTTTTGGGCCTAAGGCCCAAAACTGAAGTACACCTGAAGAAAAATAAATGGAAAAAAGGTCTTTTTTTTTTTTTTAAAGAAGAGAATAAGAACTGGCGGTAGCGGTATAGCGTCGAGGAAGGCAGACGCGACAGAAAAGAAATAAAGAAAAAATAAGGAAATTCTTCTGCGGTGACAGGAACACGACCTGCTGGCTCCGCAGAAAAAGAACAACTGAGGAGAGAAAGTTGGAAAGGCGGGAAGGCAGCACGCAGGTGCTGTGGGATGCTCCCAAAAGCTTTCTGATTGGACGCTGGGAAGCGTTCCCGCGCAGGCTCTGTCGGTACCGACGTACCCATATGTGAAGACTCATTCCTGCTTGTTCCTGGAGATTACTAATACTATAAAGTACACTCCACCAACTGACCAAAGGCAGTTATCTTAATAAACCGCTCATATCACTTGTTTATGCGGAACTATAGATAACTTAAAAATGCCTATTATCTTCCCCCGAAGTCTGAGACCTTCGGGAGAAGATAATAGGCATTTTTAAGTTATCTATAGTTCCGCATCAACATGTGATCAGACTTCGGGGGAAGATAATAGGCATTTTTAAGTTATGTATAGTTCCGCATAAACATGTGATATGAGTGGTTTATTAAGATAACTGCCTTTGGTCAGTTGGTGGAGTGTACTTTATAGTATTAGTATTTCACGCTCTAGACAAAGACCATAAATATAGTGTTCCTGGAGATTGGCACTTCTGTTATCTCACTTTCAGGCATGCAGCAAAGCAAAGCAGCCATGGCAGCGCTGTTCTAATGCATGCAGCTCAATAAGAGTCCAGGTTTGCTGCCTCGCTTTCCTGCCACAGGGTGTCGCATAACTTGGGAGGTGGGGAGGGGGGGGATGTTTAAAGTCTGTACTCTACAAGCGGCCACGACCCCAAATGTGGATTTTGTGATCCCATTTGGGGTCTCGACCCAGTTTGGGAACCGTTGACCTAAGCCCTCTTGGGGTCCATGGCAGGAGGAGGCAAGGGCCCTGGGGCCTCCGGAACTTCTGCAGACAGAGAAGGATGCCCAGCCTACACCAAAGCCGCCTCACAGGCCAACAGCAATGCACAGAAGCAGCCCATATGCTGCTTCAGCAACTGCTCTTTACAGCCAGATTTTTAAAAACCCTGCATCTGCGACTCCCATGCTCCAGGCAACCCATCCTCTCTCATCCCTAAGGGGATCATGCAGCCATCCAAAACAGCCACCCTTCCCGTCACCGGGAAAGATGGGTGAGACAAAGGGTTGGCATCAAAATTATCCCTGGGCCCCAGGCTCCCTGTGGTGGGTTCCGGATTGGTATGGGCAAAGTGCACCAATGTGTCCTCATCACACTTGGGGCAACAAGATCCTGCTGCATACAGCATTCCATCAAACTACTGGCATCGCAGCAAAGAAGAAAAAAGGTTGAGCCACAAAAATAAAAGACAGCCATCACCATGGAAAGGGAATCCTGATCCTGATCAGAAGCATCCTTCTCCTTCACCCCAGCAACTAGGGAAACTACTTAGGGGCACCCCCGCAGACCTGCTAGAAACCTGCTTTATTAAGCAAAGCTGTTTCCCAGCTTAACAAAAAATAGTCAATTGAAAATAAAATAAATTAAAAATACCAGGCAGGCAGGGGGTGAGGGGAACTCCTGGTTGCCTCCCCTGCCTGCCAGTGCTGGAACCTGAAGGTAAGAGCACTGGACCAGGGCATCATCTGGCTCCAGGAGGGATGTTGGTACCTGAGCCTCTAAAGGACTTGAGAGCTTGATTGCAAGGGCCACAAAGTCGTAGCCTGGGCCCAGAGAGCTAAGCCAAGATAATACTGCTGCAGAAGACCACACACCAGCCATCTAGTGGAGACAGAGAGTACTGGCAAGTTCCAGTGCTGCACCACCACTTATACAGGGGATGATACCAATGAAAGTTGTCTTGTTTTGTCTCCATCTGTTGGCTGGAGTGCAAAAGCCACTTATTCGGACTGTTCTAGCAGGACGATCAGGAAGTATAATGGAGAAAGGTGAATAGTGGTGTACCCCAGGCATCTGTGCAGGGTCCGCTGCTTTTTGACATATTCATAAATGACCTGGAAAGTGGAATAACGAGTGAGATTATCAAATTTGCAGATGACACAAAACTATTTAAAGTTGTTAAAACCCAAGAGGATTGTGGAAAATTGCAAGAGGATCTTGGTAAATTGGAAGACTGGGCATCAAAACGGCAGATGAAATTTAATGTGGACAATGTAGCACGGTATATAAGAGAATGTAAATAAATAAATAAATAAAATAAAACAAGTGCAAAGTTATGCACCTAGGGAAGAACAACCCAAACTATGGTTACACGATGCAAGGTTCCACATTAGGAACCACCACCCAGGAAAAAGATTTAGGCGTCATTGTGGATAACATGTTAAAACCCTCGGCCCAGTGTGCAGCGGTGGCCAAGAGAGCAAATAGAATGCTATGTATCACAAGGAAAGGAATAGAAAATAAAACAAAGGAAATTATAATGCCTCTATATCGTTCCATGGTGAGACCGCACCTTGAATATTGTGTGCAATTCTGGTTGCCGTATCTTAAAAAGGATATAGCGTTATTAGAAAAGGTTCAGAGAAGAGCCACCAAAATGGTAAAGGGGATGGAAGGATACCCCTATGAAGTAAGGCTAAAAAGGTTAGGGCTCTTCAACCTGGAGAAGAGACGGCTGAGTGGAGATATGATAGAAGTCTATATATTAATGAACGGAGTGGAACGGGTAAACGTAGATCGATTGTTTACATTATCAGAATATAGAAAGACTAGGGGACATGCAATGAAGCTACAGGGTAAATTATTTAAGACTAATAAAAGAAAATATTTCTTCATTCAACGTGTAATCAAACTCTGGAATTTGTTACCGGAGGATGTAGTAAAGGCTGTTAGTGTAGCTGGGTTTAAAAAAGGTTTGGACAAGTTCCTGGAGGAAAGGTCCATAAACCATTATTAAGAAGGGACCAGGATATCAGTGCTTGACCCAGTACAAGAATCGTGGAACCTATGTCTTTTGGGGAAACTGTTAGGTACGTATGACCTAGATTGGCCACTGTTGGAAACAGGATACTGGGCTTAATGGATCTTGGTCTGACCCAGTATGGCATATCTTATGTTCTTATGTTTCGGCACTAAAGTGTGTACTTTGCCTGTGAGCATGCAAATGGAGAGTTTTTGGACGAGCGTGTAAGTAAGCACAAAGTTTATAAATTACTATAATTTATGCACGGAATTGAAAGTATAGGAATGGACATTGACACCAGCTCAAGGGCTGGTATAAATACCCACGAGTGTAATGCAGGTATGCATTATGCCACTTCTGCTAATATTTTATAAAAATTAGTAGGTGCCTATTTGTCTTTATAAAATAGGAAGTAGGCCCTAAAGAAGGAGCAAGACTGAACTCTTTCCTTCTTTTATCCTACTGCCTGTCTCAGTCTTAGAAGGTGGAACATCAAATTATTTCCCTCCTATATTTCCTGGATTGGTAAGGCCTGAAGAGGGTTTCCACTGATTGGATCTCTACACATACATATACTCTGGAACTCACAGTCTTCTCTGTTCTCATAGATCTCTTATGGGAGCTCCGAGTACCTTATTTATCTGCTTAATCTTGGTGTTCCACTTCTGCCTGTCCCTGGATGCTGTCTCTGCCTGCTGTTCAGATTCAGTGCTACGCCCAGTTCTTTGTCTGGCATCCATTCTGCTTAGAAAACCTGGGCTTCAAATCCTGACTACTCCCTATTACCAGAGAGCTCAACCCAAAGGTAAAAGGAGCTGTTACAGGTGAAGGTGCAATCTCATGGAACTTGGTCGTGACACATAGGTGCCTTGAAACATGCTTTAACTAGGCACCCCCTTATAAAATTACCTTCAGGGATTAATTTTATAAGCAATTTGAGGATGTAGAACAGCATTTTACATACTCATTTAAGAGTTTATAAATCTGTGCAGAAGTATACATGAACAGAGTATATGCTCAGAAAATATAACACTTACTTTTATGAAAAAATCCACATAAGCATTCCCAAGGAAAGAGAATGGGTGGAGTGTGAGTGGGATGAACACTTACATGTGTATTTTAAAAAATACAAGCATGGGCGCCAGTTTGTCCTGGAGCATATAAGCACAAAACTTACAAATGCCTTACAGCAAGTTTAACTTTGTGCAGGGGCTTTCTGGTAGGCTATTTTATTAAGGCACATAGGTACATATATCTTGATACTAATGGTCAGGATCATAAGGATAATGTCAAAACGCATTTCATGACCTCTGAACATTAATTCAAATGTTTATGTATTCTTGTTGTCTATAATTATTTTTGTTACAAAAATTTTAAATTAAAAAGTTAAAAATAATATGTGCAACATGTGTGCTTATGTGCCTTCCCTGCTGGTTTTTACCATCATGATATGAAAAGAAACTTTACTACAGGAGGCACATAATATATTTATGACTAGTTAGTCACAAATGGTGACATTTTACTTATCAGACGTCCTAGTCCTGCTAGAACAGTCCAGACAAGTGGGCTGTATGCATCCACTGGGCAGGAAGAAGATACAGAAGCTCACAAAACCTTAGAGCCTAAGGCCGTGTCCACCCGAGCATCCAAGCGATAATACTCAACAAAAGTAGAAAAGTAGAAAGTGATGCCCACGTTGCCGCGCAACAAATGTCTGCAGGGGCTATCAAGCTCCACTCCACCCACAAGGATGCTTGTGCTTGAGTAGAATGGGCACACAAATCCTCCAGCACCAGCACCCAATGTAGACTTAGCTGTTGTATCATCTTCACATGGACCAGCAAACAGCACAAAAGGATGGTTTGACTTACAAAAAGAATTTGTAACCTCCAAGTTCCGAAGAAGCACCCTCCAAACATCCACAAAGCTAAGATCCTTATCCTTCCGCCAACATTGCTATTTAGAGAAGGAGGGCAGGCAAACCACCTGGTTCACCTGAAAGGAAGAAATCATTTTAGGTAAAAAGAAAGGCACAGGCCAAAGGGAAACTGCCTCCTTAGAAAAAGATAGGTAAGGATCTCAGCAAGACAGAACCTGCAGCTTGGAAATCTGCCTTGAAGATGGTCTTGAGCATCAAATCCTTCAGAGTAGCGTGCTTCAATGGCTCAAAGGGTTCTGACATCAGGGCCCTGAGCACCAGACACAGATCCCAGGAAGTGACCACAGACCGGAGGGGAGGATGCAGATGCCGCACACCCTGAAGAAAGTGCAAAACATCCGGGTGTGAGGCTAGAGACCTACCAGCCACCAGATCTCTGAAACAGGACAAAGTTGCCACCTGAACCTTCAGGGAACTAAGAGAAATACCCTTCTCCAGACCATTCTACAGAGAGGCCAACAGAGATGGCACCTTGGCAGACTCAAGAGCCAGCTGCTGTGCACCGCAACATTGCTCAAAGAGGCACCAGACCCGCATGTATGCCAAGTTGGTAGACCTTCTCCAGGCTATGAGCCGAGTGGAAACCACCACTGAAGAACAGCCCTTACGCGCTAGCTGTCTCCTTTCAAGAGGCAAGATGTAAGCGAGAAAGGAACTGGGTCATCCAGAAGGATCAGTCACCAATGCAATAGGCTCTGAGAAGGAGGCAAACTAAGAGGTGACGTTTGCAGGAGCCGCATAAGATCTCCAAACCACACTCTCCATGGCCGATCGAGTGCCACCAGAATAATCCTTTCCGAGTGACATGCCATATGCCGAATCACACACCCCACCATGGGCCATGGAGGAAACACATATAGGAGGCCTTGACTTGGCCAAAACTGAGCAAGGGTATTGACGCTCTTGGACCCAGTCTGCCTGCAGCGACTGAAGAAGAAGCACACTTTAGCATTGGAGTAGATCGCCATCAGATCCATCTCGGGGTGACCCCAGCGGTGTAGAATCAACTGAAACGCCTCCTGACTCAACTCCCACTCTCTTGGATCCAGAGAGTGCTGGCTAAGAAAGTCCGCTTCCACATTGTCCACCCTGGCAATATGCTGAGCTGACAAAACAAGGAAGTTCTTCTCTGCCCAGGCAAACAGGACAACCATCTCCAGGGCTACCCCCCTGGTGCTACATGCTCCACAAAAGAACTAAGAACAAGTCCAAAGTCCGGAAGCAGAGGGGAAGGAGGACTTTCCAGGCTGGTAGCAATGGGAGTCCTGACACACCCAGGAGTCCAACCAGCACGCCTGCGAGGAGTGGGCAGAGGCTGAAGGGAAAATGGCCCCTGCCTGATTCACATGCTCCCTGGACCTGTCCTCCTGAAGACGGTAAGATGTCGTCTCACCCAGGACCTTTACCAGCTTCTCCAGATCGGCTCCAAAAATCAGCTTCCCTTTAAAAGGCCAGCTGGGTCAATCAGCTTTAGAAGATGTGTCCACTGCCCACTGTCAGCGCCAAATCCAACACCATGTCACCGTCAGCATGGCATGATCCCTGGCCACTAAACATTCCAGACCATATATAGTATCAGAAAGGAAGGCCGCATGCAGACTGCAAAAGAAAGAGAGGTAGTACCATCCGGCAGAAGAGACTGAATCCACTGGAGCAGAGCTCAAGACATCAGGCCTGCACATACTGCCAACTGAAGAACAGCAGACGCCTCGGTGAACTGTTTTTTCAACAATGAATCTACTTTTCGGTCCAGAGAATCCTTTAAGGCCGATCTGCCTTCCACAGGAATTGTGGTCCAAATGGTAACTGCTGTAACCTACGCATCCATCTTGGGAATATCAAACCACACAATTCAGTCCTTCTCTGGGAAAATGTACATTTTCTTATACACCCTCAACCCCTTAGGCAGGGAGTTGGGGGAATCTCACTCTGATCGGATCATGTCCTTGATCTTTCCTGGGAACAGGAAGACAGTAGTGGATTTCCACACTAATTGCAGGAGTGGATGCACCTTCGGCTTCAGCTCTGGCCTGGAGCATCTGCCAAATTCAATGTGGATGACATCCTGGCAATCAATGCCGCCAGTTCCTCTTCCAAAACAGATGGATAACACTGGCCTTCACAATCCTCCAAAGGTGAGAGTACAACTTTGTCCACATCAGAGCCCAGAACTGAGACATCTGAATCCAAGTCACAGTCCAAATCTTGGACAGATCCCAGCTGAACCCCATCTCCAGGTGACACTCTTCATCGGGGATGCTTAGTCATAGGCAACTGAACAGTGCTTCCACTCTTAGCCTGTCCCTCACAAAACTGTGCTCGGGAGCACCCAGAGGCCACAGTGTCTGAATTTCCATGCCAGAATGACCAGGCCTGCTGTAAAAAGAAAAAGAATTCCATGAAGGACAATCCAGAGTCCAGAAGCTCTCCTTTTGGAAATGACCCTCCAACACCAGGGACATAGCCACTGCCAATCCCCTAGAAGATGGGAAGCAGCCAAGAGTACAGTTGCCAGAACGTCCGGCCAGCTGGTAATCCCTTACCCACAGAGTCATCCACCAACTCCTGCCCAAAGGCAGACAAGGCTGGACTAACTGCATCCCCCCCGCTGAGAGAGAGGGAGCAAGCCCTCCAGGGACAACTCAGAAGCTGCATATAAGAAGGGCAGAGTCCAGAAGCCGGAGATGAGGCACATGCATATGAGGACAGACTGAAGGATTTTAATATGTACACCTTAGAGGAAAGGCAGGATAGAGGTGATATGATTGAGATGTTTAAATACCTCCGTGGCATAAATGTTCAGGGAGAGAGCCTCTTTCAATTGAAAGCAAGTTCTGCTACGAGGGGGACATGAGATGAGGGTGAAGGGAGATAGATTCAGGAGTGATATGCAGAAATATCTCTTTACGGAAAGAGTAGTGGATCCATGGAATAGTCTCCCAGGGGAGGTGGTAGAGATGAGGACAGTAACTGAATTCAAAAAAGCATGGGACAAACACAGAGGATCTCTAAAGGTAAAAAGGGGACTGTTGTAGTTGTTGATATGGAAGGAAAGACTAGATAGGCCATGTGGTCTTTTTCTGTCGTCATATTTCTATGTTTCTATTGTCACAGCCCCTCCTGGTGGCAGCGTGCTGAAGGGTCAGGGTGGACATTTATTGTTTGTTGAAGCCGGGTACTCTAACTTAGACCAGGTGCATTATGGTCCTTGTAGTTCCCTTCTTTATAAAGAATAGTTGTGTGAGCCTTGTGCTGGGTTAAATATAAGGTTTTATTCCTTTGATGCGCTAAGGTTTTCCAAGAAGACAACAGAATTCACCTTGATTCAGGGTTTCTACCAAAGTATTTACAAAGTCCAAAACTGTTATAAGAGCTTCACAGTCTTTTCCATTCAAACAGGATTCTTCACATATAAACAGGTTAAATAAACACAAAAACTTCTTTTCAGCTCAACAAAGCAGTGACATTTTAGAGCATGTCTTATGCTATGACTCTGTGAGAGATTCTATACTCTCAGCTACACAAAGAGTACAGTCCATAGGATATTCAGGTAGCAATGGTTCTGGTTCTACAAGGTCTGTTTGCATATCCTCTTACTCAGATATGGAGTCTGCTAAGCCTGAGCTTTCCCTAAGCAAAACTGGATGTACTACAGTAGTTCTCTCCAAGACTTTCTAGCCTGGCTGGACCTAGTCTGGCAAACAATTAATATGGCTTTTATCTAGGACCTTCTGCACAAGTTTCCAAAGCTTTCCCCAGCTTTGTTTCTCAAATCTATGGCTCTCTGGTTTATAAGCCTTTCTAGGACCTGGCACACATTCAGGAAAGGAGGTGTGAATGTACCTTTGTTCTCTGAGACGTGTGTTGCTGGTATTCCCTCTACCAGGCACTCTCCTGCTTACACCGTCTTCCCGGGAGACTTCTTTCTGGAGCTTTTCAGCATGGGCTTGACCTTCCTGGAAGTTGTCCCTTCCTTGTAAGGACTGCAAGTTTAACTGCCTTTCCTTCCGTAGTTGGAGCTTTCCCCTTTCTCTCTCCTTAGTAGCAGGGGTTTCTGTTGCTCTCTGTATTTGTGGTCCTCTCTGCTCCTGTGATCATCTCTCTATTCGTGGTCCTCCCTCTATTCATGGTCCTCTCTGCTTTCTCCTGACCGAGCACTGCTTATAAAGCAGTTTCTCTAGTGAGCTTTCTGGCCCTCTACTCAGGTGTGTTTGATTAGCTATTACCTCATTACAATCTGGGTGTGTCAGCCTACCTCCTGCAGTCTCGTGCCTACTCCCTCTAGCTGCACTTCTTGGTAACTGCATTCTCTGTAAATCAGTTTCTTTAAAAGAAACGGGGTTTTCTCCTAACTCCATAGCTTCAGTAGTGTCAGCTTCATCACACTATGGGGCTTGTTTACAAAGCCGTGGTAGTGGTTCGCGATCGCAACCGCGGCCCCATTGAAATCAATGGGGCCGCGGCTCCGATTACGATCGCAAACCGCTACCGCGGCTTTGTAAACAAGCCCCTATGTTTCTATCGCTTGCACTGGCCAAACAACATTTCCTGGACAAGAACATAGAGAGTTAAGGCAAATATCACAACAGCATGCACATAGAGATAAGGCAAATATCACAACAGTGTGCGTTAACAGCGCTATTACAGCAATGCGTGTTGGAGCCACTCGGGCGGAACATACAAATGCACTGCATGACTGCCAGGCACACATCAGTAAAAATGCTACCGATGTGTGCCTGCAGAAAATGGCAGGAAACCCCCACACTGCATCAAATGTCACCACCGGTCCACTCTGAATTGCACCCCAGACAGACGAAATCGGAAGCCCCCAACAATGACGAGGTCAAGCCTTGGTACTCATCCCGAGAATCCCAGGCAGAACATCCATGCAGGGCTCATCTCTACTCCCCTAAAACTGTTTCTCTGGCTTTGCAGGTCCTGCTTTAAGGTGGATGGCAGGCAAAGTCTTCTGCAATCTTCGGGAGAGAGCAGAGGGGACAAAGGAGTAGAGAGGGGGTGTTAAGATTGTGCGAAGCTGCTGAACTCTTCCAATTCTTCTAATTTTCTGGCTGGTCAACAGGCTCTTATCATAAGAGCAAGAAGCTGAACCAATTTTCCCTCCTCCTATGGCTACCAAAAAGACACAATCTAGTGGAGCCTCCCACGTCAAGCTCAAGTGAGAGAGTCACCTTCAAGGTGGTCATTCACAAGCATTTAGATCAATCATTCAAATTTCTTCAGAGTGGTTAAAAATCCATCCACCATCTGCAGGAGACAATAAATACTGAAGAAACCTCTGGTGGCTGAGGCGGATAGAGGTATGGAAGTGAAACCTGTGCTTTTCATTGGTTCTTTGTCTCCACCAATCTGCTGATAGGGGAACACAATCCACTTGTCTGGACTGGTCTAGCAGGGCTATATGAAAGTATTATTAGACCAATAAAATTTATCTTTTACAACTTGCTTATTGATCTTTCTTTCTATACTATTTTATCATAAATGGGAAGTAAATCTCATCACTTCTATTAAAAAAACACTTATTACATATGATGGTCATAATATACAGCAAAAAAAGAAAAAGAAAACAAATCTATTTATATTACCATCACTGGTGCTTTTATTCATCAGTTCCTCCAGCCATGACGAAATATCCTTCAATGGCACATAATCTCTCACATATTCTTTGCGTCTTTCTTCCAAGGTCATACTCAGCAGACGTTCTATGGAGAAAGAATGTATTTATTTATTTGTATGTATTTAGCTCATGCCTTTCTAATAGACATTTAAGGTGAGTTATATTCAGGTACAGTAGTTATCTCCCTGCCCCCAGAGGGCTTACAATCTAAGTTTGTACCTAAGGCAATGAAGGGTTAAGTGACTTGTCCAAGGCCACAGGGAGTGTCAATGAGAACAGATCCCTGGTCTTTCCAGTAATAGGCTGCTGCCCTAACCACTGGGCTACTCCTCCTTTGTACATGAAAAATAATACTATCATGTAATTTCAAAGCCTTTGATAATAGCCGATTGTGGAAAAGAAATAAGTTAATGAACACAAGACCTGAACCAATAAAGATTCTTGTGAATGGCATAAAAAAAGAAGAAAGACCCTACTAGAATTATGAGAAGGAAAGGAATCACACACAAAAGCCAGGTTTCAATGGATGTAAGACAAGCTCCATATTCCTTGTAGCCACTGGGTGAAATTGCCTCAATTTTATCACTGGGAGAACCACTACTGGCATCACTGTTTGATCTAGGTGGGAGTTATTTGCTACCTATAAAAGAGAACCTGTGAATTACTCCCAACATAGCCCGGAAAAACTGACTAAAGTCAGTTAGCATGTAACCCTGCAGATCAAATTTCCCTATTGCAAAACAATTTTGAAAATATTTACAAAGACGGTTAGAGACTAGAATAATTTGTCTAGCAACATATTCCCGTTGAACTTTATTCTTTTTTCTTTTTTAATAGAAACCTTTGCTATTTACTTTCCCTCAAGTTCTTTGGAGCAAGAACTTGTAAATAGTTACCCCAGTTACCCAAGTTATTGTTCCTGTTCCATGTAAAAAACAGATAATATGTATATTATCTGATGTTTTATTGTTCTTTGTAAACCGCGCTGATTATAAATAGTGCGGTATATAAGAGATGTTAAATAAATAATAAAATAAATAAATAAATAAGAGTGTTTCCACTGCAGCTCTCTCATCCATCAACTCCAAAAAACAAGTTACATAAACTGAACTGTTCTTTTGTTATTTGTTAAGAACTCCAAATCACATCAAACAAATACTCCCAATATAATAGCAGAAAGTGAAAAAGTGAAGTATATAGTTTGAAATCAAAATACAATAAACAATTTTTTTATAGGAAGGGTAAGGTCTCAGAACTTACAGGCTGTCAGCGGCTTCATGCTCATTGAACAACCCCATTTAGGTACATCATTGACCTACCACCATCCCTTCCATTAGTAGTTTTTTTTGTGTTTAAACAAAATTGAAAAAACTGTGCAGTCCATAAAACAGCTGATCAAGGCCAGCAATCTTCTTTTAGAAAAATAATTAAACTTTTACTTAGCTTGTTCTAAGAGCTTTGATAAGTAATCGAGAAGAGGCCTGCCAAAGCCTTGGTTGTCTATAGCTGGCAAATCCCAGCTATTAAGAACTGCCATACTGGGTCAGAGCAAAGGTCCATCAAGATCAGTGTGCCATGTCAAACAGTGGCCAATTCAAGTCACAAGTTCCTCACAAATCCCAAAAGCAGCCATTTCCATACTATTTACTCCCAGGGATAAACAGCGGTTTCCCTTGGACAACATTAATAACTGCTGAAGGACTTTTTCCTTCAGGAATTTATCTAAAGTTATTTTTAAACCCAGCCACACTACCTGTTTTTACCACATTAATTGGCATTGAGTTCCAAAGATTATACTTTAATCTATTTAAAACAGTTGAGAGAAAAAATATTTTCTATTTATTTGTCATGGCTTGTACCTTAATTCTTGTATTTTTTGAAAGAGGTAACAATTGATTCAAATATACACATTCCACTCCACTCAGGATTTTATAGCCGTCTATCATATTTCCCCCCTCAAGCGTCTCTTCTCTAGGCTGAAGAGCCCTAACTTCTTCTGGTCTCATATTCTCTAAAGAGGAGGATAATAATAAATAAAGGGTCTATCTGCCAACACAGATATACTGCAAAAGGAAAGGAACCACATACCGAGGTATTACCCAGTCCAAAGCTGATAAATTTTATTTTATTTATTTAGTATACATTTGTATACCGCTACTTCCAGCGATCAGCAGCGGTTTGATTACAGATTGGAAATTGTCAAATCATGACAGGAAAGTTTTGAGGTATAAACACATTGATTAGACAGGAAAGTACAGCACACAGAGAACTATTTTACAGGGAACATGGGCTATGGAGGGTTAAGTGACTTGCCCAAGACCACAAGGAGCACCTGTGGGACTAGAAACCCCAGTCCAAATCAAGAAGAACTGCCACCCATTTTTTCTTCTTCACATTGTAAAGAGCAGAATAAAGTATACCAATTAATCTGGCCCTCTGATTGATGACCTGGCTATTATTTTCTCAGTGTGTTTCCTGCAAGAAGGCAACATCAATTTTCAAATTCTATATTGCATACAATGGTGACATTTTACTTACCAGATAATGCCCTTTCCTGGAGTCCTGCTAGATCAGTCCAGATAAGTGGGTTGTGTTCCCCTACCAGCAGATTAGTGGAGACAAAAAACCAATGAAAAGCCCAGGTTTCAATGACATCACTCCATGCCTCTATCAGCCTCAGCCACTACAGGTCCCTTCAGTATTCATCCCAAAGCATATAGGAGATACAGAGCAAGCCTCACACAACCTCAACATGGGCAACAATGAGTACTCAATAGTAGTGAACTATGTACAGAAAGTAGAACAGAAAGCTGTCAGAAGAAACAATCCTACAGAGCCAAGTACAAATCATGGCCTTCCCAAGCACACTTGGAGATCACTCGACATTCTACCTTTTACTTCCTGGCCCCTTTCCTATGGAATAACCCCCCTCCCACAATCCAATTAGAACTTGTTTATGCTAAATTCAAGACACTGCTCAAAACCCATCTGTTCTGTTTAACTTTCAATCTCCCAACTGATTTTCCCTTGATATTGGCTCCGCTCTCTTAGGCCATTTCCCAGGAGCTCAATTGGCCCACGTGTGTCTCTCTATTAATCTTCCCTTCTATGCCTGTCCTGTCTATTTCTTTTCTTTAATTATTGGCGTTCATTCCTGGCTTTTAAATTAATTTGTTTTATTGTAAACCACCCTGGTGTTCCTACTAAGAGCGGTATATCAAGATTTAATAAAATGAAATGGCGGACACAAACATACCACAGCAGAAAGAACAGAGCAATTCAGTTTCAAGGACAGGCCCTGGACTGGTCTAGCAGGACTCAAGGAAAGGACATTATCTTGTAAGTAAAACGTCACCTTCCAAATTGTCCTGCTAGATCAGTCCAGACAAGTGGGATGTACAAAAGCTACAACAGCTTTGGGCGGGAAGAAGATGAAGCAGGTCACAAAACTCTTGAGCTGAAGGTCATGTCCGCCTGCGCATGGATATCCAAGCAGTAATGCCTAAGAAAAGTGGAAAGACATGCCTACATCACTATCTGACAAATGTCTGCAGGGGCCACTGAGCTCTGTTCTGCCCCATCCACGAAGTCGCTTATGCTAGGGTAGAACGGGCACATAACCCCTCTGGAACCAGCCAGCTCCGTAACAGATATGTGGAGGCAATAGCCTCCTTAATCCAGCGCCCCAAAGTCGATTTGGCTGCCACCTCACCCTTGCACGTTCCAGCAAACAGCACAAAAAGATGGCCTGACTTACGAAAGGAATTTGTACCCTCCAGGTACTGGAGCAGCACCCTCCGAACAGCCACAAGACAAAGATTCTTATCCTTCCTCTGACACTGCTCTTTAGAGAAAGAGAGCACATGAACCACCTGGTTCATGTGAAAGGGAGACAACACTTTAGGCAAGAAGGAAGGCACAGCCTAAATGGAAACAGCCTCAGTTGAAAAGAACAGATAAGGATCTTGGCAAGATAGAGCCTGCAGCTCGGAGAACCGCCTTGCAGAACAAATTGCGACCAAGAAAACAGACTTGAGCATCAAATCCTTCAAGGTAGCGTGCTTCAATGGCTCAAAGGAGGCCACCATCAAGGCTCTGAGCACCAGAGACATCCCAGGAAGGGATCATGGACCAAAGAGAAGATGCAGATGCCAAACCTCTTAGAGAAAACAGGAGATGTCCGGGTGCAAAGCCAAGGATTTGCCCACCACCGGACCATGGAAACAGGTCAATGCTGCCACCTGAACTTTCAGGGAGCTGAGAGAGAGACCCTTCGAGGCCATCTTGCAGAAAGGCCAACAAGGACGACACCTTGGCCACCACAGGAGTCAAGTGCCGCGCGCCACACCAGCACTCAAAAATGCACCATATCTGTACATATGCTAGCTTGGTAGACCTCCTCCATGTACCAAGTATAGTAGAGATTACGGCCAGAAAGTAGTCTTCTTTCAAGAGCCATGCCATAAGAGAGAAGGGAACCAGGTTCTCCAGGACAATTGGTCCCTGCTGCAACAGCCCCCGGAATGGAGGCAGCCGAAGGGGAGGCGCTTGGACAAGTCGCATCAGGTCTCAGAACCATGCTCACCAAGGCCAATCTAGCACTCTCAGGACAATCCTGCCCAGATGGAACTCTATATGCCAATTCACACACCCCACTAGGGACCATGGAGGAAATACTACATCAGCTGCTGACTAGGCAAAAGTTGGGTCAGGGCATCAATGCCCTCAGACCCCATCTCCGTGTGATGTCTGAAGAAATGACACACTTTGGCATTGGAGCGAGTCAACATCAGATCCATTTCAGGGTGACCCCAATGTCGTACAATCAACTGAAAGGTTTTGTGACACAATTACCACTCACTGGGATTCAGGGAGTGCCAGCTGAGTAAGTCCGCTTTTACATTGTCTACTCCAACAATGTGTTGAGCCAATAAGGCTAGGAGGTTCTTCTCTGCCCAGGCAAATAGGAGATCCATCTCCGGGGCCACTCCAGTGCTTCTTGTGTTACACTGCCGATTGACGTAAGCCAATGCTGGGATATTGTTGGAAAACACTCAAACTGCCTGGCCCTCGAACAGGAACTAGAAACACACACAGACGAGCCAACCTGATGACCCTCACTTCGAGGTGGTTGATGGACCACACCAACTCCCTGCAGTTACAACAGCCCTGGACCATATGGGCTCGGCAATGGGCTCTCTCCAGCCTAAGAGACAGGCATCAGTCGTGAACAGGATCCAGTATAAATCATCCAGCGGAATACCCTTCCTCAAATGACAGAGCTGCTGCCACCACCACAGGCTAGGAGCGGGAGCCTGTACTTGCTCCTGAAAACTCGGGGACCATTGAGTCAACAAGAACCGTTGAAGAGGCTGCATGTGAGCACATGCCCACGAGACCATCTCTATGGTCGCTGCCATCAATCCGAAGAGCTGAAGATAATCCGAGACTCTGGGGGCCTGCTGTGCACAGAACAGCGCTAGGCAATTCAACAGTCTTTTGACTTTGTCCTCTGGCAGGAAAACCCTGCCCACTTGAGTGTCAAAATGTGCTCCCAGAAACTCCAAGAACTGGGAAGGTAAAAGTTGGCTCTTTTCATGATTGATCACCCAGCCGAGGCTTTCTAAGAATAACACTACTCGGGATGTTACCAGAGACGCTTCTTATAGAATGGGCCCGGATGAGCCAGTCATCTACATAGGGATGGACACAGATCCCTTGGCACCGTAGTGCTGCAGCTGCCACCACCATGACTTTGGAGAATGCCCTTGGGGCAGAGGAGAGCCCAAAAGGAAGGGTGACAAACTGATAGCGGGAGCCAATCACAGCAAAATGCAGATACCTCTGCTGATCTGCCTGGATCGGGATATGAAAATATGCATCAGCCAGATCCAGAGAAGCCAATAATTCTCCTTGGTGCACTGCTTGTATCATAGAGTGCAAGATTTCCATCCAAAAGCGCAGCATACGCAAGTGCTTGTTGACTCCTTTGAGGTCCAGGATAGGCTGGAAGGAACTGTCCTTCTTTGGAACCACAATCTGTCCTTTCCCCACTCGCTTGAAGGGATGGACACCACTGCCTTCAAGCAAAACAAATCGTCCAAGGAGGTCCATACCACGGCATCTTTGATTACAGACCCACAGGGGAAGATGATAAAAGCATCAAGAATGGACTACTTGCATTCCAGGACATAACCGAATTGAATGGTGTCTAGCACCCAACGATCCTTGGTAACCAGGGCCAATTTCTGAAAGAAAAGGTGAAGACTGCCACCCACTGGAGGTACCAGGGAATGGGCCCCCAAACCTTCATTGCATGGTGTGGGAGGGTCCTCCTCTCAAGGAGGTCGCATCGCTGGGTCCACGAAAGGGCTGAGAACGAGCCTGAGGCCCTGAAGCAGAGGGGAAGAAAGGCTTTCCAAGTCAGTAGTGATGACAGTCCAGAGGCCTTCTGGTATCCGCCAGTCAGCGTGCCCTTGGTGGTCAGACAGAAGCTGACGAGAAAGGGTACTCGCCCACATCACTGTCCCCCTAGACCTGTCTTCCAGGAGGTGGTAAGATTTTGTCTCACCTAGGTCCTTCATCAGTTTCTCCAAGTCTGTTCCAAACAGGAGCTTCCCCTCAGTGACTGAGTCAAATCCAACACCAACATACAGTAGTCAGGGCACCATGCCTGACCGCCAGGCGCACCAGGTCATACATGACATTAGAAAGCTGACTGCAAGAGAGAGGTAGTATCATCAGGCATTAGAGCCTGAATCCACTGGAGCAGGGCTGAAAAAGTCAAACTGGTGCAAATCTCCAGCTGCAGAATAGCCACCAACACGGCAAATTGATTCTTCAGCAAGTCCTTGCGGTCCAGGACATCCTTTAAGGCCAAAAGAAAAGGTGAAGACTGCCGCCCACTGGAGGTACCAATCTGAATTTCCACAGCAGAAGGACCAGGCCTGGTGCAAAAAAGGAAAAGAATTTTGGGGAGGACAATCCGGACTCCAGAAGCTCTCCTCTCAGAAAGGGCCCCCCTGACACCAGGGGTCATAGCCATCACAGACACCCAAGGGGACGAAGAGCGGCTCACAGCATGGTTGCTGGATGGCTGGGCATCCTTATCCTTAGCGCCATCCTGCACCTCCTGTCGTGAGGCAGGAAAAGGAGGACTAACCGTGTCCCCTGGCTGAGAGGGGCAAGAAGCCCTCCAGGGGAGACTCAGAAACTACCATACAGGAAAGGCAAAGTCTAGAATCCAAAGATGAGGCTCTTCATTTCTTACTACAGGTCAAACAACATTTCCTGGAAGAAGACAGAGAGAATTATGGTAAGTATAAGAGTGCGCGTTAAGGCTGCGTCAGGCCACAAGCATGCATTAACTGTGCTGTCATAGAATGCACATTAAAGGTGCTAGGGAAGGGAAGCACATTGGAGCTGCTTGAATGGAATGCACAATAGGACTGCATGATCTGCAGGCGTACAGTAGACAAAACTTTACAAACACATGCAGAAAACGGCAAGAAATCCCCACCCAGCGCCAACGGTCACTAGCAGTCCACACCGAAGTGCGTCCCTCAGAGACAGAACTGAGAGCTCTCAACAAGGACAATGACAAGGTCAAGCCTTGGTACTCACCCCCTGAGAGCCCTGGAAAGAGAATCCATGTCAGGATCAGCTCTACTTCCCTGAAACTGCTTTACTGGCTGGGTTTAGATTTCAGCAGCACTGTGTGAAAGGTGGCTGGCAGACAGATCCCTTTGAGAGCTTTGTGCAATCTTCGAGAGAGAGTGGGTGGGGAACGAGGAGGAGGGAGGGAGGCACTGAGGTTGTGTGAGGCTACTGCAGACATCCAGATCCTTCTAATTGTGACTGCTCAACAGGCCCTTATGATAAGGGCATTTATTTATTTACAGCCTCTTATATACCGCGCTATTCAGCATCAGTGCAGTTTACATGGAACACAAACTTACAACAGGGCGGCAAGCTAAAACCTGGGTAACAGGGGGTAACTATTTACACATAGGCGTCATGTTTAAGTCATATCGGAAGTAGACTAAGTTGAGGTTGGATTGCCGGTATGTTGGTTGTCACAAAAAAAGAACCAAACCCAAATATAAATTATAATACCTCTATCTAATACAAATCTTTTTGTTGGAACAGGCTGGAGGTGACTGAAAGGGAAACTCAGCCGCACCAGACAGCCAGTTCCTTTTTAATCAAACAAAACAAATGCAGTACTTATCTAAGAAATGTCCCAGTCAAATGTTTTCATATCCATCATAACCATCTCTGTGTATATTCCTTGTAGAACAGCGGTCAAAAGCAGCATAACCACGACGCGCACGTTTCGGGCCCTAAGCCCTGTATCAAGTGTTCATAAACGCACTAGTATCCCGCTTCCAAACCATAGAAAGCAACAAACACTGGATATAGAGGGTGAATCACACACATTGGCTAATGCATTTGTCAGTACATCGGGAGCACCAATCACCAAATGGGAGACCCCACTAACACCTTGGTGTCACAGGTGACGTCACAGCAAGCTAGGCCAATCCACGTAAGGAAGTGGATTGGCCTAGCTTGCTGTGACGTCACCTGCCAATCCACGTAAGGAAGTGGATTGGCCTAGCTTCACAGCTTCACTGGGTTAGGAAGTCAGTGAAGCACCATCTCTTCCTCAAGTACTACCATGGAGCTGAAACAATTTTCCCTCCTCCTATGGCTACCAAAAAGACCACAGTCTACTGGAGCCTCCCACGTCATGCTTAAGTGAGAGAGAGAGTCACCCCTTTAGGGCTTGAGGTGGTCATTCACAAGCATTTAATCAATCTCTTTTCCTCTCAATCTTGTTTCTACAGAGAGGAGAAAATCCATCCACCATCTGCTGGAGACAAAGAAGTATTGAAGGGACCTCTGGTGGCTGAGGCTGATAGAGACGAGGAGTGATGCTAATGAAATCTGGATTTTTCATTGGTCTTTGTCTCCACCAATCTGCTGATAGGGGAACATAACCTACTTGTCTGGAATGGTCTAGCAGGATGATACGGAAACCTTTTTATTTATCTATAAATTTATGGATTACTTCCCTTCAGAAGTCAAAGCAATTTACAATCATATCCTCTCTTTGTCTCACTACCTAATTCATCCATATTACAAATACAGATTCAAATCTCATATCTTACCAACAAAGTCACATACCTAACTCCCATAAAAGATTAAAAATAAAATCACTTGACTTCCACCACCCCTCTCAATGATCTTTGAAATAGTTATCTGCTGCATAATTGCCTAAATTTTAAGTAACCTGATAGTCTTATAGTGGTGGACATGCCCGACTATAGCCCAGATCTGGTCTCTGGTATCTATTAGATTGAATTATTTGTTCCAGGTCCATCCATAAATGTTAGTACGTTCTTTCCTTTTGGGAGAGTGTGTACATGACTGCCTTTCTGACAAACAGAATGAACTCGCCCATCATTTGTTGTTAGTGGTGAGAACTATAATAGCAACATACTAGAAGAAAGAGTGAGCTCCGGCTAAATAAGAATGGTTACACCAAATTTGGGACACCATGTATACAGCATAATTAAGATGGACCTAAGAAGTAATCTTCAAAAATGTTTGAGCATTTGGGACCCTTTTCTACAACAAAATTGTTTAACATTTACAGTTCTTGCTGAATTACGTTTTGAGATAATGTTGATGCCATTTTGACATCCCTAATTTTTTGTGCAGGAGAAGGGTGAGGGTGGGAGGGAGTGCAGATTTGGGGGAAAATGAGAATTCTGTGTGATTGCATTCTGTTTTCATTTTGGAGACTTTGTTATGTTAAACTGTTAAATCTTCACAGTTTATTTTGTAAACAAATAAAAATTTCAATCTAAAATAGTTAATTACTGTGTAGCTGTCCAAATTTTAAATAATCTGACAGGCTTATATTGTCAAGTAAAGCATTCTACTAACTTGGACCCGTGATTTAAAAAACACACACACCTCTCCCCTTCATCCTTTCAAATGGGCCTCAGTTAAACCCAGAATCACCAATAAGTTTTCCCTTTTACCAGGTCATTATGACCATTTCCTTTCCAAATTGCACACTTTAATTTAGTTATTTATATTCACTTTCTAAGATTAATGACCAACAATAAGAAATTTAGTCTGAGACGTCTCTGACCAATATTAGGAACAAATGTAACCAGTCCACGCCTCTCCCCCATATCCTTTAGCTTCTACCTCAAAGCCCAAATGTCTCTACCCCCTTTTACAATCCCTTTAGCAAGATAACAGATCCCCAAGGGGGAAGACTTAATCTCACTTCCACCCCCTTCCAGTCTCCTATTATACAGCTTTTAAACATAACAAAACCTACAACCAATCCTAGAATTGCAGCATACCATCCATCCTTCATAACATATCCACAAGCACTCATCCCAGTGGCCACACAAACTGCTAATCCAATACACACCAAATTAAAAGCAAACATTCCCACACTTTTGCTATTCATTTATTACTCATTATCACCGACACTATAATAGCACTAAAGTGTCATATTCACAAAATAAAAACAAGCAAACATTCCCAACATGCAGCTACTTGAATTCAAGACACTGCCAGGTACCACTACAAGAATTATAGCATATTAAGTCCCACACTTTGGTTCTCCAGCCAAGTAGCTCTTAGTAAAGCCACTTCCTTTTGTAGTTCATTCCCTGATTTGGGTTTTGCACCAGTCTTCTCTCATTGTGCCTCAGCTCTTTTCCAGACACCCACAGTTGATTCCTGCATTCCCAACAATGCTGGTCAATCTTGTACCTCTGCACCCACCTACAAGGGACCCTACCAGTAACTGCACCTCTTGATCATAATTAGGTCTGTGATCCTCATTCAGCTCTGAACAATGTCTCAGGCTCTGTCCACAAGATGACTAAGATGATTAAGAACATCAATTTCCCTCGAGATGCACTAACAGTCTTGCAGGATAAAGAAGTGCTATAGCTCATATATCCATCACAAAGTCTATTTTTAGTGAGAGAGCAATGCAACTTAAATAGGAAAATCTCTTTTTTCTTTTATCATCTCTTTTATTTTAATGTCTTTATTGCCACAGCTCCAATTTAACAAATCAAATGCCTAGTATAATTATTCTTTCTGAACACTAGGCACAAAAACAATGTTGAGGTTGTACAAACAAAACAGGAATAGGTAAACCAACTTTATTTTGTATTTTCTAAATTAATGGACTTCTTATGTTTGTTTCTTTTTATGTTTTTTTATTATAAACCGCCATGCTGTTTCGATATGCTGTTGTTAAGTACAGTCGAGTCGGTGTCGACTCCTGGTGACCCTTTGGATAGTTGTCCTGAACTGTGTTCGGGCTTCATTTAGGCAGCTCGTTGTTGACAGAGTGGCACCCATATTTGCTGTTCTTCTATCGATCCATCTCACTGCTGGCCTTCCTCTTTTGCGTTGACCATCTATCTTGCCAAGCATGATGTTTTACTCTAATGATCTCTCTCTTCGCATGATGTGTCCAAAGTATGAAAAAGTTGGAATCTTGTCATCTAAGCCTCTAAAGAAAGCTTAAGTTTGATCTCCTCTAATACTGACTGGTTTGTTCTTTGGACAGTCCATGGTATACATAGTATTCATCACCAGCACTATAATTCAAAGGCATCAATTTTCTTCCTATCTTTTTCACTGTCCAACATTCGCATCCATATGACACTATTGAAAATACCATGGCTTGACCGAGCTGTATATTTGTATGGAGAGAGACATCTCTGCTCTTCAGAATCTTGTCTAGGTCCTTCACAGTCATTTTGCCAAGAGCAATGCGTCATCTGATTTCTTAACTGTTTGTTGTTTATTGATAGTTGATCCAAGTAGGTTAAAGTTGTCCATTCTTTCAATTTCTTCTCCATCAATGATGAACTTATTGATTTTGCCAGTTGTCAGCATCTTTGTCTTCTTTACATTAAGGTGCAAGCCCATTTTAATACTGTGTTCCTTGATCTTGAGAAGCAAATGTTGCAGATAGTCTTCACTTTCAGCCAGTAATGCGGAATCATCAGCATAGCAAAGGTTGCTGATGAGTCTCCCGCCAATCTTCACACCTCTGTTGTCTTCATACAGACCTGCTTCTCTGGTGATTTGTTCTGCATATAAATTAAACAGGTACGTGGAAAGTATGCAGCCTTGTCGTACACCTTTGCTGATTTTAAACCATTCTGTTTCTCTTTGTTCTGTTCGAACTGTTGCTTCTTGATCAATATAAAGGTTGTGCAAGAGAACTATCAGGTGATCTCATATACACATGCTTCTTAATGTGGCCCAGAGTTTCTCATGGTTTCCACAATCAAAAATCTTGCTGTAGTCAATAAAACACATATAGATATCCTTTTGATATTCTTTAGTCTTTTCAAGGATCCAGCTCACATCCGCGATGATGTCTCTCGTTCCTTGCCCTTTTCTGAACCCTGCTTGCTCTTCAGGCAGTTCTCATTCCAGGTATGGTTGAAGTCTCTGCTGAATAATCTTGAGTAGAATCTTGCTGGCATGTGGGATCAGAGCAATTGTGCGATAATTTCCAGTCAGTTGGATCACCTTCTTTTCCAGTCAAATGGCCATGATGTTGTCTTCCAAATTTCCTGGCAAAGCCTTGTAAGTACGATAACAGCTGCATCATATTGCTGTAATACTTCAATGGGAATGCCATCAATGCCTGGTGCTTTGTTCTTTATAAGCCTTTCAATGCTGCTTCAACTTTTTCTTTCATCACCAATGGTTCTGGATCATAAGGTTCAGGTTGAAACGGCTGTTGGTCCATTTGATCTTTATCATAGAATACTCTGTATATTCTTTCCACCTTTTCTTGATCTTCTCAGCATCATTTAACATAGATCCTTGAGCATCTTGTAACATTCCATTTCAAGGCTAGAAATTTTTCTTTAGCTCTCGTAGCTTTAGGAAAGCTGATCTTGTTCTTCTATTAATAGTTTCTGCTTCTATTTCCTTGCATGCGTCATTGTAGTACTTCTCCTTGTCTTGTCTTGCTGCATGTTGAAAATCTCTGTTGAGTTCTGTGATTGCCTCTCTTTCTCCTCTGGCTTTAGCTTCTCTGCGTTTCTTGGCAATTTTCAGAGTTTCTTCGGTCATCCATTTTGGCAGTTTTTGCTTTTTCACCTTTTGTAGAGATTTTTCATTTTCTTCCAACACAAGCTTCTTGATGTCATCCCATAACTCTTCTGGAGCTCTGTCATTTGTATCTAAAGCAGCAAATCAACTTTGCAGGCAGTCTTTAATTTCTGGTGGTATATTCTCAAGGTCATATTTTGCTACATTCATGAGTGGCTTGCTCTATTTCAACTTTAGCCTGAGTTTGCATACTAGTAGTTAGTGATCTGTACCACAGTCAGCTCCAGGTTTTGTTTTTGTTGATGTTACAGAGCTTTTCCATCGTTGACGTCCACAGATGTAGTCAATTTGATTTTTGTACAATCCATTGGGTGAAGTCCATGTGTACAGTCACTGCTTGTGTTGCTGGGAGAAGGTGTTTGAGATGAATAGATCATTAGTCTTGCAGAATTCTATCAGTCTTTCTCCAGCCTTATTTCTGTTGCCAAGTCCATATTTTCCAACCACTTTGCCTTCTTCTTTGTTGTTAAATTTGGCATTCCAATCACCCATGACTATCAGGATATCCTGTTTGTATGTTCTGTCAATTTCAGCTTGTACTTTTTCATAGAACTCATCAGCTTCATCCTCTTCTGGAGCTGTTGTTGGAGCATATACTTGAATTATCATTGTGTTGATGGCCATTCCTCTTAGACTAATAGAAATTAAGCATTCACTGACTGCATTGTATTTCATTACAGTTCTTGTAAGTTTCTTCTTAATTATAAACACAATACCATTTCTTCTTTGTCTTTCATTTCCGGCATAGTAGACCATGTGATCATTAGATGCAAAGTGCCCAATGCCAGTCCATTTCAGTTCGCTGATACCCAAAAGATCGAGTTCCACACATTCCATTTCATTCTTGGCCACCTCCAATGTCCCTTGGTTCATGCTTTGTACATTCCATGCCCAATATGTAAGACAACTTTGCAGCTTCTGACTCTCATTTCAAGTGCAGCTACATCAGCAGTCAGACATTCTAAGGGCTTTGATCCAACCACATCATAAATGCTGGCTTTACTATGAAAGGTCTTCAGCTCCTCCACAGTAGCCAGTTGAGTGCAATTTGTTTTATGGTGACTATCCATTTGATATAGCAGTATATCAAATTTTAAATAAACTAAACCATATGCAAAGTGCACCGCCTCATTTAACCAGTCATGGACATACTGCATCCCATAGGTTTAACTATATCTCATATATCCGGAAATCCCAAGCCCCTCTTATTTACCACATCATCAGAAGCCTCAGTGGGAGATGATCCTACGTGCCTTGCCACAGAAAACCTCTCCATCATCTTCTCCAATTGCTTGGTCTTGCTACATCTCAGGTAGAACAGGAGCATCTGAAATACATACAATCACTTCGGAAAAATAAACATGCAGTATAGAAACATACATCCCATCAACAACAATGGTAAATCCTACCACTGACATAGGAAAGCCTGTGTTTCTGCAAGAGAGGACAAAAGTTGAGCTCTCTCAGTCGTATCATAAGTTGCAGAAATTTGTATTCCCAAATACCGCATAATCCTCTGCCCAGCAAAGAGGGAAAGATTCATCCATGCACTATGGTCTGTAAGGGGACTGCCTCAGATTTATTCAAATCCAGCTTTAATCCAGAAAGGACACTAAAATCACAGAAGGCCTGCAAAGCTTGTGGCAAGGCCTCTTTGGGAGTTGTTAATATCATCAGCCCAAGATAACGTTTTATTAGCTGAGATCCCATATGTATACTAGGGATGTCCTCTCTGTGCCCGAGATGGCGCAAAAAAGGCTCCAAATATAATAAAAAAGGAATGATGAAATGGTGCCCCTGCCTCATCCCTCTCACTAACTCGAACAGGTCTGCTTTTTTTTCTTAACTTTGTTTATTATGGAATCACAGAGGTGCCATAATACATAGTTTGATCAGTAACTTGAACAAACACTTTAGAAGAATATATAGAGCATTAACAATAACAGGACTCAGCTCTAAGCAGTAAATTAAGCACTGCACTATTCCATGCCCATATCCCTAGGGCTTTGCATCCCCCCTCGGGGAGAAGTGGGCTTCTCTGGAATTCCTTTTCTATTTTCCATAGCTCCCCCTCCTCCCAGCCCCCCTCCCACATCCCACCCACATTTTCCTTCCCCCCTCCCCCCCCAACGCACCTTTAACAGTCTACATTTCCTAGGTTTCTCTCAGACCAGCAGCGCAGGCTTCCCACAAAGCCCCATACCAGAGTTGGGTCCTCGAGGCTTTCGGAGTCAGGATCATTCGTTCCCAATCCCTCATCTCTCTCATACAGTTGAGCCAGTGTTCCCAGCTGGGGATGTGGGTGAAATCCAGTGCACTAGAATAGTTTTCCTTGCAGCCATTAAAGTCATCTCCCAGCAGGAGAGGTCCATTCTTTTGGAGTCCCAATGACCCGATGGATATGTTGTAACACCATCTGCCAATATGTGCGCAGATAGTTACACTCCAAGAAAGTGTGTACCGACATGTCCCTGTGGCTTTTAGAGTGCAGGTAATTTGGTCCTTCCCACAGATGCATTTTGACGCCCCTGTCCCTCATGATGTACACCCTGTGTGGTATTTTGTATTGAGTTTTGTGGACAGCCACATTGGGCGTTAGTTTAAAGGCATCCCTGAAGCATCGAAATAGAAGGGATGGATCTACTGTTTCTCCTAGCTCTTTTGTCCATGCTTCTAACAACCCCTTCCCCCAGTTCAGTTTCCTTTGCTCCCTCCCTGCTTTCTACCAGAGGGAGAGCCGGTTCTCCAACTCTGAGGTTTCCAAAAAAACCCTATCCAGTGGCATGAATCCCTCCCGGCCTCTCTCATCCTTGTACATGCTGTTTATATAATGGCCCCAGAAGAAAACCCCCAAATACTTCAAATGACCACTATTGATGTGCCCAATCAAAAAGAGTCATTGAAAATATAGCGTTGAGCCCTGAACCTACAGAACTCCACCCTCCTTGCTTCTTCCTCAATCCTTTTAATTCATTTTTTTATGTCGGGCCCCCCCCCCCCCCCGGCAAGAGAGAGAAGGAGGAAGCCCTTCCCCTCCACTCCGGGAAGTCCCTTTTATTAATAGAAAAAATTCATGTGCACCAAACAATCGAAATAGTGAAACATCACTTATCTCAAAGAGCTGGCGATGTGTGTGACTTCCGTGAGGGAATACAGCTTGCACGACATGCATGTTTCGGGCCTCTCAAAGGCCCTGTATCAAGTGGAAATATCCCATATTGAATCCATCGCCCTGAAGAACGCCGAACTCAACGGTCCAAGTTATAAAACCAAAGTGGCAGCCAATTGGTTCACGTAAAAAGAGGAGTGGCCTGGCAAACCATGCTGGATTGAAGAACCTAACAAAGAATGTGCACGGCAGCCCAATGTAAAAGAACTGCAACTATACGGTAATGTCACCTCTCAGAGCTGTATAACTATCAAGTTATAAAAAATAAAATATTTTGGTCTGTTTCAATATTATAGATTTTTGATAAGGATTGCTATTAAGTTGGAGCAGAGCAGATGAATATCCCCTGAAGAAACGTTCGCATGTGAAATGCTACGGCGCCATAATTCAAGCGTTGGGACAAAAGCTCATCGTGTTTCAGATAAGCATCCTTCAATTAAAGTCACGTTTATAATATTGAATTTAAAAATATCGAAGTTACAACATCTATTTTAGCTTTAATATAAAATTGAGCAACTAAGAAAGGTCGTTGATGTTTGGGCGCAGTTTCCACATGAAATGGTGTGTTTCATAAGTCGCCTCATTCTGGTTCTGAGACCTAGTTGCTTGAAAAGCTAAAGGATGTGGTACAGGTTAGGAAGTTCTACAATATAGATCATCTTATGGGTGAAGAGTAGAGCTGCACCATATATTTAACTTGAAAGAACTGCAACTAGACAAACGGGCCTTGATACAAAGTTACACCAGACTCCACCAATCACATTCCAAGTTGAGACCCATAGGGGTGACTGTACGTAGACGAAAAATCAAACGTTGTTCCCGCTTCTGTAGAAGACTCTCACGATGTCCCCCTCTGGGAGAAAAGGGAACATGATCTATGACCCTCCACTTAAAGTCCAAAAAAGTGTGGTTAAACTGAATGCAATGCTCAACTATGGGAGCCGAAAGAATCCGGGATCTAATACGAGAGGCATGTTCTCCCAGGCGAACCCGAACGGGTCTGATCGTCCGGCCCACATAGGACAAACCACAAGGGCAAATGAGCATGTAAACCACAAAAGTAGTCTGACAAGAGGAGGATCCTGTGAAGGAAAAAGATTGACCCGTTGCAGGATAACACCATTGAACCCCTTCCAAAGTAGTAGAACAATATTTGCAATTCCCACAAGCCCAATGACCTTGGCGGGATCCCACCACTGCAGGATCAGACTGAAAAAAGATGTATGTACCAAGAAATCCTTCAGGTTTTTCCCCCTAGTATAGGCCACCCGTAGGGGTTTTCTAAAGCAGGAGTGTAACTGTAAAACCTGCCAATGTTTCTTTAAAAGCTTGGTAACTTGCGCTGTGTGGGACATAAACGGCAACACCCCAGTAACTGTATAAAAAGGAGAACCCCCCTCAGAAGGGGAGACAGGACTGGTGCCAGCAAGAGTCCGATCACCCGGGGTTAATAACCACTCCCGATGAGAAAACCGTGCCCGTACATACGCAGCCCGCACCACTTTTTTAGGATATCCACGATCCAGCAGCCGTAATCGCAAAACAGAAGCCTGCTGTTTGAAATCCTCCGTAGAGGAACAAATTCTGTGAAGCCGGAGAAATTGGCCAAAGGGGAGACCCCGCCGTAGAGGAGCCGGATGATGGCTATGAAACCGCAACAAACTGTTGCGTTGACTAGGTTTACGAAAAAGCGTGGTGGTCAGAGTCACCTTGTTTTTTGACCAAAACATCCAGAAATTCAATCTGACAAGAATTGATATGAGCAGTAAACCGGATGTTCGGCTTCAGCGAGTTAAGCCAATCAATAAAACTGTGCAACCGTGTCTGTGTGGAAGACCATAACAAAAAAAAAAAAAAAAAAAATGGCGGCATTGCAGATATGTCCAAAAGTGCTCGTTTCAGATCACCCATTTTTCCTGCATCTTGTTGAAGATCGAGAGTTCTTGTTCCTTTAGTTCTAGGATCTGCCCCACATATCAGCAACCATTGGTGGCCCAGGTATCAAATATTATCTTGTCCATCCCTGGTGCAAATTCTGGGTTTCCCACTAGTGTCCCAAATGGGGAGTGGCCTCTCCCGCCTCCCACATTCTTTCTCCACCACTTGCATGCTTTCCCCAGTGGGTTGAGTAGCCAACTCTTGCCCTCCAGGCAGCTCTCCCAGGGTATCTGCAGCAAGCTGAAAAGTGAGTAGGGACGACAACTGTCATCCATGAGGCCCTTTGGTGCATATCATTCCCTGCCAGCCTGTAGTTCCTGTATCCACCTTATCAAGGCCGCTACATTATACAGGCACAGGTTGGGCAGTCCTACTCCCCCCCTGTTCCTTCTCTCCCCCCATTTTAGCATGGCTGATCCTTGTCTCTTTCCCTTGCCACATGAAGGATCTGATCATACTTTTGTATGCCTGTTCCTCCTGGTTTCTGATCCAGAAAGGCAGCATTTGCAATGGATAAAGTACAGTAGGTGGGGGGTAGTACTATCATTTTAACCAGTGCCACTCTACCCAGCAAGGACAAAGGTAGTTCCTGCCACAATTCACATAATTCTTTTACCTTCTTGATCTTTTTCCTAATGTTCCTTATATAGACTCGGCTCGGGTCTGCACATAAATACAGCCCGAGGTACTCTTTTGCCCATGCCAGTAGGAAGTCTGTGAGGTTCTTGCTATGGCATCCCCAATATATGGCTTCAAATTTGTTCCAATTAATTTTTAATCCCAAAAAGTCTCCGAAATTTGCGAGGACCTCCATAACCTTACCTATCTTAACACTAGCTTGGCTGTGAAAAAGTTGATCTTGTATATCTCTGGTCCTTGGGCTATACTCTCCCATTCTCTCGTTTGGCAAACTTTGCTCGCCAGGGGTTCCAGCATCAAGATAAATAACAGAGGTGATAGAGGGCCAGCGTGAAGGACTGTGTGAGAGTCCCATTAATGAGAATTTGCACTATGGACGAATGGTAAAGCGTTTTGATCCACCCCAAGAAGGTTCCTCGTATCCCATATTGTTCCACCACCCAGAACAGATACTCCCAGAATACATTATCAAATGCCTTTTCAGCATCAGATCATCTCCGTCGTTCTTCTTCCCTTTATATAGTACTGTAAGTGCTCTGAGTAGGTTTGTGGATGCGTATTGGCCCGGGATGAATCCTGCCTCATCTGGGTGTACTAGGGTGGCTATCACTCTGCTCAGCCTTCAGGCCAAAATGGCAGCTATCATTTTAACATCTTGGTTCAATAGGGAATCTGGTCTGTAAGAGCCTACCTGTGTAGGATCTTCCTGGTTTTGGGAGGACCAACACTGTGGCTAAGTTCTGGTGTGAACCCAGGTTCCCAGCCTCTGTGTGCCTCGCTATATTCCAGAAAGGGTAGTGTCAAGTCTCTCCCCAGAATTTTGTAGAATTCTGGGCCTAACCTGTCGGGAGCTGGGGCCTTTGCTAGTTTCAACACTTCACCGTTTGCTGCACCTCTGTTGCTGTGAATGGTGCATTTAGGGCCTGTAGCTCCTTTCCCCCTAGTTGTGGCATTGTAATGTCCCAGAAAAACTCACCTCATTTCGCATCATCCCATGGGCCTATTTCGTAAAGGGCCGGTAGTACTGCAGGAATTGGGATTTGATTGCTTTTTCAACTGTGTGCGGTCTCCCATCTGCCCCCTTAATGAGAACAATAAAACTCTTCTTTCTCTTGGGGCTTACCAGATGCACCAGGAGACGGCCACCCTTATTCCCCCATCTGGATAGCTGATATTTGTAAGCTGATGTTCATTTTCGCTCTCCTAGTCAGTAAGGAATCCAGGGCCTACTTTGTGGCCGTCATCTTCTCCCTGTCCTCCCTACTCATTGTGCTAATATGCCATTGGCGGTGTTCATGTAATTGCTTCGAGAGGTGGAGGATCTCTCCATCCACTTTTTTTCCTAGTGCGGATGGTCTACGCCAAAAAATAACTCCCCACATTGTGGCCTTCACTGTTGCCCAGAGTGTGCGGGGAGCAGCCATTGTATTTGTGTTCTCTGCCCAGTATGCAAGCCATTCTATTTTTATATGCTGGTGGAACCCTTCTTCTTTATATAAAGTGGGGCTCATGCACCAGTCGCCCTCTAGGCACCTCCCATCTGTTTCTCCTAATCTTAGCTCTACCCACACAGGGGCATGGTCCGACAAAGTAATGTCGCCATTGTAGGCCTTTGCCAACCCCATGAACATTGCCTCTGAGATCAATAAATAGTCAAGGCGGGAGTAACTACCCTGTGGATTTGAGTAGAAGGTGAAGGCAGCCTCTTGTGGGTTTAGCGTTCTCCATATAACTATTAATGTTAGCTCTTTGATCATATAGTTTACTCCTTTGTTCAGTGATGATTGTGTGCAAGGGAGTTTGCAGTCCATCTTGGGATCTCTGGGGCAGCTGAAATCGCCACCCACCACCATTGATAGTCCCCAAAAGCTATGATCTTCGCTACTAATGCACAAAAAAAGTGTGTTGGTATACATTTGGTACGTATAAGTTGCAAAAGGCAACCCTCTTCTCTCGTATCTCCCCTCCCATTAAAAGATATCGTCCCTCTGGGTCTGCTACACTTTTATGCATCACAAAAGGGATCTGTTTGTGTATCAGTGTGGTAACCCCCCCCTTTTTCTCCCATTAAAGGAAGCCGACCCCATGTCTCTCACCCACCCCCTCAGTAACTTGCAGTGTTTCGGTGTTGTGAAGTGGTTTTCTTGTAACCACATCTGCCCCCTCCCTCCATAGGCATGTCATTAGTTTTGTTCTTTTTACTGGAGAATGTATTCCTCCTACATTTAGTGTACATATCTTGATTCTATCCAACTCTTGAACATGTCTTTTCCCTCTTTTTTGGGATGTGATCTTAAATAGAAACATAGAAACATGATGACAGAAAAAGACCACATGGCCTATCTAGTCTGTCCTTCCATAACAACAACTACAACAGTCCACTTTTTACCTTTAGAGATCCTCTGTGTTGGTCCAATGCTTTTTTGAATTCAGTTACTGTCCTCATCTCTACCACCTCCACTGGGAGACTATTCCATGGATCCACTACTCTTTCTGTAAAGAAATATTTCCGCATATCACTCCTGAATCTATCGCCCTTCACCCTCATCCCATGTCCCCTCGTAGCAGAACTTGCTTTCAATTGAAAGAGGCTCTCTCCCTGAACATTTATGCCACGGAGGTATTTAAACATCTCAATCATATCACCTCTATCCCGCCTTTCCTCTAAGGTGTACATATTAAGATCCTTAAGTCTGTCCTCATATGCTTTATAATGAAGCACATTAATCATTTTAGTAGCCACCCTCTGCACCGACTCCATCCTGTTCACATCCTTTTGAAGTTGCGGTCTCCAGAATTGCACACCATACTCCAAATGAGGTCGCACCAAAGACTTATACAGAGGCATTATCACCTCCTTTTTTCTGCTAGCCATTCCTCTCCGTATGCACCCAAGCATCCTTCTAGCTTTTGCCGTCGCCTTTTCTACCTGTTTAGCTACTTTAAGATCATCAGACACAACCACGCCTAGGTCCCGCTCTTCTTTAGTGGACAAAAGTACTTCACCTCCTATACTGTATTGCTCCCTTGGATTGCTGCAGCCCAAATGCATGACCTTACATTTTTTAACATTAAATCCCAGCTGCCAAATTCTAGACCATTCTTCAAGCTTAGCTAGATCCCTCCTCATGTTATCTACACTTTCCTGGGTATCTACTCTATTGCAGATTTTGGTATCATCTGCAAAGAGGCAAACCTTACCCGACAGCCCTTCCGCTATATCACTAACAAAGATGTTAAAAAGAATTGGACCAAGGACAGAACCCTGGGGCACACCACTGGTAACATCCTTCTCCTCAGAGTGAGCTCCATTTACTTGTACTCTTTGTCGCCTCCCATCCAACCAATTTCTAACCCAAGCAGTAACTTTAGGGTCCATCCCTAGGGTGCTCAGTTTGTTTATAAGTCGCCTGTGAGGAACAGTGTCAAAGGCTTTACTGAAATCTAAATACACCACATCTAGAGCTCTCCCTCGGTCCAACTCCCTGGTCACCCAGTCAAGAAATCAATCAGATTTGTCTGACAAGACCTGCCTCTGGTGAATCCATGCTGCCTCGGATCCTGTAATCCGCTGGACTCCAGAAACCTCACTATTTTCTCTTTCAGCAGCGTTTCCAATAATTTACTCACCACCGAAGTTAAACTAACCGGCATGTAGTTTTCAACCACATCCTTAATTCTGCTTTTGTGTAAAGGCACCACATGAGCCTCTCTCCAGTCCTTTCGCACCACTCCCGACTCCAACGAGGCATTGAAAAGGTCAGTCAGTGGAGTTGCTAGAACGTCCCCAAGTTCCCTCAGTATTTTAGGGTGTATCCCATCCTGTCCCATTGCTTTGTCTACTTTAAGTTGAGCTAGTTTCTCACGAACACAGTCTTCTGAAAATTGTTCAAGATGTCCCTCGCTTCTGTTCTTTTTTGTGGGTGTTTTCTGAGGTCCTGCTCCTGGTTCTTCATCTGTGAACACAGAACAAAAATATTTGTTAAGCAATTCCGCTTTATCCTTATCAGCTTCTACATATTCCCCCCCTGCACCCTTGAGTCTGACAATACCACTTTTGCCCTTCCTCTTCTCACTAATATATCTGAAAAATGTCTTATCCCCCCATTTTATTGCATTGGCTATTTCCTCCTCCTTTTGAGTCTTTGCCTTCTTGACTACTTTGCTAGCTTCTCTAAGTTTTTCCAAATACAGATGCCTGTCTTCCTCTCTCTGTGATCTCTTGTATTTCATGAAGGCCTCCCTCTTTTTCTTCACTTTTTCAGCTACTTCCTTCGAAAACCATAGCAGTCTCCTGTTCCTTTTGCCTTTATTTATCATTTTAACAAAAAGGTTGGTTGCCTTTAAAATACCCCCTTTCAGTTTTGCCCACTGTTTTTCTACATCCCTCAGCTGTTCCCATCCCACTAACGACTCCCTGAGGTATTGGCCCATCTTTGCCAAGTTAGTCTTCCTAAAGTCTAAGATCCTCACCTTGGAATGGATTCTAACAGCCCTAGTCCTAATACTGAACCACACCATCTGGTGATCACTGGATGCAAAATGATCTCCCACTACAACATCAGAAACACTTTCACCATTGGTAAGCACCAAGTCCAGTATGGCCCCTTCACGTGTGGGGTCTGTTACCAATTGCCTGAATAGTTCTCCCTGTAGAGAATCCAGGATCTCCTTACTTCTAGATGATACTGCAGCAGGAATGTGCCAATCAACATCTGGCATATTGAAATCTCCTATCAGTAGCACTTCCTCTTTCCTAGCAATGCTGCGTATGTCTTCAATTAACTCTCTGTCCACCTCTTCCTCTTGTGAGGGAGGTCTGTATATCACACCAATGCAAATAGATTTCTCTTTCCCTCTTTCTAGTTTAACCCACAATGCCTCCTCTCTCCCTTTAAGCTCTGTAATTCCAAAGCTTTAATAGTAGTTTTTACATATAGTGCCACTCCTCCTCTCCTTCTTCCTACCCTGTCCTTTCTGAATAAAGTATAGCCAGGTATAGTTACATCCCAGTCATGGTTTTCTGTGAACCATGTTTCTGTAACTGCCACTAAATCCAAGTCAGCCACTCCCACCAAAGCTTCAACTTCAGGGATCTTATTTCCCATGCTACGGGCATTAATACACACTGTTTTCCATATGTTACCCCTGTTACCCATTTCCATAAAGTTATTTAATGTATCACCTACCTGGGGGCTTTCACTTACCTGGGGGCTTTCTTCACCCATCCCCAACAAATCTAGTTTAAAGCCCTCTTCAGTAGATTAGCCAGTCTACTACCAAAGATGCGTTGATGTCCGTGCTTCCCAGCATAACACAGCACACCGATCTTGTTTCCTTGCTGTTGGCTTTACTGCGTGTGCATGCAGTTGTCCTCTCCCTCCCTCCCTTCCCTTCCCTTCCCAGTCCACCTCCCTCAGTCCACTCTTGTGCCGACCCCATCCCTTCCTCCCTTCCTGCATTTTACCTTCCCTGCTAGCTATTTCCCCATCTGTGGTCGGGTTCCCCCTGTCCCCTGCCTGGCTAGCACCTCCCTTGCATACACCTCCCTCTCCCCGATCCTTCCCATTCCACCCAGACCCACTCTCTCTTCCATTCTGCATGCACTCAGCATTCATCCATTCATATCCTACCCTGTCCCAGCAAACTGTTACATGTCCTTGTTTCAGAGTTCATGTTCCCAGAGTTCATTGTGCCAGCCTTGCATCTTGCTGTCTTGTGAAAGTGAGGTGTTTGTTGCTTTTGCGTTTCTGAGGCAGCTGCCATCCCATGTAGGGCCTCTGCCATCCTTCCCCTGCTAGGCACTGTTACCTCCTCAGCATCCATTCAGCAACTACATAGTCCAGGAGACTGCTGTGTGGTCCTACCTCTCCCCCTTCGTGTCAGTGCGGTCCCTCTGGAGGCCGTTTATTTCACTCTGGTCCCTGATCCTGTGCGGTTTTCTCTTGTTTTTGTATCCCTCTTTGGCCGCTGTGCATTCCCCTGTCCAGCAGCCTTTAACATTGTTCAAGGAATAACGACTAGACTTTTAATTATTCTCGGATGCTCAGTTCTTTGTTACTGGGCTGGAAGCTGGTCCATGAAGGCCTTTAAGGCTTGAACAGTGCTCAGCTGTTGGTGTTTGGGTTTTGTAGATGACCCTTACATAGGCTGCAAACTGCAGTGCAAACAATCTCCTGGTGTGCCATTTCTGAGCAATATGGAGCCATCACCTTGCGCTTTCTACTACCATGGCTGAGTAATCATTGAACAGCAGAATACGTTGCCCTTTGTAGTCCAAGTTGCGTTTATTTCGGTATAGGCCCATCAATTTGTGTTTTTCAGCAAAGTTTAGTAGTCTTGCAATAATCAGCCATGGGCGCTGCCTCTCTTCCCTCCTCAGTCCCAGATGGTGTACCCTCTCCACCACCATCCACTCCCCCTTTTCTGTTAGGCCCAATGGTTGGGGCAGGCAATGTTCAACAATGTCCCATAGCTCACTGTCTTTTACCATTTCAGCCAGACCTACCATTCATATATTGTTTCTTCTGCTGCAATTTTCCTGGTCATCAAGCTTGTTTGCCAAGGTTTGTTTCTCTCTCTCCAGCAATGCCATCCTTGTCTCCAGGCCCACTGTGTGTTCTTCCTGTTGCTCCAGGCATGCTTCTACCCCGCTAATCCTCATGTTGATTCTCTAGCGTTCTTTTAATGTCATCAATGGAGGATTGTAAGCAATTTAGTTTTTCATTGGCTCCCTTACTGCTTACTTTATTTATTAAAAGAGTCATGGGATAGGAGGCAGTGTACTATTGTGGATCAGGAACTGGTTAAAAGATAGAAAGCAGAGGGTAGGGCTAAATGGCCAATTTTCCCAATGGAGAAAGGTGAATAGTGGTGTACCCCAAGGATCTGTGCTGGGTCCGCTGCTTTTTGACATATTCATAAATGACCTGGAAAGTGGAATAACGAGTGAGGTTATCAAATTTGCAGATGACACAAAACTATTTAAAGTTGTTAAAACCCAAAAGGATTGTGAAAATTTGCAAGAGGATCTTGATAAATTGGAAGACTGGGCATCAAAATGGCAGATGAAATTTAATGTGGACAAGTGCAAGGTTATGCACCTAGGGAAGAACAACCCAAACTATGGTTACACGATGCAAGGTTCCACATTAGGAACCACCACCCAGGAAAAAGATTTAGGCGTCATTGTGGATACTATGTTAAAACCCTCGGCCCAGTGTGCAGCGGCGGCCAAGAGAGCAAATAGAATGCTAGGTATGATAAGGAAAGGAATGGAAAATAAAACAAAAGATATTATAATGCCTCTATATCGTTCCATGGTGAGACCGCACCTTGAATTTTGTGTGCAATTCTGGTCGCCGTATCTTAAAAAGGATATAGCGATTTTAGAAAAGGTTCAGAGAAGAGCCACCAAAATGGTAAAGGGGATGGAAGGATACTCCTATGAAGAAAGGCTAAAAAGGTTAGGGCTCTTTAACCTGGAAAAGAGACGGCTGAGGGGAGATATGATAGAAGTCTATAAATTAATGAACGGAGTGGAACGGGTAAACGTAGATCGATTGTTTACGTTATCAGAATATAGAAAGACTAGGGGACATGCAATGAAGCTACAGGGTAAACTATTTAAGACTAATAAAAGAAAATATTTTTTCACTCAACGTGTAATCAAACTCTGGAATTTGTTACCGAAGGATGTAGTAAAGGCTGTTAGTGTAGCTGGGTTTAAAAAAGGATTGGACAAGTTCCTGGAGGAAAGGTCCATAAACCATTATTAAGAAGTGACCGAAGATATCAATGCTTGACCCAGTACAAGCATTGTGGAACTTGTGTCTCTTGGGGAAACTGCTAGGTACATATGACCTAGATTGGCCACTGTTGGAAACAGAATACTGGGCTTGATGGACCTTGGTCTGACCCAGTATGGCATATCTTATGTTCTTATTTATTTAAAAGCTTTTCTATACTGCGCTCTTTATTATCAGTGCGGTTTACAATTAACAATTCTTGAACAGTCAAGGCAGAACTGCCTTGTGCTTACATTGAACAGGAGCGGTAACTTGGAGTTGTAACTGGGTGGACTATTTACATTAGACCATCAAAAGATGTGGCGAGGTGACTATTTACATGTTAGATGTTAGACCCAATCCTCATGGTTAGGACTGGGTCTTATCGGTTGTTTACAGTAAGTGCTTCCTTGGGAAATACAAGTGTTGGTTGTTCGGTTGCTATCTTGCTTTCCTGTTCTCAGCTCTTCGATGTCCATGCTGGTTTTACTGGTATCCCTAGGATCTTCTGTGTTCTGCTACTAACTGCATGCTCTGCTCTGTCTCTAGGGCAAGTGCCTTCAATTTCTGTTGTCGCCTCCTTCCCCCCGCCTAGGCGGTTGCCTGTCGAGGGGAGGGGGCTGCACTTTCAATGTCCCTTTAATATGGGCTCCTAGGGCAGAGGCCCCTGGGAGTTGTAGTTGCTTGAGCACTTAGTTGTAGTTGTAATAAAATGATTCAGCCGAGGTTTGAAAGCAACACAGGAAATTTTATTTGCCTCCTTTGTTTAAAGGAACTTCTAAGGAAGCTTGGCACAACATATGTAAAGACTTTTCCCACAAGAAATTAATTTTGGTATAAACTTTTCCACAGATACAAATTGCCTTTGCTTGCTTCAACAAGGCAATGATTGCTTCATTCAAAATAAAGGTCTCACTTTACAGTCCTTTGCTGCAATTGCCTTTACTTTCCTCAGTCAGACAATTCTTTCATCCTTCAACAGCAAAAGTCACTTCACAGTCCTTTACTGCAATTGGTTGTCCATTAAAGGCTTTCAGGCAGCAATACTAATATAATGAACTTTTCTTCTTTACTTTAACTTAGCCAGGTTTTAATTAGTTGCTCTAGAGACCTTTAGCATTCTATCTTAAAAGTCTCCTGCATTTAAAAGACAGCAGCCACACTAATTAAAACTTTCTTATCCTTTTCACAGCATACATTCACGTACAACAAGGCTGGAATTTCTTCAGGCTTATAGCTCACAGGATTCTCACTCTACCCTTCTGGATAAAGCACATTCCATTTCAGAATCAGATTGATCTGATTCAATGTTACAATCTTCAACCTCCATTGACTCACATTCAGTGCAATCAGGCTCTGCAGCTTCCTTGAGCAACTTAACAAGCTGTTCCCCTCGAGACCTCTCTCTGGACTTAGGGCTGTTATCAAAGCAGGGGAGATCCTTATCTCTTAGCAAGCTCTTTAACAGTTTTAAAGAATTCAGGTTTTCTCTATCAACAGGTTTCCTTACCAGCTTTCCCCGAGGTGAGATTCTTGGACTCAGCGTTTCCTGGGAAGTCCCTATAACTGAGTCACACCCAGCAATCTCTCCTGGCTTAAACCTCCTGGTTTCTGGGCACACCGCAGGCTTTCTATAGCACTGGCACCAGTCCAAACTCTGGAGCTGGCTATGAGGAGACCCTTCCCTCGAGCTGTTGTCTGAGTACCTTTCTCTGGACTCCCGGCTAGAATCCTTACTTGTAGTTTCTTTTAGGATTCCTTCCACCACTGTTTCACTGCCACTTTCTTGGCCATGCTTGCTCCTGCACACATTAGCCCTTCCGTCTCTGTCTCGGTTCCTGCTTCCGTTTCTCTTCCTCCTATGCTGCTCCTCCCTCCCTGTTCTCTGGGGCTTAAATGAGTGGGGCTGGCCTGTATCTTTCCACCCCGCCCCCAGCTGTCTCAGATTGCCTCCCTCAGTTGCCATAGAGCTGGGGCGTGGCCTTAGGACAGCAGCTTTAGACAGGTTTTTTTCTTTCCTAGCTGAACTTTTAAAGTGACAGTTCCCTGCACTTTCCTTCTGCCTGGAGGAGACTGCTAGTGTTTTCCCTATTTCCATAGGCACTGGGGTAGCTTCGTCACCACACTGTGTACAAAAAGATACATTTTTTAATGCTGTTTACTGTGGCAGGGGACGGAGCGCGACCCGAAGGCATTCGTTCAGGCTGCCTTCATCATGTGACCTCAAACAGGTCTGCTATAACTCCACTGACACCAACAGCTGTTGCTGGGCCAGAGTACAAAACGTGTACAGCTTTTGTGAAAAACTTCCAATTCCAAAGTGCTCCAAGACCAAAAACAAATAATTCCAGTTGACACAATAAAAGACTTTTCCAGCATCAAAGCCAATGATCAAAGCTGGAAGATCCATCCCCCCCCCTCCTCAAGAAACAATGCTCCATATCCACCAAGAGCTTCCGTATGTCTGTCACTGAATGGCGACCCTTAACAAAACCAACTTGCTGTTCTATCAAAACTGGCATAACACCTCTGCCAAACTGTCTGTTCAAATCCTTGCATATCACGTAACATCTAAGTTCAAAAGAGAGATGAGTCTATATGATTGTGTCAGACTTAGGGATGACATAAATTAACACACTATTTACATTTTTAGGAGATCATTCCTTCTTCAAAACCTTGGCATATACTTAGCCAACAGGTCACATATTCCCTGCTAAAACCATCTGGACCTGGAACCTTATTAAACTTTGGTTTTACAAAGCCTGTTGCAATTCATTCAGGGAATTCGAACTATCAATATCTGCTTGTGGTAAATACACTAGCTCAATCCTGTCTAAATATGTACAGTACATACTGCTTGCTCACTAACATGATCTTCGTTAGTGTATAATTTTATTTTTTTTAAATACTACTTAAATTCATTCTCGATTGTCTTCCTTCCATTTATTCTGCCTCCATCAATTGTTTTCAATGCGGCACAAACTTGGGTCCCATCCATATTTATTTTTATTTATTTATTTACATTTCTTATATACCGCACTCTTCGACATCAGCGCGGTTTACATCGAACAAAAATTCAGCACCATAAGCAAGCGTCTGAGTTACAATAAACAGGGGCATAAAACTTGGATAACAGGGCAAAATCAGTAACTGGGGTCATAAAACCTGGATAGCAATGTGATTAAAAATAACAGAATATAACAGTGAACTATTAACATCTTAAATGATAGCGCAGATGAGATTTAAGACAGGCCCGTAGAACCTTATACCAAAGGTCTGTGGAACCTTACTAAGTGGGAAATTCTGGATCAATAAGTGATTCGGTGTGTCTATGATTCACAGAGAGGGGGCGTGCCTCTGCACTCACTGAGAAGTATTTAAGGAATAAGTAGTGTTTGAGGGCTTTTCTAAATTGCAGTAGGCTGCTGATTGCTCTAATATCTGGCGGTAGTGCATTCCAGAGTTTAGGGGCACGAAGGCTGAAAGCCCGGTTTGCTGTTGCTGAGGTGCTTCTAGTAAGTTCGTGGGGAACCATTAGCGAATTTACTGCAATTGATCTCCTTGATCTATTCGGGGCTATGGGTTTGATGAGTTCGGTTAATGATGTGGGGGAGAGACTATTTACTGCTTTGAATGTAAGTAGTAATGTTTTGAATATGATCCTGGCATGTATAGGAAGCCAGTGTGCAGGGGTGACACATGCTCACATCTAGATGCCCCATAGAGAACCCTCGCAGCGCTATTCATTGCGAGCTGTAGGGGGTTCAGGGTGGATTGAGGGAGGCCTAGCAAAATGACATTAGCATAGTCAAAGTGAGGCATGATCAGAGCCTGGTAGATGGTGCGAAAATCCTCAGGTTCAAGCAGGGGGCAAAGATGTCTTAGTGACCGGATTTTGTAGTAAATGATTCTTACAGTATTGGCTATGTGCTTTCATGTCAAGGTTCTGGTCGAGTGTAACGCCCAGATATCTTATGTTGGGTTTTGATTGTAGCTCAGCATCCTTCACCTTCAGGAACTGTGGGGGGCTGAAGATCGGGTTCTTTGACATGAAGAGCACCTCTGTCTTCCTATGTTGAATCCTTAGGTTTTGTGACAAGAGCCATTGCGATATGGCATCAAAGCAGTTACTTAGTGGGGATAGGTCCAATTTGTCTGTGTTGAAAGGCATATAAAGCAGGACATCGTCCGCATATATCATGCAACTCACATTGAAGGACCTGATGATCTTGCAAATAGGTTGCATATAAATATTGAACAGTAAAGCAGAAAGGGAGGAACCTTGCGGGACTCCCTGTCCTTGGTGAAATGGATCAGACATCATTCCACCAGACCGAACGTGTTGCCATCTTTCAGATAAGTACAATCTACACCATTCAAGGGCAGTTCCGCCAACTCCTTTCTCTTTTAGCCGTATTAGAAGGAGGTCATGGCTCACCGAGTCAAAGGCTGCGGCTATGTCCAGGAACACAAGTGCGAAACCCTGTCGGACGTTGTTGATACCGGAAATTATGTTGTTGAGGAGAGATGTAAGGAGCGTTTCTACTCCGTGTGACTCTCTGAAGCCATGTTGGCAAGGGTCCAGAGGAGCCGTGGTATCAATATGGTCTTGCAATTGGCATTGGACCTCCTTTTCTATTAATTTTGCGAGAAAAGGAATACTAGAAATGGGTCTGTAGGATTCTGCTTTTTGAGGATCTAACTTACAGTTTTTTAACAGTGGTCTGATGGACGTTTGTTTGAGGACAGAGGGGAACGTACCAGACTTGAAGGACAGGTTTATTATTTTAGTTATTGTTGGGCTGAATTCGCAACGAAGTTCCTTTATCCAAAAAGCTGGACAGGGGTCCGTATGAGCAGTGGTGGAATTGAGAGACATGATGAGATCTTCAATTCGCTTCTTATCCGGTGTAGTGAAAGTGTTTAGAGCTGTTGGGCAGTCTTGGATGGTGGGGGTAAATTCTGAAGGAGGTTTACTTGTTTGAGTAATCTTGGATTGTAGGTAGACCGCAAAATCTTGGGGATGGATCTCACATTGCTTTTCAGGGGTTGGTTCCTTTGATAGAGTCTTGACTAGGTTAAACAAATCGTGGGGCTTATTTAAGGCCCGCTTCAGGGTGTCCGTGTGGTACTGCTTCATTTTATCAGAGATGGCCTTGCGGTGGATGGTTAGCTGATTGAGGTAGGCTACCCGGTCTACGGAGGAGCGTGACCGACGCCAGCGCTTCTCGAGGCTCCGTAATTGGGATAGTGATAGTCTCAGTTCATCAGTGTACCATGGTGCAGAAGCTCTTTTCCTAGTCGGTCTATTGAGAGGTGGTCGCAGTGCAATTGTATTAAGACTGTTGTTCCAGCATGTGATTAAATCTTCTATCTCTAGAGAGGTCTCGTTACGAAGTGAGCAGGTTGCAGCAAGGATGCGCTCTCTGTTGAATGGAAAAAAGCTCCTAGTCAGCGATTTAACGTTGTTATTTGGAGCAATGTTGGTCTTTGAGTGTCTGAGATGAGTAGGAATCTGGAATGTAATGAGTTTATGATCTGACCATGGTACATCAGATATAGATATCACCGAATTGTGTGATTGGTCATGTACGATCTGTGGGGCGAATATAAGGTCAAGGGTGTTCCCCTTCACATGTGTAGTTAATTATCACATACTTTAGTTAATTAAACTCATCAATAATTTCCCAAGTTTATTACCCAATTTATATAACCTTAATTTGTGACAGCCCAACATCCTTTTGGTGCACTCATGAATCTGTATATTGATGGGAGTTTTGCATGGCTAAATATTTATTTCTGTTACTCTTCTTAGAATTTGCTCTTTTATCCCTGCATAGCTGTATCTCCAAGAGCACCAGCACTTGTGCCACTTTCTTCTTACATCAGCAGCATATAAAATGATATCTCCTCTTAATATCGCTTTTACCACATCCCAGAATATCAATGGCCTATCCATACTGTCCCTGTTGGATGCATAATAATCTTCCCAACATCTCAACAAGTCAGTCTGAAAAGCCACACATGAGTAGAGAACTTGGGCAACACCTAGATGGACACCTACTGTAGATAGTCCTTCAAAACCTTCCAACTCCAGTCAAATAAGCGCACAATGGAACCTATCACCTCTTCAATAACTTTAGAGAAAAGATCACATGACACAAGCATTTAATCTATTCTAGATATGGACCCACGAGCTCTAGAGACATGGGTGTAATCTCTACTCGGTGGAGTAACATAGTAACATAGTAAGTGACGGCAGATAAAGACCAGCATGGTCCATCTAGTCTGCCCAGCAAGATGGCAAGAGTAGGTGCACCTGTCGCTCTGTGCAGGCCACCCCTCCCCATGTTTTTGTTTCTGTTTAGGGGTGAACCCACCACTCCATGTAGGACACCCTTATTTGTTCAGATGCTAGATAGTTCAGAAGTTAGATGGTACTGTTTGTTTTGCTTTTATCCTGTTGCTGTAAAGGGATCCACTGTGTTTGTCCCATGCCGTTTTGAATTCCATCACCGTGTTTGCCCTCACCACTTCCATCGGGAGGGCATTCCAAGCATCCACCACCCTTTCAGTGAAGAAATATTTCCTGACATTGCCTTTCAATTTACCACCTTGCAGCTTCATGTTATGCCCTCTAGTTTTACAGCTTCCCCGTCTTTGGAAGAGGTTTGTTTGTTCATCATTTCTCTTTAAGCATTTAAAGGTCTGAATCATATCTCCCCTGTCCCTCCTCTCCTCCAAAGTGTACATATTTAGGTCTTCAAGTCTCTTCTCATAAGGCTTCTGACGCAGGCTCCAAATCATTTTGGTCGCCTTTCTCTGAACAGTTTCCAGTCTTTTTACATCTTTTGCAAGATATGGCCTCCAAAACTGAACACAGTATTCCAAGTGAGGCCTCACCAGTGACTTGTACAGTGGCATAAGTACCTCTTCCTTTCTGCTGGTAATCCCTCTTTGAATGCAGCCCAACATCCTCCTGGCTTTTTCCACCGCCTTGTCGCACTGTTTTGCCACCTTGAGATCATCAGAGATAATCACACCAAGGTCTTTCTCCTGAACCGTGCATACCAACCTCTCACCCCCTATTGTGTACTTTTCCCTTGGATTTCTGCTACCCAAGTGCATGACACTGCACTTTTTCACATTAAATCGTAGTTGCCAAGCATTAGACCAGTCTTCCAGCTTTTGTAGATCTTTCCTCATGTTATCCACTCCCTCTGGGGAGTCCACTCTGTTGCAAATTTTTGTGTCATCTGCAAAAAGACAGACTTTTCCATTCAGTCCTTCAGCAATATCACTCACAAATACATTGAACAGTGCCGGGCCCAGGACCGAACCCTGAGGCACCCCGCTAATCACCTTCCTCTCATCCGAGTGAGCTCCATGTACCATCACCCTCTGTTGTCTGTCAGTCAACCAATTTCTAATCCAGTTTACTATCTTGGGACCCATCCCCAAGCTACTGAGTTTATTGACAAGCCTCCTATGAGGAACAGTATCAAAGGCTTTGCTGAAATCCAGATAGATGACATCCATTGCATGCCCCAGATCTAGTTCCTTGGTCACCCAATCAAAGAACTCAATCAGATTTGTTTGGCAAGACCGTCCTTCGGTAAAACCATGTTGCCTGGGATCTTGCAACCTGTTGGTTTTGAGAAAGTTCACTATTCGCTCTTTCAGGAGCGCCTCCATTACTTTTCCTGCCACCGAGGTAAGGCTCACGGGCCTGTAATTTGACACTTCTTCCCTGTCACCACTTTTGTGTAGAGGTACAACATTAGCCATTCTCCAGTCCTGAGGAACCACTCCTGTTTCCAAGGATCTGTTGAAGACATCCTTTAACGGTCCTGCAAGAACCTCTCTGAGCTCTTTCAGTATCCTGGGATGTATCCCATCCGGTCCCATGGCTTTGTCCACTTTCAGTTTAGCAAGTTGTTCTAACACCTCATCTTCTGTGAATGGTATGGTATCTACTTCAGTCCTATTTTTATATTTGGGAGTCACAGCTGGTCCATCTCCAGGATCTTCTTTAGTAAAAACAGAGCAGAAGTATTTGTTTAGCAATTTCGCTTTTTCAGTGTCACTTTCCACGAGTCCTTTCCCAGCACTTCTGAGTCCTGCAATTCCAACTCTGATCTTCTTCCTTTCCTGAATATACCTGAAGAAAGGAAAGGAAGATCTAAATTAGTACAAAAGCGAGAAAACTGCTGACCATCCCCAGAACCTGCTGTAGGTCTGCAGCATGGTCTACAATTGGATCCAAGACCATGTTAAAGATCTCTGGCTACTATCAATGGCATATTCAAAAGGTGAACACAATGACGATGGATGCCCTTAAGGAAATTAACATCATAGGCATATGTATTAGGTCCATAATAGTCCCATCCCTAAATGTTATGATATAACATCCTTTTGGATATTTTTAATGAATTTTAACAATTACCAAGTATTTACAACTTGTACAGAAATAACGAGGCAGAAAATAATAATATACAAAGCAAATTACAATAGGCAAAATTTTAACCAAGCATTATAGTGTCCCATACTATGGCCCACAAAACAGGGATACCCAAGTAAAGGAAAAAATAAAAGATTATGCAATGTGAAGGAAATTCAGCAGGCCAAAACAGCCAATACTATTTCATATCACAGAGTACTAGAACCGGGAAACCTGGATCAACAGGTCTGCAAGCATTAATGAAAAAGTAACTGTAAGGGTTAAAAAAAAATATAGGAAACAGCCTGAAATTTAACCATACTCTTGCATGAAACTTAAGAAAAAATAAAGACCCCAACTGCAACATCCTGGGTCAGAGCAGGAGGAACTCCCTTCTACTTCACTGTTTCCCAAGCCAAATCAGGAAAAATGCAGACCAAATGACCTTTAAACAAAGTTTTCCTCTTTTTGAGAAACATTTTTAACAACCTTTGAATTCAAAAAAGCATGGGACAAACACAGAAGATCTCTAAAGGTAAAAAGGGGACTGCTGTAGTTGTTGATATGAAAGGACAGACTAGATAGGCCATGTGGTCTTTTTCTGTCATCATATTTCTATGTTTCTATTCACGTTCAGTAGATAAAGCAAATGTAGTCAGAAGCGTAGATGGAACTACAGAAACTGAATCAGAACTATCTAATATAGCAGAAACATTCAGAGAGTCAACTTCTTGCAAACCAGGCACCTCAGAGTCTCCTGGAGTTTTCCTAGCCAACAGTGGATAATAAAGTTTAGTCATAGGAGTATGAGATTCTGGAGAAACCTCAAGAACATCAGAAAGGTACATTTTGAACATATCTTTAGCAGAAATTCATGAAGACTTAGGAAAATTAATAAATTGTAAATTAACTGATCTCAAGGTATTGTCCAGTTCAAATCCTGACCTTAAATTGTTGTTAAATCTTTAACAACAACTCAGAGAACCCCTCCAAATGAGTAGCTCTCACATTACAGTCAGAGTCTAAAGTCTGTAACAATGACATATCTTCAGCGTTCTTATTACCTTGAACTTGTATGGGCAAAACTTGTACTTGCAGACCAAGAGCTTCTCCCAGCTTCATTATAATAGACCATATTGATTTCAAAGTAAATTCTTCAGGTCATTCCAAAGGAAAAGTGAATGGAGTCCCACCTGCATCTGATCCACCAACTGCAGGTCCCACACTGGTGACCAGAGTTTGCATCACGGCCAATGGCAAGGCCACTCTAGTTCCCTTTTCTTCCAGCCAAGCTTTAACAGGTAGATGTTCCCGCAGGGCCAACACAGCCCCCATGTCATGTCCAGAAGTCTGCCTTTGTTGAGATGGTAACCCGCCGCGCTCCAGCAAGCAGCCACCCCACTGATTCTCCAGATTCACTGCTACAGATCCAGACTTTGGAGGTCTCTGCAGCTTGGGAGAAGAGATGTCTGTGCCAAAGTAAGACGCTGAGCAACCTGACTCTGGCGTCGAAAGAAAGAGGCTTTTCTCCCCGAACACTACCAGCTGCTGCTCTGAACAAAGAACAAAAGAATGAAGAGGACCAGACCTAACGGGTAAGGCCGAGGAGGTCTGTCAGGCAGCAGAGGGCTTCTTGCTCGACTTAACCTTCCTCTTGCCCATGAACAAGGAAACCTATCAGAGCGCTAGCAGCCTGCCATTCACCATGAGTCCCCTCTTGGCCTTTTATGATTAATAATTTTTACTGCAATTGCTTCCCCAAAAAAATGACCACCCCGGATCAATGCTCCTCAAATGATACATAAATTACCTCACCCACCCAGTCTCATTTTAACTTCATATGTTGCAGGTCTGAAAGTTTAGTTTCCTGGAAACAAGATATGGCAGCCCCATGTTGCCAAACAGTTCATAAAATCTTGTAACATTTTATTGGTAATGTGATCCCTGAAACATTCCAAAAGACTATATATAGTGGTTGTTCACTCATCATTACTTTTATATTGCATAACCAAATGCACAATATTAATTGCTTATAAAGCCAGAGCACCCAGCCCTCATTCCGGCTTATGACATCTAACAAATTAAAATTCAGAGTCAGCATAATCCTCCACATCCCTACAACTAATACCCTTCTCACCACCCCACCTCATTCCCAGTACTCCCATAAACTTAACCCAGATAACCTTCCCATTTTTTTTATTTTTAAGAATTTCCATTTAATAGAACAAGAATATATATATAAAGAAACATGCAGAAAACAGCAAAAGGAAAAAAAACATATCCTGTAGGATTAGACAACATCTAAGGCGAGTAGAGGGAAACAAAAACCTAGAGCAAATTACATATCAAGCTCTGAATTCCCAGATCCCAATAACAAACAATATAAAATATAATCCTAACATAATAAAGCTACCCTTTAAGTGCCACTATGTACCCCACCCTCCCTGCTCTTCAAAAACCCTCCAAATGCTGAGGGTCTGTATAAACATAACGGACACCCAGCAGAGATACCACACATTTGCAAGGAAACATCATTAAAAAGTAGCTCCCAATGCTATCACACAGGATTTTAACTGAAAAACCCCCTTACATCGTATTTGAGTGGACCTAGCCACATCTGTAAAAACGTGAACCAACTGACCACAAAATAAATTTACTTATACTTAACATATAGGAGTGGAGGAGTAGCCTAGTGGTTAGAACACTGGCTTGGTAACCAAGCAACCAGGGTTCAATTCCCACTAGCACTCCTTGTGGCCTTGGGCAAGTCACGTAACCCTCCATTGCCTCAGAAGAAAGGCCTGGCAATCTACTTTTGATCACACTGCCAAGAAAACCCAGGAGCTTCTGGGTCGCCAGGAGTCAGCAATGACTGGAAGGCACACATTGCATTACATTACTTAAAATATAACTTCATAACCAGTGATTTCTCAATATCAGCAGCAAAAAAAAAAAAACCCAAGGTGGCCCTCCTAGGAATATCATCCACTTACTGCTCCAAAAATTGGGACAAGTCAATGGAAGCTGGAGGGAACCCAACAACGGGTACCCCAACCGGCTTAACTAGCAAGTAATATAACTTAGTAACTTGTATCTTATCCACATCTTCCATTTTCAAACACTCCTTAAAGCATTCTGCAATAAGATTAATGGTGAAAGATAATGAGTTCTAGGAAAATTAAGGAATTTTTACTACACATCAGATTCTCCAACAGTTCCAGCCACCCATGTAAAAGCAGGGCATCTCTCATCCCTGCCACACTGGCCGCTTGAACATTGGAGAACTGACAATCTATCCTAGATATTTCACTACTTAATTGAGCAAAAAACACATCCTGTTGCTCAAACTTAGCAACAACCTTCTTAGAAAAGGAGGCCGCCTGGTCAAAAACAGTTTTAAGAAACTGATTTGTCTGTGCAGCCATTGTCCAAATGTCCATTAAAGTAACAGAAGCAGGAATAGACCCCAGCAAGGGTTGAGGAGCCAATAAAGAAACATCAAAATGCAAGCGTGACAGCATAGGGACCGAAGAGACACCAGAGGGGAGAGTCACTGAGAGATTAAACTCAGGGGCACCCAGTCCCAAAGTCTGTTCCCGCTCACCCAGTGGCTCCAGGGCAGCTAAAGGCTGTAGAGGTGGGGTTCGAGTAATGGGGCTTAAAGTAGCTCCCAACTCAGAGGGTGTTGTGTGGGGGAACTTGCCTGGATAGTTATAACAGAAGAAACATGTCTATCCATGGGGGCCCACGATTTTACTCTCAGTCACTGAGTTCCCAGATGGTGCCTGACCCTTGTTCTTCCTTTTATGCGGCATCCCTCCAAATCAACCTCCTGACACCGAACTGACAACAAAGGGACAAAAAAGGACAAGTCTCTTTGTTTCGTGTCCCTTCATTGAAGAGTCCATGGCCGCACAGAAAAGCCCTGGCTTTTGAAGAGGAGGTTCAGGCAGATGACATGGCCAAATGGGCGGAGCCAATACTGTCGCGCTGATCTCTGGGCTTCAGGCAGGCCCAAATCAATACCCACTGCTCACCGCAACATCCTCTGGCACCAGGCAGGCACCCTCCACTCCCCAGATAACCCTCCCTTTAATACTTCAACCCTCCCTCCAAATTCCTTTGTAAACATTGTGCAGCCCCCCCCCCCCCACCCAAGAAGCCTCACATAAATCCCTCATTCCCACTGTTCCCAGCTCTACCAGACATAGCCACACTAATCAAACCATCTCCATATCTAGTTGCCCTTGATAGCCAAGCAAACAAAACAAAGGAAAAATAAAAATAAAATGCACCCCATCCTAAACACTTATTTATTTATAGTCTCTTCTATACCGCACTATTCAGCATCAGCGCGGTTTACAATGAACAAAGAATTTACACATTTCCGATGGAACTTTGTGTTTACAGTTGAACAGGCAAAAGTAACTTGGATAACAGGGGTAACTATTTACAAATTATAACATAATCATGAGCTCTTCTTGGTTTCTTGACTTTAACCATATCCGCAAGGGTCACCTACACTTCAATGTGTTTATCTACTTATCTCAACTGCCACCCCCCCTCCCCCTTTAATACACCCTCTCCTACTCTCCCTACTCAGGCATACATCACACATTCAATACAACCTGACTGTTACCGGTCATACATTGACTGTAAGATTACAAACATTCACACTTCTACCCAGCAAACTCACCTCATTCAACACATTTATAAGCTCTCCAACCATATGGTTATTGCAATGTACTGGAACCAAGAGTTACTACAACTAATGATCATTTGTATAGTGCTACAAGGCATACATGCTGTAAAAAGACATGAAAGAGATGGTCTCTGCTCATCAGAGCTTACAATCTAGTTAAGACAGACAACACAACAGCTGGGGATAGACGTATGTCTAGGAGAATGTCAAAGAAACACCTTGTCGGAGAGCAGGAGACTATGCGGATTAGGATCCAAAAGCAGCCATGAAAAGGTGAGTTTTCAGCCGGGATTTGAAAAGGGCCAGAGATGAAGCCTGACGTACCACCTCAGGCAGTTTGTTCCAGGCAAAGGGAGCAGCAAGGTGGAAAAAAAGAAGTCTGGAGTTGGCAGTAGAAGAGAAAGGCACAGACAGAAGCAATCTGCCGAAACAGCAGTGTTCCCAAGGAGGGGGATAGGGAGAGGTAAGACAGAAAAGGTAGTGAGGAGCAGTAGAATGAGTGCACATACAGGTCAGTAAGAAAAGTATGAACTGGATATGGAAACAGATAGGGATTCAATGAAGCAAATTTAGAAGAGGAAGAGGGGTTACATGAGCATAGCGAGACTGGTAAAAGATTAGCCATGCAGCTAATTTTGAATAGATTGAAATAAAAATATATAACGCAGTGTCTTTATATGTCCATATCCTGGAAAGGGCCTGGTATAAGCAGACTGGTTCAAATCCGGAGATGAAGAGCAGGATCCTAATCAGGCTGATGTCCCCACGATCGTGTGGATGCTAGTCCAAGTCTAGAGTATTAAATGGGGCACTTATGTCTTCCATATCAAAATTATATAGACCCACAACAATACCATCCGCTGTTTGTCAGTGTTGTGAAAACATGCAGTCCCTCCATAAGGAATATGCATTACTGTTAAGTACTGCAGCATAAATGGAACATTTTTCACTACAAATGGAGAAGAAACTGGCACAAACTCGCACTTCTTTGCTGTTAGGCAAGTGGAAAAATATTGATAAATGAGGATCATTTTATTTCGATAGCTCAAGTCCATGCACTTGTGATAGGCGTGCAGAACAGCTGCTTTATGAGAAACTCCAAGATCTTACCAATCACTCTTGTTCACAGCTACATAAGAACATAAGATATGCCATACTGGGTCAGACCAAGGTCCATCAAGCCCAGTATCCTGTTTCCAACAGTGGCCAATCTAGGTCATACGTACCTAGAAGTTTCCCCAAAAGACACAGGTTCCGCGATGCTTGTACTGGGTCAAGCATCGATATCCTGGGTCCCTTCTTAATAATGGTTTATGGACCTTTCCTCCAGGAACTTGTCCAAACCTTTTTAAACCCAGCTACACTAACAGCCTTTACTACATCCTCCGGTAACAAATTCCAGAGTTTGATTACACGTTGAGTGAAAAAATATTTTCTTTTATTAGTCTTAAATAGTTTACCCTGTAGCTTCATTGCATGTCCCCTAGTCTTTCTATATTCTGCTAACGTAAAACAATCGATCTACGTTTACCCGTTCCACTCCGTTCATTAATTAATAGACTTCTATCATATCTCCCCTCAGCCGTCTCTTTTCCAGGTTAAAGAGCCCTAACCTTTTTAGCCTTTCTTCATAGGAGTATCCTTCCATCCCCTTTACCATTTTGGTGGCTCTTCTCTGAACCTTTTCTAATAATGCTATATCCTTTTTAAGATAACGGCGACCAGAATTGCACACAATATTCAAGGTGCGGTCTCACCATGGAACGATATAGAGGCATTATAATATCTTTTGTTTTATTTTCCATTCCTTTCCATATGATACCTAGCATTCTATTTGCTCTCTTGGCTGCCGCTGCAAACTGGGCCGAGGGTTTTAACATGCTATCCACAATGACACGTAAATCTTTTTCCTGGGTGGTGGTTCCTAATGTGGAAACTTGCATCGTGTAACCATAGTTTGGGTTGTTCTTCCCTAGGTGCATAACTTTGCACTTGTCCACATTAAATTTCATCTGCCATTTTGATGCCCAGTCTTCCAATTTATCAAGATCCTCTTGAAATTTTCTACAATCCTCTTGGGTTTTAACAACTTTAAATAGTTTTGTGTCATCTGCAAATTTGATAACCTCACTCGTTATTCCACTTTCCAGGTCATTTATGAATATGTCAAAAAGCAGCGGACCCAGCACAGATCCCTGGGGTACATCACTAGTCACCTTTCTCCATTGGGAAAATTGGCCATTTAGCCCAACCCTCTGCTTTCTATCTTTTAACCAGTTCTTGATCCACAGTAGTACACTGCCTCCTATCCCATGACTCTGTAGATTGCTCTTTGTGCTTGTTCAATTACAATAGATCCAGCTGTAAGTCCTGTAGTAAATGTAAGCCAGCGATCCAAAAATATAGTCAAAGTTTTATCACCAAGGGATTCAGGATAGCCCACTAGTCTAATCTTATTGTATTGTGATCTATTTTCAAGATGAATACCCAAGCAGTGGGGGCCCAGAGTGGGAGGAATACAACACTCAGGACAGACTAGCCGCCAAGGCACCATCTATACTAACCCACCAGAGCAGATTCTGCCTAGAAAGCCTGTGTCCAATGGAGTAAGCTTTGAACCACTCCAGCACGCACTTACTAGCCAGAACATACACGGACCGAATGGCCTCCTTAGGCTCGCAGAGAATAGAGGATTTGACCTCAATCAGCTTTTTCTTCAAACCGATAAGAACGACAGAAAAGGATCCAGCCAACAGGAGGAACCACCAAATGACATATAACTGCGTAACACCCTGCGCACATCCAGCAGATGCAGCAAGGGATCCTTTTTAAGAGCCTTCTCAGAGATGAAGGAAAAATGACAGTCTAGTCACAATGAAAAAAAGGCAGCAGCTCCCTTGAGAGGATGGACAGCTAGACCTCAAAGCACCAATGATTAGAATGGTTCTCTGCAAGAAAACAGCCAAAGAATGAACACCACCTGATGGATGCTGAAATCCCAGGAAGTCACTGGAAGGAACCCACCTTCTGGAGAGACCTTATGCAATCACACAAAGTATGGCCTTCTCATTACCCTCAGAGAAACCACTGAGGCACAACCAGACAGAACTGCTCAACTCCTGAGAACACAGGAAACACCAAGGTACACTATCAAGGAATCCCTTGGATGTAATGCCTGTAGCATCATAGGACCACAAACTGAACCTTGTGAATTTAGGGCCAGAGCCAGGTCCAGACTGCAGTGGACTGCCATAAAGGCTCTGATAAGCTAAGGGCATAGAGGCCCAACAGGCCACAAGCAGACAGACTACAACTGCTCCAGAGAAGCCTTCCTTGGAAGCCTTCACCTGACAAAGGCCAGGTCATAAACGATCAGGGTCCAGGAGTCTGCATTACCAGGAACCCTTGCCATGGCAGGACCAGCCCTTGTGGGTACCAAGAGATAAAGAGCCATGACCCCTGGATCAAGAATCCGTGTAACCCAATCTATGAGGTCCACCTAGGGCCATTATGATCCCCAAGTCTGGATGAACCCACAACCTGTGAGGCTCACCAAAGCCAATGAAAAGAGACACACAGCATACCTTTCCAGATTACACCTGAAAGCAGGGCAAACAAGACAGCTATCTGTTGAATCTTCCTATGTCTAAAATAGCTCCTTCTACTGGCATTCACCTGAATGATACATCAAGTGGAACACTGGAAGATCTTGCCTTCATTCTATGAAAGTGAAAGCAGAAAGAGGGGCTCTCACTTCATACAGACCCGCCAAGTTCCAATGCAAACAGGAGGCCTTCAGGTTGTCAAAGTGACAATTTATTTATTTAATTTATTTAATTTATTTAACTTTCTTATATACCGCGTTCTTCTGCATCAACGCGGTTTACATTAAAACATAACCGTCCAGCACAGATGGTCTGCACTGGCTTCACAATATAACAAGGGGTATATGTACAGGTAATAACAACAGGGTAACTATGTACACATATATACAGGTAAATTGCAATATACGTTTGGAGAAGAATCAAATGTGTTCCATTAGCTCAAGTGTGTAATAGTTGATGACAGGGTGATAAGAGATGCTATTTGTCGGGGGGATCCGTGTCAGGCACAATGTGTGCTGCAGATGTTGTTCTGCCAAACAATACCACTCTACAGCCTAAGGGGACCGAGAACACACAGTCCACTTTGTCCACTAAAAGAGGACTGAACCTCTCCAGGGACAAATGACTTGCTCTAGCTCTCCAGCAGAGCACCCTGGAGGCATCCTCAGTGGACCAGAGTCCCTTGGTTAACTGGCCCAGGAATCATACCCCCAAGCCCCACAGGATGGGTTGGGGACGAAAGGCACTCTATCCAATGCTTCTAATAGTATCTCAGCCATCAAAAGGCAGAACCGCAGACACCACCACAACTGCTTCTTAATCTCCCTGGGGAAAGGAAGGAACTGGTCAAACAACGGAAAACATACAAACCTGAAGGTTAAGAACACAAGGTATGCCATACTGGGTCAGACCAACGTCCATCAAGCCCAGTATCCTGTTTCCAACAGTGGCCAATCTAGGTCACAAGTACCTAGCAGTTTCCCCAAAAGACAGGTTCCACCATGCTTGTATTGGGGCAAGCAGTGGATTTCCCGGGTCCTCTTTAATAATGGTTTATAGATCCTTTCTCCAGGAACTTGTCCAAACCTTTTCTAAACTAAGCTACACTAACAGCTTTTACTACATCTCCGGTAACATATTCCAGAGTTTAATTATGCGTTGAGTGAAAAAATATTTTCTTGTATTAGTATTAAATAGATTACGCTGTAGCTTCATTGAATGTCCCCTAGTTTTTCTATATTTTGATGGCATAAACAAATGATCTACATTTACCCATTTCACTCCATTCATTAATTTATAGACTTCCATCATATGTTCCCTCAGACGTCTCCTCTTTTACAAGGTGAAGAGCCCTAACCTTTTTTAGCTTCTCTTCATAGGGGTATCCTTCCATCCCCTTTACCATTTTGGTGGCTCTTCTATGTATTTATTTTATTTATTTATTTCCTTATCTTATATACTGCTTTATCCAAGTAATCAAGATGGCTTACAGGGAACAAAATGGCTGGTACTGCTCTTGGTAGTTTACAAGATCAGTTTACAAAGAACAAGAAACATATTGAACAGTAACAATAATGAACATTATAACTATAATTATTTTACAACAAGTGGAGACCTGTACTAATAATGCTATATATTTTCTAAGATACAGTGACCAGAATTGCAAACAATATTCAAGGTGCGGTCACACCATGGAACGATACAGAGGCATTATAATATCCTTTGTTTTATTCTCCTTTCCTTTATGATTCCTAGCATTCTATTTGCTTTCTTGACCGCCGCTGCACGCCTACATCTTTTTTCTGGGTGGTGATTCCTAATGTGGAACCTTGCATCGTGTAACCATAATTTGGATTGCTCTTTCCTAGGTGCATAATTTTGAACTTGTCCACATTAAATTTCAGCTGCAATTTGGATGTCCAGTCTTCCAATTTATCAAAGTCCTCTTGTAATTCTTCACAATACTGAATAATTTGTGTTATCTGCAAATTTAATTACTTCACTCGTTATTCCAATATCCAGGCCATTTATGAGTTTGTTAAAAAGCTGCGGACCTAGCACAGATCCCTGTAGTACTCCACTATTCACCTTTCTCCACTGGGAAAATAGGCCATTTAACCCTACCCTCTGCTTTCTATCTTTTAACCAGTTCTTGATCCAGAACAGTACACTGCCTCCTATCCCATAACTTTTTAATTACGCCAAAAGTCTCTCATGAGGGACCTTATCAAAGGCTTTCTGAAAATCCAGATATACAATATCAACTGGCTCAACTTTGTCTACCTGTTTAGTCACACTTTCAAAAAAACATAACAGATTAGTAAGACAAGACCTTCCTTGGCTAAAGACATGTTGGCTGTCTCCCATCAAGCCATGACTATCTACATGTTAAATAATTTTGTTCTTTATAATGGTTTCTACCTTTTTTCCCAGTACTAACGTCAGGCTCACCAGTCTGTAGTATCCCGGATCACCCCTGGAACCCTTTTAAAAATTGGCATTACACTGGTCAACCTCCAGTCTTCAGGTATTACAGATGATTTTAATGATAGTTCACATATTAGAAACATAGAAACACAGAAATATGACGACAGAAAAAGACCACATGGCCTATCTAGTCTGTCCTTCCATAACAACTACAACAGTCCCCTTTTTACCTTTAGAGATCCTCTGTGTTTGTCCCATGCTTTTTTGAATTCAGTTACTGTCCTCATCTCTACCACCTCCACTGGGAGACTATTCCATGGATCCACTACTCTTTCTATAAAGAAATATTTCCGCATATTACTTCTGAGTCTATCCCCTTTTACCCAATCCTATGTCCCCTCATAACAGAGCTTGATTTCAATCAAAAGAGGCTCTCCTCCTGTACACTTATGCCACGGAGGTATTTAAACATCTCAATCATATCACCTCTATCCCGCCTTTCCTCTAAGGTGTACATATTAAGATCCTTAAGTCTGTCCTCATATGCCTTATAATGAAGCCCACTAATCATTTTAGTAGCCACCCTCTACACTGACTCCATCCTGTTCACATCCTTTTGAAGGTGCGGTCTCCAGAATTGCACACTATACTCCAAATGAGGTCGCACCAAAGACTTATACAGAGGCATTATCACCTCCTTTTTCTGCTAGCCATTCCTCTCCGTATGCACCCAAGCATCCTTCTAGCTTTTGCCGTCGCCTTTTCTACCTGTTTAGCTACTTTAAGATCATCAGACACAACCACGCCTAGGTCCCGCTCTTCTTTAGTGGACAAAAGTACTTCACCCCCTATATTATATTGCTTCCTTGGATTGCTACAGCCCAAATGCATGACCTTACATTTTTTTTTAACATTAAAGCCCAGCTGCCAAATTCTAGACCATTCTTCAAGCTTAGCTAGATCCCTCCTCATGTTATCTACCCCTTCCTGGGTGTCTACTCTATTGCAGATTTTGGTATCATCCGCAAAGAGGCAAACCTTACCTGAAAGCCCTTCCGCTATATCACTAACAAAGATGTTAAAAAGAATCGGACCAAGGACAGATCGCTGGGGCACACCACTGATAACATCCTTCTCCTCAGAGTGAGCTCCATTTACTTGTACTATTTGTCGCCTCCCACCCAACCAATTTCTAACCCAAGCAGTAACTTCAGGGTCCATCCCTAGGGTGCTCAGTTTGTTTATAAGTCGCCTGTGAGGAACAGTGTCAAAGGCTTTACTGAAATCTAAATACACCACATCTAGGGCTTTCCCTCGGTCCAACTCCCTGATCACCCAATCAAAGAAATCAATCAGATTTGTCTGACAAGACCTGCCTCTGGTGAATCCATGCTGCCTCGGATCCTGTAATCCGCTGGACTCCAGAAACCTCACTATGTTCTCTTTCAGCAGCGTTTCCAATAATTTACTCACCACCGAAGTTAAACTAACCAGCCTGTAGTTTTCAACCACATCCTTACTTCCGCTTTTGTGTAAAGGCACCCCATGAGCCTCTCTCCAGTCCTTTGGCACCACTCCCGACTCCAACGAGGCATTGAAAAGGTCAGTCAGTGAAGCTGCTAGAACGTCCCCAAGTTCCCTCAGTATTCTCGGGTGTATTCCATCCGGTCCCATCGCTTTGTCTACTTTAAGTTGAGATAGTTTCTCACGAACACAGTCTTTTGAAAATTGTTCAAGATGTCCTTTGCTTCTATTCCTATTTGTGGGTGTTTTCTGAGGTTCTGCTCCTGGTTCTTCATCTGTGAACACAGAACAAAAATATTTGTTAAGCAATTCCGCTTTATCCTTATCAGCTTCTACATATTCCTCCCCTGCACCCTTGAGTCTGACAATACCACTCTTGCCCTTCCTCTTCTCACTAATATATCTGAAAAATATGTCTTATCCCCCCATTTTATTGCATTGCCTATTTCCTCCTCCTTTTGAATCTTTGCCTTCTTGACTACTTTGCTATTACTAATAGTAGGTCTGCAATCTCATATTTCAGTACTTTCAACACCCTTGGTGTATACCATCCGGTCCAGGTGATTTGCAACTCTTCAGTTTATCAAATAGTTGAAATACATCTTACCGGTGTATTGAAATTTCTTTCAAATTCTTCTGCGGCATCACCTTTTAATACCATTTTAGTCATGGGTAGCATCCCTACATCTTCCTCAGTAAAGACCGACGTAAAGAATTCATTCAGTCTCTCCTCTATGGCCTTGTCCACTCTTAGTGCCCCTTTTTACCCCTCTATGATCTTATGGTTCAGCTGACTATCACAGGATTTTTGCAATGAATGAACTTGAAAAAGTCTTTATTATGCTTCTTCTCAGATTCTCTCTTTGCCTGCCTTATCAATGCCTTGTATCTAACTTGCCAGTGCTTATGTTGTTTCCAGTTTTCATTATTTGGCTCCTTTTTCCATTTCCTTAAAGATGCTTTTTTTGGCAACAGCAGCCTTTCTGACCTCACCTTTAAACCATGCTGGCAGTTTTTTGGACTTCCTTCCACTTTTCTTAAAGCGTGGAATACAACTGGTCTGGGCTTCCAAGACAGACTTTTTAAACAACACCCATGCTTGAGGTAAATCTTTAACCTTTGCAAGTGCTCCTTTTAGGGGTTTCTTAACTATTTCCCTCATTTTATCATAGTTTCCCTTTTGAAAGTTAGAAGGTAGTACTATGGATTTCCTTGCCATTCATCCTCCATTTATTAAATCAAACGCGATCATGCCATGATCACTATTGCCAAGTGGCTCCAACATCTCTTGTACCAGATCTTGTATTCCACTAAGGACTAGGTCCAAAATGGCTTCCCCTCTGGTCAGTTCATGAACCAGCTGCTCCAAGAAGCAGTTATTTATATCATCTAGAAACTTTATTTCCCTAGCAGGTCCTGCCGTGACACTGACCCAGTTGATACCAGGGTAATTGAAATCACCCATTATTATTACTGTGCTGTAACTTTTGTTAGCTTCCCTGATTTCTTTGAGCATTTCATCATCTATTCTGGCCAAGTGATCAATAATATACCCCCATTGCCTTCCCTTTCCCCTTTTTACATGCAATTTCAATCCATAGAGATTCTACAGTGAATTTTGTTTCCTGCAAAAATTTAATCCTTTGTGACAACACCCTCTCCAACAGAGTGCAGTCCCTCCACCAATCTTATCTGCTCTATCATTACAATATAGTTTGTACCCAGGTATCACAGTGTCCTACTGGTTGTCCTTCTTCCACCATGTCTCTGAGATACCAAACATATCTAACCTCCCATTTAGTGGTATATATTCTAATTCTCCCATCTTATTTTTTAGACTTCTAACATTTGCATACAAGCATTTTAGAAGCTGTATTTTATTCATATTAATCGGGTTATCAGCAGGCAGGGGTAATTTGGAATCTTTAAGCCCTGTCTTCTCTGTACTCAAGGGCATTTGGGTTACTTTTGTCTTTATTAGGACCTCTTTGTCGATATGTCCTAACTTTAATCTTTTGCTAGTATCCCTTCAAGGATACCTCTTTCTGAACCATGTGCTCTTGGGTGACAGTTGCCTTTCCCCTATTATCTAGTTTAAAAGCTGCTCTATCTCCTTTTTAAAGGCTAATAACAGCAGCCTGGTTCCATCCGGTTAAGGTGGAGCCCATCTCTTTTGAAAAGCCCCTCCTTTTCCCAGAATGTTCCCCAGTTCCTAACAAACCCAAAACCCTCTTCCTTGCTCCATCCACGCATTGAGACTCCAGAGCTCTGCCTGCTTTTTGGGTCCTGCGTGTGGAACGGGAAGCATTTTGGAGAATGCTACCCTGAAGTTCTGGATTTCAGCTTCCTACCTAAAAGCCTAAATTTGGCCTCTAGAACCTCCCTACCATACTTTCCTATGTCATTGGTACCAACATATACCAAGACAGCAGATTCCTCCACAGCACTATCTAAGACCTTGTCTAGGTGGCGTGTGAGGTCCACTACCTTCGCACAAGGCAGGCATGTTACCAGGCAATCCTCACATCCACCAGCCACCCAGATATCTGGAGGCCTAATGATTGACTCACCAACTATAATGGATGTCCTAACTCTTCCCTCGTGGGCTCATGGCCCTGGAGAAACCTCCTTGGTGCAAGAGGATTTTACATCACTTGGAGGACAGGTCCTAACTAAAAGGTGATGCTCTCCTGTCACGTGACCTCTCTCTGCCATGGCAAAAGGGATGCTGCCACTGAAGGTGGGATTTCAGTACTACATCCCTATAGGTCACGCCTATGTACCTCTGTCTTCCTTATGTCCTCCAAGTCTGCTACTCTAGTCTCCAGAGATCGAACTCGTTCCCTGAGAGCAAAGAACTCCTTGCACCCAGTGAACATGTAAAACCCCTCACCAACTGGAAGAAAATCATACATGTGGCACTCAGTGCAAAAGACTGGAAATCCCCCATTTCACTGCTGGACTACTGTCTGCATCTTAGTTTTAAAGTTGTGTTTAGGTATTTAATTGTTTACTTACTTAGGTTTCCTGGGGATACTGACTCAAGAGAATTTCTATTACTTCTCCGTGGTCTATTTTCTGGACTGATTCGGATATAATCTTTCAGGCAGATGTCAGTTTCTGATTGAAGTGTTTTGAAAATAGTGTGGAGCGTTTTGTATTTTATTCTGCTCTCTATTGGTAGAGACCTCTTTTGATCTGTCACTTGGCTTTAACACCTATTTAAAACAATTTCACAGGTCTCTTGCCCCCTTTCTAGAAAGCCTCTTTGTAAAGGTCTCTAGAAACAATTTATTGCTCAAAGAATACTGAACGTTTTCCTTTTATGCTAAGTTATACTCTGATTTAATTTAAATTAAAGCTCATTGTTGATACTAGGCCCTGACTTTAAAATGAAAGCTCTTTGCTGGGTCTTAAACTTAAACAGAAAGCTACCTGCTGAGTTTTTAATATAAACTGAAAGCTCTTTGCTGAAACTAGGCCCTGACTGATTTAACAAATACAATGGATTCTAATTTTCACAGATTAATCAGCTCCAATCTAAAGAATTCCTTTATCCCCAAGATTTAGAAAAATTCCCATAAGTAAATACTTACAATTGCAGCTCCCTCTCCAGAAGTAGCAGTCCCTTTTTGTAGTCCTTCAAGACAAACCCCAGTCCTTCCTGCCCAAGGTTGCTGTCCCCTAGCAGGATTCAAACCCCTGGCCCAAGGTAACTTGCCCCAACCACTAGGCCACTCCTCCCTACTAGCATGCTCCAAGGTCGTTATCCAGACCAGAGTGCCTGAGACAGCCTAGGCCATTGGAGCTAAGTGAGAATCGCATGCCCTGAGTTGGTTGAAGCTTGAATGAGCTCTCTGACCTAAGGAATTCAGCTCAGGAAAGTATAGAAACAACCCCAGATACAGAAAATCTTGAGAGAGAATCAAGCTGTTTTAAAGGACAGGCGATAATCTACCCCCACCCTTCTCAGCCAGGGCTCACCACACCTATGTCATATCCAGCAAGAGACTAGACTTAGCCTCTTCTATTTCCTATTCTGTCTCTGTTCTGATTCTTTGCTACTTATTCTATTATGCTATTTGAACATGGAGTTATTTTCACCTGTAATTGTAAACCGCTTTGTGATTAGAGAAGCGGTAAGTGAATAAGCAATAAAGCATAATTACTCATCTGTAACAGGTGTTCTCCAAGGACAGCAGAAATCAGTCCTCACATATGGGTGACGTCCGCACCGACAGAGCCCTCATGGAAGCATCTCCCCAGCTTTCAAAGAAAGCCTTTGGGAGATGCCACCACCCATGCATGGCCCCCTTCCCACACAAGGGTGCCATCTTGCTCAGTCAGATGACATAGCTAGAGCCGACATAAGAAGATGGCAAAATACAGCAACTCCATGGGGAGGAGGGAGGGTTGTGAGGACTGATTCCTGCTGTCCCTGGAGAACAGCTCTAATAGGGAGTAACTACGCTTTCTCCAGGAACAAACAGGAAGTCAGTTCTTAAATATGGGACTTCCTAGCTACAGGCTACCATGAACCTGTAGAAAAATACGGCAAAGCTGTGAGCAGCTGTGAGTGAGCCCGAGGAGAGACTCGAAGGACCCCAAAGTCCAGGGAGAACCATCACTCTGGTAGCCTGTACACAGAAAGGTCAGAGGGTAGGAATTTCCTAGACCCCAAAGAGATTACGGAGTACAGCCTGGCTGAAGGTGCTGTCCCTTGTATATGGTATATAAAAATTGTTAAATAAAATAAATAAATAAAATGTTAAATAAATAAAATAGTAATCATAAGGACAGGGTCACTCCTTTACTGTTAAATCTTCATTTGCTGCCAATAGACGCTCATATTTTGTTTATGGTGTTGTGCGTGACTTTTAAAGCTATTCATCAGATTGGCCCTATCTATTTGTCTAATAGACCGTTTCGTTCATCACTGGACATTGGTATTGCCCTCTTCTGCTGCTTTCAACAAAAGAGAATCAGGGAAAGGTGTTTTTCAGGTGGGGTTCCAAAATTGTGGAATGACTTACCTGTTTAGGGTTGTTGAGGATTATCTGAAATTTCGATGTGGTTATGGGATACATTTTTTAATCATACTTGATGTGAATTGTCTATACTTTAATTTTGTACTCCGCTTTGTATGTCTGTAGATTGTAAAAGTGGAATATAAGCGCTGTTATTAAACTAGATTCTTAAATTAGCAAGATGCTCATTGCAGAAAATACTGCTGCAGTAGTTGGAGCCCTAGATGGGAAACGTGATAATATATCCTCTTGATTGAATGCATAGACGGTAATTTTGTAACCCCCCATGTAGATGGCATGTGTCCCCATCCTGTTTTATAAAGTGAGGGGCATGTGCCTCACTTTATAAAGTAGCTATGTACTGACATCAGTTATGCCTTGCCCTAGAGCAGGAGTAGCTGGTGGTGTCTAGATCGACATAGGGACACTGTATGTCACGGTATTAAGCGTGTCTTTCGACATTGTGCCTATGCTGTGTCCACACTGCACCTCCCATGCACAGGGTACTTCTGACAAGCTGTGTGGACTGGTGCAGCAGTGTGGATAAGCTTGAATCTCCTGTCCCAAACTATGGTGCAGAGGCTTCGGGATTAAGTCTGGAGGAGCCCAGCAGTGCCTGGAGAAGGGTGTGCTCTTGACTCCTCAGGCTGACAGCTGCCAAGCCCAACATCGTTTCACATGGGTTACAAGCACTTGGTAGGCCTGAAGGGGAACAGGAAACGCCATGGGGCCCCTGAGGGGGGCCAGTAAGTTGGGACTCTGCCCTCCTTCCCTCTTGCTGTTCTTATTTGCATGGCCTAATTTTTATAAATAATTTTCTGTATCTTTTCCTGTGTCTTTTTTTCTCCAGTTGGTTTCAATGGGAGCCTTTGGTTCTGAAGCTGCTTTAAATAAAACACCTTCAGACTTTGTAAAAAACAAAAACAAAGGCTTCTTCGGCAGATAGGACTCCCAGACTTGTGAAGATCTCTGGGGCTTTCCTACTTGGGTTTCCCTGATCAGCCTGACAGGCCTTGGGATGCCCTTTTCTAAAGGTGCCACTCTTGTTTTCAGCCGTGTAGTCTGCAGCCTCTAGCAGTTTTTTGCAGTGGTTTCTTTTTTTTGCTCCTGATGTGGCTGCGAGGCCGAGGGCATTTTTCTTTTTATTTTATGGAAGCTGAGGCCGTATTTTTTTTTAACTTAAAGTTTATTCAATGCCTCTCTTTTGACAAGAAAATGTTCATACAATACCCAACAAATTATGCTTTTAATACAAACAAGTTGTCCTCACTTTTCTTTGAACTATATATTACATCTTTTTCCCCATTTGTATATAGTCTCTATGAATCTTACTATTTGCCACCAAATGCTCGATATTAATCCAGTTTTCCTCCCTCTAAGAACAACAGAAGAGAAGTCAAACTGACTTAAATTAACTTAAAATTAACTTTAAAATTAAGTTAAATTAACATAACAGTTTTAAATGAATAAAAAATAAATAAGAACTTATAGACTCTATAGAGTAATATTTATCCCTTTCACACACCCCTTCCCGGATCCTGTGTTTTATACCTTCTTTTACAAGTAATATTTCTATGTATTGTTTATTTTTAACCCAGTTGGAGATTACACTTTATTGCTTTCTAACTATTGCTTACTCATTAAAAACAGTCCCCTCTTTTATCCTTTGCAACCAGTCCCTATACCTTTGCCACATTCTTCTAAAAACTTCTATACCTTGCGTTTAATATGCTGTAATTTCGCTCATTCTGTATATGTATGCAAGATGGTTTAATATTCTCTCAGGGTCAGGGCCTCGTACTGACTTCCAGCCCTTTGAAATTTCCATTCGGACCCCAATCGCCAGCATTCTCAACAAACAGCCCAAATTATTAACTATATTCTCCCCCATTAATTCAGCAAGACTTCGGTGGGGATGATTTTTTATTTATTTATTTAATGCTTTTATATACTGTGCTCTTTAAAATCAGTGCGGTTTACAGATAACATTCTGTGCAGAGCAGGAAGAGCCTGCTTCGCACTTACATTGAACAGGAAATACAACTTGGGTTAATAACCATGGGGAGGTAAATACAGGCTATATACAGTGTGGGCAGAAGTCGCTGCGCGGCTATGGTAACAAGGCTTTCCTTGCGAGCTATGTACAGGGGTGTAAATTGGGTCATAAGGTTGTGTCAGGTAGGGATGTGTTGTTAGCCTGGGCATAGTGCAGGAGAAAAAGGTGGTGCTTTAGTGCTTTTCTAAATTGTGCGAGGTCAGTGATCATGCGGATGGACGCTGGGAGTTCGTTCCAGCAGGTAGGTGCATAGAACATGAACGCTCTTTTTTGTTGCCCGAGTGCATTTTGTCACTTCACTGGGGGTTATACCTGCCTATGATAGGGCCTGTCCAACCCAACATGTCTCGAGCCATATCTCTTAGCCACTGCCATATGCCCTCTAGGACTGGGCACCTCCACCACATATGCAGGTATTCCCCCCTGCCCCCACACCCCTTCCAGCATTGTGGACCTACCTTTCCCCCCATTTTACTCAATGTACAGGTGTTAAGTATAACATTTTGTAACTATATTCCTGAACTGATGTGGAGACCAGAGGGATCCTGCTCCTCTCATATATTTTCTCGCACCTTGAATAATCCCAATCCCCCCACCAAGTCTTTCTCCCAAGCTTCCACTGGCCCACTCAATGCTTTATATAATCTTGAGACCGAGCTCCCAGACATATGGCATACCCTATATAATTTCTCAAACTGGGTCTCCTTGTTTCCTAAGTTAGCCATTTCCTTTTTGTCGCCCAAGAAGTGTGCTATCTGAAAATAGCCATACCAATCTCCTGCATTAAGCTGGAACTCTTGTTTAAGATCTACAAAGGGTCTTAATTGACCATCTTCTGTTAGCACTTGACCTATACATTGTAATCCCTTTGTTAGACATCGTTGGAAAATCTTTGAGGTACCTCCTTCCCTGAAACCTTTGCACTGTGTAATTTTTTGCATTCTTAAGTCCCCCCCCCCTCCCCCCCTGATCTTAACAACATCTTATGGTTCCTGCGCCATATGCAGAGAGTACATGCTATATACGGATTACTCTCATGGTATCTCCTCTCATTACCCCTCCCTCGCCATTGAGTATCTGTAAGGCGGTTAAGTTTAGCTTCCTCCGGTTCTTTCTCCATTGAGGTCCCCTCTCCTCCAACCTCCATCCTAACAGTGCCCTTAACTGTGCCGCTTCATAGTATCATGCCAACTCGGGAACTGCTAGGTCCCCCCCCCCCCCCCACCGCCGCATTGTTCTCTGTACATAACCATTTTTTGCATCCTTGGGTGCCGGAGTCTCCAGAAAAAGGAAAAGATTCTTCTTTGTAGAAACGTTAGAATTCCATTTGGGACTTCTATGGGTAGGGCAAGGAATAAAAATAACAATCTAGGTAGTATATTCATTTTTGCGATTCTGTCCAAACAGGAAAAACATGGTTTAGCCAATCGCACCAAGTCTGTCGATACTTTTTTGATTAGTGGTACATAATTCACCTTATACAGTTCAGACCAGTGTAATTTGTTTTCCAAACTGAATTCACATCAATGAAACTGCTGGTCTGAACTAACACATGTAATCTGGTTACATGGGCATCCATAGATTCAGAGGTGATTTGTTTGGCTGAGATGAAAAGGAACTGTACATACATGTCATGTTTACCAGTGGAGAAATGTTTTGTCAAAAACATTTCACATGTGACACTGACTGCTTTCTCAGCATCTGAGAAATCATCATATATAACCTTAAATTCAAACATTATGTGGGAGAAAAGTCTTCCACTTTTAATCTTTTACAACTTCAAGGAAGTGTTTGAAATTTGTCCCGATTTTACAGGATTTGAAAGAATCAACATAATCAAATGCTGGAACAGGAGCAATAAAACGTTCTTTCCCCAATGAGAATAAATGAAACTATATCTTAAAAACACTCCTGCACAATAGCCTGTATTCTGCTTCCTTCTTTCTGAGCTTCCAACGCCTGTGGCTAGCTGGAGAACTGAGGAATTAAAGGCACAGTGTTATCAGTATCATAGGCATCGAATAAATACAACAATAAAGGAAAGTATTTTGGAAAGAGTTTGAATAACCAAATGAAACAAAACAACGTTTGTATTCTCAGAGTTCCCAAAGGGCTGGAAGAAAATGATACTGGCAAATTTGTGGAAGAACAGCTGCCAAAAAGGCTAAACTTAATTTTCAAGTGCCCATTTGAAATTCAGTTGGCCCATCGAACCCCCTCTCACATGAAACCGGATGCATGGTTTCGACATCGTGCAAAAGTCTTGAGATGTGCACAAGGTTTAAATATCCTGCAGCTGGCATGGGGAAGAGCTCCACTGAAATTTCAAGGCCATCATTTACTGATTGTATCTCATTTCCACAGCAGTACAGTGCAGTATTAGAAATAGCTATTAGCATCCAGACCGCAATTGAAATAATTCAATGCATGATATGGCATTTTTTTCCTCAATGAGAACAAATGAAACTACATGGAATTTTGAAGACCTGGCAGCACTTCAATAGTTCATCAACGAAATTTCAAGGGCGCCAATGGAAACTAAGTGAATGCAGCCTTTTCCTGTGGGGAAATGAATTTTATAACAAGGGAGAACTGGTTTTGAATCCACTTTGGGGCTAGGACATAGTGTAGGAACACAGAAGTATTCTTTCTAGCATTCAATTTTACCTGCCAAATTCTTAACCAGTCTTAAAAGTTCGGATATGGCCCTGGCATTGAGTATCTGTGTTTAGAGTTGAGCAGCGACTTTATCAACACTAGCCACCGCCACTGCATAGCCTCCCTTTTGTGTTTCTGCTCAAAACATAGGGCCCAATATTTGAAAGGTTTACAGCTTTGTAATCTGTGTAAATGTCACTCAGCTGGATATTCAACGGCACTAATGCAGTTATTGCCACTGAAGATCCCCGATCTGCTCCCCTACATGCCCCGATGCTAACTGCTAAGTATCGGGGCGTGTCGTGGGCATTCTAGGGTGATGACAGAGGCTAATCAGGTAGCGGAGATATGCACCACTACCCGATTAGCTTCTATGGGTAAAAGATAAATGCTGCAAAAGCTGGCATATCTTTACCTGTAGAAGCTAACTGAGCAGCAGTGCAATATCGCCGCTACACGGTTAGCCTCTGCGGCTGCCGGGCATGTGCAGCGACCCCGGATATTCAATGCCAGGGCCACATATCACCCCGGCATTAAATATCCGGGGTTAGAGGATGGCAGCGACAGCTAGACGCTGTGCTTGCAGCTACTACTACTACTGAACATTTCTATAGTGCTACAAGCATATGCAGCACTGCACAGACACTTGTAAAAGACTGTCTCTGCTCATCAGAGCTTATAATCTAATCAAGACAGAAACACAGTAGCTGTAGACATAGGATACATCTAGGGGGAATGGAAAAGAAACACAAAGGAGTTTGGGTGAGTCAAGATCCGAAAACAGCAGCAAAGAGGTGAGTTTTCAGCCTGGATTTGAAAAGTGTCAGAGAAGGTGCCCGACATACAGACTCAAGTAGTTTGTTCCAGGCTTAAGGAGCAGCAAGGTGAAAGGAGTACCTGGAGTTGGCAGTGGAAGAGAAGGCCACAGACAGAAGCGATTTACCAGAAGAGCAGAGTTTCCGAGGAGGGGTGTAGGGAAAGATGAGAGGAAAGGTAGTGAAGAGTTGCAGAGTGAATGCACTTATAGGTCAGCAGGAGAAGTTTGAACTGGATGCGGAAACAGATAGGGAGCCAATGAAGTGACTTGAGAAGAGGGGTAATATGAGCATGACGAGACTGGCGGAAGATTAGCCACACAGCAGAGTGTTAAACAGATTGTAGGGGAGAGAGATGATTCAGAGGGAGACCAGCAAGAAGTAGGTTACAATAGTCTAGACGGGAGGTGACTAAGGAGTGGATAAGCGTCTTAGCAGTCTGTTCAGAAAGGAATGGGTGAATTTTGTTGATGTTGTAGACAAAGAAATGACAGGTCTTAGCTATAAGTTGGACGTGTGTGGAGGAGAGAGAGAAGTCAAAGATGACCCCAAGGTTGTGAGCTGAGGAGACAGGGAAGAGTAGAGAGTTATCCACAGAGACTGAGAAAGGAGGAAGGGGAGAGGAGGGTTTAGGGGGAAAAATAAGAAACTCAATTTTGGCCATGTTCAATTTCAAGTGGCGGTGAGACATCCAAGCAGCAATGTCAGAAAGGCAGGCAGAGATCCTGGCCTGGATTGCTGGAGAAAATTCAGGTGTAGAGAGGTAGATCTGGGAGTCATCAGTGTAAAGATGGTACTGAAAGCCATGGTAAGAGATGAGTGCACCAAGGGACTGGGTATAGAGAGAGAAAAGGAGTGGACCCAAGACAGATCCTTGGGGTACACCATCTGAGAGTGGGATAGCAGTAGAAGAGGAACACTAGCTGGCATAACTCAATACCGGGCCATAATCAATAAAGGGGCTAAAAGGAAAATAAGAAATAAAACTTGACTACTTTTGTGTTCCTACACTATGTCCTAGCCCCAAAGAGAATTCAAAACTAGTCCTCCTTTCTTGTTATAAAATTCAAAGCTAAAGAATAGACACTGACAGATGGGAGGAGGTGTGGGATGGCATAAGGCTTAAGGTTTGCCTAGGGCACCAACACCTTGAACCAACTCCAGGGTCGTCCTGATCTCACAAAGCCACCTTTGTACTTCCTCCTGCCAGTAGCATACCTAAAAAAGGGCTTGTCTACACGTTTTAATTGTACCATTTTTTTTCTTCTGTTAGTATCTTTGCTTTCCTGACTTTACCAGCTTTCTTTAGTTTCTCCAGACATTGTTGTTTTCACTTTCTACAATCTCTTATGATTACAAAAGCAAACCTCTTTTTCCCTGCTAACCTCTTTTCCCCTATCTTTTCAGATACTACTTTTCAGCCTTCTTTTTCTCTTACTTTTATTTACTTTCCTAACAATGAGGCAAGTTTCTCTTAAAATATCTCCTTTCAGCTTTGCCCACTGTTTTTCTCCTTCCTCAAGATGTTTCCATACAGCTAATGACTCCTTGAAGTATTCTCCCATCTTTGATTGGCTTTGGGGTTTTGGGGTAGAACGGTTTTTGCTATTGTAGGTTGATTTGTTTATGCTGTACTTGGTACTAAGATAAATAGGCAGAAATTGTCATGTTGATCATGGGGGGAGGGGGAGTATGTCCAATGGAGTGAGGAGTGACAGCTATTATAAGTTTAACAGTTATGGAACTAAATAGTCAAATTAAATGTTTAACGAATGCAGCCCTACTAAAATTTTGTCCTTGAAGGTAAAAAGAAAAAAAAAAAGAACATTTTTAAGTAACTCTAGAAGCAAAAGGCAGATGTGGTTTTACAAGAGACATCTCAAGGAGATAAGCATCTTGAGGTCACGACGTTCTCTTCGGCACACTGTAAGAAGAATGGGATCACTATTCTGTTTTGCAGACCCTTATGTGGTGCAATTATTTCTCAATCCTCTTTTCAAGAGGGAAGATGGATGAAGGTGCTAATATCATATGAAGGTGCGCGAGCGGTCATGATTTGTATGCATGCTCTGAATACGGACTCTCCATCTTTTTAGTGGGCTGGCAATGATGCTGAATGACTACTTGCCCAGTCTATAGTCTTAGGAGGCAATTTCAATCTGCCTATGGATTGTGCCTTGGACAGACAGATAATCTAGTACTAGGTTTAGAACAGACAAGTTGTGGTATATCATGGATTCAACAGTAGAAAAAATAGGTCTAAAAGACTTATTTATTATCATTTATTTAGATGTGTTTGATATCCCACTTATGACCAATAAAGGTCCTAAGTGGCTTACAACAAAATGATATCATACAGATCAAGTATAAAAATAAAAAAATGTCATATACCAAACCCCCTCCCATTCCTTCAATCCTCCCCCTCCCCAATGCTTCCTGAAACAACCATGCCTTAACCAGTTTCCTAAAATGCAAATAATTCAAATCTGCTTTCACCTTCTGACAATCCATATTCCACAACCCAGGCTCAAAAGAGCAAAAACTGTTGCTCCGAGTTGTGGTTAACCTAATCTGAGGGAAATACAGCACCTTCAACAAACCCTAGGAGAAGCAAGCAAAAAGGCAGCTAAATACTCCGGTTTTCCCATCTGTAGCATTTAAAAACCACATACAAAATTCAACGACCACCTAATAAGGATTACATTTTATATTCAGTGCTTCATAATGTTGTTGTTGTTGTTGTTGTTAAGTGCCATCGAGTCATTCTAAAGGTGAAATTTCACTTACCGTTAATTTCCTTTCCTAGAATACTGCTAGACCAGTCCAGACAAACGGGTTGTGTCCCCCTGCCAGCAGATCCTGGAGACAGAGAACTCTACCAGAGCTCTAATAGGCTGATCCCTGGTGATGCTGCTGAGATGATGAGACTGTACCCCAAGGGGTCTCCCTCAGTATCGTCCACAAGCTGAATTTCATGAAAACTAAACAACTACATACAGCCAGTTAACGGACCCGGCCTCAACTATGTACAAGGTGCTGAAAGCATACCCAGAAACTGAAGGCCGCCGAGAAGGACAAAGGGACTAGAGGCTCACTTGCCAGGCCTCCGGAAGGAAAAAACAAAAGCAAAAGATAACGGCGGCTCCGCTGCACCAGCAGGACTGAGACTGACAGCAGGGTGGGTCCTGGACTGGTCTAGCAGTATTCTAGGAAAGGAAATTAACGGTAAGTGAAATTTCACCTTCCAATTCATACTGCTAGACCAGTCCAGACAAACGGGCAGTACCCAAGCTACCGACCTCTAGGGTGGGTCCAAAGCCACCGAAAGCACTGACGCGCCAAAACTCATCTCCTGCCGAGCATGGACGTCCAATCGATAGTGACGGACAAAAGTCGATAGCGATGACCAAGTCGCCACCCGGCAGATGTCGAGGGGTGCCACGTGGGAACGCTCGGCCCAAGACATCACCTGCGCCCGCGTGGAGTGTGCTCTGAGCCCTAAAGGCACCAACTTGCACTGAAGAATATAGGCTGCTTCAATAGCTCCTCTTAGCCACCTGGCGATAGTAGCCTTAGAGGCTGCAAACCCTCGACGGGAGCCCGCAAGAAGGACAAAGAGATGATCTGTCTGCCGAAAGGAATTAGTGACTTTAAGATACCGACAGAGGACCCGTTTGAGATCTAACGCACGTAAGTGTCGACGCCGACCCGTACACTGCTCTGGAGAGAAGGATGGCAAGGGGCTGATTGACATGAAAAGGCGTAACCACCTTGGGCAAAAAGGATGGAACTGTCCGAAGAGTCACGCCCTCCAACGAGAAAGAAAGATAAGGATCCCGACAAGAGAGCGCTTGGAGCTCGGAAATGTGCCACGCTGAGGTAATTGCCACCAGGAACACCATCTTCAAGGTTAAGTCTTTGAGCAAAGAGGCCCGTAACAGCTCAAAAGGCGAAGCCACCAAGGCCCGGAGGACCAGGGCGAGATCCCAGGCCGGGAAGACCGGACAGCACGGGGGCCGCACGGATTTAACTCCTCTGAGGAAATGCGAGACGTCGACATGCGAAGCGATAGAGCGCCCCAAAACCGGACCACAGAAGCATGTAAGGGCCGCCACCTGGACCCAAAGAGTACCGAGAGCCAGCCCCTTGTCCAGGCCGGCCTGGAGGAACGCAAGAATATCAGGAATGCCGCTACTCCAGGGAGACACCCCACGCTGTGAGCACCATGATTCGAAAAGACGCCACACCCGAGCACAGGCTAAGGAGTTAGAAGAACGGCGCGCCTTAAGCAAGGTGGATACCACACTAGCCGAATATCCCTTACGAACTAGCCTGCGGCGTTCAAGAGCAAAGCCATAAGCGAGTAAGGAGCCGGGTCTTCCATGGCAATTGGCCCCTGCTGCAGAAGCACTGGAAAACCCTGAAGCGGCAGAGGAGCTGATCGCGCAAGCCGGACGAGATCCGCATAGCAGGGCCTGCGAGGCCAATCCGGAGCTACCAGAATCACCGGTCCGTGATGCTCCCTGATCCGTTGAAGAATCTTGCCGACCATGGACCACGGAGGGAAGACATACAGAAGGAGTTGGGCCGGCCACAGCTGCGACAACGCATCTATTCCGTGTGACCTGCTGTCTTTCCATTGGCTGAAGAAGATCGGTGCTTTGGCATTTTCCCACGTCGCCATGAGATCCACTGCCGGCTGACCCCATTGGCGGACAATCAGCTGAAAAGGCGCCGACGCCAGAGCCCATTCTCTGGGATCCAGCGTATGGCGGCTGAGGAAGTCCGCTTCGATGTTGCTCTTCCCCGCAATGTGCTGCGCCGAAATGGCGAGGAGATGCCGCTCCGCCCAAGGAAGGAGAAGCCTCATTTCTTTGGAAACCCCTGGACTCTTCGTGCCCCCTTGGCGGTTGAGATACGCCACCGTCGTGGCATTGTTGGAGAGAACGCGAACTGCTTGACGATATACGAGAGGCAGGAACCTTTGCAAGGCTAGGCGAACCGCTCTCGCCTCGAGGCGATTGATGGACCAGCGAGCCTCCTGAGGCGACCAGACCCCCTGTGCTGCGTGTGTGCCACAAAGCGCGCCCCACCCAGAGAGACTGGCATCCGTCGTCAGAAGCAGCCAATGTGGAGACTCCAACAGAACCCCCTGTAGAAGGTTGCGTGTCCGGAGCCACCATCGAAGGTCGAGACGGACCGACGGCGGAAGTGGAAGTCAAACCTGATAATCCTCCGACACTGGCGACCATCGCAACAGGAGCACCCTCTGCAACTCTCGCATATGCGCCCGTGCCCAAGGCACCACATCGATAGTAGCCGCCATGGACCCCAAAAGCTGGAGGTAATCCCAAGCTCGAGGTGCCTTTCGCCGCAGGAATCGCTGGAGCTGATCTACAATTTTCTGAAAGCGAACTTGTGTAAGCATCACCCGCCCGCGGCGAGTGTCAAACCGAGCCCCAAGAAACTCGAGGACCTGAAACGGCTGGAGGCAGCTCTTGGAGTGATTGATCACCCACCCCAGGCCCTCCAGAAAAGCCACTACGCAGTCTACCGTCTCGCGAGCCTCTGCCAGAGAGTCCGCCCGAATCAGCCAATCGTCCAAGTAAGGATGAACTCGGATCCCCTGCTTGCGTAAGGCCGCGGCCACCACCATCATTATCTTGGAAAATGTCCGTGGCGCCGAGGCCAAGCCAAAAGGCATGGCTTGGAACTGAAAATGCTGGCCTAGAACCACAAATCGGAGGAACCGCTGATGCTCCATGCGGATGGGAATATGAAAGTACGCTTCCGCGAGATCGAGCGATGCCAGGAACTCGCCCCTGCGTACCGCCTGGATCACGGAACGCAACGTCTCCATCCGAAAATGAGGAACCCGAAGGCTGCGGTTTACCCCATTGAGATCCAGAATAGGCCGAAAGGAATCATCCTTCTTGGGCACCACGAAATAAATGGAGTACCGACCCGTCCCTTCTTCGAGAGGCGGGACGGGACGTATGGCGTTCAAAAGAAGCAGGCGTTCGAGTGTTGTCTGGACGATGCGGCGCTTCTCGGGAGATCCCGCCGGAGAGACTAGGAAGGCCTCAGGGATCGGGCGAGAGCACTCGAGGGAATAACCCCGAGAGATGCTGTTGAGAACCCAAAGATCGGAGGTAATTCGCGCCCACTCCTGAGAAAACTGCCAGCCGACCCCCTATGGGCGGCACAGACCAGAGTGGACCTAGTGCCCCGTCAGCGGGAGGACCTCGCGGTCCCTGAGAACTTTCCTCCTGCCAAGTAGGAGTCGGAGCTGGAGCGAGCCCCCCGAAAGGACTGACTTCCTCTTCCAGAGCGATTAGGCTGAGTCAGAGGCTTGGAGGAGCGATACCTCCTAAAGTCCCTGCTCCTGGAGAAACGGCAAAAAGATTGTGCCCGTGAAGACCGGCGAGCCGAAGCTCACGGCCTATCCTCCGGCAAGCGTTGGGGCTTAACCTCCCCAAGATCCTTTACGAGCTTGTCCAGCTCCTCACCGAACAGAAGCTTACCCTTGAACGGCAGCTTAGAGAGCCTGGACTTGGAAACGACATCCGCCGCCCATTGACGGAGCCACAGCCAACGCCTCGCCACCGTCACGGCTGCCACCGATCGAGCCGAAAGGCGCAACAGATCATAAAAAGTATCTGCCAAAAAGGCTGTGGCAGACTCCAAACGCCCGAGAGAGGAATCTTCAGGCAAGCGCTGGATCCAGCGCAACAGCGCTCGGGTCGTTAGCCCCCTGCATACCGTCGCCTGCAGAGCCATGGAGGACGCGGAGAAAGCCGTCCTCAACAAGTTCTCCACCTTCCGATCCTGTGGATCCTTGAGAGCCGCTCCTCCCTCCACAGGGATGGTGGTATGCTTAGTCACTCCGGAAACCAAGGCATCTACCTTAGGGTACACGAGCCACTGCTCCAGAAGCTCTGGCGGCCAAACATATAACTGCCCTAGGCAACGAGCGTTTCGCAAGGGCGTGTCCGGAGAGTCCCATTCCTGGGACACCATTTGCTGTAATTCTGTAGGGAAAGGAAAAGCCTTAGAGGGCTTGCGAATGCCCAGCAAGATGGGATCCGCCTGAGATTGAGCCTGAGAGGCTGGAGGCTCCGCCGGCACTGAAAGACGGAGAGCTTCCGTCACTTGACCGATGAGGGCGGACAATTCTTCTTTGCGGAATAGCTGGATATCCTGTGACTCCTCCGGCCCCGGAATAGAAGAATCCGATGCAGAATACTCCCCATCCTCGCGCCCAGAGAGGTCCTTGGACTCTCCGACGGAAGACACCTCCTCGTCAGGGTCACGATCATCCTGCACAAGCAAGTGTAATGCCTTAGACGTACCCTTGCGAGCTACAGCACCCTTAGAACGCTTACGGCCAGCTGGAGCACCCAGACGCTCAGATGTCTTTGGCTGAAGCCCCACCGAGGGAGCCGAGGATTCAGCACGCCACGAAGCCCATGCCTGGCGGAAAAGATGGAGAAGTTGGTCCTCGGAAGGAGAGCCAGACGCCAAGGAACTCAGGGCAGCCAGAGAGACCCCCGTAGGGGCTCCCTGAAAAGCCGCCACCGAAAAAGGAGGTAACGGACCCTCTACTGCAGGTAAGTCAGGAGCCGTAGCTTCCTGAGTGGCCAGCAACACTGAAGACTCCCCGGGGTGCACCAAACAGGATGCGCATTGCTGATTTTGCAGCTCCTTCTGCTTCCTGTTACACACAATGCATCTAAGCCCAGAAGAAGGCATTGTGTGTGAAAAAGAACAATTTTAAATCTTATTCTCCGGAGCACTCCTCTTTCTATATTACAATCCTAGTAAAACCCCCTTAAGAGAGGAGAAGGAACAGAGGCACATACAGCAGGGCAGAGCTGAGCTTCCCGCCAAAAATCGGAGCTCCGTGGAAATTCAAAATGGCCGCCGGACAAATAAAAGTTAAATAAAAGGTAAAAAAAGCAGCAAATTTTTGAAAAAAGGCAGAAGCCAGCCCCCCAGGCCAGGATTGACCCCTGTGCCAAAAATGGGACAATTCTGAGAACGTGAAAATTCGGCGGATTTGGACCCCTAAGGAGCTTCAGCATGCATTAAACAAAGGAAAACTGTACTCACAGATGCCGGCCAGTGCAGGGATTCCAAGGGCAGGATCAGGAAAACCACATCTGATGCCAAGCGAGGACTAACGCAGAAGTAACTCTCGAGTGTTAGTGAGCCCTTCTTCCAGCCAAGGCTGCCCTCATGGCTAGCTGCTGGGAATGCCTTCAGTCAGCAAGCGTCACTGTTTCTATACAGGAGCTCAGCTGAAACACCCTGCCAATAGAGGGGATCACTCTCAAAGTAGAGGAGCCCCCAAGCTTCGTCCTGATATAGGGAAATTAATCCTTTCTCCAAAGGAGCAAAACAAAAAAGCTACCAGGTCTGCTGGAGATAGAGAAATACTGAGGGAGACCCCTTGGGGTACAGTCTCATCATCTCAGCAGCATCACCAGGGATCAGCCTATTAGAGCTCTGGTAGAGTTCTCTGTCTCCAGGATCTGCTGGCAGGGGGACACAACCCGTTTGTCTGGACTGGTCTAGCAGTATGAATTGGAAATAGACTATTTTCTAATATCTAGGTCACTACTGACTTCAGTGGAACATATAGGTATAGTCCAACAGCAGTTTATGATCATACAACAATATATGTAAATCTAGACATTAGTAGTAGCAAGTGGGCTCATTCTCAGTGGAGATTCAATGCAGATCTTTTAATTAAGGACTTCAGTAATATGGTGTAACCCTTTCCCCCATTACACCTCTATTACTGATATATCAGTAACCATCTGGTGGAATGCCTTTAAGGCACAGTTAGAGTCACAATCGTGACTTTTTCCATTGGTACTGGGTAGAACCCTAATCAAAAGCTAAACGATTTGGAGTAGGATATCAAGAGTTTGGAGCAGTAGTTCATAGTTGGGAGGGCTGATGCTTTGCTTCAGCTGCATAAACTACAGTTCTGGTACAAAAAAATCTTAAGTGAGAAGGCAGGCTCATCATTGTATGTTTAGCAAGTAAAATACTATTTGGAATCAAATAGACAGGGTCACCTCCTTGTGCAATACTTGAAAAGTAGGAAAGACAGATAGCAGGTGCAGGCACTTTCAACAGATTAACAAGTGTATCATAAGGGAAGAGATCATTATCGATCAATTTCACAGTTACTATACACAGCTATAATCACTCTAATCAACATAGCATGGATTAGAATATAAAATCATACCTGGAAGGGGTCAGTCTATTACAACTACCCCCAACCCAAAAGACAATGCTGGCAGAATGAGATTGGGTTGGCAACAATATATTTCCCTCTTAATAAGAACCCGGGCTCTGATGGCTTTATAGTGTTGTTTTATAGGGCTTTTGCAGAGTCCCCTTTGAAGGTGTGTTCGATGGGTTTTTAAGAATGGAGAGAGTTGAAGGAACTTTTGTAGAGGTTAAAATAGTCGTTTTTTTGCTAGGAAAATTGCACTGCTAATCCATATCCTAGAGTTATTCTAAAGTGGGGATTTCATAGTGAGATTTTCTAACTCTTTATTCTCACTTTCCAATTGGCAAAATGCATCTAGAGTAGCACTAATGTTAACCAGTTGACTTGTTTCTCTTCCATTATCATAGCTGGAAGTAACTTGATGGGAGTGGGCTTCAGTAGCTCCTCTTCTATCTTTACTCACAAGGGCTTTGACCGTTTCCATTCAGTGATCCGCTGCCCTCTGTGATGCAGGAAAAATGACATATAATGCTGCCTAAAATCTGGGTGACTGACTCCTCACTCAGCTTTTGTTGCTTGTACTTTAAGTGCTATATGCAGTTTTTTACTTCTCCAGATACAGTATACACCAAAAGAGTCTTCTGTATGCTCTTATATGCTTTAGAAGGAAGGGGGAAGTTTAGCATGCTTAAGATACCATAAACCATTGAAGGGGATTCCTGGTATGATGCAAGAGGTGGTCACAAGCAACCTTCACGATGGCGCACTACATGTTTATCTACACATGTTGTATATCTTATTATTTGTCCATGTCAGCTATATTATGTTGGCCGGATGATATGTCGGATGAAGACCCAGTTGAGTGAGCATGCGTCCCGCCTACAAACATTTATGCTATTAGACCTTATGGTGGAACATTGTATGTCTCTGGGCCATTCATTCGATCAACTATGATGGCGAGTATTGGACCATGTATCTGTGAGGAGGTGATCATGTATACAGGCTGCAGAAAAGTGCACAACATTGGATTTTTAAGTTGCAGACTGTGACATCTCTAAGACTCAATGCGGAATTGGAGTGGTTCAGTTTTATGTGACTTTGATCAATCATACATGAGGTATTTCCTTATAGTGATTTAGTTGGCTGTGATTTTGATCAATTATAATGCGGGGGGGGGGGGGGGTTCTTGTGATGGATTGCTCCTCTAGTGGGATTCCTTCTCCTCATAAATATGACATCAGATACCATGCGTTTAAATGCTTACAGGTTTACCTTAGTTGTTTAGTGCAAAATGCTGTGATTTCTGCTGGAATCCTACCTGCTTGAAGCAGGACCGAACTTCAGAGGCCCGAAACGTGTCACTTTGTGTATGGTGGATTCATTGAATTTTTGGTGCTTTTTAATGAAGATAAGTCTATCTAAATATATATTTCTAAATAAAATCAGTAAAAGGAGCCTGCACTGCAAGGGGTGAGTTGGTTTCCTCTCCCCTTTTGATGGTGTCTCTAACATATATACGAGGGGGTACCCATAAAAAACAGGAATTATTTTTTAAAAGCTATTTATTTCAAATTCTTTATAAAACAACCTTATCCCCTTCAAAATACTCTCCATTACAACTGATACATTTGTCCCACCGGTGCTTCCACTGTTCGAAACATTTTTTGTAGTCATCTTTAGAAACGGCTGACAGCTCCTCCCTCGTTTTTTTCTTGACTTCTTCAATGTTGTCAAATCGGTGTCCTTTCATGCCCCTTTTCATGCGTGGAAATAAGAAAAAGTCGCACGGAGCCAGGTCAGGCGAGTAAGGTGCGTGGGGCAGCGGAACCATGCCATTTTTAGCCAAAAACTGTCTAACAGAGATGGCTGTGTGTGCAGGTGCGTTGTCGTGGTGGAAGAACCAGTCTCCTGTCTGCCACAAATCGGGTCTTTTTTGACGAACACTGTTGTGCAATCTTCTTAAAACTTCCAAATAAAAGGTTTGATTGACGGTCTGACCTGGGGGAACAAACTCTGAATGAACTACCCCCTTGGCATCAAAAAAGCAAATCAGCATTGTTTTGATGTTTGATTTGACTTGACGACATTTTTTTGGACGGGGTGACGATGACGTCTTCCATTGGCTTGACTGTTGCTTTGTTTCTGGGTCGTAACCATAGCACCATGACTCATCACCTGTAATGACCTTTGACAGAAAATCTGGATCAGTTTCAAGCTGTTGTTTCAAAACACGACATGTTTCAACTCGATGTTCCTTTTGATTGTCAGTCAGAACCCGAGGAACAAACTTGGCAGCAACACTTTTCATTCCCAAATCTTCCGTTAAAATTCGCTGAACCGAGCTCCAAGATAACCCACTAATCTCTGACAGTTGATCAATTGTCTGTCGACAGTCTGTGAGCACAAGCTCTCTAATTTTTTCAATATTTTCGTCGATTCGGGCAGTTGATGGACGCCCAGAACGAGGTTTGTCATCAATCGACATGTCACCATTTTTAAACTGAGCAAACCACTGGTACACTTGACTTTTTCCCATAGCGTCATCTTGATAAGCTGTTTTCAACATTAAAACAGTTTCAGCAGCATTTTTACCGAGTAGAAAACAAAATTTCACAGCTGCACGTTGTTCACTTAAACTTGTCATCATAAAAAAAGAAACAAGAACAAAACAGCGCTAGCAAAAACAATCACTGCAGATGAACAGAACAAGCCAGGTTGACAACACAGGCGGCACTGAACTGACAATGAGTTGCACTATACACGCCTAGCGGCAGAAGTGCGTACTACACAAGCTCCGCCCACAGCAATGTTATTCCTGTTTTTTTGGGGATACCCCCTCGTATATAAATAGTGTTTCCACCTGTTGCTTATGAGTTGGGACCTTACTGATGAAGGTTACTCGTATGCAGGCTCTTAACACGAGGACCATGGATCAGTGTTAGTGGGCAATGAAAAAGATACCCACTCAAAAAAATCCCTACAAACTAGTTAGCTGGAGAAGTTAGTGGTGATATTCAGCCGCTAATGGGATCAGCCCCCAGACTTCCCTAGTTTTAAAGGAAGCACTAGTTAGTGCTGCTGAATATCAGGTTGCGTGCATTTTAACCAGGTAGCATGATGTCTAATTATGCATTTTTATAAGATTTTTGTTGGAAGGGTATGTTTCAAAGATCATTATTGTTGCGTTTAATAATCAAAATCTCGCTAAGGAGGGCCTTAAGGCTGAAAGTTTGCCTAAGGTGCCCAATGCCCTTGCACCAGCTCTGCTTAAACGTTAACTCTGAATCTAATACGACATCCAAATATTATATCTCTGAAGAAATATGAATGGATACATTACCCAGAATCACTGTACAATTAGAGTTATGTTGTAAGAGCAAAATTTAAGTTTTAACTCCATTTAGACACAAGCCATTGGTTTGCAACCTAAGGCAACTGATTTTATAAAATCAGCCATCACAAATAAGGCCAATGCAGAAAGCTGGCGCTGAAGCTGAGCTCTATCAACTTTTTACGCCTATTTGCAGTGCATCAATAGCACACAATTTCAGCACAAGCATACAGAAAGGGGATCATATGCAAATTAGCCATGCGTTAGCCACTGGTTAAACCATGTACAAATGGCAGCGTTAAACTGGGAGAAAAGGTCAAACACATGTGCCCAAGAAGTCGGCGCTAGTTTGTCATGCTATCCCAGAGAAACAGGGGAACCGCATGGCTAATTTGCATATGAGCTCCAACAGTATTTTGATAGCATCGGGGGCTTTCTCCAATTCCTGGCTCATCTGAGGAGAAATGCCACTCCACTAAGATGATCCAGACATCGCGGAAAGCCCCCAATGTCATCAAAATACTGTTGGGGGCTAGTGCCCCCGACAGAAAGCATCCCCTACCCCCCTCTCAACTAAAAATCAACCTGGTGGCTAAGCAGCCCCGATCTCTCTATCCCCCTCCCAACTAAAAATCAACCTAGTAGCCTAGCAGTCCCGATCCCCGCCAATATCACTGGCACATAGGAAGAACAGCATAACGTAAATTTTTTATCTATTTCTGTAAAATATTTAATAAGCGCCTAATCACAGTTGTTCAAGTAGTTCACATTAAATAAATTGACATACGATGACATTTGAAATTAGAAAATCCCCATCAAGTAAACAGTAATAAGATGTTCAGTATGTATGGGAGTTTGGGAAAAATGCTGGAAGGACAACTGACAGGTTAAGATGAAATTCTGCAACCACTTTTGTAGCAGCTGATAAGCATGGAATAAATAATACCAGGAGTCAGTTCAAAGATCCAAGCCAGTTTATTGTGCACAAGGCTCAGACAGGAAAACATCCAAAAAGGACTGAGCAATGGAGTACAGAAGCGAATTCCTTATATACAATTTTACAGTTTGATACAGGCAAACATTCTATTGGTCCCAACGCCCCCTGTATCTGTCCACTCCCTATCACACTTTTGGAAGAAACTCCCCTCACCCCATGCCACCCCCAGTTCTATTATGTTATTGGAGCTTAAAGAACAAACCTAATACTACTGAACAACTTGCTTCGTATTTAATACATGCAACTTAACTATTGCTTAATTTTAGAAAATATTCCCTTGATGGGGTTTTGGAGCTAGTGTTGTAGAGCTTGCATCTTTAGAGCAGATAATCTTATAAGACCATAAGATATGCCATACTGGGTCAGACCAAGGCCCATCAAGCCCAGTATCCTGTTTCCAACAGTGGCCAATCTAGGTCATGCGTACCTAGCAGTCTCCACAAAAGACACATGTTGCACAATGCTTGTACTGGGTCAAGCATTGATATCCTGGGTCCCTTCTTAATAATGGTTTATGGACCTTTCCTCCAGGAACTTGTCCAAACCTTTTTTAAACCCAGCTACACTAACAGCCTTTACTACATCCTCCGGTAACAAATTCCAGAGTTTGATTACACGTTGAGTGAAAAAATAATTTTCTTTTATTAGTCTTAAATAGATTACCCTGTAGCATCATTGCATGTCCCCTAGTTTTTCTATATTCTGATAACGTAAACAATCGAACTACGTTTACCCGTTCCACTCCGTTCATTAATTTATAGACTTCTATCATAGCCGTCTCTTTTCCAGGTTAAAGAGCCCTAACCTTTTTAGCCTTTCTTCATAGGAGTATCCTTCCATCCCCTTTACCATTTTGGTGGCTCTTCTCTGAACCTTTTCTAATAACTCTATATCCTTTTTAAGATACGGCGACCAGAATTGCACACAATATTCAAGGTGCGGTCTCACCATGGAACGATATAGAGGCATTATAATATCTTTTGTTTTATTTTCCATTCCTTTCCTTATGATACCTAGCATTCTATTTGCTCTCTTGGCCGCCGCTGCACACTGGACCGAGGGTTTTAACATGTTATCCACAATGACACCTAAATCTTTTTCCTGGGTGGTGGTTCCTAATGTGGAACCTTGCATCGTGTAACCATAGTTTGGGTTGTTCTTCCCTAGGTGCGTAACTTTGCACTTGTCCATATTAAATTTCATCTGCCATTTTGATGCCCAGTCTTCCAATTTATCAAGATCCTCTTGCAATTTTCCACAATCCCCTTGGGTTTTAACAACTTTAAATAGTTTTGTGTCATCTGCAAATCTGAAAACCTCACTCGTTATTCCACTTTCCAGGTCATTTATGAATATGTCAAAAAGCAGCAGACCCAGCACAGATCCCTGGGGTACACCACTATTCACCTTTCTCCATTGGAAAAATTGGCCATTTAGCCCCACTCTCTGCTTTCTTTTAACCAGTTTCTGATCCACAGTATTACACTGCCTCCTATCCCATGACTCTTTAGTTTTGCCAAAAGTCTCTGATGAGGGACCTTGTCAAAGGCTTTCTGAAAGTCCAGATACACTATATCAACCGACTCACCTTTGTCCACCTGTTTATTCACACCTTCAAAAAAACATAACAGATTAGTAAGACAAGATCTTCCTTGTCTAAAGCCATGTTGGCTGTCTCCCATTAGGCCATGACTATCTACATGCTGAGTAATTTTATTCTTTATGATGGTTTCTACCATTTTTCCCGGTACTGACGTCAGGCTCACCGGTCTGTAGTTTCCCGGATCACCCCTGGAACCCTTTTTAAAAATTGGTGTTACATTGGCGATCCTCCAATCTTCAGGTTGTTGTTGTTAAGTGCCGTCGAGTCGGAGTCGACTCATGGCGACCCTCTGGACAGCTATCCTAAATTGTGTTCGATCTTCAGTCAGGCGGCTCATTGTTGACAGACTGGTACCCATAGCTGCTGTTATTGTATCGATCCATCTCATTGCTGGCCTTCCTCTTTTGCGTTGACCTTCTATCTTGCCAAGCATGATGTCGTTCTCTAATGATCTCTCCCTCTGCATGATGTGTCCAAAGTATGAAAGTCGAAGTCTTGTCATCTGAGCTTCTAACGAAAGCTTAGGTTTGATCTCCTCTAGTATAGACTGGTTTGTTCTTCGGGCAGTCCATGCTATACACAGTATTCGCCGCCAGCACCATAATTCAAAGGCATCAATTTTCTTCCTGTCTGTCTTTTTCACTGTCCAGCTTTCACATCCATATGATGTTATTGAAAATACCATGGCTTGAACAAGTCGAATCTTTGTATGGAGAGAGACATCTCTGCTCTTGAGAATCTTATCTAGGTCTTTCATAGCCATTCTGCCAAGAGCAATGCGTCGTCTGATTTCTTGACTGCTTGTTGCTTCTTTATTGATAGTTGATCCAAGTAGGTTAAAGTTATTCACGATTTCAATTTCTTCTCCTTCGACGATGAACCTGTTGACTATGCCAGTTGTCATGATCTTTGTCTTCTTTACATAAAGGTGCAGGCCCATTTTGAGACTATGTTCTTTGATTGTGAGAAGCAAATGTTTCAGATCATCTTCACTTTCCGCCAGTAATGTGGTATCATCAGCATAGCGAAGGTTGTTGATGAGTCTTCCACCAATCTTCACACCTCTGTTGTCTTCATACAATCCTGCTTCTCTGATGATTTGTTCTGCATATAAATTAAACAGGTAGGGGGAAAGTATGCAGCCTTGTCTTACACCTTTGCTTATTTTAAACCATTCTGTTTCTCCTTGTTCCGTTCGAACTGTTGCTTCTTGATCAATGTACAGATTGTGCAAGAGAACGATCAGGTGTTCTGGTATACCCATGCTTCTTAATGTGGTCCAGAGTTTCTCATGGTTTACACAGTCAAAAGCTTTGCTATAGTCGATAAAGCACAAATAGATATCCTTTTGGTATTCTTTAGTCTTTTCAAGGATCCATCTCACATCCGCAATGATGTCTCTCGTTCCTCGCCCTTTTCTGAACCCTGCTTGCACTTCAGGTAGTTCTTGTTCCAGGTATGATTGTAGTCTCTTTTGAATAATCTTCAGTAGAATTTTGCTGGCATGTGGGATCAGAGCGATTGTGCGATAATTTCCACAGTCAGTTGGATCACCTTTCTTTAGTACTGGTATAAACACAGATCTTTTCCAGTCAGTTGGCCATGATGCTGTCTTCCATATTTCTTGGCAGAGCCTTGTAAGTACGGTAACAGCTGCATCAGATTGCTGTAATACTTCTATGGGAATGCAATCAATGCCTGGTGCTTTGTTCTTTGATAAGGCTTTCAATGCTGCTTCAACTTCTTCTTTCATCACCAATGGTTCCCGATCATAAGGTACATGTTGAAACGGCTGTTGGTCCACTTGATCTTTATCATATAAAAACTCTGTATATTCCTTCCATCTTTTCTTGATCTTCTCAGCATCATTCAACATAGAACCTTGAGCATCTTGTAACATTCCAATTCGAGGCTGAAACTTTTTCTTTAACTCTCGTAGCTTTAGGAAAGCTGATCTTGTTCTTCCTCTAATAGTTTCTGCTTCTATTTCCTTGCATGCGTCATTGTAGTACTTTTCCTTGTCCTGTCTTGCTGCACGTTGGAAATCTCTGTTGAGTTCTGTGATTGTCTTTCTTTCTCCTCTGGCTTTAGCTTCTCTGCGTTTCTGGGCAATTTTCAGAGTTTCTTCAGTCATCCATTTTGGCCGTTTTTTCTTTTTTACCTTTTGTAGAGACTTCTCGCTTTCTTCCAACACAACCTTCTTGATGTCATTCCATAACTCTTCTGGAACTCTATCATTTGTATCTAAAGCAGCAAATCGATTTTGCAGGCAGTCTTTAAATTCCAGTGATATATTCTCAAGGTCATATTTTGCTGCATTCATGAGTGGTTTGCTCTTTTTCAGCTTTAGCTTGAGTTTGCATATTAGTAGTTGATGATCTGTACCACAGTCAGCTCCAGGTTTTGTCTTTGTTGATGTTATAGAGCTTTTCCATCGTTGACTTCCACAGATGTAGTCAATTTGATTTTTGTACAATCCATTGGGTGAAGTCCATGTGTACAGTCGCCGCTTGTGTTGCTGGAAGAAGGTGTTCGAGATGAATAGATCGTTGGTCTTGCAGAATTCTATCAGTCTTTCTCCAGCTTCATTTCTGTTGCCAAGTCCATATTTTCCAACTACTTTGTCTTCTTCTTTGTTGCCAACCTTTGCGTTCCAATCACCCATGACTATCAGGATATCCTGTTTGCATGTTCTGTCAATTTCAGCTTGTACTTGTTCATAGAACTCTTCAATTTCATTCTCTTCTGCAGCTGTTGTTGGGGCATATACTTGAATTATAGTTGTGTTGATAATCTCTATTCGTCTACGAGGAATGCCTAAGTGTTCGCTGACTGCATTGTATTTCATTACAGTTCTTGCAAGTTTCTTCTTTATTATAAATGCAACACCATTTCTTCTTTGTCTTTCATTTCCAGCATAATAGACCATGTGATCATCTGATGCAAAGTGCCCGATGCCAGTCCATTTCAGTTCACTGACACCCAACAGATCAAGTTGTACACGTTCCATTTCATTCTTGACCACCTCCAACTTCCCTTGGTTCATGCTTCGTACGTTCCATGTTCCAATGTGTAAGACATCTTTACAGCTTCTGACTCTCATTTCATGCGCAGCTACATCAGCAGTCAGACGTCCCGAGGGCTTTGATCCAACCACATCATAAATGCTGGCTTTATTCTGAAAAGTCTTCAGCTCTTCCCCAGTAGCTAGTTGAGTGCCTTCCAACCTGGGGGTCTCATCTTCCAGCACTACAGCACAATTTGTTTTGTTGTAACTATCCATTGGGTTTTCATGGCAAGATACAGAAGTAGATTGCTGGGCCTTTCTTCCGCGCAGTTTAAGTTTGGTGTTGTTGCCGTTGTCACAGAAATGTGATCCTCCGCCGTCAACACTATCCCATTCTGCTGCTGCCCAGATGGGTGGTTTGTCTTGGTCTGGCATCTCAGCTGAGACCTGTCCATCTTGGGAGACCCTGCCAGTAGTTAAACTACCGATAGTTTAGCTCTCAGCATCACTGATGCACACAAGCCCTCACAGCACGACAAGCTGCAAACCAAGCTGCAAACCAATCTTCAGGTATTAGAGATGATTTTAATGATAGTTCACAGATAACTAATAGCAGGTCTGCAATCTCATATTTCAGTTCTTTCAACACCCTTGGATGTATACCATCCGGCCCAGGTGATTTGCTACTCTTCAGTTTATCTAATAGTTGTAATACATCTTCCCGATGTATCGATATTTCCTTGAATTCTTCCGCACCTTTAAATAACACTTCAGTCATGGGTAACATCCCTACATCTTCCTCAGTAAAAACCGAAGCAAAGAATTCATTCAGTCTCTCCGCTATTGCCTTGTCGCCTCTTAGTGCCCCTTTAACCCCCTCTATCATCTAATGGACCAACTGACTCTCTCACAGGATTTTTGCTATGAATATACTTGAAAAAGTCTTTATTTCACGTTTTTGCTTCCGCAGCAAGCTTCTTCTCAAATTCTCCCTTTGCCTGCCTTATCAATGCCTTGCATTTGACTTGCCAGTGCTTGTGCTGTTTCCAGGTTTCGTCGTTTGGCTCTTTTTTCCATTTCCTGAAAGATGCTTTTTTAGCAACAGCTGCCTCTCTGACCTCACCTTTAAACCATGCTGGCAGTTTTTTGGACTTCCTTCCACTTTTCTTAAAGCATGGAATACAGCTGGTCTGGGCTTCCAAGATAGTATTTTTCAACACCACCCAAGCTTGATGTAAGTCTTTAACCTTTGCAACTACTTCTTTTAGTTTTTTCTTAACTATTTTCCTCATTTTATCATAGTCTCCCTTTCGAAAGTTAAAAGGTAGTACTGTGGATTTCCTTACTATCCCTCCTCCACTAGTTAAATCAAAGGGGATCATGCTATGATTACTATTGCCAAGTGGCCCCAACACCCTTATCTCTTGCGCTAGATCTGGTATTCCACTAAGGACTAGGTCTAATATGGCTTCCCCTCTGGTCGGTTCATGAACCAGCTACTCCAAGAAGCAGTCATTTATTTCATCTAGGAACTTTATCTCCCTAGCATGTCCTGCCGTGACACTGACCCAGTCGATACTGGGGTAATTGAAATCACCCATTATTATTACTGCGCTGTAACTTTTGTTAGCTTCCTTGATTTCTTTGAGCATTTCATCATCCATTTGTTCATTCTGGCCCGGTGGTCGACAGTACACCCCCACTGCCATCGCCTTCCCCTTTTTACATGGAATTTCAATCCATAGAGATTCTACAGCAAATTTTGTTTCCTGCAAAACTTTAATCCTTTCTGAGTCAATGCCCTCTCTAACATAGAGTGCAACCTCTCCACCAATTTGATCAGCTCTATCATTACGATATATAGTTTGTACCCAGGTATCACAGTGTCCCACTGGTTGTCCTCCTTCCACCATGTCTCTGATATTCCAATCATATCTAACCTCTCATTTAGTGCTATATATTCTAACTCTCCCATCTTATTTTTTAGACTTCTAGCATTTGCTTACAAGCATTTTAGAGACTGTATTTTATTCATATTAATTTGGCTATTGGTAGACATGGGTAATAACACCTATTAAAAGAGGGCTGCTACACAGTACCCTGTCCTGTGCTGCTGAGGTAAGCTATATTCTGATTTGATTTAAATTATAGCTCTTTGCTGTTGCTAGGCTCTAACTTATTATGAAATTTAAACTACAAGCTCTCTGCTGGGTTCCAAATTTAACCAGAAAGCTCTCTTCTGTGTTTTCAATTTAAACTAAAAGTACTTTGCTGATGCTAGGCCCTGAGTGACTATTAAATTTAAACTACAAGCTCTCTCCCTCACTTGGTTTGCAGCTTGTCGTGCTGTGAGGGCTTGTGTGCATCAGTGATGCACACTGACAGAGCTAAACTATCAGTAGTTTAACTACTGGCAGGGTCTCCCAAGATGGACAGGTCTCAGCTGAGGTGCCAGACCAAGACAAAACACCCATCTGGGCAGCAGCAGAATGGGATAGTGTTGACGGCGGAGGATCACATTTCTGTGACAACGGCAACACCACCAAACTTAAACTGCGTGGAAGAAAGGCCCGGCAATCTACTTCTGTATCTTGCCATGAAAACCCAATGGATAGTTACAACAAAACAAATTGTGCTGTAGTGCTGGAAGATGAAACCCCCAGGTCGGAAGGCACTCAACTAGCTACTGGGGAAGAGCTGAAGACTTTTCAGAGTAAAGCTAGCATTTATGATGTGGTTGGATCAAAGTCCTTGGGACGTCTGACTGCTGATGTAGCTGCGCATGAAATGAGAGTCAGAAGCTGTAAAGATATCTTACACATTGGAACATGGAACGTACGAGGCATGAACCAAGGGAAGTTGGAGGTGGTCAAGAATGAAATGGAACGTGTACAACTTGATCTGTTGGGTGTCAGCGAACTGAAATGGACTGGTATCAGGCACTTTGCATCAGTTGATCACATGGTCTAATATGCTGGAAATGAAAGACAAAGAAGAAATGGTGTTGCATTTATAATAAAGAAGAAACTTGCAAGAACTGTAATGAAATACAATGCAAACCAGTCCAAAAGCGTGGAGATATTGGAAGCAAGACCTTTATTGTGTATTCATAGACCACTGGCGCCTGTGGTCTATGAATAAACAATAAAGGTCTAGGGCCAGTGGTCTATGAATAAACAATAAAGGTCTTTCTTCCAATATCTCCACGCTTTTGGACTGGTTTGTACTGTTTTACATGGTGTACGTGCTTTAGCATTGGACATGAAATACAATGCAGTCAGCGAACGCTTAATCTCTATTCGTCCACGAGGAATGCCTATCAACACAACTATAATTCAAGTATATGCCCCAACAACAGCTGCAGAAGAGAATGAAATTGAAGAGTTCTATGAACAAGTACAAGCTGAAATTGACAGAACATGCAAATAGGATATCCTGATAGTCATGGGTGACTGGAACGCAAAAGTTGGCAACAAAGAAGAAGACAAAGTAGTTGGAAAATATGGACTTGGCAACAGAAATGAAGCTGGAGAAAGACTGATAGAATTCTGCAAGACCAACGATCTATTCATCTCAAACAACTTCTTCCAGCAACACAAGCGGCAACTGTACACATGGACTTCACCCAATGGATTGTATAAAAATCAAATTGACTACATCTGTGGAAGTCAACGATGGAAAAGCTCTATAACATCAACAAAGACAAAACCTGGAGCTGACTGTGGTACAGATCATCAACTACTAGTAAGCAAACTCAAGCTAAAGTTGAAAAAGAGCAAACCACTCAGGAATGCAGCAAAATATGACCTTGTGAATATACCACTGGAATTAAAAGACTGCCTGCAAAATCGATTTGCTGCTTTATATACAAATGACAGAGCTCCAGAAGAGTTATGGAATGATATCAAGAAGGTTGGGTTGGAAGAAAGCGAGAAGTCTCTACAAAAGGTGAAAAAGAAAAAACGGCCAAAATGGATGATGGAAGAAACTCTGAAAATTGCCCAGAAACGCAGAGAAGCTAAAGCCAGAGGAGAAAGAAAGACAATAACAGAACTCAACAGAGATTTCCAACATGCAGCAAGACAGGACAAGGAAAAGTACTACAATGACGCATGCAAGGAAATAGAAGCAGAAACTATTAGAGGAAGGATAAGATCAGCTTTCCTAAAGCTACGAGAGTTAAAGAAAAAGTTCCAGCCTCGAATTGGAATGTTACAAGATGCTCAAGGTTCTATGTTGAATGATGCTGAGAAGATCAAGAAAAGATGGAAGGAATATACAGAGTTTTTATATGATAAAGATCAAGTGGACCAACAGCTGTTTCAACCTGTACCTTATGATCGGGAACCATTGGTGATGAAAGAAGAAGTTGAAGCAGCATTGAAAGCCTTATCAAAGAACAAAGCACCAGGCATTGATAGCATTCCCATAGAAGTATTACAGCAATCTGATGCAGCTGTTACTGTACTTACAAGGCTCTGCCAAGAAATTTGGAAGACAACATCATGGCCAACTGACTGGAAAAGATCTGTGTTTATACCAATACTATAGAAAGGTGATCCAACTGACTGTGGAAATTATCGCACAATCGCTCTGATCCCACATGCCAGCAAGATTCTACTGAAGATTATGGAAAAGAGACTACAACCATACCTGGAACAAGAACTACATGAAGTGCAAGCAGGGTTCAGGAAAGGGCGAGGAACGAGAGACATCATTGCGGATGTGAGATTGATCCTTGAAAAGACTAAAGAATACCAAAAGGATATCTATTTGTGCTTTATCGACGATAGCAAAGCTTTTGACTGTGTAAACCATGAGAAACTCTGGGCCACATTAAGAAGCATAGGTATACCAGAACACCTGATCGTACTCTTGCACAATCTGTACATTGATCAAGAAGCAACAGTTCCAACGGAACAAGGAAAAACAGAATGGTTTAAAATAAGCAAAGGTGTAAGACAAGGCTGCATACTTTCCCCCTACCTGTTTAATTTATATGCAGAACAAATCATCAGAGAATGAAAACAATAGAGGTGTGAAGATTGGTGGAAGACTCATCAACAACCTTCGCTATGCTGATGATAGCACATTACTGGCTGAAAGTGAAGATGATCTGAAACATCTGCTTCTCACAATCAAAGAACATAGTCTCAAAATGGGCCTGCACCTTAATGTAAAGAAGACAAAGATCATGACAACTGGCAAAATCAACAGGTTCATCGTTGAAGGAAAAGAAATTGAAATCATGAACAACTTTAACCTTCTTGGATCAACTATCAATAAAGAAGCTATAAGCAGTCAAGAAATCAGACGACGCATTGCTCTTGGCAGAATGGCTATGAAAGACCTAGATAAGATTCTCAAGAGCAGAGATGTCTCTCTCCATACAAAGATTTGACTTGTTCAAGCCATGGTATTTTCAATAACATCATATGGATGTGAAAGCTGGACAGTGAAAAGATAGACAGGAAGAAAATTGATGCCTTTGAATTATGGTGCTGGCAGCGAATACTGTGTATACCATGGACTGCCCGAAGAACAAACCAGTCGGTACTAGAGGAGATCAAACCTAAGTTTTCTTTAGAAGCTCAGATGACAAGACTTCAACTTTCATACTTTGGACACATCATGCGAAGAGAGAGATCATTAGAGAAGACATCATGCTTGGCAAGATAGAAGGTCAACGCAAAAGAGGAAGGCCAGCAATGAGATGCATCGATACAATAACAGCAGCTACGGGTACCAGTCTGTCAACAATGAGCCGCCTGTCTGAAGACCGAACAGAATTTAGGATAGCTATCCAGAGGGTCGCCATGAGTTGACTCCGAATCGACGTCACTTAACAACAACAAGCAGCTCACTGCTGGGTATGAAATGTAACCAGAAAGTTCTCTTCTGTGTTTTAAATTGAAACTTAAACTGCTGCTACTAGGCCCTGACTGATTTAACAAAAAATAGTGGGTTCACAGATTAATTAGCTTTAATAGAAAGAATTTCTTTCAGAAAATTCCCAGAAGTATATACTCACAATTGCAGATCTCTCTCCAGAAGTAACAGTCCCCTTTTCTAGTCCTTCAAGACTGAGTACTTTACTTTGTTTTTCAGCACATATGTGAAGTAAGATTCTGATGAGAATAAATATTGATTATGCACAAGATGACCAGTTAATGGCCATGTTCACTAATGGTTAGCATGCGCCAATTGTTAGTGCGTTCTAAGTGTCATCAAGCCCATAGGAATAAATGAGCAGCACTTAACGAAAGCTAATATTTTTAACACCCATTAAGCATTGTTAAACATGGGCCTGATTTTCGAATGCATTTACACGGGTAACAGCCCATCTTACCCGTGAAAATGCCTTAACCGGGTTTTTCCAAAGGCACCTACATGGGTAGTGCCTTTGGAAAATCCCTGGTTCGTCTATTATGTGCCCCAATGCCATGCACTTAGCATTGGAGCGTTTCAGGGCGGAGAAAGCAACTAACCGGATAGCACCGATTTTCAATGCTACCCGGTTAACCCTCACTGCCTTAAAGACAGGTGTGGAAAACCCTCGCCTATCTTTAAGGCGATGGAGCTAATTGGGTAGCATCGAAAATCAGTGCTACCTGGCTAGCTCCTGCAACTTCAGGGTTGTGCGGCGATAACCAGATTTTTAATGCCGGGGCCACATATATCCCCCAGCATTGAAAATCCAGGTTAGACGGATGGCAGGTGGACTATGTGCTGACACAGCACTGCCCAACTGAATATCAGGCCCTATATGATTTAACTAGCTAAATGGTATATGTGATTTTACAATACTTGTGTAATCTGAATATTTACTTTTGCTGTGACTATGTGACTTTGTGTCTGTCAGTTTCTACTTACTGTTCTATTTTGCTGTATCTTTTGTAAATAGCTTATTTCTAAGCACCGCCTTTATTTACACAAGGCAGATGTAGTTACATGCAACAGATTGCCAAAGGACAAAGGTCCTTGCTGCCACTGATACTATCAGTGTGGTCCAAGGCCACTAAAGGTGTTCAGAAACTTGCGAATAAACTGCAGTGTCAATTTCAATAGTTTATATGAGCTGATCTACTGATTTGGTTTGAATGTGGTGCTCATGTCAATGAGTTCTGAAGGATGAGCAAATTGTGTACTATTGCTATTATGATACCTATACTACAGGATCGTCATAAAGGAAAATGGTCGAATGCAGGTGCTTTCTTAGTAAGAGAAGCCCAGGGATTCCTTCCGAGACTGCCCCTTTTCCATGCTCCCTCCCGTCTCCAAACATGCTACCTCAAACTACTCTTTCAAAATTGACACAGAAGGCAAATGGTTGTAAAACACACACATCATTTTTCGACTCTTGGGAATCTTTGATCTCATTTCTCCTCCTCTCCCACTTGTTCCCTATTCATTCACTAACAACTCCATGTGCCAAGCTTACTTGATTACTCTTCATAAGTAAATTTAAGAGAATGAAACATGCCAGCATACTTAAGCTATTTGGCTTCCCCTCTGTATGCAGCATTATTAAAAATAAATATTCTCATAAACAATAAATTTAACACCTATATTTTTTGTGTGTATTTAAACTCATTTATTAAGCTCAAACAAGAAAGCATTACATACCTGAATCATAAAAGTTACACCGTCGTTCATCAGTGTGACAATACAGAACATCCAACAAAATAGAATGTCTAAAGCCAGCTCATAACAAAACCTTCAAATGCAAACATGTCATCCTATCTATTCTAAGGTGCACTAGCATCACCCCCTCAGGAATCAGGCTTGAAAGCGAGCCCACAACCACTGAGGTGTGTTATTGTGTCTAGATAGATAGATAGATAGATAGATAGATAGATAGATAGATAGATAGATAGATATAGTTCTGCTTGCCCCAGAGAATGCATAATGTTCACCCACTGGGAGATCATCAGTGGCTGGTCCCCCACCCAGTTCTGCAGTATCGCCCTCTTGACCTCCCAGAGTCCCAGCTGGACAAATTTAGGACAAAAAGGGTTCCAGGGGTGATGAGGGAAACTACAGACCGGTGAGCCTGACGTCACTACCGGGAAAAATGGTAGAAACCATCATAAAGAATAAACTTACTCAGCATGTAGATAGTCATGGCCTAATGGGAGACAGCCAACATGGCTTTAGACAAGGAAGACCTTGTCTTACTAATCTGTTATGTTTTATTAGAAGGTGTGAATAAACAGGTGGACAAAGGTGAGTCGGTTGATAGTGTATCCGGACTTTTAGAAAGCCTTTGAAAAGGTCCCTCCATCAGAGACTTTTGGTAAAACTAAAGAGTTATGGGATAGGAGGCAGTGTACTATTGTGGATCAGGAACTGGTTAAAAGATAGAAAGCAGAGGGTAGGGCTAAATGACCAATTTTCCCAATGGAGAAAGGTGAATAGTGGTGTACCCCAGGGATCTGTGCTGGGTCCGCTGCTTTTTGACATATTCATAAATGACCTAGGAAGTGGAATAACGAGTGAGGTTATCAAATTTGCAGATGACACAAAACTATTTAAAGTTGTTAAAACCCAAGAGGATTGTGGAAAATTGCAAGAGGATCTTGATAAATTGGAAGACTGGGCATCAAAATGGCAGATGAAATTTAATGTGGACAAGTGCAAAGTTAAGCACCTAGGGAAGAACAACCCAAACTATGGTTACACGATGCAAGGTTCCACATTAGGAACCACCACCCAGGAAAAAGATTTAGACGTCATTGTGGATAACATATTAAAACCCTCGGCCCAGTGTGCAGCGGCGGCCAAGAGAGCAACTAGAATGCTAGTTATCATAAAGAAAGGAATGGAAAATAAAATTAAAGATATTATAATGCCTCTATATCGTTCCATGGTGAGACCGCACCTTGAATATTGTGTGCAATTCTGGTCGCTGTATCTTAAAAAGGATATAGCGTTATTAGAAAAGGTTCAGAGAAGAGCCACCAAAATGGTAAAGGGGATGGAAGGATACTCCTATGAAGAAAGGCTAAAAAGGTTAGGGCTCTTTAACCTGGAAAAGAGACGGCTGAGGGGAGATATGGTAGAAGTCTATAAATTAATGAACGGAGTGGAACGGGTAAACGTAGATCGATTGTTTACATTATCAGAATATAGAAAGACTAGGGGACATGCAATGAAGCTACAGGGTAAACTATTTAAGACTAATAAGAGAAAATATTTTTTCACTCAATGTGTAAGCAAACTCTGGAATTTGTTACCGGAGGATGTAGTAAAGACTGTTAGAGTAGCTGGGTTTAAAAAAGGTTTGGACAAGTTCCTGGAGGAAAGGTCCATAAACCATTATTAAGAAGGGACCCGGGATATCAATGCTTGACACAGTACAAGCATTGTGGAACCTGTGTCTTTTGGGGAAACAGCTAAGTATGTATGACCTAGATTGGCCACTGTTGGAAACAGGATACTGGGCTTGATGGACCTTGGTCTGACCCAGTATGGCATATCTTATGTTCTTATGTTCTAAATTTGCTCTTCGCTTTGCGAACCTTTTGGTCCCGCAGTGGGCCATCGTCCCCCAACATCAATAACCCATATGACCATTTAATACACTTTTGTATGATCGTCCCCAGCCCCTCCATCACATGTCCAAAAAGCCCCATTAACCTAGGGCATTCAAGGAAGGCATGACAAAAGGTCTCCGCCTGGGCACGACACTTTTCACATTGATGCGAGCTCCACACTCCCCGCTCTGCCCCTTTTACTCTGGTTAGATAACATCGATGCAGGACCCGATACTGCAATTCCCAATACTGGACATTGCAGGTCACCTGCGGGATAGCTTGAAAATCGCTCTCTAAGTGCTTAACCCGCACATTATCTGCAACATCTGCAGTCCATGCCCCAGCTAGAGCATCTAGATGGCACACATCCAACATGTCCCACTATAGTTTTTACCATATGAACCTGTTCCACAGTGGAGCCAGGTCATGCAGATCCTTGCCTGCTATGGTGTCTACCATGCTATCCGGTAAAGTCTTCTCCAGCTGTCTCCAATGATGTCTAACTTGAAGATACCGAAAATGGTGCGAAGCTAGAAAACCAAATAGCTCCCTTAATTTTTCAAAAGCAGGGAGTGACCCCTGTCCCCACTTCAGGAACCACCCCACATCAAGGGGGCCTTCCTCTCCCTCCCAAGCCCCAAAGGAGACATTGCCCACCCCCAGTTCAAACCCTGGAATACCCCAAATTTGCAGAAAGGGTTTCATCTCCAAATAGTTTGACCCCGTGCAGCCCACCACTGCCTGCTCAAGGGTTCAATTAGGGTTTGACATTCTCTAGCCCGCAAAAGCAGTCAAGAGTGATGGAGCCCATTCAATAAGCGATACAGCCAAGTGGTCCAGCAGGCCTAGAGGAACATAGCAGTTCATACCACTGATAGCCTCCTTAACCCGCCGCAAAGCTGCGATATTATAGATGCATAAATCTGGCAATTCAAACCCACTTTGGGTTACTGGCAACATCAATTTAGTATACCCCACGCGAGCATGCTGTGTCAAAGAAAGGTACGGAATGCTCCCTTCAATTGTTCCATCTCTCTTCACCTAATCTAAAGTGGCAGCATCTGGAGTGGATACAAGATCTTGGGAAAAATGGCCATTTGTACGAGCACCACCCGGCCAAAAAAGGATAGCGGTAGGTCCTGCCAGCGCTTGCATAGATGCTTCAACTGCTGGATCTTATCTTGTATGTTTTTCTGATAATGTTTGCCAGGGTCACAGTGCAAAAAGATGCCTAGGTATTTAAGAGGCGCCATCGACCATTGGAACAATTGTGACCCTACCAGCACCCTTCCCCCACCCCCCCCCCAGCAGATGGGCTTCGGATTTACTGGTATTAATCCGGAGACCTGAAAAAACGACTGAATCATTGCAAGAGGTCCAGCAGAACCCGCAAGCCCTTCAAGGAATAAGGGGAACTGACGAGCATATCATCTTCAAAAAGACTAATTTTGTATTCCTGTGACCCCACTCGGACCCCAGATATTCCCTCCATCCCCCTCAGCTTAACCACCTCATTTTCCTTAAACATTGTCAGCACCCCTTCACAAACCCCACCTGATCCAGGTGGACGAGGCTGGGAACCATCTCCCCCAGATGCCGAGCCAATGTCCCTGTCAAAATCTTGATATCTTGACTTAACAACATAATAAGCCGGTACGCCTTGACTCTTTCTAGATCTTTGCCCGGTTTGTCTCAGAATCAAACTCTCCCCTCGTGCATGCAGATTCATCCATATCCCACAGTGCTGGAGTCACTGCCTCCCCCAGAATCTGCTAAAACTCAGGCACCAAGTCATCTGGCCCCAACGCCTTTGCCGGCTGAAGGCACTTAATACTAGCTAAGATCTTGTCAGCTGTCAGCGGATGGTCCAGCAAGGCTCGGTCAACTTCGCTGAGCTGTGGTAGCTCTAAAGTCTGAAAAAACAGCTTGTGCGCCCGGTCATCAGAAGGTTACACCTGGAAGAGGGATTGAAAGAACTCCAAAAATGTCTAGGCAATCTCCTGGGTACCGAGAACCAGAGTGCCATCCAGATTCCAAAGCCGCATCACTGTGCACAGAACTCGTGCGTGCCAAACAAGATTGGTTAAAAGCTTGCCAGACTTGTTACCCCATTGGCAAAGTTTAGATTTGTAGAGGTGAATGCTCTGTAGAGCTTGCTTCTGCAAGAGTGCATTCACCTTATTACGCTGTTCCTGAAGTTGTTGCTGAAGTTCTGCCTGCCATGTAGCTACAAACTGGGCTCAGCAGTGCTACAGCTCAAGCTCTCATAAGATCTGCTGCCCTTGTTGTTTCCTTTTATGCCAGATGAAACCTATGATGCAGCCCCGGAGCAGCGCCTTAGATGTCCAGTACACTATCGACCCTACTTCCTCACTGCTGTTCTCCGCCACATACTCCTGCCAGCATTGCTGGAGAAACCAACAAAACTCATGGTCCCAACTCCAAACAGGATTCAGTCGCCAAATCCAGTCACCTCACTCCACCGATCCCCACAGGTCAAGCTGCACCGCCGTGTGGGCGGAAACTAATTGTGGTTGGTTATTGCTACTTTGCAGCTTCCCAAAGATGTGCTCCAGTAGGAGCAGGTAATTGAGGCGTGCATGCGACTTATGGGTATACTCTAGTTCACTAGAGTGCAATGTGTGCCACCCTATCAATAAGATCCAGACCCCGAGAGAACAAGTTAATACCATGGGCCTCTTGCCCTCTTGGAGCTATCCGGGAGGGGAGGCTGGCTGTCAATCAGGGGGGGGGGGGGGGCGGTCTGCTTCTGTATTAAAATCGCCTTCCATAAACAGGGATTACTCTTATTTGTCTGCTAGCCTCGCCACCAACTCTGTAAAGAAAGAATGCTGGTATAGATTCGGTGCACAAATGCTACACAACACTGCCTTCATTCCCTGTAATACCCCCACACCATGACATATTGGCCCTCTGGATCCTGCACCATGCTATTAGCATCAAAAGCTATCTGCTTCCCCAGAAGTATAGAGATGTTTAAGCTGCCCAGTGGACCTACCGCAACAAGCCTCTCCTTAACTTAGAGTGCTCCCGCTCCATGAGGTGAGTTTCCTGCAGTAAAGAACATCGGCCACCAGCTTGTTTAAGTAAGCAAGAGTGTTCTTGTGCTTTATAGGGGAGTTGAAGCTGCCGACGTTCAGTCATCACCCCCACCTCAGTCAGTATCTAGCATAGTGAAAATGACTATCTAGCCGATAAAACTATCAAACCACTCCCTGAGGCCTCCCAGCTGAGCCCCAGGAAAGCAATACCAACCAACGGTCACTGTTATTAAGCATGATTGTCATCTTTGAACTACAGCACCTTTCTCCCACCCCTTCCCCCAGTTTTGGACCCTCTCTCTACCCATCCCCCCAAGAATTCCCCCAGGCCCTTTACTCCATCCCCTTCCACCCCTAGGTTCCATCCCAATCACATACCCTGTCAGCCATACACACCAACTCATCATCCAGCCCCCAAACACACCACCTAATCAACTCCCAACTATCCCTGCTCTCTCTCTTACCACCATCTTTGAAGGCCCCCAAACTTTATTCATGACCCGCAAATGCACTGCCTCCCCTTATCTGACCCAACCACCCAACCCCCCCCCCTCGAAATTACCCAAGCTATGTGTAGGTGCCCAATAACTAGCAAACAATATAAATATATAACAGGTAAAGAAACTATTATTAGTTCAACAGCATCATGGCGAGGGGGAGAGGGAGACCAAGGCAGCAGCAGCTGCTGGTAAACAGGACACAGTTCACTCGCCGAAGTCCTCAGCATCGCACCATCACATCTCCCCTTCCACTACATCCTCCCTGGCACCCATGATCCTGCCGCTAGGCTGATCTTGGCAGAAGTCAAGTTCACTTGGAGAAAGACATATGGCCACAGGTGTAAAAAAAATACTTCCCTCGGGGCGCTAATAGCAAGAAATCCCTGCAGTCTGCCCTGCCGCACTCAGCTCTCCACAGTGTTCCCAGATTGCCACTGTGCTCCAAAAAACTGTGTTCTTCTTCTATACTGTTGATATAAACCTTGGCTTCACCAGACTGCACATGAAGCCGATGCTGAAAGAGAACGGTGAACTTGAAGCCACGCTGATAGAGGACATTGGAAACGGGTGTAAACTCCTGGTGTTTTGCAGCCACTTGGGTCGAATAATCATTGAATATCAGGATCCAAGTTTCTCATACGCCAATGTTTTCTGTTACCGGTATGCCCTTATTATGTGCTCCTCCACCCACACTAAATAGTGGGTGATTGCGGCCCGTGGCCTGGTGCTGTTCTCTCTCCTTGGCCCCACGCAGTGAGCGTGCTCGTAACACCATACCGCTTCATCTCCCTGTGGACACAGAACAGTGGGCAGTCAGCGTCATAGAAGTCAGCAGACAGCATTTCCAGCAATCCCACCACCTGGACATTGTTGCGGCAAGACTAGTTCTCTAGGTCTTCGAGGAGCTACTGATTACTGGTAGTGAGCTGTGTGACCTGTGATGATAGATGTTTCAGAGTTTCCTGCATCACTACCCTCTGCTCAATTTCAGACATCCGGTGCAGTTGTGCCTCAAATTATTTTTATTTTATCCACTGTAGATAGGCTGAATCATCTCCAATCTTCCAGAGCGGTCAACACCACCCTGGAGATCTCAGCTGCCAAGTCACTAGCGCCAGGTAAGCCAGTCTGAGAGGTATCAGTGGCCATTTTGTTTAATCGGGCTGGATTTCTTTGCTGAATGGGCTTTGGATGGGCATTGTGGCATACCCTGCCAAGTGCAATCTGCCCAGTACACGTTGCAGCCACAAAGAGGTTCTCCTCCCTGTGTTCCAACCTCTACCACTCTCTTTTGCAGTGATTAGCAGGATTTTTTGTGGATTTTGGGGGACTTAACCCGGGAGCTCTATACAATCACATTTGTTTCCTCTCTCCTGTCATCACATGATCTCTTTACACCTAAATTCTATGCATAATACCAGCATGAGTATATTCTTGTTGACATTCTTTTCAATGCAGCCATTACTGAGACATTTATTTTAGGAACAATCCCTATGTGTAAATCACCTATACATGCAAAAGTGATATTTTACTTTCCTTGATTCCTGCTAGACCAATCCAGACACATAGTTTATGTTCCCCTACCAGCAGAGATGGAAACAGAAAATCTTCCAGAGGTTTCTTATGAAAAACGTTTGACATTAAATATCCAGTCCCTCTAGTGTCATATCTCAGTATTTGTAACCAAGCAGGGGATAAAAAGGTTTAACAGCACAGGGATCCAAAGTATGCACAAGACCAACTTCAGGCAGAAGGCCTGTCAACAGCGTAAAGGCCTGCAGAGTCAACTGCAGACAATGCACAGCAGACCACATCAGGTCACAGAAGCGGGTCCTGGACTGATCTAGAAGGACTGAAGGAAAGGAAATGTCACCTTCCATATCATCCTGCTAGACTAGTCCAGACAAGTGGGATGTACAAAAGCTACACCTCCACGGGGCAGGAAGACGACATGGCAGCTTCAATACCATTGAGCTTGCGACGTGCCCACCCATGTATGGACCTTCAACAGTGTTAAACAAAAGTGAAAGGTGATGCGCATGCCATCATTTGAGAAAATGTTAGAAAGACGGCCGCTCTACACTGCACCTAAGGGAACTGGACCACCGTGGGAGGTGCGCACACAAACCCTCCGGAACTAGTCAGTTCCAATGGCCTCATTAATTCAGCGCTCCAAGATAGATTCAGAGGCCACATCATCCTACACAAGTCTTCAAACACCACAAACAAATAGTCGGAACTGCAAAGGAGTCAGAGACCTCCAGATACCGGAGAAGCACTTTCCTGGCCTTCCTATAGTGAAGAATCTTAATCCATTCTTTGACACCATTCCATAGAACAGGAAGAAAAGAAGGAGACAGCCAAAGGACCTGGTCTCCAAAGCAACAAGTAAGGATACCGGCAGACAATGCCTTTTGCGTGGAGATACATTCTTTCGAGCCAAATGTAACCAAGGATGGTCTTAAGAGATAGATCTTCAAGAATGGCCCAATCCAGAGCTCAAGGACTCTGACATCAAGGACCACAGAACTAAGCAAAGATCACAAAAAGACATGACTGAACACAGGGGAGAGGACGCAAGGTCAAACTCCCTAAAGAAAATGAGCCATAGGCCACACTGCCATCGGCTCCCTAGTATGATAATGCTGCCACCTGTACCTTCAGGAAACTAATGGAAAGGCTTCTTACAATACTATCCTGAAGAAGGTGAGCAAAGAAGGGGGAGAACGTGTCTGTACCAAGGACAAACATGAGACTCAAAACAGTAACTCAAATAGGCACCAGACATGCATGCCAGCAAGGCTAGGAGAGCTTCTCTCTACCTACAGGAGTGTGGAAACCATGACAGGAGAATAGCACTTATTTGCCAGATGTTACCATCTAAAGTCATGAATGAGAAGGGAGTCCAGTCATCCAGAATGATTGCAGGCTTTAAAGGTTGCAGGAAAGTCTCCTGCAGAGCCACATCCAGTTCCCAAACCATGATCTCTGTGGCCCATCCGGTGCCACCCAGTCAACTGAGCCTTGGTATCACTCTATGCGGCGAAGCATCTGTCCCATGAACAGTCACGGTGGGAACCAAGGACAACCTGATCTGGCCAGGAATGGACCAAAATGCCGGTGCCCTCCGAGTTTACTTCCACGCGTTGACTGAAGAGCTGTGCACTTGGCGCTAGATTGGGACACCACCAGATCCATCACAGAACAACCTCAAGGCCCAGAACCTGATGAACACTCACTCCCTGTGGCTGGGCGACTGAGTCATTTGCTACCATCCCAATGAAGCCTACAAAGCTTTCTGCTGAGCGGGCTAGGAGGTTCCTTTCTGCACAGGAGACCAGGAGGAGCAACTCCAGGCCATGCTAACCCTTTAGGTGGGATCTTGCTGATCAACAGATGCCACCATCCCAAGACAGACAGGCTGCTGCCAATTCCAGAAGGATGGTAATACCATCCAGGAGGTAACAGTGGAAATCTCAGAAGAGGAATTTGAATCACTTTAGGGGTTTTTTTGTTTTGGTTTTTTTTATTATGGTTGCAGCACCCTCAACAGAAATGGCAGTCCACCTTGTGACTGCCTGGACAGGCACCTCCACCGGACGCATGTCAGACCACACAGCACAATTTTCCAGTGACAAGGAGTAGGTCCTCTTCATAGACCTGGCCCCTTTCAGCGAGGAACCAAGCAAGCCCTACTCTGAACAGATTGAACACTGATAATCACTAGAAGAGAAGGTCCTCATTGACTTCCACACCCACCCAGCTCCCAACAAGAGACTGGGGGGAGGGAAGGGGAGGATTGCCTAGCGGCAGAATAGACACTGCAAGTATATCATGCAAACACAGAGTAGGAACACCTGAACAATACCGAGGTATGCCCCTAGGGATACTGGCTGTTAATGGCAGGATGATGTCACCAGAAGCCTCTGGAAGATTTTCTCTGCCTCCACCTCTGCTGGTAGGGGAACACAACCCACTTGTCTGGACTGGTCTAGCAGGATGATATGGAACAACATCTACCTATTCCAAGAAATCTTTGGAACTCATACGTAATGAAAAGTAATACTCTAACTCCCACCCAAAATGTAAAATACATCCTCACCAAGACGGCCATACTGTACATAAGTTACTATACATGTTAACCGGTTATATGTTCTCAGACCCCTTACTCGTTCAATGTAATCCCAAGTGTTCAGTTACATGTAAACCGCTTTGATAATCTGAAAAGCTGTACAGGAAGTGTAGTTACTCACCTGTAACAGCAGGAATCACATATGTGTGACGTCGGCACAGATGGAGCCCGCGCGAAGCATTTCCCCAGCTTTCAAAGAAAGTCTTTGGGAATGCCACTACACATGCATGGTCCCCTTACTCAGTCAGGTGTCATACTATAGCTCCTTCAAGAAGAAGGCAAAAATATACAGCAACTCCAAGGGGAGAAGGGAGGGTTGTGAGGATTGATTCCTGCTGTCCCTGGAGAATACATGTTACAGGTGAGTAACTATGCTTTCTCCAGGAACAAGCAGGAAGTCAGTCCTCACATATGAGACTCCCTAGCTACAGGCTACCAAGGACCTGTAGAAAAAAGCATGTCAGCACCGTGAGCAGTCGCCAGTGAAAGCTGAAGGCAGCCCAAGGACTCTGGGTCCATTGATGGCCATGCTCTTCGTAACTGGAACAAGAAGGGTCGGAGGGCAGGAGTTGCTTAAACCCCAGTACAGACTGGCCAAAGACTGCAACCTGACAGGACTCCCTCTCCAAGCAGTAATATACCACAATGGTGTAAGCGGAGGACCAGGTAGCGGCCTGGCAGAAGTCCAGCCTGGGCCTGGGCAAAGGCGATGCAGTCTGCCACCCAGATAGACAAGGTACACTTGGTGACACCAACCCCAGAAGGCTGGGATCAAAGGAGACGACGAGCTGCCTGGATCTGCGATGGTCCCGAGTCCGCTACAGGTAGAAAGAGGGGGCCCTCTTACAATCCAAGGTGTGGAGAATCGCTGATGCCCAGTCAGTGTGGGGCTTCAGGAAGAAAGTGGGCAGTGCTATCCCTTGATTGAGATGAAAATCCGAGACAACATTAGGAAGGAACTTAGGGTGAGTCCGCAGGAACATCCTGTTCCTATAGAACCTAGTTACGGCGCCTTGGCCATCAGCGCCTGGAGTTCGCTGACTCTCTGGGTGGAGGTGAGAGTCACCAGGAAGGCCGCCTTCCATGACAGATGCTGCAGCAGGCAGGTATCCATGGGCTCAAAGGACGGCTTGGTCAGCTGCATGAAGACCTTCCCCTGTGCCCGGAGATCCGAGTCTGCTCTATCAGCGGTGTGCTTTTCAAGCCGCGAGGAGAGTATTCCCCTCTCGCGCGGTTTCAAGCCGCGCGAGAGGGAATACTCTCCTCGCGGCTTGAAAAGCACGCCGCTGATAGAGCAGACTCGGATCTCTGGGCACAGGGGAAGGGGCCGCAGGACAGCTGATTTTGCTGCTTGAGCAGCAGAAGTCTTTTTTTTTTAAAATTTGACAATTGATTCTGCCGCTGCCACGGCGGCAACGGAAGAAGCCAGGGTTTGGGTTTTTTTTGTTTCCCTCCTTCGCTGGCCGGTAATGAGCTATGGAGGGGCTGACTGAAATGGGGTAATGGGGGTTAGGACTGGAAGTGGGCTATTGGCAGGGGGGGGGGGTTATGACTGGTAATGGGCTATGGTGGGGGCTAGGACTGGAAATGGGCAGATGGGGGTTAGGACTGGAAGTGGGCTATTGGCAGGGGGTGTTTATGAATGGTAATGGGCTATGGTGTGGGCAAGGACTGGAAATGGGCAGATGGGGGTTAGGACTGGAAGTGGGCTATTGGCAGGGGGGGGGTTATGACTGGTAATGGGCTGGGGAGGGTTATAACTGGTAATGGGCTATGGTGGGGGCTAGGACTAAAAATGGGGTGATGGGGGTTAGGACTGGAGGTGGGCTGATTGGGGGGTTAGGACTGGTAATGGCCTATGAGGGGAGGTAAGACTGAAAATGGGGTGATGGGGGATACGACTGCAAGTGGGCTATGGGGGGGGACTAGGACTGGTAATGGGCTATGGGGGGGGTAAGACTGAAAATGGGGTGATGGGGGGGTAAGACTGGAAGTGCGCTATGGGGAGGTTAGGACTGGTAATGGGCTATGGGGGGTCTAGGACTGGTAATGGGCTGGGGGGGTTGCTAGGACTGGAAATGGGCTGAGTGGAAGGGGGGCTTGAACTGCAAATGGCTGATGGGGAGGGGGGCTTGGAATGGAAATGGGCTGTGAGGGGAGGGAGCTAGGATTGGAAATGGGCTGATGGGGGGCTAGGATTGGAAATGGGCTGATGGTGAGGCTAGGATAGGACTGGAAATGGACTGATGCAGGGACTAGAAAGGAGCAGATGCTGGGTGGGGCTGGAACTAGAAGGGAGCTGATGTTGGGGGAGGATTAGAATGGGATGGAGCTGGGAAAGTGAAATGGAGAGGGGAAAAATATTTTGTCTGGAAGAGAAGACAAATCTACAATTGGCCAGGTATTGGGAGAGTAAGTGGGGATTGAGGATGGAGGGGTAAAATTTGAGTGGATGAAATAGGAATGAGGAAAGAACAAAAGGAGAAAGATTAGTATGTTAAAGCAGATGTAGAGAGAGAGAATGGAAAAAAAACTAGAAGAGAGAAGAAAGGACAAATGGACAGCAGACGATGGAGATAGCAGAAGACACGAAGAAACCAGAAGTGGCTGGAGCAATTGCAACTGAAAAAAAATGCACAAAAGGTAGAAAAATATCTCTTTATTTTGAATTTATTAACTGGAATATGTCAGCTCTGGGAAATGTGCATCATTAATGTTTGCACTTTGTTTAGTACAAGAGGAAATTAATTTATAGTTTTATTTCTACAGTGTTGTTGTACATTCCAAGTTTGGCTTTTGGGGTTCCCAGTTTAATTATTGTCTTCCTATTTCTAAATCTTTTAGTCTTTCTTTATCCATACTCATTAAGAGGCATGTTTACTAAAAGTTAGTGTATGGTAACATTATGCAAATATTTATGCAAATGAGGCCCCTTATGCAAATGAGGCCCCACGTCTTATGCGGCCCCCGGGTTACTTTACAAGTCCTCATTTGGCCCTCAAAGCAATTTGAGTTTGAGACCCCTGGGCTAGAGTGACCTGCTCAGCCGCCAAGCTGTGAGAGATAGGGACCTCAGATTGGGGTGAAGTAGCAGACCCTCCTCCTGTGTCAGCAGCTCCGATGAAAACCAGAGAGGGACTGAGAACTCCGTCGAGAGACGGAGCAGCATGTAAAACCAAGGCTGCCTGGGCCACCTCAGGGCTATGAGAATCATCGAGACCCTGTCTCGCTGGACCTTGAGAAGAGTCTGGGCAATGAGGGGCGTGGGGGGAAAAGGTATACAAGCAGGCTCATTTACCATAAGATGAAGGAGGTTTCCGGGGCCACCCTGCCCGGGTGCGGGAGGGGAACGCCGAACCGGGTGAGCTGCGAATTCTCAGGACTGGCGAAGAGGTTCAGGTCTGAAGTCCCCTGATGCTGGAAGAGCTGCTGTGCCGTCCGGGGACACAGGGGCCACTCATATGGCCAGAGGACTCTGTTGAGCCAGTCCTCCAATGAATTGTCCTGGCTCAGGAGGTAAGTGGCCCGGATGGTCATGCCCTGGTGCACCGCAAAGGAGCATAGGGCTGTCACCTCTGAACAGAGGCTGTAGGAACCGGTACCTCCTTGTTTGTTCACATAGAACATCATGACCAGGTTGTCTATCTGGACCAGCACCACTTGGTGCTGCAGGCAGTCCCTGAAAACCTTAAGTGCAAGGCAGATGGCTCAGAGCTCCAACAGATTGATCTGCTGCCGGGATTCCTCAAGGGACCAGGTCCCTTGAGTGCGCTGTCCCTCGCAGTGGGCTCCCCAGCTCACCAGGGAGGTGTCTGAAGTCAAGACCACCTGATGCGTTGGAGCTTGGAAGGGCATACCTCAAAGCACATTCCAAGACTCCTGCCACCAAGCGAGAGACTCCGCCGTGCTGGGAGAGACTGAGATAGGGTCTCGGAGGCGGCCGGTCAACTGCGCACATTGCGCTCGGAGGCACCACTGCACCACCTGCATGTTGAGATGGGCATTGGGCACGACATGGACCTTGGAGGCCATGTAGCCGAGAAGACGAAGCATCGTCAGGGCCGAGATGGCGCTCTGGCACTGCACTTTGGATGCCAGGGACACGAGGAAGCCCGCCCTGTCCTGAGGAAGGAAAGCCATGGCACGCAGGGTGTCCAAGCGAGCCCTGTTGAACTCCAGGGACTGAAATGAAGTGAGGTGGGACTTTGGGTAATTGATCACGAACCCCAGATGCTCCAGGAGGTGAATGGGGCGGTCTGTGGCCTGCCGGGATTCGGAGGCTGTGCCCCCTGTTACGAGCCAGTCATCTAGATACGAAGGTGCCCTGCAGCCAGAGGTGGGCCGCAACCATGGCCAGGCATTTTGTGAAGACCTGTGGGGCGGATGTGAGGCCGAAGGGAAGCACCCTGTACTGGTAATGGTTTCCCTGAACCATGAAGGAGAGGTACTTTCTGTGCTTAGGATGGACAAGAATGTGAGCATAAGCATCCTTCAAGTCCAAGGAGCATAGCCAATCACCCTGCTGGAGGTAGGGCAATAATGTTTCAAGGGAGAGCATCCTGAGCTTCTCCTGCACCAGGAACTTGTTTAGGTTCCGCAGGTCGAGGATGGGCCAAAGGCCCCCTGTCCACTTTGGGACGAGGAAGTATCAGAAGTAAAACCCCCATCCTCGGAAGTGCGGTGGGACTGGTTCTACCGCCCCATCCTTGAGGAGGGTCTGAGAGCTCCTGGCTCATTAAGGCCTGATAATGGGGATGCCGACTTGGCTCCCCGGGGAAGTACGGAGGAGGGAGCTGGTCCAGATGGAGACAGCCCTCCCGAACAACCTGGAGGACTCTGGCATCGGTGGAGATGGACTCTCACCTAAGGGAGAAGTGGACCAGACACCCCTTGACAGACTGCCGCTCTGTCGGTGGAGAGGCTATGCCGATGGCATCAAAACCCCGAAGATGGCTGAGCTTGTGCCGGGGTTTGGATCTTGGGGCCCTTCAGCTTACGAGGGCCGTGGGCTGTGCTCCTGCCCTGAACACCCTGAACAAGGGTCGACACCAGCAGGTAGGATGAGTAGCCCCTGTACGGAAGCCCCTTCCTGTGGAAGAAAGGCTTCTTGCTCTGCTGTTTCTTCCTGGGGAGGGAAGAAGTTTTCCGGGAGAGGAGAGTACGGGTCATGTACTCCGTTTGAATCTCAACTGCCTTATCCTCCATAGATTTGCCGAACAGTTGCTCCCCGAGACAAGGGATGCCCAGCAGCTTCTCCTGGACCCACTGCTCCAGGTCCGAGAACTGCAGCAAAGACTGCTGGCGGGCTCCGATGCCAGCCGCTGCCACCCAAGTGGAAGATGCTAAGCCGCTATATGCTACTGGCGAGAGGTACTTCGAGCATTCTCCAATGGACTATGAGAGGGCCTGAAAACGGAGATGGTCTCCATCAAGGCCCACCACAAAGCCTCCGAGCTCTCTAGCGAGGTCACGGAGGAACATCCCAATGTATAATTGTAAACTTGGATTCGAATTGACAGCATTAAGCCCCGATAAGCCTTGCGCCTGAGGCCATCGAGGGTATGAGACTCTCTGCTCTGCAGGACCGAAGAATGAGTCTTCGGGCTCTTTAGCATCTGCATGGCCGATTCAACCACCATCAAGTTGTGGGGAAGCTGGGCTTTTCGAAACCCCAGGCCCCTGCTGAACCCTATACATAGCATCCAGGTGCTTGCTCACGATAGAGACAGAGGCCGGGGTCTCCAAACCTGAGGAGGAGGGGTCGGTTCAGAATGGGAAAAACTGGCACGGAGAGAGCTTCCTTTGGAGGGGCTTCACATTGAAGAATATCGAGCTCATCTGCGCGGGGCTCCTCCTCTGACTCGGTGGCGAGTGCTAGGGCCTGCGCCACGTCCCAAATGAACTCCAGAAAGGAGGTGTCCTCAGGAGTTGACTGCCGCCTCTGGGTTGGGGAAAGGGGTGGGACCCAGTCTCCGGGGAGGTCTCCCCGTCGGACTCCCACTCTGAATAGTCTGTAGGGGACTCGAGGTCGGGCGGCTCGAGATGGGTTGTGACCCGTGCCGGATTTCCAAGGCCAAAATCTGCACAGAGCCAGAGGTGCTTGCCCGAGAAGATCTCGTACCCAAGGACCGGGACGGAGATCGAGACCCATGCCGAGGATCTTCACGAGGCTTCTGGCTCTCAGGGATCACTGCAGCGGCCCGGGGAGTCCTCGAGATCGAGGTCCCTGCGGTCTTGAAGCACATGCCGGCAGGGCCGGGCACCAGCACCTGCTGGGCAGCAAGGAACACAGAAACGCTGCGCTCCAAGGCCAGCATCCAGACCTCCCATTCAGGAGTGAGGCCCTGTGGCACCAATGCCAGGGTGACCAGGTCAGGTGTTGAGGAGGAGAGGGGGCCTTCGCCGGAGGCCTCCGTATCGGTTCGAGGTACCTTACTGGGCCGCTCCCTCTCTGACGCCAAAGTTTGCTGAGGGGGGCTGAAAGACCAGACACATAACCGCTCACGCTTGTCTGGTGCCCCTGACAGAGTCCTCGCAGCCTTCTTCTTCTGCTCGCGTATGGGCGACCCCTGGTCATAGTGCCACCAGGCCCGGGGAGGAGCCTTGGGAGACTCCAGGGGTTGCGGGGCCAAAGAGAGGGAGGCTACCGAGGCTGCCTTACGGAAAAGATCATCCAGCTTCTGCTTACGAATCTGGATGGCTTTGGAGGACATCTTCTTACAGGGGGAGCATAGCTCCAGGTCATGGTCAGCTCCCAGACAATGGAGACAACAGTCATGGGTGTCCATGAGCGACGTGGTTTTTGAACACCTATCACATTTCTTAAAACCAGAGGCCATTGGGGAAAAAGGACCCCTGCGAGGTCGAAAACCCTCGATGTAGCCGTGGTTAAAAAGAGCGTGAAGCGTGGTGGATCACAAAAAGGCAAAAAGGAAAAAACCCGAGACTAGGGACAAAGCAGAGTTGCTCAAGGGGCGGAAAGAGGACTGATGAAGGCCGGAAAGCAAAAACTGGTTGGAATCAAAAAAAACTTTTTCCGGGGATGAGATACACATCCGAAAGGCTCCATGGAAAAAGGGAGACCGAGTAAGACGGCACCTTTGGGCAGGGGGCCACGCATTCATGGTGGCATTCCCAAAGACTTTCTTTGAAAGCTGGGGAAATGCTGCGCGCGGGCTCAGTCGGTGCCGACGTCACCCATATATGAGGACTGACTTCCTGCTTGTTCCTGGAGAAAAAATGTTAAATAAAGTAAGTAAAAAACTATTTTAAAAAGCCACTATTTAAACATGTGATCCACATCACACAGAGACCGCAAGGAGATATGGTTAGGGTGTGGAGGGGAAGCGGTCTGGGCAGGCCTAAAATATTGATATGCAGTCCCTGTTTTCAAGGGGAATAAATGTGGATATGAAAAATTCTATACATCAACATTTATATTTATCCTGATGCATAAGTGCCTTCGGCAGTTGCAAAAGCAGAGCCCAGCACATCCCCCCACCCCCAACATCAGCACCTCCCAATCCCCCTACCCGAGATCAGCAACACCCCTGACAAAGAAACCCTGAAACCCACCCCAAATCTCACTAACAGCTCTTACCCTTATTTGCTAACTTAACCTTTTGTGGTAGTCATGTGAGAATACCATTAAGGGCCATAGGCACCATTTAGAACCTGGGACTTCAACAGAGCAGGGGCAACTGGGAATCACTCCTTCTCTTCACTAGACACCAGGGACCACTAGTGAGAGCAGAGGATGGGATTGAGGGAAGAATGATGCTGACAAGAGGAGAAATTTTAAAAAGTTGCTTCCATGCACACTTGGGAGAAAATAGAACTTTCTCTCTCAACTAGAGCTTTTCAAAATCACTGCTCCAGCAAAATATGATGAAACATCAATGTGCTCTGTACCTGTAAAATACAGGGGGAATTTTTCACATCTCATCCTAGATGTCTAAATTCTCCTTTCCATGACTTATCTAAAATTGGCCTTTAAATCTTATTGCGTCACTGTTAAGTGGCATTTTAATGTGCACCTTGATTTTTTCTGTGAGAGTATGCTAATCTAATTGAGGGTAAAAGAGCTCAAATAGTAAAACAAAAATGTGTTTGTTCTCTAGCACAAAGTAAGTGTCCTTTAAAAGGAAAGGCTGAAAAGTAGAAACAAACACATCTGCATGGCTGCATTCCAGCTCCACAGGTTTTCCTTCGAGATTTAGAGGATATGGTAGCAACCAGCAGACTATCATGAATGATTCTCCAAGAGGAGCTGGAATGAATACAGAAACTGTTTCAGCTTTCAGCAACCATAAAGTTAAGTAAAGAATGTGCAAACACACTGTGAGCCCATGGTTAAAGTGATGTGATCAGCAAAAAAAAAGTATTGAGCATTGGTGAGCAGAGCCATGCAGGATTGAGTAGTATAGAAAGAAGCAGAGTGAAAAGACCAATTTATAAAACTTGCCAAGTGTTAGGACTACTGAGAGAAGCTGCTCTTGCTGGGAAGAAATCTGCACTTGTAAATATTTACCTGCTGGACATTTATCAGACTCTTGAATTGAAGGGTATTCCTTTTGTTTATGCTGCGTTTCATAGTCAGATAGGGCACTGCGTAGCAAGCCAGCTTTCAGTTAGTGTTTCTTTCCCACTCACCCCAGACAAAAATCTTAGATTTATAGGCTCTAAAACCTATTAAGGTTAAAGAGTTGGTCTAATTCACTTCCAGGTTTAACCGGTTATCCTCATCAAGAATAGATTAATTAAGGCCCTGAAATTTGTTTCAAGATGAACAAAGTCCCTTAAACCTACTAGGTATAGTTTTATTGGTAGAAGTATCCCTATTCTCCTAGCAAGTTTAAATAAGTAAACAACTTAAAATAACTAAACAAATCCTTAAAACTAAGATGCAAACACTAGTCCAGCAGCAAGATGGAGGCTATCCAGTTTTTAGCATCGAGTGTCACAAGTATGATTTTCTCCCAATTGGTGAGGGGTCTTATGTGTGCACTAGGTGCAAGAAGCTCTTTGCTCTCAGGGAATGAGTCCGATCTCTGGAGGCTAGAGAACAGACTTGGAGGAGCTAAGCCAAGCAGACAGCTATACAGATAAGACCCATAGGGACATAGTACTTAAGTCCCACCTCCAGTCTGGCAGCCTCTCTATTGCCATGGAGGAGAAAGATCACAGGAAAGGACAGCATCACCTTGGTGTGGCAGGAAGTGATCCTGTAGCTAGGGCCTGTCTTCCAGGAGATGTAAAACCTTCTCACACGGAGGTAGTTTCTCCAAGGCCATGTGCCCAGGGGGAAGGGTTAGGAGGCCCGTTATAGTTGGCAATTCGATCATTAGAAATGTAGATAGCTGAGTGGCTGGTGGACTTGAGGATTGCCTGGAAATAATCCTGCCTGGTGCGAAGGTAGCAGACCTCACGCGCCACCTAGATAAGGTTTAGATAGTGCTGAGGAGGAGCCTGTTACCTTGGTGCATGTTAGTACCAATGACATAGAAAAGTGTGGGAGGGAGGTTCTGGAAGCCAAATTTAGGCTTTTAGGTAGGAAGCTGAAATCCAGAACTTTCGGGGTAGTATTCTCAGAAATGCTTCCGGTTCCACGCAGAGTTTCAATGTGTGGATGAGATGATAATGCAAGAAAATGGATTTTGGATTTGTTAGGAACTCGGCAACATTCTGGGGAAGGGGGGGCTACTCTGAAAGGATGGGATCCAGCTTAACCAGGGTGGAACCAGGCTGCTGGCATTAACCTTTAAAACGGAGACTGAGCAGGTTTTAAACTAGATAATAGAGGACAATCACCCAAGAGTGCATGGTTCGGAATGATGTATCCTTGAAGGATACTAGCAAAAGAGAGAAGTTAGGGCAACCGATACAGAGTGTGATAAGGAAGCTTATCAGAGCCCTGAGAGTACTGCCAATAGAAAGGAATTTACATTAATCAAGGGACCTGTTCTGGCAGGTCAGAGAAATAGAGCAACCTGTTTCCCTAAAAGACAGCTTATTCCCAGCTGCAGTAACTTGCAGAAAGCCCCTAGTGGAGCTAAGGAGGAGAAGCATAAGCATAGTCTGAAAAACCCTTACGTCATGCCTAATCAATCAGTGGCCAGAGGAGAGTTTAAGCACCAATACCTGAGCACTGCAAGGGAGGAGTTGGAAGCTAAGGACTTTAAAGGCAGAACTGAATATTCAGAAGGCAGACCAGGGGAAGGACTGGCTCGGAGACCAGGGGAAGGTCCAGCTCAGAGACGACAACCACAGCGACGAGAGAGAAGAAGGTGGTCCAGGACAGAAAAGGCAAGAGGAACTCAGAGAGAGATGTGTTCCTATAGAGATTCCTGTGATTCTGGTAGGAACTCTAAAGCAGCACCCTGTAAGCAGACAGGAGCAGCTAAGGAGAAAAGGAACACGAAGTCTTATGGAAGAGGTATGGAGCCGATGCCCTGAGGTCAAGTGGTACAGACTGGAGGACAGGCCACAGAAGCACCCATGCTTACTGGCCAGGATACCTAAGGAGACAGCCCAAGGACAGTTGTGACTCAGGTATGAACTTTGATCCTTTAACTAACCTGGAGCAATGCAAACTGTTGGGAAACAGTGTCTCTCCCACTAGAGGCCAGTTATTGAAGCCCTCTATGCCAGATACTGAGATTGAGCCTATGCAATTGGAGGAACAAGGTACAAGTCCTGAGGAAGATGATTTTTGCATGGACTGTTCTTTGTGTAAGATTGATAGCCTAAAGAAATCCTCAAAGTAGGATTAAAGCCATCAAAAGGAAATGTTCTAATTACTGGCTTCCCAGAAAGTTTTATATGGAAAGAAAGAGGCTTTTGGGGATTGGAAATGAAAACACGTGTGCAGAGGAGGAAACCAGCTATTGATTAAAGCTTGTTATCCACCTGTTGATAGAGTAGAGCATTGCTCAAAGCCGTGCACATGTTGTATAAAGAACTGCTTTGAATGTGAAAGAAGAACGCTGTTTGTAAAGAAGTTTTTCCTTTTGGGTTTATTCTCCAGCACTGCTGAGCAGTTGTCAGCAGTGACTGAAGGGAAGTGTTTTTCTGTTGCTTGAAAAGATTCTACAAGCTATTTGCTTGGAACTTTCAGTTGTGTTCTTTGCTTTGATTACAAAACATGAAAAAGTTATCCTGAAGGTGTTACCAAGTATAATCTGTGTGTGGAATAATTTACCCCATAAATAAACTCTATTTTGCCTTATACTCGACTCAACTACTACATTCTTATTTATTTATTTATTTTATTTATTTAGCAAACATTTATATACCGCTGCTTCCAGCGATCAGCAGCGGTCTGATTACACAAGGAGAACATAAGGAGGACTGTCAATCAGTACAGTAAAATTTGGGTGTGTACAGGTTGATCAGGAGGGTAGGCACATCACACGAGGGGTTTGTTAGGTATATGAGTACTAATTACATATATACATTATACATAAATGAGCAGGAGTACATAAATATGTTCTGGACTTAGACCTCTTAGGTTAATTCAAATTATAATGACTCTGGAAACACTATACAACTGAACTACTATTACCACAATCCTTTGCGGCATAGATAGTCTGGATCTTTGCAAAAGGTGGTGTAGCTTTCATAACAAGCACCCCCTTTTACAAGAGGTTCCAATAAAGGTAAAAGTAACCCAGATACCTTTAAATAAAAATGTAGACAGAGCTGAAAGATTCCAAATTGTCCCAGTCAGCTGATAACTAGATCGCTAATATGAACAAGATACAACTCTGAAATGTCTGTAGGAAAATGCTAGAAACCCAAAAAATAACATAGAAGAGTTAGAAATAACTGACATCTCAGAGACCTGGTAGGAGGAGGACAACCAATGAGAGAGCATGATAAATGAGCACAAAATATATCACAATGATAGGGTAGATCAAACTGGTAGAAGGGTTGTTCGCTATGTTAGAGAGGGTATTGAGTCAAAAAGGAAAAAGGTTTTGCAGGAAACAAAATACACCGTAGTATCTGTATGAAAATAAATTAATTGTAAAAAGGGGAGGCAATGGCAGTGGAGGTTTATTTACCAACTGTCTGACCAGAATGAACAGATGGGTGATGAAATGCTAAAAGAAATTAGGGAAGGTAACAAAAGTTACAACACAGTAATAATGCGAGATTTCAATTACCTTGGTAATGACTGGATCAAAGTCACATCAGGACATGCCAGAGAGATAAAGTTTCTAAAATGAGCAGCTAGGTCAGAAACCAACTCAAGGGGAAGTTACCGTATTTTCCGGCGTATAAGACGACTGGGCGTATAAGACGACCCCCTACTTTTCCTGTTAAAATATAGGGTTTGGCCTATACTCGCCGTATAAAAGACTACCCCTCTTCCAGTTCTTACCTCGGGTGCTCCAGAATCCTGCCAAAAGAAAATGGTGGCTGCCCCGCTGAAATACAGACTCCAGATCGTGTCCAAGAGACCCAGAAGACCGCAGTAGCACTCTGACAGGCTGCGTTGCCCTGGCAGAGAAGTCCACCCCCCAGGGCAAACACCACTTTGCCACAATCCTCAGCACAACCGGCACCAGCGTTCCCCTATGCCCCAACTGCCACCGCTCGTGTTAACAGTACACTAAAAGAAAAACTAACAACCCACAAATTAAAAACTATCCTGAAGCAGCCACCACATCTATAAAGATCCCCATGCTGAACCTCGACCACATGAGCACGGCAGCCCGAAAACCGGCAGCCTCTGCACCCATAGCAGTCACATTGGAGACGGAGGCCCTGAAGCACAGCAGCCAATCAATAGGCTGGCAGGGAGAGGGGAGGAGCCCGGGATGCAGCATCAGTCAGCTTCCCCAGTCCAGGTCAGAAAGTTGCTGTATACCGCCGTATAAGACGACCCCCGACTTTTGAGCATATTTTCATGGGTTAGAAAGTCGTCTTATACGCCGGAAAATACGGTATTTTAGATCTAGCTCTTAGTGGGACGCAGGATCTGGTGCAAGATATAACAATGTTGGGGCCACATAACAATTGTGGCCTTAACATGATTGCATTTGATTTAATAAACGGGGGCAGAACAGCAAGGAAATCCACATCATTGGTTTTCAACTTTCAAAAGGAAGGCTTGATAAAATGAGGAAAATAGGAAAAAAACTAAAAAAGGAGCAGCTGCAAAGGTTAAAGGTTTATATCAAATACTATCTTGGAAGCCCAGGCAAGATGTATTCCACACTTTAAGAAAGGAGGAAGAAAGGCCAAAAAACTGCCAGCATGGTTTAAAGGCAAGGTCAGAGATGCTGTTGTAGCCAGAAAAGCATCTTTCAGGAAATGGAAAAAGGAGCCAAATGATGAAAACTGAAAATAAATAAGCACTGGCAAATTAGATGAAAGGCATTGATAATGCAGGCAAAGAGAGTATTTGAGAAAAAGCTTGCTGTGGAAGCAAAAAGGCTTAACAAAACTTTTCTCAGGTACATTTGTAGCAAAATACCTGTGAGAAAGACAACTGGACCATTAGATCAGCGTTTTTCAACCACTGTGCTGCGGCACACTAGTGTGCCGTGAGATATTGTCTGGTGTGCCGTGGGAAAAATTCCAATTTCATCCGTAACATGTGGCCTCGGCTCACAAATTAGGGTTGCCAACCGGCCGGTTTTCAGCCGGCCTGGCCGGTTTTTCCATGGCCAGGCCGGCTGCCAGCACAGTTGTAAAACCGGCCATTGAAAAGCCGTTTTTTTGCTCTGGCTGCAAGATCGGGAGCGGCCAGAGCAAAAAACCGGCTTTTGTGCCGAAGTCCGCGGCGCGAACGCGATCGCGATTCCCTATAGCACTGCAGCCGCTGGTTCTGCTTTGTACAGAGCAGCGGCTGCACTACACTTACATTGAAAAGTAAAGAGAAACTGTGTCAGGAGCACTCCGATCATGCAGAGCCCGAGGAAGTGATGTCATGGGGGCGGGCTCCTCACAGGCTGTCTTTCCTTTTCAAATTAACTTTAGCTGCAATAAAGTTAATTTGAAAAGGAAAGACAGCCTGTGAGGAGCCCGCCCTCATGACATCACTTCCTCGGGCTCTGCGATGACCGGAGGGCTCCTGACACAGTTTCTCTTTACTTTTCAATGTAAGTGTAGAGCAGCCGCTGCTCTGTACAAAGCAGAAGCAGCGGCTTGGGCAGAGGGGGGGTGTGTGTGTGTGAGTGAACCAGCAAGAGGGGGGGGAGTGTGAGTGAACCAGCAAGGGTGGGGGGGGAGTGTGAGTGAACCAGCAGTGGAGGGGGGGGTGGTGTGAGTGAACCAGCAAGGGGGGGGGGGGCGATGGTGTGAGTGAACCAGCAGGGGAGGGGGGGTAAGTGAGTGAGTGACCCAGCAGGAGGGGTGAGTAAGTGACAGGGGGGTGGGTGAGTGAACCAGCAGTGGAGGGGGGGGGATGGTGTGAGTGAACCAGCAGGGGAGGGGGGTTGGTGTGAACCAGCAAGGGAGGGGGGTTGGTGTGAGTGTTTGATTCCTATTCAAGAGAATTACTTTATATATAGTCAATATAGGCACAGAGGTAAATTTTTTTAACATTTTCTAATGGTGGTGTGCCTCGTGATTTTTTTCATGAAAAAAGTGTGCCTTTGCACAAAAAAGGTTGAAAAACACTGCATCAGATGATACAGGGGTAAAGGAGTGCTAAGAGGTTAAGGCCATAGCAGAGAGACTGAATGAATTTTTGCTTCGATCTTTACTGAAAATGATATAGGGAAGTTACTCATGCCCGAAATGGTATTTAAGGTGATGTATCTGAAGAATTGAAACAAATCTCAATAAACCAGGAAGATGTATTAATACTATCTGATAAACTAAAACTAAAGAGTAGCAAATCACCCTGGATCGGATGGTATACACCCCAGGATGCTGAAAGAACTGAAATATGAGATTGCAGACCTACTGTGATCTGTGAACCATCATTAAAATCATCTATAATAGCTGAAGATTGGAGAATGGCTAATATAACGCCAATTTTTAAAAAGGGTTCTAGGCATGATCCAGATAACTACAGACCGGTGAGTCTGATGTCAGTACTGGGAAAAATGGTAGAAAACCTTTATAAAGAATAAAATTGCTGAACATGTAGATAGTCATAATTTAATGAGAGAAAGCCAACACGGATTTAGCCAAGAAAAGTCATGTCTTACTAATCTTATATTTTTTGAAGGTATGAATAAACAGGTAGATAAAAGTGAGCTGGTTGATATAGTTTTATCGGGATTATCAGAAAACCTTTGACATGATCCTCCATGAGACTCTTGATGCAATTAAAAAGTAATGAGATAGGAGACAGTGTACTACTGTGGATTGGGAACTGGTTAAAAGATAGCTAACAGTAAGGATAAATGACCAGTTTTCTCAATGGAGAAAAGTAAATGGTGGAGTACCCAAGGGATCTTTTTACCAGAGTCCTAAATGACCTGGAAATGGGAATAATGAGAGAGAAGGAGAAATTAGACCCTACCTGTTAATTGTTTTTCCTCAAGTCCCTCCAGTCCAGTCCAGTTCTTGTGGGTTATCTTCATCCACTAGCAGCTAGGAATCGAGCATGTCATATTTCTGATGTCACAGTAGAAGAGCTCCCTCCTTGGGCACCAGAAACCAGTATCTTGTTGACAAAGCAGACCGCTAGAGAGCACAGCTAGTCATACATATGAAACAAAACCACCAGCATACACCAGAAGGAGACATTTTATTTACCGCTAATTTCCTTTCCTGGTATCCTGCTAGACCAGCCCAGACTAGTGGGTTGTGTCCCCCTGCCAGCAGACGGTGAGACAGAAAAATTCCTGAAGCTTTGTGACATCATCCTTGGTATAAAAACCCATCCTCCAAGGGGAGCTTCAATATAACCTTAACAAGCAGAATGCGTTCAAACAGCCAAGAAAGCACAAAACCAGACAAAAAATAAGTTCAGAAACGAATAACTCTTAAAACAACAAGCTCAATTGAACAATGTGAAACAGGACCCGCAGGCCAAGGAAGTATGTATATGGTGAGGTACAGCTATGTCACAGATACATAAAGAGAGTCTTAGCTAGGTGACTGACTAAACAATTTAGAGGGGCGGGTCCTGGACTGGTCTAGCAGGATTCCAGGAAAGGAAATTAATCATTAAGTAAAATTTCTCCTTACATCCTCTAGACCAGTCCAGACTAGTGGGGAGTATCATAGCTAAACCACTCTAGGGCAGGAAGAAACAGCTGCAGCTAAGATAGAGGCTCAGAAGCAAGCTGCTTCTCGAGCTTGGACATGCAAGCGACAGTGACGTGCAAAAATAGAGAGGGAGGACTAGATGTATGCCCTGAAAATATCTAGCGGAGCTACTCATGAGCATTCTGCCAAGGAGGTAGCCTAGGCCCATGTAAAATGTGCCCGAAGACACATTCAATAAAATATAAGCAGACTCAATGGTCTGCTTGATTCAGTGCGGAATAGTTGCTTTGGAAGCAGCTGCTCCTTTTCATGGACCAGAGGCCAGGACAAAAAGGTGATCGGAAAGACAAAACGTATTAGTGAGTCTGAGGTAACGGCATAACGCTCTAACCAATATCCAACAGGTGAAGGACTCGGTTGTCACCGGAAGACTGCTCCTTAAAAAAGGAAGGAAGCACGACCGATTGGTTGACATAAAAATCTAAAAGAACTTTAGGAGGAAAAGAGGACACTGCTCAAATGATAACCCTCTCTAAGGAAAAAGACAGAAAAGGATCCTGGCAAGAAAGTGCCTGGAGTTCCAATGTGACTGCTATAAGAAAAACAGTTTTGAGAGTCAAATCTTTAAGAGATGCCCTACGGAGGTGCTCAAACAGGGCATGGGAGAGCGCGCAAAGCACTAAGGACAGATCCCAAGAAGGGATGATTGGAGGGCCTCAGGGAGCGAACACCCTGCAGAAAATGGGAAACATCTACATGAGAAGCAAGAGACCGCCCATGGAGAGGCCCCAGAAAGCATGTCAAGACCGCAATATGCACCTTTAAAGAATTAAGGGCGAGACCTTTATTAAGTCCATCCTGAAGGAAGGAAAGAATGCCTGGAATATCAACTCGCCAAGGGGAGAGGGATCTCGTATTACACCAAGAAGAAAACAAAGATGCCAGATCCGAGCACAGGCACGTGAGGCAGAAGACAGTTGAGCCTGTAGTAGAGTGGACACTTCTTACTGCAAGTAACCTTTGCAATGCAAGCAATGCTGCTCAATAGCCAAGTCATAAGCAAGTAAAGAGCGGGTTCGTCCATGAGAAATGGCCCCTGAAACAGGAGACTTCTATGGACACAGAGGGGTAGGAGCACCTCCTGTAGGAGGCAGAGGAGATCGTCATACTATGGACGCAGAGGCCAATCCAGGGGTCACCAGCACTACCCATCTGGAATATGACCCTATCCGAGGGAGTACATGGCTGATTAGCGGCAAAGGAGGAAAGATGTAGAGAAAATGGTTCGAAGGACAGTTCTGAACCAGAGCATCTAGGCCATGAGAGTTTGGTTTCTTTCGATGAGTGAAAAGACTGACATCTTGGCAATGTAAGAGGTGGGAGAGCTAGCTCTCACTCACTGGGGTCCAGGATATGATGATTCAGGAAATCTGCTTGAATGTTTTCCATTCCTACAATGTGCTGCGCAGAAAGAGCCAGGAGGTTGGATTGTGCCCAGGGAAATAGAAGACATTTCCATGGCCACTCTGTGACATGTGGTCCCATCCTGTGTGTTGAGATAAGTCATAGTTATCTCAACTCAGCAATAATAGTTAAATGATGATGTTAGACCGTTCCACCTTATGATATTTCACTGTATATACCTGCTCTGTTAAATGTTATTTATGACATGTCTCTATACCCACTCAAGATCTCTAGTCTGATGTAATTGCTTTTATTTAATTATTCATATGCTATTCCCCAGTTAATCCTTCTTTTATTCCCCTGTTACCTGTAACTTGGACAAGTTCTCTAAATCTGAGTGTATTTTGTTTAATGTAAACCGCACTGATGTCAAATAGCGCGGTATATAAGAGCTGTTAAATAAAATAAATAAATAAATAAATAGTGGTGGAATTGTTAGAAAGTACTCTTGACTGTTCGATCCTGGAGGTGGGCCTGAAAGAAGAGTAGAGCCAGATGAACAGCCCAGGCTTCGAGGTGACTGATGGTCCAAGAGGCTTCTTGAATGGAATAAGATCCCTGTGCTGCCTGTCCCTGGCAGTGCGCTCCCCAACCTGCAAGGCTGGCATCCATGGTGACCACCACCCAACGTGGAATTTCTAAGGGAATGCCCTTCAACAAATGATGAGGACAAAGCCACCAGTGAAGACTGCAGCGAACCACTGAAGAAAGGGGTAGACAAATCTGATAATCCTGGGTGGAAGGGGGCCAATGTGACAAGAGAGAATACTGAAGTGGACGCATGTGAACATGAACCCAGGGGACTACATCAAGAGCAGAAGCCATGGTGCCAAGGAGTTGTAGGTAATCCCAGACAGTGGGAACTGCCAGGCACCGGAAGGCACGGACCTGAACGCAGAGATTCTTGCATCTGTCATAAGAGAGGAAGACGCAACCCTTCTCATGTTGAAGTGGGCGCCAAGGAATTCCAAAGATGGAATAAAGATAAAGATATAACTAAGCAGAGATTGCTTTTGGCATAAATGACCACCCAGCCAAGATGATCCAGAAAGGAGAGGACCTGAGAGATTGCAGATGTAGCCTCCTCAAAACTCATTGCTCTAATCAACCAGTCGTCTAGACAAGGATGAACCCAAATACCTTGGTGTTGCAGGGAAGATGCAATTACTACCATCACCTTGGAGAAAGTACGAGGAGCTGTGGCAAGACCAAAGGGCAGGGCAGGGCAGGAAACTGATAATGTTGACAGAGCACCCTGAAATGTAAATACTGCTGATGATCTTAACGGATTAGAATGTGAAAATATGCTTCCTCCAGGTCCAGGGATGTGAGAAATTCACCTGGCCGAACAGCTTGAATGACTGTTCTGAGAGTTTCCACCTGGAACAGCGGCACCTGAAGACCGTGATCTACTCACTTGAGGTCCAAAATAGGACAGAAGGAGCCGTCCTTCTTAGGAATGACAAAGTAAATGGAATAGTGACCAGAACCTCTTTCTGAGGGAGACACTGGGCATACCGCATTGAGCTGAAGAAGGTGGTGGAGAATCAAGTGTAGAGCCACTGCCTTGGCCGCAGAACCACATGGAAAGATGAGGAAGACATTTGGCACAGGATCAGTGAAGCTGAGAGCATAACCCTGTGTTACTACCTTGAGTACCCACCGGTCCGATGTTATCTGGGTCCATGAACGGGAAAAATACCGTAAGCATTTGCCCACAGGAGGCACCCCGGAATAGACCCAGAAACCATCAACGGGAAGATTTGGCGAAACTGGAAAAATTGTTGGATACAGAGAAATTGTCCCGGTTACGACAGATACCCCGAAAGGACTGAGGCTTAGAAACAGCTCTATTCGAAGAAGAACTGAATTTGCAAGGCTGGTAGCGACGAACGTCTGTGAAGCAGACTCTATAAGATGAGGACACGGAAGATAGCATAGCAGGACGACGAAAATTAGATTTGGGCTTATCCTCCGGCAAACATTGAGGCTTGGACTTCCCCCAAATCTTACACAAGTTTACCAAATCCTCACTAAAAAGAAGGTGGCCACTGAAAGGAAGCTTGGCGAGATGGGACTTGGAAGCAGCATCCATAGTCCAACGACAGAGCTACAACCAATGCCGAGCCATTGAAGCAGCAGCCACAGACGGAGCAGATAGATGCCGAGGTTATAAAAGGCATCTGCAAGAAAAACAGTCACAGACTCTAAACAAAGCAAAGCCGGATCATCTGGAAGTGACTGAAGCCATCGGAGCAGAGCATGTGCAGCAAGACCTCCACAAACAAAGGCTTGCAATGCCAAGATCGATGACGAGAAAGTGGTTTTTAAGAGGCCTTCCACCTTGCGATCCATATGATCACAGAGAGCAGTGCCGCCCTCCATAGGAATGGTTGTGTATTTAGTGACTGCAGTGAACAGGGCGTCTACTTTAGGGAAACACAACCACTTGTCAAGATTATCCGAAGAACAAACATAAACACGCCAGAAGCGGAGCGTGGAGAAACATCAGGTGAATTGCACTCTAAGGGGGCCATCTGTTGTAGTTCCAGTGGACAGGGAAAAGCCTTAGAAGGTTTCCTGATGCCCATAATGATGGGGTCTGCCTGAGGTTTAGAGGAATCCAAAGGTTTTTGCACTTGAGAGTCCAGGAGGTGCAGAGCCTCCGTAATTTGAGCAATGAGAACAGGAAGCTCTTCCTTATGGAATAACTGAATATTCTGACCATCTTCTTGAGGCTCCTGGTCTTCCAATGGCGAGAGCTCTCCTTCTTCCCAACCAGACTCAGAAGTGATAGAATGTTCATCTGAAGGACAGTCACCGTCTTCCTCTGCAGGGCGCCAATCCCCTGGATTAGAGGAGGTATCCTTAGCCAGATCTAAAGAAGCTCCATCCAAGCTTTGGGGACACGCTTTCTAAAAGGAGGATAAGAGGCAGTCGGAGTAGCCGAAGTCCCCAAGCGCCACATATCCCAGCCCTGATGGAATAGCTGCATAAACTGGAGATCAGAACCATCAGCTGAAGTCTGCATTGGCTGAATAGAGAGTTGTAGAGGGTGAGCAGGCTGCTAAGACAACAAAACCAGAGGAAGGGCATCTTGAGATCTAGCTTACCCTGAGGTAACCCAGAGGGAGCTAAAGAAAGACACCCGGAAGGGCTCCCATAACCAGGACATGCAGACACAGAAGGACCCCCTTGATCAGAACCACAGGAGAAACACAAAATATTAATTACACTTACCTGGTAATTGTAGTTCCTTTAGCGACGACAGTGCAGTCCTCAACTTCTGGGTTGTCAACCTCCTCCTGCAGCTAGGAGACTGGCATGTGCAAATTCATGACATCACTGGATATATCCTGTCAGCTCCCTCCTACTTCCAGTGTGAACTATTAACAAAGCAGACTCAAGGGAGCAAGAAATAAGTAGCCAAAATATGACATCCAAAAAGAACAGCATGTTTTTCTTTTTTTTTTTTTTTACACTACTAAGGTAACCGTGCTCATGCCCGGCTTACCATCCCTGTCCTTCGAGCCACAACAGCAGAGGCAAGAGACAGACTATAAAGATAGCGAAAACAAACAGGGGAAAAAATGGAGTCGGCTCACCTGCACAAATTCTTCAATCCGTACTCCACTCCGGAACCCTGAAATATGACAGACAGAGGGCGGGATGGAGGACTGCACTGTCGTCGCTAAAGGAACTACAATTACCAGGTAAGTGTAATTAATATTTCCTTAGCGCTCCGCAGTGCAGTCCTCAACTTCTGGGATGTACCAGAGCAGTACCTAAGGGGCGGGATCCTTCCGGACGACAGACAACACCGCCGACCCGAAGCGAGAATCCTTCGCCGCCTCCACATCTAAACGATAATGCTTACTAAAAGTATGCAAGGACGACCACGTGGCCGCCCTACAGATATCCCCCGGCGGAACCAAGCGATGCTCCGCCCAAGAGCAAGCCTGCGCCCTGGTAGAATGCGCCCGTAAACCCAACGGCACCACTCGGCCCTGAAGCAAATAAGCCGCCGAAATTGTTTCTTTAAGCCATCGGGCAATAGAAGCCTTCGCCGCGGCCTCCAATTTACGCACCCCCCCAAATAAGACAAATAAACGATCGGACTTGCGAAAAGAGTCCGTGACCTGCAAGTAATGACGCAACACCCGCCGAACATCCAATCGGCGCAGATCGCCATCGAGGGGGCGTCATCGCGAGAACCGAGAACCGGCAAGGTGACCACCTGGTCCATATGAAAGGGAGAGACTACCTTAGGTAGAAAGGAGGGCACGGTACGTAACACCACCCTATCAGCTGAGAAGGTCAGGAACGGCTCCCGACAAGACAGGGCCTGCAATTCGGAAATACGGCGTGCTGAGCAAATTGCCACTAGGAAAACCGCCTTCAAGGTCAGATCCTTCAGAGAAGATCGTTTCAACGGCTCAAAGGGAGGCCGAGACAAGGCTCGGAGAACTAAATTAAGATCCCAGGATGGAACGCCAACTCGAAGAGAAGGCCGCAACTTGGAAATGGCCGTTAAAAACCTCCAAACATCCGGATGCGACCCCAACGACACACCATTGACCTTACCGCGATAACAGGCCAACGCCGCCAGCTGCACCCGCAAGGAGCTGGCCGCCAGACCCTTAGCGAAACCATCCTGCAGAAAGTCCAGAATAACGGGAACGGTCACCGTGGCCGCTCGAATCCAATGTCGAGAACACCAATCCTCAAAGATGCGCCAAATTCTCACATACGCTAACGACGTGGATCTCTTCCGGGATGCTAACATCGTGGCTATCACCGCCGCCGAGTATCCCCGCTTTCTCAAGCGTGCCCTTTCAATGGCAAAACCGTAAGCGAGAAACCGATCCACTTGGGGCATGAAAAGGGGACCCTGAACCAGGAGATCCGAGCGCTCCGGTAGGCGCCAGGGACGACCGTCCAATAGACGAACTAGATCCGCATACCAAGGCCGACGAGGCCAATCGGGAGCCACCAGAAGAACTCTCCCCGGGTGACGTCCTATCTTCTGAACGACCCGACCGATCAACGCCCACGGGGGAAAAACGTAGAGAAGTCCCTGTGTCAGCCACACCTGTAGTAGAGCATCTATGCCCTCCGACATCCGTTCTCTTCGCCTGCTGTAAAAGCGAAGGACCTGCGCCGACCGGAAGGTCACCATCAGATCCATCACCGGCAAACCCCAGCGGTCCACAATCTGACCGAAGACCTCGGGATGCAGCCGCCACTCCCCGGCATCCACGTGAACTCTGCTGAGGAAGTCGGCCGTTACGTTGTCCTTTCCGGCAATGTGAGCCGCTGAAATCAACGGAAGACGAGGTTCCACCCAACGGAACAACTGATCCGCTTCCTGCTCCATGGCGGCGCTTCCTGTGCCGCCCTGCCGATTGATGTAAGCCACCGTCGCCGAGTTGTCGGACAGCACCCGCACTGCCCGACCCATGATTAAGTGCTGAAAGGCCTGAAGAGCCAGAAACACCGCTCTCAGCTCCAGGCGATTTATGGACCACGACGTCTCCACTCCTGACCATAGGCCCTGCGCAAAGCTGTCCTGGCAATGCGCACCCCAGCCCGTCAGGCTGGCATCCGTCAAAAGAGGTACCCAATCGGGCTGATCTAGCGGCATCCCGGTCGCTAAAGAGCGAGGTAGAAGCCACCACCGGAGAGACTGGCGAACCGCCAGAGGGCAAGGCAGCCTCCTGCTTAAGGGATCTGCCTGATGCGACCAGCGCCGGAGAAGGGCTCGCTGCAACGGTCGCATGTGCACCTTCGCCCACGGAACCACCTCCAGAGTCGCTGCCATGGTACCGAGTACTCGCAGGTAGTCCCAGGCTGTCGGAGCCGGAGTGGCTCGGAATTTCCGAATGAGAGCGCGCAAGGCATCGGCCCGCGGGGACGGAAGGAACACGTGACCCGAGCACGTGTTGAAACGGACTCCGAGGTACACGAGGTCCTGGGTGGGCTCCAGATGACTCTTCGCAAAATTGATCACCCAACCCAGGCTCTGCAGAAAACGGACCACTTTGTCCGTGACCTGCAGACTTTCCTCCTTGGACTTCGCACGAATCAACCAATCGTCTAGATAGGGATGGACTAGGATCCCTTCGCGCCGCAATGCCGCCGCCACGACTACCATTATCTTCGTGAAAGTGCGGGGAGCCGTCGCCAGACCGAATGGAAGCGCCTGGAACTGATAATGTCCCCACGGTAGAGCAAACCGCAAAAACCGCTGATGAGCCTCCAGAATGGGAATATGCAAGTACGCCTCTGTCAGATCTAGGGACATCAAAAACTCCCCGGGACGCACCGCGACGATTACCGACCGCAAGGTCTCCATGCGAAAATGCGGTACCCGCAAGCAGCGGTTGAGAGATTTGAGATCTAGAACGGGTCGTAAGTCCCCGCCTTTCTTGGGCACCACGAAATAAATAGAATAACGACCCGTACCGTAGTCGCTTTTGGGAACCTCCTTCACCGCCCCCAACGTTAACAATCTGTGGAGCGTAGCCGCCACCGCTGCCGCTTTGGAAGCTCCCTTGCACGGCGAGCGGATAAAGGAATCCAGAACGGGCCGAGCAAACTCGAGGGCGTAACCGTGTTGAATGATATCGAGGACCCACTGGTCCGTTGTAATGAGGGTCCAAGCGGAGAGGAAGTCCCGCAGACGGCCGCCTACCGAAATGCTCACCGCCGGGACCCGCCTCATTTCATTGTGGTTTCCGAGACGTGGAGGGGGAGGCCGCAGAGAAGCCCCTCGCTCCACCTCTGTAGCTCCGAAAGCCCTGCGCGCGGGTCTGAAAGCGGCCCCTAGAGAAACCTGCATATCGGGGGGACCGAAACCGTCGAAAATCCCGAGACTGCCCCCTAACCGAGGAGGTCGAACGAAGCGGCTTAGGCTTGTCCTCCGGGAGGCGACCAGCCTTAGACTCCCCCAGGTCCTTGACTAATTTGTCCAAATCCTCTCCAAAGAGAAGCCCTCCTTTAAAGGGAAGCTTACTAAGACGAGATTTGGAAGGACCATCAGCTGCCCAGTTTCTGAGCCACACTGAACGTCTGGCCGCCACCACCGAAGCCGTACTGTTGGCCAACGCGCGAATCAAATCATAATGAATATCCGCCAGATACGCCGCCCCAGACTCCAAGCGATCTAACTCCTTCACATCCTCCTCTTCGAGACGCGAGGATAGACGCAACCGCTGGGCACAGCGCAAACACGCCTGAGCCACCCAAGCGCCGCACACAGACGCTTGCAAGGACATGGAATCGGCCTCAAAGGTCTGCCGCAGTAAGCCATCAACCTTCCGGTCTTGGGCATCCTTCAAGGCCGCTCCCCCCGCAACCGGGATAGTGGTCTTTTTAGTAACCGCCGAGACCACCGCATCCACGCGCGGTGCACGAAAACGTTCTTTATCCGGGTCTGCCAAGGGGTAAAGACGAGACAGGGTGCGAACGCCACGTAATCCGGCTTCCGGCTTATCCCACTCATCTTTGATCATTTTATCCACCACCCGGTGCAAGGGAAAAACTATGCGCGATTGACGCTCAGCTTGTATAACCGGGTCCTCGATCTCTACATCCAGGGCCACAGGAGACGCCATATTCAAGACCTTCAAAGACTCGGAAATGAGCGCAGGCAGTTCCTCGCGGCGAAAAACCCGAATGATCTTGGCCTGGTCTTCCGGCTCCGGAAGCTCCCCCTCTTCGAGATCTCGAGGATCCCCCTCCGGGTCCCAGGCCGCCTCAGACCCCTCAGGCCACTCCTTATCCGCCACCGAAGCTGCGGACCTCCGAGCCTTCTTCGGAGCGGGAGGAGGAACACTCGAAGCCCCTCCCGCATCCTGGGGGACTTCAAGGGACAGCAGAGGAACCGACCCAGGCCCCGCGCCCTGCTGCCGCAAACAAAACGTCTGGTGCATTAACAGAACAAACTCGGGACTAAAAACTCCGGGTTCTACCGCAAAGCCCGCTGGCAGAGGCGCAGAGGGCCCAGCGGACCCCTCTGACCGGAGCTCCGGCGCCCCGTGGCGGGAAGAACGCTCAGCATCAATGTCTGGAAGCTCGGCCAGCCCCTCAGGCTCTCTGACCTCCAGCTTCTGCTCCATGAGAGAAGACAGGGTAGCACAACCCCTGCAGACTCCCAATACGGATAAAGGACCTCTACGGGCTCCACAAATAATACAGAGGGGCCTCTGTGGCATTGGCCTTAACAACACACCCGCTGGCAGCCAAGAGCCCACAATGGGATTTCCCCCCCCCCCTTAGGCAACACACCGTGTGAACCAACCAAGGGAAGGGCCTACAAGCATTCACTTTGCAAAATAAACCAGACTTCAGCCGTCAAAGGACAAGGCAAAGCAAAGGAAAATAGCGTTTGCAAACTTAAGGCACAAGAGACTTACCCAAATACCTGAAGTCCCGATGTGCTGACATGCACGCGGTAGACCAAGTGCTTTTAAAATGGCCGCCGCGGCAAAAAAGGCACCAAGATCGCGAACAGCTTTATCGCCGCTCCCAAAGGCTGCCCTGAGGCTCCCGACGATCAACGGAGCTGCAACCGCTGCCGCAAAGATCGCCCCGGGAGAAAAGAACCCCGCGATCCGCTGTGCTGAAGACCAGCACCCGGGAAACTCCGGAGCCACGGTCACCTGAAGGGCTCTCCCCCGTATGGTCCGGGGGGAGAGAACTTCCACCAAGCCCAAACTGCCTGCAGCAAGAACAAAAAGTAAAAGAAAGCAAGGAAATTAAAGAAAAGTAAAGAAAATTAAGGGCAAGGAACGGTAGGCAGGGCTGACACGGAGGAGAGGCAGGAGGCTCCAATAGAGCTGAGCACTGACCCCTCCTCCCTCCAAACGGGCTGAATAAAATTTAAAGGAACAACAGCCCAGTTGTTAAAGACAGAAAAATGAACAAAAATCCACTAAAAAAGGATCAACAAGCAAAGAGCTGCTTATTTTTTTCTCACAGTGAGTCCCTCTCCGGGGCTCACAACAACCTCCTGCTGCAAGGAGACTAGTCACACTGGAAGTAGGAGGGAGCTGACAGGATATATCCAGTGATGTCATGAATTTGCACATGCCAGTCTCCTAGCTGCAGGAGGAGGTTGACAACCCAGAAGTTGAGTACTGCACTGCGGAGCGCTAAGGAACTACGTGTTAAAGTTTTACATTTTCTTCCCACAGCCCAAGCAGCGCTGTAGGGAAGAAGGCATTTTCACAACAGGATAAAAGAAAAAGCCACAGGAAGAGCTGGAGAACCAAAATTTAACAGACTGAAGAAACAACAGCAGCTGTGGCACAAAAATTACAGCAAAACAGAGACGGGAAGCAGCTGCCAACTGACTGCGTGAAGAGAAACAGGAAAAAGGCAACTGCAGAAAACGGAGCACAACAAAAAAAAAAAAAAAAAAAGAAGGGAGGCGCATGCCTCAGAAGAAAAACAGTTCAGGATGCTGCTTTAAAAGAGAACCGCGAAAGAAATAAAACACTCACTGCTTTCGAAGGAGGAAAAAAAAAAAAACAGATGAAGAAGGAAGGGTCTGGAGAAGAAAAAACTGTCCGACAATTCCCACAGCAACCAGGTCCTTGAATAACGGATTTTTTTTTAAACAAACTTTTTTTTATCATATTTTAACCAACATATCCAGAAAAACCTCTGAATACAGAATACCAGAAAAATAAACATTAGCACAATAAGAAGAAAAAACTAACACAAATCTAGACCACAATAAGAAAAAAAAAAACATAATAAGGATCCAAGTATCGGAAAACAAAAGTATTATATAAATACTAAGGCAAAATGAATATCACCAAGAGCAAAGACAGAAAAGCACAGCAGCTGGTACAGAAAGCTCATTTCCCACCCCCCCCCCCCCCCCCCCCCAACATTTTCCTACTCTGCAGAAATTGAACAAGTTGCTGGGGTTACAAAAAAAAGAAACTGCTTAGACTGATAAAATACCCATGTAAGTGTGTTGTTTTGTATCTAAATTGCAAACCCAGAGTGGAAACTCGCTGGCGCAAAGCCAGAAAGTCCCTCTGCCTCTTCTAGGTATCTCTAGCCAAATCAGGAAATAAAGAAATTTTTGACCCCATAAACTGAGAAACAGACATATTCCGAAAATATTAACGTAGGACAGAGTTGCAGTCAGACTCAAAGACTAAGCCAACTAGCAAGGTGGCCCAACTAGTCACCCAGGGAGCTTTCCAGAAAGCCCGAAAGATCCAATTGTCTCGGTCCGGGAACCCCCCCAAAGACCAAGTCCGTGCCCAGGACAGCTGGCATAGCCACAACATATTGTGTCCTCGTAATAGGGGACAACGCCTCAACAGACACAGGACATCAGTAAAGTACTTACGGACCTGGTCTACAGACATCAGACCTGGTCTACAGACATCAAAAGCGAGCGAGGAAAGTTCAAAAACCTCAAATTATTCCGCCGTAATTGATTATCCATAAATTCAGTCCTCCTTGCCTGGACCAAATGCTTCCTGTTATGAGCCCTTCCAAGAGCAATGAAATCTTCAACCTGGGACTCCAATTGGGTCATCCGTGCAGCATGCTGAGCCATATTTGCCTCCACCGACAAACACTGTCCTTTAACAGACACAAGCTCTTGAATTAAAGTTCCCAGCATAGGTAGAAGGGCTCGCTGAAGTGAAGCAATAGCTTATGTGAAGCTATCTAATGTAACCAATGCTGGTCTTTCCAAACCATCAAAACACTGAACCATCATGGTGCTGGTCTTCACCTGCTCTCCAGGCAAAGCTCCCTTGGGAAAGAACCCCATGGCTCCACTCCTGACAGCGGATATCACCAACACCTGCTTCGAAGGGGCACCATCAGGAGTGCCGGAGGCTTCCCTCTGCTGGGGCACCACCGAGTGCTCTCCCACCTCAAAGGAAGCACTTCCGGGTTGCGGTGGCAGCGTCTGAACAGGGCTGAGATCCACTCCACTGCTCTGATCCGCCGAAGAACCCAGCAGATCAGCCTAAGCCATGGCCGATTCCAAGGGAAGGCAGAATCTCGTGATGGACGGCTGTAGCAACTCTGCCGAAGGTGGTAGCATGCCTGAGGGCTTTTGGCTCTGCTGCTTCCTCTTTTTCCTCCAACAGGAAACGGCTCAGAACTGCGATCCTCCTCTGAGTTCCCTCCTCAACATGCTACTCTGCTTCCATCCTTTAAACAAACTTTATGGAGTTATAAAAATAACAAAAGGTGACTGCCAACTTAACTGATAGAAGTCTTGCTTGCAGAACAGTCAGAACGGAAGGCTGCAACTGCTCCTCATGAGCAGGAGCACTTCCTTTCAGAGGTGCGCTACTGATCCTTTTGACCAGGAGCAGCTCTGGAAAGTAAAGAAAGGAAAACTGTCAACAAAGAAGGGGCACCAGAGTGTGCACAACTGCCAAAGATAGCTACACTGACACCAAATCTCTTCTCAGAGAATGCCGGGAGCTAAGAAACATAGAAATATGACGACAGAAAAAGACCACATGGCCTATCTAGTCTGTCCTTCCATAACAACTACAACAGTCCCCTTTTTACCTTTAGAGATCCTCTGTGTTTGTCCCATGCTTTTTTGAATTCAGTTACTGTCCTCATATCTACCACCTCCACTGGGAGACTATTCCACGGATCCACTACTCTTTCCGTAAAGAAATATTTCCGCATATCACTCCTGAATCCATCTTCCTTCACCCTCATCCCATGTCCCCTCGTAGCAGAACTTGCTTTCAATTGAAAGAGACTCTCTCCCTGAACATTTATGCCACGGAGGTATTTAAACATCTCAATCATATCACCTCTATCCCGCCTTTCCTCTAAGGTGTACATATTAAGATCCTTCAGTCTGTCCTCATATGCTTTATAATGAAGACCACTAATCATTTTAGTAGCCACAATCTGCACCGACTCCATCCTGCTCACATCCTTTTGAAGGTGCGGTCTCCAGAATTGCACACTATACTCCAAATGAGGTCGCACCAAAGACTTATACAGAGGCATTATCACCTCCTTTTTTCTGCTATGCACCCAAGCATCCTTCTAGCTTTTGCCGTCACCTTTTCTACCTGTTTAGCTACTTTAAGATCATCAGACACAACCACGCCTAGGTCCCGCTCTTCATTAGTGGACAAAAGTACTTCACCCCCTATACTATATTGCTCCCTTGGATTGCTGCTGCCCAAATGCTTGATCTTACAGTTTTTAACATTAAATCCCAGCTGCCAAATTCTAGACCATTCTTCAAGCTTAGCTAGATCCCTCCTCATGTTATCTACCCCTTCCTGGGTGTCTACTCTATTACAGATTTTGGTATCATCCGCAAAGAGGCAAACCTTACCTGAAAGCCCTTCCGCTATATCACTAACAAAGATGTTAAAAAGAATCGGACCAAGGACAGATCCCTGGGGCACATCACTGATAACATCCTTCTCCTCAGAGTGAGCTCCATTTATTTGTACTGTTTGTCGCCTCCCACCCAACCAATTTCTAACCCAAGCAGTAACTTTAGGGTCCATCCTTAGGGTGCTCAGTTTGTTTATAAGTCGCCTGTGAGGAACAGTGTCAAAGGCTTTACTGAAATCTAAATACACCACACCACATCTAGGGCTCTTCCTCGGTCCAACTCCCTGGTCACCCAGTCAAAGAAATCAATCAGATTTGTCTGACAAGACCTGCCTCTGGTGAATCCATGCTGCCTTGGATCCTGTAATCCGCTGGACTCCAGAAACCTCACTATTTTCTCTTTCAGCAGCGTTTCCAATAATTTACTCACCACCGAAGTTAAACTAACCGGCCTGTAGTTTTCAACCACATCCTTACTTCCGCTTTTGTGTAAAGGCACCACATGAGCCTCTCTCCAGTCCTTTGGCACCACTCCCGACTCCAATGAGGCATTTAAAAGGTCAGTCAATGAAGCTGCTAGAACGTCCCCAAGTTCCCTCAGTATTCTCGGGTGTATCCCATCCGGTCCCATCACTTTGTCTAGATAGTTTCTCACGAACACAGTCTTTTGAAAATTGTTCAAGATGTCCTTTGCTTCTGTTCCTATTTGTGGGTGTTTTCTGAGGTTCTGCTCCTGGTTCTTCATCTGTGAACACAGAACAAAAATATTTGTTAAGAAATTACGCTTTATCCTTATCAGCTTCTACATATTCCTCCCCTGCAACCTTGAGTCTGACAATACCACTCTTGCTCTTCCTCTTCTCACTAATATATCTGAAAAATGTCTTATCCCCCCATTTTATTGCATTGGCTATTTCCTCCTCCTTTTGAATCTTTGCCTTCTTGACTACTTTGCTAGCTTCTCTAAGTTTTTCCAAATACAGATGCCTGTCTTCCTCTCTCTGTGATCTCTTGTATTTCATGAAGGCCTCCCTCTTTTTCTTCACTTTTTCAGCTACTTCTTTCGAAAACCATAGCGGTCTCCTTTTCCTTTTACCTTTATTTACCATTTTAACAAAAAGAGAAGTCCACCATCTGCTGAGACAGAGAAAATATTGAAGCTCCCCTTGGGGGATGAGTTTTTATACCAAGGGTGATGAGACAGAGAAAAATTCCTGAAGCTTTATGACATTACTGTTGGTATAAAAACTCATCCCCCAAGGGGAGCTTCAGTATTTTCTCTGTCTCACTATCTGCTGGCAGGAGGACACAACCCACTAGTCTGGACTGGTCTAGCAGGATGTATTTGGAAAGGAGTAATAAACTGTATCACCAAACAAAACTCTATGAAACTATATGCACACTAGGAGAAGAAAAAAAGAAACAAGAAGCTAGGCTCATACTTGCCCCTCCGCTGACCCCCTTCCATGGAGGACCCCGAGGAGAAAAACAATGGATTTCTGCATAAAGCCCTCCAGTGTGAACAGCCAGGCATGTCCACTCCACTCGACCTAAAAAATGCAGAGAAAAGAGTCATTGCCGAATGAGGGTGGGTCCTGGACTGGACTGGAGAGACTAAAGGAAAGACAATTAGAAGTAAGGTCCAATTTTGCCTCCCTAATTGTCCTCCCAGTCCGGTCTAGTCCAGTACTCGTGGAATGTACCAAAGCAGTGACTAAGAATGGGAGGGACCCGCGAGTCCAGCTTGGAACACCACCACCACAAAACACGCATCAGGAGATGCCTAAACATCTAGGTGGTAATTTCACATAAAGGTGTGCAGAGATAACCATATGACCGCCCTACAAATTTCCCCTGGCAAAACCAGCCCATGCTCCCGCCAGGAGGTCACCTGTGATCTTGTGGAACGGGCTGTAAGACTGTCTGGTACCGCTTTCCTTATGAGAATAAAGGCCAAGGCGATAGCTTCTGTAACCCAGCACGTCACCGAGGTCTTAGAAGCCGCCTCCCTTTTACAGAGACCGCCAAAAACAAGACAAATAAACAGTCCATTAGATTCTGTCCACTTATGGCAATGGCACCGGAACCCTGTGCACATCCAGTCGGTGAAGTTGGCGGCCCTCCTCTGTGTCTGTGAGATGGGAACAACCCGGCAGGGTCACTGTTTGATTTAGCTGAAAACTCAAAACCCCATAGGCAGAAAGGACAGAACGGGCTGCAGAACCACCTTCTCCTTGGACTAAAGCAAAAAGAAAGCTCTGCAAAATAGGACTTACTACTCAGAGCTGCGATAAACCTAGCAAATGACAACCAAGAACATTGTTTTCAGAGTGTCAATCTTCAATAGGGCCTGAGACAGAGGTTTAAATGGCATGTCGGTTAAGGCCACAGAGGTGGAGATCCCACAGCAGTAATGTATTATGCAAGGGCGGACGGACCTACTTCACTGCTTGGAAAAATAGCCCACATGAGGCTGGCATCTGCTGTAACTGACACCTAGTACAGAGGCTCCAGTGGCATGCCCGCTGTCAGATGGTCCGGCGCTTGGTGGTCCACTTGCCACCAAGAGAGCTGCACTCTTGTGGCAAGCGGATAAATCAACCATCGCAACATTGAGTGGTGTTACTGCGAGCACAGAGAGAGTATGGCGGCCTGCAGAGGCCTCATGGGAGCCATTACCTATGGAACTGGGTCCAAGGCTGCCGCCATGGAACCCTGAAGTTGTAAGTAATGCCACGCCAAGGGCGCCTTCATACCCAAGAAGCTCCGCAACCGAGACTGGAGGTTCTGGAACACCTCTAGTGGAAAATATGCGCACTCCCTGGTACCCAAGGTCCTGGACCAGCTCGAACCGACTGTTGGTCAGGTTCACTACCAACTCAGGCCCTGAAGAAAGGCAACCACTTCCTGAGTGGCATCTGCAGTCTCGGCCTGCGACTGCACTCTGATCAGCCAATCATCCAGGTAGTGGCTCAATTAAAATGCCTTCCTGTCGTCACCACCACTATATTCTTGGTAAAGATGCATGAGGCAGTGGCCATACCAAAGGACAATGCCAGGAATCAAAATTGACCCTGTGGCACAGCGAACCTCCAGAACTGATGATGATCGGGTTGGAATAGAATGTGCAAGTTTGCCTCCATGAGGTCCAGGGACAAAAGGAACTTCCCTTTCCTGATCGCCACAATAAGAGCATAATGTCTTCATGCGAAAATGAAGGACTCGCAGGTCATGGTTTACATGTTTGAAATCCAGGAAAAAAGCACACTCTACTGCCTACACGGAGTCGGTGAGGAACCATAAGCAGCCCTGCTTAATCATTCAGCTTAATTGAGAATAGCCCAAGCAAACTTTAGATCCTCCTAAAATTCACCTTATATGAAGTCACAAATAGGGCAGAAAAAAATCGACCTCAGCCCACCCCAGGCCTGACTTTTTTTTTGTAGCGGGCTGAAGTCTTGAGTAGCATCCACAGAAGAATAGCTCCTTAAGTCACAGACCCCAGAGCTAATGGTGAGATAGGACCCAGCCAAAAAACACTGATACTCCAAACGAACCACCATACCCAAGACCGAAAACATACTAGCTCATTGACAGGATTCCCCCTCTGTGGAAAAAGCTGTTAATATAAAAGGAGGGCATGCTGAGCTACGAGCCTGTAGATGACCTTGGATTAGCTGAGATCATATATGAATCCAGATCAATGCAACTGTCCTCAGACTAGTTTAGGTGAGATCACTCCAAGTACATCAGAAAAAACGCAGAAAGTGCCTAAATCTAGGTAAATCCAGGACAAACCAGACTAATCAGGTGCTCTCAGATCACCACAATCTAGGTTAATACCTACTAAACCAGAGCCACAAAAGCAAAACCCTATTTAGACCATTTCAGAGCAAATCAAACAAAACTGGGGCATTTAGAAACACCCTAGATAAAAAGAACCAGAATAAATCTGAAGCACTGAGAATAAACTTACTGTAGGTAATTCAAGCTACATCCAGGGATAATTAAATTGATCCAATTTACATGAATTCAGAAAAATCCAATGAAAACAGATGCTCTTATAGTGTACACAGATGAGGTAAACAAAAGACCCTGGGAGTAATCCCATTTAGATGAACCAGATGAAAAACAAAGGCACTTAAAAGAAAATTAGATTAAACTAGTTTAAAGGAATACAATTAAAACCAGAGACTCCAAGGGGGATCCCCGATCCTGATAACACCCCACAACAAAAGAATGGCATTAACAAACACCTCGGGAGATTTTGAGGCTTTGAAAAAAATACAGAGACACAAAATAAACTTCAGCAGTTACCAAAATAGCACCTGAGCCCAGAAAGGAGAATTCCTCTGCACAAGGAAGCCAATGCCGCCAATTCTCCCAAATGTCCTAATAATAAGAAGACAAAATATGGCCGCATCCGTGCCAAAAAATAAATAAATAAAGAGGGAACAAAACAACCACCGCCAACGCAAAACTGGCTTGAGAGAGAGCGCCCTGCTCTCGGGAACAGGATCGCCGCACTTATCTCCTGTTGAGTCCGAAAGAGAAAACCAAACCGGGCATCAATATACAAAACTAAAAAACTGACGAAGTCATGGCCAAAGAATCAGGCAGTTTGCTAGGGAACCCAAACACCAAGCTTATGGAGCCAAGAGTTCAAAATAGACAAGGCGTTAAGCAACTCTGAGGCACTTCGGTGCAAACCACAGCTGTGGCACAGCTATGTCGTGCAAGAAAATTCAAAGTCAACTTCGTGATGTCAGACTGCCCTCCCACCAAAGGGAGTGGTAGCCGTTGAGACTCTCCTTGTCCTCGGCCTGCTCCCCTCACCAGAGTCTGCGACCTACTGTCCCACACTTACCAGTTTCCTCTTCCATTTAAGGACACATCCTCTGGGAAAACCACGACTTCCTCATCACTTGAGACGTCGGCCAGTAAAACTGAGGTAGCGGAGATACTTTGTAACTCAGCTTTTCCCTGTTTTATTCTAGTCTTTTTGCACTGAAACCTCAAAGAACCAGTACACTGTGAAGGCTCTATGAAGGCAGTCAGAGAGAAAGACAGCCAGCTACTTAATCACAAGTACTGTGCTGTCTAGCTGGGAGGGAAAGGGACCTGGACCACCGGATTTTTAACTCTGCCCTGTACCCTACCCACTAAAGGACCCAGGCTCAGGCAAGCAGGCCCTGCCTTCTGCTTTCCTCCACAGTAAAACTACACCAGTGACCCAGCCAAAGGAACAAGTATGCCTTAGAGAAGTTTCACGTGCTTGCTGCCATAAGTCTATACTTCCTTATAATTTTTTTTAAAGGCAGACAATCTTTCCAACCGTGACTTCGTCCAGTGGAGCTCAGCCATGCGGAGGTTTCTGCCCTAGCTGACTGGAACTGAGATATTGGTCTCTGGTGCCAAAGGAGGGAGCTCTTCTAATGTGACATCAGAAATCTAACATGCTCAGTTCCTAGCTGCTGCCGACGATATCATGGCATATACTCCAATCCACCTGGATGCCCCAGACTACACAGCCATATCAACCTGCATTCACGAAATAACAACATGGCTGAATAACAACAATTTAAAAATCAACATTAAAAAACTGAAGCAATCATCACCACAAGGGATTCCATATTCACTCCTCCTACCACCATCAACATTTCAAATACACCAATCACTGTAAAAGAGGAAGTTCAGTATCTTGGAGTGATACAGACAAACAATTTACTCTTCAGGCACACATTAACAAAACATCCAAAACAGCCTTCTTCAAACTAGCAATGCTCCGAAGACTAAAACCTCTACTCAGCAAGGAACACTTCCGTACAGTATGCCAGGCAATTATCACAACTGTGCTGGACTATTGTAATCTCCTCTTCCAAGGCCTACCCAAACAATCCACCCGTCCCCTTCAAATAGTCCAAAACACTGCTGCCCGCATTATTGCTGGCGCTTCACTACAAGACCATATCATTCCCATACTACAAGATCTGCATTGGCTATCAATCTCCTCAGGAGCAAAATATAAATCAGCGCTCACAATCTTCAAGATCAAAAGCAGCATGTCAGCAGAAATACTTCAAGAGCTCATCGGAACCAAAACAAAATAAAGACCGGACAGAAACAGCACTAAAAACACAATATCAACTCCTAGATTATTTACAAATACCAATAAATCCACATCCGTGAGAGCTTTCTCCCTAGCTGCCCCTGCTATTTGGAATGCACTCCCAGAGAAGCTATGATCCAAAACTGATTTAAAAGACTTCCGCAAGTTACTAAAGACTACCTTATTCATTGAACATTATAACAAAGAGCAACAATCACACCAATCTCAATCTTAATATGGGAAGTTACAAGACTGTCTACGTTTGAAATGCAATGTCACAATTTACAATTTGAACGCTCCTAGTAAAAGGAGCATGAAGTTACAAGCCTGTTTAAATTGTTAAAATATGATGTTAATGTTTACAATTGAAAGTTCTTTGTAGAAGTTATTGTTTAAAACTGATGTCCTTGTATAAGTTAATATTAAGCTATTGTTTGAAAGACCCCCCAATGTACCCCCCTACCCTCCCTGTATATAACTACTTGTACATAGCTCATCCTGTAAATAGCACACCAAGAAATCATCACCTCCACTCCATGTTAACACTGCATGCCTACCCCTACTGATTTTTGATTGTTTGAAGTGTAAACCGCTTTGATTTCAGGACAAAGCGGTATATAAATCCTTTTAAATAAATAAATAAAATAAATAGTACTGAACTGGACCAGCGAGATGATTAGGAAGATCAAATCTGCAGATGACACAAAATTATTCAAAATTGTTAAACAGAAGAGGATAATGAAAAATTGCAAGAGGACCATAAGAAAATGGAAGACTTGGCATCCAAAAAGCAGATGAAGTTTCATGTAGACAAGTGCACAGTTATGCATTTAGGGAAGAACAGCCCAAACTATGGTTACACAATGCAAGGTTGCACATTAGGTTAGCACCACCCAGGAAAAGGATATAGGCGGCATCGTGGATATGTTGAAACCCTCCGCCCAGTGTGCAGCGCTGGCCAAGAAAGCAAATAGAATACTAGGAATCATAAGGAAAGGAATGGAGAATAAAACAGAGGATATTATAAAACCTCTGTATTGTTTCATGGTGCAACTGCATCTTGAGTATTCTGTGCAATTCTGGTTGCCATACTGTATCTTAAAAAGAATAGAGCAGAATTAGAAAAAGTACAGAAGTAAATTGGAGTGGAGGAGTGGCCTAGTGGTTGGGGCAAGGTACTTCAGGCCGGAAGGTCGGGGGTTCAAATCCCACTAGAGGACAGCAACTTGGGCCGGAAGGACTGGGGTTTCTAGTCCCACAGGTGCTCCTTGTGGTCTTGGGCAAGCCATTTAACCCTCCATAGCCCATGTTCCCTGTAAAATAGTTACCTCCAAGTTATAATGCCCTGTTCAATGTAATTTCAGTTTGTTCAATGTAAACCGCATTGATGCAGAATAGCATGGTATATAAGAGAATATAAATAAATAAAAGTCACCAAAATGGTAAAGGGGTTGGAAGGATACCTCTTTGAGGAAAGGCTTAAAAGGTTAGGGCTCTTCACCTTGGAAAAAAGGCAGTTGAAGGAAGATATGATAGAGGTTTATAGATGAATGGAGTGGAATGGGTAAACGCAGATCGGATGTTTACGCCTTCAAGAAGTAGAAAGACTAGGGGACATGCAATGAAGCTACAATGTAGCCCATTTAAGACTAATAGGAGAAAATATTTTTTCACTCAATGTACAATCAAACTCTGGAATTCATTACTGGAGGATGTGGTAAAAGCGGTTAGTGTAGCTGTGTTTAAAAAAAAGATTTTGACAAACTCCTGGAGGATAAATCCATAGAAATCACACACATTCTAAAGCTAAGTACAAATGGGTGGACTGGGTCACTGTTGAAGGAATGTACTCAGCAATGTTTTTTGTGCTCTGTTTCAGATGATGATGGCTATATGGCTTTGAAAGGCAGCGCCTTCATAATTTAGTCAGGTACCTGTTTAGAAATGAAGAGTTGAGATATTTAGATATTAATATTTTTCAAAAATGTTTAAACATAATAAAAATAAAAAATTGAACTGCATGGGAGTTTTTTAGATCTATGATATGTGTGATAAAGGCGCGTCCCCTTCAGGCAAGTATTATTTTTGCTGCTTAGAGGGATAAGCAATTTCACTGAGGTCTTTTCTCCTCTGATTAGAGTATCTGTAGTCAGCATCTTTAGAAGGTGGTAAGTTATTGAATTTAAATTCCTGGTTTTGTATGTGTGTGATTTGTTGAATACTGGTGTATTGTGGGAGATTTTGGGGGGAAAAATCCATAGACCATCATTGTAGAGGACCAGGAAAATCCACTGCTTACCCTGGGATAATCAATGTGAAGCCTCTGTACCTTTCTGACAACCTGACAGGCACTTGTTTCCAAAAGTGGCCAATGCAGATCGCAAGATGCTTGATGGACCCTGCTCTGACCCAGTATGGCATATATTACCTTCTTACGTTCAGCATAAAGATGTTTGGGCTGCAGATGAGTACTTGCATGATAAGCATGTGCACTGACTGGGGAATACGTTCTATGAACCACATATGCAAAATATACATGTCTATAATGGGTAATTAGAGTCACATAGGCTTAGGAAAGGAGTGAGTGAATGAGTGTGCTACAGAGAGAAACTATTCTCAAACTATACCAGAATCCTGAATAAAACTGTATTTACATATTTGCAGTGTTCTGTATGGTTTGCAGTTTTTTAGGTGGAGTTGGGAAGCGCATATTAGTCGTGAGTTACAGCAGTCAAGTTTATTTAATTCAAGCAAATGCAGTAAAGTTTTGAGGGCCCCATTATAAATAGCTTCATTGCCTTTATTCTTCATAGGGAGAAGAAGCAGCTTCTCACTGTATTGAAAACATGAGGAGAGAAGCAAAGCTGCTCAGCAATTACAACTATGAGGAATTAGATGGAACTCTTAAAAGAAACCAAACAGCCAGATATATTGGGTTGATAGGGAGGTGACTTGTCATTATGGGAGAGCCAAAGGGCTTCTGTTTTGTTTGAGTTTTAGTATCAATTTGTGAGATTTGAGCCAGGTTGCTTTTGTATAAAGTTTATCATTTAATTCTGCTTGAAAAGAAGGTGTCCAGTATTTGCTGGCAATAATCTGCATAGAAATATAAGCTTATGTTTGGATCTTGGATAAGGAGGGCTAGGAGGATATGAAAAGATTAAAGAGGCTAGAGGTGAGAATATATCCTTGTGGGACACCGATGGATTCAGGAAAATATGCAAATAACTGATCATCAATGCAAATCTGAAAGGTGCAATTGGAAAAATATGAACAAAAGCAATTCTGAGCCATCTTGATTATACTTGAATCCTTTAGCCAGTTGAGTTAGAGTGGTCTATGTCACTGAACACAGATGATCATAATGGGCCCGATTCTGTTCCAGATGCAGATCCCCTCTGTGTGTCTGATCTGAACTGGCTGAATAAAGGAGACCGCAATTCTGATCTCGCGGGGCACGTCTAGCCCTGCAGGATCAGAATCGCTAACAATCCTGCACGTGCAGACTGGGACTGCAATTCTGTCCGGCCTGCACCCGGCTAACTCAGTCAAGGCTCTTCAATGGAGCCGCAGCTCCATGGCATCATGTTGTAATGGCACTGTGGCTCTACTGAAAAGCCGCTATGCCGGCTGGCGAAGAATAAAAGTCAATTCCCCACAGCCCGACCACCGATCTGGCCTTCTAAGGCCAGGGTTGGGCTGCGGGGAATGTCCTCCGGCCCTCCCTGCCCCATCCACACCCTGGCAGCAAAAAAAAAAAAAGCTTGTCCAGGGAAGTTATTCCACCTCGGAGATGGAATAACTTCCCTGGACATTTCATCAGCACTGGATGTAAAGGGCCGACATTAGAATTGGCCCTGGACCTCTAGGGCCGGCAACTGCCGACTTCACGCCCAGACTCTGCCCCTGGAAGCCCATCCCCCACCCATGTTTAACTTCACTGCACAACCGGCAGGGAAGTTATTTGGGGGCAGGAGAAGCCACAAATGTCCTGCTATTGGTGGCTCAGAATAACCCCCAATGTATCTAAGGTTATGTAAGTCCATGGAGATTTCATTTAGAACACCTAAAAGAGTGGTCTCAGTGCTATGTTATGGACGGAAACCAGACTGTTGGGGATGGAATGAGTTGTTTAATTCCCAAAAATGCAAATCTTGTTCCAAAACAGCTTTCTCGGGAAGTTTAGCTAAGAAAGGGAGATTAAATATAGGAAAATAGTTGCATGGTAGAGATTGGTCCAAATTTCAGTGCTTCAGGATTGAGCAAACTAGAGTGCTTCCAAAAGGGAGGAACAATACCATTTGTTAGACTCTCATTTATGTTTAGGACTCCTGGTGCAAAGTGATACCAAAAGGACTTAAAAATTTTGGGCGGAATATAATCAGCCAGTGAATTTGATGGGTTCAAGGAATTCATGAGTTTCTAAGGTGGAACTGTGTTAAAGAAATAATCAATAAGAAGGCGCTAGAAGAAATACCCCGAGTGATTTCGGATGAATGTTTTGTGGGTTTAGAGGAAGTGGAGAAAAAGTGTAGGCCACAGCATTTTGCTGATCATGGTAAGCTAGGACCTTAAATGTTAAAGAGGAAGCTAGTTGATCCGGGGTCACAGGGATTGTATCAATCGTCTCAATAGCCTTAGGGGCCAGTTTCTGAAAAACAGAGCATAATAACTGTCTTAGGAAGCGGGCACGAGTACAAATAAGCTTAGAATAGTGATAGGTTTTGGCCTGTAAGATAAGCTGTTTGTATCCACATTGAGTGGCCTGACAGGAGATTTTTTCCATTTCCATTCAAATCACCTAGCCTTCTTTCTGAACTCTTTTGACCAAATATAGCTTTATTCAGCAAGGAGAGAGAGAGGGGGGGAAAATCAGTTGACCTGCATAGCAAAAGGACAGCGTTGAATTCAGAAAAAACAAGACAGTATTATAGCAAAAGTAAATGGTTGCTAAGAACATAAAGACATGCCATAACAGGTCAGGCCAAAGGTCCATCAAGCCTAATATCCTGTTTCCAACAGTGGCCGACCCAAGCCACAAGTACCTTTCAGGTTCCCAAAAGATAGATAGATTCCAGGGGTAAGCAGTCATTTCCCCAGTTCATTTCAATAATGATTTATAGACTCTTCCCCAGGAGCCTGTCAAAACCTCTTTTAAATGCATTAACAGCTTTTTCTACATCCTCTGGCAATGAATTCCAGCGTTTGATCGTATTGAGTGCGAAAATAATGTCATTTACCTGTAGTAGTATGTGAATCTGTATGGGTGCTGTCGTGTAGATGCTGACTCCTAGTGACCCAACCCTGGGTTTTCTTGGCAAGGTGCAACTAGAAGTAGACTGCCAGGCCTTTCTTCCATGAAGTAAGTCTTCAGCCCCTGGTATTCCAAGGTAGTCTTCCATTTAAGTACTAGGCAGGCCTGACCTTACTTAGCTTTTGAGATCAGTCAAGATCAGGCTCATGCAGGGCAACAGCTGTAGGTCAACCATAAGAGAGATATAGAAGAAGTAAATCTACGAGAGTTATTTTAGAGATTCTGTTTGTAATCTGGATATATGAAAATGGCCAGTGCGACATCCCATTTGCCATTTTGGAATATCCCAAGTTTACCCATGTCTGGCACGATCACATCTATGTTACACAGGGGCATACATGGGGCATTCGTAAAAAGATAAATGTGTGCAGTCAATTGCAGAACGGTGCTGTATTTCTGGACTCTGTGGCAGAAACATCCATGTCTATACCCAACCCTGGCCACAAGCAGGCATCTGAAAAAGTACTCATTTCAGCAACTGAAGACCTAAATAAAGAAGAGAAGAAAGCCCTCTTACTCCTTCAGTAATGTTCACCATTCCGAAAGAGCATACAGGTAAACATATCTTTTCCTTGGCAACCGTGTCACTACACGTCTCCACTTGCAAAATGGCTGGCCAGCACTACTATGTGGCAAGAGGTGTAAATGCCCATTCTGGAATACCATCACAGACACGTCTGTATTGCCAGACCCATGGTTGTCCATATCTAACTCAGGCAAGTTGCAAAAATCTCCTCAAAACTTGCAAATGCCTGGAGTATAATTCTGCACATTCCCTTGTTTTTCCTCTCTTACAGAGGTCATCTTTTCAGGCAGAGACAGGCAAATGTTATTAAATACTTCCACTTGCCCACCTTCACTGCTGCCCCGCCTACTTAATTTCAGAGGTTTCAACTTGGACATCCAAGATTGCAACTTCATGGCCTTTCTAGAACTTGCATTCACAGGTATAAATAATGAAAAGAGTAAAAAAGGGTGGGCAGTTGTTCTTCACCGAGTTCCCTTTTATTTAACAAGATGCACCTGTATAAAGTGAAAGAAAGAAAAAAGTATTAGTATATACATCTGTACTCAAGATAAATTAAGTACAATGGATGTCTTAGCTTACCTGTTTACTGCCTGCATCTGAATATCTTACCATTCACCGTGAAAGTTAAACGAAATTCTTTATTTAAAAATTGTCTGGTCTTTTAGACAGACAACTGGATTCATCATACATCTTCCAAACTAGTTAGAGCAGCATAACATTCTTTTTTTTTTTTCTAAAAATCTCAGTCAACTTCCAAGAGGCACTGTAAACGTAGTGGGCTTATCCATCTTCAATAACCATGATAGAGGTGAACTTGCCAGAGCTGTGGAAGGGGACCTCCTCCTCCCATCTTGTACATACCTGAAAACAGCAGCAGGGTCCACGGAATATTCCACTCAGTAACATCGTCAGAAACCCACTGTTCCATCTTGACCCAAATAAATAGCAGGAAAGGCCATATGTTTATGTTGTATGTGCTTGCTACACCAGCAGGTTTATGCCTAACATTTTTCAGTGCAGATCTTATAGCACAAGCTTTTTTTTTTTCTCCCTTTTCTATTTTTTTTAACTATGCTCGTTCATAGAAACATGATTTCATCATACCCTTTAACCAAAGCAAATTCATGACCTAGACATTTCACGGGTTTTCACTTAGTTTGATATAAATATTACTGATCGATAAAACTTTCTTTCCCCAGGCAGCGCCACCATGAGATTACCCAACTTTGCGGCACTCGATTCCCTTAGCAACTGCAGCTGCTACCAATGTTCGCGGCCCGAGTCTCCCAGAACATCAGTACACTTGACTGCAATTTCTCCCTAGTTGTAAAGCACTACAGGAGTACGCAAAAATAAACCACAGATTTGCAAAGTAAACATATTTCCTTGCCTCCAATCCAGCAATGCCAAGAACGTGCAGCAGAAAAAATGAAAGCTAAATTGTCAGGTAGGTAGGGAAACGTAGGCAAAACAACGAATCCTGGCAGAGGCTGCTATGCAGTAGCGCTGAGGCAAGGACCAGACGTTAGAACCAGAAAGAAGCACTGGGAAACAACACAATAACATTGCTAAAAAGGTGACCGAGATGCCCGGTACCGTACGACAAATACCTTTCTCTTCTCTCCACAGCTTTTTCTTCCTGTTGCTAGGGTACATGTTGCTGTGATTGTTGGTTTTTGGCTGCAAATTCCCCAGGCTCACAGGAAAAGGTGTTTGTGAACTCAAGAGAAATTCCCCAAGTAAAAGTAACAGCAAAACAACAACAAAAGAACCAAATCCACTAAACAAACAAGAGATCGCTGCCACTCACAAGCACAGCCCGGGAAACAATCACAAACCTCCACCACACAGGCTGTCAAGTGGATCACGCCTCGCGCTACCCCCAACGCCCCCGTCACGGGACAAGTCCCGCCCCGACCTAGTCTGCATCCGCATTGCTCCGACGCGCCTCTCTCTATTGGTTACCGTCGAGCAGTGACGCTCATTCTCATTGGCTCACGGCATGTGTCCATCATACTGCTAAGTTCTCTCACTGATTGCAAGACAAGTCCCGCCCCCTGACCTAGCCTGAATCCGCGCTACCCCGACGCACCTCTATCTATTGGTTAAGGATGCCTGACCGTCGTGCAGTGGCACTCATTCTCATTGGATCACGACATGTGTCCATCAAACTGTTGAGTTCGCTCGCTGGGATTGGTCAGCTGACTTCAGCCTATCGCATATAAGGGATGGTTTAGGCGGAAGCACATGATCTCGATCTGAGTGAGTTAAGTGAGGCGTGGCTTGCGATAGTAGCATATAGCTCATTGACGAGTACGAGGTTGTTTCTTGGTGTTTACAGTTATATTTACTTTTCGTAATGTTTATAGAGTTTTTAGCGCGCCGTGGTTACTACCAGTTTCGCCGAATCTTGCGGTCAAATGAGTATTAGATTCAGGGGAGCAGGGTCGGTGCTAACTTTTTTGCTGCCCTGTAGGAGTGTTTAATGTGCTTCCCCCGGCCCCTCTTTGAGTGTATTCCATTGGGACAGAAGAGAGATTTGTGGAGGGCTCCAACATGACTGGGCAGACTAGATGGACCATGCTGGTCTTTATCTGCCGTCACTTACCGTGTTACTATGTTACTATATGATGGAACACTTTCTAAGAGGTGGCCATATCAGTGTGGACTCTAGTGACAAAAATAAGAAGCCTCAATAAATTGGTAAGTCTATAAGACAATAGCGTACCTAGATAATGACGCCTAGAGCAGATGCAGCCCTAATTCCCTGAAGGTGCTCAACAAGCTTTCAGTTTGAGGGTTTGCTGTGCTGCCTTGTGCCAGGTCCACTTTTCCCTCCTGGTAGGTTGCCAGCTTTTTAAAAGAGGAAAAACTTGCCACCTGTGGCTAGCTATGCTCCGCCTATGCATGCTCCTGCCCATAAAATATAACTGTAGAAAGGACAATGGTGCACGCTTTAGCATCTGCAGGCTATATGAAGGGGAAGAGGTTGAACTCTTCAGCATCTATTCAGCCACAGTCCCCTTTTTTAGGTCCCTCCAGCACATATATGCTGTCCCATATGGCATTAAAGTCAAACATATTCCTCAGCCACCCAACCCTGCCCCCCAGCCCCTTCCCAACAATCAGTGTAGAGCTAGAACCTTCCTCATAAAACTTACCATGCGAGAAAAAAATCACTCCTAATATCAAGTGTATTGTAAATTGTAAATTAATCAAGGACAGCACCCAAGTTGATTCAAAGTGTTGGAACCCCAAGCTGAAACCCAGGTAACAGTGCACCCCCCCCCCCTCAAAAAAGGTGTATTGCAGTTACTTAGGTTTTAGGAGCCTGGTTTAGCAAGATCTTTTTCCCATGGTAGAAAGCTTAATAAATCAGGTTCTTAATGGGCCACTGCAGTGCCAACAAAAGGCAGTGGGCCCACTCCTCCCTATCCCACTACCCCTGCTTATCCATTAAGCTACACCTGTGTATGTGGTGCAGCAATGCCATGCCTGTGGGGAGGGGCAGAGGTGGGTGCCTGTGTGTGTATGTGGTTCAGAGGTGGGTGTGCTTGCATGTGTGGGTGCTTCTGAGGTGGCGATACCTGTGTGTGGCGGGATATGAGTGTGCCTTTTGTACGTGCACATTGTGTCTTTCTTTCTTCCTATGCATTCATCCCTTCTCCCCCATTCCATCCCCACACGCTCCCCTTCAATCTTCCCCCATTGCACTCACCCTACCTTCTATTCATCGAAATGCTGAGGCAGCCAGGAGAGCTGGTGACTGCACATCCTGTCAAAACAAAAAAAAGGTTACTAAGTATGAATAATTAAAAGGGCAGTAGGTTATTCAGCTGTCTGTGCAGCAAACTTAGTAACTTTTCTTTTTTTGGCAGGCTGTGCAGTCACCAATCACGGCTGAGAGAGCCAATGAAGGGCTAGTTGTCTGCTGACCACCGCTCCTATCCGGTGTCTGCCTTTGAGGATCCCAACCCCTGAGGGCAGTCGCTGGCTGTCCTGGCCATTTCAGCACTTCTATCCGTGGGGGTTGGGATCCTCACAGGCATGGGACAGGGACAGTCGGCAGAAAACCAGCTCTTCATTGTCAGATTTAACTATCCTGGCTGCCGTTTGCTGGGCAAGCCTAAAATCAGTCTGTTAGAAACCCTATTTCCTGGGCTGAGGTTTTACGGTGCAGCTGTTACTGGGGAAACTGGGAGGGAACAGTGGGCCTGGAGTGAAGGTAGCGCAGCAATCTGGCCAACAACTGAAAATAAGTTTGAGTGTGGGTCCCCACCATGTGTGCATGGGCTTTAAACTCCATCCCCTTCTGGCAAGCACAGAGGACTGACTGCACTGTCCTTGGTATACCACTGCTATAAGCTGCCATCTGCCTCTCTCATTTTTGTTGCCAAAATAACTTAATACTATTATGTACATCATTTACATGTGCAGTGGGGTTAAAGAAAGGCTACCAGATTGCTATAAGACCTAGTAACAACTGCCCTGTGCATAAAACAATAACATGACAATACCAGGACTCACACAGCACTAAACCTATCTATGAAAAGACAGCACTACAAATATTAAACTGATACATCTTATAGAACAACAATACCTCTCTTACTAGGAAAACAGGACAAGTGGGTCTGCTATAGAGCTCTACACGCAAATTGCATGCTAAGACTATCACACTTCAGTCACACATGAAAAACACAGAGACCCTCACCAAATACAGAACAAGGAACCACAAGTTAGAAATAGTATATAAAGACAGTAATTGAACTGGGAACCTCAAAAAGCCAAACTCCACATTTATTTATTTAGCAGGTCTTTTATCCCACTTTATATTTAGTCAAAGTGGTTTACATTGTACCTTAAGCTTGGTAATGCACATTAAACAGGGACATTGATAACTTGGATTCTTATAAGATATGCCATACTGGGTCAGACCAAGGTCCATCAAGCCCAGTATCCTGTTTCCAACAGTGGCCAATCTAGGTCATACGTACCTAGCAGTTTCCCCAAAAGACACAGGTTCTGCAATCCTTGTACTGGGTCAAGCATTGATATCCTGGGTCCCTTCTTAATAATGGTTTATGGACCTTTCCTCCAGGAACTTGTCCAAACCTTTTTTAAACCCAGCTACACTAACAGCCTTTACTACATCCTCCGGTAACAAATTCCAGAGTTTGATCACACGTTGAGTGAAAAAATATTTTCTTTTATTAGTCTTAAATAGTTTACCCTGTAGCTTCATTGCATGTCCCCTAGTCTTTCTATATTCTGATAACGTAAACAGTCGATCTATGTTTACCCGTTCCCCTCCGTTCATTAATTTATAGACTTCTATCATATCTCCCCTTAGCCGTCTCTTTTCTAGGTTAAAGAACCCTAACCTTTTTAGCCTTTCTTCATAGGAGTATCCTTCCATCCCCTTTACCATTTTGGTGGCTCTTCTCTGAACCTTTTCTAATAACGCTATATCCTTTTTAAGATACGGCGACCACAATTTCACACAATATTCAAGGTGTGGTCTCACCATGGAACGGTATAAAGGCATTATAATATATTTTGTTTTATTTTCCATTCCTTTCCTTATGATACCTAGCATTCTATTTGCTCTCTTGGCTGCCGCTGCACACTGGGCCGAGGGTTTTAACATGTTATCCACAATGACGCCTAAATCTTTTTCCTGGGTGGTGGTTCCTAATGTGGAACCTTACATCGTGTAACCATAGTTTGGGTTGTTCTTCCCTAGGTGTATAACTTTGCACTTGTCCACATTAAATTTCATCTGCCATTTTGATGCCCAGTCTTCCAATTTATCAAGATCCTCTTGCAATTTTCCACAATCCTCTTGGGTTTTAACAACTTTAAATAGTTTTGTGTCATCTGCAAATTTGATAACCTCACTCTTTATTCCACTTTCCAGGTCATTTATGAATATGTCAAAAAGCAGCGGGCCCAGCACAGATCCCTGGGGTACACCACTATTCACCTTTCTCCATTGGGAAAATTGGCCATTTAGCCCTACCTTCTGCTTTCTATCTTTTAACCAGTTCCTGATCCACAATAGTACACTGCCTCCTATCCCATGACTCTTTTGTTTTACCAAAAGTCTCTGATGGAGGGACCTTGTCAAAGGCTTTCTGAAAGTCCAGATACACTATATCAACCGATTCACCTTTGTCCACCTGTTTATTCACACCTAAAAAAAAACATAACAGATCTTCCTTGTCTAAAGCCATGTTGGCTGTCTCCCATTAGGCCATGACTATCTACATGTTGAGTAATTTTGTTCTTTATGATGGTTTCTACCATTTTTCCCGGTACTGACGTGAGGCTCATCGGTCTGTAGTTTCCCGGATCAACCCTCAAACCCTTTTTAAAAATTGGTGTTACATTGGCGATCCGCCAATCTTCAGGTATTAGAGATGATTTTAATGATAGTTCACAGATTACTAATAGCAGGTCTGCAATCTCATATTTCAGTTCTTTCAACACCCTTGGATGTATACCATCCAGCCCAAGTGATTTGCTACTCTTCAGTTTATCTAATAGTTGTAATACATTTTCCCGATGTATCGATATTTCCTTCAATTCTTCCGCACCTTTAAATACCACTTCAGTCATGGGTAACATCCCTACATCTTCCTCAGTAAAGACCGAAGCAAATAATTCATTCAGTCTCTCCGCTATCGTCTTGTCGCCTCTTAGTGCCCCTTTAACCCCTCTATCATCTAATGGTCCAACTGAATCTCTCACAGGTTTTTTGCTACGAATGTACTTGAAAAAAATCTTTATTTTGCGTTTTTGCTTCCATTTGCTATTTCGCTTCGCTCCTCCTACCGTCTTCTATTCCCTCTCTATATCTGTCTCTGACATATTGATCTTTCCCTCTTAGCTCTTTCCTTCATGTCATTCTTTACATCTGTCCACTCAAATTTCACCCTCCATCTATACTTTTTGACTTTTCACCTATCAATTTTCCATCTATTTCTTTCACCTCCAACCCATCTCATCTGCCCTAGCTCTTCCATTTTCCCTGCTTCACTCCTTCCCTAGCCTCTTATTCCCTTTCACCCACTCTCTATTTACCACATTTTCATGCCTTGCACTTCACTCCTTAATAGCATCATCCCCTTCATGTGACACTATACGTGCTAATAATTGAGAAGGATCCATAAACTCATAATCTTTACCCAAATATTTGACACAATATCTATGCGGATACCTTAGAAAAAAAGGTCATTTCTAGAGACAAAGCACAAGGCTTTAACTGTAAGAAAGACCTCCGAATTTGTTGGGCTCTAGGAGCAACATCCTGAAAAACATGAACTATATATCCACGAAAGGGTATCATTCTCTTTTTCAAAAAAGCTGAAAATATCCACTCTTTATCTAGGAAACATCGAAAGGTAGCCACCATGGTATCCCTATTGGTGATCTCCTCAACTGAGGTCTCAAGAAGAGTGATTAAATCACCAGCAGGAGGCTGATATAAACTACCACCAGAAACATTTTTAACAGTTAATATAATATGCTCTCACAATTTCAGGGAGAGTATCAGCCTCCAAATGTAAAACAAATACAACTGAGCAAGACAGCCAGACGCAGTAGATTCCATCTTGGCCGTAATGGGTCATAATTCCAAATTGGTAACCTCCTTGGGAGGGGGGGAGGGAATTGATGACTCACCCCCCAAGCCCTAGAAAAAGCAACAGGCTTCAGTGGTGTCATAGCAGAAAAACGTACTCCCAATCCTTCTGGAAGGGGCGATGAAGCCAATGGTGAAACTAACACAGATCCCGGCTGTTGGCCCAGAGACCCATCCTGGCTAGCCTGCAAACCCCCTCCACTTTCAAGTGAGGGTATCACACTAGCATGCCCCTGTTGCCCTACCGGGGGGAAGGGAGGGGACCTGGAATCAAGGAAAGCATCTCAGGACTGATATAATTCAAAGTGCCCACCAAACCCCCAGGTACTCCTGTCTTCCCTTTTGTCACTACAAAGGAATCGGTCCCAGGGAACCACCCAGGACCTCCTTGAGTTTACCTTTCCTCTTACCCATATTCACACAAAACAGAATCTAGAATATATAACACAAATATCAATATCAACAAGGGGCTTATGGGACGAACAAGGTCTCAAATGACCTGTATAGATCAGTCAGCTCCACTGTGAGCTCCAAAGGGGCATACGAGCCCCTTTGGTACACTCCTTAAGGCTTGCAACTGCACATCACTTTTGTAGCTGGAAGGATGGAAATGACACCTCCAGTGATCTCCTGTGCCCTCCACAGATCTCACAACAGCTGGGAACACGATATACTTCTAGGGCTTCTCAGAGACAAACTCCAAACGTCCAAGTGTCCACAACACTCCTCCAGGTATACTCAGCGGCACACCATTTTTGTAACTGGAAATGATGCCTCCGGTGATCTCCAGCACCCTCCGCAGATCTCACAGCAGCTGGGAACACGATGTACCTCTAGGGCTCCTCAGAGACACACTCCAAGCAACGCTCTACTCCTCTCGACACTGTTGATCACCACCTTTTCCTTGATATCCTGATCTCATTTGGATTTAGAGGTTCTGTCCTGTCCTGGTTTTCTTCCTATCTCTCTCACTGTACTTTTAGGGGTATGTTTACTAAACTGCGCAATTATGCGGGGCGCACTTGAGCGTGCGCTAAGGTACCTTAGCGCACGCTAATAGTGCGTTTTTGGGCCCCGCACATGTGCGCGTGACACTAACGGGCCCGCTCATGTCCGCGGCCCGCTACTGTGCGATAGAGGCGTGGAAAGGCTTACGGAGGGCGGAGGAAGGCTCCCGAGGGGCGGAGGGACGGGGTCAATGGGTGGATAGTGGGAGGGGAAAGGCTCCCCGCACAGGAGCGGGGCTGAAATACTACATAAAAAATACCGCGAGTGAAAACCTCGCGTTAGAGCCGATTTAAAGGGAAGAGAAACCATTTCCGTCGGTAATGTACAGCAAAACCGGGGAAACTGCAAAACGTGAGCAGTGTGATACATGTGCACAGAACAAAATAGCAAATAAAACATGAAAATGACCACAACAAACATCTAAAAAATTATAATCCAGCTGGCCAATAGTGATATCAATGGGAAACATTAAAAAACACTCCCAGGAAAGCTCCAAAAAAAAGAAATGATTTTTGGAAAGGTCTACGCTCCATAGACTCTTTTAAAAATCACTTCATTTTATTGGAGCTTTCCTGGGAGTGTTTTTAATGTTGCCCATTGATATCACTGTTACCCAGCTTGGTTTTGGTTTTTTTCCCCTTTTTTGGAGGTCATTTTTGAGGTTTATGTGCACTTTTGTCCCCATACAAGGTAAATGAGCCCACAGTAAAATTGTGCAGAGCAGGGTGTTTGACTCGTGCGGCCAGGTTTCCTATCTCCAGGGACTGCACTGTCTCTGTGGCCACAGTGTGGTGCAGCAGACACTGCCAGTGCCTGTAAGACCAGAGGATCACAGGTTCAAATCCCAGCTGGGGCTCCTGCCAACCCAGTCCCCATAGTTTTACCCACCACTAAACAGTGATAGTACAGACACTCCTTTATTGCAGAGAAGATAAGCATGGTTCCCACACCTATGTTTTACCCCACACCGCACACAAACCATAACAATGGGCATTACCTACAGCCGAGTCCCCCAAATTCAGTCCTGGAGTGCCACAACTCAATCAGGTCATATGCGTATTCCCAGATAAGGACATGTCTGCATGTTGGCGGAAGGGTACAGGTGGTGGAGGGGGCAGTGGCTGCAAGCCACAGCAGACAGTGGCTTAGGCGTGTGCAGGCTGGCACCGTCCACCGCAACAGACAGGCTCTGTCGGATGTACAGTCATGGACTCACCAGGGAATGCAGCATATCTGTGGCAACACAGTGGTGCAGTGCACACAGACAGTGTGTGCAAGAACAGAAGGTCACAGGTTCAAAAGCCTGCTGGGGCTACTGCCAACCCAGTCCACATATTTTTCCCACAACTAAACCGTGATAGTAAGGACAAACCTTTATTGCTGAGAACATACGCATGGTTAATACGCCTATATTTTACCACACCAAACACAGACACCATAAACAGCCGCATTACCTAGAGCAGAGTCTCCCAAATGCAGTCCTGGAGGGCCCCGCACCATTCAGGTTCCATGCTGCCTCTAATAAAGATGCCTGTGCTGCATATCTATGCACCACCCCCATGGTATGCAGATGTAGCTCGTGCATATTTATGAGGGACAGCATGGAAACCCGAACAGGGTATGCAACACCAGGACTGGAGTTGGGAAACTCTGCCGTAAAGCAACAGTCAACAGGGCCAGACACACCCACACACACACACCCCCCCCCCCCACAGGCCCCATTGGCCAATGCCCCCTGGAGAGGCAGGACATTGGGCCCTGCCTGTATCTCCCAATACTAGCAGTTGCATACCTTAGCAATGCCACCCTACACCTGGGTATATGGTACACAGCTATCAAACGTTTCCCATGATAACTGGCAGATATCAATTCCTACGTTAAGCACATTTTGCTCATTGAGCTCCACCATAAAAATCATTCTGATGTCTGCGGTGTGTGCTGCAGGTCTGGTCTCTGACAGTGTTTACCACCCTGGGGAGTGACCCCCAACATTATTGCGTAGCATATCCATTCCTGTACTGTGCCCAGGACTGGTGTGGGTATGGCTGCTGAACTCCTCTATAGTAGCATAATGCTGGCATAGGTGTGGGGGTGGCTGTCTGTCTATCCAGTGTGTGGTGGCTGCAAACACCTTCCACAGCCCACACTGCCAGCAATGTTGACAGTATTGGGCTGCCAATGTGCATAATGAGGAGCAAGGTACTATGGGTATAGGCTGGACAGGGTGGCCTGGCCAGGGTGCAGAGCAGGGTTTATGACTCGGCCAGTTTCCCTATCTCCAGAGACTGCATTGTCTCTGTGGCCATAGTGTGGTGCAATGAACACAGACAGTATGTTCAGGATCCAAAGGTCAGCAGTTCAAGTCCCAGCTGGGGCTCCTGCAAACCCAATCCCAATATTTTACCCACCACTAAACCGTGATAGTAGAGAGCAAGCTTTAATGCAGAGAACATAAGCATGGTACAAACACCTCTTTTCTACCCTTTAGAGCACATACATCACAAACATGTGCATTAGCTACACCACAGTCTCCTAAATGCAGTACTGGAGGGCCACATATCAATCAGCTGTGATGCTGTCTCCAATATAAGGCCATGTCAGCATGGTGGTGGAGGTGTACCGTTGTTGGAGGGGGCAGTGGCTGCTGCCCACAGCAGACCATGGCCGAGCCCCCCACACTTGGGTGCAGTGCACCCCAACAGACAGTCCCTGTCTGACAAACAGCCATGGACTCCCCAGGGAATGCACTGTTTCTGAGATAAGACGGTGGTGCAGCAGACACAGCCAGTGCCTTTAGGACCAGGTTCAAATCCCAGCTGGGGCTCATGCCAACCCTGTCCCCTTATTTTACCCATGAAGAAAACATGGTAGTAATGTAGCAGCAGAGCGCAGACAAACCAATAATGCCAGGAGTCTGTTCAGAAGGTCCAAATCATTTATTTGTGCACAAGTCTCAAGCAGAATCAAATTCAAAATGGCTGAGCAATGGCTGTTAGTAAAACAACAACTTTTATACTTTTCTTGTCCATTCTAGGTATAGGCAAACTTCTCATTGGTCCCGGTAAACCCTTTCACCTCATCTATTGGTCCCGGTACCGTTACGTAGTCATCCAATAAGGACCTTTGACTGGGCTCAGCACCTGCTTACCCCCCTTACAGTCCCAATTACAATGGTCAGTTTTTCCAGCTTTGATACTTTTCTCCTCCAAGGTCACTTAGCTAACTAGAACATGTGGGAAAGCAGGGCACTGTAACTTTTCTTTCAGCAGAGTTAATTAATTCCATAGAAGCTTCACTCTCTTATCACTACCAATTAAACTTGTTTTTCTATATTCTCTAAGTTTCGATTCTGCTTAGCTATACTTAATTGTGCTCAGTTAAGTTTCGATTCTATGGTAGCAGCATTCAGGGGAATGTGTAATTCCTTTGGGCCTCTCCACAGGCTTCATTTACAGGTCAAGCTGCTTAGGCCTCTCTGCTCATTTCAGACACCATGGATCATAGGCCTTCGCCTACCACATTCCCCCCTTTGATTAATCTCACCCTATTATTAATAAGGTGTGAGAGTTAAATCACTTAATTACACTGGGGTCGGGTTTCGACCATATGTAGCAGGATTAGGGTGCCATAAGGCTAAAATCTTAGTTGCGGTTTTCCGCTTCACTGTATTCTCAATAACACTGTTAGTAGAACGCATACAACATGGGATTATACATGGTAACAAGAAGAACAAGGCTACAAAAATTAGTATTATTGTAGCAGCAGAGCGCAGACAAATCAATAATACCAGGAGTCTGTTCAGAAGGTCCAAATCATTTATTTGTGCACAAGTCTCAAGCAAAGTCAATTTCAAAATGGCTGAGCAAAGTTTTCTAGCAATACAACAACTTTTATAGACTTTTACTCCATTCTAGGTATAGAAACACATTTCATTGGTCCCGGTACTCTCCCGTACCTCCCGTACCCCTTCTATTGGTCCCGGTACCGATAAGATTATCCAATTATGTTCCTTCAGTGGGCTCAGCACCTGCTTACCCCCCTTCCAGTCCCAATTACAATGGCCAGTTCATCAACTTGTTACTTTCATACTCTCAAGGCCATAGAGCCAATTTGTGCATGTAGGGGAGCAGGGCTCTGTAACTCATCTGTCAGCAGTCCTAATTAAATCCCTTGCAGATGTATTTTTCTTATCAGTAACTTTTAAACATATTTTTCTGTATTTTTCCATCTTCCAGTTCTGCTTATCTAAGTTAGTTTAGTACTCTTGCTATGTCCTTGCTATGTTCCAGCTCTACAGGAGCAGATTGGGGGATGTGCAATTCCCATAGGCCTCTCCACTAGCTTCATTTATAGGTCAAGCTGGCTAGGCTCGCTTGCTTATATCAGACAAAATGGATCACAGGCCTACACCTGCCACATTCCCCCCTTTGATTAATCTCACCCTATTACTTAATAAGGCGTGAGAATTAAATCACTTTGAAATAGTTACATCATGATTGAAGGATTCCGACTAGGACTAGCTTTATATAGGGCCATTATTTTAGTTGCGGTCTTCCGCTCTACTGTACTATCAATAGCATTATGAATAGAACGCATACAACATGGGATTAAACATGGTAATAAGAAAATAACAACAACAAGGATTAGTACCAATATAATGAAAGTTTTAAATCCTCCCAGCCATGAGAAAAGGTTAGCAAACCAGTTAGGGAATTTCAATGAGTGCCAAGTTTGTACTGGCACATAAGCATGTCTTTGCATATCTTTAGCAATTTCTTCAACTACTTGACCCTTATCATCTATTTTTAAACAGCAATTAGTTAAATTCAGTTTACCACATACTCCTCCTTCAGCTGCTAACAAATAATCAAGTGCTAAGCGGTTCTGATATATAGCAGTGCGCATCTGAGTACTTTGTCTAGCTAAAAGTGTCAGAGCTTGGCTAGTTTCATTGGTTATTATTTCAACTACTGCTTGTAAGCGAATAATACGATTAATCATATAGACTGGGGTTCGATAACCATACATTCCATCATCATTCCAAGTGGCAGGCCCATAATACTCAATGATTCTTTCTGGCGGCCAATCATCACCCTGCCACTTCTCCCACTTGCCTACCTGGAGGGGTGATCTCTTCTGTCTCAATGCTCTTTTGTGTCGGTGGGTAGTGTATACTGGGTATCCTAATTGTTCTCCATGTTCAGTGTTTAAAAGAAAGAAAGAAGGTCTGATGGTTCCTAAGACACATGCTCCTCCCCATTGTGGTGGGAGTTGTGCATACGCTCGGTTTCCACAGATCCAATATAGGCCAGGTGGGGCTTGCCAGGCATGGTTCTTGGCAAGATCAGTCCATAAATCAGCTAGTTCAGGAAATCGGGCTAATGGGTTTGGAGGTTCAGGGTGTGGAATCCCTGACCACCATGACGTCTTTTTGGTAGTGGCATTATAGAATTTCTGGCTAAGACAGACCAGCTGTCCTACCTGTTGGGTGAACTGGGGTCCAGTTCTGGTATAGCAAAGACGTCCAACGATTGAGTGCGCTAACACCCATTCACTAGTAGTCTTGTGTAATTCAGTCTGATTGTAAATCAAAGAATAATTTAATTCTTGAGCTTCCCAGGGCCACTGGTCTCCCATCTGGGTTCCGCCACAGAAATAACAATTTGAGATTTTAAGACTAGATACTACTGCTCCAGCTAATTCTAAAAATAAATTCTGAGAAGGATGAGGGATTTCAAACTTATTTACATGCATGGCCTCATAGAAGGTATTATGGATATGATATTTAGATGACTTGTGGGCTTGGGTATTCAATCTGATATACACAATGGTTCCTGGATCTATTGCTCCACCAGCAATACGTAAACCAAACTTGTATCCTTGTTTCCATACATTGGGATTGTGTATGCGTAAGTGTAAGGGGTTACAAGCATCTTTCTGACATTTATCATTTGTTGTTGACTTGGTTAAAGTGGCCATTCGTTTATCTATCTTTTCGTCAACTATACCATTATTCCATGTAGCATAAAAAACACATTCCCAATCCGGGCAATAGTAATCTGCTGCTGGGGCAGTACTATAGCCTGGTTCCTTTTTACCTGTACACTTTCTCCATCCTGTGGCACCTTCTGGGCACATATACTTATGGTCATTTCGATACGCTTTTTCCCAAGTACCACAGGTGGAACGACTATCTCTGTTAATGACATTACATGCATCAAAATTCAAAACAGCAGGTCTAGTAATGTCCTTAAGTGGTGGCGTAGCAGCTATTATAGGTCCATCTGCATCCTTCCATCGTATTTCCAACGTGTAATAGGATGGATTCTGATGCGGATTATAGCATACTCTGGATTTACCATTTGTGCAGACATTTAGTTCAGTGGTGTTATAAATACACCGAGTCACTTTTCCAGTGCAGGTATAATAAGAATGGTAAATCAAAGTCTGAGTTACTTTTAGTCCAGTTCGAGTAGAAGTAATGCAAGCAGTGCATGGAGGTAAAGCATAAGTCAGTTCAAAACCTCCAAAACAGGCAACCAGGGCAAAGCAAAAGTAAAGATACATGTTGATTGGAGTTCTTCTGAATCCTCAGCTTGCAGATCTTGACCACGACGTTCTTTTCTTCGTCCCGTTCGCTAATGAAGCAATTCAACGGGTGTTGAGCGTTGATTGAAGATCCTCAAGTTGTCCATTACACATTAACCAACTTAGCAATCTCAGTTGGCTTGTGAAGTCTGGCTAATCAATGTAGTATCAAAGTAGTGTGCAAAATCACACGCAGCTTGGGTTCGTTGAAACAAAACTGTTGCTGCATGGAAAACAGCAATTCTCTTCGAAAGACTTGGCTACTGCAAGGCACTGTGACAAAGTGTCTAAGTTGCTGGTTGCCGTCTCAGAGTAACTCGCAAAGGTGCATCAAGATGCTGTTCTGCTGTCCACTGCTCAGGTTCAGGATCAGCGGCGGGCTTGACTCTGCTGTGGTGGATCCAGGCGTCAATTTCTGCTACCTTTACTGCAGTTGGGGTAGACAGGATGACGGTGTACGGTCCCTTCCAATGGGGTTCCAACGGTGTCTTCTTCCAATCTTTGATCCACACCGAGGTACCAGGCTGATAGGGATGCCGAGGTTCCGTCAAGTTGATAGGCAACTGATCTTGGATCCACGTATGGAGAGTCTGCAGAACAAAACTAAGAGCTAGGAGTTCTTGCCTGGTTATTTCTGAACCAATTTGGGCTAAACTTCCTTTAATTCCCTGCACTATCGGTGGGGGTTTACCATACAAAACTTCAAAAGGGGAAAAACCTGTTGACTTTACAGGAGCTGAGCGTATTCTGAGTAAAGTTATTGGGAGCACTTGGGGCCACTTCAAGTGTGTCTCCTGACAAAGCTTAGACATTTGGGCTTTTAAGGTACGATTCATTCGCTCAACTTTCCCTGAACTCTGGGGTCTATATGCTGTGTGGAGCTTCCATTGTATCTGCAAAGCTTTTGCTAACTGTTGAGTAACCTGGGAGACAAATGAGGGTCCATTGTCTGACCCTATTACTGCTGGAATTCCAAACCTAGGGACAATCTCTCTCATTAAAACTTTGGTAACTTCTCGGGCTTTCTCAGTTCTGGTTGGGAAGGCTTCTACCCACCCAGAGAAAGTACAGACTAATACTAATAGGTAATGATATCCATTGGCTCTTGGCATTTCGGTAAAATCAATTTGGAGGTTGTGCATGGGGGTTACACCTCCTGACTGAACTCGGGGTGCCGTTATAAGGCCTTGCTTGGCATTATTTTTGGCACAAATTACACATTGACGCGCTACTGAAGCTGATATGGTTGTCAACAGAGTAATGTAAAAATGTGGTCTGAGTGCTTTTTCCATAGCACTTTTCCCATAGTGGGTGGCTTCGTGAAAAGCTTTGACAAAAGATGGTCCTAACAGTTCAGGAATTACTATTCGTCTAGGGGGTTGACTGCCCTCTGCTGGTGGCAGCTCAATCCATCCATCTTTCAGTACTCCATTTTCCTTGTCACAATAATAATCTAATTCTTGGGTGGTATATTGTGGTGTCCATAAATTCAGAGGTATCGGAAACAATGCTGCTTGCATCGGCATAGCTTGTGGTGTAATCTGTCCCGTCATAGCTGCTTGTTGTGCTGAGGCATCTGCAAACCTATTTCCTCGGGCAACTTCTCCTTTTCCTGCTTGATGTCCTCTGCAATGCATGACAGCTACACGTGTTGGGGCCCAAACTGCATCAAGTAACATCAGTATCTCAGGACCATACTTGACTGATTTTCCTCCGGATGTGATGAGCCCTCGTTCTTTATAGAGAGCTCCATGGGCATGTAGAGTGGTGAAGGCATATTTGGAATCTGTATATACATTCAACACAAGTTTCGCTCCTAATAATAATGCTCTGGTTAGTGCTATCAATTCGGCTTTCTGGGCTGATGTGCCTGAGGCTAGAGCTGATGATTCAACTACTTCGTGTTGAGTGACGACTGCATATCCGGCGCAGCGTCATCCATCGAGGATGAGACTACTCCCAACATAATAGATCTGGTCAGGATTGTCTATGGGCACATCTGTCAAGTCAGGTCGACTGGAGAACACAGTGTCCATGACTTCAATACAGTCATGTTCTGGGAGTTCTTCACTAATAGGGATCAAGGTGGCTGGATTCAAGGCATGACTTACTTCTAGTTGTATCTGTGGATTCTCACATAACATGCTCTGGTATTTCAACATTCGGGAATTGGTGAGCCAATAATTTGCTTTTTGTTCCATCAGGGCAAGGACTGCATGTGGCACAGTGACTCGTATATTCTGTCCTAATGTGAGCTTGTCTGCTTCACTCACTAATAATGCTGTAGCTGCGACTGCTCTCAGGCAAGGTGGCCATCCTTTGGCCACAGTGTCCAACTGGTTCGATAGGTATGCTACAGGTCGCTCCCAATTTCTGAGTCAACATGCCTAAGGCATTTCCCTGTGCTTCATGTACAAACAAGTGGAAAGGCTTGTGAACATCTGGTAGACCAAGTGCCGGTGATGACATTAATTCTTCCTTTAATTTCTTGAAGGCTATATCCTGCTCAAGTCCCCACTCCAGTGGTGACTTTTCTTCTCCTTTTGTGGCTTCATACAGTGGTTTGGCAATTTGGGCAAAGTTGGGTATCCAGATCCGGCAATATCCTGCCGCTCCCAGAAAGACTCTGACTTGCTTTCTGGTTGTTGGGGTTGGAATTCTACATACTGCTTCTTTTCTCTCTCTACCTAGTCTTCGGCTTCCTTGGGTTATACGAAAACCCAAGTATTTCACTTCTTTTTGGCATAGCTGTGCTTTTGCTCTGGAAACTTTATATCCAGCTTCATCTAGTAACTGCAAGAGGTCTTTGGTGGCTTGTATACATTCACTTTCTGATACTGCTGCTATCCAGCAGGTCGTCCACGTATTGGAGAAGTACTCTCTTCCCCGGGGCCACTGGATAGCTTGAAAGGTCTTGATTCAGTGCAGCACTAAAAATGGTAGGCGAATTCTTGAATCCTTGGGGTAATCGTGTCCATGTGAGTTGGCCCCCTCTTCCAGAGATGGGGTCCTGCCATTCGAATGCAAACAATATTTGACTTACGGGGGCTAATCTTATGCAGAAGAATGCATCTTTTAAATCTAGTACGGTAAAATGGGTAGCTTCAGCAGGTATCAGTCCTAGAAGAGTGTAAGGATTGGGTACAACTGGATGTATAGTTTCAACTGCATCATTCACTCTCCTTAGATCTTGCACTGGGCGATAATCATCCATCCCAGGTTTCTTTACTGGCAAAAGTGGAGTGTTCCATGGGGATTGACATACTTTTAGTAGGCCATATTCGAGCAATCTTTGTAAGTGGCGATGAATACCCTCAATTGCAGCTCTTGGGAGAGGGTACTGTTTGACGTGTACTGGTGTAGCACTAGGCTTGAGGGTTACAATTACTGGAGCTATATGCTTGGCTAGCCCTGGGGGACTGCCTTCTGCCCATACTCCAGGTGGTGTATGAATGTTCTTTAGAGTTTGTTCAAAATGGGTGTCTTGGACAGAGTCATCAATGTAATACCTCCATTCTTCTTCTCGGGGAACTGTCAGCAACATCATCCCTGCTGGTTTGACTTGGGGATTTACTGTCATTTGCATTTCTCCTTTTTCAGAGAAAGATATTTGTGCTTGGAGTTTGGCTAGCATATCTCGTCCCAGTAGTGGCACTGGACATTCGGGCATGTAAAGGAATTGATGAGTTATTTGCTGTCCTCCTAGACTGCATATACGATTCTGAAGAAAAGATTTTGTAGCTTTGGCACCAGTTGCTCCTATAATGGTGACTGCTTTTGTAGAAAATGGGGCTATCTTTTTGTCTATTACTGAATGTTGTGCTCCAGTATCAACCATAAAGTCCATAACTTGGTCTCCTATTCGTATTCTGACCATAGGCTCCTGGAGACCTAAAGCAAACTCGGAGCCCGGTCTGTCCTAATCCACGTCATTTTCATCATTGATCGTTGTGGCCAATGCTTGGATGGCTCCTCCTCTTTCTCGCTGGAATTGTTCTCGATTGGCTCCTCCACGGTTTCGGGGACGGCCTCGTCTTTCTTCTCGCCACTGATGATTGTTTTCGTCATCTTGCTGGGCGTCTTCGAGTTGCGGGCATGCATCTTTCCAATGTCCTTCTTCCCAGCAATAGGCGCATTGGTTTACGCCTATTTGGGGCCGGCTTCCTCCTCGGCCCCGCCCCCTTCCTCAGCTCCTTCGACTAGGGACACCTCCCTTTTTCTGTTCAACTAAGGCTGCAGCCAAAAAATCAGCTTTCTTCTTCATCTTTCGATCACATTCTTTCTGCCTTTCATTATCACGATTCACATACACCTTATGAGCGACTTCCAGTAACTGAGTTGCATTCATGCCCGCAAACCCTTCTAATTTCTGTAATTTACGTCTGATGTCTGGTTGAGATTGGTTTACAAAAGCAGAATTCACCATACATAAACTTCCTGATGCCTCGGGATCATAGGGAGTATACATTCTGTATGCTTAAGTTAATCTTTCATAAAATTCTGCAGGGCTTTCTTCTATACCTTGGATAACTCCTGCAACTTTGGAAAGGTTCATAGCTTTCTGGCCCCCCCTTTTCAGACCTTGTAAAAAGCCTTGGCGAAAACGGGCTAGGGCTGTGGATCCTTGCTCTGTATTTGGATCCCATCGGGGGTCTTCATTCGGGAATTCTCTCTGGGCCGCTTCCCGATGGTCTATTCTGTTCATTCCCGGTCCCGGAGCTACAGGGTTATCCGCCATCCACTCAATAGTTGCTTTTCTAATTCGTGCTCGCTCCTCTGTGGTGAATAGAGTGGTCAGGAGCTGGCGGCAATCTGCCCAAGTGGGTTGGTGGGTTTCCATAATGGTAGTTACTAATTCTGTAAGTTCCTGGGGCTTATCAGTATAGGAGGCATAATGCGACTTCCAATTTAACAAATCAGTTGTAGAGAAAGGGATATACACATAATTTAGGGGTCCCGCTACCACCTCATCATTATCATTCTTTACGGGCACTCCCGGGACTTGCCGTAAGGGCATCATCTTGGCAGTAGATATCTTTTGGGATCTAAGGGATATTTTCGTAACTGTCTTACCAGGGGTCACTTTCTTTTTCTCTACAGGTTTCACTTTGGATGTACTTTTTGCTGACAAGCTAGTGCTGGCAACCACTTTTACACTGTCAGCATCGCTTAGGGAATTGTCAGTTTCTAATTGCTCTACTTCTGTATCTGACTCTCCTTTTTCTGTTTCAGACGATTCACCTTCCTGTAAAGAGGATTCATCTTCCTGCTCTAGGTCTTCGGTTGGTAGCTCTGGGGTTGGGTCCCGCCTTGGCTGTCTCGGGGTTTCTGGGGCGGGTCACCGGGCAGCCCTTACTGGACCTAGGAGTTGAGGCTGTCGGGGAATCATTTCTGGGGAATCAGGATCTACCAGGATGGGCTTCTTCCTGGCCTTCTTATCCTGCCCTTTCGTTCTAGGCTGTTCTGTTTTCTGACTATAATCTGTCTTTGCTAACATTATTCGGCACTGTTCTTCATAACAGCGCTGCGCCCAGAGGGGCGGATCTTCGCAAATACTCAACCAGGAATCTATATAGGGGTACTGATCGGGGTGCGCTATCCGCACTCTACGGTGTACTAACTGGATAATTTCTACATTAAAAGTTCCCTCTCGGGGCCAGGTGGGGTCTAAGTCAGGCCACTCCCTAGTACACAAAATCTGTAAACGGGCTGCTATCATTTTAATACCATAATCTCCAGAATATTCCTCTTTAAAATGTGCGATCATACATTCTAATGGAGTGTTCCTAGTAGACCCCGCCCCTCCCATTTCGATGTGTGCGCGCAACAACAGACAAAAGGGAAAAGGAGGGCGGACCGTGGGTAAGGGGTCCTCACGGCCCTGGAAACGTATAAGGAGAACAAATAACAAGACAAGACGGCAATCGCTTCCCCCTTTTTGCGACCTGAACGCGGTCGCCCGGTCAGGAAATGCGCTACTCAGGGGTCCGCCTTCACTTGGTCCATGCTGCCAGACCTCTCATTCACACTTCATTCACACAATCATGCTAGCAACGTATCCCAAAATGCATTTCTTCCTATCTATTCTGACTAGTCTTACCAATTTCCCAATTACAAAGAGACGGGAGTTTCGCCCCGCGAATACTCATGCAGGGGTACTCGGTCCGTCTCAGAGAGGTGATCAAGCTCTCTTACCAATTTCCAATTTTCTCGAGATTACAAATTCCAAGTTCCAATGGCAGCACTGCTCTTTCTATATCTGTCTAGACAACAAATCAAAACTATACTCACCGGATCCGGTCCTCAAGCTTCCCAAGCAGGCGCATGAGTTGGACCTCGGACTCCCCTCACTCGGGTTCGAGGCGTTGGCTCCAGCCGGGCTCGACACCCGCCGAGGTCCGACCAGCTCCCTCCGATGCAAGGGACCGGCGGCGCCAGGGAGCAGCCCCCGTCGGAAGGGCGCGATCCCGGCAGGACCAAGCCTATAGAGGCGGAAAGTCGTGGTATATTGCCCTGATTCCACAACTTCCCGGCCAACGCACCAAGAATATGTAGCAGCAGAGCGCAGACAAACCAATAATACCAGGAGTCTGTTCAGAAGGTCCAAATCATTTATTTGTGCACAAGTCTCAAGCAAAGTCAATTTAAAAATGGCTGAGCAAAGTTTTCTAGCAATACAACAACTTTTATAGACTTTTACTCCATTCTAGGTATAGAAACACATTTCATTGGTCCCGGTACTCTCCCGTACCTCCCGTACCCCTTCTATTGGTCCCGGTACCGATAAGATTATCCAATTATGTTCCTTCAGTGGGCTCAGCACCTGCTTACCCCCCTTCCAATCCCAATTACAATGGCCAGTTCATCAACTTGTTACTTTCATACTCTCAAGGCCATAGAGCCAATTTGTGCATGTAGGGGAGCAGGGCTCTGTAACTCATCTGTCAGCAGTCCTAATTAAATCCCTTGCAGATGTATTTTTCTTATCAGTAACTTTTAAACATATTTTTCTGTATTTTTCCATCTTCCAGTTCTGCTTATCTAAGTTAGTTTAGTACTCTTGCTATGTCCTTGCTATGTTCCAGCTCTACAGGAGCAGATTGGGGGATGTGCAATTCCCATAGGCCTCTCCACTAGCTTCATTTATAGGTCAAGCTGGCTAGGCTCGCTTGCTTATATCAGACAAAATGGATCACAGGCCTATACCTGCCACATTATCATAGCAAAAGTAGTGAATCCTCCTAATCCAGAGAAGATAGATGCAAACCAATTGGGTATCTTAAGACTATGCCAGGTCTGTACTGGCACATAAGTTTGCTTCCGCATGTGTTCAGCAATTTCTTCAACAACCTGACCCTTATCATCTATCTTCAAACAACAATTTGTGAGATTCAGCTTACCACAGACTCCTCCTTCAGCAGCTAATAAGTAATCTAGTGCCAAGCGATTTTGATAGATTGCAGTGCGCATTTGTGTGCTTTGTCTAGCTAGAAGTGTGAGTGCTTGGCTAGTTTCATTAGTAATGAGTTCAACTACTACTTGCAAGCGTATAATTCTATTCAACATGTAAATTGGGGTACGATATCCCCACATGCCATCTTGCTCCCAAGTGGCAGGTCCATAATAGGCAATGATTCGCTCAGGGGGCCAATCTTCACCATCCCATTTCTCCCATTTGCCTATCTGTAAAGCTGCTCTCTTCTGTCTCTTTGAATAAACTGGGTAGCCTAATTGTTCTCCATGTTCAGTGGGCAACAAAAAGAAAGAGGGTTGGATAGTGCCTAAGACACATGCCCCTCCCCAGTGAATAGGGAGTTGAGCATATGCTCGGGTTCCGCAAATCCAATATAGGCCAGGTGGGGCTTGCCACACATGAGGTTGGTTAAGGTCAGTCCATAAAGGGGCAAGCTCCGGAAATCTTGCTAATGGGTTGGTGGGTTCAGATTCATTAATTCCTGACCACCAGGATGTCTGTTTGGTGGTGTCATTATAGAACTTCTGGCTAAGACAGACAAGCTGTCTTACCTTCGAGATAAACTGGGGTCCAGTTCGAGCGTAACACAGACGTCCAACTATTGGGTGTGCTAATACCCATTCACTGGTAGTCTTGTGTAGCTCTGTCTGATTGTAGATCACTGAGTAATTCAGTTCTTGGGCCTCCCAAGGCCACTGATCACCCATCTTGGTTCCACCACAAAAATAACAATCTGAAATGCGGAGACTGGAGACCACAGCTCCAGCCAACTCTAAGAACAAATTCTGAGAAGGGTGAGGGATATCAAACTTGTTTATATGCATGGTTTCATAGAAAGTGTTATGTATATGGTACCTTGATGATCGATGGGCTTGGGTATTTAGTCTAATATATACAGTGGTCCCTGGATCTGATCCAGAACCTGCAATGCGTAATCCAAATTTATACCCTTGTTTCCATGCACTGGGATTCATTATGTGTAGTTCTAATGGGTTACAGGCACCCTTCTTACATTTTTCTGGATTCTTTACATATGGCTTGATTAAAGCAGCCATTCGATTGTCTCTGGTGTTCTCTACCATACCAGTTTTCCATGTGGCATAGAACACACATTCCCACTTTGGACAATAATAGTCTTGAACTGGTGCTGTGCTATATACATTTGCCAAAACTCGTTTACCTGTGCAGGCCCCCCATCCAGTAGTTCCTTCGGGGCACATATACTTATCATCATTAGCATAAGCTTTCTCCCAATTGGCACATTTAGAATGACTATCTCTATTAATGGCATCACAAGCATCAAAATATAAAGCAGCACCTTTCGTGGGGTCAGTAAGTGGAGGTGTAGCATTAAGTAAAGCTCCATCTGCATCTTCCCATCGTATTTCTAGGGTATAATAAGATGGGTTCTGATGTGTGTTAAAACAAACTTTAGTATTACCTTTGGTACAAACATTCAGTTCAGTGGTGTTATAAATACACCGACTTACTGTACCAGTACAGGTATAGTAAGAATGATAAAGCAAAGTCTGAGTTACTTTCATTCCAGTCCAAGGAGTAGTAATGCAGGCAGTACATGGGGGTAAAGCATGAACCAGTTCAAAGTTCCCCAGGCAAGCAGCCAAAGCAAGATAGAAACAAAGATGCATGTTGATTGTAGTTCTTCTGGATCTCCGCTGGAAAATCTTGACCACGACGTCTTCTTCTTCTTGACACAATGCTGACCCGTTTGCTAATGAAGCAATTCAACGGGTGTCAATGTTGATTGAAGATCCTCAAATGTCCCGCTGTGATGCCAACTTACCAAGTGTAGTTGGCCTGAGGAAAGCTTATGAAGGCACAGTTAGTCGATGAAGAAAACAAATGTCTTTGCTGTATAAAAAACAGCAATCCTCTTCGAAAGACTTGGCTGCTGTAGGACACTGTAGTTCATGAGTGTCCCCGATGAGTTCTAGACTGCTGGCTGCCTCCGTAGAGTAAGACACAAAGGGACGTCAGGATGTGGCTCTGCTGTCCACTGGTCCTGATCTGGAACTGCTGCTGGCTTGACTCTGCTGTGATGAATCCAGGAATCGATTTCTGCTACCTTTACTGCAGTTGGGGTAGACAGGATGACGGTGTATGGTCCCTTCCAATGAGGTTCCAACGGTGTCTTCTTCCAATCTTTGATCCACACCGAGGTACCAGGCTTGTAGGGATGCAGTGGTTCCGTCAAATTGATAGGCAACTGGTCCTGTATCCACGTGTGGAGAGTCTGCAGAACAGAACTAAGAGCTAGAAGTTCTTGTCTGGTTATTTCTGAACCAATCTATGGCAAACTACCTTTAACACCCTGCACTATGGGTGGAGGTTTGCCATACATAACTTCAAAAGGGGAAAATCCTGATGATTTTACAGGAGCTGAGCGTATTCTAAGTAATGCTATTGGGAGAACCTGGAGCCACTTTAGGTGGGTCTCCTGACATAGCTTGGACATCTGAGATTTCAAAGTTCTATTCATTCGCTCAACTTTCCCTGAACTTTGGGGTCTGTATGCAGTGTGTAACTTCCATTGTATCTGTAGGGCACTTGCTAACTGCTGGGTAATTTGAGATACAAAGGAGGGTCCATTGTCTGACCCTATTACTGCTGGAATTCCAAATCTGGGGATAATCTCTCGTAACAGAACTTTAGTAACTTCTCGGGCTTTTTCAGTCCTGGTGGGGAAGGCTTCCACCCACCCAGAGAAGGTACAAACTAATACTAACAAGTAACGGTATCCATTAGCTTTTGGCATTTTAGTAAAGTCTACTTGCAGGTGGTGCATGGGGGTTACACCTCCCGACTGAACTCGTGGCGGTGGCGTGGGACCCTGTTTGGCATTATTCTTGGCACAAATTAGACACTGGCGGGCTACTGAGGCTGACAGGGCTCCCAATAGAGTGATACAAAAATGTGGCTTAAGTGCTTTTTCCATAGCGCTCTTCCCATAATGTGTGGCTTGATGAAAGTCCTTGACAAAGGCTGGTCCCAATGATTCAGGGATCACTATTCGTCCTGGGGGTTGACTGCCCTCGGGGGGTGGCAGCTCAATCCATCCATCTTTCAGTACTCCCTCTTCTTTATTACTTTAGTAATCCAATTCTTTGGTGGTATATCGTGGCGTCCATAAATTAAGGGGTACTGGAAACAATGCTGCTTGTATTGGCATGGCTTGTGATGAAATTTGGCCTGTCATGGCTGCTTTACGTGCTGAAGCATCAGCAAATCTGTTTCCTTGGGCAACTTTTCCTTTTCCTGCTTGGTGTCCTCGACAGTGTATGACAGCTACACGTGTCGGGGCCCATACTGCGTCTAGTAACATCAATATTTCTGGGCCATATTTGATTGATTTGCCTCCCGACGTAATGAGCCCTCGTTCTTTGTAGAGAGCTCCATGTGCATGCAAAGTGGTGAAGGCATATTTTGAGTCAGTGTATACGTTCAGCAGAAGTCCCGCACCCAATACTAGTGCTCTGGTAAGTGCTATCAATTCTGCTTTCTGGGCTGATGTGCCTGATGCAAGAGCTGATGATTCAATTACTTTCTCCCGGGTGACTACGGCATACCCGGCACAACGTCGTCCATCGATAATGAAACTGCTTCCATCCACAAAATAAGTCTGATCAGGGTTCTCTAGAGGCACATCTGTCAGATCAGGTCGACTTGAGAATACAGTGTCCATGACTTCTATACAGTCATGCTCTGGAGGGTCTTCGCTAATTGGTATCAGGGTAGCGGGGTTCAGGGCATGGCTCACTTCCAGTTGTATCTGTGGATTTTCATATAGCATGCTTTGGTATTTCAGCATTCGAGAATTGGTGAGCCAATGGTTTGCTTTTTGTTCCATAAGGGCAAGTACTGCATGTGGTACTGTGACGCGTAGATTCTGTCCTAAGGTGAGTTTGTCTGCTTCACATACTAATAGTGCTGTAGCTGCAACAACTCTCAAACATGGTGGCCATCCTTTGGCCACAGTGTCCAACTGTTTTGATAGGTACGCTATAGGTCGTTCCCAATGTCCCAATTTCTGAGTCAACATGCCTAGAGCATTCCCGTGCATCTCGTGCATGAATAGATGGAAAGGCTTGTGGACATCTGGCGACCCGAGTGCTGGTGACGACATCAATTCTTCCTTCAGGGTCTTGAAAGCTGTGTCTTGCTCAAGTCCCCATTCTAGTGGTGACTTTTCTTCTCCCTTGGTGGCATCATATAGTGGTTTAGCAATCTGAGCAAAGTTAGGTATCCATATCCGGCAGTATCCTGCTGCTCCCAGGAAGGCTCTGACTTGCTTCCTGGTAGTTGGGGTTGGGATACTGCACACGGCTTCTTTTCTCTCGCGTCCCAATTGCCGGCTTCCTTTGGTTAGACGAAAGCCCAAGTATTTTACTTCTTTTTGGCATAGCTGTGCTTTTGCTCTGGAAACTTTGTATCCAGCTTCATCCAATAGTTGCAAGAGGTCAGTAGTGGCTTGTATACATTCACTGTCAGATGTGGCGGCTACCAGTAGGTCATCTACATATTGGAGGAGTACTCTTCTTTCAGGGGCCACTGGATAGCTTGAAAGATCTTGGTTTAGTGCAGCACTAAAAATGGTAGGTGAGTTCTTGAATCCTTGAGGTAATCGTGTCCAAGTGAGTTGACCCCGCCTCCCCGAGACAGGGTCTTGCCATTCAAAGGCAAACAGCAATTGGCTAATTGGGGCTAATCTTATGCAGAAGAATGCATCTTTCAAGTCCAAAACAGTAAAGTGGGTGGCTTCAGCAGGAATCAATCCTAGGAGTGTGTAGGGATTTGGCACAACTGGATGTATGGTCTCAACTGCTTTATTCACTCTCCTTAGATCTTGCACTGGGCGGTAGTCACCTGTCCCAGGCTTCTTTACTGGCAGGAGGGGTGTGTTCCATGGTGACTGACAAACTTTGAGTAGGCCATACTCCAGTAGCCTTAACAAGTGGCGATGGATGCCTTCAATTGCTGCTCTTGGAAGTGGGTATTGCTTGACATGTACTGGCTGTGCACTAGGCTTGAGATTCACAATTATTGGAGCTATATGTTTAGCCAGGCCTGGTGGATTGCCCTCTGCCCATACTCCAGGAGGGGCATCAATGCTTTTCAGAGTAGGTTCAAAATAGGTATCAATGATTGGCTCAGTACTTGGCTCAGTACTGTAATATCTCCATTCTTCTTCTCGAGGAACAGTCAGCACCATTAGTCCAGCAGGTTTTGACTGGGAATTTACTGTCATTTGCATTTCTCCTTTCTCAGTAAAGGATATCTGGGCCTGCAGCTTGGCTAGCATATCTCGTCCCAGTAATGGCACTGGGCATTCAGGCATATAAAGGAATTGGTGCGTTATTTGCTGTCCTCCTAAATTACATATGCAGTTTTGGAGAAAAGGCTTTGTGGCTTTTGCGCTCCCACAATGGTAACTGCTCTTGTGGAAAATGGGGCTATTTGTTTATCTACTACAGAATGTTCTGATCCAGTATCAACCATAAAGTCCATAAATTGGTCTCCTATTTGTATACTGACCATAGGCTCCTGGAGACCTAAAGCGAATTCGGAGCCCGGTCTGTCCTAATCTGCTTCGTCTAAATCGGAGGCCGTTGCTGCTGCAACTCCCTGTATGGCCTCCGCCCGTTCTCGTTGAAAATATTCTCGATTGGTTCCTCTGCGGTTCTGGGGTCGGCCTCTCTCTCTTTCCCTCCAAGGGGCGTGTTCCCCTTCATCCTGAGAGGCCTCTTCGAGTCGCGGGCATGCATTTCTCCAATGTCCTTCCTCTCTACAATAAGCGCATTGGTTCGCGCCTAATGGGGGCCGGTCATCTCCTCGGCCCCGTCCTCTTCCTCTGCTCCTTCGACTAGGGACACCTCCCCTTTTCTGTTCCACTATGGCCGCAGCCAGAAAATCTGCTTTCTTCTTCATCCTTCGATCACTTTCTCTCTGTCTTTCATTATCACGATTCACATACACTTTATGAGCGACTTCCAGTAACTGTGTTGCATTCATGCCCGCAAACCCTTCTAATTTCTGTAGCTTACGTCTAATATCTGGTTGTGACTGGTTCACAAAAGCAGAATTCACCATGCATAGGCTTCCTGGGGCATCTGGGTCATAGGGAGTATACATTCTATATGCTTCAGTCAATCTCTCATAGAATACTGCTGGGCTTTCATCTATGCCCTGATTAACTTCGGTCACTTTAGAGAGATTCATGGCTTTCTGACCCCCCTTTTTCAGACCTTGCATGAGGCCTTGGCGGAACCGTGATAGGGCTCTGGATCCTCTCTCTGTATTCGGTTCCCACTGGGGGTCTTCGTTAGGGAATTCCTTTTGTGCTGCTTCGCGATTGTCTATTCCTGCTTCCGCTCTCTCTACCAGGGGATTGTCTGCGAGCCAGTCAATAGCTGCTCGCTTAATTCGTGTCCGCTCCTCAGTAGTAAATAAAGTAGACAGGAGCTGACAGCAATCTGCCCAAGTGGGTTGGTGAGTTTCCATAATGGTATGCATTAATTCTGTTAATTCTTGGGGCTTATTAGTGTAAGAAGCATAATGCAATTTCCAGTTCAACAAATCAGCAGTGGAGAAAGGCACATATACTAAACTCAAGGGTCCTGCTACTATCTGGTCATGCTCATCTCGCACGGGCTGTCCCGGGACTTGTCGCAGGGGGGCTATTACTTTCGGGAGAGCTTTCTGCTTCTTAGTAGTGACTTTCGTTATCTTGGTGAGGGCTTTCAACTTCGAGACTCGCTTAGTCTGGGGAGCCTCGCTCGCAACAGATGAACTGGCACTGACAACTGATTTTACGCTATCTTCCTCGCCCTGAGAGGTCTCTTCCTCTTCTTCTTCCTCTGACTCAGCTTTTTCTTCAGTCTTGGGCGTGTCAGCATCCTCATCAAGAGGGGGATCATCTATCTGCCCTTCGAGGTCTGGGTCTGACTCTGGGGATGGGTCCCGCCATCTCTGCGGTGCTGCCGCAGGACGCGGAGGTACTTTCATTGGATGCTGGGCTCGGGTCTGTCTAGTTACAGCTCCCGGGGACTCAGGATCTACAAGAACAGGTTTCTGACTAGGTTTCTCGACTGTCCCTGTTTTCTGGGTCTGGTCTGTTAATGCTAACATTATCCTGCACTGTTCTTCATAACAGCGCTTTGCCCAAGGGGGCGGATCCTCATAAATACTTAACCAAGAGTCTATATAGGGATACTGATCGGGGTGCGCTACTCGCACCTTCCGATGAACTGACTGAATAATTCCTAGGTTAAACGTTCCTTCTCGAGGCCACATGGGGTCTATGACGGGCCACTCCCTAGTACACAAAAGCTGTAATCGTGAGGCAGTCAGTTTTACTCCATAATCCCCTGAATATCCTTTATTAAAATACTTGATCATACATTCTAACGGAGTGTTCCTAGTAGAACCCACCCCTCCCATATCGATGTGTGCGCGCAACAACAAACAGAAGGGAAAGGAAGGCGGACCGTGGGTAAGGGGTCCTCACGGCCCTAGAAACATTTAAGGGAAACAAATAACAAGACAAGACGACGGTCGCTTCCTCCTTTTTACGATCTGGACGCGGTCGCCCGGCCAGAAAATGCGTTACTCAGGAGTCCGCCTTCGCTTGGTCTGTGTTGCAAGACCTCTCATTCACACTCCATTCACACAATCATGCTAGCAACGTATCCCAAAAACAGCCCAATCCTGTCTCTGCTGACTAGGCTATATCAAATTTCAAAATCTAAATCAAAAAGACAATGGTTTCGCCCCGCGCATACTCATGCGGGGTTAATCGGACCGTCTTGAGAGGTGATCAAACTCTCTTACCAAATATCAAATTCCAAAGTTCAAACAACAGTTCTGCTCTGACTCTTCTGTCTAGTCAAATCAAAACTATACTCACCGGATCTGGTCCCCTTTCCCAAGCAAGCGCATGAGTTGGACCTCGGACTCCCCTCACGGGTTCGAGGTGTTGGTTCCGTCCGGGTCCGGCACCCGCCGAGGTCTGGCCAGCTCCCTCCGATGCAAGGGACTGGTGGCGCCAGAGAGCGAGCCCACATCGGGAGGGCACGATCCCGGCAGGACCAAACCTGTAGAGGCGGAAAGTCGTGGTATATTGCCCCGTATACCCTCTATTACCACACCTTCCCGGCCAACGCACCAAGAATATGTAGCAGCAGAGCGCAGACAAACCAATAATACCAGGAGTCTGTTCAGAAGGTCCAAATCATTTATTTGTGCACAAGTCTCAAGCAGAATCAAATTCAAAATGGCTGAGCAATGGCTGTTAGTAAAACAACAACTTTTATACTTTTCTTGTCCATTCTAGGTATAGGCAAACTTCTCATTGGTCCCGGCAACCCCTTTCACCTCATCTATTGGTCCCGGTACCGTTACGTAGTCATCCAATGAGGACCTTTGACTGGGCTCAGCACCTGCTTACCCCCCTTACAGTCCCATATACAATGGTCAGTTCTTCCAGCTTTGATACTTTTCTCCTCCAAGGTCACTTAGCTAACTAGAACATGTGGGAAAGCAGGGCACTGTAACTTTTCTTTCAGCAGAGTTAATTAATTCCATAGAAGCTTCACTCTCTTATCACTACCAATTAAACTTGTTTTTCTATATTCTCTAAGTTTCGATTCTGCTTAGCTATACTTAATTGTGCTCAGTTAAGTTTCGATTCTATGGTAGCAGCATTCAGGGGAATGTGTAATTCCTTTGGGCCTCTCCAAAGGCTTCATTTACAGGTCAAGCTGCTTAGGCCTCTCTGCTCATTTCAGACACCATGGATCATAGGCCTTCGCCTACCACAGTAAAGACTGAACCATTATTGCTGAGAACATAAGCATGGTTCAAAAAACTCTATTTCACCCTACACAGCACAAGCACCATAGAAATGTGCATTACCTACGGCAGAATCCCCCAAATGCAGTCCTGGCGGGCAACAAATCCATCAGGGTTTATACTGTCTCCAATCTAAGGATGGAGCGGCACTGGTGGTGGAGGTGGCAGCGGCTGGTACCCACAGCAGACCATGGCCTATCTCTGTCCAGGTGGTTGCCGTCCACTGTAACAAACAGGCCCTGTCGGATGTACAGTCATGGACTTTGCAGGGAATGCTGCATATTTGTGCCACCACAGTGGTGCAGTGCACACAGACAGTGTGTGCAAGAACAGAAGATCACAGGTTCAAATCCTGGCTGTGGCTCCTGCCAACCTAGTCCCCATAATTTTACCCCTCTAAAACCTGGTAGTAAAGACTGAACCTTTGCTGCTGAGAACATAAGATTGTTTGAAATGTTCGTATTTTACCTTCAACAGTACACACCACATAAACATTTGCATTACCTACAGCAGAGTCCCCCAAATGCAGTCCTGGAGGGTCACAAATCATTCACGTTTTATGCTGTCTCCAATATAAGGCCATGTCAGCATGGTGGCGGAGGGGAACTGGTGGCAGTTGTCCACAGCACACCATGGCCTAGCCCTTTTCACGTGGGTGCTGTGCACTGCAACAGACAGGGCCAGTCTGACAAACAGCCATGGACTCCCCTGGGAATGCACTGCTTCTGTGGTAAGACAGTGGTACAGAGTACACAGGCAGTGCTTTCAGGAGCAGAAGGTCACAGGTTCAAATCCCATTTGTCAACCCAGTTCCCACATTTTTCACACCACACAAATGTAAAACAAACAGAATCTTTAGTGCAGATAATGCAGACATGGCCAATACATCTATATTTTACCCGAAAGAGTACAGACATCAGAAACGTGTGCATCACATAGAGCAGATTCTCCCAAATGCAGTCCTGGAGGGCCACAAATCATTCACGTCTTATGATGTTTCTAATAAAGATGTCTTTGTTCATTTCCATGCGCTGGTCCATGGTATGCAGATGTATCTCATGCATATTCATTAGGGACAGCTGGAAAACATGAACAGTGTGTGGCCCACCAGGACTGGAGTTGGGGACCTCTGCCCGAGAGCAGCGGCCAACAGGAGCAGCAATGACCACACCCACAGGCTCCATTACCCAAAGCCTATTGGACAGGCATGATATTGGGCCTTGCGTACATCTCACAATACTAGTAAGTGCACACCTTAGCACTGCCACCCTAAACCTGGAAATACACTACACATATATCAAAATGTTGCTGTGATTAGTGGCTAGGGTTGCCAACTGGCTCCAGATGTGCCCGACAGGCTTGATCCAGTCCTGTGTTTACCCCATTGCATGCAGGGACTTGTAGTCTTGCTTTTCTTATGGAGTGCAATGGAGAAATCAGAACTACATGTCCCTGCATGCAATGGAGTAAACCCAGGAATGGATCAAGCCTGTCGGGCGCATCTGGAGCCAGTTGGCAACCTTATTAGTGGCAGATATCAATTCCTACGTTAAGCACAATATGGTCATTGAGCTGTATCATACCAATATTTCTGATGTTTGTGGAGTGTGTCTCAGGTCTGGTGTCTGACAATGTTCCCCACCCTGGGGTGTGACCCCAACAGTATTGCATACCATAGCCATGCCTGCACTGTGTCCAGGACTGTTGAGTTGGCCTAGACTGCAAAAACTATCTATAGTAGCACAGTGCTGGCCTAGGTGTGGGATTGTGTGGCTGTCCATCCAGTGTGTGATGTTTGCAACACCTTACTCAGCCCACAATGTTTGCACTGTGTCCAGTGTTAGCTTGCCAATGTGCATAATGAGGAGCAAGGTATTGTGGGTATACCTCCGACAGGCTGGCCTGGCCAGGATGCATGAGCACAGAGCATAAGGCAATGTATTGGACATTGTAGTGTGCGGCCATCAGCAGCATGGACAGGGTGGCCCCTGCATGTCCTCCTGGAAGGTCGCTCTCACCCTGACTGAGCAGTCACCATGGCATGGCTAGGTCTGCCATAGTGGCAACAACATCTTTCTCAAGTGATATCTATGGGTTGCCTTTTGGGGCCCATTCACTAACTTATCTGCTTGGTGGGTGTGTAGACATCCCAGTTTTGGGTGCACACGTTTTCTCCAGTAATATGCACTATGGACTAGCTAGCAGACTGGTTGCACTTAGTATGTGTAAGGCTGGCACACCTTGCAGGGTGCAGCGGCTGCAGCTTCCATGTGTTTGCTGCTGGAGAATGTCAGATAGTGGTGGTGGGCCGCTGAGCATTTCCAGGCCTGCCGTCTGTCTGCTATCACCTTATGGATGTGCACAGAAATGCATGGACTGCCCTGTATGTTGTCTGTCCCCCAGCTGGATCTAGGTTGACAGTTCCCTCCAGCAGCACCATTGCAGTGATGTGGAATGTGGATCTGTTGGTGGTTGATCATGAGTTCTATTGGTCAGTTTGGGTGTTGCCGCAGAATCCGTCTATGGGTCCAAACAGCCTACCCCTCCCCCAACCCCCACCCCCATGGAAGCAATAGGTAGGGGATGGTATGGTATTGTAGCAGCAGAGCGCAGAGAAACCAATAATACCAGGAGTCTGTTCAGAAGGTCCAAATCATTTATTTGTGCACAAGTCTCAAGCAGAATCAAATTCAAAATGGCTGAGCAATGGCTGTTAGTGAAACAACAACTTTTATAGCTTTCTTTCCCATTCTAGACATAGGCAAATCGAATTCCAAAATCATAAGACCCCGCGCATACTCATGCAAGGTTTCAACAAAAAGACGATAGTTTCACCTTGCGCATACTTATGCAAGGTTAGTCGGACCGTCTTGAGAGGTGATCAAACTCTCTTACCAAATATCAAATTCCAAAGTTCCAAAGTTCAAACAACAGTTCTGCTCTGACTCTTCTGTCTAGTCAAATCAAAAGTATACTCACCGGATCCGGTCCCCTTTCCCAAATACCAAATTCCAAGTTCCCAAGTTACAGCATTCAAGTTTCAAACTGCAGTACTGCTCTAACTCATCTGTCTAGACATGTCACAAAATTATACTCACCGGATCCGGTTCCCAAAGTTTCCAAGCAAGCGCATGAGTTGGACCTCGGACTCCCCTCACTCGAGTTCGAGGTGTTGGTTCCAACCGGGCCCGGCACCCGCCGAGGTCCAGCCAGCTCCCATCGATGCAAGGGACCGGTGGCGCCAGGGAGCGAGCCCACGTCGGAAGGGTGCGATCCCGGCAGGACCAAACCTGTAGAGGCGGAAAGTTGTGGTATATTGCCCTATATACCCTCTATTACCACACCTTCCCGGCCAACGCCCCAAGAATATGTAGCAGCAGAGCGCAGACAAACCAATGATACCAGGAGTCTGTTCAGAAGGTCCAAATCATTTATTTGTGCACAAGTCTCAAGCAGAATCAAATTCAAAATGGCTGAGCAATGGCTGTTAGTGAAACAACAACTTTTATAGCGTTCTTTCCCATTCTAGACATAGGCAAACTTTTCATTGGTCCCGGTAACCCCTCGTACACCTTCTATTGGTCCCGGTACCGATATGGCTATCCAATTAGGACTCTGGTCTGGGCTCAGCATCTACTTACCCCCTTCTAGTCCCAATTACAATGGTCAGTTCTTCCAACTTAGATACTTCTCTCCTCCAAGGTCACTTAGCTAGCTAGAACATGTGGGAAAGCAGGGCACTGTAACTTTTCTTTCAGCAGTGTTAATTAATTCCATAGAAGCTGTGCTTTCTTATCACTACCAATTAAACTCATTTTTCTATATTTTCTAAGTTTCGATTCTGCTTAGCTAAGCCTGATTATGCTTAGTTAAGTTTCAATTCTACGGTAGCAGCATATTGGGGGATGTGTAATTCCTTTGGGCCTCTCCACAGGCTTCATTTACAGGTCAAGCTACTCAGGCCTGTCTGCTTATTTCAGACCTCATGGATCATAGGCCTTCGCCTACCACAGTATGGAGATGGGGTAGCTGATGGTTGCATGGGAATGGAAGGAAAGAGAGAGTGGAGGCACTGGATGGAGGAAAAGAGAGGCAGAGAGAGAGGCACTGGATGGGTGGTGAGAGATGTTAGGCATAGACAGAGTGAGCAAAAGATTAGGAAATAATGGACCAGAGAAGAAGAGCTGGGGAATGGAAGGATTGGGGTGAAGGTTGAAAAGCGGTAGGTAGATGGCGTATAAATGAGGGAGATTGAGGACTGGATAGTAAGGAGTAGTGAAATCTGTGTGGCCAGAGAGAGAGAAATAAATGGAAGAAAGCTGAAAGAAAAAAAATCAATATTGAAGATAGAAGGAAGTGAAGAAAACAAAAAGAGAGACAAGAAATGGCAGATGGACTCGAGATCAGGGCTGGATTTACCTATACGCCAACTACGCCGTGGCGTAGGGCCCACAGCTGACAAGGGCGCACAAAAACTGAAAAAATTGTTAGCGTTCTTAAAATTAAATTTAAAAAAAAACGCTGGCTGCTGCCGCGGCAGCATGGACTGTCCCGCGGGGCCCCCTCTGCTGCCGCGGCAGCATGGACTGTCCCGCGGGGCCCCCTCTGCCCGCTGAATCCGTCCTTCCCTCCCTACGTGTCAGCTTTGAGAGGCGCGAAGGGAGAGTGTCTCCCTCGCGTCTCTGTTAAGCCCGCAGGGGCTGATGGGAATGCCGCGGCAGCAGAGGGGGCCCCGCGGGACAGTCCATGCTGCCGCGGCAGCAGCCAGCGTTTTTTTTTTTTAAATTTAATTTTACTTGAGCCGATGGGGGGGGCTGGGACTGGAAATGGGCTGGGGGGGGGGTTAAGACTGGAGGTGGACTGACACGAAGAAACCAGAAGAAAGTGGCTGGAGCAATTGCAGCTGAAAAAAAATGTGCAAAAGGTAGAAAAATATCTCTTTATTTTGAATTTAATTGGAATATGTCAGCTCTGGTAAATGTGCATCATTAACGTCTGCGCTTTGTTTAGTACAAGAGCAAATTATTGTATAGTTTTATTTCTACAGAGTTGTACATTCCAAGTTTGGCTTTTCGGATTCCCAGTTTAATTTTGACGTCAGGGCCAACAGCGGATCCGGCGTGCTCGTTTTTATCTTTTCTGGGGACCCACAAGTTTTTTGGCGTAGGGCCTCACTCAAGGTAAATCCGGCCCTGCTCGAGATAATAGAAAGAGAGCTAAGAGAGAAGACAGAAGAAAGCAGAAGCCTCAGATCAGGACCAGCACAATCAGAGAATAAAATGGTCAGACAGCAAAGGTAGAAAAAATAATGTTATTTTCAATTGAGCGATTGGACTTTGCACCATCTTTATATTTTACACAGTATGGAGAATTGCATCTCTTATTTCTCTGGTGTTGCTCCACATGTGGAGTCTGGCTTCTTGGGGTTTTAGTTTAATTTTTGTCCACATATTTTTATTTTTTTACTTTAGGTTGTAGTGTAGCGGCAGAGTGCAAACAATCCAATAATACCAGGAGTCTGTTCAAAAGGTCCAAATCATTTATTGTGCACAAGACTCAAGCAGAATCACATTCAAAATGGCTGAGCAAGGGTTTCTAGCAAAACAACAACTTTTATACCTTTCTTCTCCATTCTGAACATAGGCAAACTTTTCATTGGTCCCGGTAACCCCTCTCACCCCATCTATTGGTCCCGGTACCGTTACGTAGCCATCCAATGAGGACCTTTGTCTGGGCTCAGCACCTGTTTCCCCCCCTTACAGTCCCCATTACAATGGTCAGTTCTTAGACTCTTGATACATTTCTCCTCCAAGGTCACTGGCTAGCTGGAACATGTGGGAAAGCAGGGCACTGTAACCTTTCTTTCAGCAGAGTTAATTAATTCCATAGAAGCTTCTCACATTCTTATCAGTACTAATTAAAGTTGTTTTTCTATCTTTGCTAAGTTTCGATTCTGCTTAGCTATGCTTGGTTATGCTTAGTTAAGTTTCGATTCTATGGAGGCAGCATTCAGGGGGGTTTTCATTCCTCTGGGCCTAACCACAGGCTTCATTTACAGGTCAAGCTGCTTAGGCCTGTCTGTTTAGTTCAAGCAGCATGGATCATAGGCCTTCGCCTACCACATTCCCCCCTTTGATTAATCTCACCCTATGGCTAATAAGGTGTAAGATTTAAATCACTTAATTACACTGGAGTCGGATTACGACCAAGCGTTCCAGGATTAGGGTTCCATAAGGCCAAAATCTTAGTGGCAGTCTTTCGTTCTACTGTATTTTCAATAACACTATTAATAGAGCGCATGCAACATGGGATTATACATGGTAACAGCAAAAACAAGGCTACAAATACTAGTATTATCATAGCAAAAGTAGTAAGTCCCCCCAATCCAGAGAAGATAGATTCGAACCAATTAGGCCTCTTAAGACCATGCCAAGTCTGTACTGGCACATAGGCTTGCTTTCGCATGTTTTCAGCAATATTTTCAACTACCTGACCTTGGTCATCTATCTTTAAACAACAATTGGTTAAATTCAACTTACCACATACTCCTCCTTCAGCTGCTAATAGGTAATCTAGTGCCAAGCGATTCTGATATATTGCAGTACGCATTTGTGTGCTCTGTCTAGCTAGAAGTGTAAGTGCTTGGCTAGTTTCATTAGTTATTAATTCAACAACTGCTTTCAAGCGTATAATACGGTTTATCATATACACAGGGGTCCGGTATCCCCAGGTGCCATCTTGCTCCCAAGTGGCAGGTCCATAGTAGGCAATAATTCTTTCAGGTGGCCAATCATCCCCATCCCATCTCTCCCATTTGCCTATCTGCAAAGCTGCTCTTTTCTGTCTCTTTGTATAGACTGGGTAACCTAATTGTTCTCCGTGTTCTGTGGGTAACAGAAAGAAAGAAGGTCGGATGGTTCCTAAGACACATGCCCCTCCCCAGTGAATAGGGAGTCGAGCATATGCTCGGGTTCCACAGATCCAGTACAAACCAGGTGGGGCTTGCCAGGCATGAGGCTGGGCAAGGTCGGTCCATAGATTGGCAAGCCCGGGGAATTTTATTAATGGGTTGGTAGGTTCAGGTTCATTAACTCCTGACCACCAGGACGTCTGTTTTGTGGTGTCATTATAAAACTTCTGGCTAAGACAGACAAGCTGTCCCACTTTCAAATTGAACTGGGGTCCAGTCCGAGCATAACACAGACGTCCAACTATTGGGTGTGCTAATACCCATTCACTTGTGGTCTTATGCAACTCAGTATGATTATAAGCTACTGAGTCATTCAATTCTTGGGCCTCCCAGGGCCACTGATCACCCATTCTAGTTCCTCCGCAAAAGTAACAATCTGAAATGTGGAGACTGGACACTACTGCTCCAGCCAATTCTAAGAACAGATTTTGAGAAGGGTGTGGGATATCAAACTTATATACATGCATAGTTTCATAAAAGGTATTATGTATATGGTACCGTGATGAACGATGGGCCTGGGTGTTCAGCCTAATATATACAATGGTTCCTGGATCTGACCCGGAACCTGCAATGCGTAGTCCAAATTTATATCCTTGTGTCCATGCACTAGGATTTATTATATGTAACTCTAATGGATTACAAGCACCCTTCTTACATTTCTCTGGATTCTTAACATATGGCTGATACAAGGCAGCCATTCGATTATCTCTGGTGTTTTCTATCATACCAGTTTTCCATGTGGCATAGAAAACACATTCCCACTTCGGGCAATAGTAATCTTCAACTGGTGCAGTGCTATATTCATTTGATAAAACTCGTTTACCTGTACAGGCTCCCCACCCGGTGGTTCCTTCTGGACACATATACTTGTGATCATGATAATATGCTTTTTCCCAGTTAGCACAATTAGACCGACTATCTCTATTTATAGCATCACAAGCATCAAAATACAAAACAGCACTCTTTGTAGAATCAGTGAGTGGGGGTGTGGCATTAAGTAAAGCTCCATCTGCATCATTCCATCGTATTTCTAGAGTATAATAGGATGGGTTCTGATGCGGGTTAAAACAAACTTTAGTATCACCCTTGGTGCAAATATTCAGTTCAGTGGTATTATATATGCACCGGCTTACTGTACCAGTACAGGTATAGTAAGAATGATAAAGCAAAGTCTGAGTTACTTTCATTCCAGTCCGAGTGGAAGTAATGCAGGCAGTACATGGGGGTAAAGCAGAAGTGAGTTCAAATCTCCCCAGGCAGGCAACCAGAACAAAATAGAAGCAAAGATGCATGTTGATTGTAGTCCTTCTGAATCTCCGCTGGAAGATCTTGACTTCAACGTTCACTGCTTCTTGACACAATGCTGACCCGTCTGCTAATGAAGCAATTCAACGGGTGTCAATGTTGATTGAAGATCCTCAAGTTTCCGCTGTATGCCAACTTACCATCCGTAGTTGGCCTGAAGAAAGTCTGTGAGTGCAAAGTTATTCAGTGAAGAAAACAAGTTTTGCTGTACTAGAAACAGCAATCCTCTTCGAAAGACTTGTCTACTGTAGAGTAGTTCTTGGGTGGCCTGAATGAAGTTCTAGGCCACTGGTTGCTGCCTCAGGGTGAGCCGCAAAGGAATATCAGGATGCTGCACGGCTGTCCACTGATCTGGGTCTGGAACTGCTGCTGGCTTGACTCTGCTATGATGGATCCAGGATTCGATTTCTGCGACCTTGACAGCTGTTGGTGTAGACAGGATGACGGTGTATGGTCCCTTCCTTTTTTTTTTTATAACTTTTATTTATGATATTTTCTTGAATACAACACAATCATAAAGAAAATTTTAAATAGTACACCAAAGTGATCCATAGAATAAATTGTACCACATAACAAGGAACACATCAAGAGAGAGAAACCAACCCATAATATACAAGAAAAAAAAATACAGCAATTAGGAGTAAAACTCCACAATAGGGAGCTAAATTACCAAATCCATTCCCTCCCACTATTTCCCCACAGTTTCTCTTTCACTCAGAAAATTTAATAAAGATGAAACATCAGTAAATGAGAAAGTCTGCCCCTCTAGAGTTATAATACATCGACACAGAAATTTTAAAAAGAAAGAAGATCCAAGAGCCACAACTCGAGTTTTCAAACCCAAAAATTGCTTCCGATGAAGCTGGGTATGACGGCCAACATCCGGGAAAACCTGTACTTTAAAACCACAAAAGAGAGCCTCTCTGCTTTAAAATAGGCCCTCAATACACACAATTTATTGGACTCAGAACCAAACTGCACCACTAGGGTGCAACGTTTGGAAATGATATCCTTAGAATCCTCTAGGAAGGCTGTGAGGTCCTGGCCAACAGAGCCAGGAGAGGGCTCAGAACCCCCTACAACCGGCGGTGAAGAGCCAGTGCCACCAGCCAAATAATACATATGGTGAATATCCATATTGCTTTGTAAATGTAAAACCTCAGAAAAGTATTTTCTAGCAAAATATTTGAGGACAACAAGTGAGTCATAGGGAAATTTAGAAAACGTAAGTTGCACGCTCTATGCTGATTCTCCAGCACTTCCAACCGATAGGATAATAAAGAGGAATCTCTAATTAAGGCAATTTCAGTATTTCGAAAGGATTTAAGCTGGGTATCAGACTGTGCAACTGAATTAGTTAAAGAGCCAAGTTGTTGATCTACACTTTTCACTTACAAACAGCATCTTGGGAAAATTTACAAAGTGATGAAACAGTAGAAGTTAAACGACAATCAATATTTTGGATAGCAGACCATATGTCTCTCAATGTCACTTCCCCAGTCGGGGGAGCAGCAGAAACTGTTTCTGGAGTCGCCGAATAAACCGGAAGTGCCAACGGGGGTAAAACTTCAGAAGGGCACTCTAATATAGTAGATGAAAAAGGAGCTTGCAGGAGAGGAGGAGGGGACCGAGATTCAGGGCTTAATGAGGCCCCATCCGGTGACAGGATACCCGGCAGCGAGGGAGTCAAGTGTTTGTCCATTGGGCCCACCACCTTACCTCCTTTTCCACTCTCATTCAGCTTGGCTCCAAGCTTCCCTTTCCTCTTGCCCATGTTGCTTGAACAAACACTCAGACTACCGGCTCCGATCAATTCTCCTCACGTGCGCCGAAGGGGCGCAAAAGGGGCGTGACCTGCCCCTTGGTTCACGCCCCTTAGGCCACGCCACGCAGGCCGCGACACGCGGCCGCATGTAGGAACCTTTGGGCTTTATAGAGCAGGTAGGGGGGGTCCTCCAGCCCTGGGATCGTCCTCCGAAGTGCCTGCTAGGTATTCCACAGCTCCAGATCACACGCTGCACAGCTCCGCAAGAATGGTAAAAGCGGCAGCTCCCTCAAGCAGCGGCTTGCTCTCCACCCGAATACAGGTACCTCTGGGCTTTATAGAGCAGGTAGGGGGGGTCCTCCAGCCCTGGATCGTCCTCCGAAGTGCCTGCTAGGTATTCCACAGCTCCAGATCACACGCTGCACAGCTCCGCAAGAATGGTAAAAGCGGCAGCTCCCTCAAGCAGCGGCTTGCTCTCCACCCAAATACAGGTACCTCTGGGCTTTATAGAGCAGGTAGGGGGGGGTCCTCCAGCCCTGGGATCGTCCTCCGAAGTGCCTGCTAGGTATTCCACAGCTCCAGATCACACGCTGCACAGCTCCGCAAGAATGGTAAAAGCGGCAGCTCCCTCAAGCAGCGGCTTGCTCTCCACCCAAATACAGGTACCTCTGGGCTTTATAGAGCAGGTAGGGGGGTCCTCCAGCCCTGGGATCGTCCTCCGAAGTGCCTGCTAGGTATTCCACAGCTCCAGATCACACGCTGCACAGCTCCGCAAGAATGGTAAAAGCGGCAGCTCCCTCAAGCAGCAGCTTGCTCTCCACCCGAATACAGGTACCTCTGGGCTTTATAGAGCAGGTAGGGGGGGTCCTCCAGCCCTGGGATCGTCCTCCGAAGTGCCTGCTAGGTATTCCACAGCTCCAGATCACACGCTGCACAGCTCCGCAAGAATGGTAAAAGCGGCAGCTCCCTCAAGCAGTGGCTTGCTCTCCTGTGTATGGTCCCTTCTAATGAGGTTCCAGCGGTGTCTTCTTCCAATCTTTGATCCACACTGAGGTACCAGGCTTGTAGGGATGCAGGGATTCCGTCAAGTTGATGGGTAGCTGGTCCTGTATCCACGCATGAAGAGTCTGCAGAACAGAACTAAGAGCTAGGAGTTCTTGTCTGGTTATCTCTGAACCAATTTGTGTCAAACTCCCTTTGACTCCCTGCACTATTGGTGGGGGTCTACCATACATGACTTCAAAGGGAGAAAATCCTGATGATTTCACAGGGGCTGAGCGTATTCTAAGTAAAGCTATTGGGAGAACTTGGGGCCACTTCAGGTGAGTCTCCTGGCACAGCTTAGACAACTGAGATTTTAAAGTATGATTCATTCGCTCAACCTTCCCTGAACTTTGGGGTCTGTATGCAGTGTGTAACTTCCATTGTATCTGTAGGGCACTTGCTAACTGTTGGGTAATCTGAGATACAAATGAGGGCCCATTGTCCGACCCTATTACTGCAGGGATTCCAAATCGGGGGATAATTTCCCTCAGCAATACCTTGGTGACTTCTCTGGCCTTTTCAGTCCTGGTGGGGAAAGCTTCCACCCAGCCAGAGAAGGTGCAAACTAAGACTAACAAGTAACGATATCCACTGGCTTTTGGCATTTCAGTAAAGTCTACTTGTAGGTTGTGCATAGGGGTTACACCACCTGACTGAGCTCGGTGTGGTGGCGTAGGACCCTGCTTGGCATTGTTCTTCGCACAAGTTACGCACTGGCGAGCTACTGAGGCTGACAAGGCTCCCAATAGTGCAATACAAAAGTGTGGTCTCAGTGCTTTTTCCATTGCGTTTTTCCCATAATGTGTGGCTTGATGAAAGGCCTTTACAAAGGCCGGTCCCAGTGATTCAGGGATCACTATTCGTCCTGGAGGTTGGTTGCCCTCTGCTGGTGGCAGCTCAATCCATCCATCTTTCAGTACCCCCTTTTCTATAGTGCAATAATAGTCCAATTCCCTCGTGGTATATCGTGGCGTCCACAAGTTAAGTGGTACCGGAAACAATACTGCTTGTACTGGTGTTGCTTGTGATGAAATTTGGCCTGTCATGGCTGCTTTGCGTGCTGAGGCATCAGCAAATCTGTTTCCTTGGGCGACTTCTCCTTTTCCTGTTTGGTGTCCTCGGCAGTGCATCACAGCAACTTGTGCCGGGGCCCATACTGCATCTAGTAACATTAATATTTCTGGGCCGTACTTAATTGATTTGCCTCCGGAGGTAATGAGTTCTCGTTCTTTATACAGAGCTCCATGAGCATGTAAAGTTGTGAAAGCGTATTTTGAGTCTGTATATATGTTCAACTGAAGTCCGGCACCTAATACTAGTGCCCTTGTTAGTGCTATCAATTCCGCTTTCTGTGCTGATGTTCCTGAGGCAAGAGCTGATGATTCAATGACTTTCTCCCGGGTGACTACTGCATACCCGGCACAGCGTTGTCCATTGATGATGAGGCTGCTTCCATCCACGAAGTAAGTCTGGTCAGGATTTTCTATAGGTACATCAGTTAGATCAGGTCGACTTGAAAACATGGTGTCCATGACTTCTATACAGTCATGTTCTGGTGGGTCCTTGCTGATTGGTATCAAGGTGGCTGGGTTGAAAGCATGACTCACTTCCAATTGTATTCGAGGATTTTCACATAGCATACTCTGGTATTTCAGCATTCGAGAGTTGGTAAACCAATGATTCCCTTTTTGTTCCACACGGGCGAGTACTGCGTGTGGTACTGTAACACGTAGGTTCTGTCCTAAGGTGAGTTTGTCTGCTTCACTCACTAACAATGCTGTGGCTGCAACAGCTCTCAAACATGGCGGCCATCCTTTGGCTACAGTGTCCAATTGTTTTGATAAGTATGCTACGGGTCGCTCCCAATGTCCCAATGTCTGAGTTAACATTCCTAGAGCGTTCCCTTGCATTTCATGTACAAATAAATGAAAAGGCTTCTGGACATCTGGTAGTCCAAGTGCTGGTGATGACATTAATGCTTTCTTCAAGGTTTTGAAAGCTTCATCTTGATCAGGTCCCCACTCTTGTGGTGACTTCTCTTCTCCTTTGGTGGCTTCATATAGTGGCTTAGCAATCTGAGCAAAGTTGGGTATCCATATTCGGCAGTATCCTGCTGCTCCCAGAAAGGCTCTGACTTGCCTCCTGGTGGTTGGGGTTTGGATACTACACACAGCTTCTTTTCTTTCTGGTCCTAATTGTCAGCTTCCTTTGGTCAGCCGGAAACCCAAATACTTTACTTCCGTTTGGCATAGCTGTGCTTTTGCTCTGGAATCTTTGTATCCAGCTTCATCTAGTAGTTGTAAAAGGTCATTTGTGGCTTGTACACATTCACTCTCCGATGTGGTAGCTACCAACAGATCATCCACATACTGGAGAAGCACTCTTTTCCCAGGAATTACAGGATAGCTTGAAAGATCTTGGTTCAGTGCTGCACTAAAAATGGTGGGTGAGTTCTTGAATCCTTGAGGCAATCGTGTCCAGGTGAGTTGGCCCCGTCTTCCTGAGATAGGGTCCTGCCATTCAAAGGCAAACAACAATTGGCTAATCGGGGCTAATCGTATGCAGAAAAATGCATCTTTCAAATCCAGAACGGTAAAGTGGGTAGCTTCAGCAGGTATCAGTCCTAAGAGTGTATAGGGATTTGGCACGACTGGATGTATGGTTTCAACTGCTTCATTCACTCTCCTCAAATCTTGCACTGGGCGGTAATCACCTGTCCCAGGCTTCTTGACTGGCAGGAGAGGTGTATTCCAAGGTGATTGACATACTTTGAGAAGGCCATACTCCAGTAATCTTAACAAATGGCGATGAATGCCCTCAATGGCTGGCCTTGGGAGTGGATATTGTTTAACATGTACTGGTTCTGCTCCAGGCTTAAGGGTCACAATTACTGGGGCTATGTGCTTAGCTAGACCTGGTGGGTTACCTTCTGCCAATACTCCAGGAGGAGCCATAATGCTCATTGGCATGCTGAAATTGATATCAGGAACTGGCTTAGTGCTGTAATATCTCCACTCTTCTTCTCGGGGAACAGTAAGCACCATTCGTCTTGCGGGCTTTGAATTTACAATCATTTGCATTTCTCCTTTCTCAGTAAAGGATATCTGGGCCTGTAGTTTGGCTAGCATATCTCGTCCCAGTAGTGGCACTGGACACTCAGGCATATAAAGGAATTGGTGTGCTATTTGCTGTCCTCCTAATTCACATACGCGGTTTTTCAGAAAAGACTTGGTGGCTCTAGCACCAGTTGCTCCCATAATGGTGACTGCTCTTGTGGACAAAGGAGCTATTTGCTTATCTACTACAGAATGTTCTGCTCCAGTATCAACCATAAAGTCCATGAATTGGTCCCCTATCTTTAAACAGACCATAGGCTCCTGGGGACCCAAGGCGAATTCGGAGCCCGGTCTGTCCTAATCTGTTTCATCTAAATCATAGTCCGTTGCGGTTGCAACTCCTTCTATGGCCTCCTCTCTTTCCCGTTGGAAATGTACTCGATTTGTTCCCCTGCGATTCTGTGATCGGCCTCTCTCCCCCTCTCTCCGAGGGGCGTTTTCTTCTTCTTCGTGTGAGGCGTCTTCGAGTTGCGGGCATGCACTCCTCCAATGTCCTTCTTCCTTGCAATAAGCGCATTGATTCACGCCTAATATGGGCCGGCTATCTCCTCGGCCCCTCCCTCTACCTCTGCTCCTTCGGTTAGGGAAACCTCCCCGTTTCTGTTCAACTAAAGCGGCAGCCAAAAAAATCGGCTTTCTTCTTCATTTTACGCTCACTTTCTCTCTGTCTTTCATTATCACGATTCACAAACACCTTCTGGGCGACTTCCATTAGCTGTGACGTATTCATGCCCGCGAACCCTTCTAATTTCTGTAGTTTACGTCTAATGTCTGGTTGGGACTGGCTGACAAAAGCGGCATTCACCATGCACAGGCTCCCTGGTGCCGCTGGGTCATAGGGCGTGTACATCCTATATGCCTCAGCTAATCTCTCATAGAATACTGCTGGGCTTTCATCTGCGCCCTGGATGACTTCAGCTGTCTTGGAGAGGTTCATGGCTTTCTGACCCCCCTTTCGCAGACCTTATAAAAGGCCTTGGCGAAACCGAGCTAAGGCTCTGGATCCTTCATCGGTGTTTGGATCCCACTGAGGGTCTTCATTAGGAAATTCTTTCTTCACTGCTTCGCGGTTATCTATTCCTCCTCCTCCCTCTACTAGGGGATTTTCTGCTAACCAATTGACAGCTGCTTGCATAATTCTCGTCCGCTCCTCAGTAGTAAATAAAGTAGACAGGAGTTGACGGCAATCTGCCCAAGTAGGCTGGTGGGTTTGTATAATTGTATTCATTACCTCTGTTAATTCTTGGGGCTTGTCAGTGTAAGAGGCATAATGCATTTTCCAATTCAACAAATCAGTAGTGGAGAATGGCACATAAACTAGACTCGTGGGTCCCGCTACTATCTGGTTCTCCTCGTTCCTTACGGGCATTCCCGGGACCTACCGCAGTGGCAACAATTTCTTAGTAGGGCCTCTCTTTCTCAACTTAAGCTTAGTCTGGGAACTTTCGCTTGCAACAGATGAGCTTGCACTGACAACTGATTTTATACTATCAGTCTCGTACTGGGAAGATGTTTCTTCTTCTTCCTGTTCTGACTCAAGATTTTCCTCAGTCTCAAGCTGATCAGCCTCTTCAGGGGGTGGATCATCTAGCTGAGCTTCTGGCGGGTCAAGGGGTGGAATTCGCCGGTCCCGGGAGCCTGCCGCGGGACGCGGTGGTACTTTTACTGGGCGCTGAGCTTGGGGCTGTCTAGTTACAACTTCCGGGGACTCGGGATCAACATAGACAGGCTTCTTTTCTATCCCTGCATTCTGTGTCTGTTCTGTCAGCGCTACCATTATTCTGCACTGTTCTTCATAACAGCGCCGGGCCCAAGGGGGCAGGCTTTCACAAATACTTAACCAGGAATCTATATAGGGATACTGGTCAGGGTGCGCTACTCGCACCTTCTGATGAACTGACTTAATGATTCCTATGGCAAATGTTCCATCTCGGGGCCACATGGGGTCTAATGCGGGCCACTCCCTAGTACACAAAACCTGTAATCGTGATGCAGTCATTTTCACCCCATAGTCTCCTGAATATCCTTTATTAAAGTACTTAATCATACATTCTAATGGAGTGTGCACAGTAGACCCCGCCCCTCCCATATCGATGTGTGCACGCAACAACAAACAGAAGGGAAAAGGAGGGCGGACCGTGGGTGAGGGGTCCTCATGGCCCTAGAAACATTCAAGGGAAACAAAAAACAAGACAAGACGACGGTCGCTTCCTCCTTTTTACGACCTGGACGCGGTCGCCCGGCCATGAACTGCGTTACGCAGGAGTCCGCCTTCGCTTGGTCTGTGTCACCAGACCTCTCAACCATACTTCATTCACACAATCATGCTAGCAACGTAATCCCAAAAAGCCCAATCCTGTCTATTCTGACTAGGCTATACCAAAGTTATACAAGTTATACTGGCTATACCAAAGTTATTCCAAGAAGACGGTGGGTTCACCCCGCGAATACACTATGCAAGGTTAATTGGATCGCCTTGAGAGGTGATCAAGCTCTCTTACCAAAATTCACAAGTTTCACAAGTTTCAAGCTGCAGTTCTGACTCATCTGTCTAGACATACCAAAAACTATACTCACCGGATCCGGTCCCCGTTCCCGAGCAAGCGCATGAGTTGGACCTCGGACTCCCCTCACGGGTTCGAGGTGTTGGCTCCGACCGGGTCCAGCACCCGCCGAGGCCTGGCCCAGCTCCCTCCGATGCAACGGGACCGGTGGTGCCTGGGAGCCGAGCCCACGTCGGAAGGGCACGAGCACGGCAGGACCAAACCTATAGAGGCGGAAAGTCGTGGTATATCAGCTCGTATACCCTCTACTAACCACACGTTCCCGGCCAATGCACCAAGAATATGTAGCGGCAGAGCGCAAACAATCCAATAATACCAGGAGTCTGTTCAAAAGGTCCAAATCATTTATTGTGCACAAGACTCAAGCAGAATCACATTCAAAATGGCTGAGCAAGGGTTTCTAGCAAAACAACAACTTTTATACCTTTCTTCTCCATTCTGAACATAGGCAAACTTTTCATTGGTCCCGGTAACCCCTCTCACCCCATCTATTGGTCCCGGTACCGTTACGTAGCCATCCAATGAGGACCTTTGTCTGGGCTCAGCACCTGTTTCCCCCCCTTACAGTCCCCATTACAATGGTCAGTTCTTAGACTCTTGATACATTTCTCCTCCAAGGTCACTGGCTAGCTGGAACATGTGGGAAAGCAGGGCACTGTAACCTTTCTTTCAGCAGAGTTAATTAATTCCATAGAAGCTTCTCACATTCTTATCAGTACTAATTAAAGTTGTTTTTCTATCTTTGCTAAGTTTCGATTCTGCTTAGCTATGCTTGGTTATGCTTAGTTAAGTTTCGATTCTATGGAGGCAGCATTCAGGGGGGTTTTCATTCCTCTGGGCCTAACCACAGGCTTCATTTACAGGTCAAGCTGCTTAGGCTTGTCTGTTTAGTTCAAGTAGCATGGATCATAGGCCTTCGCCTACCACAGTAGTCACTTACTCTGTATTTGGTGATGGTCTGTTTTCTGACAGTATGAATGAGGCCAGGTGTTCTGTTAACACTGAGTTTGTACGTAGGGATCTGTAGTGTAGTAATTTGACTTGTTCAGCATTTGAAATAGGTATATGGATGCTCTAGGGCCCGCTGCAGTATTTATAGTGCTGCTTTTTTCTGTGTAGACCCCTTGTATGAGTTTTGGAAGTTTATGCTGGTATGGTATGCTAAATATGGCCTTGTAGATCTTCGGTGACTTTTGTAGGGTTTTATATTATTTATTTATTTAACTGTTTTTATATACCGTCTTTCTGCAATTCGAGACGGTTTATATTAGTTCACAATATGCCTAGTACTGGAGAATATTTATGTTGTTGTTAGTGAGATAACCATAATCAGATTTTTTTTTTAATATATTGAGTTCTGTGGGTGAATGTCCTACTTCTGCTCTGCACTCATTGTTCAGAGAGAGGTTTCTGAGGTTGTAGAATATATATATGCAGTTTATAACAAAATGAACTGAGTTATAATTTTATAATTTGGTATTGTAAACAGCGCTGTGGTTCTTATTTTTTTCTTTTAGTTCCTTGGTGTGTGAGCATCTTGTATTTCCTTTGTTTTTTGCGGAATATGTATTTACATTAACACCATGCTGGTCCAATGCACAGTTTGAAGCGTTATGGTGGGGTTGCCAAGCTCTTCTTGGTGTTTATGTTGAAGTGGGTGGTGTTGTGTTGGGGTTATAAAGTTCTTCTTGTTTTTCAGAGGGTGGGAAGTGCTGTGTTGGAGCGCCAAATTGCTCTTATTTTTGTGGGAGGTGCTGCATGGGTGCTGTTGAGCCCTCTTGTTTGGCATATTTAGCAGCATGTTTTCTAGGCTCTGCGCTGGTAACATAAGAAATGCCATACTGGGTCAGACCAAGGTCCATCAAGCCCAGTACCCTGTTTACAACAGTGGCCAATCCAGGTCACAAGTACCTGACAGGATCCCAAAAAGGCACACAGGTTCCACAGTGCTTGTCCTGGGGCAAGCAGTGAATTTCCCAGGTCCTCTTTAATAATAGTTCATGGACCTTTCCTCCAAGAACTTGTTCAAAATGTTTTTAAGCGCAGCTACACTAACAACCTTTACTACATCCTCCGGTAGCTAATTCCAAAGTTTGATTATGTGGAGCCATAGACTAACTGCAGGGAGGCAGTTACATCCCCATGCAGTTACTGCATTTCAACATGGCAAAATGACTGCCGGTACAACTAAGGCCACGCACTGAGGAGGAAAATAATTGCACTCAAGCTATTTGCGTTGAGCCCTTATGTTAGTTTCTGTCGACAATGCAGATGCCTGTGTGTGAGAGTTCTTTCTTTTGCCTCACTCTGGAGTAAAGTATAATTATGGGAAAGAAATCCTGTAAACCTAAGTGTAATGGGTAAAAGCATTTTTTGTCTACATATATCTGTTTTTAGTTTATATTAATATATTCCCTACTTGGTGAAGATCTTTCATTATTCTGCATGTATGACTGATGCTACATCTTCTGTTAGCATGGAGTTTCTGTGTAGGGATCTATAGTAATCTGGCCTGTTCAGTTTTCTGAATAGGAATATGGATGTTCTAGTGCCCACTGCAATATTTTCTGGGTATGCTCTATGTTATGTGAGTTTTGGAAGTTGGTGCTGTTATGGAATAGTAGATTTGCTCTATGGGTTCTTGGTGTTGTCAACTGTAGGGTGTTGATTGGGGAGGGGGGATACTAGACTATGTATTGTCTTTAAGATTTGCAGTTTTGCTTTTCTTTATGCTGCCAGACTGAAATTTAAAATATTTTGTCAGTTCAGATTCAAGGAAATTTCAAATTTTAAGGGAACGTCTCAACTTCATTTTGTTTAGTAACCTGATAGCTTCACTGCTGCTGAGTTCTGGACTTTTCCAGCTCTAGCACAATCCAATCCAGCCTTTGAATTCATGGCTATCGAGATTAGTTCTCATTTTATATTTTCCCTCCTCATCAATAATCTGGTCATAGCAAAATAAATATGATATGCAGATACTTATAATGGTTTGATTTGGGGAGAGGGTTGTATAAATGGTTTTTCATTATTCAAATTTAATGTTTTATTATTATGTTTATTTTATTGTAACATCTACTAAACATTTTACTAAATTGCATGTGTATGTTTGGAAGCCACCTGGGATTTTAGATGGGTGGCATATACATTTTAAAATAAAGTATACTACATTTATGCAAATGATGCCGCAATGAGTCTCCGCCCATGACCTGCATCACTCTCATGCACCCCTGAGGGGGCATTGGGAGGTGGAAGAAAGCAGAAACCTCAGATTGGGATCAGCATGATCAGAGAATAAAATGGTCAGACAACAAAGGAAGAAGAGAATTTTATTTTCCATCTGTTGATCGGACTTGGTGCTATCTTTATAATTTATACAATACAGAGAAAGGCATCTCTTTATTTCTCTGGTGTTGCATTGTATGCAGAATCTGACTTCTTGTAGTTGCAGTTCAATTTTTATCTGCATATGTTTATTTTTAAGTTATGATCTCTTATTCTGTACTTGGTGAGGGTCTGTGTTATGAATGTGTGTCCAAGGCCAAGTGTTCTGTTATCATGGATTTTGAACATAGGGATATGTAGTGTAGTAATCTGAATTGTTCAGCTTTTCAAATAGATGTTGGTTGTTCCAGGGCCCACTGCAGTCTTTACACTGATGCCTTTTTTGGGTGGGCTCTCTATGTGTGTTTTGGAAGTTGATGCTGGTATGGTATGATAGATTTGCTCTGTAGATCCTCAGTGACATTGTTGTAGGGTTTTGAATTAGTTCACAATATGCCTGGTACTGGAGAATGTTTGTTGTTAGTGAGATGACCAGAATCAGATTTATTTTTGTTACATATTGAGTTCTGTGGGTGAATGTCCTAGTTCTGCTCTGCACCCATTGTTGAGCGGAGGGGGTTCTGTGAATGAAAAATATACGTTCAAAAAGAAAAAGGAAGAACTATCATGCAGTTTATAACAATAAAATAAAAATGAGTTATAATTTGATGTTATAAACTGTGCTGTGGTTCTCGCTCTTTCTTTTAGTTCCTTGGTGTGCAAACGTCTTGCATTTTCTCCAAAAAAAAAAAGAATCTGAATTCCTGCTTTGTTTTTAGTTTTTGTTCATTGCTTTATCTTTTTTCTCCGTTCCAAAAAATATAACTGATACCTCATGAACCTGCTTCCAGGTGGAAGGATGACATTAATATCCCAGCAGCTGGAGACGAGGGATTGGCTGTTGCTAAGACAGTCACAGTTGCTCGGCAACAGCATCTGTAGCAGTTTCCCATCACCAGGAAGCGGAGGGAGCTGTATGTTCACTGACTCTATGTGGGCTGCAAGAGTTGTAAGGATGAAGGTCTTCTTCCTGTTCCTTCTCCTTTGTGCCACTGCCGAAAGTATGTAGGCACCATAACTTATGTTCTTCTTGGCCTTTGTCCTCCATGAGACTAATTTAGAATGTTTCTGTTTATGAAATTCTGAGAAATCTCCTAAACCAGTCAGGGACCAGAGCTAGAGGATTTTAATCTAAGCTTGGCAGGTGTGAAAAGGTCATTCATTCATTCTGCAGTTAATCTTTCTTTTTCATTTTCTGTCTGTTAGAGGTTTTTATCCTGCAATGAATTTTCCTGATAAATTTGAAAACCAAAACAAAACCTATGTGTGATCTATCCTGAAAATTTAAAGATTGAATATTGTAGAAATTTAGAAGAATATTATTCTAAACAGACGATGTAATCAGTTAGCACAGAAGGCTTTGAAGGTGCAACCAGCAGCTGTTTGTAAATATAATACTGCTGCACTAGTAGGAACCTGATATTTTTCTAATCTTCCTTTTTCAAATAACAGTTCTGTTAGACAGTGACGTCACCGTGCTTCCATATAAGGAGCTGCATTCTTGCAATGACATCTGCAACCCAGTTCCTACTGTCACAGCAGTATTGCAGTCAATTATAAGTACCTTGTTAAAAATACAAGAAAAGAATATCGGAGTAATTCATAGAAACACTTTGAGAAAAACCCCTATAATTGCAAAAGTGTTAGTTGGTTGACTTTGGTCCAAACTACCATTCTTAGAGAAATCAAGGGGAGCTTTTACCTCAAATGTCTAATATTACTTCCCGTTTCTGAAGAGCACTATTGGGCCAGGAACTACTACAGTATGTGCACAGAAACATTTCCCTCTCCCCCTCCCCACCCCACCCCGAACAGGCTTAAGAGGTGAATCAGTAAGTCACTGGCTCAGGGTGCCCAAGCTTAGGGTGCCAAAAGTCTACCTCACTGACTTTCCCTTCTAACAGTGAGAGTTTCCTCCTGCCACTTCCTCATTCTGCCGCCAGTACTGCAAGAGGATTTAAAATGTAAGAACAAGCACTTGCTGTAATCTTGCAAGAAATAGGAAATACTTGTTCTTGTTTTCCAAACCATTAGAATCATAGAGTTGTGGACGCGAACAAGCAAGCTCTTGCCTCTTTGTGTAAGTTCCAAATGCCCCGGGGGGGGGGGGGGGGAAGGGTCTGAGAGGGCAGGTAGGAGAATGTGGTTAGGACTTATTTTGACACTGGGCTTGGAGAAGGGGCTAGAAGAAGGTGGTTAATGGAGATGGTGGGGCTGGGGCTGATGTTAAGCTGGTAGAAGGGGGCTAGTGTTGGATCAAGGGGGTAATGCTGATAAGGGTGCTGATATTTATGCTAGGGGAAGGTAGCAGAAGGGTACCAGGGCTAATACTGAACTTGACAGATGGTGCCTGGAGCTGAGACAATGGGGCAGATGCTAATTTTGGACTGGGGCTAGGATTAGGAAAAGGGGCTCATACTCATGCTGGCACAGATAGAAGGGGACTAGAATTGGGACAAGGGGGATGATGCTGATTCTGGAACAGGTACAAGAAGGGGTTGGCTCTGGCAGATGCTGGGGGAGTGAGAATGGAGATGAGGCCAGATACCATGGAAGGGAAAGCATATATGGGGTATGTGAAAATGAAGAGCAAAGTGATGGATACTGGGGCAAAGAAGAAGAAAGATATGGTAAAGGAATACTGGAGAAGGAAGTAGATGGGTGGATGCTGGAAAATGGGAGATGGCAATATGGGGAAACAGCAGGGGCAATGGATGCTGGGGAAGGAGAAAGAGAGGCTGGAGGACACATATTCTAGACATGGGAATGCAGAATGACGGGGACTGAGAATTAGACAGAGACTTTAGGATTGTGTGGTAGACCAGAAGAAGACAGACTCTTAAGATTGATTTGGTATTGGGAGTATAAATGAAGACTTAGGGCTTGGGTGGGATTGTGAGTGATGATTCAAGGAATGGGTAATGTAGAAAAGTAGGGATTATATGGGGGATAGTGGGGACTCAGAAATTGAGTAGGGGAGTAAGAGGACAGCAGGAACTAAGTAATTAGGTGAGGGGCATGAATAGGACTGTGAGACTGAAAGCAAAAAATATGGAGAACGGAGATTGAAGGATCTGAAGGGTTTGGAGAGGGGTTTGAAAGCAGTTGAAAGAGGCTAAAGGCTATGAAGAGGGTGAGAGCCAAAGGAAGAGGATAGTTCTTTGAAGGAAATGAGAGAGGGTGGAAATGGGGAAAGTAAAATAGGGAACGGGACCACGGATAGGGAGTAAAACATAAGAAAAGGACTGGAGGTGGAGGGATAAATGACAGGAAAGGTGTTGAGGATGAAAGGCTGAAGAAGGTAGAGAAGACTGGGAGGGGGTAAGTATGGAGGATGGAAATGAAAGGCGGCTGGGGAAGGAATCAGAAGTGGGGAATGGTAGAACTAGGTAATAAGAGAAGAAAATGAAGAGGTGGTAAGTCACTGAAAGGTAAAAAGAGGGAAAGTGAAGACTACAGGGGGAGAAGAAGGAATGAAATCTAGCTTTAAAAAGATAAAAGGGCAGCTAAGAGAAATGGAAAAAAAAGGATGAAACATAAAGGATCAATGTCAGAGACAGATGGGGGAAGGGGATGTTAGGAAGAGGACAAGAGTGAAGAAAAAAATAGAAATGACATCATGGAAAGGACTAGAATGTGTTAAAGAAAGACCAACTGAAAAAATAAAATGATCAGTAAACAAGACACGTGGCAAAATAAAATGTGCATTCATTTTTTATTCAATATAATAAGAACATGAGGTATGCCATACTGGGTCAAACAAAGGTCCATCAAGCCCAGTATCCTGTTTCCAACAGTGGTCAATCCAGGTTCCCAAAAACCTGCAATACAAGCAGGTTCCACAGTGCTTGTATTGGGACAATCAGTGGAATTCCCGGGTCCTCTTTAATAATGGTTTATGGAGCTTTCCTCCACGACCTTGTCAAACCCTTTTTTAAACCCAGCTACATTAACAGCTTTTACTACATCCTCCGTAATGAATTCCAGACTTTATGCATTGATTGAAAAATTACTTTGTCTTATTAGTTTTAAATGGGTTACACTGCAGCTTCATTGCATGTCCCCTAGTCTTTGTACTTTTTGATAGCGTAAAGCAGGGGTGGGCAATTCCGGTCCTGGAGGGCCGCAGACCAGTCAGGTTTTCATGATGTCTCTAATGAATATTCATGGACCTATTTCCATACAATGGAAGGCAGTGGATGCAAATAGATCTCATGAATATTCATTAGGGACATCATGAAAACCTGACTGGTCTGCGGCCCTCCAGGACTGGAATTGTCCACCCCTGGCATAAAAAATGGATCTACTTTTACTTGTTCCAGTCCATTCATTAGTATTAGTTTATAGACTTCTATCATATCTCCCCTCAGCTGTCTCTTTTCCAAGTTGAAGAGCCCTAACCTTTTAGCCTCTCCTCATAAGGGTATCCTTCCATCCCCTTACCATTTTGGTGGCTGTTCTATGTATTTTTTCTAATTCCGCTATATCCTTTTTAAGATACAGCGACCAGAATTGCACACAATATTCAAGGTGCAGTTGCACCATGGAACTACAGAAGCATTATAATATCCTTGGTTTTATTCTCCTTTGCGTTCATTATGATTCCTATTATGATTCCTAGGATTTTATTTGCCTTCTTGGCCACTGTTGCACTGTGGGTGGAGGGCTTCAACATGTTATCCACATGACCCCTAAATCGTTTTCCTGGGTGGTGGGTCCTAATGTGGAACCTTGCATTGTGGAACCATATTTTGGGTTTCTTAGATGCGTAACTTTGCACTTGTCCACATTAAATTTCATCTGCCATTTGAACTTCCAGTCTTCCAATTTCTCAAGGCCCTCTTGCAATTTTTCACAATCCTCTTGGGTTTTAACAAATTTAAATAGTTTTGTGTCATCTGCAAATTTGATTACCTCATTTGTTATTCCCATTTCCAGGACATTTATGAATATGTTAAAAAGCAGCAGACCCAGCACAGGTTCCTGGGGTACTTCACTATTCACCTTTCTCCATTGGGAAAATTGGCCATTTAGCCCTACCCTCTGCTTTCTATCTTTTAACCAGTTCTTGATCCACAACAGTATACTGCCTCCTATCCCATGACTTTTTAATTTTGCCAAGAGTCTCTCATGAGGGCTTTGTTAAAGGCTTTCTGAAAATCCAGATATATTATATCAACCGGCTCACCTTTGTATACCTGTTAATTCACACCTTCAAAAAAATATAACAGATTAGTAAGACAAGACCTTCTTTGGCTAAAGCCATATTACCTTTTTCCCATTTAACCATGATATTTACATGTTCAGTAATTTTGTTCTTTATAATGGTTTCTGCCATTTTGCCTGGTACTAACATCAGGCTCACTGGTCTGTAGTTTCCAGAATCACCTCTTCAACCCTTTTTAAAAATTGGTGTTACATTGGCCATTTGCGAATCTTCAGTATTACAGATAATGATAGTTCATAGATTACTAACAGTAGGTCTGCAATCTCATATTTCAGTTCTTTCAACACCCTTGGATGTATACCATCCGGTCCAGATGATTTGCTACTCTTTATCAAATAGTTGTAATACATCTTCCCAGTTTTTGATATTTCTTTCAGTTCTTCTGATGCATCACCTTTAAATACCATTTCATACCATAATTGCCTTTAAATATCAATCCAGTACAGTTGTGGTCAACATTATTGGCACCCTTGCAATTCAACCTTTCCTACATCTTCTTCAGTAAAGACCGAAGCAAAGAATTCATTCAGTCTCTCTGCTATGTCCTTGTCTGTCTTAGTGCCCCTTTTACTTCTCTATCATCTAATGGTCCAACTTACTCTCTCACAGGATTTTTGCTACAAATGTACTTGAAAAAATTTTATTATGCATTTTTGCTTCCACGGCAAGCTTTTTTCACATTCTCTCTTTGCCTGTCTTATCAATGCCTTGCATCTAACTTGCCATTGCTTATGTTGTTTCCAGTTTTTATTATTTAGCTCCATTTTCCATTTCCTGAGAGATGCTTTTTTGGCTACAACAGCCTCTCTGACCTCGGCTTTAAACCATGCTGGCAGTTTTTTGGTCTTCCTTCCACTTTTCTTAAAGTTGGAATATGGCTGGTCTGGGCTTCCAAGATAGTATTTATAAACATTACCCATGCTTGATGTAAATCTTTAACCTTTCCAACTGCTCCTTTTAGTTTTTTTCTCAACTATTTTCCTCATTTTTATCTTAGTCTCCCTTTTGAAAGTTAAAAGGTAGTATTGTAGATTTCCTTGCTGTCCTTCCTCCACTTATTAAATCAAATGCAATCATGCTATGAACACTATTGCCAAGTGGCCCTAATACCCTTATCTCTTGCACCAGATCTTGTATTCTACTAAGGACTAGGTTCAAAATGACTTTCCCTCTTGTCGGTTCATGAACTAGCTGCTCCATGAAGCAGTCATTTATTTCATCTAGAAATTTTATCTCCCTAGCATGTCCTGACGTGACACTGACCCAGTCGATACCGCGGTAATTGAAATCATCCATTACTGTGTTGTAACTTTTGTTAGTTTCTATGATTTCTTTGAGCGTTTCATCATCCATTTCTTCATTCTAGCCAGTATACCCCCACTGCCATTGCCTTCCCCTTTTTACTTGGAATTTCGATCCATATAGATTCTACAGTGTATTTGTTTCCTGCAAAACTTTAATCCTTTGTGACTCAATGCCCTCTCTAACATAGAGCGCAACCCCTTCACCAATTTGGTCTACTCTATCATTGAGATATAATTTGTACCCAGGTATCACAGTATCCCACTGGTTGTCCTTCCACCAGGTCTCTGAGATACCAATCATATCTTACCTCTAATTTAGTGCTATATATTCTATCTCCCCCTTTTATTTTTTAGACTTCTAGCATTTGCAGAGAAGCATTTTAGAAGTTGTATTTTATTCATATTAATCTGGTTATCAGTAGACAAGGATAATTTGGAATCTTTAAGCTCTGTTTGCCCTGTCCTTGAGGGCATTTGGGTTGCTTTTGTCTTTATTGAAACCTATCTGTCAATATGCCTTAACCTCAATACATTTCTGTTTTTCTTTCTTCAGTGCTCCACTGCTCACAGAGTTGGAGTTCTTAGACTCTCTTTTTCATTTTTTGTTTTCATATTTACATGGCAACATAGAAACATGATGGCAGAAAAAGACCATATGACCTGTCTAGTCTGCCCTTCCATATCAAATACTAAAGTCTCTTCTTTTCCTTTAAAGATCTTCTGTGTTTGTCCCATGCTTTTTTGAATTCAGATACTGTTCTCATCTCTACTACCTCCACTAGAAGACTATTCCATGCATCTGCCACTCTGCATATTTCTAATTTGTGGTTTCTTATTCTTTATGACTTATATATTGGGACATGGAATGTACAAAGCATGAACCAAGGGAACTTGGAAGTGGTCAAGAATGAAATGGAACGTGTACAACTCGATCTGTTGGGTGTCAGTGAACTGAAATTGACTGGCTTTGGACACTACATCAGATGATCATATGGTCTACTATGCTGGCAATGAAAGGCAAAGAAAAAATGGTGTTGCATTTATAATTAATAAGAAACTTGCAAGAAGCATAATGAAATACAATGCAGTCAGTGAATGCTTAATTTCTATTCATCTACGAGGAAAGCCCGTCAACACAACTATAATTTAGGTATATGCCCCAACAACAGCTACAGACGAGGACGATGTTGATGAGTTCTATGAACAAGAACAAGCTGAAATTGACTGAACATGCAAACAAGATATCCTGATAGTCATGGGTGACTGGAACACAAACGTTGGCAACAAAGAAGAAGGCAAAGTAGTTGGAAAATATGGACTTGGCAACAGACCAAAGCCAGTCAATTTCAGTTCACTGACACCCAACAGATCGAGTTGTACACGTTCCATTTCATTCTTGACCACTTCCAAGTTCCCTTGGTTCATGCTTTGTACATTCCATGTCCCAATATATAAGTCATAGTTGTGTTGACGGGCTTTCCTCGTAGATGAATAGAAATTAAGCATTCACTGACTGCATTGTATTTCATTATGCTTCTTGCAAGTTTCTTATTAATTATAAATGCAACACCATTTTTTCTTTGCCTTTCATTGCCAGCATAGTAGACCATATGATCATCAGATGTAGTGTCCAAAGCCAGTCAATTTCAGTTCACTGACACCCAACAGATCGAGTTGTACACGTTCCAGAAACAACAGAAACAAAGCTGGAGAAATACTGATAGAATTCTGCAAGACCAATGATCTCTTCATCTCACCACCTTCTTCCAGCAACACAAGAGCCATCTGTACATGTGGACTTCACCCACTGGATTGTACAGAAATCAAATTGACTACATCTGAGGAGGACAACGATGGAAAAACTCAATAATATCAACAAAGGCAAAACCTGGAGCTGACTGTGATACAGATCACCAACTACCAGTATGCAAACTCAAGCTAAAGTTGAAAAAGAGCAAGCCACTAATGAATGTAGCAAAATATGACCTTAAGAATATACCACTGGAAATTAAAGACTGCCTGAAAAATCAATTTGCTTATTTAGATACAAATGACAGAGTGTCAGAAGAGTTATCGGATGACATCAAGAGGATTGTGTTGGAAGAAAGCGATAAATCTCTACATAAGATGAAAAAGCAAAACCGCCTAAATGGATGGCTGAAGAAACTCTGAAAATTGTCCATAAATGCAGAGAAGCTGAAGTCAGAGGAGAAAGAAAAGCAATCACAGAACTCAACAGAGATTTCCAATGTGCAGCAAGACAAGACAAGGAGAAGTACTTCAATGACACATGCAAGGAAATAGAATCAGAAACTATTAGAGGAAGAACAATATCAGCTTTCCTAAAGCTACAAAAGTTAAAGAAAAAATTCCAGCCTTGAATTGGAATCCTACAAGATGCTCAAGGATCCATGTTGAATGATGCTGAGAAGATCAAGAAAAGGTGGAAAAAATATACAGAGTCATTATACCATAAGGATCAAGTGAACCAACAGCCATTTCAACCTTTACCTTATGATCAGGAACCATTTGTGATGAAAGAAGAAGTCGAAGCAGCACAGAAAGCCTTATCAAAGAACAAAGCACCGGGCATTGATGGCATTCCCACTGAAGTATTTCATCAATTGGATGAAGCTGTTACCATACTTACAAGGCTCTGCCAGGAAATTCGGAAGACAAATTCAAGGCCAGTTGACTGGAAAAGATCTGTGTTTATACCAATACTGAAGAAAGATGACCCGACTGACTTTGTAAATTATCGCAAAATCGCTCTGATCCCATATGCCAGCAAGATTCTACTCAAGATCATTCAGCATATACTACAACCATACCCGGAATGAGAACTGCTTGAAGTGAAAGCAGGGTTCAGAAAAGAGCGAGGAATGAGAGACATTATCGCGGATGTGAGATGGATACTTGAAAAGACAAAAGAATACCAAAAGGATATCATATGTGTTTTATTGACTAGAGCAAGGCTTTTAACTGTATAAACCATGAGAAACTCTGGGACACATTAAGAAGCATGGGTGTACAAGAACACCTGATAGTTTTTTGCACAACCTTTATATTGATCAAGAAGCAACAGTTCGAATGGAACTAAGAGAAATAAAATGGTTTAAAATCAGCAAAGGTGTACAACAAGGCTGCATGCTTTCCCCTACCTCTTTAATTTATATGCGGAACAAATCATCAGAGAAGCAGGACTGTATGAAAACAACAGAGGTGTGAAGATTGGTGGAAGATTCATCAACAACCTTCGCTATGCTGATGATACCACATTACTGGCTGAAAGTGAAAACGATTTGAAACATTTGCTTCTCAAGATCAAGGAATATAGTCTTAAAATGGTTCTGCACCTTAATGTTAAAAATACAAAGATTCTGACAACTGGCAAAATCAATAAGTTCATCATTGATGGAGAAGAAATTGAAATAGTTGATAGCTTTAACTTACTTGGTTCAACAATTAATAAAGAAAGGACTAGCAGTCAAGAAATCCAACAATATGTTGCTCTTGGTAGAATGGCTATGAAGGACCTAGACAAGATTCTTAAGAGCAGAGATGTTTCTCTCCATACAAAGATTCGACTTGTCCAGGCCATGGTATTTTCAATAATATGGATGTGAAAGTTGGACAGTGAAAAAGATAGATAGGAAGAAAATTGATGCCTTTGAATTATGGTGCTGGCGATGATACTGTGTATATCATGGACTGCCCAAAGAACAAACCAGTCCGTACTAGAGGAGATCAAACCTAAGCTTTCCTAAGAAGCTCAGAGGAGAAGACTTCGACCTTCATACTTTGGACATATCATGTGAAGAGAGAAATTATTGGAGAAAGACATAATGCTTGGCAAGGTAGAATGTCACCGTAAAAGAGTAAGGCCAGCAATGAGTTGGATTGATAAAATAACAGCAGCTATGGATACCACTCTATCAACAATGAGTCACTTGGCTGAACACCAAAAAAAGTTTAGGTCAATTATCCAAGGGTTCGCCAGGAGTTGACACCGACTCGACGGCACTTAACAACTTTTTTTTATTAGGTGATAGTCTGTCTGTGTTTTGCATATAGAACCAAGCAGAAGGATTCTATATGTAAGTTCTATGTAGAAAACAGTACCAGTCCAGCTTGTTCTTTTTTCTTAATAGACATATTGATATTCCAGATTATTTGCAGTGCTGACTTTTCATAGGTAGGGGTTGTGCATTTTGAATTCTTGGACTTGGTGTTGGTATGGTATGGTAAACGTCTGTTTGCAAGGTTTGTATTACTTCGCACAGTGTCTAGCAGTGGAGGGAATTTATATTGCTATCACTGTTTTGTCACCAGTATTTGAATATAATCTTTTTTTCTATGTTGTGTTGTACAGCGAATATCCTGCTTCTGCTTTGTGTCCATTGTTGGAAGAATCTTATTTGTTGGTCTGTGGCTGTTGCATGTGAATGCATAATTATACACTATTGGACCAAAATTCAAAAGCAATTATACGTTCACTGGTGAATGCATAATTGCCTTTAAATATCAATCCAATATAGTTATGGTCAACATTATTGGCACCCTTACAAGTTAATCCCTTAATGTCCAGTATCTCCTAAAAAAAAGTGGCCAGTGAAATGGCTTTAGACTCTTTGACACATGAGAATCAAAGAAAACAAGACCAATTCCAAAAGGAATTAGTAGAAAAACTAGGACATTGCCAGAACATGATTATTAGCACCCTTATAAACAATTCATATCAGTTTGAACAGAAGAACCACGTTCCCACTGCAGTAAAATTAGACGCTGCTTTGATCAATTGTCAGTACTCAAATGACTTGAGTCAACCAACGAATGTTAACTTTAATGTTTAAAATGGCCACATTCACTCCCTGTTCCATTTTCACAATTGTGAAGATGAGAGCTTTATAAGACTGTCAGAAAAGCCATTATCACCAAATATCCAATTTCAAAGGGCTACAAGATCAGCTCCAAAGACCTTGGAATTCCTATGTCTACAGTTGACAATGTTATTAAGACGTTTTCTGCTTATGGAACTGTCAAAAACCTCCCAGGACGTGATGGGAAGAGGAAAATTAATCCAAGTACAAACTGTTGGGAAAACACACATATAACATCCGAAGAGCTTAAGGCTGACCTTAAGCAATCTGGAGTGATGGTTTCAACCCATGCTGTACACCGCACACTAAACAAAGAAGGACTTCATGGGTGAAGGTCAAGGAGAAGCCCACTGCTCAAAGACAGACATAAAAAGACATGCCTGATCTTTGCCCAAACCCACCTTGAGAAACCACAGTCCTTCTGGAATAATGTTCTGTAGACAGATGAAACCAAATTTCAGCTCTTTGGCGATGCAGACCAGTGATATGAACATAAGAACATAAGATATGCCATACTGGGTCAGACCAAGGTCCATCAAACCTAGTATCTTGTTTCCAACAGTGGCCAATCGAGGTCACAAGTATCTACCAGTTTCCCTAAAAGACATAGGTTCCACAATGTATTGGGGAAAGCAGTGGATATCCTGGGTCCCTGTTAATAATGGTTTATGGACCTTTCCTCCAGGAACTTGTCCAAATCTTTTTTTAAACCCGGCTACACTAATAGCTTTTACTACATCCTCCGGAAATGAATTCCAGAGTTTAATTATACAGTGAGTGAAAATTTTTTTCTCTTATTAGTCTTAAATAGGTTATCATGTAGCTTCATTGCATGTACCCTAGTCTTTCTATATTTTGATGATGTAAACAATCAATCTACATTTACCCATTCCACTCCATTCATTAATTTATAGACCTCTATCATATCTCCCCTCAGCCGTCTCTTTTCCAGGTTGAAGAGTTCTAATCTTTTTAGCCTCTCTTCATATGGGTATCCTTCCATCCCCTCTACCATTTTGGTGGCTCTTCACTGTATCTTTTCTAATAATGCTATATCTTTTTTAAGATATGGTGACCAGAATTGTTGTGGGCTGCTTTGTTGCCTCAGGAAATGGAGGCCCGGAACATATTGAAATAATCATGAAGTCAGAGGACTACAAAAATATTTTGGAGAGAAATGTGCTACCTAGTGTCAGAAAGCTAGGTCTTTATTGAAGTCCATGGGTCTTCCATATATCCAAAAGTACAAAAGAATGGTTAAAAAGGAAAAAAGGTGATATTTTACTTACCAGTTAATATCCTTTCCTTAAGTCCTATTAGACCATTCCAGACGTTGGTTGTGTTCTCCTATGAGCAGATTGATGGAGACAAAGAAACCAATGAAAAGCCCAGGTTTCAGTGACATCACTCCTGTGCCTCTGTCTGCCTCAACACCAAGGTCCCTTCAGTATTTCTCCCAAAACATATGGGAGTTACCGAGCAAATCTCACACAACCTCAAATGTGGGCAACAATGAGTAATCAGTAGTTGAGAACTATGTACCAGAAGGTAGAAACAGAAGGCTGTCAGTAGAAGATGAGCCTACAGAGCCAAGTATAAAATCATGGCAGACCCTCAGTAGCCAAGTGCTGCACGCCGCACCAGTGCTCAAAAAGGCACCATATCTTTACGTATGCTAGCTTGCTAGACCTCTACCAGGCACCATGTATAGTAGAGATTACTGCTGGAGTAGCCTTTTATGTGCTAGCAGTCTCCTTTCACGAGCCATGCTATAAGCGAAAAGGGAGCCAGGTCCTCTAGGATGATCAGTCCTTGCCACAATAGTCCTCAAGATGGAGGCATCCAAAGAGGAGGCGGCTGCAGGAGCCAGCATCAGATCTCCGAACCATGCTCTTCATGGCCAATCCAGCACTACCAGAACAATCTTGCCCAGGTGGCACTCTATACACTGATTCACATACCCCAACACTGGTCATGGAGGAAACACGTACAGCAGCTGCTTATTTGGCCAAGTCTGGGTCATGGCATCAGTACCCTCAGACCCCATCTCCGTGTGACAACTGAAGAAGTGGAAAACTTTGGCATTGGAGCAGGTCACCATCAGATTCATTTTGGGGCAACCCCAGAAGCATAGAATCAACTGAAATGCCTCCTGACTCAACTCTCACTTGCTAGGATTCAGAGAGTGCTAGTTGAGGAAGTCCGCTTCCACTTTATCCAACCCAGCAATGTGCGGGGCTGACAAGTCTAGGAGGTTCTTCTCCACACAGGCAAACAGGAGATTCATCTCTTAAGCCACTCCAGTGCACCTTGTGCCGCCTTGCTGCCTGACATAAGCCACCACAGTGGCATTGTCTGAAAATGCACAAACTGTTCGGCCTTTGACCAGGTGCTGAAAGTGCAGAAGAGCCAACGTGACAACCCTCTTCTCAAGGCAGTTGATGGACCACACCACCTCCCTGCGTTTCCAATGGCCCTGGGCCGTACAATCTTGGCAATGGGCTCCCCAGCCCTGCAGACAGGCATCCATTGTTAGCAGGATCCAGGAGATGTCCTTCCTCAAACGACAGGGCTGCTGCTCCCACCCCAAGTTGGTCTTTACCATCAATGGCAGCAGAAGCCTACACTCGCACTCCTGTGAACATGGGGACCATCGAGTCAACAAGGACCGCTGCAGCGGCCGCATGTGAGCATGCACCCATGGGACCATCTCTGTGGTCACTGCCATCAATGCAAGGAGCTGAAGATAATCCCAGACTCTGGGGGTCTGCTGTGTACAGAACATTGCCAGGCAATCCAGCAGTCCCCTGTCTTTCTCCTCTGGCAGGAAACCTCTGCCACTCGAGTGTCGAAACATGCTCCCAGGAACTCCAAGAACAGGAAAGGTAAAAGCTGGCTCTTTTCCTGACTGATCAATCAAGCTGAGCCTTTCCAAAAAGGACACCATTTGTGACATCACCTGAGATGCTTCTGACAGGGAATGGGCTTGGATGAGCCAGTCATCCAGATAGGGATGGACACAGGTCCCTAGGCGCCTCAGTGCCGCAGCTGCCACCACCATGACCTTGGAGAACATCTTTGGGGCACTGGAGAGCCCAAAAGAGAGGGAAGTAAACTGATAGTGAGAGCCAAACATGGCAAAACGCAGATACTTCTACTGATCTGCCTGGATTGGGATATGAAAATATGCCTCAGCCAGATCCAGAGAAGCCAAGAATTACCCTTGGTTGCCAGCTTGAACCATAGAGGGCAAGGTTTCCATCCAAAAGTGCAGGATGCAGAAAGGGCCGGAAGCAACCATCCTCCTTTGGCACCATGAATTAGATGGAGTATCTGCCCTTGCCCCTCTTGTCTGGGGGGGCGAGTTCCACCACCTTTAGGTGAAGCAACTAGTCCAAGATGGTCTGCACCATGGCATCTTTAATTGCAGACCCACAAGGGAAAAAGGTGAAGGCAGTGAGAATCGACCCTTTGTATTCCAGGACATAGCCAAACTGAATGGTGTCTAGAACCTAGCGATCCTTGGTAATCCGAGCCCATTTCTGAAAGAAGAGGTGAAGCCTGCCACCCACCGGAGGTGCCAGGGAATGGGCTGCCAAACTTTCATTGAGTAGCCCAGGAGGGTCATCCTTTGGAGGGGACAGAGTCACTCGGTCCATGTTCTCCATGAAAGGATTGAGAATGAGTCTGAGGCTCTAAAGCAGAGGGGAAGAAAGGTTTTCCAGGCCGGTAATGACAATAGTCCCGAGACCCTCAGGAATCTGGTCAGTATGCCCCTTGGTGGTCGGACGGAGGCTACTACTATTACTGATCATTCATATAGCACCACAAGGTGTACCCAGCGCTGCATAAGTACATGTAAAAGATGGGCCCTGCTCATCAGAGCTTACAATCTAGTTAAGACAGACAACACAACAACTGAGGACAAGGATACATTTAGGACAGTGGTTCCCAACCCAGTCCTCGGGTACCCCCAAACCAGTCAGGTTTTCAGGGTATCCACAATAAATATGCATGAGATAGATCTGCATATAATGGAAGCAGTGCATACAGATCTATCTCTTGCATATTCATTGTGGATATCCTGTAAACTTGACTGGCCCTGGAGTACCCAATTACTGGGATGGGAACAACTGATATAGAGATATGGTAAGGAAACAAAGGAGACTAAGTGGATCAGGATCCAAAAGCAGCCTTGAAGAGTTTTCATACTGGATTTGAAAAAGGCCAGAGATGAAGCCTGACATACAGAATCAGGTAGTTTGTTCCAGACATAAGGAGCAGCAGGGCGAAAGGATCGAAGTCTAGAGTTGGCAGTGGACGAGAAGACCACAGACAGAAGTGATCCGCTAGAAGAGCAGAGTTCCCGAGGAGGGGATGTAGGGAGATATAAGAGAGGAAAAGTAGTGAGGAGCAGCAGAATGAGTGCACTTATAGGTCAGTAGGAAAAGTTTGAACTGGATACGGAAATGGATAGGGAGCCAATGAAGTGACTTGAGAAGAGGGTTTTATGAGCATATTGAGGATGATAGAAGATTAGCTGCACAGCTGAGTGTTAAACAGATTGCGGGGGAGAGAAATGATTTAGCTGGAGACCAGCATGGAGGTGGTTGCAATAGTCTAGACGGGAGGTGATTAAAGAGTGGAGGCTGATGAGAAAGGGGCACTAGCCTGCTTCACAGCCCCCTTGGACCTGTCTGCTGGGAAGCAATAGGATTTTGTCTCACCTATGTCCTTCACCAGCTTCTCCAAATCAGTTTCAAACAGAAGCTTCCCCTTAAAGGCCAATTGAGCCAACTGGGCTTTGGAGGATATGTCTGATTCCCAGTGACAGAGCCAAATCCAGTGCCATGACACCATCCTCAGGACACCATCCCTGGCCGCCAAATGCACCAGGTCATCCATGGCATCAGAGAGAAAGGCTGTTGCTGACTTCAGAAGAGAGGTAGTATCATCAGGCGGAAGAGACTGAATCCACTGGAGCAAGGCTTGAAACACCAGAGTGGGACAAACACCCACTGTAGAATAGCTGCCAGCATGGCAAACTGTCTCTTTAGCAAAGAATTGATCTTGTGGTCCAGAACATCCTCTAAGGCCCATCTGCCAGCCAACGGATGGGTGGTCCATCTGGTAACTGATGTAACTTGTGCATCCACTTTGGGAATGTCAAACCACTCGCCTCGCTTCTCCTCTGAGAGATCGTAGATCTTCGTATACACCTTTAACAGTTTAAGTAGGGAGTCGGGAGAGTCCCACTCTGATCGGATCTTATCCCTGATCACCTTTTGGAACGGGAAAACAAGAGTGGATTTCCACACCCCCAAAAGGAGCAGCTATACTTTTGGCTTCTGCTCTATGCTGGAAGTAGCTATCAAGTTCAAGGTGGATGAGAAACTGGTAATCAATGCCGTCAGGTTCTCCTTCCAGAATAGGCAGAAAACGCCGGCCTCTGCATACTTTTCTGAAGGTGAGAGCACGTTCTCAACCACATCAGAGCCCAATATCGATTCAGCTGTGTCCAAGGCATAGTCAAAATCTCGGATAGCTCCCAACTGTTCCCCATCTCCAGGGAGTCTCAAGTGCCCAAGATGCTTAGCCAAAGGCTATCGAACAGGCTTTTACTTTCAGCCTGTCTGGCACGAGACTGCATTCAGGGGTATCTAGAGGCTACATAGGCTGAATTTCCATGCCAGAAAAACCAGGCTTGTTGCAAAAAGGAAAAGAATTCTGGAGAGGACAATCTGAAATCTGGAAGCTTTCCTCTCGGATAAGGCTCCCCAACACTAGGAGGCACAGCTGCTACAGACCCCAAGACGATGAAGAATGGCTCACAGCATAGTCGCCAAAGCCTTCGGCCAACTGGATGTCCGTAGCGCCATCCTGCATCTCCTGCCCTGAGGCAGGTAGGGGCGAACTAACCTCATCCCCTTGCTGAGAGGGGCAATGCATGTCCTCCAGGGGCGACTCAGAAGCTGCCATGCAGGAAGGGCAGAGTCCAGAATCCAAGGATGAGGCCCCTCACTTGCCAGAGGTTAAGCAACGTTTCCTGGAAGAAGACATAAAGAGTTAGGGCGTGACAAGAGTGCACACTAAGGCTGCATCGGCTTGCAAGCATGCATTAACTGCACTTTTACGTAATGTACATTAAAGACAGTAGGGAAGGAGCACACATTGGAGCCGCTTGGGTGGAATGCGCATTAGGACCACGTGACCCACAGGCATATGATAGGCAAAAACATATTAATGCGTGCATAAAATGGTCAGAGACCCCCACACAGCGCCAAAAGTCACTAGCAGTCCACCCTGAATTGCATCCTTCAAAGACCTAACTGGGACCCCCCAACATGGACAATGATAAGGTCAAGCCTTGGTACTCCTTCCTCCCCACCCCCCCCCCCCCGAGAGCCTCAGGTGTAGGATCCATGCCATGCCAGGCTCAGCTCTACTCCCCTGAAACTGATTCACTGGCTGATTTTATTTTATAGCACTGTGTGGAAGGTGACTAGCAGGCAGTGGTTCCCAACCCAGTCCTCGGGTACCCCCAGGTCAGTCAGGTTTTCAGGGTATCCATAATGAATTTGCATGAGATAGATCTGCATACAATGGAAGCAGTGTGAGCCATCTGCAATCTTCAGGAGAGAGCAGGGGGGGAATGGAGGAGAAGAGATGGGGCACGGAGGTTGTGTGAGGTTGCTGTAATCTTCCAGATCCTTCTAAATCCTTCCAATCTGTGGCTGCTCAACAGGCCCTTATTATGATAAGGGTGTCGAGCTGAACCGATTTTCCTTCCTCCTATTGCTACCGAAAAGACCACAGTCAAGTAGAGCCTCTCACCTCGTGCTCAAGTGAGAGAGTCACCCCTTTAGGGTTCAAGGTGGTCGTTCACAAGCGTTTAATCAATCGCTTTTCCTCTCAAACCTCAGATTTTCTACAGAGAGGAGAAAATCTATTCACCATCTGCTGGAGACAAAGAAATAGTGAAGGGACCTCTGGTGGCTGAGGTGGATAAAGACACAAGAGTAATGTCATTGAAACTTGGGGGCTTGTTTACAAAGCCGCGGTAGTGGTTCGCGATCGCGATCGCAACCGCGGCCCCATTGAAATCAATGGGGCCGCGGCTCCGATTACGATCGCAAACCGCTACCGCGGCTTTGTAAACAAGCCCCTTGGGCTTTTCATTTGTTCTTTGTCTCCACCAATCTTCTGGTAGGGGAGCACAACCCACTTGTCTGGATTGGTCTAGCAAGGCAATATTGCTGGCCAGTTTAAAACAGTCCATTCCATGAGTCCTGATCTCAATCCAATCAAGAACCTTTGGAAAGAGCCAAAATCTGCCATTGGTAAAAGGAATCTTGGAAACATTCATGAGCTGGAACAAATCACAATTGAAGACTGGGGGAAACTACACACAGATAGATGTAAGAAACTTATAGATGACTACAAAAAAATGTTTGGAGGCTGTCATCACTGCTGAGGGTTGTGCAACCAAATATTAATGAAGGGTGCCATTAATCCTCTCCAGATCATATTTTGTTTTTTTTTCTCAGAAGTTAGAAACAGAAACATAGAAATATGACGACAGAAAAAGATCACATGGCCTATCTAGTCCGTCCTTCCATATCAACAACTACAACAGTCCCCTTTTTACCTTTAGAGATCCTCTGTGTTTGTCCCATGCTTTTTTGAATTCAGTTACTGTCCTCATCTCTACCACCTCCACTGGGAGACTATTCCACAGATCCACTACTCTTTCCGTAAAGAAATATTTCTGCATATCACTCCTGAATCTATCTCCCTTCACCCTCATCCCATGTCCCCTCATAGCAGAACTTGCTTTCAATTGACGAGGCTCTCTCTCTGAACAGTTATGCCACGGAGGTATTTAAACATCTCAATCATATCACCTCTATCCCGCCTTTCCTCTAAGGTGTACATATTAAGATCCTTAAGTCTGTCCTCATATGCATATGCTTTATAATGAAGACCACTAATCATTTTAGTAGCCACCCTCTGCACTGACTCCATCCTATTCACATCCGTTTGAAGGTGCGGTCTCCGGAATTGCACACTATACTCCAAATGAGGTCTCACCAAAGACTTATACAGAGCATTATCACCTCCTTTTTTCTGCTAGGCATCCCTCTCTGTATGCACCCAAGCATCCTTCTAGCTTTTGTTGTCGCCTTTTCTACCTGTTTAGCTACTTTAAGATCATCAGACACAACCATGCCTATGTCCCACTATTCTTTAGTGGACAAAAGAACTTCACCCCCTATACTATATTGCTCCCTTGGATTGCTGCAGCCCAAATGCATGACCTTACATTTTTTTTTAACATTAAAGCCCAGCTGCCAAATTCTAGACCGTTCTTCAAGCTTAGCTAGATCCCTCCTCATGTTATCTACACCTTCCTGGGTGTCTACTCTATTGCAGATTTTGGTATCATCCGCAAAGAGGCAAACCTTACCCAACAGCCCTTCCGCTATATCACTAACAAAGATGTTAAAAAGAATCGGACCAAGGACAGATCCCTGGGGCACACCACTGGTAACATCCTTCTCCTCAGAGTGAGCTCCATTTACATGTACTCTTTTTCGCCTCCCACCCAACCACCCCAGTGAGGCATTGAAAAGGTCAGTCAGTGGAGCTGCTAGAACGTCCCCAAGTTCCCTTAGTATTCTAGGGTGTATCCCATCCGGTCCCATCACTTTGTCTACTTTAGGTTGAGCTAGTTTCTCATGAACACAGTCTTCTGAAAATTGTTCAAGATGTCCCTCACTTCTGTTCCTGTTTGTGGGTGTTTTCTGAGGTCCTGTTCCTGGTTCTTCATCTGCGAACTACTACATCTAAGTTGCACAGACAAATTTTTTTTCTGTATATCTTTGAACATACTATTAAAATATTATGAGGACCACATGATGCAGTGAGCTGGCTGGTTGCAGTTCACCAGGCTCCGGGAAACCCCACCGCAAATGAGTAAAAAACAGTGAACCACTCATTAATTTTAAATTTGCTCTCTCAAGGATGGAATATAAAAGTGAGGCAGAGGGCATTGAGGTGAGCGCAGACTTACCCCCGATGGCAGCCAAAGTGGGGAAGAAAGAGACGCCTCATGGGATGGAGTCCAAATGGCACCGTCTGCCCCAGCTAGCCCGAACAATGGACAACACGCTGGTGTTGTGGAAGGGGTAACCAGCGCGGTGGTGGTGGTGGTTTTGGAGGAGCGGTTTCAAGCCCTCTCGGAGCAATTCGCACAGGTGGGGAAGGCAGTGGCGGAATTTGGCCCGAGAGTTTCTCAGCTGGAACTGCGGGTTAGAGATGGTGGAGGGGTTGCAACAAACCCAGACTCAAGCAATGCAGGAAATGGTGGAGACGTTAAAGGCCTATGCAGACAAGATAGATGACTTGGAAAATAGGGGAAGAAGGAAAAACCTCTGAATCATGGGGATCCCTGAATCTGTCAAGGAGACAGAGCAGCGAGGACATTTGGAGACGTGGTTGCCTGCCCACTTACCCTTGGGGACACTAGCGGGACCTCTGGTCATCAAAAGAGCGCATCAGCTGGGGCAAAAGCGGGAAGGCCTGGGCCAACCTCACGTGGTCATTACACGCTTCTTGAATTACTCCCAGAAGGAGGTGGTGCTGAGAGCAGCAAGAAACCAGCATAGCCAAGTAACGGGACCGCAGAGAGTCCTAGTATTTCAAGATTACTCAGCTCAAGTAAGCCAGCAGAGGCAGGGATTTGCTGGGGTATGTGGTACACTCATAAATAAGAACATACGCTTTGCTCTTATGTACCCTGCAAGGCTGAAGGTGGAGTACCAGGGTAAGCAACACATATTTACCACTGTGGCAGCGGTGCAGACCTTTATTGCGGGATTATCTGAGGGATGAGAACTCAGGCAATTAATCTGGAGACTGTGGCGCCTTATCTTTTTCTCTTTGGATGTTTTTTTGAAGTGGGTAAGAGGGCACAAGATGGGAGCTAGAGATCTATGACTTTGACTGCGTGTGCTGGTCAGGTTGGTTGAGAGCTAGTGGACTTAGTATTACAGATCTGAGGACTGGACTGCTCTTGTAGGAATTTACTCATGTGTTTATTCATTTTTTTGATATATCGCTCAGGCTAAAGGACATCAGAGCGATGCTCCCCTATTGCCATTTGGGGGACAGATCTGAGGAACTTGGAAACAGGAATGTTGCTGGACTCTGCTGAGCGCTCGGAGTGCTCATAGGCTTTGGAGCAGAGGGGTGCACTAATATCGACAACAAGTTTCCTACTGCTTGAATAAACATAAATTTAAAAAAAAAAAAAAAAAGTTTCCTACTGCAGAGGATGCCAGAGATTTGAATCTATATAGACCATTGTCTCTCCTTCTTTTTTTTTCTTTCTTTCTTTCTTCCTTGCTTGGTCTGATCCGAAAGATAGGGAGATTATGATCTCTGATTGGGTCATTGAGCTACTGATGTTAATGCTGATTGAAATGACTTCGTCTTAATTGTTATATAAGGGTGTTAGAAATGATAACAGAGTGTGTTGGGAATTTTGAGTGGGGGAAGGGGGATCAAGGATGTTTTAGTAGGTTATTGTATGATTTGGGAGACAGAGGTTTTGGATAGAAGAAGGTAGGATAGTGCTGTGAGGTTTTTATGTTATGGAAGGCAATGAGACATTCCTCACTTAACCAATTTGGGTATTAATACTGTGGGAGCGACATTTAGGAGAGGTGAGTTGGTGAGGGGTGGAGGGAAAGGGGAGGGGGGGGGTTCCTGACATTGTAGTGATGGGGAAACGGCAGTTGTTGATAGGAAGTAGGATATATCTGCACGTGGTGTTAATGTGATATGGAGATACCCACCTCCCCCTAGGTTTCTTTACATTTATGATATTGCACCATGATGGCCGATGGGTTAACTTGGAGGTAGAGGGGAATAGGAGTAAGGGTAAGGAGGGTGGTGTGGGACTATAATGGGGGTGGAGAAGGTGATACTGAAGTGGGGAATTACGGACTTTGTAAAGGTGGGTCCGAAATGCATCACTGATGGTCAGGGGGGAGGGCCCTTAGGTAGAGGGGCAAGACGTAGAGGTAGGAGTTAGAGGGAGGAAGGGAAAGGGTAGTCAAGGACAACAGGGGAAGGGGGAGAGTAGAGAGGGGGGCAAAGGGGAGGGGAGGGAGCAAGAAGTGGGGTGGTGGGGAATTTTGGAAAGGGGGGGATCTGCTTCTGGAGTCAGTGGAGAGTGGGGAATTTGGGGGGATGGTGGGATAGTTGGAGAGGGCATTTTGGAGGTCTGACTGGGTGGTAGGTTCGATGAGGTAAAGGGGAACCCTGCGCTGGGGGGGGCTGTCCTCTTGGTGGATTAATGCATACAATTACAACAAATATGATTATGGGTAAGTGACAATGGGTACACGATTGAGATTTGCTTCGTGGAACATCTGTGGAATGGGGAACCCTATAAAGAGACACAAAGTATTGAAGGCCCTTCGTGATTGACGGGTGGAAATAGTTTTTTTTACAAGAAACACATCATACGGAGACAGAACACTATAAGCTCTGGCGTTGGTGGATAGGTGGGGTGTATGGAGCATCATCAGGTGGGAAGAAGGCAGATGTGGCCATCTTAGTTCACAAAAAGGTGGGCTTTGTAATGACACGAACTATTGAACATCCGGATGGTAGATATATTCTTGTTATTGCGGAGTTATATGGACAAAGTATAGCGCTGATGAATATATATGCACCTAATGTGTATGAGGCACACTTTTGCGCCAAACTTAATAAATACTTGGAGTAGGTGGGGAAAATTCCTTTAATCCTTGGAGGGGACTTTAATTCTGTGATGGAGGAGAGTGTGGACAGATCACGGCAGAGTGGTAGAGTCCGTGACCGCAGAGCACAGTGGGTGAGAGGGCTCTGTGAGGGATATGATCTAACGGATTATTGGAGGTTTCTACATCCACTAGAGAGAGATTATACACTTATATCCAAGGCACACGACACCGGCTCTAGGATAGACTATTTTCTGGGATTGTCTGCACTCTTTCCCAGGGTGATACATGCGACAGTGGGGCCCATAATGATTTCAGACCATGCCTTGATATGGGTAGACATCCAATGGGAAACTCACACTAGGAGGGCATTGTGTAGATATCCCCTGGAGTTAAGTTCAGATGCGCAATTTGGGGACTTTCTCAAGGCACAGTGGGAGGATTATGCCACTAATAATGCTGAGCATAAGGAGAATCCAATGCTGAGTCGGTTGATATAGTGTATCTGGACTTTCAGAAAGCCTTTGACAAGGTCCCTCATCAGAGACGTTTGGCAAAACTAAAGAGTCATGGGATAGGAGGCAGTGTACTACTGTGGATCAGGAACAGGTTAAAAGATAGAAAGTAGAGGGTAGGGCTAAATGGCCAATTTTCCCAATGGAGAAAGGTGAATAGTGGTGTACCCCAGGGATCTGTGCTGGGTCTGCTGCTTTTTGACATATTCATAAATGACCTGGAAAGTGGAATAACGAGTGAGGTTATCAAATTTGCAGATGACACAAAACTATTTAAAGTTGTTAAAACCCAAGAGGATTGTGGAAAATTGCAAGAGGATCTTTATAAATTGGAAGACTGGGCATCAAAATGGCAGATGAAATTTAATGTGGACAAGTGCAAAGTTTTGCACCTAGAGAAGAACAACCCAAACTATGGTTACACGATGCAAGGTTCCACATTAGGAACCACCACCCAGGAAAAAGATTTAGGCGTCATTGTGGATAACATGTTAAAACCCTCGGCCCAGTGTGCAGCGGAGGCCAAGAGAGCAAATAGAATGCTAGGTATGATAAGGAAAGGAATGGAAAATAAAACAAAAGATATTATAATGCCTCTATATCGTTCCATGGTGAGACCGCACCTTGAATATTGTGTGCAATTCTGGTCGCCGTATCTTAAAAAGGATATAGCGTTATTAGAAAAGGTTCAGAGAAGAGCCACCAAAATGGTAAAGGGGATGGAAGGATACTCCTATGAAGAAAGGCTAAAAAGGTTAGGGGTCTTTAACCTGGAAAAGAGACGGCTGAGGGGAGATATGATAGAATTCTATAAATTAATGAACGGAGTGGAACGGGTAAACGTAGATCGATTGTTTATGTTATCAGAATATAGAAAGACTAGGGGACATGCAATAAAGCTACAGGATAAACTATTTAAGACTAATAAAAGAAAATATTTTTTCACTCAACGTGTAATCAAACTCTGGAATTAGTTACCGGAGGATGTAGTAAAAGCTGTTAGTTTAGCTGGGTTTAAAAAAGATTTGGCCAAGTTCCTGGAGGAAAGGTCCATAAACCATTATTAAGAAGGGACTCAGGATATCAATGCTTGACCCAGTACAAGCATTGTGGAACCTGTGTCTTTTGTGGAAACTGCTAGGTACGTATGACCTAGATTGGCCACTGTTTGAAACAGTGGCCAATCTTGATGGATCTTGGTCTGACCCAGTATGGCATATCTTATGTTCTTATGCTGTTCTGGGAGGCTGCCAAGGCAGTGTTGAGGGGCCAGGTCATAGGTTATATGGGGCACCGAAGGGCACAGCAAAGTCAACACTTACTGCGGCTGGAAGGGGAGGTGTATGTAGCGAGACGGCAGTTCTTTGCATGCTCCAGTCCGAACAACAAGGAAAAGCTGTTATATTTACAGAAAGAGGTAGCCTCAGTGTTGCACGAAAGGGCAATTCAATCACAATTGTACTACTGGTATAAGTTACAGTCTACAAATACGGAAATAGAACAGGGAAACTACTGGCAGGATTGCTAAAGGCAGGAGGGGGCGGCGATACGTGGGCACGATGCGGGATGGGGGTGGTCGGGTTCGGAATACACAGCAGCATATAGAAGAAGTATTTCAAAGCTATTAGGCCTCTCTATATGAGAGAAATGTAGAGGATAGGATAGCGGAGCAAGATTTCTTGAGCTAAATCCAGATGCCTTGTTTATCAGTAGAACAACAAGAGAAGTTGAATGCCCCAGTCACCTCAGTGAAAGTGGTGGCAGCTGTCAAAGCACTGCAGAGGGGACGGGCCCTGGGGTCAGATGGATTTCGGGGAGAGTTCTACAAACTAATGATACAGCAGGTGATGGGGCCCTTAACTGCCTATTTCATGGATTTAGTGAGGAGACAGTCATTTCCGTATGAGCCCAAGAGGGCAATTATCACTGTCATTCCTAAAGAAGATAGGCCGGTAAGACTCCGGTCTCAAAGGATCTCTATCTTCTTATTGAATGTAGATATTAAGATCTTAGCTAAAGTTATGGCAGAGCGCTTGGCACCGATAGTGCCGCAACTAGTACATGACGACCAAGTGGGTTTTGTATGGAACAGACATGTAATTGAAAATATGAGGAAGATCCTTTCTGCTCTGTATATGACAGAAATGGCTGAGGTGCCAGTATTGCTGGTCAGTTTTAATGCTGAAAAAGAATTTGACCGTGTGGTGTGATCATATATGTTTAGGGTGTTAGAGCGTATGGGGCTGGGGATTTTTTTGGCAAAGTTGTATGGGTGTTGTATTCGGACCCACAAGGACAAATAGTTGTGAATGACTCACTGATGCCCGACGTTTGCATCCAACGAGGGACTAGACAAGGGTGCCCGTTGTCCCCGCTTCTTTTTGTCTTGACGCTGGAGCCCTTGTTGGAGCATATATGGATGCACCTTAGACTTGTGAGAGCACGTATAGGGAAGACAGAATTTTGTGTCTCAGCATTTGCCGATGATGTGTTAGTTTATTTGGGGTTGCCGCAGGAAACGCTGCCAGTTTTGTTGGGTGTATTTGTTGGGAGGTTTTCTAGCTTGAAGTTGAATCTTGAAAAGCCGGAAGCTATGCCTCTGCACTGTGGACTTCAGGCAAATTGGAAAGGAGAATTTCCACTAAAATGGAGTATGCAGGCAATTAGGTATTTGGGTATAACACTTACGGCAGAGACCAGGAAGATACACAGCTTGAATGTGCAGAAACCTTTGACAGAAACCAAGGACCGACTGGGGGGTTGGCATGATCTCCCTCTCTCGTTGGGAGGGCGGATAGCACTAGACAAGATGATTATCTTTCTTAAATGGCTATATGTGCTGCAGATGCCCATCCTGATATTGCACAAAGAACGGAGGCATGGGAATGGCAGATATCTACAGATATAGCCTGTCAGTTGCGCAGCTTGAGGGGTTGGCTCAGCGCGACCGCAGATTACACACTGTTATCGATGGAGGGAGAGTTGGCTTCCCCCTTGGCATTGCGTTATGTCCTCCATGTGACGGCGAGAGCCCTTCCCAGGGTACTTAGCCAGTATGTGGTGTTTAGAACAATGCGCCGAGTATGGCGGGTAGCGTGCAGGCGATGTCGGGAGAATCCAAATTCAACCTCATTGTTACCTTTGTATGGTAATGGCGATTTTAGACCAGGAATGGAGGGTGTGGCCTTTGGGATCTGGGAGTCTAGGGGAATAATGGCGCTTGAGCAAGTGATTGATGGAGAATGCAAGATGCTCCCGTTTGGGGAGTTGAAGGCATGGTATGGGTTAACGGGTGCAGATACCTTTAGATACATGCAAGTTAGAAGTTATATACATAGCATACCGGTTTTGGAATAGCAGGGTGACGTCTGCTCACACTTGGAGGAGCTATTGTACGCCGGAATGGCACAACAGGCGCATATAACAATGCTGCAGAAGGAGTATTTGGCCTTAGAGATCAAACCTGCTGAGGTATCGCTAGCAGAGCAGTGGTCAAGGGACTTGCATGTGGAGATAACAGAAGAAAATGTGAGGGATCACCTTAAGCAGATCCCGCAGATTAGTGGAAGTTCGGAGTGTAGAGAAATGCAGTATAAGATAATACAGCAAAGTCACTATGCCCCCAACCGAGCTTATAAGGCAGGAAGCGCAGCTTCGGCGAACTGTCCCAGATGTGGGCATGAAGAAGCTACTTTGGGGCATATGTGGTGGAAATGTCCTAGGATAACCCAATTTTGGAAGGCAATATACAGATATTTAGGTACTTCTTTAAGGTGGGTGTGGTGGCAGAGCCAAAGGCAGTGATACTGGGGTTGCGGGCAAGTATTGGGAGGGTTCCGAAGAAATATCAAGGTTGGCTGGGTCATGCTCTATTGGAGGCATGTCATCTTATTCTCCAGGAGTGGCTATCAGGAGGGGGTCCTGGGCTGGAGGGTTGGAGAAAAGAGCTGTATGAACTTATGTTGTTGGAGCACAGAGGAATGAAAACTTGAAAGATAGATTTTTGGAAGAGTGGGAACCCTGTGTTCGGACGTTACCTACAAGAGAGCGAAGTCGAATCATAAATATTCTGGGTTAGATATTTGAGCATAAAGAGAGAGGCCGGACCTATAGATGGATTCCAGGGGTGGGATCCAGGGAAGGGGAGATGGAGGGAGGGAGGTAGGGGAGACTTATGAAAAAGGGTAGGGGGAAGGTCTATCGCTGATATGCAAAAATAAGGGGGGGAGGGGAGAAAATTGTAACAAGGAATTGGGTTACATTGAATTGGATCAGACTGTTTTTATTTCCCTTTTTAAGTGTTAAGATATTATATGCTTTGTTCCAGTTCAAGTCCCTGGGTGGCGTGTAAGAGTCAACACCCAATGGATACTGTCTTTGCTATGGGATGACAAAATGGGGGATGGGTTGGGGGGGAGAGGAGGTAAGGGGAGTAATTATAAAATGACTGAAGCAGAGTAGATGATGTAAGTTGTTTGATAGAGCTGTATTGTCATGACAATGGATGGATATGTTGGAATTGTTGGTTGTTGCTTGGAATAAAAAAAGAATTAAACTAAAATATTATGATGACATACAGTTAGAATATTTTCAGATATTTCTCAAGATATTGTACACAACATACCTAAAATGTAAGGGTGCCAATAATGTTGACAACAATTTAAGTAGATAAAATTGGATTGTTTAAATCACTAAGGGAGCCATTTTAGAAGTTCTATTCATTATTTGAATGTCTGAAAAAAGATATGAGATGTCCAAATCATGGAGACATCCCTGGAGCCATTTTACAAAATGGTTATAGAGGTGTTCCTCGGCATGGGGACATCCTTCTAGGATGGGGGCATAGCGGGGGCATGTTCAAGGCATTCTGAACACCATAAACAAAACGAAGGGTAGTGGTGGTTGGTGACTCTCTTCTGAGGTGTACTGAGGCGTCCATCTACTGACCAGACTTGATGAGGTGTGCTGTCTGACAGGCGCCAAAATCTGAGATGTTAGGGAGAGTTTGCCGAAACTCATGATGCCTACTGACTATTATTCAATGTTGCTCAACTATGTTGGCACAAATGTTACTGCTAGATAGCCCTCTGAGCAAAACAAAAGTGACTTCATGGCTCTGGGACAGAGGGTTAATCACATACGTGTACAGATAGTGTTTTCTTCAATTCTCCCTGCTGAGAGTAAAGGCCAAAGCAGAGAAGCTCACATCCTGGAACTGAATGTGTGGCTGCATAGATGGTGTCATTGAGAGTGTTTCGGTTTCCTGGACCATGGGATGATTTTCCAAGGACTGCAGAGCAGAGATGGTGTCCACCTATCGAAGAAGAGTAAAAGTGTGCCGCAGTAGATTGGCTAACCTATTGAAGAGGGCTTTAAACTAGGTTCATTAGGAATGTGTGAAGAAAGCCCTCAGGTAAGTAAACATTAAATACCTCTGTTGAAATGGGTAAAAGGGGCAACATCTGGAAAGTGGCGTGCATAAATGCCCATAGTATGGAAAGCAAATTCTCCGGGAACAAGCAGGAAGTTGGTCCTCACATATGGGTGACGTTGGCACTGACGGAGCCACTTGCAGAAGCATCCCCCCAGCTTTCAAAGAAAGTCTTTGGGAGATGCCACCATGCAAGCGTGGTCTTCTTCCTGCCCAAGGGTGCCATCTTTCTCAGTCTCCTTTTTTCCATGGAGCCCTTCTGATATTTGTCTGGCTTGTCCCCGGAAAAAGTTGATTTTTCTCTCCGAGTTTCATACTCGCTTCCAGTATCCACCGGTGCTCTTCCTGCCTACCGACCTCGTTGCCTCGGTGGCTAGTTCGGTCTATTTTTGTAGTTTTCATTCTTTTCCAGATGTCTTCATGCCTTTTTTTCTCCCACTGGCAGCCCAGAGAGTCTTCGACCTTGCAGGGTACTTTTTCCCCCCATGGCTACCAGTGGCTTTAAGAAGTGTGATCGGTGCTCCAAAATTATGTCTTTGACCGACACACACGACTGCTGTCTTCGCTGGCTCGGGCCAGACCATGACCCGGCAGCCTGCAGTCTCTGCAAAAGGATGTCCACTAAGGCCCCCAAGAGCCGCCAGCAGCAGCATGATAAGTTTTTCCCCGAGTCCCCGGTGCCTCTGAAGGCCAGGGCCTCATCTGAGGCCCCGACATCTCGGCCGAAGCCTTCTGAACCTGAGCCTCGTCGTGGGTCCTCAGAAAGGGGTCTCCCTCGACGGAACCCAGGAAGAAGAAGAAACCATGAAAGCAGCATCCTTGGATGGTTCTGACCGGTCGGGTGCTCCCCTGGGCCCGGTCCCGCAGTCCGAGACGTTCGTCCAAGGCATTGGAGAAGGAGCGGCCTGCAAAGGTCCCCCGGAAAGATCTGACTGCAGACTGGCCTCTGTCCCCAGACACTATCCTTGTCGAGGATTCCCCTTCTGGGGAGCCAGCATCGGGCCCAAATCCCTCTGTGCCTGTGCCGAAGTCTTCACAGCCTTCTAGTCCGGAGTCCAGAATGGCAGCCCTGGAGCGCAGTTTGTCTGCTTTCATGGACCAACAGTGGGCACTGTTTTGCAGAACGACCGGTTGATCCGCCCCAACCATCGGGTCCTTGACATCCAAGATGTCCCTGGAGGCCGAGCCGGGGGCTAGGATTGGAAATGGGCTGATGGGGCTTGAATAGGACTGGAAATGAGCTGATTGGGGGGGGTGGGCGCTAGGACTAGAAAAATGAGCTGATGGGGGAGCTTGGACTGGAAATGAGCTAATGGGAGGACTAGGACTGGAAATGGGATGATACGGGGGTATGGGAGAATGGAACTAGAAGGAAGCGGATGCTGGGTGGGGCTGGAACTAGAAGGGAGCTGATGTTGGCGGAGGACTAGAACGGGATGGGCCTGGGAGAATGAGGATGGAGTGGGGAAAAGAAATTTTGTGTGGGAGGGTAGAAATATCTACGATTGATCGGGTATTGGGAGAGTAAGTGGGGATTGGGGATGGAAGGGTGAAATTTGAGTGGATGATAAAGAAATAAAGAAAGAAATGGAGGAAAGAGCAAAAGGGAAAAAATCAGTATGTTAGAGCAGATGTAGAGAGAGAATGGAAAAAATATAGAAGAAAAGACAAATGGACAGCAGACAATGGAGAGTTAGCAGAAGACACGAAGAAACTAGAAGAAAGTGACTGGCAGGTGCAACTGAGAAATAAAATGCCCAAACAAAATGTGTATCGCTAACATCTTTGCGTTTTTGTTTAGTATAAAAGGAAATTAATTTATAGTTTTATTTCTCCAGTGTTGTTGTACATTCCAAGTTTGGCTTTAGGGGTTCCCAATTTAATTATTGTCTTCCTGTTTCTAAATTGTGATTCTCTTGTTTTTTTGTTTTCTGACGGTCTATGTTCTGCATGTGTAACCAAGCCAAGGTATTCTGTTCATGTAGTTTCTATTTGACAGTGCCACTTGTTTTCTTTCCTCAATAGGAGATGTGTTGGTATTCTCTGAGATGTATTGGTTTAATATTTTAGTGTTGCCTTTTGATAGGTAGGGTTTGGTGCTTTGAGAGTCCTGATAGTGCTGTTATGATACGGCGGGTTTGTTATGGAGTATAGTAATGTAGAAACCTGGTAGTCTTTCTTTATCTAGACACTCATTCAGAGGCATGTTTACTAAAAGTCAGCGCATGTTAAAATTATGCAAATATGTATGCAAATGAGGTCCCACAATGAGTCTCTGCACATGGCCCCGTACCCAACTTGGGCCGCTCCTGACTGTGAGCCATCTGATATGTACTCCACTGGGCTGCAGTTATCAATTTATCATCCTTAGGCTGCAATTGATTTCTCTTTAATCACTTGGGTGTCCTTGTTTGAACAACAAATTGCTCCTGAAGCAATGTTTGTATCTATGCATTTATCACTTGCTGTTCCTCATTCAACGATCTAATTCTTTGAAGGGTTTCTTCTCTTGTTTTGCAAATTTTGTTGTTTCTTTCCCTGTATATACTGATGGATTCTCATCCATTTTTTCTGCTTGTTGGAATACCTGTCCTAGTTTGATAATGGAGACAAATTCTGTCATTTACTTTCATACAGCAGCACTTTCTAAACATTCAGATCTGTTGATGCTGCACACCCTTATCAAGTATGCACCTATAATATAATTTCTTGTCTTTTCTGTTAGGCACTGGTTGTGAACCTGTGACCTTGGGCATAGAAAGCAGGTAGCTTACCTCCCCCACCCATGTGGGCTATCTGTTGTTATAGCCTTCCTGCAAGGGCTAATGGAGGTGCTTGTCCATCATCACTAGCTCAGTTACCAAATTATGGATGTTTCCTTCCATCAGCAGAGCCTTGGTACAGTCATAGTCTATATCAGCACCGATTTCTACTGCACTTGTTACGTTTTTGGCAAAGCCTGAAAACAATGTGTACTTTGTGGCCAAATGACTTGTCCTTTTTGCTTATTTGATATTATTTCATCTTGCTATATAGGACAACTCACCAATTAGCTTTTTGTCAAAGATAATAGATTTTGGCTTTTAGGTAGGAAGTAGAAATATAGAACTTCCAGGGTAGCATTCTCCAAAATTCTTCCCGTTCCATGCGCAGGACCCAAAAGGAAGACAGAGCTCCGGAGTCTCAATGCGTGGATGAAACGATGGTGCAGAGAAGAGCATTTTTGATTTGTTAGGAACTGGGCAATATTCTGGGGAAGGGAGGGGCTTTTTACCTTAGCCGTGATGGAACCAGGTTGCTGGCATTAACCTTTAAAAAGAACATAGAGCAAATTTTAAACTAGATAATAGGAGAAAGCCAACAGTCGCCCAAGAGCGCATGGTTTGGAAGGATATATCCTTGAAGGATACTAGCAAAAAGAGGGAAGTTAGGGCATCCTGACAGCGAGGTTTCAATAAAGATAAAAGTAGATAAGAACATAAGATATGCCATACTGGGTCAGACCAAGGTCCATCAAGCCCAGTATCCTGTTTCCAACAGTGGCCAATCTAGGTCATATGTACTGTGACGCTCGCGCCCCTACCAGGCGGTTGCCTAGTAGGGACGGCTGGCCATCTTATATCCCTTCTAGGATTTTTGTGTAGTTGTGTCCGAAAGGAAGAACCAAGTGGTTATTAAAGCGCACAGGAAATTTTATTAGGTTTCCAGGCTGGTAAGTGGTGAACATAAAAATTCTTCAAGCATAACTTCTTTCCAGACAAAAGAAAATACAGGATACTTCTCCAGAAATCAAAATGTCCAAAACATTGTAACTTGGAATAAACTCATAGCAGTTTCTGTTCCTCACTGCAATTGCTTAACATTATAAAACAAAAGCATTTGTAAAACTCTTCACACAGTGAATGGGTCATCAGCTTCAAGCCTGCTGTTGCCACACACACACAAACAGTTTCAGCTGTTTGGGCCTTCACTGAACTCCTGCAGTTTCAGGTTCTTAGGAGAGATTCTTAACCCTTTTCCTTCAGGCTTACTCCTCTCTTCCGGCTTCTGAAACTGTCTTTAAATTGCAACAGCCTCTTTTTATATTCCACTGTTTCTAGCTCACATTCTTAGTGTACCTTAGTGCACAGCTCACATTCCATCTCAGAGACCTCAGACTCAATAACACTTTCCTCAGGGCCTACCTCCATGCTCTCAATTGAGCTACAGCTGGGTGCTTCCTGAAAGTGCTCTGGTGTCTTTTCCTTAAGAGTCTTCACAAGATTAAACAGTCTCTCCCACTGCCTGGCCTTGCCTTCTCCAGGCCGGTCTCTTGGGGGTCTCTCCTGTTTAACCTCCCTGGTGAGATATTTCTTGCTGTGCTGAGCCTTCAGGGGTATGAAAGTCTCCTCTGAGTCAGAGCAAGAACTATCCTGCTGGCAATGCTTGTTCCCTGCGTACCTTCCTTGGCTGCCTTTATATTGGTTCCTCCTTTTGCTGCTCTCCTTGGCTGCAAAGGTTCTCCTCAGCTTGGCCCCAGATCTTTCCTGTCTGTGCCTTCTGGGAACTGGACTCAAACCTGGGCTAGGCCTTGAACTGCAACTGCCACTTGTGCTTGCTCTTGCACTCCTCCTGGACCTTCTTCTCACAGCCCCTTCCAAACTCAAACTGGCTCTCTCTCTTGTGTTTGTTTTCTCTCTGTTAACTGCTGAGCAGGGCAACTCCCTCCCTGGCTCCTCCCACTTGGACCTCCTACTCCTATGCAGGGTTGTCCTGTGGTCTGTGATTGGTTTACCCTTAGCTCTGCCCCCTAGGTTCCTTTCAGGGCTTCTAGTATGGAGTATGTGGTTTTGTGCACCCATCCCCTGCAAAGAAGAAAAATCCTTCTTTTTTTCAGTTTTCCCTAGCTGGGCTGCACCCTCCTTACCACAGTACCTAGCAGTAACCCAGATGCTCTTAATACAGAGCTGAAAGATTCAAAATTGCCCCTATCAATGGATAACCATATTAATATGAATAAAATACAACCTCTAAAATGCCTGTTTGGAAATGCTAGAAGTCTAAAAAAATAAGATGGGAGAGCTAGAATATATAGCACTAAATGAAAGGTTAGATACGATTGGCATCTCAGAGACCTGGTGGAAGGAGGACAACCAATGGGACACTGATAGCTGGGTACAAACGATATCGCAATAATAGAGTAGTTCAAATTGGTGGAGGGATTGTGCTCTATGTTAAAGAGGGCATTGAATAACATAGGATTATTTTATTTATTTATTTTATTTATTTAACATTTTTTATATACCGTCTTTCTACGAATCAAGACGGTTTACATAGAACATTTCAAGGCAGTGTGTTTCGTTTACAAGGAACAAGGTATCAAGGATACATAAGTGAACAAAATGAACTAATTACAATGATCAATGATCAACTATTTACATGTGTACGTGTATAGAGCTACAGTTGGTTGTATTATGGGTTTGAGGGAGCATGGGCGGTAAGGTAGATGTAAGGGTTAGGTATTAGGGTGGTAGGGAAAAATATTCAAGGAAGAGGTGGGTTTTTAACTTCTTTCGAAATTCAGAGTGATTCACACAGTTACGTAGTTCATGAGGAAGGGTATTCCATAGGGATGGAGCATAGAGGGAGAAGGCCTTGTTGATAGTAGATTGTTTGCAGTGCCTTTTATTTGTTGGTATGGTCAGTAGGTTTTTGGTAGAGGAACGGTGTGTTCTTGTGTTGTTGGAGAAGGCAAGGAGAGGAGAGAGGCATGGAGCTGACTCCTTTAGGATAATTTTGTGTATAAGAGTGAGAACCTTGAATTTAGCTCGGTGTTGAATTGGGAGCCAGTGGAGATCATAGAGGACTGGTGTAATATGGGATTGTCTGGGGGTGTTGGTTATAAGCCGCGCTAATGTATTCTGGGCTAGTTGGAGGGGTAGGATGGTGTTCTTGGGGAGGCCATGATAGATCAGATTACAGTAGTGAAGCGAAGGGGTTGTGAGGGCCTGACAGACTGTGCGAAAGGAGTCAGGGCTTAAGAAAGGTTTGAGGTTCCTGAGAGTACGTAGCTTTGCGTATATTGTATTGGTGGTTCTCTTTATTTGATCGGAGAAGGAGAGGTTCTGATCAAGGATGATTCCAAGATATTTCACTTGGTTTTTATCGTGAGTGTGAGATCGCCGAAGGTGAGGGTTGGGGGAGGGGTGTAGGAGGGATTGGAAAATACTTGAAGAACCTCAGTTTTGGCTTGGTTAATTAGTAAGTTGTGCTGGGAGAGCCAAGCTTTGAGGCTGATTAGACATTCATTTAGTTTAGTAAAATTAGGGTTAGTGAGGTTAAATGGGGTGAAGCACATCATGTCGTCTGCGTATAATTGGTATTGAATGCCATAGTTTTGAAAAATTTTGCAGACAGGTTGGAGGAAGATATTGAAAAGTAACGCGGATAGGCTAGAACCTTGGGGGACACCTTGTTTTAGCGTGAATGGGAGGGAGGTATCACTTCCAATACGGACCTGTTGGGTTCTGGAGTCCAAGTAGGATTGGAACCATTTTAGAGTTGTGCCTCTCAGTCCTATTTCATGAAGTCTGATTAGGAGTTGATGGTGGGGGAGGGAGTCAAAGGCGGCGGATAAGTCAAGGAAAATAAGCAGGCATCCTTGTGCGGGGTTCTGGGTGTGTAAGTACCAGGAATCTAGAAGGGAGGTAAGGAGGGTTTCAACTCCGTGATTCTTTTTGAAACCATGCTGGAATAAGTCAAGGGGAGAGTGGTCGTCAATGTAGTCCTGGAGTTGGGTTTGGACAAGTTTCTCAGTTATCTTTGCAAGGAAAGGGATACTAGAGATGGGTCTATAGGCGGAAGGGGAGGTGGGGTCTAGTTTAGCTCCTTTTAGGATTGGGTGGATAGAGGCACATTTAAGTGGGAGTGGTACAGAACCAGTATGGAGGGAGGTCTGTACAATATTCAGAATGTGGGGGCTGAAGGAACTTCTGGTAGACTTGATCCAGGGGACAGGACAAGGGTCAAGGGTAGAGACTGAAGCATTCAAATCTTTAATAACATCAGATACATTATCTAAAGTAATGGGATGAAACTCATTCCATGAGTTTGAGAAGATTGCATCTTGTGGTTGGGTGATGTGGTCAAGAGTGAGTTGGGAGTTATTGGTTGATAAAGGTGGGAGGAATTTAGAGGACAGATGGTTAGCTATAGCCTGTGCAGATATTTTTGGTGGCTGGTCATGTTGTAAGGGCTCGTTTATTAGGGATTTGGTGATGGAGAAGAGCTCTCTTGGTTTATTAAGCGCTCGTTGGATAATATTTTCATTGTATTCTCTTTTGTGGGTGAGGGTTTCTGAGCAGTAGGTTTGAAGTTTGGCTGTGTAGGCAACATGTACATTGGTGTCTTGAGTGCGTCTCCATTTACGTTCAAGGCGTCTAAGCTCCCTTTTGATTAAAGTTTTGCATGAAATTAAATACAGTGTAGAATCTCTATAGATAGAAATCCCATGTAAAAAGGGGAAGACAATGGCAGTGGGGGTGTGGGGGGAATGGATAACAGCACTCCAATCCTCCCAAACAACTGAATATATATAAAATATGATTCTAGCACCACTGTAAATAGCCCACCCTGTATATAGCTCAAACAAATCAAGCACCCAACACATCCCTCACACAACTAAGTTTTATCCTCACTGCATGTACAACACACACACTTTACCTGATTGCTTGCTGTGATACCACCTTGATTATTAAGATAAGGCGGTTTAGAAATACTGTTAAATAAATAAAATAAATAAATAAATAAACTGCCTGGCCAAAATGAACAGAAGGATGATGAAATACTAAGAGAAATCAGGAAAACTAACAAAAGTTACAACACAGTAATAATGGGTGATTTCAGTTACCCTGGTAGAATGGATCAGTGTCAGTGATAAAGTTTCTAGATGAAAGAAATGACGGTTTCTTGGATCAAGGCCTACTTGTCATTTACACCACACAGCCTACCAAATGGTAAGCTCCCACTGCCTAGGGAACAGAGCCAGACCAAACACGGATGTATAGAAGTAAATAAACTTTATGTATGAAAATATATTTTTTAAAGATGACAGTCAGGTAGCAAATAACTGCAGTAGATAGAAATCATGGTGCATAATGGTGACTGGTCAAAACAGCGTGGAGAAATAGGGCTGGCAAAAGAATAGTGCAGAAAAAAAAGCATGCCGGCAATACAGCGCCAAAGCAGTGCAGACACCAACAAAAGAGTGGATTAAACATGATGTTGCCTTTATTCAGTGTTAAAAAAAATATATGTATTCAAATAAATGCACTAGTATGTTGAAATGGTGCAAGTTCCTCTTCTGAATGCATTGGAGTCTATTCTGAAACATTAATAGCAGGGATTAACGTCCTGTTGGGACGTCCATCCCTGCTATTCGTCCGCCTTTCTTGTCCTTACCAAGCCTCCCCATATGAACAAGGAGTTTGTAGGGGGAAGCTAGATGGGAGCAGGAAAGGGGAAGTGCGGAGGCGGTGTTAGGGCAGGCAATGGGCGGTCCATGGTCCCGGATGTACAGGGCCGATTCTGATGTTGGCTCTGTACGTCCAGGGCCGGCAGACTAGATGGGGGACTTATTCCACCCCGGAGGTGGAATAAGTCCCCCTAGATTTCGGGGGAGGCAGGCCTGGGGAGCGGTGAAGGTAGGAGGGGGTGCAGGAGATTCCCCGCAGCCCGACTCTGGCCTTGGGTGGCCAGATTGGGGGTCGGGCTGCGGGGAATGAACAAAGTCATCAGTGGCCGGGGATTGTAGCTCCTGAATGGAGCTGCAGTGCCATGGTAACCAGATGCAATGGCACTGCGGCTCCATTCAGGAGCCTGACTGAGTTAGCCATAGAGCAGCCTGTATGTGCACGCGGACTGGAATCGGGTCCTGGCCTGCACGTACAGGCTTAGATTCGATTCTGATCCCGCAGGGGCTAGACGTGCCCCGCGGGATCAGAATCACATCTATCACAGTGCATCTGGTTCTGACTGGACACACAGTGCCCTGGGACATACAGATTGGAATAGGTCCCATTACTTCTGAAGAATAAACTGATCGATTAATTCATTTTGTTTCACTTTCACTTTACAAAGGGCTTCATACTCAATTTGATACCTATCTAGCTGCATCTTCTTTTCTGTTATTAATGCATGTAACTGTTGCTGTTGTGCTTCCTTTTGCTTTGCTACCAACAGTACTGCTACTTGGAGAAGCTCTGCCCAGCTCCGGGCTGCATGGCCGTTACTCATAGGCTGCCTCTGATTGCTGCGGGGCTCCTGACTTGTAGCTCTGTTTTGCATTCTGGGCTACATAGCGGGTCCTGGGCATTATTCAGCTTCTCCATGGGGTTGATGGTGATGGTCCTTTTCCTGGTTAAATAGTCATTGTCTTTCAGATCCTGGATGGACGGGGGCACCACAGTCCTATGGTCTCATCGCCTTCTCTTGGTCAGCACTGGCACCTCTGGCTTTACTTCATCTACAAGACTCTGTGACAATTTAAGGGGGTCATGATGATTCAAATGATCTCATTTATTCATGTTTTTTTTGTCTGCACTGTTTAGTCAGCATGCTTTTTTTTCTGCACTGTTTTGTCTGGCATGTTTTTTGTCTGCATTGTTTTGTTAATTGCCATGCAAAACATATATCTGCACATCATACCAACCATTCCCCCCCTCCAAATTGCCACCCACAAAACAATCACACACACCCACTCCCTTCCCCTCCAATACCCGCACCTGGGCCCTCTCAACCCCCACTTTCCCCCAAACTCTACCCCCTCAAACCCTATTCCCATTTAAGCAGGTGTCATGGGCCCACACTCCCACTGTGGATCCAATACAGCGCCACTCCCTGTATGGTCTAGGACCCCCCTCCTCTCCCCTGGACACCTCGGCCTGAGTGTTACTGCTGCTGCAGGGCATTGGTGAGGGCCCATAGACTGTCACATATTGCCTCTGCTGCTCCCTTCACTGCCTCCCTCGTGAGCCGCAGCTCGTGCACCACTGCATCCCTAGAGCACACAGACTCCTGAGTTCTGCCAGCATCACAGGGGGATGGGGGGGCAGGGGAGATAGCTATTGAGGGCTGCTGTCTACATGGGCGGAGCCCTAGGCCTGAGGATCCGATAACATGCTTGTAGAGTGAAGGGCCCTGAAGGGTGTTAGATGACACAAGGGCAGCCTTTCGACTGCAGATACCTCCCTTGCCTCCACCTTTACTACGGGTGCTGGCAGCACTGCAACCACAGTGACAACTGGCTCTCGAGCTTCCACCTACTGTCTGTCTGCCCGTCCCTTGTCTCCACAGCAGCTGCTTCAGGCCCCTCGTCCCTGTGTTCCTTTTACCTCCGTCATGTCCTCCACATCTTCTCTGTCCTCCAGCTCCTTACTGTCTACCTCCTCCTCCTTTTCATCCCTTTATCCCTCATTCCCCTGTCCTTCATCCTCCTCCTTCTCTTCTGTGTTTTCCTTCTCTCCTTCCTCCTCCTCTTCCTTCTCCATCTCCATCTCCACCATGTGTTCTTCCTCCTTTTCCTCTTCCCTTTTCTCCTCCTCCTCCTCGCCATTCTCAGAGCTTCCTTGCTGCTCAGGCCCCATGCTACCAGCCATGGAGGCTGTCGCAGTGGTTGTGATGCAGTAGAGGTGGAGCTGACTTGCTGCTGCTGTGATGGTGTGCTGGTGCCTGCTGTGGCAGAGGTGTCCAGTGCAGGCCGGTCCTACTGTGCTGCAGGCCCCTGTGGAGTGCCCTGCTGCAGTTGTGCTGTGTAAACCAAGGTTTCCCATTAGTCCATGCTCAGTCCATGTAGCATTGCATGGCATGTCACAGCTAGATGTTGTACAATCACATAGCAAGGAAGGCCAATGCTATTTCGGTTACACTATGACATTGTCTATGGATGTGGGCTAGGCCTTCCCCTCTCCTTTCCCAGACCCTGGGTTCCCTGATCTACTTCCACGGCTTTCTATTCCATGCCTGTACTGCCATCTATCTGACTGACCTCTCAGACACAGTATGTACTTCAGAATCACAGGCCCACATTGTTGCCACCCTAGCTGACATAACCTTGTGCAAGTGGCTCGCTGGTGTGGGTTTCTGTGACATGGGTATCTTTATCTTTATTTGGGCACTTGATAAACCGCCCAGGTCGAAGCATCAGGGCGGTGTACAATAACAAAACGACAGCTACTGGAAAAAAAAGAGAGAAAGGAACGCCAAAAACAATAGGACAGAGAGGGACAGCAAGACAGATAGAAGACAGAGGAGCCCTGTGGAGAGACAGACAGGAGGGGAAAGGGAGAGGGAGGAGCAACATGTGGGGATCAAGGGGGATGGGGGGTACGACTAGGGGATGAGGCACCATCAGCAAGGGGAGGAAGATCAAAGGCCTGACAGAAGAGATGTGTCTTTAGGAGGGCTTTGAAACGGGTATAGGACAGTTCGGTGCGAAGTGGGAGAGGAAGAGAGTTCCAGAGAGCGGGACTTAGGAAAAAGAAGGCGGAATGACGGGTGGACTCCAGGTGGGCCTGTGTAGGAGAGGGGAGGAAAAGACGATTACCGAAAGATGAACGAAGAAGACGGGGGGAAGGCTGAAAATGAATAATGTTGGCTAGATACTGGGGGGTATCAGCATGGAGAGCCCTGTGGGTGAGGATTAATAGTTTGAAAACAAATCGGAACTTGACGGGTAACTCCTGGATCACCTGCTGCAGCTGCTACCTCCTCTCAGAGGCGCTGGATAAGGTTTGGAGTCTGGCGCCTCATGTTTATGTTTATGTTTATTACATTTGATATACCGCTTAGGCCAAAAGGCATTAAAGCGGTTTACAATACTATATCATTTGATGAAATAGGAAAAGAACACCATTATAAGATAGGACAGAATAGAAGACAGAAACAGGTAAACAGATAAGAGGAGGAGAAGAATAGAGACAGCAAATTACCACGAATGCAGGCACCACGATCCAGTCCATGATATCAATGTGAATCGCCATGGTCCAACGCCTAAGGGCCACGCCAAAGGGCCCTCTGGTGAGGCCCTCAGGCGCGGGCCCGCAAGGCACGGGCGCGCCCCCTGTAGCGGCGGTTTTACAGCCGTTGGAAGAGGCTGATTGGCTGGCCTGAGGAGGAAGGGGGAGCTCCCGCTCTCACCCCCATCGGGATCGCTGACTCTCCTGCGCGCCCCCTGCAGCGGCAGTTTTACAGCCGTTGGAACAGGCTGATTGGCTGGCCTGAGGAGGAAGGGGGAGCTCCCGCTCTCACCCCCATCGGGATCACTGACTCTCCTGCGCGCCCCCTGCAGCGGCGGTTTTACAGCCGTTGGAACAGGCTGATTGGCTGGCCTGAGGAGGAAGGGGGAGCTCCCGCTCTCACCCCCATCGGGATCGCTGACTCTCCTGCGCGCCCCCTGCAGCGGCGGTTTTACAGCCATTGGAACAGGCTGATTGGCTGGCCTGAGGAAGGGGGAGCTCCCGCTCTCACCCCCATCGGGATCGCTGACTCTCCTGCGTGCCCCCTGCAGCGGCGGTTTTACAGCCGTTGGAACAGGCTGATTGGCTGGCCTGAGGAGGAAGGGGGAGCTCCCGCTCTCACCCCCATCGGGATCGCTGACTCTCCTGCGCGCCCCCTGCATTTCAGGTCCTCCACAGTCTGCCTCACACCAAAATCCCTGTAGGAGAGATTGGTAGGATCATAAGATGCTATTTAGGCTTAACACAGCACGTCAGGCCTGTCTCCCCCCCCCCCCACCACCACTTACACGATGTACCAAACAGCCGCTGCCTCATCTGCCCCCCTCTGTACCTTCTGGACTGCCATCTTCCATCCCTCAACCACTGACCCTGCAGTACCCTCTCCAGGCATTTTCTTCATCCTTTGATATTGTGACACGTACAAAGAGCTTGTAGGCTAACTGGCAGTCTCTATGCGCCCTCTTTCTCCTCCTTTAACACACATATTACTCCCCTGCCTGTATACTGCTGCTATACTGTCTTAGTCCTCACATTATCTTTGTCCTTCTCCTGCCACCCCCAGTTCACCATTCCCCTCTTGCCTTCTCAGGCGATGGCTGCCCCTTACTGGAGCTGCCTTTGGCACACCCACACCACTATGCTTCCCACATTGATATCCTTACATGAGGCAGTACAGGGGCCAGGAACACAAACTACTCTAGCCAACATATTTATCTTTGGGCTGCCACATAGCATGATTAGCATTAAAAAAATAATGGCTGACAGTGTGGACATCCTGTGCAGTGTATTGGTTCTGAGGCACTGTGTCAGATTTGAACCTGTGTCCTGTTGTTTTGGCTACAGTGCTCCTCCAGGCTGAGTTGTTATGTCTGATTTGAATGAGGCTGGCTGGTTGTTTAACTATGGTGGCAACCCTGGGTTGTGTGACATTGCAGGGCTGGATGCGGTCTCCCCCCTGACACTCTTTTCCCTTGCATGATGGATAGCTTTTGGGGGAGCAGGCCAAGGTGATGGATTACAGAGCTATCCCCTTTTGGCCTGCCATCTGTCATGCCTCTCCCCCACCCACCACTTGGCCCCAATGGCTTACTCACCCACACAGCCACAACTGGATGTCTCTCCAGATGCGTGTGGCCATCTGTAGATTAGCCTTGCAATAGCCCCTGGGGTACAGCACCTCCTCCCATTTCAGCACCATGCGTGCTAGGGCCTCTGCCTCCGCTGAAATTTTCCTGATGTCTCTGACTTGCCATTTTGTCAGTGACCACTACTTGAGGGGAAGGACCTACTCGAGGAGTGTGCCAATGGGAAACCCTGCAGTGGTCACCCAAGCATTGCGATGCTGGCTTTTAAGTTACCCATGTTTATAGAGGAGCATGCTATATCAGACGGGTATATGGATAGCATATTGAGCGATGCGTGGGCTTTTCCTCATAACTGCGTAAGAGGCAGCCTCACGCGGGTATTGCTATATTACATGGTTAGTCCGCTGTGTGCCCATATATGCGTGTATTTTGCCCCCTATGTGCATTGCCCAGATTCCTCCAATATTGTTACCCTCTCAGACCGCATACATGGGCTTCTGCACCAACCGGCACACCTTCGCGAACCTCATATTAATGGTTTGCCCTCACTTAAACCTCCTTACTCACGATTTGTGCCTTTCTTTGAGCAGGTGTTTTCCTGTACATTGTGACGTCTTTGCTGCCTTGCTGAATACCGGGCCCATAGTAAATGACAGCAGATAAAGACCAGCATGGTCCATTTAGCTGCCCAGTTAAAAGGAAATTAGATTTAGTTCATGCCTTACTCAGAAGCTCAAGCTGAGTTACATTTAGGTAAAGTAGATATTTTCCTGTCCCCAAAGGCTTACAATCTTAAGTTTGTTTCTAAGGCAGGGCTGGTGCAAGGACTGAAGGTGCCCTAGGCCCTCCTGCTGCCCCGTGCCCCTCGCCATTCCTGGCACCCCTCTACGGGGCTGACAGCAGGGCAACTAACCCTGAAACCGCAATGCAACACTTAACTTCTGCCTCTGGGGCTCAATTGTAGTTTCATTCTGCCCAATCTGCTGCTTTGCCCCCCTGCAGACTTTTGGTTTATACAGAACCAGAAATCTGGGGTGGAAGCGGCAGATTGGAACCATAACACAACCCCAGAGACAGAGAATAAATGCTGTGTTGCAGTTTCAGGGGCAGCAGCAGGCGCCTCTGGAGGTCCGGTGCTCTAGGTGACTGCCTAGTTCATCCAATGATAGCTGTGGCCCTGAATGGAGGATTAAATGACTTGCTGAAGATCAAGGACTGTTAGTGAGATTCAAACCTGGCTTTTCTGGTTCTCAGCTTGTTGCTGTAACCGTTAGGCTACTCCTCTACTACTTTAATAACCTAGTAGGCAAGTCTACTTAAAAACCTACACAATTGTCCAACTCACTTCCTATGAATTACCACACTACTGTCCTTAAAGCATCCTTCTCCAAATATAACTGTAACTTCCTAACCATTTTCATTTTTGCATAAACCTTTTGCAAAACTGCTACCACCTGTTTCTGTCCCAAACCCTTCCCCTCCTCCAGCAACACTCCCAGTGACCCCCAACACCTTAACTCAAAGGATCTCTTGGCCATCCACCACTAGTCGCATCCATATTTTCTCTTTCTTTATCTCTCCAAAACATAGAAAGGATGTTTTCAATACATTCCAACCAAACCATTCTACTACTACTACAATTAATAATTTATATAGCGTTTCAAGGCATACGCAGCGCTGTACAGACACATATGAAGACGGTCCCTGCTCGTTAGAATTTACACTAATTAAGACAAGACAAAAGGTAAGAATAGAGTATAATAGGAAAGGGTAAGGGGAGACAATGAAAACAAGGGATCAGGATCCAAAAGCAGCCTCAAAGTTGCATGGATTTGAAAAGGGGCAGAGATGAAGCCTGATGGACAGACTAGGTTGTTTGTTCCAGGCATAAGGAGCGGCAAGGTGAAAGGAACAAAGTCAGGAGTTGGCAGTAGAAGAGGTGGAGGCAGAGAGGTGCTCTTTCACCTCTCTACCTTCAGCACCGATTGGCCACATTGAGGGAGAGTGGGCAGGTAAGCTCCTCCCCGCTCCCCTCTGACGGAGCCAGTCGGGCCAAAGACCACCCATGCTGCAGTATTCCAATGCCAGCACTGTCCTGCTGGATCAGGGTGCAAAATAAAGATGAACACACTGTAGAATAGAAATAATTAGTTTATTTATAAAATATAAAAAAGATTACTTGAAAGCAAGTAATTCACATATAATTAGTCAAGCTGTACATAAAAGCAAAATACAAGATGATACATCATCGACCCATCTGGGCAGCAGCAGAATGGGATAGTGTTGACGGCGGAGGATCACATTTCTGTGACAACGGCAACAACACCAAACTTAAACTGCGCGGAAGGAAGGCCCGGCAATCTACTTCTGTATCTTGCCATGAAAACCCAATGGATAGTTACAACAAAACAAATTGTGCTATGGTGCTGGAAGATGAGACTCCCAGGTCGGAAGGCACTCAACTAGCTACTGGGGAAGAGCTGAAGACTTTTCAGAGTAAAGCCAGCATTTATGATGTGGTTGGATCAAAGCCCTCGGGAAGTCTGACTGCTGATGTAGCTGCGCATGAAATGAGAATCAGAAGCTGTAAAGATGTCTTACACATTGGAACATGGAACGTACGAAGCATGAACCAAGGGAAGTTGGAGGTGGTCAAGAATGAAATGGAACGTGTACAACTTGATCTGTTGGGTGTCAGCGAACTGAAATGGACTGGCATCGGGCACTTTGCATCAGATGATCACATGGTCTACTATGCTGGAAATGAAAGACAAAGAAGAAATGGTGTTGCATTTATAATAAAGAAGAAACTTGCAAGAACTGTAATGAAATACAATGCAGTCAGCGAACGCTTAATCTCTATTCGTCTACGAGGATTGCCTATCAACACAACTATAATTCAAGTATATGCCCCAACAACAGCTGCAGAAGAGAATGAAATTGAAGAGTTCTATGAACAAGTACAAGCTGAAATTGACAGAACATGCAAACAGGATATCCTGATAGTCATGGGTGACTGGAACGCAAAAGTTGGCAACAAAGAAGAAGGCAAAGTAGTTGGAAAATATGGACTTGGCAACAGAAATTAAGCTGGAGAAAGATTGATAGAATTCTGCAAGACCAATGATCTATTCATCTCAAACACCTTCTTCCAGCAACACAAGCGACGACTGTACACATGGACTTCACCCAATGGATTGTATAAAAATCAAATTGACTACATCTGTGGAAGTCAACGATGGAAAAGCTCTGTAACATCAACAAAGACAAAACCTGGAGCTGACTGTGGTACAGATCATCAACTACTAGTATGCAAACTCAAGCTAAAGTTGAAAAAGAGCAAACCACTCATGAATGCACCAAAATATGACCTTGAGAATATACCACTGGAATTTAAAGACTGCCTGCAAAATCGATTTGCTGCTTTAGATACAAATGACAGAGCTCCGGAAGAGTTATGGAATGACATCAAGAAGGTTGTGCTGGAAGAAAGCGAGAAGTCTCTACAAAAGGTTAAAAAGCAAAAACGGCCAAAATGGATGACGGAAGAAACTCTGAAAATTGCCCAGAAACGCAGAGAAGCTAAAGCCAAAGGAGAAAGAAAGACAATCGCAGAACTCAACAGAGATTTCCAACGTGCAGCAAGACAGGACAAGGAAAAGTACTACAATGACACTTGCAAGGAAATAGAAGCAGAAACTATTAGAGGAAGAACAAGATCGGCTTTCCTAAAGCTGCGAGAGTTAAAGAAAAAGTTCCAGCCTCGAATTGGAATGTTACAAGATGCTCAAGGTTCTATGTTGAATGATGCTGAGAAGATCAAGAAAAGGTGGAAGGAATATACAGAGCTTTTATATGATAAAGATCAAGTGGACCAACAGCCGTTTCAACCTATACCTTATGATCAGGAACCATTGGTGATGAAAGAAGAAGTTGAAGCAGCATTGAAAGCCTTATCAAAGAACAAAGCACCAGGCATTGATAGCATTCCCATAGAAGTATTGCAGCAATCTGATGCAGCTGTTACCGTACTTACAAGGCTCTGCCAAGAAATATGGAAGACAACATCATGGCCAACTGACTGGAAAAGATCTGTGTTTATACCAATACTAAAGAAAGGTGATCCAACTGACTGTGGAAATTATCGCACAATCGCTCTGATCCCACATGCCAGCAAGATTCTACTGAAGATTATTCAAAAGAGACTACAGCCATACCTAGAACAAGAACTACCTGAAGTGCAAGCAGGGTTCAGGAAAGGGCGAGGAACGAGAGACATCATTGCGGATGTGAGATGGATCCTTGAAAAGACTAAAGAATACCAAAAGGATATCTATTTGTGCTTTATCGACTATAGCAAGGCTTTTGACTGTGTAAGCCATGAGAAACTCTGGGCCACATTAAGAAGCATGGGTATACCAGAACACCTGATCGTTCTCTTGCGTAATCTGTACATTGATCAAGAAGCAACAGTTCGAACGGAACAAGGAGAAACAGAATGGTTTAAAATAAGCAAAGGTGTAAGACAAGGCTGCATACTTTCCCCCTACCTGTTTAATTTATATGCAGAACAAATCATCAGAGAAGCGGGACTGTATGAAGACAACAGAGGTGTGAAGATTGGTGGAAGACTCATCAACAACCTTCGCTATGCTGATGATACCACATTACTGGCTGAAAGCGAAGATGATCTGAAACATTTGCTTCTCACAATCAAAGAACATAGTCTCAAAATGGGCCTGCACCTTAATGTAAAGAAGACAAAGATCATGACAACTGGCATAATCAACAGGTTCATCGTTGAAGGAGAAGAAATTGAAATTGTGAACAACTTTAACCTACTTGGATCAACTATCAATAAAGAAGCAACAAGCAGTCAAGAAATCAGACGACGCATTGCTCTTGGCAGAATGGCTATGAAAGACCTAGATAAGATTCTCAAGAGCAGAGATGTGTCTCTCCATACAAAGATTCGACTTGTTCAAGCCATGGTATTTTCAATAACATCATATGGATGTGAAAGCTGGACAGTGAAAAAGACAGACAGGAAGAAAATTGATGCCTTTGAATTATGGTGCTGGCGGCGAATACTGTGTATACCATGGACTGCCCGAAGAACAAACCAGTCGGTACTAGAGGAGATCAAACCTAAGCTTTCTTTAGAAGCTCAGATGACAAGACTTCGACTTTCATACTTCGGACACATCATGCGAAGAGAGAGATCATTAGAGAAAGACATCATGCTTGGCAAGATAGAAGGTCAACGCAAAAGAGGAAGGCCAGCAATGAGATGGATCGCTACAATAACAGCAGCTACGGGTACCAGTCTGTCATCAATGAGCCGCCTGACTGAAGACCGAACACAATTTAAGATAGCTATCCAGAGGGTCGCCATGAGTCGACTCCGACTCGACGGCACTTAACAACAACACATCATCGACAGAGCTATGAACTTCATCTCATGCCAACACTTCGACTGAATAAGTCCCGGATTCAGCCAGGCAAGAGAGAGAGAGAGATTCTCAGTCGGGAAAACCCTATGCAAAGTGTGTATTCACTCTGTAGGTGAGACCTCTTTCTCTTCTGTCTGATTGCCAGTAGTCCCTGTTTTTTATATTTGTTGTAAGAGCAACCAGTAATTTTCCATCAGTTGACATACACACAGAATAGGATCAGCTATCCATTAAACATAATTAAAATCCTGGCCAGACGTCTGAGAAGCTCAAGGGAGGGGGCATCCCCTACTCCATGGTTCAGAAGCTCAAAATTCTGGTAGATGACCTTCACTTTATGAGAAAAAACACAGTTGCTATTTGGAAAAGCTTCATCCTTATCTCATATACCAGTAGTTAAGCTGTTTCTCACAAAATTGCACAGGCAGGAATTTTCCCTATAAAACTGAGGTTTAATTAACCCCTGACTTACTGCTGATGCATAATCAGTAGTCAACTTTAACGCACTTTCACCACAGGTGTGCACATAAGCAACTTCCTCTTCTACCTCTCCACCTCCAGCACCGATCAGCTGCATCGAGGGAGAGCTGGCAGAGGAACTCCTCCCTGCTCCCCTCCGATGGGGCCAGTTGGGTCAAAGACCACTCACACTGCAGTATTCAAGTGCCGGTGTGCACGGGAACAACTTCCTCTTCTACCTCTCCACCTCCAGCACCGATCAGCTGCATCGAGGGAGAGCTGGCAGAGGAACTCCTCCCTGCTCCCCTCCGATGGGGCCAGTTGGGTCAAAGACCACTCACACTGCAGTATTCAAGTGCCGGTGTGCACGGGAGCAACTTCCTCTTCTACCTCTCCACCTCCAGCACCGATCGGCCGCATCGAGGGAGAGCGGGCAGGTGAGCTCCTCCCTGCTCCCCTCTGATGGGGTCATTCAGACTGAAGACCACCCACACTGCAGTATTCAAGTGCCAGAGTACACAGGCGCACCTGGGCCTGAGGGCCTCGCCAGAGGACCCTTTGATGTGGCCCTTAGGCAAGGACCTTCCCAACAATGAATACTGCTGGATGAGGAATTCACTTGCCATCAGGACATTTAAACCCAGTGTGCACAAGCAGGGACCGTTAACTGATAGAAAGCAGAGCATCTAACAAGAAGCTACTACCAGATCCATAGCTTAACCAATCATCCTATCCTCCTACAAGCAAGCTATCAGAAACACAAGGAACCATCCTGTCTCCTATACACAAGGAGACTGTTGTTGCTGGAACCGAGCCTGGCCAGAAAGAAAGGTACCTAAGAGGCAAGAAAGCAAATATTTAACAGATTTTAAGGAATAAATTGACTGAATACTTCTGTTGCTTCAGGAATCTTTCTGGAAATATAAAACATGTCTGACCTGCACAGAATCCTACTCATAGCCATCTGTATCCTCATACTAACTGTGCTATCTAGCAAGGGTTAATGGCAATCCCCTAACCACAGGACCATCCCAGTAATCCATCGTCTTCGCTCACCACACTAATACATGCCTACCACACAGAACCAGACAAAGGAACAATTCAGGACTGCTGCATATCCCTCTCCAGGAATGTTTCATTCAAGAAACAACCACTCAAACTACTAAAACCATACACAATTTTAAATGCACCTTAATAAATGCCCGTTCTGCAAGAAAAAAGATCCATGTCCTTAATGACTACATCACTGACAACAACATTGACATACTATGTATAACAGAATCCTGGTTCTCCAATACAGACACCGTCCTCATCAACCACCTGAAACCACCTGATTATGACAGCTTCAATTGTTCTCATGCTGACTACAGGGGTGGCGGTGTTTGCATCCTAGCAAGAAATAACTTATTGTTCAAGCAAATACAGGCCACCTCCAGAGATGGTCTTGATCTCTTAACAATCTCAAATAAAAAGATTATGCTATGTCTTGCCTACTGCTCTCCCACAGCAAAGCACGACGAGCTATTGACCATCCTAGAAACAGCTAGTACTTATGCACGCCCCTCTTCCCAACTCATACTAATGGGCGACCTAAACCTATCCTCTTCTCCACCAAGCCAAGCTAAATCCTTCATGGAAGCCACGAAACACCTCCAGTTCACCCAATTGGTCCAAGCCCCAACACACGCCAAAGGAAGCACCTTGGATCTCATATTCATCCAATCCCAACTTCTGGAAACCCACGCAATCCCCAAACCACTGCTCACTGAAGTATACTGCCACCTGCTACCTACTTGTATACCCTACCCATATATCACAGCCGTCTACAATATATGCCGCCACTGTTTCAAGCCTCTTGATAAATCTATTTTCATTGATGAAGTGCTCCCTTCTCTCCATGAAGAATACCAGGACCTGGACCTCATTATAAACCAATGGATAAGCACAATACAAACCTTTGCCACTGCACCTCTCACCAATATTGTGAATCCACACCGTTGAATCCACAGCCCCATGGTATATGCCAAACCTAAAAGAATTAAAGCGGAAACTGAGAAAACCTGAGTGCAGATGGAGAAGCACATATGATGATCAGTCAAAACAAACTTACTGGCTCACCCCCCAAATGTACCATTCAGAGACGAACGAGAACACCACACTAAACTAATGAATGCAATAAACATACCCAGAGAACTATTCAATATAGTTACTAGATTAACAAAAAACACCCAAGCCCACCAGACTTACACCCTCGACCCATAGGACTTGGCTGCGTACCTCCAATTAAAACACCCCATGCCATCACCCAGCCTGCCTGTCCCTATCACCTGTGACAACCACACAAACTTAAACTCCACAGATACACTACTGAGGTCTTTCAGCCCTACTTCCACAGAGCACCGTGAGCACATAATACATAGCATCAACCCCACAACCTCTCCTCTGGACCAATAGTCGCTGTAGGAGCTTGCCCCAATTATATATAAGCTAATCACAACCTCCTTCTCCAAAGGATATTTTCCTATGTACCTGAAATCAGCATCAATCCGCTCAATCCAAATTGCCCGAGCTCCTACAGGCTTATCTCCAGCTTACCATTTAAAGCTAAATTTATTGAGAAGGTTGTCCTCTACCAACTATAAGAACATATCGACATACACTCTCCCTTGGACATACACCAACACGGTTTCGAACAGCCATGGAGTAGAAACATTACTCATCTCTTTATCAGATCGGTTTATCAAGGGCATAGAAAACACAGAACAAGGCTTCATTCTTATCTTTCAAGACATTGCAGCGGCTTTTGACACACTATTCCATAGCATCCTCCTACAGCGACTATTCGGTTTAGGAATCTGAGACAAGGGTGTTGAAAGAACTGAAATATGAGATTGCAGACCTGCTATTAGTAATCTGTGAACTATCATTAAAATTATCTTTCCTTATCGCTTCTCCGGGCCAGTCCAGGGAAAGGTAGGGTTGTCAATCCCCTTTAGCAGCTGAGGACTGAATACTTCAAGTTTTCTTGAGAGGTGAAGCCACTCCCCCTGAAGTCAACCAGCTAGTCTTTCAGTCCTCAGCAGCTGAAGAGTATCGATTCTCTCTTTCTCCCTCATGTGCCTCTAAACTGCTTAATTTTATTTATTTATTTATTTATTTCTTTATTGCAGTAGAAGTTGGCTCTGGCAGAGCTGATTTTTTTCTATAGTCCTGAGCCTCGATTGTGTTTCCTTACTTAATTGGGGCAGTTGAGACGTTGGACAATTGTTAACACGACGGTATAAGGTAGAGCTTGCCTTTTGAACCGTTCCCGTCTCTCTAAGCAGATTGAACCTGGGAGCCCCAGTACTTCCTCTGCTGTGGACATAGCCGCATTTATCCGTGTTCCGCTAGCAGCGGAACGAGATCTTCGCGCTGCAGCGTTTTGTCTGTCAGGGTGAGTGTGTGTCACAGTGCGGCGTCCATTATCACCGGCGCGCTTTAACCGCGCGGCGGTTTCTCTGTCCCGGCTGGCGCAATTATCTAGAGCGGCGGTTTCTCGGCTGCAGCAGTAGCGCGGCAAGCACGAGGTTTTCTTCTTCTGTTCGGGGTTAATTCTATACGCAGAAGTGATGGCAGAAAAGCTCACTTGCGATACAGAGAAGACTTCTTTGCCCGTGGAAAAGGCGGGAAAGTCGGCCATTTTAGGCGCGCCAGCCATTTCGTCAGCCGATCAACACCGGCCTGCTAAACGAAAGGCTAAGGCTTCTAAGGACATTTCTCAGCAGGAGAAGCCTGCGCAGCCCCTGACTGACGCGCAGGAGGGCATATCGTCCTTCTTTTCGCCGAAATTTATACTGGCGATGCACAAAGCATATATGATGAAATCTTCTCAGTCTGCTCTTCTGGACACACTTCCAGGCTGTGCTACAGTTCCGATGGGGGTTACTGTGTCAGAGGATCCTGGAGAGGGTCCTTCTCAGCCTAAGGAGATCCTGAGGGATCCTTTGGACCCTTTTGCTTCACAGCTCTCTGTACCCCTGGGTCAGGGGGATACGGAGGGTATGTCGGAAGCAGGCTTAGATCTGGCTCCGGATGAGCTAGAAGAGGGTGAAATTGCACCAGGGGAGGATCCGAATATCTTTCGCGTTTTTCGCAAAGAGGAGCTTCACGCTCTCATTTCCCAGTCTTTATCTGCATTACACCTTCAACTTCCTCCAGCTTCTCAGGAAGTTTAGAGGATCCCTTATTGCAAGGCTTTAAAACGGAACAGCGCTGTTTCCCGCTGCACCGGGTAATAAAACAGATGATTGAATCTGAATGGGAGTGCCTGGAGGCTACGCTCCGGGGGAGCCGCGCCTTAGCTCGCCTTTACCCCATGCCGCAGGAGGAGAAGGAATTGTTACGCATGCCCAAGGTTGATGCGATAGTATCGGCGGTGACCAAAAAGACTACCATTCCTGTAGAAGGGGCGGCAGCGCTTAAGGACCTCCAGGATCGGAAATTGGAGATTCTTCTCAAACAGGCGTTTGATTCTAGCGCCTTAGCTCTGCAGGCGGCTGTTTGTGGAGCATATGTCTCTAGGGCGTCCGTTAGGTGGCTACAAGGAGATATATCCGGGGATTCCGCCTCTGTACAGGGAGCGGACAGTGCAAAATTGGAATCGGCTGCAGCATATATGGCCGATGCCTTCTATGATCTCCTGCGAATTGCTGCTAAGACCATGGCATCCCTGGTCGCGGCCAGGCGTTTTTTATGGTTGCGTAACTGGTCGGCGGACGTGTCCTCCAAGTTACGTCTTAGTAAATTGCCCTATAAGGGAAAATTGCTCTTTGGTGAGGCGTTGGAAAAGATTGTTAAAGATCTGGGGGACACTAAAGGAGGGCGTTTGCCAGAGGATAGGCCCAAACCCGGGCGCGGGGCCGGCAGTATCCGAGCCTCCGGTCGAGACGCCCGTAGGTTCCGCGGGGCGCGCTTTGCTCCCTATCCCAGGGGCCGTGCCGGTTTTCGCGGTCAGTCCTTTCGGGGAGCCAGAGGTTTCAGCAGATCTTACTTCGGGGCTTCTACCTCCACGGCTAAAAAGCCACAATGAAGGTGTGCTGGTCCAGGCGTCGGTGCCTGTAGGGGGCCGCCTGCGAGATTTTCTAGCAGCCTGGACCGCAATCACTGCAGACAAATGGGTATTAGAGATAATTCAAAAAGGGTATGCGCTGGATTTCGCTTGCCCTTTGATGCCCGCCTTTGTAATGTCACCCTGTGCGCCGGGACCGAAGGCGCAGGCCGTCTCAGACACGCTCTCCCGCCTCTTGCAGCTTCAGGCGATAGTTCCCGTGCCTTGAGACCAATACGGTTGCGGTCGATACTCGATATATTTCGTGGTTCCCAAAAAGGAGGGTTCTTTTCGCCCAGTTCTGGATCTCAAGGGCGTAAATCGTGCTTTGCGGGTGCCTCATTTTCGCATGGAAACATTGCGCACCGTGATTCGAGCAGTGCGTCCCGGAGAATTCCTCTCATCCATAGATCTCACCGAGGCATATCTTCACATTCCCATCAGGCAATCTCATCAACAATTTTTACGTTTTGCCCTTCCTATGGGTCATTTCCAGTTTCGAGCGTTGCCGTTTGGCCTCGCCACGGCTCCGCGAACCTTCACGAAGCTCATGGTAGTGGTAGCAGCGGCGCTGCGGAGGGAAGGTATCCGGGTTCATCCATATCTCAACGACTGGCTTATCAGGGCCGATTCTCAGGTGGCCTCCGTGGCAGCAACGGCTCTAGTTGTTCGACTTTTGGAGCAACTAGGTTGGGTCATAAATCAGGCCAAAAGTCACTTACAGCCGGTACGGCAACTGACTCATCTCGGGGCCTTCTTCGACACAGCTCGCGGAGCAGTTTTCTTGCCCGAGATCCGTGTGCACAAGCTGTTGCAGCAGGTGCAGGCGTTTTTGCGGATCCCGGCTCCGTCGGCGTGGACATACTTGCAGCTCTTGGGCTCCATGGCGGCGTCCTTGGATCTGGTACCGTGGGCCAGGGCTCACATGCGGCCGTTGCAACAAGCCTTGCTTTCCCGATGGTCGCCACAGCTTCATCCTCTCTCACAGCGCCTGCTTTGTCCGGAGCTGGTGCGGCGAAGTCTAGAGTGGTGGTTGAACCCGGTCCATCTCAGAGCAGGCGTTCCCCTACAGGAGCCCTCATGGGTTTTAGTCACCACAGATGCCAGTCTCACAGGCTGGGGAGCGCATTGTCAGTCGCAGCTCGCTCAAGGATCTTGGTCTCCGGAAGAGAGCTCGTGGTCGATCAACAGACTCGAGCTACGAGCTGCTCGGCTCGCCCTTCAGCACTTCGAAGCCCTGCTCAAGGGGACTGCAGTTTGGTTATTCTCCGACAATGCAGTGACAGTGGCATATATCAATCGGCAGGGGGGAACCAAGAGTTCCTCTCTTCTCGCCGAATGTCAGGAGTTGATGTCTTGGGCAGAGAGTCGTCTCCTGGCATTGTCGGCGGCTCACGTAGCTGGCAAGGAAAACATTCAGGCCGATTACCTCAGTCGCAATGTCCTCGATCTCGGAGAGTGGGAGTTGAACGTCGCAGTTTATCACGAGCTGACATTACGGTGGGGACAACCAGTTATGGATCTCATGGCGACTTTCAGCAATGCCAAGGCGGGTCGTTTTTTCAGCAGACGCAGGGAACGCATGTCAGAGGGGCTAGATGCTCTGGTTCAACCATGGCCGAGGGATGCTCTCTTGTACGTTTTCCCTCCTTGGCCATTGTTGAGTCGCGTTATTCAACGCATAGCGGGACACCGAGGTTCGGTGATTCTGATTGCGCCAGATTGGCCTCGACGTCCGTGGTATGCCGATCTCATTCGACTCCTGATTGCTCCTCCTTGGCGTCTTCCGGTTCGGATCAATCTGTTAAATCAGGGACCGGTGCTCATGCCGCAGGTGGATCGCTTCTTGCTTACGGCTTGGCTCTTGAGAGGGATCGCTTGAGACGCAAGGGTTATGCGAGCTCTGTAGTGGCCACCTTACTTAGATCTAGATGGCCAGGGACCTCCCTTACGTATATTAGGATATGGCGGCTCTTCGAGGATTGGTGTAGCCGGCGAGACGTGCTTCCACGTTCGTCTACCTTACTTCAATTGCTTTTGTTTCTCCAGGAGGGTTTGGAGAAAGGTTTGGCGCTTAATACCCTTAAAGTTCATGTAGCAGCACTAGCATGTTTCAGGGGAGTGGTGCAAAACCGTCGGCTATCTCTGCATCCGGATGTGCAAAGGTTTTTGCGGGCGGCGAAGATCCTTCGTCCTCCATTGCGCCAGATTGTGCCTCCGTGGGATTTGAATGTCGTCTTGGAGGCATTTGCGAGTTCGCCTTTGGCGTCGGTTTCCTCACGGGCTCCGCGTGAGTGTTCCTGGAAGACAGCCTTCCTAGTAGCTTTATGTTCAGCGCGGCGGATTTCCGATTTACAGGCCTTGTCTTGTCAGGAGCCGTATCTGCAATTTCTCCCTGAACGAGTGTTACTGCGTACGGTTCCTTCTTTTTTGCCAAAAGTTCTCTCTGTTTTTCATATTAATCAGTCCGTGGCCTTACCAAGATTTTTGAATTTGTCAAGTTCTCCGATTGACCGGGCTCTCAGAAAGTTGGATCTTGCTCGGGTTTTAAAGGCGTACCTTCGGGTTTCGAAGCCCTTTCGAAAAACAGACAGATTGTTTGTCCAATATGCTGGGCCCAATAAAGGGCAGGCGGCGTCGAGGTCCACGATTGCTCGTTGGGTGCGCTGCGCTATTGTAGCAGCTTACCAGGCTGGAGGTCGCTCTCCCCCAGTTGGGCTAAAAGCTCATTCCACTCGAGCTCAAGCAACTTCCTGGGCGGAGTTTGCTTTTGTTCCTCCCGTAGATATCTGTAGAGCGGCGACGTGGTCTTCATTGCATACCTTTATGAAACATTACCGTTTGGATGTTCAAGCTCGCGAAGATGCGAAAGTGGGGGCGTCGGCTCTTATCGCGGGGCTGGCGAGTCCCTCCCGAGTTTAGGTACTGCTTTGGTACTGCCCTACCTTTCCCTGGACTGGCCCGGAGAAGCGATAAGGAAGATGAAATTAGACCTTACCTGCTAATTGTCTTTCCTTGAGCATTCTCCGGGCCAGTCCAGGGTCCCACCCTTTTTTGTTTTTTCGGATACCTCTGCCGCAGAGCAGACATCATAGCGCGATGTGGGTGTTCGTGCGAGGGGGGTGTATTGGGGCTTCTAGGTTCTTACTCAGAGATGGACGTGAATCAGTTTAAAAAAAATAAAAAAGAGAACCATAATCATCCGCATCTGCGGAAGCACTGTTTGGTTGCTTACTCTTTTCCATAGGACTATAGAGCATTATCAGTTTTCACGGGTTAACCTTGTCTTTTCAGTTCTTTAATAGTTTGCTGCTTTGTCAAGAGAAGACTGGCTGGTTGACCTCAGGGGGAGTGGCTTCACCTCTCAAGAAAACTTGAAGTATTCAGTCCTCAGCTGCTAAAGGGGATTGACAACCCTACCTTTCCCTGGACTGGCCCGGAGAATGCTCAAGGAAAGACAATTAGCAGGTAAGGTCTAATTTCATCATAATACCTAAAGATTGAAGGATGGCCAATGTAACTCCAATTTTTAAAAAAGGTTCCAGGGGTGATTCAGGAAACTACAGACTGGTGAGTTTGACGTCAGTACCAGGAAAAATGGTAGAAACCATTATAAAGAACAAAATTACTGAACATGTACATAGTCATTGCTTAATGGGAGACAACCAACATGACTTTAGTGAAGGAAGGTCTTGTCTTACTAATCTGTTATGTTTTTTTGAAAGTGTGAATAAACAGGTAGACAAAGGTGAGTTGGTTGATATAGTGTATCTGGATTTTCAGAAAGTCTTTGACAAAGTCCCTCATGAGAGACTTTTGGCGAAATTAAAAAGTCATGGGATAGGAGGCAGTGTACTATTGTGGATCAGAAACTGGTTAAAAGATAAAAAGCAGAGGGTAGGGCTAAATGGCCAATTTTCCCAATGGAGAAAAGTAAATAGTATAGTACCCCAGGAATCTGTACTTGAGGGCATGTTTACTAAACATTCTTATCGTGCGGGGCCGCGGTAGTGTACCTGTGCCATATAAGGAGTGGGCGGATCAGGCTGCCAAAAGAAAAAAACCGGGAGTAAGCAACCGGACGTGTGCGCGTCACGGTAATGTGCGGGGTCGACATTAGCGCGCCAAAAGGCAAAGTGGCGCGCTGCCGGGTATAGAAAACACCCGAGCCGTAGTACAACGGTGAAGACACTGACCAATAGTGCAGGGGCCATGGGTTCAATCCCCCATTGTGCACAACGACAAAGGCCAGCTGAGACAGCAACTGTAATGATTAAAATTATTTTAGGAGGCAAATAAATTTTGAACGGCATAAGGCGGTGCACAGTTCTCTTTCAGCGGCATAAGGAAGCGCACAGTTCTTTTTGGGCGGCCTAAGGCGGCGCACAGGTCCTCTTGTGCGGCAGAAGGCGGCGCACCGGTCATCTTGGGCGGCAGAAGGCGTCGCGCTGATAGGCACAAAGCGGTGCGCCGATAGGCACAAGCACAGGAACGGAGCCACAGCACATTGGTTAAAACACTGACCAATGGTGCTGGGAGCAGGGGTTCAATCCCCCCCCCCCCCCGTGTACACTGAAGGCAGTTGTCGGTGTTTGTTTTCTATTGGAGTCACAGAAATTATGGCCGCCAGAGGTGCGTGCGCTGCTGTACGTAAAGCGGCGCACTAATGGTATTGGAGGCCTCTGATGACTGGGAGGCATAAGTCGCGCAATGATGGGAAAGCAGAGGAACCGAGCAACAGCATGATGGTCAGAACACTGACCAATGGTGTAAGGAGCAAGGCTGTGAACACCCGCAGTGCACACTAAAGACAGCTGGCTGAGGCATAGGGGGCTGTGGTGCTGGTCAGAAGGGTGTGTGGCAATGTTTTATGAGGAATAATAATTTGGGAGAGGTAAATGGTGTTGTGCTGATTTGCAAGCACCCAAACACAATCAGTGTACAATGGTGCAGGGATCAGGGGTGCAATCCCACACAATGGCAAATGAACATGTCTGGCGGAGACAGCACCTGTAAGGGGTAAGATAGCCCCATTAGGGTGTTATCGCATATCTGTGGAATAAGTGGTTTCCAGCAAATGTACTCTCAGAGCACTGTAACATAACGTGCCCTTGAAGTCACCCCACAGGACACATCTCCAAATGCAGTGTCCACCACGCCACCCAACAATGTTGGTGAAATAGTGGCCGAGGGGGCGCCACATAGGGTGCCCTATGAGGCGGGGAAAGGTCACAGCACTCTTTCTGCTGTTAGCACTGTGCATTGTAACGTATGGAAAACATAAGTAGTTGTGCTGACACAGTTCGTGCATATGTGATTTATCAGTGAGGGACTGCAGACAGCCCCTGGTGTCTGATATCCACAGGGTGTCAGAGTTAATCTCATATTGCAATCCTCAGCCTGGGCCTGTCTGCAGCCCTTTGCTCCGAGATCAGCAATGGCAGACCTGGGTCAGTCATTAGTTACACACCAAGGAGGGGCTGCAGACAGTCCCAAGTGACGCATATCAACACAGAATCAAAGTCAATATCATCCATTAAACTGCCCCATTACCTCTGGAGATGGAAATCCACAGAGTAACACAGCTCCATGACAGCCAAGGTCTGATGAAAAAACACACACGCCTATGTCATGTATGTAGAAAACTGGTGAATACAGCAATGATGTTGCAGGGGTCATGGTCTGCTCCAGTTAATTAATAAGGGTGGGTGAGGTATGTTCCCACTCTGTGATCAAGTGTACAGCAACCACTCCTGGCATAGTGAGACAATTACACCCTTGTGCCATATATTATTGCACCTTTTATGGTGCAGCAGATGTAACATCACAAACATACCCTGTCAGCAAAGGTGAACTGTAATCTATGTCCATAGGCCATGTTGAAAGGCTGTCCACTCCCAGGCCACTATCGTAGGTACATCATAAGCTGTGTCAATCAAAGGTGTGCCAGAAGATGCCATAAGGACGTATAGGTAAAAGCAGAAAGCTGAGCCAATAACAGTAACATCCCCCAAGCTGAATGCAAATAGAGGAATGTGCTAAACACACACATAACACAAACACTGCACAGAGCAGAGAAGACAGACAATATCAAATTAAATGAAGGACCTACATAAGTTGATGGGCTGCCGAAAGCAGCTGCAGGCCATGTGACACCCATAAAATGTGAAAAACATATCATGGGCAGCTATATCCATGCACAGATTGATGGTAATGTACCCTGCTACACTGACAGTGTGAGACAGAGGATGTGCAGATGTGTGTAGTAGGGGAGTCTGAAATGGAAGAATATGTGAAATATCAGGATGACGGTGGAGTACAAGTGCTAGGCAGAGCACACACAGGAGAGGCAAGCAGGTTGAGATGCAATGCACGAATGTGTGTTAGTCGATGACGTGGTTTAGCAGCATGCACATCAGGGTAGGATGGCACATAGCTGGCAGAGAAAGGATGGATGGAAGGATGTCGCACAACTCAGTTAATGGTACAATGTGGGCATGCCACTGATGTACACACATATGACTATCACACTAATGAAAAGCACATATGCAGGACAAGCAATAACATACAACACTGCAGACAGGAACCACACAAACGACCAGTACTACAAATGTAGACGCCTAAAATGGTAACACACACCGCCCATGTGAGGCACAACAAAGTCTACATAACCAAAATAACGCATGCCAGTACACAAAACGCCTGCTGGCTGCCATGACAAACAAACACAAAAACAACTAATCTGTAGTAAATGCACATGCAGATACACCATGTACAGAAAGAATTTGCACTCTGTATCTTGCAACAACAACACCTGCACAAACACAATGAAATGTCCTGCACTGAATACAGCATGCAAAACAGGGATATAATTAAACACAACGCCATCAGAGGATGTTCCCTGGATCAGGTGAATAATCAGGAGAAGAACAGGAGACAGCTCAACATGCAATAAGGTGTAGCACACCAAACACCTGAATCTCATCAAAAAGAAAGGGCCACATGCAACAGGATGTAAAGACCCTAAAGTGTGAGGTCGTTATTACACAACAAATGTCATGGCTAGGCAACACACAGGATGCACCCTTTTCTACAGTGAAGACAGTAAAGGGTGTGTGTAGAGCTGAGGAACCTGTTGGTACCTCATGGCCGAGTGAGGCCATTAGAGATGTTAAAAACAAAACATGTGCGGAAAAAACATGCATACAGCACACGTCAAACACATGACCATAGCCAATAACAAAAAGCAATCAATGAGCACACTCTAACACAAAGATCCCAAAGGGCGTGTGTGGATGTCAAGCGTACATAGACAGTGATGTGCCATGTGGCTGTCACTAACACAGCTGGCACTGTACAAGGATGTGAGCATAGGTGACCCATGTACATGTCCAGCAAACAAACACATAAAGGGGATGTATGTGCAAATACCGGAGGACTAACATAGTGAAGTGAAACATGGCTTGCACACCAAACAAACAGTGAACAAGTCACAGAAGCACCCCATGTGGCCCATGGCAGGTCATGTAACCCACCATCACCTAGCAACAACAAAAACATCATCTACACCCTGTGACATTGAAAGGAAAATGATGGATCCATGGGCTCACAAGGAGTCATGACTGATACAAAGTCACACATTGAGCATGATGACAGACCTGAAATGCAAACACCACACGAAACACATATTGGGTAAATACAGAACTTTATTTGGTTTGCACATCACAAATAGTGTAGACAGTGCCATCATAATATCAGGGCTGGCCGCATCACCTCGGAAAGTGCTCAAAACCTTTAGCATGTCACAAAGCCACCTCCTACAGAAAGGTAACTTGGTTGACAACAAATTATCCACACCAGATATAATGTGCATCAGGTGCATACTCTGCACCTGACACCAGACCCCAAGCGCCCCCTTGCTGCTGCATGTCGCAAATGTGTCACCCACATATGAGTGCATGTACAGATGAGATGATGCATGCTGAAGACCCAATACACCTCATCTGTCCCTCAGAAAATACCCAACTGTCAAAACAGGGGTCAGACTAACTCCAAAAAGATATTTGGTGCAAAGGACTTTAATGTTCAAAAACATGACAGAAAAGTAATGATGATACTCACATCCCAATGCCCGATATGGGAGTACAAGCTACACCACTATGGACACAAACAATCATGTAAATCACAATAAGCATCTGCTAACAAATACCACATGCACATGACCACTGACATAATACCAACTCAACAACCAGCAGAAATATGCACATATTACACCATCAAGGAGGTCAACATGCAGTGTTGGTGTGGGGAAACAGTGCATCGTCACATATACCAGGATACATGGAATTTCCCAGTAAACAAGTAGTATTGACACCCACACTGCCACACTGCAAACATAATGTGGCAATGTGAGTGTCGCTAACACAAGCCATAGTCATGACCGTGAAGACGGGAAATGCAAGGTGTGTACAGACATGCAGACTGTCATGTATGCACAGTACGCAAACACACGAAGCAGCATATAAATAAGGAAATAATGGACAAACATATCACCTAAATCCACACACAAGCCATAGGTCCACATGTGGTGTCACAGAAACATAGTCAGTGAGATGCACAAGCACCAGCCACATGGCAACATGATACAGTGATGCCACACATGCATGTAAACACCCATGGGTCACTGAAAACATCATCCCAAGATGGTCTTGTGTTTGAAAACATTGTGGAGTTTAAATGGGGATCATGTCCAGGTGGCAAATAGGTTGACGTAGACAATAGGAGCACTCCATCGTTGGCCACATGACAAATACATGGGCTGTATGCTTGTGTTGTAAGAAAAACATTAGAATATCATCGGTGCCATGTCACAGCCATGGTACAAAACATGAGACACCCAACTGTGACAAAATGTAACACCTACAATGTCCATGTCAGTTGCTGCTGCACAAGGGGGGATCATCGTAAAACGTCAGAAGTGTATCTAAAATCCAAACACTCATGTTAAAAGTGTCTTTGAGGCTCAAGACATGCATAGTCAGGGGTCTGTGATCAATATACCATAGTCCTTCGAAGTCCATGTGTGTCCCCCACAATGAGGAGCACGTCCTGCCAATCAATTGCATCAGCAGTGCTATCGACACCTCTGTCAGGGTGAAAGCAGTAGTCAAAAATCAATAATGTCTATCCCAGTCATGTGTTGCACTCTCAGAGGTAAAACATCCAATGGCAAAATGTCATAGCAAAGAGTTGCATGGTGGTCTGTCCTCAAACAGGTGGGTGTTGTTGACAACAGTTGCAGTGTAAGAGATGTGTGCCCGGTATGTCCACTGTCCTGTGTCAGGAGAGGAGAGGTATGTAATCGTCAGACACCTTTGAAAAGAAACACAAATGTCATAACGTCACAGCTGTGCAAATGCTGAAGAAAGGAATGCAAAGTCAAACAGGACATGATAGCAATATGAAACATAACCATGTGGCCAACATCATTATGCCTCAACACAGACATGGTTGTCACATGGATATGTTAATGTCCATGCGCCTGTCACACAGGTGTGTTGCAGTTACACACCATATGCAGCTGTTCATGTGAGTCTAGAGAAAATGTTACATGCCCATCAGAACAACATTATATCATCAACAGTGAAAGACAGATGTAATGAACCCCAAAAGAAACCAATACACATACCGTGTGTGTGCATCAGGTGTAGCTCATCAATCGCTTGAGCCACTACACAACAATATCAGGAACACCTGAAGGTAGACAATGTCAGCAAAAGCTCGAGATTCACCATGGCAAGCCAACGTTGATGACGGTCCAGATTATGTGCATATCTGTAAACACAAATGAAAACAGACCAGTGCTTAATGACAACAAAAGAAACATGTTTTTCTCAATGCACACAACACATGTCCATAATGTTGACAACGTTTACACCACTATGTAAGAGGTAGCATAGTCACAACAGACACCCAGAGGCACACACCCCTAACAGCACATGATAATGTATGATGTCGGAGCAATGCAACATCACACAGGCAAACGACAAATACACACACCCACAGTATGGAAATGTCTAATTGACATCTGTAACACATGGCCTGCATGTGCACAGGTGTAGATCTGTAGATATAACGGCCCAGTGACCATGCAATGATATCATGGTGTTGTCTGAGAGTACATTGTTTGGGGACAGAAAACGTGCAGCCAAACATCACAATACAACAACCTACACACACATGCAGGTCTGTTTCACATGTCACAGTGAAAGTGTGGTAGAGGACATGCTTAACCAAGACACAAGGGAATATGAGTGACACCAGCAAGAGATGGTTTACTGATGCTAAACGTAGAATATTGGAAAACAAATCATCTGTGCAATATGACAGATCAATAGGAACATATGATTTCAATTAGTGCGGTCACACACAATGTCTATGTACAACCACCTACCAAAACAAAATGATTAATTGCTGATGTAGAGACACATGGCAAAGCACCAGACCAACACCATCCAAACCACGTATGTCCTCTGCACATGGAGACACAAGATAAGCAAACAAATGTCATGTTATAGCCATGAATCACACACTGCACCGTCATGTCCCCAGCTATCACACCCCACAAGAGCCCTCAATTAATGACTGCTCCCTATCACAATGTACAGATCACATACATGTCAGAGGCATCACGGAGATGTCTAACGAGATCCTGAGGTGTGTGTAGTGTGTCCGACCCCTCCCTTACCTCGCTGTCCGTGTACACACAGAGCAATTCAGGGGTATGCGCACACCATTCTGTTGTCTCAGTCGCAGAGTGCACTATAAACCTTTTATCACCATATTGTGACAAAAGACTCCTCTACCTGTTTAATGTTGTGCCAAAGTTGTATGTTAATCCACTTACAATAGGGAAAAGCATTGGATATCTGCGCTCCCACCTCATGTATTCCCGTATCATAAACATATCCTGGTTTGTACATCTCATACCGTCTGTCATATTAACAGTTATGTTCTGATGATGTGCACAAATAACATGCATAATGTGTTGCATGTGTTTAAAATGGACCACCCAATGTCTGCATGTGACAAACCCCTGAGGGCTGCATGCCATCCCAATGTGTGTTAGTCTGAACGTTGAAACATGCATACCCTACATGTGCACCTCTGATAAATAGCTGGCACCTATGTCTGTGTATGTAAGTCAACATAATCATGCCTTGCTTGTGTCTGCAAGATATTTGCTCATATGGTCTGTGTTCATGTGACCTACACACATACACAGCCTGTAGCTAACGCATGATGGATGATGTTGCAAGAGCATCAGCAAGATATGCCATCCAAACCATTAAATACCTGCTATAACACAAGCAACACCCACATGCTGTGATCCAACTGGCTATTGTAAAACACCCTTTGCTGTATCTGGCTGATACATCTCACCATGTGTGTAGATACCCATCACTGCAGTGAAGGTAGACTCACCAAGTTAAAAGTGTTTTATCACAACCCCCTGGCTGCACAATGCAGAAGGTCCCCATCCCTAACCACATCCATGTCATGGCTACCTGATCAACAATACATTTTGACACACGTCATGTTTGACATCCACATACCACCCAAACTGTTAATATCATCTCCCCATACTAGCATCAACTATGTTTATTGTGCTTTATGTGACATGTTGCTACACACATGAAGAGCACACAAACATAGGTATGTCACAGGAGCCTAATACCAACATAAACATCACAAATGTGTCTAATCGTAGCGCTCCACAATGGACAACAGTCAACAAACAGGGAGTGACCGTCCAACATGAACATATCAACATATGGCTGACACTGTGTGGCACACATATCATGTAAGATAACACCTTCTGGTCTGACAACAGCTGTTTATATCAGAAGCATACACTACCTGTGAATTGCACCCTCCAAACAAACCACACAGATACCAACAAACCCCCACATCATCTGCCACCAACTGCTGTTGTGCAAATCCCACATTATTTGTGGCACACCCATGGACATATGTGATGTTGGCATTCAGAGTCAACTGGTACTGCAGTGTGTCATCCAGATTCCATGTTAACATTAACACATAACACAATAAACATTACACACATTGTATAGCACATGTGTGTCGTAAGCGACTTAATACGTACATGTGAACAGCTCTGCAATCAACCTCCGCCTGAACGCTGAGCCCTCCCGTGTGTCACCACTGGCACGTACAGGGGGGCACAATGGATCCTCCTCAAGATCCTCATTAATTTCTGCAGGGATATCGTGCCTGAGAGCAATGTTGTGCAGGATGCAACAGGCTATGATTATCTCGGCAACAGTGCGTGGCTCATATTGTAAGGCCCCGCCTGTCCTATCCAGACACCTGAAGCGACTCTTCAAAACGCCAAAGGTGCGCTCTATGACAGAGCGGCTGGAGGCATGGGCCTCATTGTACCTCTGCTCTGCACGTGTCCGTGGCTGACGAACAGGAGTCAGCAGCCAGGGGCGACAACCATATCCTGCATCACCTGCAGAAAGAAATGTTGCATGTAAATGTAGGGGTCCATGTGACACAGTCCTGACAGCTGTGTCGACATGAGAAAGAAACCAACAAGACAGTGTGACAAAAATAAACAGCTGCAAACTATGCAGCTCTATCAGATATACATATGATGACATACAAGCTAAACATGGCTTATCCAGCCCGTAAACACATATCAAATATCACAAACGACCATAGTCACCCTTAAATAATGTGTGTGTGTGTGAGTGTGCTACATGCATATGGTGATGCAGTTACTGTCCACATCTGCAAACCCACAATGGTGACACCACAATAGCAATCCAATGCTCCCATAATCACAGGGTATGTCTCATCAATAACCAAGGGAAAAACACACAGCCATTTGCGTGTGGCACACATACACACCATGTATGCCATGGTGGTAGGTAAGAATGAAAAGCATATCACCTGTAGACATCCTGTTTATGAATGGCAACATATGATGTTTATTTTGTCAGGCAAAATAAACTGTGTATTGTTGCGCGCCAATGCCTGTCATAGCCATAGTCTTCCCAGTCCCCATCCTGTACACATCCCTCTGAAGGTGCGGTCGTCCAACATGCACACTGTGCCCGTCATTAGTTTGCCCCCAAAACATATGCATAGGCACATAACCGTCCGCTGTAGCTGGTTCCCATACCACTGTGTATGCACCCACGTAGTCCCCTTGCTGTAACTGTACATTTTACACAATGTGATGTGAAATGAGAATGGCCAGACAAGATGGCACAAACGTACCCTCAACTACAGTGTCAGAGGCTACTGTAAGCACTACATATTGTTGCAAGTCTGCTGTGACATAGGCAATATGTCTGGCCAAATATATGCACACGTGTTTTCCCTGCTGGAAACCTCAACATCATCTATCAGATATTAATATACACCTACTCATGTCAGATATTGAGCCCTGGGTGACAACTCCATCACAGAGTGCGTGTGTCAAACTGACACGCACATGACATGTGTGTACTATTAGGGTTATCCAGAACCAGACATGTTAAATGACGGAGAAACATTATCCAGCAATTAAACATCATCACAGGTGTATGTTGTGGACAAAACCACCCCACCAACCACCCCATGTTTGCATATGCTACCAACATGCACTATGAGGTCATCATCAACAACATAGATGTCTGCACTGAGGTGGCAGCACATGTACAACATGTGCATATAACGGTCATAGACTGTGAGGATAATCATGATGTAGGGTTAATGTTTCTAGTCGTACCAGACGTACAAAAACATGTAATAATGTATACCAACACCAGTCCTGTGACTAACATCAATCATATGCAAAGTGCATGTGTCAAACTATATAAAACCTCTACTGTGATCACAAATAGAAACATGTATAATGACATACAGAAATAAAGACCCTGACATACTCACCCAGCAAGATACATTCGCCAAAACGTCCCTCCTCAAATTGTGTGAATATTGCCGAGTGATGCAGGATATAGGAGTCATGGGTGGACCCTGCAAACCTAGGGACCACATTCAGAATATGTGATTTGCATCACATACAACCTGAACATTCAGGGAATGGTAGTGTTTGCGGTTGCGGTACGCTACCTCCCTGTCTCTAGGCGGGACCAGGGCAACATGTGTGCAATCAATAGCTCCCATCACGTGTGGTATCCCGGCTAATGCCTCAAAGGCCTGGTTCAGGGTCCACCATTGTTGCCTAGTGTGGGGTATGGCTATGTAATCCCCCATCCGGCTGACCATGGCACGCAGTACCTGGTGGAGACATCGTGAGAAGGTGGGCCGGCTCATGCCACCCACTGCGGCCACAGATGTCTGAAAACAGCCGGAGGCAAAGAAATGTAAGGCAGCAAGGAGCTTGACTAAACCAGGTATGGCATTGGACCGATCAGTCAGGGGCTCGAGGTCAGGTCTAAGATCCTCATAGAGACCCCTAATAGCCCTTGTGCTCAGTCGGTAAAGGGAGATGACCTGGTCCTCTCGCATGTCATAGAGCTGGGGACGGGGCCTGTAGAGGCGTGGCTGCCGAGCCTGCACCTCGGCACACCTCCTGCGCCGTGCACGAACAACACAGGCTTGGACCGCCACCACAGCTGCAGGTCTGAGTTGCTGCGGGACTATACCCATGCCCTGTGCCCCAGCCCCATCGACACCATCTCCCGTGTTCGGCAACCCAAGCATCTGCCCACTGCACAGGACACATGCAGCAGCATAGACATGCGCCATAAACTCCTCCCAACAAAACTAAGAAACAAATAACTATGTCACACACAATAAACTATCTAAGCACTGTACAAACTACAAGACACACCAGACCATACACACACAAGACAATACAATCCTCAATACAAACACCAGCCAAACAATCTACACATACACCTGTTCGGACTCCCTTACTGTCTCTCACCAAACACACTTCTACTCTTCTCCGCCTACAACCCTCAACGTCGACAAGCTGTTCTCCCTCACCTATATTTCCTTTTCCTTGCCGTGACGTCCAATGCGCATGCGCATCTGCTCACAGACGAAGGTCTAGAGTCACGCGCATGCGCGACTCTACGCATGGGTGTCGGCATGTGCGTGGTGACACGCAGATGCGCATCGCCTTGCGCATGCGGAAAAAGCACCCAGACGCCCATGCGGGACTCCACGTAATGCGTATGCGTGACCATACACATACGTAGCACTATTTCCCTCGGCGCATGTGTGTGTTGACGCCTGCAAACGCCCATGCGTATGACGTCACACTCACGGCGCACGAGCGCGACGCACGAGCGTGTCCCACCAAATACACGCCTGCACAAATGCGCATGTGCAGAAATCAAACGTGCAAATACCGTATAAATAGGCCTCAACACGTGGCACACGGTGAGGGATGTTAGAGGAGTTTCACAAACAGACACAGAGGTAAAGAGTGAGCCAGAGCCAGAGGATAGGTTAGAGGTAGTCCAGAGGAAGGTGTGAGACATAAAGGTACAGTGTGCAATAGGGAGTGAGGCTGTGGTGGCAAGACGTCAGAGGAAGGCGGGAGGATATAGAGATTGAAGCAGAGTCTGAGAGAGAGAGAGGCTGAGGTAGGGGTACGGCACAGGATAGAGGGAGAGGATAAATTAAATAATCACTGTAGTATCTGTGTAACATGTGCTCATTTACTTGACACAGCACCTGTGTTTCTGTGTACTGTATTGTGTCCTCTATTGTAGTGTTATTGTTATCTGTTGTGTGTGCTGTGTCCTGCTGTGTGTTGGTGAACGGGGGTTGTTTGAGAGGTGCCTGTGTTCAAGGTGTAGATGGAGAGGGACAGTGACAGAGAGGGCCAGTGTGAGGAGGCGGAGGATGTGGGGCAGCCAGTTGGTGATGAGTCACACAGGGCACAGACTGCACAGCCTAGCCACGAACAGGCGAGGGCCATCTGCTGAGCGACAGCCGTCACATTACAGCCAAATGGCCAAAAGAAAAAGGGTCCCTGTGCCAGCAACACAAAGGAGGAGAGCTGTAAAGTTCAGTGACAGTGAAAACCATATATTACTCTCCCATGTCCTTGACAACTACGATGTATTATTTGGCAGAATGAGCACACGCACATCTGTTGCAAACAGAATGGCAGTGTGGGAGGATCTGCGTACTGCACTGTGTGGGGCAGGGGGCCCCACACGTGATGTAGACAGCTTAAAAAAGAGGTTTTCTGACATCAAGAGAGGTGTCCGTCAGCACATGGTTGCTGTAAGACAACATGCTATGGGCACAGGTGGCGGACCCCCCCTCACACCCACACTCTCGCCCCTGGAACAAGAACTTGCAGCACGGCTGGGAGACATCTACCTTCGTGGACTGCCAGAGGCCCTGGATAGCGCACAGCCACATGCAGGTATGTCACACTAACTAATCATTTCTTTCTCATGTACAATCTCCATATTCCGTACAGGGCGGTCCTATGCAAATACACTCCCATAGTGTCCACAAACCCCACATCATGTTGCCATCCTGTTGTGATATGTGTGTGCAATATCCTTACCTCACCATTTCTGTTGACATGTCTGGGGTTTCACATCCAAACCTACCTCCTCAACCCATCCCACGAGATTATGGCATAATTGAAGCACACACACACATGAGTCACCAGACACAAAAACAACTGTGATTTCCATACAATGCATGACTGTGTTGGTCATTTCAAAGGCATGTTTGTATGACATGACAGCAATACAGTGCTGCATGTGCACCCCAGTGGGCCCAAAGGTGATGCCTAGTTGCCATACGCTGCACTATGGGTCACTGCGAGTCACATGTAGCACTGAGACAATCATATCACATACAAATATGACCCATACTCACAAACCAACACACACATGCAGTGATTTGCATAAAGCAGGTGTTAGGGTGGGGGCAGTAACACGCATGTGCGGAAATATGTAACATAACAGAGGAATGGGATGCTATGGGCAAACATGTGCAATGTGACCATGAACAGGAGAAGGGGCGATCTGCCACCTGTGCATGGGCACAGCACACACATGTGTCCCTTACCCAGACACATGGTGGTGACACACACGTATGGGAGTGTGTCCGGTGTCTGGTATGCAGCACACATGAACGGATGCAAAAACATCCTGTCTGTGTGTATGTATCACACATGTATACATATGTGGTTTGCTGAACACATATGTGTGCTCTCTCTGATTCCTCCCAATGCGGTGACTACAGTCAAATGGGTGTGGAGGAAGAGGAGGAGGAGGGGGCAGAGGAGGAGCAGGAGCAGGATGAGGCGGTGGTGGAAGAGGAGGAGGGGGAGGTCTACATTGCAGCCCCTATGAGTCTGATGGAGGCAGAGGCTGCTCGTCTCTGGGGGCAGCACAAGTGCTGGCGATGAGTCCCTGGAGCCACACGTGCGCGCCATGACACCATTGCGTGAAGCAGCAATATAGACCAGCCAACCACCCATGCCAGCAGAACCAACACCTACACCTCTCCCGGAGTTGATGATGGCAGAGATGAGGGCCTATGGTGCATCATCACACCGTGATGCTGAAGGTGGGTGACAATAGACTGTCACAACCACAACACACACACCAGTAGTCCACAGTTGGTGTGTGTGTGGTGGCTGTTCGAACATTACCTCCACACGTTACATGTTCTGGTTGATTTACCTTAGATGTGTGATACCCAAAGGTTGTAGGGTACCTGAAATGATAGCATTCTACCCCCAATAGAATAGTGTATGTTCAGGTTGATACACATGGATGCAGACATATGAGGAATGTGTCTGACGGCCCAGCACTCTATGACAACATAAATTGATACAGACATTGGGAAAGCTACATCCTGCCGCTCTGCAGATACCCAAATGTCTTGTACACAGCAGGATGACAACTTAGCCATAGTCTGCTGTGTTAATGAGCATATGTTAAGCTATATGACCATTCCTCAATGTCTGCATTTGCGGGTAGCGGGAAACATAGCCATGTCTTTGTAGAGCTCTGATGTCCCCCCCTGGTGCTTCCCCTGCTGTGTCCAAACAGAAAAGCGTGTAAATGTACTACACAAAGGGCAATTTGCTTATCGGCCCCACTTATATGGAACTCTCTCCCTCCCGATGTGCGATCCCTGGATGATTTAAAGGAGTTCAGAAAACAACTTACATTTGTACTCTTCACTGAGTACTATGGCACAGACATCTAACAGTCTCTATTATTATAGCCTGCATGTAACGTGTTTTACTGTAACAGTTCCTTGATGTTGTGTCACCCAATTTTACCTTCACTGTTACGTTTAGTCAGTGTATGCCCCCCTGTCTCTGTTCTCCCCCTCTTGTGTCTTGGTAACCGCTGTGATTAAAGGAAACGGCGGTATAGAAAACATGTAAAATACATAAATAACTATATAACTACACATTTGTTACATGGCCTACATTATCTGGACCAAGGACCCTCCTCTGTGTTACAGTGAGGGTGCACATGTAGTCACTCAGGAGTCACATATGTGCAGCAGAGGTGCACATGTACAGGTAAGGTGTGTCATCCCTGTGCCTACCAGACATCCCATTGCTTCATTAACATACACATGTCCCTGTCAGAGAATGTATTTTCCCTCCACATGTGTCATCAATTGTGATGTCATATCTCGACCTTCCTGTGTTCATCTCCGTTGGTGTCCAGCTGATGTAGTTGTGGCTCGTGCATGCGCAAGCTCCCCTACACGATGGTTATGTGAGAGCTGTCATTGGCCAATCCTGTTGCCACAGCTGTAGTATATGGGTGTTTCACCACAGCCTGTAAATCGTTGTGAGGGCATACCACATCTACGTCGTGTGATGTGCCCTGTGGGTTTGTCTGCCTGCCATATACTACTGTGGACATTATGTATATTGGCCCTCTCCATCTCTGTGATTGAGTCTGCCCTATCACATCACCAATCGTGTGGCATGTACATTAAAATGTTTGTGTATGGCGTTGGAGTAGTGGAGATGTATGGAATATAACACGCTGTATCCCATGCACAGGCAAGTCGACGTGTTCTGGAGCGGATACACCTTGCAGTGGAGCAAAACACAAGGCAGGTGTGTGGTGAGATCCATCAATTACATGAGGCGGTCCAAAACATGCCCGTCACCCGGATATGTGAGGCCCTTGAGGGCATGCTGGATGTCATGCGCCGACTTGCTCCTGCACCACCACCAGCACGGGTTCGAGAAGAGGGTCGTGGCCGGGGGAGGGGGGAGGGTGCCCGACGTGTCAGGCGTGGCCGACCACGTCGCCAACAATGAAACATGATATATGCAATAACATGGTATAAATCCTAGTTTTTGTTGATCTTACAATGCTCAGTTAGAGCAATTATGTATCCAGTAAAACATGTTTTTGAGGTGTTTGTTATGTGTGTCATGTCAATAGCTTACATATGCAGATCATATGTTGTGTGGGTGTCAGGTAAACTTTAATTTGTAACGCACACACATTAGAATATCCATGTGTATATGGGAAAGCTAATTATGAGGACTTACTACTGCTGACAATAAACAGCTCCTGTAATACCATAACATACAGGTCTCTCCTCGTGTGTGTTCCAATGAGTGGTCACGTTGTCCCATGTGTGATCAGGGGGAGGCGGGAGGGGGGTGGTTGTGTTGAAAAACCCCTAAATTGAGCTGACGCCCAGGTGTCATCTAGTCGATGGCGTAAACAGTAGATTGACCCACACACAGGTTCCCTGCTGCAAAATTACCTTCAACAGTGTCAGCTACGATTGTCATGCTGCACAGACATGTGACTGTGGCTCACCGTTGCACCTTGTTTCCCAACATCCTCTGGGGATGCAGCGGGCACAGTGTGCACAGCATCCATGTGGTCACAGGGGGGGACTATGTTCCCAATGGCGGTTTTGGTTACGTTCACATACTCATCGCCGTGTTTGAAACCCATCACTAGCAACACTCATATGGTCCGGCATATATGATGGCCTTTTTACCTTGACAAACCATTCACTAATCTCCTGCCTCCCAACACACCATTAGGTACGTCTGTGGAGAGAGGCAGATATGGGTGGTCCTGCCTATGTTTGGGACTGCAGCATATGTGAAGACCTTTGTTCCACATTAGGACACATTTTCCTGTGCACCATGTACATCAGTGCAGACAGCTGCTACGTTGCAATGGTTACTGTGAGACCCCTAATTATGAACATCTTTTTACACCTTATTTGGGGTGGGGTGCTGTTGGTTTCACACACATGTTTGACACCACAGAAAACATATGTGCACCCAACATATTCACATTGCTGAACATTCGTCGCATCACTTTGCCTAGGTCAAACACGGTGAGCAATACAGGTTTTTACAAAAACTATGATTTTATGGTGCAAAAAACAGAAACCTGGGATGAACTTTACCCCCCAGCCGTGGGAAAGGGGAGGAAAATACAAAACATCACCCTCCCTCCGTACCCATCCCCAAACATCTCGGCCTCACCCTCCCCCGCCCTCCATCAAGGCCAAACGCCCACACGCAATATATAAAAACACACACACACAATAAAACAGGACACACCAGTGGGGGACACCCACACCTCCCCCAGCATGCCCACTGATGGAAGACAGGGCCAGCACAGGGCACATGTTGGTGACGTCACCTATGCACACACCTCACTGACGCCCAGGGGACGCCATTGAGGGGGTGCTGGCCGACCATGTGGCAGACGTACCACCTCGGCAACCACCCTCTCAATTCACTCCCGCAGACACTGCTGAAGAGTGACAACATCTCATGTATGCGTTGCTCCATCCCATCACAAGGCCCAGACCACGCGTGGTCCACGCATATGCCACACACACCACCCACAATTGTGCAATGGCTGTCTACGTGTAGGGTGGCATCCCTTCGGTATAGGGACCTGTCTGTTGGCCATGGAGGTGGTGGAGGGGGGGGGGCAACTGCAGTGGCTTGCGGGGGGGGGCCAACTAGTGCCCTCGTGATGACCTGTCTAACATCACTTTCCCAAACCCCTTGCTGGGAAATCCTTCCACCCATGATCCCTCCCGAAACATCTATCCCCCCCTCCACATCCCCGGCAGCAAACCCTCAACCCTGCCTCCCCCACAGACACCCCTTCAGATATGTCCTTCTTCTGGCCCTCCTGTGGTCCTTTCTTCAGGTGCTCCTGTCAATCTCCCCGGTGTTTGCGGCCTCCACCACTCTCACCTCAGTCAGTCCTCGTCCACCTCTCCTCCTCCTCCTCCCCCTCTGTGGTGTCCAGGACCACCATCCTCTGCCATCATGTGGGTGTTGGTGTCCTTCCTGAAGGACGGTGTGCAGCAGGTGGTGGCCTCGATCCTCTGGTGCCATCACCATCTGTGGAACATGACAGCCATATACAGGCATGCGTTTCTCTTATGGTAACCAGAAATAGAGCCACAATACTACATCAGGCAGGGTAAACCCAACAAAGGCATCCTCCTGATAATGGGACATAAGTTACAAATACGTGGCACATTCTCATTAATTATTTACATCATCACCCGTTGTTGTGAGTTCTCACCACTGTGAGGCGCTGAAGGTATGCAGGGCCACGGTGGTGGAGGCGGCAGCTCCCTGCCCTTTCTTCCGGAGATCTCGATCTGGGGATATGCAAAAGAGAAAGGGTCGAATGGCGTCCATTATCGGAATGGTCCCACCTTCTGCTGGTTTGACACACACACCACACACACAAAACACACCAATCATCTGTGCACAGGGTCTTGCTGCTTCAGCGACTAGGTGCTGTGTGTGTGTGTGTCAGGTAAACTGCATAGTTTGCTCAACTGTCAGCAGGCAGTATCCCTGGGCAACACGCATATGTCATTGCCATGGGTTCTCCGATGGGTGACAAGGGAGCCTGTGTGTCACAGCCTGACCCCTCAAATCACCTTGTGACGGTCGTGGGTCAGCATCCCACAAGTGTGAAATGCACTTCCCCCCTTCCCTGTCCAACATGTCCACTCTCATCAGGTTGAGGTATCTGTACCAGCTTACACAGGGATCAACATTGAGAAAAAATACGTGTGGAGAGTGACACGGACATGGATTGGGCCCCCCCCGACCCGGGGAATGGCGGCGGGCCTGTTTATGTCCTCATGGCTGCCTCGTCTACCACGCCCCCACCACCGCCCGTAAACTCTGACAGGGGTTTGGCCTATGCTGTCACCAGATACAAAACATAGACACATTGGTCTAACACCTGGCTGCAACAGTCCTTATGTACATGCTAGTTTGTTTTCACAGGTGTGCTGATGGACTGTGGCTGCCCCTTCTTATTCCACATCCTCATGTGTGTGATTTTCTATAGAATCCTGTGTGAGTGTCAGACCTAAAATGTTGCGCTGGTTGCCACGATACCACTCCTTTGGAGTGTGGCCCAGGGCAAGTCAGCCCAAACCGGCCATGCCTGGAAACCAAGGGCCACCTTCAGGAAAGCCTTTAACATGGTTCGTGGGCGGGTGGCCCAGCAAGGCGGCTTAAGTATTCATATTTCATTACGGCCTAATTGGCAAAACGGCGGGGAAACCTACAAAGTGAGACATCCTCCTGTTATCTCCAGGCTCAGTTGTGTGTTGGGGGGTTATGGAACCTCCCTTTGTGTACATTGTGACATATAGGTCCAGATGACACCACAAAACTAAACATACACTGCCACACGTGTTTCAGCTATTCAGGATAAAGAGTGTCATGCAATGACAGACACAGTGACCTCTGCTTGATGTTTGGAAACTCCCATGACCTAGGAAGACGCCCCCATATTTGCACGGGTGGCCAACATCACAACACACATTACACATTAGGTTGCTTATGATGTTCATTGAAAAATGGAAAACCACTTGGGTTTGTGTTGTGCTAATGCATCCTGGGAGTTTCATAAATATAGATACACATGGAAGGCCCTACCTCCTGGTTGTTCACAGAACATTCGGGGGTCACAGTACCACCTGCATTAGTTGCTTTGTCTGTGCACAGATTCTGTGTCGCAGTGACACCTGTGGCCAGTGTAACATGGGCTCCCTCAGCACATGCCTGTACATAACCCTATCGCACCCCTTGCATGACCTTGTAGCAACATTTGCACCGTTTGCGCGTGCCAAGGATGTTGTCCATGCTAGTCACAGTTACACTGATGTGCTGTGTTAAACCACATCTATGTTGAGATTTTCTCTTTAGGACATCATGCGTACTCAACCCCAACTGGCAAAAACTGATATGCAACCCAATCATTGGCGGAGGGGTAAGTGTGTGAGAGGAGGTCATTGTGTGGGTGGCCACTATTGACTGTGACAGGGGACACTAACATAAACATGCACCTTTGACAGGGCCAAACAATAATCAATGCTTGATACACCACTGGCTGCCATTGTGGGAGGTTCCCTGTGTCAGATGGGCAAAGCTGTGGCTATGTGCAACCTAAGTGGCACACAGGTTGATGTCCAGCGTTAATTTTGTTTTAGGGGTAGGGGTGGGTTATTGTTCCTGTATGGCCTAGGTTATGTTGTTATGTTCATATTCACTGGTTTTTTCTAGCTGGGCATGAACAGAAGGTGTTTTGTGGAAGGCAATAATCCGACAAGGGGCCAAAACAAACAGAACGGCTCTTTGCGACCAGTGACTCATGTGTGGGGTTATGTATTGTGTTATCCAGGCAACATTCAGTTGCATGTGTAACTGAAACACCCCAATCAGTGATTGTCCATGTGTCTGATGTTTGTTGGATTATCTTAGGTGTTAAGGTTTTGGACAACATTCTGCAGGTGGTCATGGGGGGACATGTCTCTGCTTACAGGTTTCTGATAACACATAATAATCGGCTAAGGGGGACCTGGGGTCGCTCAGTTACACACATCTTTTAACCTCTGCAGCTAGCATTATCATCTGGAGACATCACCAGACAGGTGTGTGATGAGATATTCACGTCACAAAC